>CM068584.1:63580041-64967541 GCA_035048485.1 Pteria penguin
CTCAATTTTTGGATTTTCTATGAATCTTTTAAGACTTCCAAATGAGGTTGTATAGGAACAATTCTTCACATTTTTAACTTCTGCTATTCTATAGGTCCTCTATCAATTTTGTACATTTCATCCAAATTGGTCAATAGATGGTGCCACCATGTCTAAAAAATAGGTCTCGCAATGGTACATATACCACTTGGTAATTAAAATATGGAGAGTAGCGGTTTAAAACAGCTGTGGTCAATTTTTTTTTTTTTTTCATTTCTTTACACATCTAAATAAGTTTTTAGATGTTTCTCAGACAACACTCGACATATGAAATTAGGCCATTTTAAGTTGAAACTAGACAATATTTGAAACAATTGTTGTTCATGACCAAGACTTCAGTCAACAAATGGCCCCACCTAAAGAAAATGACTAACTTGTTGTCCTGAATCACATCTTGCAGAGACAAAGCAAATGCTTTATATCAAAATCACCTGAATGGTCTGAAATAAAATATGACATATTTTCAACATTTGTGTTGACTTAGTTACTGTAATGCAAAAATAAATAACTTCTTCCTTCCTGCATGACTGATAATCTAAGTACTCAGGTGAGCGATATAGGTCTACTTGGGCATCTTGTTTCACTATTTTGAGGACATGGCTCTGGATTTTAGCATTTTTGTTCCAAATTGGGAGTTTGTTTTATATAAAACATGATAAGATAATATATGTACTGTTATTAGAATATTAAAGAAAGAGATATTGGTAATTTCTACAGAGCCATTTCTCTGATTTTCATGTTTTTTGAATTTATTTACAACAAGGATCAATTCAATGGGTCAGTAAGGGTTTTTGTTATTGAGTATTGGTTGGGTAGTCTGCAGCAAGAGGGTGTACACAGGGAATTCATCAGTCTGAAAATCCTTTCTATAGATTATTATTTTGAACTGAGTTGTGAGACAGGTAGCACCCTACATCTAATTAGTTTCACCTCTGAGAAATAAACGAGAAAACCTATAACGCTAATAATAATAATAATTCCATATTTATTTTAATTATTTATTTATTTGGACTTTTGTTAGTTGTGTGTTACCTAACACACAGTTAACAACAGTCACGATAGATATCAGTATGTGAAGACGATTTGCTGATGCTAGCTGATAGGTATCCCGGCCGGTTTACGCCCCTGTCATGGTTCCTTATTTACAATTTCGTATATGGTTTCCACTTCATCAATTGCAAGTTCGTAGTCTTTAGCTCACCTGAGCCAAAGGCTCAAGTGAGCTATTGTGATCAATCACCGTCCGTCGTCTGTCGTCCGTCGTTAACTTTTCACATTTTCGACTTCTTCTCCAGAACCACTGAACAGAATTTGATGAAACTTGATAAGCATGTAGTACTCATGGTCCCCTACAAGTGTTGTTGTTTTTCGTCCGGATTCATCAACAGGTGGCACCACCACAGGCAAAAGTAGGTCAAAGAGGGTACCCTCCTTTGACAAACTTCTTCTTCAGACCGGGGGCATACAGAGACAAACCGAATGCATAGGAATGATCTAGAGGGATGTGTGAAGAAGTGTTGTTATTTTTGGTTCCGTTCCGAAATAAAATTTTTGACGTTTTTTTGTACTTGGTAGTTTTAATGCAGAAAAGAGGTATTTTTTTTCCTTTAGTAAACATTGATGCATTAATTTGGTTTAATTTGATCATTTTGATGGTAAGAAATACTACTGCGAAGAAAATTTTTCAATATTTTATGTTTTGAATTTTTTATGAATTTTTTAAGACTTTCAAGAAAAAGGGGGGGTGGGATAATTGGTGTAAACATTTCACAGTTTGAACTTTTTCTTCGGAACCACTTGCTGGAATTCAATGAAACTTGGCATGCATCAAATACTCAAGGTCCCCAACAAATGTGGTCATCTTTGTCAGGATCCATGAACAGGTGGCACCACCACAGACAAAAGTAGGTCGCAGAGGGTACCCTCCTTTGACAAACTTCTTATTCAGATTGGGGGCATACAGCGACAAACCAACTGCATAGGAATGATTTAGAGGCATATGGGAAGAAGTGTTGATATTTTTGGTTCCATTCCGAAATCAAATTTTTGATTTTTTTTCATTTTTATTTTGGACTTTGTTATTTTAATGCATTAAAGAGTTATTGTTTTCTTTTAGTAAACATTGATGCATTCATTTGGTTTCATTTAATCATTTCTATGGTAAGGAATGCTGGTGCAAAGAATTTTTTCAATATCTCGATTTTTGAATTTTTTAAGACTTCCAAGAAAAGGGGGGGGGGACAATTTTTCATATCTTCAACTTGATCTACAGAACAACTTGAAGGATTGTGATAAAACTGGTAGGATGCAAGTACTCATAGTCCTTTTCAAAGGTTTTGTTTTTTGTGCGGATCATCCAAATTGGTTAACAGATAATGCCACCATGTCTAAAAGTAGGTCTCACAATGGTACATATACCACTTGGTAATTGAAATATGGAGAGTAGCGGTTCAAATCCACCTGGGTCAAATTTTTTTTTTTTTTTTTTTTTTTACACATCTAAATAAGTTTTTAGATGTTTCTCAACATATGAAATTAGGAATTTTACGTTTAAGACTTCCAAAAAAAAAAGGGGGGGGGGTTTGGCCATTTTTCACATTTTCAACTTTTTCTACAAAACTGTTTGAAGGATTTTAATAAAGCTTGGTAGAAATAAGTCACTTATGATCCTCTTCAAATTCTGTTGTTTTCGTCTAGACCTCTTTACAGGTGGCGCCACCATAGTCAAGAGTAGGTCACAAAAGAGTTCCCTCGTTTAACAATATTCTTTTTCATACGGGCTGTATACTTAAACAGAATGCATAGAAATGATCTAGAGGGATGAGTGAAGATGTATTGTCATTTTGGTTCCCTTCCAAAATCAAATTTTAGAATTTTTTTCGACATTTCTTTGGACTTGGTGGTTCAATGCAGAAAAAAGTGTCATATTTCCTAGTTAATTGATAATGATGATTTCTTATGGACTATTGTGATCATAATTATGGTAAGGATTTTGTCAATATCTCAATTTTTGGATTTTCTATGAATTTTTTAAGACTTCCAAATGAGGGTGTATAGGAACAATTCAATCACATTTTTCACTTCTGCTGTTATACCACATGAAAGATTTTAATGAAACATGGAATACATGAAGTACTAAAAGTCCTCTATCAATTTGGTAAATTTCATCCAAATTGGTTAACAGATAATGCCACCATGTCTAAAAAGCAGTTCTCACAATAGTACATATACCACTTGGTAATTGAAATATGGAGAGTAGCGGTTCAAATCCAGCTGTGGTCAAAAATTTTTTTTCATTTCTTTACACATCTAAATAAGTTTTTAGATGTTTCTCAACACTCAACATATGAAATTAGGCAATTTTAAGTTAGATGTGGACAATATTTGAAACAATTGTTGTTCATGACCCAGACTTGAAATCAGTCAACAAAAGGCCCCACCTAAAGAAAATGACTAACTTGTTGCCCTGAATGACTTCTTGCAGAGACAAAGGAAATGCTTAATATCAAAATCACCTGAATGGATGTGCAAAAAAGTGTTGTTTTTTATTCTAGCCTGAAATAAAATTTGACATATTTTCAACATCTGTGTTGACTTAGTCACATTAATGCAAAAATAAATGAATTCTTCCTTCATGCATGACTGATAATCTAGGTACTCAGGTGAGCAATATAGGCCCACTTGGGCCTCTTGTTTTGAAAGTTACAATTGAGATTTTTCTTGCTTTCAAATATCTCTATTTGATGACAAATTTACTGGGTTTTTTTCTGTGTTCAGGATTAGGAATTTCTTGGCCA
Source organism: Pteria penguin (assembly GCA_035048485.1). Classification (NCBI taxonomy): domain Eukaryota; kingdom Metazoa; phylum Mollusca; class Bivalvia; order Pterioida; family Pteriidae; genus Pteria; species Pteria penguin. The sequence continues at coordinate 63,583,878 of CM068584.1, forward strand.
AAATTGTGAAAATGATATGATTTGCCATTGGGAACATAGCAGAATATCAGCCATAAAATTAGCAGAAAAAAAGCCCTGATTTCTTTCAGCTTTTCATTCATGAAAAAAAGTTTCTTGCAATTTGTAGCTGAAGTCTAAATTCAAAAATACCGCGGTTATGTGGAATTTCATTTCCTAATTAGTTTTTTTTTTTCTTTTTTTTTTAATTTAGAATTTTAAGGTTGCAATTAGATGATTCAAATTTTACAGTCGTTTTGTCATTAGTTGTAATAACCAAGAGCATTAAGCAATATAGTCCACTTGGGCCTCCTCTTTAAAGAAAGTGTGTTGCAAAATAACATTATATATAAAAATCATTGAAACTGATCTTGTAAGGTGAATGTTTTTGGCTTACTTGAGTTAGATTGAACTTTCTGTCACAAATGTGGTTTAGTAATATCTTAGATTCTTCATTTAGGAGCTATTTCTTCTACAATGTATTATCTTTTCTGTTTTCTACTCATTTTTATTGTATAATTTCAGAAATTATCATGGAGAAGTTCAATGATCATGAGAAAAACTGGGTGGGATGAAGAAAAAAAAAAGAAAATCGACAGTGCCATGGATATTGCGTATATGTCCTCCGAGGAAGAGGTTAACTCGGAGGATGAAACATTCCTTAGGGTAAAACCTCTTCCTTGGAGGTCATCAGAATATAAAAAGGTCCTTGATGAATTGGACAGAAAATTTGAAAGATCACAATCAAGTCGATAAAATTGGCTAATGATGAAGAGGGTGCTGGGTGAAATTCCCTCGTTAAGGCCAAAGCCTAGTCATATCAAGCCTGGTAATGAATGGGTTTTTGCCTAAGAAATTTCAATCAGCATTTTATAAGTAATGGAAATGAACAAAATTCAGAACTTTTACATAATGTATTTCTTACAGACATTTTTCAAGCAACTAGGCTTAGAAAATTAATGTTTAGATTAGTATCCTCTTCATCATCTGTTCTTGAGTTTTTTTCAGTTAATATCAGCACTGCTCAATATAAAAAAAAAAGAAATAATCAATTTACATTTCTACCATGTCCCATTTTCAATATTGAAACTTTCAAATTTTTTTGTCCAATTCATCAAGAACTTCTTTGTGCCCTTGCCATGAAATGACCAGGCATATAGTGTTACATTTTTCTTCATTCCATCATCAATCTGTTACATTCATTACCTCTACCACAGATGTGCATATTCAATATATATATAGATACAGCATGATTATAAGCAGGTCAAGAATTAACTTGGGTCCAGTCAGATTCTTTTGATAAAAATAAATACCCTTTGAAATTAGAAATTTTCAGACAATCTATAGTTTGTACTCATTATCTTAGTTTTACACAGACATTTCACTGCATTCACGGAGCCAAAATTTATAGTATTACCTCATGTTGTCAGTCATTTATGTGTCAAACTGAGAATTTTTATTCATATTTATTATTACAAATTTCAAGAAGCTTGTTTTAAGAGTGTTTCCATAATTTTGCATCAAATTATCAATTTTGAAATAAAGGAAATCTAAACATTAATTTGTTTTGTAAGCAATTAACCATTTTAAAGAAATTACGACCGCATTTTTGTTGAATGATACACAAGATTTTTATGTTTCGCACACAGTATCAATGACAAGGAGAAATGACTTTAATATAGTTTCAAAGATATATTATGAAAATAAGCAGGTCAGGTTAGCATTTGGGGCCGGTTGGATAATATGCCCATTGATCTAGTCATTTTTATTCATATGTGATGTATTTGTTTTTTTAATATATCGCTGTTTTTTACATCTTATTGTTTTCACATTTGTTACATTATATGATTATGAAAAATGTTCTTTTTGTTTCATTTATATGAAGAGAATTATTTTCTGAATTTCAGGTATTATTTATGTTGCAAGTTTGGCCGATTTTGAATACCATATTTACTCAAATATAATGCACACTTTTTTTAACCAGTTTGACTCATTTTTTCACTGCATATTATACATATGGTTAAAAAATCTGGAACTTTTTTCCATGCTTTTAAGCTTCAGTGTGTCGGTTAAAGTATCTAAAGCCGTCAATCAAACTCGCGAGGAGTGAGATATGTCTATTGTCTGTAAACTATCTGCTTCCCGTAGTTAAAGCCCAAGGCGATAACAGGAGTAATGTCTACAGTGTGCCATTTAATGAACACGATAGAATACTTGTGCTGTGTTATTTATCGATGGTTTCTGATTAGCAGATTATTCCGGTGATACAATGATTTAGCCTTCATACCTTAAGGTAGATTCAGTATAGGACAAGAAAGGTCCTTGATGGTACCTTATTTTGCCAAACCTAAATTGAATTGACTGATTTTTTGTTTAATGTCGCATCACGAATATTTCATGTTTATGTTGACGGCACTTAAATTGAAAACCTGCCAGTAAATTGGTTGTGATTGTTGGACAGATGATTGGTATATTTTATTAGATTATCCTTTTTATTTTGTACTGTATTAGCTTTTTACAGTTTTTTACATTTAAAATGTGTATGTGTAATGTTGGTTTGTAAACATTTTACCTAATACTCGCCACAAATTGGTTGTAATACTTAAATATCTAGTCACTTTGTACTTACTAGTCACCTGTTACTCACTACTTATTTGTTGTTATGTTAAACATCTTGTCCCCTTTTATTTCCTACAAACTGATTGTAATGTTAAATATCTAGTCACATTGTACTTACTGGTAGTTGTAATGTTAGATATCTAGTCACAATGTACTTACCACATATTAGTCATTTTTCATTTGAATATTTCCCTTTTTTCAGTTACATGTGATTTTCATATTTGTTATATCAGATGAAATAATGTTATGTATTGCTCTTATTCTCTGAATTTCAAGTATTGTTTACATTGCAAGTTTTGCTGATTTTGAATACAAAATGCTATGTTGTAGATATGTTACATTGTCTTCATTTTGAATGTTTTCTTTTCTTAATAATAAACCTTGTGTTATACGATAATTATGCCTTTGAACTTCTTTATTTCTATGTCCTATGCCATAAATTACATAAGGGAAATAAAAAGATGACAGGATAATGAATATAATGTTAATTATTTAAATGGTACGGATTTTTCATTGCGTCAAGCAAAATATAAGAAGGATAATGTGGAGCACATTAAGAATGATCCCATGGATTAAAATGCAGCTTTAAGTATAATGCAGTTTAATTTTGCATTAAATGTGGAGTTTAATGGAGCAAAACCCATGGATTAAAGTTGCAACTTGAAGTATAATGCAGTTTAAATTTGCATTAAATGTGAAGTATAATGGAGCAAAACCCATGGTTTAAAGTTGCAACTGGAAGTATAATGCAAGTATAATGCGGTTTAAATTTCCATTAAATGTGGGGTATAATGGAGCAAAACCCATGGATTAAAGTTGCAACTCGAAGTATAATGCAGTTTAAATTTGCATTAAATGTAGAGTATAACTGGAGTAAAACAGTGAATTAAAGTTGCAACTTCAACTATAATGACGTTTAATTTTGCATGATAAGTGAAGTATAATAGGAGTAAAATTGAAAGATTAAACTCCATTTAAATTTGGGAGTTTACATCTCTGTTATATCCTAAGTAAACTCCAAGTAAATTGCAAGTATACATATGAATTAAACACCAATTATATTTGTAAACTACAAGTTTACCTGAACAAAAATTGGCGTATAATTTTATATTAAATGCCATTTTTCATGCAGTGTGAAAACTAGGCCATTCCACTTCTTTCCTAAAGCTTAATTCAAAAGGTATCAAAATCTCCATTCTTCCCAACTTTCATAAAGTATGTACATATGTTTTTATCGAATATAAGACAAGATGTTTGAGTGAATAAACTGATTAAAGATTACAATGTTGACCTTAATGAGCGAAAGTTTCATGAAATGCATAAGTATATATATAAGTTTAAGAGAAGAAATGTATGGTAAAATGTGAAATTAGATATCATTAAAATGGAAAGTATTAAAAGGGTTTCGAGGACTCCAATGCACCCCGCCCCCTTTTTATTCTTCACTTCCAATACAATTAGTGCATGTTATTTTTCGTATGATCAGCACACATTATATTTAATAGCACTCTGGGGGTTTGTTCTGTTTTGAATGTGAATTTGCAATAACTGACAGTTTTGAAGGTAAACACGTTGACGATATCTGTTTAACCCTGTAGCATAACTACACGGTAAGTAGCTAATGCACGAGTCGTGTAGCTGGTTACATTTAAAATAACATTGTTATTCGAATATGTCGCATAACTATTTACCCCTTTCTCACATATTGTACAATATATTGAATGTATCTTTGACAAGGTTTTTGGTCACCTTCCCAATATTATACTGCACTTGACAAAAGAATGATGGAGAAAAGTAATTTACAAAAATAAATATTTTCTTTCACTTTATAGAAGAGAAGCGAGATAATTCACATGGATGTTACCTAAAACGATGAAGAGGGTCACAATAGCCTCTCCCCTCTGTTAAATCAAAATTATGGTCAATGTTAAATAAGAATGATAAAATGTCAGTCAGAGAACCTGTTGAATGTTTTTCTAGAGAAATCCGCAAACACCGAACACAGACAGTCATCAAATACAATTAATATGTTATATAATAAATGCTGATCAGGCTTAGTTTTACATATCATTGCTGTACCCAAGGACGAACTAGGAGTGTTATATATGAGTACAAAACCACTTGTATTTTGAAAGTTGCTGAACTTACAATCCCCTCCACTTTCCTACTTTAGGGCTATGTGATATTCCACCTGTGCAAATGCTTAAAGTTTCGGTGTCATATCTATCATAGTTATTTACGCTACAACAAATGCTTTTCTTACATGTAGTGACGGACAACGTTATAAATTGGACGAATCTAGAAGTTAAAAAAATAAGGGGGATTGTTAACCCTCATCGATTTCTCCTCATGTTTCTATCGCAGAATCAAGTTCAAATTGCACAGGTTATAAAAAGGCACCTTTAGTGTCCAAACACAGTATTTCAGGTTGTCATTGAAATATCTCATAATTCCTGCTCTTGATCCCCCTCCTGATCTCCGCTATGGAACCTATTCAAATAAGACTAAAATAAGAGTAAAATATGATTGTTCGGGCACTTTGTCTGAATTGAGCTGAGCATGCATGTATCTTGTTATTACATAATATAGGAATTATGACGTTCAACATACCACTGACATAAGAGGGGGAGGGTGGTAACTTCGACGCTGATGATACCATTGACGTATGCAGGGGGCGGGATTGTTATTATGACACTGATATCTTTGACGTATGCAGGGGCGGGGTTGTGACGCTGACAATACCATTGACGTATACAGGGATGTTGTTACTAAGGACAGAGCTATGCATGAGGGAGATACTCCTTAGTTTTAGAGCGATTTACTTAATTTGATGACTGAAAATTTGAAGTATATATTTCATGTCAGTACAAAAGCACTCAAAACTAGACATGATGCCCTCGGGGACTATCAGTCCACCAGCAGTGACACCGGCCTAGAAGTTATAATAAATATAGAACATATATACCTTTTAATTTTGTGCACCATATGCGCATTTCGACAATTATGTCTCTTCTGATGCTCGTGGCCGAATGATTGGAATTCTCAAAATATATAAAATGAGGAGCAGAGTTAAAGCCAAAATGACCGAAAAGTGAACCAAAGAAGATATCTAAGGACAGAGCTATGGATGAGGGAGATGCGCATTTAACCAGTTATCATTTACCTTTATATAAACCCCCCCCCCCCCCAAGAAACCACGTATGGAATTAAAGCACGTGATCATTTATCAGCTCGACTGATAAATGGGTTAACTCTACTCCTGGTTTAGTAAGTAAGACCATTTCAGTTTCTGCAGGGATACTATAAATTAATTACGTAATATGGATTGCATTTTACTTCTGTCCTTTATTAGGCAAAGAAAGGCAACTCTTTCATTTTTATATGCATTGGTATTAACTTGTTCATTATTCATTTAGAATTGTGTATTAAATGAGTAAAGATCAGACAGACAAAGAAATTAGAGAGAAGTAACGTCATTACTTTAACCTTTTTCATGCGCTATACGAAGTGATCCGAAGGGGTTTGAACAGACTATAGAGTCTTTTATGTAATAGAATGGGCCCTCAAATATAAAACATTGGCCGCCATCTTTATCCTGTAGTAAGGTTAAAACAATAATTTCATATTATGCCTTAAAACAACGGTAGAGAAAAAAAAAGGAAAGGAAGATTGGGAGGCAAATGAAAAAGACCGAGAAAGGGGAAAAACAAATATAGGAGAGTAATATAATGTCAACAATTGTGCGTTGTTTTCTCAATAATTTTACGGTTCTGTTTCCCCATTTTAAAGTAAATTTCATTTTATTTATTAAAGCTGTTTTTGTGTACTCTTTGCACCCAGAAACTTATATATATCAAAATAGCTATCGCGATAGTCACATTGAATCAGCTGACAGCGGCCTGCCTCCATTTTTATAATATTTCTTTTCTATCAAACTCTTTATTTACAGGTTCAATCAATCGATCAGATACAGTTTTGTACTGGTCACACGCAAGAAATTCTTTATGGAGATCGTCTGAAACGTGGAGGTAGAGTCTTGATTTACACTGCATTTGTAGTATGGTAAAGAAAGCTAAGTTGAACAGGCAGTTAATTTACAGTTGGGTGCAGTCCTAACCGTACATTCAAGTGCAAGTGCACTTCAAGTTTAGTTTTTCGTCCTGAAAACCAGTCATAAAGTTTAGTCAAGTGCACTCGATATCAGGTTTACTTAAAAGTAAATATAATTTCGTCTTCAAGTTTACTATCATGACACCAAGTTTACTTTTCACGTTTCGTAGAACACGATAGGAATACTTGTCTTATTATGTACAATTGCATATTATATATAAAATTGTTTTAATAGAAAATTTAGTAAAGGTACATGTATATAGAAAGTAAATCAAACTTGAAGTGCACTTGGATTAAACTTGGAATCAAGTTTACTACTAGACTTGATTCTAAGTTTACTCGTTTGTCGCCAATAAACTTGAAAAGCAGTCATCAAGTTAACTTGAAGTGCACTTTATGTAAGGCTAAGACTGCACCTAACTGTATATCTATTAATTTCCAATGTGTAGATAGAATGCATACTTAAATGTACGACTACAAGAAGGAACACCCCCTTGTTAGCCCAAATATTAAGTGGACAGCCAACTTGTGAACTATTGCACAGCGTCCATATTCAGTGAATAGTATTGATACAGTACGTATGGTGTCTGTTTGACCTTGTTCACTGCGTGTCATGTTACTTTGAGATGAGGCGTGTTTCTATTGGTAAAGTAAAAGCACAGGACACATTTCATTCTATTAACTGTAATACCAGTGGGTTGATTGACTGATTATTATGTTACGTCACTTCACGGTTGTCATGTGTATGGACCTCTAGATCACGAGCCAAGCACCTTATCCACTAGCCCACACCGGCTTCGGTAGGCGGTTAAATGAGGAACTATTATTCGAAGAAAACTTCTACATGACTTTATTCGATGCGAAGTAGAGATAGTATGTATGGAACATGTCACTTAGTAGCATAGTCTACGTGACTAGAGCACAGTCAGTGGGTTGAAGGTGGAACTTTTGCTTTAACCGTTATTCAAGGAAAACTTCTTCATGACTGTATTTATTCCATTTTTGAAAGTGTGTCTCACCTTTTTACTCCTTTATTAAACATCTACAACACTTTGACAACTCTTTCCATTTCTGAAACTGCATCGTATATACTGAATCATGTAAGGAGACATGTTAACACACAAAATGTTTCACGATAAATTCCAAACAACATTGAACCCTATGAACTATTTTGAAACGATCTGAAATAGGTTACTACATATTTTGAAACGGACCATCATAAGATAAAAATAATAATGCATAAATAAATTCATATTTCAGAAGCAACATATAAAGCGATGAGGGCTTTGTACGTTGGAATGTGAGATTTGATACCATCACCTTGAGAGGAACAGTCACAATGACCGTGCTAATACAACGACTTCCTTCCTTCACTTTAAATACTCTTCTCCTCCATCCACTTCTTATCTCTTTATGTGTTATTTCGGTATTAACTCTATACCGAATAGCATTTATAATGTTGGATAAATAGAAGCAGACTTAAAGGGTTGTACACAAGATGAGTCGGAGCTTCGGCAAAGAACCTACGCAAGGAATGCGTTCTCTTATCTTATTAATTGATTATTTTTACTTAAGTTAAGCAATGGATTGAAATGATATATACATTTTCAATATAGATTCATTATATCGAGCTTATATACTCAGTGGCGGATCCAGAACTTCCGAAAAAGGGGAGGTGCACATGTGTATAAGCCACTACTCGGTCATTTTTGTCGCTAGATGTAGATTTTTACTTGTAACTATGTGGCGAAAAGGGGGATGCCTCCCCCTTAATCCGCCACTGTATACTTTTTCTGTATCTGTCATCAGCACATTTGTGGTCAATATACTGTCATATTAGAAGTGAATATATGAAGTTGAAATGTTTTCTTCAAAAAATTAATGTAAATAGATTCTGTTTGCATTTTATAAGGTGCTTACATTCGAGCAATCCTTAATGTTTGTTTATAAAAGATACAGAAGGACGACAGTAACCATCTTTACCCCACCTCTGACAAATTTGTTGGGGAATCCCGAAAGGCGATTGGCTCATAATGGTCACGTGAATACTTTGGCTATTCTTATCCCACGTCACCTTCAGATTTATACCAGGTTTCCTTGCGACTTATCTTTCTTGTCCTTGTCAACAACAATGGCGGCGAAATGGTTTGCCTGTTTGCAAGCAGACATATAGTGTCTGTCAATGTAAATGTTCTGGTAATAAAAAAGAAATATAGAAACTTGAATAATGTGGAGTCAGCGAAGCAAATCACCACATTGTGATCACTTTGTTCATCGTCCATCAGTCACATTTTGCTTTTGTCGTAGTATGGTATGGTGTTGTCTGTCTATGTATTATCCTCATGCAAGCTATCATGATAGGTCATCGGTGGGGTTAATTCGTCACCTAGTCATCTAGTGACCCGGTACGGGATGATCCTCGTGATCCGGGATCATCCCGTACCGGGTCACTAGATGACTAGGTAACTAATAATACCTACGATTAACGTTTTGGTAAGTATAAAAATGAGTAATGAAATATTTATATAAAGCACAATTGTATAAAGCAAACAACAATTTAATAATCTTCTATAATAAATAGTGGTAAAAACTTCGGAAATATGCTATTTGTTCCGTCTTTCGGAATGCGTGAAGCGTTTACCACTTCAAGTGTATAACAAGTAAAACCTGTCGATTTATATATAATAGAGTAAATTACAAGTGGCGACACCTATGGTGGCTATATAGACCAGTTATCACGGATGACCTTTGTCTGTTGATTTTTATTTAACTCTCGAGCGAGTTTATTGTATAATTTGTAGAACTATCGAGTTCTGTTCAGGCAAGCTTGATATATGCCATCATGGAGCCGAATTCTCAGTAACTGTTAAGTGATGTGATTTTGGATGGTTTTAAGCCTGTGCTAATCGAACTGAAGGCATAAGACTTTTCATGGATATTTTGCGCAAAGCATTATGTGACAGTTTGTGTTCATGTGCCACAAGTGTAAACACCGCGTAATAACGTTCTACAATTCGACACGGTAAAACATCGGTGTGCAGTTTGGGGCTGCGACATCGATTATAAACAGGCAGATAAGTAAGATATCTAAAATTATTGATATTTATAATCAAGACCAAAAATTATACCACTGATCACATTACATTATTAAACTAATATTGATGTTTAAAACAAAAACATTGAGGTTACCGCCATTCATTGTACTTTGTAGTCAAAGATAGTTTTCTCATGTAAAATGGTTCACTATTCCCATCTGCTCTGGACCTGTTTATATTATGTTTTTCTGATGGGTTACTATGGCCTCAGTTGCATCAGCATGTGGTGACCAATGTAAAAATTGTACTCCATAAATGTCCAAAAGAGCAGTTGTACCAGAGATGGACCAAGCTTGTAAACCGGCAGGGGTTTGTTGTTACGAAATATACCCGCATTTGCAGCAATCACTTTGTATATTGCCAGCCCAGGGAGCAGGAGCCCTACACTGTATTATACATGGAGGGATAGGAATGTAGATCCACTCTTAGTAGAAAGCTTCCTCCCCGCCATGAGATAGAAGTACATGTCCATCAATCAATCTCAGATATTGACCACGATGAAGTAGAATTCTAAGTTATTACCAAAACTCCTTGTAATTACCAGAGGAAAATAAATTTACTCGAAGATCAGGTTAAATTGCACACAAGTCAGATTGGAGAACGAGGTGCAGAGGCTGAGCTTTGAGACATATTTCGAAATCCACTCCATAAAAACTACGACTACCAGGTTAAGGCATACACAGGTATGTGACATTTTCACATGCAATGTATAAATTACATTTGTATCTTGAACCTTTTGTTTTTTCCGCTTCTTTTAAAAATACAATTTTCCTAGTCCTGGTTCCTTGAAATTTGCCGAACGAACAGTTTTAAAATATACATTTGCACCTATCTCTTATTCCATCTGGACTGAATTATGTTCCATCCAGTGTTGAGGACAGCCTTGACATGCAGTGCAAGACGTATCTGTATTTGTAATGTAAATATAGTTAATCAAAGTTAACTGTTGGTTTATAATAACAATCATTTCATACAGGCTAATGTTACAAAACGTGCCAACATTCGTTATGCAATTTGCACACATACAACAATTGTGATTATAAACTAACATTACACACAAGATGAAGTTAACATTCACAGCTATATGCTGTAAATAAAACTCTCTTATTTCCAGGACTCTCTTATAATCAATTTTCATGTCTTTAAATGAAGTCGAGGAAGTTGCCTCTAATATGAAGTACTACAAAGGTGAGCAACCGTTAGACGCCAAAATGTACCAGGGGTCCAGCAAAAGGAAGCCTGAACCCAAGAGGAAACTGAGCATGCAGGATGAATTACTAATGGCACTAATGAAGTTAAGACAGAACCTGAACCATGATTTCTTAGCTTGTATTTTTAATGTGGCAAGTACCCTAGAACGACCTTCATAAGACAGCGTAATCTCGATTCTCTATTCATATTACAAGGTCAGATACACAAACAAGGCTCTAGTTGCTTTTTCTTCTGGTGGTACAGTGTCATTTTTGTCAAGTGTTTGTGATTGCGACATGTAAAATGTTGAAGTAGTGCGTCGTTCTGGTTTTCTTAACAAAGTAAACAAGAATGACCAACATATGGCTTCAGCAACAAGGATGATTTCCTTATTAAAAGGTGCAGACCTCATTTATCCGAAATCCTAAGAAAAGACACCCAGTTCACAGCATTCAAGAACATAGTGAATGCAGAAATATCAAATGTACGAATTCACATATAGAGAGTTATTGGCCGCATGAAAGATTTTAGAATACTTGAAGGACCAATTCCCCTGATATTTGCTGATATTGTAGACCAGATTTAAATTGTTTGTAGGTGCTTTGTTGCCTGGTGGGCGTACTTGTTCCTATAAAATCAAAATATAAACCATTCAATTAAACGAAAACTAAAAGAAAGGCTTGACGTTGATACATGTTTTCATATTTAAGGTTATTTTAACAAATGCCATAGTGGTTTGTTCAGCAGCTTAAAGTTATCTCTTTTCAAGTTCGAATCCAGTTCAATATACATTTCCAAAAACACAGTCACACAATGTCCCTGTAAAGTCATCCTACAATCCGCGTTGATGATCTATGTGTACCTACTGTGCTACCTGGGCAAATGGCACAAATCTTAACTACTTTAGTGTCTTGAAGATGGGATGGGAAAGGACATTCCTTCACTTTTCAATATTATACAGTATATACTGTGATAAGTTGTTTTTTTTTTTAATTTTCCGTAGTATCTGATATAAATTTCAAATAATTATTTCTACGGAATATTTAATTAGTAATAAAATAAGTGTGAAAATAGTTTACAACACATAATTATGATAAGAGAATATAAAATTGGGTATCTATCATTAGTTTTACACATTAAAAATCTGCTCACGTTGTGGTACATGAAAATACAGAAAAGTGAAAATTAGTCATTCGAGTCATATCTCTCCCCCTTAAAATTTACTTCATAGCTTTTGCTCTCTACTGATTACCATGAAATTGGTGTCACTAGAAGGAATTTCTCTGGTATCTACTTTATACAAACGCTCTTTCATTACGCTTGATGTGATTCTACTTTCACGCATATGATACCACAAAACAGACTGACGCTCCCTCTAGTAGCATTGGCAATGTATATTATCTGTCCATTATCTTGTAAGATTGCATTTGTGAGTTCTGATTACTAGCTTTGACTTCTACATCTATATCTCGAAGGCCCTTTTCGCTTGTGTGAATTTCTACTGTCTCATTTACAATGAAATATCAGGTTAAATTTGCAAAGCTACTTCCCGCTCTGGACATGGCGAATATAGCAAAATGTTTTTTAAGACGGAAATCTTCAAGAGATCTCTGTCGTTGGTGACACACAGCTCTAAGGTCATCATTCAGGCGCCTGGTCCAGTGTTATTTGGAGAAGAATCAAAGGCTCCTTTTATCTTCCTTATTTTGATATTTTTTACTGGCTGCTGGGTTTTTTTCTTTTTGCCATTCGTGTGTTGCTTTTGCGATAGGGGAACTTCCCCGAAATTCGGACAGTTCGGCACTTTTCATACTTAACGTCCTGCCACCTCATTTCCCTCTTACTAACCTAAGCGTTTGCACGTTCCGTCTCAGAACACCAAAAAGAAACGAAAAATCCAGAGATACCCGAAGGGAACTACACAGTAATAAAGAAGAGTTTAAAGCAGCACGGTTCATGTTATACGGGAAAATTCGGACATTCTGTTAAATTCAGACATCAAGCCTATTTAAAAAAAAAATAAATTCCACGTTCATTTCATTCAACAAATGTACACAAAACATCGAATCTCAGTTACTCAGTAAAGTTACTTTCAATTATTATTTCCATTACTACAGTTTCATTACTAAAATCCTGTCCAAAATTACAAAGCCTCTGTCAAAGTCCTGAAAACTATGTATCACTAAACACATTTTGCACTGAAAAACACATTTGGTTTACGTTTTCTTTTTCCCTTCACTATTCGCATTTTTTCTTTCTTCATCTTTCACCATTTTCCTTTCTAGTCTCTCTTGTTTCAGTTGTTCTTTCTTTTCTTTTTCTTCTTTTACTTTTCCGATAATATTTCTGGGGTTGTCAGAAGTCTGTGAGTTGTATTTCTTTTTCTTTTGTTTGTTGGTTTGGTGTCGGTTTTTTTTTTTTTTGGAGCTGGAGGTAAGAACAAGCTTTCAACTTCCGCTGTCCAACTCGCAAGTGGTATTTCAGCAATTCCATTTTCGTCAGCAGTGGCTACGCCGTTAATTTTCCCACTTTGGATTAAATCCAATAATAAAGCTGGATCATCTATTATTGGAGGGTTTTCTATACTTATTGGCGAAACTGGTGTTGATTCTAGTAGATCTTGAAGGGCAGGTTGCACTGGTGCGGTACACGTGGCATTACAAGTAGTTGTAGATGTATTTCCTTTCAATGATCGCATTTCATTTTGAGAGATATGGTCATGAGACTGTGCAGGTTCTGTATTGATTAAAGTGCATTCCTTTTCAAAGGCCAGTGATGGGTCGCACGCAAGTTAGGTATGATGTCTTTGTTTAGTGGATAAATGCCAGTGGCTCTGAAGCCATTTGTAAAATTGGAGTTTGACATGGATGATGACCAAGCTTTATTGAAAATACCAGGAAATCTCCATTTATTTATGAGGTTAGATGGATAAGCTGATAAAAATTCTGTGCACGCAAAGTTGTAGGTGGTGTTGAATGAGCCAAACACCGACCGGTCAAGGGGCTGCAAATAGTGAGTTGTGTGCGGCGGCAACGCTAATACAGCTATTGCGTTTTCTATTGCAGATTCAAGTAATTCTGCACATTCATGGGACCAGTGTCTGTCCATGATTAAAAATTGAGGGCGGCAAACCACAATTCTTCATGAATACATCATTGAACCACTGCATTGCTATCTGGTCATTTATCTACCCATTTTCCCGATATGTCCATACTGTTCCTTCTAGCGCTTCCGCAATATTAAATCCATGGAGCAATTTGGTGTTTGGTTTCTTTGGTGATAAGCCTAAGTGTCATGGAATCGCCGTTCGCATTGCCACATACCATAATAGGGGTATTTGCCCGATCGTCACTTGTGCGGCTGATTACACACCGGGCACCATTTTGCGAAACCACTTTATCAGGTGTGTGCTCGAACTGCTTGCCGCATTCGTCTGCATTCCATATTCAATCTGGATGGTCATGCAATTGCATAATATCAAGGAGTTCTTTCAAGCCGTCAAAGTAATTTCCTACTACAACAGGATTCAGCATTCGTGCCCTTACAGTTCCCAATTTTTTCCGGTTTTCTAAGAGCTAGTTCTGGGTGCCTTTTCATAAATCCATTATAAAAGTCCTTACCGGGTGCGCCATGCTTAAATCTAGCAACGCCAGTCTTCTGGCATAGAGTTCCAACTTTCAGAGGGAACTTCCGTTTGCACGTACCAAAACCCATGGACGCTGCTTTGGTGACCTTGTCAACCAATTCATTTTCCATCTCTTAGATATGGCTCTCGGCCACTTTTGACACCTACTTCTGTCTTTCCACCTTTTTTATCGGCTAATGTTGATTTCGGTACATTGAATTTTTTTTTACGCCTTCCACAAAGACATTCCATTTTGAACAGCCTCCACAGCTTCCCTAAACATTTCATCCGAATGTCTGGCATATGAGTTCCTTTTCTTGCCGCCTTTTCCATTTGCATTCCTTCTAGGCACCCTAAAATGTATTTATATTAGGCTAACTATATATGTGTATAAGTTTAGGGCCAGATTAGGTTAGGAGAAGGGGAAAGGGGGTGGATGGGTGGGTAATTGAATAAGGAGGGCGAAAAGTGAAGGGGAGGGGGGGGGGGGGGGGCAAGGGGAGCGGAGACCTGTAAGAAAATGATAGTCCAGAAGGAGAACATCTGAAAATTGAAAATTGTGTGTGCTTAGTGCACGCTGTTCTAAGAGAAAGGGGATCCAGACAAAGGACAAAAGGGGCAAAGGAAGAGACTGGGTCGGGAGGGGAGAGCCCTATATCAGCCCACCACCACCAAGTGCTACTCACCCGCCTATGATAAAATTGACTAGAAAATATTGAAGGGCGAGAGAAACCTTAAAAGGATTTATTTAGCCTAGGGGTAAAACGAAAATGGGATGGACTTAAATAAATATTTGGAAAGGGGGGTGGGGGTTGGAGGGAAAATGTGGCTAGGGACATTTATTTGATAAATACAATGTTATGGTGATTAGTTATCATGAAAATTCCAAATTTTAATAATAAACATTAAGTATGTCTAAAAATAAATTATCTTACCAATCAGTAAGACTGTCCGAATTTAAACGTAGACGAAAAAACATTTTCTTGTAATTTCGGACACAGGAAAAATGTAACTTCTCGTGATTATTTAGATATATCTAAAAGATACACGCTGAAAAATAAAACAGTGATTAATTTTAAAATAGTAATGAAAGAATTAAAATAAGTTTCATAGAACTTACATGTTGAATATTACTTTTTCGTTGGACGCTCATTCATCAAAACTTTCCCGGGGCTTGACACTTTTCGAGAATCCAGATATGGTTGTACCGTTCCGGTTTTCTTCTATACTCATACGCATATTTGATAATGTTTCCGCTTTCACAAAACACATTTAGGAACTTGATTAAAGTTTATATATAGGCAACTAAAGAAAAACAAACACACTGGTGAGGGATATTAGCTTTATTTATAGAACTGTCAAAAATTTGCCGATGTCCGTATTTCGGCGAAGTTCTCCTACCTGTGGCTTGGACCTGCAAACTACAGTGTAACCTCCAAAGCTAAGACATACTTACAAAAGCTGCGCATTCGGAAAAGAAAATAACAATCTAAAGATTAGCACATACAGGGAATCCCAACAATCCTCACAGGTGATATAAAGCAGATACATGTATAAATATATGTGATAAAACATTACATTCTTATCTCGATCTATTAAGTCTTGATGAATTTCATTTCAACATGGACATTTTTAAATTACATTTGAAACGACAGAATAACTTCAACATCAGGAGAGACTACATGTATTTTGTCGAAAGTACTCACCAGGGAAGCGTTTATGTGAAAGTGTGACTGCAGCACAGATAGACACATTACAAAGTGGTTCCTATGTGTCGCTATACTTCGGAGACGACACAATAAATCTAGAGATTAAATTATACGTTTTTGGTATCATCAGCAGGCTTTGATAGAGGTGCAAATCAAACAGACAGATTGACAAAGTGATTTCTAAGTGTGGCAAGTTTTGGACGTGGTATACATAACTGATGAAATCAAACCATTTTTTAAAAGAAACGTGAGATAGTATCAATCATATTGTCAAATATAATTCAAATTTCCGAAATAAATCAAGTTTGATGCAGTTATTTATCCTAGATGTTGATTAAACTATAATGATATTAGATAGGCTCAGTCCCTGAGTATATATTGTGAGGTTGAAAGGCATGGTAAAAAAATAAAAAGTCCAATATCCATTACTCTGTCCATATATGTTTGAGAGAAAGCGGCTGGTGAAATGCTGGGTGGAGGGGTGGGTTTATGTGTGTTCCATAAACAAGTACTGACCTTGCACATGTACATTTTAAGGAAAGCACTGAATGATGTGCTTCATTAGTAATCTGCGATAAATTGCTGTATATGATTAAAGAATGTAACATAATTATCAGGGCCCAATCTCGGTGTAACATGTGATTATGCAATAATTTTATGCAGGAAGTGTAGGACTTTATCAGTTAAAATATCATAGTCTGATTTTTCCTAGGTCATATCATATATGGTGCCTGTAGCTTCAATGAAATATACCATGACCATTCATGTTATGATATTCATGTGAACAGTAGTCCATGGTATTTGTGGTTGGGAAGACTAGTATATCATGCATATATTTCTTAGATACCTTACATCCTTACATTTTGATTTATTATACTTGTGTGCATTTAGGTTCCCACATTCATGGTGTGACATCTAAGGGCTCAAAATCTTTAAAGGAGGGTGAATGTTTGTATTTATCGGGCCACGTGACTGGAGTGGAGTACCACAGAATCAGCTCAAACCTAAATTATTGCTTTTTACGAGCTACAGAATATTGCTCTTGTCCTGCTGGGTGTGCTTTTTAGCTTTGGCTCTATCCATGTAATACATAGCGTAATATATAATAAGGGGAATACTTAATATTTAAGACACCCCCCCCCTGACTGTGTATATAATTTATTGGACAGTTTATAGATTGTGAATCATAGTTTTTAGCTATTTCAAAGTTAAAAAAAAATTAGTAGTAGTAGTATTAAACCATCAATTTATCACAAGCTATGTGGCAGTGAAGTGATAAAATTGCTTGGTCAATGACACAAGGGAATTACTAGACAATGTATAATAACATGTCAGTTTCTGTTGATGGCTGGCAAAGCTTTCATGTGTTTTGTTTAGTAACGAGTATGCCCCCCCCCCCCCCCCATTTGCTTAAACGCATGCACGCATTCTGGGCTGCATGGATTGACAAAGTTCGAATTTATTTCTTAAGAATATTATACCACTCTTCTAGAAGAGCATGTGCCAACTCATCCATTACTCTCCCAGTCTTCGGCCTACCCCTAATTTTAATTTCTATTCTACTACTAACAGCATTTCTACTATAACCAATACTACTAGCAATGTTCCTATTTCTAGTCTACTGCTACGTCAATACTGCTTTTTCTACTAATATTTTTACTACTATTATAACAACATCCACTACTATTACTGTCTCTAATATCTTTGCTGCCGCTTCTGTACTCTTAGTTCTTCTACTACTAATACTACTACTACCACTAACTTGCTATTACTATTTTTACTACTTTGATACTTCTATTTCTAATAGTTCTACTACAAGTACTACTATTACAAATTATCCTCCTAATATTACTTATACCTAAATATATACAATTACTACTACTAGTTATACTAATATTGCTATACTATGCATACTAGTACTACTAATACACCTCGTCTCTTTCCTCCTCCTGTTTCTACTACTGTTCCTACTTCTAATACTTCAACTACTATTTCCATACTGCTAGTTCTAGAACTACTATAACTTATACTTCCTAAAACCATATCTTTGTTCCGCTTCTCTATTTGCCCCAATGCGGATAAAGATATGGCGAAACTCCGTAACGGGTCATGTTCTGGTGAACTCCGATTTTCAGCCAATCAGTGGATCGGCTACAGATTCTTCGGAATGAAGTTAACATTCCCAGCGTGCGTGACCCACAAAGTAGTTTTTGAACAGTGTTTGTTACATATTGCGTCATGATCACGTGCCTAGCCGAGTCATTGATTGGCTAAGGGAAATAACAGTTTCTGTGACTAAAACGTCATCAGAGTTCGCCAGAACATGACCTCTTACGGGGTTTCGCCAGATCTTTATCCGGAATGGGACAATTACAGAATCGGGATAAAGATATGGTTTTAATCATATTGTACTACTTCCAAAGTCACTTCAATACTTCTATCACTATTGCCATTGATACAACTATTATAACTACTGCCACTACTAATACGTCTGCATTAATATCTCGGCTACTCCTAATTCTACTTCACTACTGCTTCTATTACTTCCAACACCATTGCTACCACTACTGCTACACAAATACTACAAATTCTACCAATACTGCTGATGCTACTACTACTACTACAGTCACTTATCCTCATCTTAACGCATTCCATATACAGTACATTTCCATGAGATTTGATTCTTTGGTGTTTGTGTCATAGTCATCTGACATCAGATACTTTCGTGTTTTGCATTTGTGCTATTGTGTCATTTTATGATCATCACTTGTGTTCTGGTGACTCAATGATTCATAAGCATTTCTTTTCTTCGTGAGTGACAGGACAAGACACTAAAAAGGTCCATTGTTTAAAGATATTTATAGAAAAATCAAGATGAATTATACAATTCTGTAAACAGGAGAAAAATTTAATGTACGAGTCTATACATAAGCATTGATAAATAGTTTAAATATATGAAAACAAATTTACATATGGTCTGTGTAGAAATTAAATTATACCTTTGGTAAATAGTTCAAAGATGTGAAAATGAGTTCCCATATACATAAAATTGAAATAACTGGGTTTTTAATTAATGCATTGCCCTCTATACCAATTATATAATAACGCGTAAATAAGTCAAATTAAAAAAATGATTTCCATATGCATAAATGTTAAATACCCAAATACTTCAATTGATAGACTTATGGAATAAACTGCCGTTGATAAATACGATTTAGGTGGATCATATTGTTGTATTTATTGTATAAATTGTTCCAGTAAATTGTAACATCATGTAATCTTTATCTTTTAAATCGGAGGGTCATCATTATTCGGGGCATTTACAACAAATGCCTTCAATGATACAAAACGTTTAATTAAAATGCGGATTAAACACATTGAATTTTCTATTACGTCTAGTTCCAGGTTTATTTGTTCTTCCTTGATAATTTCATTAATTTGGTACATACTCATACTAAAAATGATGAAACGAGAATAAATTGTGGTAATTCTCAATAACATTCATAATATTACAAATTATGAACATGCATTGGGGAAGTAAGTATCTTCTTGTTGGCTGGCGACATTCACAAGACAATTTCTATATTTCAACACTGCAGAGGTATAATGGATTTAGACCATGCGTTATACAAAGTGGCATAACGATATCAATTCACTGATTCTGACAGCTGCTTTTCCGTTGACATTTTATACGACCACAACAAATGCATTCTAACCTAAGTCATCAGTACAACTATAGGTGGTGAGCTATCGGTGCTTACTACTCAATGACGTAGAATCCCATCCTTGGGTATTATGTACATAATATAAAAATTTCCATGTTCATGCGGAGGCAGTCGTGGATCAATGATGTGCCATTGTGTCAGAAGATTTACTTGTATATGAGTGTATGGTTCCTTTAAGTAAGGTATAAATAAAGAAGAACAGAATGAATATATAATGTATGACATGTTTTGTTTCGAATTTAACCGTTACTGTATTCGTTACACAATTATGACATCACTGCAAAATAAACATAAAACATAAAAATGTGAAATTATCTACAAACCATCTATGATATATCGGTTTAATTGTTATTACAACCTGAACAAACATATTGTTTGCTTCTTCTTGGAAAAAAAAAAAGTTCGAGTAGATATAATCCATTTCTTTGAATCTTTGATCATGCCTGTGTTATACAAAATAAGATATCCATTCCCATTCTTTCCTATTTCTTCTTTGCATATTGTCTAATCCTGTAATGGAACATCTGTTTTTCAAACTCATCCAGGGCTGAGGTATCACACTTTGCATTTAGGAGGGCAGTTGCCAGGTTCAACACCTTAACGTGGCTTTTTTTCCTATTATTGTCGTACCATTCTTGGAGCATTGTGCGTTTCAATTCAACTGTTCTTCCTTTATAATTCTTTACAAGATTCAAAATGGCATTTGCGTTTAATCCTAACTCTAGTCCCAGATGGATGTACTCCGTCGATATCCTATCAGCGACAGCGTGCAGAAGTTCACTGTGAACATCTGTTTGTAAATATGCAGGATCCAAGCCAAAATCTTTTAGAAAATAAAATATTAATAGGTAAATTGATTTATATTCACATTTATAATATATACTATAAATCATCATTCTTTCATGTGAAAGCACTGTGAAATGTATTGTTATAATGCACCATATTATTGGAACTAAATGAACATGCATCAGTGTATAGACTAAGAACGTCAAATTTATATAATTTCAATGTTATTTTAATATGTGTAGGAGTGAGAATGTATCGAGTAACACATCTGAATCGTTATATAAGAAAAGTTAAAACATTTCCAGACTGCTGTTACAAATCTTTTTTTTTCAGAAATGTATAAAGAGATGGGCTTTAGAGTGCAGGTAAAAACATCACAGGATAACCGAAGAAAAGTGGATGAAAATCACATTCTATGCAGTCATCTGAAACATCCCAAATATGTTCGATCATTCAGTTATCAAGGCAGAAAGTACAGATGGATAATCGGTTCTATCGTTCACGATATGATCATGCCTATATTTCAATGGACTAGTGTAATGAATTGGATACATATTACGTTATCAATAAAACGTAAAAAGCAAGCGTTTTAACGTAAAAACATAAAATTATATTTCATTTAATTAAACTTACTATGCTCATCCCTGAGTCGTATAACCTATAAAACATGGAATCTTTTACACATAATAGCATTATGTAACATATAACACAATATTACTTCATGGCATGAAAATTAAAAAACAAAAAAAAAAAAAAAACACAGGCAAAACAAATTCAATCAAAATTAACATAACTGCAAAACAAAATAGAAAAGAAACAAAGAACATCTGCTAGGGAGCACATATAAACCTCAGATCACTGGGGAGAGTTATTATACTACCCATTCCTTTCGTACAGTAGACATTTTCGATACAGATAAACACGAAGTATAGTTTTCAAATTCGTGATGCAAAAAGGTTAGTCAAGGCCACAACTCAGAATATACAGATTATTAGTCTCTTATTGACGAAGGAACTTTCCGAGTAACTCGTTTTGTTTACTTTTTACATATTTTGTGGTGAGTAGTTATCGGAAATTCTTTTTTCTATCACAAAAATAAAAACTGAAATCTATACCATGAATATGTAATATACCTTGCACAATATGTGGGAATTGATCCTTGCTTCATCTAGAACATGTCTTAGTTTCATCATATTGGGCATTCCTTCTTCATTTTTCACTTGTCGTTTCCACTCCATCAGGATCAGCCAAGCAATGTCAGACTTTCTGAGTTCTTTGTAGTCGGATTGCAAATCGTCAGCAAAAATTCTGTGGTTGTAAATTTTTGCAGCAAGTAGGTATATGTCATTAACTTTTATTCTCAACGCAACTCTCATAAGGAACAGGTCATCCACCACATACAACGTCTCTTGCGTCACATCACCTATTTAATATCAAATCTGATTATTAAAAACAAAAATATTATTTCTATGTGTATATTAGCCAAACAAAGGTAGTTGTAGTCCAAACATCACCTCCAGGTTGAAGGGAATATGAATTTTGAGAACCCGTAGTAGTATATAATTGTTATCATACTTACTATATTTTAAATATATCTAAGCAAAATGTTAGAAAACAATATGAATGTTCTGCAAACTTATTTCTCAGTCTGTAAATTATTTATAATTTACATATTTTGATATACACTGCATCTATCTGAAACAGCAATATTCCTCTTTACATCTTGTACACAAAAATAGTTTCAAGTGATAAGTAAAGAAATGCGGTAGTCAATAAAAAAGGTGGTCAACCGACTTCTAAGTCAAGGTCATATGGCAATCCTTTTGTTTTGTTTGTTTTGGGGTTTTTTTCGGTCTTGTTTCATGTAAATTCGGCACTTATCCGCTATGTAGCACTGAATTGCAAATTGAAAGAAATTACTTTTGCATCTGTCCTCGCAATATTTACCGTCTTCTTCCTGCAATGAAATGTATGGTATGAATAAGTACATTAGATGTATTGATGCAAATATCAGTAAAAGATAACTCATTATTTTTGTATAATATGATGATAATAATTCATAATTCGAAAATAAAATTAATGTTTTGTTTTGCGTATAATTAAATTTGCACTTGCTTGTTATCTCTACACTTTATCAGAAGGGAATATTATGTTGGTGCTCTTTCTCCGGTAATTTAACTTTGATTTCCGTGTACTACCACCACTAACATCTGGCATAACAACATTCAAAAAGTACGCCCAGTGAAACCTAAAACGACCAATCAGAAGGTCGCCTTGACTATTTTAGCTGTAGTGTCTCATTGTCGAAGAATAAATATTCAAGGCATATCTGTAAGACTTTGAACGAAATTTACGAACAATGGCGGCACCTACAGTCGCAAAATTATAGATACATCCAGGCGTGGATCCAGAGATATAATAGTGTTGAGTGGGGGTTCACCCATGCTCATCCACAGCCATGTGTTATTTAACCCTTTCGCTGCCAAATTCAGTTGGAATAAATGTTATTGTTAGGATCAGTTTTGAACGTCACAGTCATAATGACGTCACAGTAACAGTGTTGATCCATGACAAGCTGGTGCTTGTGTGCAAATGCTCATAGAGTGCTAAAATTAGCTTATTGAAATGAAAGGTCGTAGTTGCAATTTGCCAACTGAGATACTTCTATCAATTAGTGGTTCAATAGAATTTATAAAAAAGCTAAAGCATCTCGTAAATACGACCTATCCATTCTTTCGTGATATCAGCTATTCAAGTTGGGATTGTTTCTTGAAAGGTTCACAGGAGATGCCAAATGTCCCATGTATTCTTTTGTTTATAAGATAAGACAGTTTATTGACAAAAATGAGCTCTTGAAGGCATGACACACGCACCATAACACACATGTATATATGCGCGCGCGTGTGTGTGTGTGTTTTGTGTGCGAATACCAGAGTGCGGGTACATAGACAACAGATAAAACATCCAGAAATAAGGAATACACCTTGTAGTGAACATTTCGATGTGTGTTGTAATGGGAAGTTTCTTATTTTCCCATTTTTTAAAAATAATTCACGATAATGAACATTTGAGAAAAAGTAAAGAAGAACATTCTATAAAAATATTTAAACCAACTTTAAACCATAATTAGATTAAAATGTGCGAAATAGCTTTGCATTTACGGCAACCACATACGCTACTTTCATTGTGACGTCATACATATTACTGTGACTTAAAAATAAATATTGTCGATACATCTATATTTCGTAATAGGATTTTACTGGATTATTTTACGAATTGACAAGTAAAATTCACATAACATTTACATTAGATGATTATACAACACCTGCTAGATACCGGTAACTGAATTGGAATATTAGGTGCCATAGAGCACCCATTTTCATTTTAAAAGTTTTACGGTAATGTACTAAGTCTTAACATTTTTCGATTCCCTTATATTCTATAGACTGCAATAAGAACATCACCCTGTCGCATACAAATTGTTTCATACACGTTCAGTTTCGCATTTTTATTGTAAGGGGCACCTAGCTGTCTGTTCTGGCGTAGAGTACCAGTTACATCTATCCCGTGAGGTAAAGTCTCCTGGCCAAATCGAGGCTACAGAAGAAGCTTTCAACGAAGTTGTAAAGTTACGATGTGAAGCAGAGAAGCTACGATGCTAAGAGGCAAAGAAATTTACTTCGCAATTTCGCTTCTTACAACGTAACTTCTCATCGTAGATTCACAATTTGCTTCTTCGCATCATAATTTCGCTTCTTCACAACGTAATTTTGTAACTTTTCAAAGTCACTTGATAGCGTGGGATTTTGTAGGGCAAAGTTGCGTTGTCCCCAAAGGAAATCCTTAGATTAGATTGAAAATTTCGGTACTGAACAATTATATCAATGGATTAACCGTCAGTACATGTAGCAAGCTTTACCTATAGTCAAGTGAGGATTATTTCTTCCATGAATGGTTGCGTTATTCAACAAATGACCAAGAAACAGCTGGTATCGTGGCCGTAGGAACCGGGGCAGGGAGGCCTGCCCTACCCCATTTTTGACCGATCATAATTGTTTTATAGGTTGTTATCTAATTCATTTACTAAACTGTTTTCATCTAATTATTCTTAAGATGCAATTGATTTTTGATCTTTTCTTTCTGTACGTTAATACTACAAGTTATTCGCATCATGCAAAGATAAAAATTGTTCGGACTCTAGGAAAACATTTACTCATCCATACAGTGAGGTGCAGTCCTAACATAACATTAGGTTAATGTCATGTTAACGTGAAGTTTGCTTTCCTCGTGCGCTCAGGATTGCTGAGCACACGCGTTTGCGTTAACGCAGATTTCCTTGTGAACTAAATTTTGAGACTGCGTTAACGTGCTGGACTGCAGCGATCACTCACTTGGCTGTCGCGTGAACGTGGCTGACAGCCACGTTCGCTTGCTTACAACTTATAAGGATTTAAAGGAGAATCAATATATGCATTGTATATTTAAATATAACAAGAGACCCAAGGGGACTACATCGCTCACCTGAGTACCTAGATGATCAGTCATGCATGAAGGAAGAATTCATTTATTTTTGCATTAATGTGACTAAGTCAACACAAATGTTGAAAATATGTCAAATTTTATTTCAGGCTAGAATAAAAAACAACACTTTTTTGCACATCCATTCAGGTGATTTTGAAATTAAGCATTCCCTTTGTCCCTGCAAGATGTCATTCAGGGCAACAAGTTAGTCATTTTCTTTAGGTGGGACCTTTTGTTGACTGATTTCAGGTCTGGGTCATGAACAACAATTGTTTCAAATATTGTCCAGATCTAACTTAAAATTGGCTTATTTCATATGATGAGTATTGAGAAACATCTAAAAACTTATTTAGATGTGTAAAGAAATGAAAACAAAAATTGACCACAACTGGATTTGAACCGCTACTCTCCATATTTCAATTACCAAGTGGTATATGTACCATTGTGAGACCTACTTTGTAGACATGGTGGCATTATTTGTTAACCAATTTAGATGAAATTTACCAAATTGATAGAGGACCTTTAGTACTTCATGTATTCCACGTTTCTTTAAAATCTTCAATGTGGTATAACAGCAGAAGTGAAAAATGTGATTGAATTGTTCCTATACACCCTCATTTAGAAGTCTTAAAAATTCATAGAAAATCAAAAAATTGAGATATTGACAAAATTCTTTCAAAGTAACAATCCTTACCATAATTATGATCACAATAGTCCATAAGAAATCATCATTATCAATTAACTAGGGAGTATGACACTTTTCTGCATTGAATCACCAAGTCCAAAGAATTCTAAAATTTGATTTTGGAAGGAAACAAAATGACAATACGTCTTCACTCATCCCTCTAGATCATTTCTATGCATTCTGTTTGTCTCTCTATACAGCCCATCTGAAAAAGAATATTGTTAAAGAAGGGAACTCTTTTGTGACCTAGTTTTGAGTATGGTGGCGCCACCTGTAAAGAGGTCTAGACGAAAACAACAGGATTTGAAGAGGATCATAAGTGACTTATTTCTACCAAGAGTTATTAAAATCCTTCAAACAGTTTTGTAGAAACATGTGAAAAATAGCCACACCACCACCCCCCTCCCATTTTTTGGAAGTCTTTAACTTAAAATTGCCTAATTTCATATGTTAAGTGTTGAGAAACATCTAAAAACTTATTTAGATGTGTGAAAAAAAGGGGGAAAAAATGACTACAGCTGGATTTGAACCGCAACTCTCCTTATTTCAATTACCAAGTGGTATATGTACCATTGTGAGACCTACTTTTTAGACATGGTGGCATTATCCCCCCCCCCTTTTTTTTTTTTTTTGGAAGTCTTAAAAAATCCATAAAAAATCCAAAAATTGAAATATTGAAAACATTTCGTCGCAGTAGTATTTCTTACCATCAAAATGATCAAATTAAACCAAATTATTGCATCAATGTTTACTAAAAGAAAAAAATACCTCTTTTTTGCATTAAAATTACAAAGTCCAAAAAACGTCAAAATAATTTATCGGATTTCAACGATATGAACAAACTTGAGACATACATCCTTCTAGATCACTCAGATGCCGTTAGTTTTATAGTCCATACACTGGTTCTGGAGAAGAAGATTTTCAAAGAGGGGTACCCTCTCAGATTTATTTTCAGCAATGGTGGCGCCACCTGTTCAGGGATTTATACGAAATAAACAAACTTGGTAAATGACCCCTAGTACTTCATCCGTACCAAGTTTCATGAAAATCCTTCAAGCGGTTCTGAAGAAGTTGAAAAATGTGAAAAGTTTACGGACGGAAGACAGACGAAGAGTGATGACAATAGCTCACTTGAGCCTTTGGCTCAGTTGAGCTAAAAACATATTACTGTGTGCATGTATGGAAGTATTTAGAAAACGCTTACGAATTGAATTAATGAAAAGAATAATAATGATGATAATCATGGTATTCATATATTATGAAAAATAACTGAATTAAAAAAACCAACTGTAAATACATAAATAAGAATAATTTTATAAGTAAATTATATATCAATAAAGAAATAAGAAATAAATACATAATTTTATTAATTCAAAATAAATAAATAAAATAGAATTAGAATGTGATTTTCCTAGAGTCTTTATAGTATAAACTGACGAAGTTTTTCATAAATACCTGAGTGCATGTCTTTACGGTGATTTCCATTATTACATTACATATGAAACCCTTAAGGCGGTGTCATTTTAAAATCATATTTAATGCACGTATATATGGGCGACATTTGCGGTTATTTAATTATATTCCCTTTATATCCCCCATCCGTACCACTGTAAACAGAATTACAAATGTAATAATGTGAACGCGCGACTGGACTGAGCGCACGCGGGAATAAATCGCGTTAACGCGAATTTCCTCCCGCGTTAACGCAAGGAGCGCACGCGCGTCCGGTCGAGCAGTCCTAGCACGTGTGCTCGTGACCGCTTTTCGCGTTAACGTGAATGTTATGTTAGGACTGCACCCATCTGTACATGTACATAGTCGCAATTTCCCATTCCTCTTGGTGCCTCTTAAGTTGAGATGACAGGCCCTGAACACCGTGTATCCATGTTTGGGAGGTGGAAATGGGTTATCATTAAATGTTAGCGTTAGCGAATTTTGAGGGGTTGCAAATTGTACCCCCAAAAAGGTTATTTTCGGTCATTTTTAAAGCTGCAACACCCCTCTCTCCAGACTGAATAGTGGAAAATATTAATCTAGACAGGCTGCTACCCCTTTCAAAAATTTCTAGAACCGCCTATGGTCAGTGTCTACCTTTGTGCGATTCAAGCAAGACTCCTTGGCACAAAAGTAGCTTAAAACTGTGGTATCATATTGCAATTTATTTTTTAGTTTGGCACCCCTCCCACTTTGAATTGCATCCTACGGGCCTGGAAATCTATTTCTAATGAGCCTCCTCCGAAACCATGGTGCCCCCTTGCTTTTATTCGATGTATGACAATATTCATCAATAAGTCCCATTTTCAAAAAAACGGCAACAAATTCTTTATGTCTACAAAACTCATAGGTTTCCATCTCATATTCTTGCTTTTCGACCCATGTAGTGTGTCCAGGTGAATACTCTTGCATATCTAATTTTTGAAAGAAGAAAAAATGCGCATGGAGTATTTTGCATTGTTGTAACCTGGTTAATCATAAATTCGTGATTGGTCGTCCAAAGACGGTGCGGTCTGCTCAATATACTTGGTATAATTTTGTATCTGTACTGCAGTATAAATACGTCGTAGAAATCAAAATATTGTTTTTTGCAACCGGCGTTTATGCATCGTTTTATGTATTTTTGTAAACGTTTTAACTATGTCACTTTCGCTTTACATGTATTTTTATTTAAGAGAGAGATTAATTGATTATTGTTTTACGTCACTCCACGATTATTTCACGTATATGGTGATGGCATCTGCCTGATGCTTTGTACACAAATTTAGATCTTTGCAACAGACACACCCGAAGCAGTGAAGGATCTTTTACGCGCCACGCCGACTGGAACACGGGATCTCGGTTTTTACTGTCTCATTCGAAAGACAGAACACCGGTGTGCCCAGGGCGGGAGTCGAACCCGGGACCTCTCGGTCACGAGCGGAGCACCTTATCCACTAGGCCACACCGGCGAGAGAGAGAGAGAGAGCTTCTAATTTATTGAATATAGTACAAGTACGACTCAGAAGAATTCAGGTGAATTTTCGCCTTTTCACGTTTTCAGAATTACTTATCCCTAATATCGTTTTTTTTTCATTGATTCCCTTCGCTTGCTGTATGCAGTCCACTGTAAGTTTTCGAAAAAGAAATCGAATGGATAATGTTCAGACTGATACGTTACACTTAACCTACAGCCTAGCACTTTACGATTCTAAACGAACCCAGGTGTCCGCAAGAAGCACGTATTTTCTGCTGACCGATATGACACGCCTTTCATAGAAACGGCGATAAACGACTCTGAGATAGTAGCTGACTGCTGCTGCTGTCAAATGGGTTGATTCTTGGGTTTTTCTTTCTTTCTTTCTTTTTTCATTTAATCTCAGACTCAGAGTCATGTTTTCTGAAAAATACTCTACTGGTACTTATCTACTTGTTTCTCGGACAATATGACGTAACAGATTTATCGTAAAAGAATAACAAGAAGTACTGTGCAAGCCAACAATTTTGAGGAGGCATATGTTTTGGTCCTGGATTCTTCCTAAAAAGGCATCTTTGTTATTACTCTGGAGGCCATATTGCTAAGCTGGTTGTGACGTCACTATTCAGAACATGACGTCAGTTTACGTTGACGTTTGAATGAACGATAAAGACGATTTTTCGTGGATATTTCCTCCTGTTACTCATGAAATTAGACACTTTTTAGACATCTTTTATATTGTAAATAATACTTATTTCATTCTTTTACAAACACAATAAGGAAGTCTGACTATTTGTTCAAATGTATAACTCACCTTAATGTATTTTTATAGAAAAGAAATATGAATTTATAGCGGGATTTTAAGTGACCCAAAAGTGACCATTTGGCACATAGATGGTTAATATACATCGAAAAATAAAAATACTTTTCGCCAAATCTATAGACCTTCGGTCCACCCATCTGGCTCCGTGCATGACCTGACAAAGTTTATAGTCTGAAAATCGTTTGTTGTTTTTGTTCTAGTGGGTGTGGTTAGCTAAACAAGAATCGCTCACTCCTCCCGGGCAGCTGGTCTTACCCGAGTTTCAGGGGTCCGTGAATATCCACTGTGGTACATAACATTGTTATTACTGCCATAGTCATGTGTCTACAGGTACTTCCGTATTTTACATTAGGATATTTAAATGAAGTTTTAACTGGTACGACCTTTTCACCGGAGTTATATCCAATGTTAGTGGTGAAGTACGCAGTGAAGAGAATTAATTAAATTGAATTGAGCAACTTTGGGCATACTCAGATGTGCTGTGTAGTGAGATAGCTTTAACGTCTTATTGACTGCCTATACATCACTTGTTTTGTAATATATGTCAGTGATTCGTTAAAAGGTGAATCTTGTATCACGTCAATCAATACCCATAATAAACTAAAACTATACAAACAATGATCATACATCGATAGAATACTGACCTCAGTCCCTCTAGCCTTAAGGCTTTCAGCAGCAGCCGAATTGTATCTAATTTGGAATAAGGGTATTGTTTCCACAGTTACTGTGTTGTAAATAGAAAGAATCCAAGTTAACCTTTGTTCCACGAACTGTTCAATCGTTCTGCACAAGCATACGCTGATGTGCCTCTGGTCCTCTAAATGAACCACTGACAAGTTGATCTGCTTGTATTCTCTTCTGAATGCTACGAGATGGAATGGTCCACTTTGGAGGATAATCAGCCCATTGTAGTAGTGGCTATCGAATACCGGCCATAATGAAAGGCTGGAGGCGACGAGTCTATTGTAAACTGCAGTAGGAATAACTGTGCTGAAGGAAAACGACAAGAGAACGGCTTCCTGGTTTTCAATGAGACTTAAGGCATCTGAGGAGATATCTCTATTCACAATGCATGGCATGTAGAAATAATTCTGACATTCTTCAAAACTTTCAGCATTATAAACTTTAGGTTCAGATATCAAATCCAATTTCTTCATGATTCTGTGTAAATGTTGACCATCCCTGACTTCAATATTGCTTTCCAGTAACACTTTATTAAAATACGCGTGTTTTATTTTTCCTGAGTTTTGCATTTTCTGCCATTTTTTTACGCTCCATTTTTGTAATTTGTTCAAACAGGTGATAAAGGATAGCATGGCATCGGTTATCAATTTTGGATTAAGAATAATATGATCTTTCAATTCATCGTCGGCAAAAAAGAGCAAATCGCCAAGACTATGAAAATATTCGAGGCAGAGAATAAGCTCTTTTTCATCCAATGGTTTTTTCATCTGGCGATTCATGTGTTCAAGCTGATTGAAATTAATTATATTATCAGATTTTCTCAAGATCAACTTCTGGTGAAGATCGTTCCATGATCGAGGTATCTGACTATAGTCTGGATAAGATTTGCTGCATTCAAGGATTCTGTCAAAAAATTTCCGTGTGCTTTCTGCATTCAGGTTTAACGCATTTACGAAGAAATCTTCATGTACGATGAGTTGCCCCGAGTCGACCAGAGGTTGGGATTTAATCTTTATCTCATCAATTATCCGGGGTATTTTAGAAGTATCCTAAAATAAAGCAATAGACAGTGAATTTTAAATAATAGTTTTGTATAATACTAGTACTTATAAAGCCAAGAGATGATTGGACGGTACACTATTCTACTCCATAGTCTTCTTATTTGTGTGCCCATGCAGCTCAATACGAAATCCAATATACGGATGGCCATTAAGAAAATTGTATGGTCGATGCAAGTATATTGTTTGACAGATTCTATCTACTTCTAATATTCCAGAATGTTACATGCTATTCCTGAATGGTGACATCCTTTTACCAATCTGACAATTTATTTGTTTGACCTTACTATCACACATGTGAGGATTTGTGACGATGTATTATGCGATCAAGCGGTAGTTACTCGTTCCAGACAGCTGATCTTTGCAATTTTTTGTTGAAACCATCTCCACTGAATTCTTTCTAATTTATACTGAATTCATAAACAAGACACAACGGCAATACTTTATAAGAGTATTCCCCTAAAGCGAGG
Source organism: Pteria penguin (assembly GCA_035048485.1). Lineage (NCBI taxonomy): Eukaryota > Metazoa > Mollusca > Bivalvia > Pterioida > Pteriidae > Pteria > Pteria penguin. The sequence goes on from CM068584.1 coordinate 63,615,926, forward strand.
CTTCACCGAAACCACTTGATTGCCGAAATGTCAAAATATGTAGTATGACTATTTTAGTTTATGAAATCACATTCAGCAATCGGCATTATACTGATAGAATACCAAATAAAATGACTTTTTACCAATGAACTATATTTACCTCTAAGAATTTAAACTATATTTACCGAAAGCTTGTCGATGTGTGTACCGACAATCGCAATCTTTGGGAAACCCCAGTTATCACTATCTACATAGGTTGAAATTGTGGTTACCCAAAAATCTATATACTCTGCAAAAAAGGCAAACATATGCTAATATGTTTGGGAATGGTTTTGTATGATGAAATGCAAAGTTTTGAAAACATTCAAATGAAGTTACTACAGTAACGTGAAATTCGTAGGTTACTAGGTTGGTTGGTTGGTTGGTTGATTGGTGTTTTACGTCGCTTTCAACAATATTTCAGTTATATCGCGACATGGAAGCAGGGGGTTATCAACCTTTTAAACATAATAGCGCAACCCGGGAATCGAACACGGATCGTCGGCGCCGCAAGCCGAGCGCTTAACCACTACACCAAGCCTGCCCCCCGTAGGTTACTAGTGTTGTACCTTTACGTGTATTGACAGTTATGGGAGAGATATATTCCCAGGGATGAATCTAGGTATTTATTAAAATTCAATGAGAAATGGATAAAAATTGTATAGAAATTCTATCGTTGCATTAGATAAGAACCTCAAAAAAGTTAGAATGGAGAGAAAGGCTTTCTTGTTCATGTTGCAATTGACTGAAATGGGAATCGCAATCGATGTCAATAGATCAGATAACAAGCACCAGGAAAGACATCATTTTCCAGCTAAATACTTTCATTTGCAATTTAATGAGCAGTTATTACATTGTGTATTTCAGACACACAAATATGGCCGAAAGGTATTTATCGTTTTACTTGAAATGGATGTCTGCGTTCCTATCATGGGCATAAAAAGTTATTCATGGGATTATCGACCTACCATGGACGGATATTTTGCCTTTATCAGAAGGTACTACGTTAGGATCTTCTACTATTCCGTCCAGTCCCAAACATACATTAAAGACTAGAAAATACAAGCGTCGAGGACACAAATGATCCTGCTGCATTGTATAATACATCATATTTCCAGCAAAATCCCAGACGTTTATTTGGGTAAAATGGCTCAGTCCGATTATTTCCTCTGTTTGTTCATCTACAACAATTACATGTATTCAAATTAATATCAGTATTGATCAATGTATTTTAGAACAAAGTGTGCGGAAACATGCCATACCAGAAGTAATTAAACACTCACACTCATCGGTTGAATATTATATTGTTATCTAAGAGATTGAATCGAACGATAGGGATAATAATGTAGAAATTTCAGCACTCAATTTGAATGTGTAAAAATCATGATTATGTCAACGTAAGCATTATTCAGGCAATTAGAAAAAATAACATAAACCATACCGTTAATATGCCGTTCATCGGTATTTATGTTTGTAAAGATTGTTCTTGTATGCACATTGATGCCGCTCGGCGTTTTTGTTTTCTTTCTAGGCATTCCCAGGAGGTTGTTTACTAGTGTTGTCTTTCCCACACCAATGTGACCAACAAACATGCAGCTAACAACATTTGCAGTGACTGCATCTTCATTCAGTGATCTTAAAAAGTGTCTCATTGCATCTGTTCCTAGTTTTTTGATTTCTTTTGGAACTTTTGCAAAAGAATCTGGTTTAAAAAGGGGTATATGGTGTATTTCAAAATAAGTTATACTTAGTTGTACATATTATAATCCTTAGGATAAAAAATAATTACGGTAATAATTTCATCTAAAGAATTGTTCAGACAACATTAATCTAAAAAGTGAAATGCCTTTTGTAAAATAACTGATCGGCTAGTGGAGACATATTCGAATTTACAATCAAACAACATCTCCTCAGACCTTCCTTGATATCGGTTTCTGAGTGATCTTAAACTTTGCAAAATGCTGACATTACTTCGTGATTTTTTTTTTCTTTTTTGTTTATTTATCTTGTGATATTAACTTCTCATTTTAAGTTCACCCAGAAACTGTAGCATATCTGTTCTATTGAGACAAATATATCCTCTACACTGGTTATAAAGAACAGGAGAGAATACATGTACAGTAAATTAATATGAGTAGCAATATCCGTCTGCCTATGACATAACCATGTTAGTCCGAAAATCATGAAACCCAAGCACACACAAATTCTGTAAAAATGGAAAATAGAAAACAACGAGAAATGTCTATTTAAAGAGCATATGTGAACCTCCTTGATGGAGTGAGATCAGTTTATATGTATGCTAGAACGAATTTAGATTATGATCATTGTGCTATGAGGACAAAAAGGAAATTCCGTGACATGAATAACATTGTAAGTAAAAGGTACACCAATATTTCGTATTAACCTTATTGAACTATCTCATGACTTTCAACTTTTTGTTTCATGATCTTTGGTTAGTTTTGTAAATCTGTCCAGTGTCTTTAGGAATATAAATAGGGAAGGCGTCAGAATTGGCATAGGTTGCAGTGTCTAAATTTATTTAATGATGAAAGTAAGAAACAGAATATAAAACAGAAATCTGATTTATTTGTTCTACCACTTACATACCCCTACCTTACTTTGTACATGTACTTGATTTCCGGTTTGTCCTCAGTGCTAAGTGATCGCAATAGGAACTAGCTCTGGTATAACGAAAGTGGAGTTCGTCATGATATATTATATGTATGTAATTATGAAAAGGTTTATAAATATATTTGAACTTCTGGTCAGTCGTTTCTTGTTAAAATGCATTCAGTTTTGCTGGAATAAAAGATAACACTGGCCTATAAAGGTGCAAAATCAGTGTTTATTAGCACTCCAATGGTTGATTTGTTATATACTGGATTGTGTGAGAGGAAAAAAATCATATCGTTTGATCAAGAGTATTGAAATGCAAAATATACTCTCTGTCTATTTCTGTTGATGTATCAATTTCTGTATCTATGGATTGATAAAACTTACCCTTAAAAACCTGCTAAATAAAGGATATGAAAAAAAGTCAAAAGACACATTTATGAATATATAGCAATACATGAAAATGATCAGATCAGAAAATCATTTGAATACAATTGAAATTGCGTCCTGTATTTACATTGGTGGAGTTTTCTGTATTTTTGCTCATTGACGTTTGTCTTTCCTAATATACATTTTCATATATCATGCTATATAACTTCGTCAAAAGGAAACTCTTATAACATATTGTTATCCATCCAGAGAGTTAAAGGATAATCTAGACTATTGCGACTCTTTTAAAAAGTTGATATTTTTACTGGAATACTTTTTCACTTATTGGACTAGTGATTATATTTAACCCTCACCACAACGATTCTGAAGTGATTAGTGACTCTAACACTAATTACTTACTTGTTTTGAAGTCGGATTTCCTAACTCTTCAGCTGCCTTGCCATACTATAAAACAGTTAATACAGATTTTAATAAGAATTTTTCCTAGAGCATGCTTAACTATGACGGAAATAAGGAATATCTCCCTTATACGAGAAATGGTATTGAAATGGCATGACGTCACATGGATTGACGTCAGATATCCGCCCATAATGGAAAAAACTATGTATAAAGAAAAGACTCAATATGCATTTATAGAGTAGAGGTGCAGTCCTAACTTTACATTCAAGTGCACTTGACAAGTTTTTCGTCCTGAGAACCAGTAATAAAGTTTAGTCAATTGCACTTAATATCAAGTTTACTTTAAAAGTAATTCCGTCTTCAAGTTTACTATCACGTGACACAAGTTTATTTTTCAAGTTTATTTATTACAATTATCCAGTTTCGTGTTATACGACAGAAATGATTTTCTTATGTACAATTGCATATTTTATATAAAAATGTTTTAATAGAAAAATGTAGTAAATATTTGTAAACAATTAACAATTTTACATTATTGATTTCATGTTGAACATTCGGACGGTATTTTATCGGAAGTTTTGATTCTTCTGACTGCATCTGCAGTTTTCTACTTGTTATGAATTATTATTGTTATATGTTATTTATACGATATTTCCTCGTTATTTTGGCATTTTTGTGGTTTCACTTCTTCGACAGGGTGTATAGATGTTGCCATTGTTGGGACATTCTGTACACTGGCTTCTGTTCTCGGTTTCGTGGCAAAGAGGGTAAAACTTAAGTGGCTTTCAGGGATAATAATCTTTTCTTGCCTTGAATTTTATGTGTGTCTATAATCGAACCGGTAATATCATAACGTTTTATCAAAGCACTTATCGCCTGTCTTGAGACGTACTTTTTTACTTTCCATCAATATACGTCGAATCTCAACTATCACATGGCCACTTCCACGTAATGAAATGATCCTTTCCCTAATATTCATTGATATACGAGACGACTTTACGATATGTATTTCCATGTCAGATGTTTAATTTAAAAAATCTCAATTATTTAAAGGCGTGTGTTCCATCCGATTACGTCAATTGAAGTGAAACGGTACATACACGTATATAGAAAGTAAACTAAACTTGAAGTGTACTTTGAGTAAACTCGAAACCTGGAATAAAGTTTTCTACTAAACCGGATTTCAAGTTTACTCTGTTGTCGCCAAGTAAACCTGAAAAGCAGTCATAAAGTTAACTTGAAGTGCAATTTATGTAAGGCTAGGACTGCACCTAACTGTAGTTATGATGTAACGCTTTCAGGATTGGGAAATTGCGTACTATTTTCATGTTAAATGCATACAGCTGAATTTGGTCATGTAATACATCATGAAAAAGGCTTTCTGACAAATTAACAAAATCAAGAAAACAGTTACAATACCATATTACATGAGTATTCCATGCAATTATAATGCTCTCAATTGAAGCGTATTATCCGAGTAATAACCTCGTCTATTAGAGTTAAATGGGTAGAAAATGCCTCTGAATCCACCTTTCCCAAAACAACAATCTTTTATGTATTTTACGAAGGGTGAATTGTACGGTTTCTGGATTGCCATTCTCTTTTTGTTGCATGTTTTGCTTCCCTTTATCGAATAATCATAAGTATTTATTGGAAAATTATTTGTTTATAGAGGATACTTGAATTTATCTTATTTACAATGTTCCTAATTGAGAAATCTGCTGCAGATGATAGAAGGATTCTAATGATTCCATCATTATCATGTTCAGCTGCCGTATGGAGAGGAGTGTTGTTAACCTAATATAAAAAAGGAATATAAGAAGAATAGAATACATGAACATCATATTTGCATACGAAAAATAAACACTAGTAGTTTTGAATTTATCTTCCAACAATTTGTAATGATATATAGGTAGCATGTACTATGGCAATCAATGCAACGTAGGACAGAAGGCCTCGTGAATATTATAATAATCGAAAAGTGTAAACGAAAGTGACATAAACATATAAGAAATGTATGTTAAAACATTATGTATTTATGTATTTATGTATTTATCTTACATAACACTCAAAATATGTATCGGGTATATAACCTATAGTTATTACTATGTAGGCCCACTTATATGTACATAAATAACAATTTTTAAGAAATAAACTGTCGATTCCACCCCGTATTCCCGGGTAGCGCTACTATGTTTAAGAGGTTGGTAACCTCCTGCTTCAATGTCGCGATATAAGTGAAATATTGTTGAAAGCAACGTAAAACACAATCAACCAACCAACCAACCACCCCGTGTTTGAAAGGAAGGACAACCTAAAAGCAAACTTCCATTAGGATCAATCAACCAACCAACCAACCACCCCGTGTTTGAAAGGAAGGACAACCTAAAAGCAAACTTCCATTAGGATCAAAAATAACAACCCAACACACAACCCACATTATATTTGATGTTCATATTTAATCGATACTGCTCATCCACAAAATGTTTTAATGACTAAATGCAATATTTACTTGTAAAGCACAGATATTGTCAGATATAAAATACATCCCTTCTAATTTCCTACGAATTTATCTTTGCTTTTCATGCATACAGGTATCGAACATAGTTAATAGAAATCCCTTTCAGGCATATCCAGGTATTTAAAAAAAGAATGTAGTGATCTTGATAAAGCACACACTAAAATAATAAACCCCCCCCCCCCCCCCCCAAAAAAAAACCACACAAATACCCCCCAAAAATAAAAAAAAAACAAGAAAATAAATTAAACCAAACCAAAAACAAAATTTAAACACAAAAACAAATAGACAAAAATAAACAAACAAAAATTTATAGATGTTGTTCAGATCTACGCAAAACCTTTAATTCAGCAATATCTTTTCTAGTGGAATTTCTCATCATTTTTATGTTTTTTTAATAAGCAAAGATGATCAAAAGTCCTACTGCTGATATGAAAAGCTTTTCACTATTTTGAGATGGCATTTTACGAAACTTACACGGCAGATGCTGGGGTATAGATAGCAGCTAATCAACAAAATGGTGGCGAAAATTAATGTCTTAGATTGGGCATATCTACCCAAACAGACATAATTGTATTTTGAGAATTTCTGTGAGTCTTACTTTCATATTTAACTATCAAAAGAATAATACAACACAATTCAAATGTGCCCCTATCATATAGAGTTTTACTGGTAAACTTCCAAGTCAGAGCAAACATTTCGATTTGAAACGAGACGATTGGCATAATAGACATTACCGTATTTACTTTTTATATAGAATGTTATAAGCACATGTTGACTTCTCCATGCTTTTGTTGGAGAGGGTTCCTACTTTAATAAACGATGAGCACAACCTTAATCCGCGCTATTTAGAAATGTTATTCAAATTGTTTTCCAGAATCACTCCATGGAGAAGATACATGTATGTTATCAATGCTCATTTTGTTGCAATTGTTCCAAATGTTCGTCGAATACATATTATGTACGATAACGAGTGGCTAACGGTTGCTAAGAGGAAAATATATTTCGGTAACTTATATGCTAGTAGTAAATGCTAGAAGAATTGTAATGATTCTAAAATTACTACAATTATACAGAGATATACAAAGAATGAAGTTAGATGAACGTTATACTTAATATTATATGACCCCGGCATGTTCCAATTTTTGTAATATTACAAGGGCTGCAGTTACATTACCACTGTGACATTCACTGAGGAGAATGCATGAAAATGATGATGATAAACCAAGAGATCAAATGAAATAAACAAAAACATTATGTCGTTAGTGTTACTGTTCATTGCATGAAAACACACAGAAATATATATCGAGTACGTTATCTTAGTTGTTATCTTACTTACATTACTTTAAATCCGATTTATAACATAAAGAATGAATGTTTACCTTAGGCTCACTTACACAAATTATAAAAGGAACACGTCCAGTGTACCCCGTGTTTCATTACAGAACTACCTAATTGCAAAATTTCATTGTGTTTAAAAACAAAAAACAAAAAAAAACCAAAAAACAAAAAAAAAAAAAAACCGAATGACCAAATACAAAAAAGAAAGAAAGAACAACAATAACAAAAATAATAAATAAATAAGTATGGGACAATAATACATTTAGTATAATTGTCTTTAAAACTTATGGAGACATCTAAAGAAAGGGTCCAAGAATGCCGTGACTACTGGTGCACTACTATCAAGGCTAGTACAAGGAGTAAAAGGATTGAAATATAGTGCTATTAAGCAATGGTCATTACTGCATTCGGATGGAAATTCAAACGAATCATATGAATATGTTTTGGAGGGGGTTACCTTTGCACACCTCACTCACTATTATACATAACATGTGCCATGTCTGATCGAAAACTGGGATCCTAATATAAATCTGATTCTTTTCCACTTTTACAATTACACTGTCCACTAGTGATATAAAACATTTTCGAGACAATTAATTTGTGTGCTGTAGAAAGATTTGTGGAGTGCCCTGATACTATAAGGAAAAGAATATTAGAAATTATATTATGTCATTTTGGTTATTACAATTGTAAAAAATAATCACTATATAATAAAAAACATTGAGTTGAGCACATTATTCCACAAATTTTACATGCGCAAAATGTACGGATTTATGTATACAAGAACGAAACAAATAAAACACCAAAACGCATTATACTTGATAGCTTTTTCCTGTGTACAGATATCGAAAATATCGAACAATACTTCTAGTATAATGGCCTTTAAATTATATGAACACATTTAAAAAGGCCCAGGAATGCCATATGTAATTTAGATAAACGGAAATATGTCAAAACATTAATGACACATAAAAATAATATACGACTTATTCGTAAATTTAGTTACACAAAATAAAATATATCCTTATTTAGTTTGTTTGTTTCTATATTAGTACAAAGCATTCAGAAATTAAATTCAATCATTGAAATGGTATTGTCACTCTGGGTGTGTTATTTAGATTTACCAGAAATGAGTTGATTCTATACTGGAGCCCGTTTCATCAAACATGGGTAATTTTTTGACTATGTATATCTTACGCCAATGGCGTAAGTCTACTTACTTCTATTCTTAGTTCAACGAAATGTGTGTTTCATCAACCGATGTAAGTGTGTACGTACGTAAGAATCCGACTAGCGAGTCGACTAACTTTACGCAGTACAAATGCATGCTTGAAATATATTGAAGTCCAAGTTTACGTTTTACAGATGTTTAACATAAAATACATTTGTTTTGCAACACACGCTTACATTTTTATCTAGATGATCTACAGTACACGCGATGCGCTTGTAAACATGTACTGCAGTAGTGACGTCATGTAATCGTATGCAATACTTGAAATTACATCATCAAATGAAAGAGATTAACCGATAAACTTTTACATGTGTCCATATAGATATATAAAGTCAGGCGGATCACGTTTTGGGACGAAATAGAAAAAGAGAATCCTCCCTCCCCTCTCTGTCAACCTAGTATAATAATGTATTAATATTAAAGACGACTAACACCCTCCTCAAGTCCTCAATGAAATTAGCAAATTTATGTAAGGCAAACTGTTTCTGGTTAAATGTGTATAGTATATTGTTGTATTTACTACACGGAAGCTTTAAAGAAAGCTAGAAGTCATTACACTGATTTACGCCAACGCTTGGTAGAGGGAGGAGGTTGACGTAGAGATTCGACTAAAACTACGCTAATCATAGAGTTATGCCGTTTGATGAAACGCAAATTAGTTGGAAATTTAGTCTAGTCGGGTATTTACGCCAAACTAAGCCTACGCCAGGAGTTACGCCGTTTCATGAAACGGGCTCCTGGATCGTAAATCTTGATCAACCGTTCTTTTTATGATACGTATGTATAACACTATTGCACATTACAGGAAAAAAAAAAACCCGAATGCAACCGTGACTACTGGTTAGAACAACGTGTCAAAGGATTGAAAGATAGTGCATTCAACATTGATCATTACTGCATAAGGAAGGAAATTTCACTGAATTGAACAGATAATTTTAGGGGGGGGGGGGGGCTTTGCACACCTCACTTTTATGCAAAATGTTTGCAAAATATTATATTTCAGTACTCTGACCGAAAACTAAGACGTTGTTTAATAATTAGAATTTGCGCAGGTGATATTGGACATTTTAAAAGACAATTAGTTTGTATCTTGTGGAGAATGCTTATTTGACTTACCCAGCCCTTAGCATTGACATCCGCCTTAGCATCGATAAGAATCTTCACCACATCACTGTGTCCATTTGATACCGCCTTATGGAGTGGACTATCCTTACACTACAAGGAGAAATGTATGAATGAGAAAGAATAACATTTTGGTTATATAAATTGTAAAATTTTCATACAAAATGGAATTGAGAATAACATTCAACAAATTACAAGTTATTTGACTTACACATCCTTTGGCATTGACATCCGCCATAGCATCGATAAGTATCTTCACTATATCAGTGTTTCCATTTGATGCTGCCACATGAAGTGGAGTGTCCTGATACTACAAGGAGAGGAGGTATACAATGTCATTTTGGTTAACCAATTGAAAAATTTCAACAAATGGAGTTGCGAGCACCATTCAACAAATTACAAGTTATTTACGAAAAAAAGTATATGTGGTGCAACTGTCATTGATAATGTTTTTTTTTTTCATACGATTCGAAGACGGCGTGGCCAAGTGGTATCGCACTGCACTCCTGATTGGGAGGTCGGGTTCGAGTCCCGCTCTGGTCATGCCGGTGTCCTGTCTTTCGGGTGTGACAGTAAAAACCGAGGCCCCGTGTCGCGGTATGCATGATTCAACAAAGATCCCTCACTGTTTCGGGTGGGTCCGTTTTTTTTGTATGCCACTCATTAGGCAGATGCCGTCAACATATATGTGAAATATTCGTGGTGTGACGTTAAACAAAAATCAATCAATTAATACGATTCGCCTATAAAGAGAGAGACTTGGATTATATCTAAATTAGCATTTAATGGTGTGATCTTTTTAAACAGTGCTCAAATAATAAGCTGTAAGAATAAGCCATGAGCTCATAAAGAATAGATCACTAATGTCTTTGTTTTAAATGTGTTGGCCATTGACTACATGGAAAAGAGATGTTTCTCATTAACATCGATTATTCAGGACTTTACATAAAGACATTATTTTGTTGGAAAATGTTCTTTATTTTTTGCACTTTTGTGATACCGAAATCATCGTAGAAATCATAATACTTCCTTTGGACCGCATTATATTAAGAATGATACTAATGCTCATATTTTCATCACTTCTTTGATGCATCCTTCAATAAGTCTTTGTTGTGTTCATGGACAGTTTGTTTCTTTGATTTTCTCTTTTTTTTCATTTACAATGTGTTCTTTGATTGTGCTGTTTTATGGTGAGTTGGAAAGTGGTTAAGTGAACAAGAAAACAACACCAACTGAATGTTCTTCGTCACTTCAATCGACCAGAATGCGGGTTATTGACATCACAAACGTATATTTTGGTGATGTTTTCTTTGGTACTTATTCATTTCAGTCGGCATGTCCCTTTATTTGTGCGGGTGTAGTGTGCTTCTTTTTCATTACAAAAAAAAGTTTTATATCATATAGAAATATACATATATCCCTAAATATCTGATTTGGTTTTTCTTTTTTGTTGTTGGGGGGGGGGGGGGGGGGGTTGGTTTTTGGTTTAGTTTGTTTTTTTTTTTTTACGTTTGTGTGGGGTTTTTTTTTTGGAGGGGGGGGGTTATTTTTTTTATTTTTTTGTTTCTTTGTTTGTTGGTTTGAGTTTTTGTTTTTTTTTTGGAGGGGGGATATTGAACTTCCAAAGGAAAACATTGTGAGGGAAACGTAGTCTACTATGAATTAGAATAAATATAATAATGGATTAATCAGATGTATAGTGGTAAGATGTGATTTTTATGAGGTTATTAATTGCTAGGTCAATAGCTAAATGGCGAACTTTTCATTCACCAAATAGGTGGTGAAATGAAAGAGCACGCTTTTATAGATAAACTCCCATACAGTGAACTAGATTCAACAGGTTGCTAAATTTGAAAAGTAATACAATTTAATAATAGTACTATTTTGGAATAAAAAGTTGGTGTCCCAAATATATCATGTGACTTCATAATGATTATACACGCTTTTTGAAGGCGAACCTAGTTTTCTAAACGGCAGGAATACAACTTTAAGTCAGAAGAGAAGAGGATCACGACTAAATCGCCTTTAGAAATCTTATGACATGATCTGTAATCGGATTCCCCCCGTGTGAATTACCTTGTCTCCTTTAACAAAATTATTTTTTCTGAGCATGTAGATACCATTTTAAATCCAGTATATCTTGGTATATCTTTCCGAACAAAAATGAGACCGGAAAAAGGCGCTACATTATACAATACCTGATTTAGTCTGTTTAAATAAAGTGCATTCTTATTTCCAAAGTAAAGTATACAAAAATATTGTACACATTATCGAACATCTATAAAGAATTGATTATAAATCTGAAAACACCTTTATTCTTGAAATTAAAACCTACAAGTGGCAGCGGTAGTATCCAGATAACTTGGGTTAAACTATCAGTCCATTTGGACTTTGGTAATATCGAATTGTTTTGTTTGATATTGGATAGCAAATTCAGGAAATCAGTAATGAAATCATTCAGGGAATATTCAGGATTTTAACCAAGTACGCATGTCCATTCATAGACAGCTCCATTGAAGAAAAAAATATTAGACAAATGAAACAGTTGTCAGAGAAAAAATGCTGATATTCACATAATGCAAACATAACCACACATCCGAATTTCTGAAAATCATATTGTAGTGACAAGTAAAGTGCCGACAATTCGTACAAAGAACGAAATACATTTCATTTTCTGTTCAGTGGTCACAAATCAGATATGAAAAGATCAGACAAAACAACACCGCCAGTAAACGTAATAAACGTTACACGTATATTTTTTGACTTTCTAAATGCTAATTTTCCGAAATTAAATGAAACCTTTAGATTTAATGGGGATACATGTGTATATGCGTTGCTTTGGTGGAATTTGGGTAAAAGAAATAATCCTTCTCGGAAACTAAATCGAAATTGTGGTCAATTTTATGTACTCTGTAAATGTAACACTAATCATTTAGATGGCATTGATCATTAACTTCCGATCCAACCTATTTCCAAATCAGCATTTAACATGGCAATCTTGAACGAAATAAAATGGCATACATTGGGGAATAGTTTGATTCAACCTTTGCCATTACTTTAAAAGTATGGGAACTGCAACGAAATGATTTATTTATAATTAAAATTCCAATAAGACATTGTTGAGGCCATTCTTTTGTATATTGTAGGACATACTGATTTGACTTACCTTGTCCTTGGCATTGACATTAGCCTTAGCATTGATAAGTAATTTCACTTTATCACAGTGACCACTTGATGCTGCCTTGTGAAGTAGGGTGTTTTCTTCCTTCAAAGAGAAAGTTAAAATAAGACCCAATACCTTATTATTTTGAAAATTCCAGAAATATCACCGTCTAATATTACCAGGTGGAGCTGAGTACCAAACTCAACAAATTTAAAATATTCTTCACGAACATAAGCCAATGTGTTATATTGAAGAAATGTTATTAATGATACAAAAATTGTATTTGATTACTGTTTTATTATACAGTAAGTTGTGAATTAATGTTTCTATTTAAATTTGATAGTAAAATCTTATCAAACATCGGTTAGCTTACTGTAAGATATAAAGAATTATATGACAAACATACCAAAAATATAATACTAGTGTCATTGGTTTGAAAAAATATTAACTCTTTGTATTTAACATATAAAAAAATCTCAATGGCACATTACAGCGAATCATTTTAGGGTTAATAGAAGGGACGGAATAAATGTACTATAGGGTGCAGTCCTAACATAACATTCACGTTAACGCGAAAAGCAGTCGCGAGGACTGCTTTAGCACACGTGCCAGGACTGCTCGACCGGACGCGCGTGCGCTCCCTGCGTTAACGCGGGAGGGAATTCGCGTTAACGCGATTTATTCCCGCGTGCGCTCGGTCCGTCGCACGTTCACATGTCTATATTTGTAATTCTCTATGCAGTGCAGACGGAGAAAATAAAATGGATCTAATTAAATTACCTCGAATGTTGCCGTAAAAACGTGTATTAAATGTTATTTTAAAATGACACCCTGCATTAAGGATTTCATATGTAATATAGCAAAGGAAATTATCGCGTAGACATGCAATAAGGTATTTATGAAAAAAAAAAATCGTCACTTTATACTAGCATGATTACTTTCTAATTTCATTTATTTATTTATTTTTAATTAATTTATTTATGTATCTTTTTCTTATTTGTTGATTCATTTATAACTAATTTATGTATTTACATGTGTTTCTTATTTATGTATTTATTATTATTAATTTTGATAAAGCTATTTTCTTATTTATAAATATAGTACTTATCATCATTATTATTATCTTTATAGATTTTAATTTCATAATATCCCTTAACTCGGAATGGTTTTATTTATTTCTAAATATTTTATTTATATGTTTTAATATTTATATACACAATATATATATATATATATCTATTTTCCTTCAAATTCTTCTATATGAACATGTTAATACAAGTTATAAGTTGTAAGCAAGCGAACGTGGCTGTCAAGCACGTTCACGCGGCAGTCAAGCGCGTTAACGCGGCAGTCAAGCGCGTTCACGCGGTCTCGAAATTAAGTTCACGTAGAAATCTGCGTTAACGCAACCGCGTGTGCTCAGCAGTCCTGAGCGCACGACGAAAGCAAACTTCACGTTAACGCGACGTGAACATAATGTTATGTTAGGACTGCACCTCACTGTATGCGTAACCGTAGTAGTGGATTGTGCCGCGGTATGTGTCATTATTTTTCATAGTTGTCAGTTTTGCAGTTTTTTCAGGGTCGTTAGTGGTTTTCAGTGTAGAATTTAGGGTTTTGCAGTTTTTATCATGGTAGACTCCAGTGTCTTCTAATGTTTTTCGGAGTTCATTACAGGAAAACGGGATATTAAGGAATCTTACTACTCAGTAAGGTTAGGTGCTTGTATTGCTTTGTTTGTATGTTACTGTGTGTGTGTGTTTTAGTTATCAAAAGAAGAAAGAAAGAATATTTACTGATTCAGCCTTATAACAGAAGTCACCACTTAAATATACCATATTAGATTTACTGATATAAAAAGACACACAAGGACATCAGAAAAATATTCGATTATATAATACAAACATTGGACGATAATTTTATATAATGTTAGTCATTCAATGGGTGTGTTTAACCGGTATTAATCAATGGTCAACAACTAGTTGAGAGGTAATAGAATTATATAAACACGTATGGTAATGCAGAAAAACATCGTGGTATGAAAAATATATTAAGCGATATCAAAATGAGGAGAAAGTGCTCTGCCGGTCTGTAAGCGAGCTCAGACCCTTGATCTGTAGGAGTTCCGACCGACAGTCAGAGGGACGAGACTTTGTCTCCTCTGAAGGAGGTCTTGACAAGGTCTCTCATTTAGTCCCCACTACTCTGTCAGTCAGCTTGCAACGGTCAAGAAAAAGTATGTATAATATAAAAGTTCCATTGGATATATATTGTTAAAAAGTGATATTTCCCAAACTAGATAAAAGTTCTGAATACGATCTTAAGAACTTGCCAAATGTTTTTCTATGTTTTAATCACGTAACCATGAGTTAAAAGTTTCAGAGTAATTCTGATTCACTCAAGCATGAATTGAAAATCTAAAACAAAAGCAAAACCATGTAATGAAATACTTAAATTCCGTTCAAAATGCCAATGACTTGAAGAGCAACCAATGATTAGGACAAAAATTGAATATCCAGGTTTTGTTTTTTCTATTTTATTATGAATATTTTTACCAGTGGAATGGGATACTTTTAAAGCACTAAATTTTAACATACCTTGTCCTTGGCATTAACATCAGTCTTAGCATCGGTAAACATCTTAGTTAATTCATTATCATCAATGAATATGTCTCTCAAGTGTAGTTTGTCCTGAATATATAAGCACAGTATTATAGATGTGAAATATAATGTAATGCTGACTTGACACATTGTATGAATGACTATCAAAGGTTTCAAAATGATGTGCAATACCTGACTCAACACGGACAAATAATTCAGAGGAAATACGCCTCTATGCACAAAAAGAGTGCAATATGGAGATATCGTTCTTAATCGTGCAATAATTCTATTAGAATACAGTATATACAGACGCCAGTCTATAGATATTTATAGTGTCTGCTTTGATAGTACTGCTTGTCTTTGTGTAGAGAGTTAGTATGTAGACCGTAAACCGCTTCACAACAACAACAACAACAATAATGTAAATCCATGGTTATAAGTCATATAGGTCCCTAAAATGTTCTCATAAAGCTGGTGTGGCCTAATGGATAAGCTGATCGGCTCATGATCGAGAGGTAATCGATGTGACAGCCCTGGGCTCACCGGTGTCCTGTCTTTCGAATGAGACAGTAAATGCCGAGGTTCCGTGCCATGGTAGGCCTGGCACTTAAACGATCCATTACTGCTTCAGGTGAGTCTTTTGCAAAGGTCTAAAGTTGTATGCAATGCATCAGGCAGATGCCGTCAACATATCAGTGAAATAATCGTGGAGTGACGTAAAATAATAGTCAATCAATCAGTCAGTCTAATTTTTATACAGCTGAGTTATTCGTTTGATTTTCCTTTATGAGCAAAAATACACATTCAAATCATCATCACATTTGCCGTCGTAGAGTCCATCACCATCAGTAAGTATTGGTATTTTCAATATCATTTGAACAAACAACATAAAAATGAGGGGCTTCATGTAAATAGTAAAGGATATAGCACCAGTGCTGTTTGTGATCTCAATTACGTATGCCAGAGAAGAGAGAAATCAACAGTTTTGGGATCAATCAATTAGGGGTTAAACGTACTGTCTTTGATTGTTTCCGAAAGGTATACCGTGGTTATACCGTTGGAAACAGAGTTTTCCTGGCCACGCTTTACTGTAACACAAACATCGTTTTTTATCTTTGAAATTGCACTTACATAAGAAGTTTCTTCATTTTCATATTCTTAAAATTTTATGATCAAATTATTACTCACAAATTCATTCATACATGAGTGACTTGACATTGCATCTTAAACAGCTAAATAGGCAGTTGTGCTGCGGCGCGGCGAGATGTAATAACATGCTGGATATACATTATATACTTTGTGGTTTGTTGATTTGTTGGTTCATCTTGATTGTAATAATTGTGCATGTGAATGGTAGAACTCGTAAATTGTCTTTGATGCGAGACTTAAGATTAAGATGGACGTTAAGAGCAGTGAGCGAAGATGTTACATACGAGGGATGTTCCGAAATTATTGTTAATTTAGCGATTTCTTTTTGATAGAAGTAATTGTGATCATTTTACTTTGCCCTGTCCTTCGAAGTACCCCCCCCTCTGCATTTATGCATCGTTTCAACCGATCAATCCACATTTGGAAACAGTTTTAGTACTCTTGAATTGGTATACTCATAAGATACTTGTGAATGGCAGAGCCAAGGACATTTCTTGATTTATATTTTTTTTCCAGTTAGGTGAAATTTTAGTTTGGGGAACAAGAAAAAGTCACAAGGGGGGGGGGGGGGCAAGTCTGGTGAAAATGCAGGGTGGGGGAGGACAGTGACCTTTTCTGCCTTCAAAAACACCGTTACAATACGCGCCTTATGTGCTGGCGCATTGTCATGCAAGAGCCTGAGGTACTTCAAACCTGTATGTGGGCAGCGGCGTTTGTAGACTTTCTTCAGTTTTCGAAGTACAACGTCTCTATAATACTTTGCTGTGACAGTTTTGCATTTCGGAACAGGGATTTGCATGATTGGACCCTTGTTATCAAGGAATATGACATACAAAACCTTCCTCACGGTGCGTATTCTTTTAGCAATGTTAGGGCGCCTGGCGTATTTGTTTGCCCGGATTCGATTAGAGCATTTTCTTTTGGGCTCGAAAAAATACACCCATGTTTCATCACCTGTGACCAAATTATCAAAAGCCGTTTTGCTGTATTTTGGGTATTTCTTCAATAAGGATTTGGCCTTGTCAACCCGGGACCTCTTTTGGTCGTCAGTTAGTAAATGGGGTATCCACCTGGCATTGATCTTGCCCAGCTTAAGATGTTTCTTTAAAATACAGTGAATACGTGCTAAAGACAAGCCTGTCATTTTAGCTAACTGCCTGACAGTGAGCAGCATCTTTCAGCTGCTGGTATCCCGACTTACATCGAGCAACCCACCTACAAATAGTCATATATGACATTTGACCCTTCCCATAAATATCACACACCTCACGATGAATATCTACCGCCTTTAAGCCAAGTAGAGACCTACATTTGATATAGGCCCTAATTTCAATTACGTTTTCAGCTCTCTTGCCAACCATATTTATATAGAGTGTAACGAGTACGCTACAATACAATGTACACAGCACCAAGGTCAGTGTAATTGTGAGCGAGAAATTTACCTATACCACGCTTCAGATATCACGCTATCGCCATGAGGTAATTTTAAGCTCATTTAGCACTATTTCCACGAGGTATTGCGCAAGTAACAATAATTTCGGAACACCCGTCGTACATTTGTGTGATAGTTGGAGTTAGAGGCAATGTGGACAAAAGAGTACCTACAATGTAGTAATACACTTGAAGACGGTATATCGTGGTTATGCATGTCTGAACGCTAACGTGTGGTCCAATCAGAATTGTCAAAACAAAACAAGTAAATTAGAATATATTTTTGATCTACAAGAAGGGGAAGAAAAACGAAGCAATAAACTTTTGTCACGCGTCTATCTCCTATAAGATCATAACGAATATTGAATCATATCATAGACCATTGTGATTCACTCAAGCGTGATTTGAAAATCTAAAATAAAAGATGTAACGAAAAGAAGTTTTACTTCAATATTGCCGAAGAGTTGAAGTGCAACCGAGGACATGAATTTGAGTATATTTTTTTTTGTCCTGAATATATAAGCACAGTAGTATAAATGTGAAATATAATATAATGCTGACTTAACACATTGTATGATGACTATCAGAGGTATCGAAATGATATGCAATACCTGACTCAACACGGACATATAATTCAGAGGAAATACGCCCTATGCACAAACAAAATTGCAATATGGAGCAATCGTTATTAATAGTGCAATAATTCTATTAAAACACAGTATATCCTCACAGAAAGTGCCGATTTAACGTTTTCAATATCTAGTCTTTTAAATGTCGGTTCTTCCAACGTTCCAAAACCTTAGCTCGTATATGACTAGTAGATTGCCACTGATCGATGTTGATGTCACTTTATAACTTTGATAGGTGAATATTCCAACGTAATGCTAGTGTTCTATGACATTTTAAGCATTCTGTTGTTAGCTACGCAGACGCCAATCTTTAAATAGTATTAGTGTCTGCTATCATTGTATTGCTAATCTTTTATGGTTAAGACGCTAAAATAAGTTTATACTTTTTAAACAGTTACTTAATTTTTAATTTCTTTTTCATTGTAAATCCAAGAAATGGAAAAATGTTACAAAACGATTACAATATCAATTTTAGTGTTTCAGTATTTTAATACCATTTTGAAGTGAAATTTTTAAAATGTAAACAATCATTTTATTAAAGTAAATTCGTTGTTACTCGCTTATTATTCGTAGAATGACTGCCAAAAACTATACCATGCGTGAGAACGATCTAATGGTTTTAACTCATTTTTTAAATTCTTATGATTTGCGTTTTTCCATAGACAATGCGCAAAAGCTATCAAGTGATACCCCCAGCGCGCGCCAAAAATAGCAGCATTTTTCACTGCATATTTCTGAAAAAAACTGGGGGGGGGGGGGGGGGGGTTACTATTATCATTTTAAAAATATCACAAAACGATTTTACATAACAATTTTATAATAATAAAAATGTTTCTCAATACTTTAAAGTGAGAAAATAAATATTAAAAATTATCTAACTATAAGAAAGTGAGTTTGAGAAAGTATTATGAATTGGAATTCTTACTCAAAAATAATAATTTATTATTGCACTCTTCAGTCAGACAGAATAATTAAAGGGTAGAGCAGGATATGATATCGAAATGCAATATATTTTCTGTTTCAGTGGTATTGAAAAATGAATAATTCGACAACAGATATGAAAATAATTCAGATCGCCTTGTTGTCATATAAACATTTGCCCTCGTAGATGTTCTGTATATCTGAAGTAATGGAAGACTGTCACTTCTGAAAAAAGAACGATTATAATACTGAAACGAGAGCTTACAGAAACTGTGCTGGAAGGATGATGGAATGTCTGTGATGATGCAGAATGATGTAGTTCAACATCACAGATTTGTTGAGATGGAGATGGTAGCAATTGGGTCATAGGACTTTCGCTGTCGTCGGTAAAATGACAAGAGGATTCTGTTCGCAGTTTCTCCAAGTCATGATTTAATGGCACTGGAAATTGAAAAAAAAGTAACATAAAGTTCCAAATGCTATAAGTATTTAACATTAAACAGAGTATGTTGATATTAATTTTTGCTCATCTTTCAAATCATTAATTTGATCTGAGTCTAGATACAGATAGAGACCTTCATTATGATACTCAACCTCAAATAATATAAACATTGTAATGGGTATTTACTTTCTAACAGCAGTGAACGAACCAGCATCAGAATATCTGTTATAAAGACTAGATTTCTTCAATACTTTGAACAAAAAATAAGAATTTCAACTGTTGTATTTTCAGTCAGACATACCGTGAGCATTAACGCGTTTAATATACTTACTCGAGTATTTGGAACGATCTGTAAATATAATAATATTAGTATTTTTCAAAACTCAATTCAATAGAACCTATGATTGAATATTTACAGGTACATCATACGCTAATCGCAGAAAAGCCTCCAGTCTCTCTGAACTGGTGTAAAGATTACTACATGGCAATGATTTTAGTTTGACCAGACTCTCGGTAAAATTTATGTTCAATTGTTAAAGCAAAAATTGGCATCATGCATATGTATGTCATCATCCTCATCATCATTACTGTTATTGTTATTACTAATATCGATACAATCATGAAAAAATCCCAAAATAAATACACTTAGAACTTAATACAGTATACTTACTTTTATGTTTAATTCGACAGACGACGAGGGCAATTAATAGGACGGAAATTGCAACCGCTATAGACACAATATTTATTGTCCTATTTACATGTCGAGGAGTTTTGGAAGGAATAATAGTTACTTCCTCAGGTGAAACAGAACTAAAAAAGAATGATTATGATTAAAAAGAAACTGAAATATGCTTCATCATCATTATCTTCATCATCATTATTAAAACTGAATAGCAATACGAAGAATGATGATACCTACGGTCTCGGATATTTTATCTGAAAGTCGGATAAATCATATGCTGCCCTCATTTCAAGCCAATAACTGTTTTGTTATACCTTCATTAGTTTATAAATCCAAACAACATCAAATGATAGCCCAATGAAATGTTAAGTGCTTAGCTACTTTCGTGTATAATTTTAACATTCAACACTCACAGATATCCTTTTCAAAATCTATTAATAGATAATATCTATATGTAATAAAATTATTGTCTTTTAATCAATACCGTTACCTTTCGTCTGATGAATTTCTTCCCTGGCATCTTTCGTCTGAAATACAGGAGGAATATATCATTAGTTATATAGTGTTTTACATGGATGATGCGGAAATATATTGCATCCTAAAATCCATGTTTTAGAACTGTACATTTTTTCATGACCGATTTTGTTTAGATAAACTGTGTTTTAGGCACAAATATCGCCTGTTAGCTTTATAATAAACGAAAACTACTAGTAAAGTGTGACTATAAATATATGATTTTCTGAGAATCGGACAGACAGACGTATCACCCCTATAAAACATTATGCAACAGAATTATCAATTTGTTTATCTTTTCTTCGCTACCCGTTGCAAACCTGTTTGTCTGTTCACCATGTTTGCTTACAAACTTCGGCTGCAAACGTGAAGTCACGCTCAAGTTCCGCAAGGATGATATAAAAACTAATATCTGATACAATAATATGTCGCGTCCCTCTCGACCAATGAAATAACGAGTATTTTGCGAGAGGTTGGATAAAGCCTCATAACTGATTTCGTGCACAATACTGTGAGCTTTTTCTGCTCAAGTTTGTATATTATTTAACCTTTCATCAGGTACACACTTAAAGTGTTAGCAAATTTACGCATAGGACGAATTTCTTAGATTAAAACGAATAACGGCTCTGCCTTTATTACACACTTAACAATCTCTGCCCAACTGTTTCATACATTCACATAATCTACTTATAAAAGTGTATACACATAGAATACGTAACAAAATGTAATTCTTACATTTGTAGATTTCTAAGATAGAGTAACCAGAGTGATTTCGTGGAGGACATCCATCAAGGTCTGGAGGACACGGAAGGTAGTTTTTGGGTGTCACTAACAATGGCTGACCTGTCCGAATATCACATTCCTTAGTATATGGACACCCAACTGTAATATTAAGATTCAAGCATACATAATAATATTTGTGGAATTGCAGCTATGCACAATATACTTTCATGTTACATAGTGTTGATACTCTATTCATTTCAACAGTTACGTAATGTTTAACATAGTCATGCCTATCACACATATATACTTTAATCTTTTTTTCCTAAAATATACTTACAATACTTTGTTGATATTCATCCGTTTAAGACCATTATCATGATGAGAAAATTTGCAAAGATTAATTGTAAAACGTATTCCTATATGAATAAATTTTACCATATTCATATTGCAACAAGTTTTGTTTCCTTGGTGATGTTCAATAATGAAATCATGGTAACAAAACACACTGCTTCTTCAAAAAAGAGGGACTATTCAAAAATAGAAATCTTATAGCTGATAAGATTTAAATGAGATCAAAGAAAAATTAATTGATAGATATCTATCCAATAGTAATAATAATACTAACACTTCGATTTTACTGTATGTAGCAATCCAACCCTTGCTTAAATAACATGAATTTTGAAATAAATATATATTATTAATCTTTAATTTTATGGAGTGGTTTGCCAAGAAACCATGATAATGTATGTTTGTCAAAAAAAAGTTATAATCAGTAAACGCAACATTAATATTTCCAGTCGAAACAGGTGCCATAATAAAGCCTTAAGAATGTATGTAGGGTGAAAAACACTTTTAAATTAATTTAATAATTTTTTGCTACGTTAATCCTGGCAGAGGTCGAAACACTCATAGTAATATGGTCAGTAACGTGTATATCCTCAATGGGCGTTAATACAGGGACGTCATGCTTTCTACGCCTCTCCTAGTGGTATGATGAGGGGTGTTGTTCTATTTGTGGACACGTCTCTATTGCAGTTTATTCAAATTAACCCAAGAATCCCTCCTGTAAAGCTAATGCCCATTTTTCATCTCCAATATCGACTGTCAGATTTAGGTTCGGGGATTTATCTGCCAATCCATACGTCTGTTGTTGTTTTCAATAATGAAATTGTCCACGATGGCATTGTCATCCTTAAAAGTGAGATTGGCACAAAGTTGATTGAGAAACGGTACAAAGGTAGGTCGCAAAATTTTATTGAAATATTATTACGTGTTCAGATTGCCGCTCACAGTGTGAAGATGTTTTCTTTTATTGGTAGAAATGCCGGTCCACACCATGAGAGACCCGCCACCTTAACGGTCATGTTTCCTTACAGTTGTGTCACCAAAAACGCTCTCCCTGACGGCGACACACGACCATTCGTGAAAATAGAATTAAACCTGGATTCGTCAGAGAAGCTAACTGACGCCAAGTATCCACCGTTTTATCTTTGATGAAGTCGTTAGACTCTTAGGTATTTCTTCTAAAGACCCCAATGACTTCTCCCATCACGATTTATATACATACTTATGTTATAAACTTTTTTTAGTTTCTGTGAATGTAGAGGGATAATTTTAGCAAGATGGTTTTCATTTTGTGCTACGCATGTCTACGCAAACAAATGTACTCATAAATACGAAGAATGATATTTATAATTATGTTACATTTCTTCATGGACACTCTTATATCTCTACGTTTGCCCTTTTGGGTTTGTTTTAACAGTACAGTTTATATATATATTGTTTTCTTTCTATTCTTGTGATTTACAGAAAAAAGTGCATATTCAATTATTCACATATCTTAAGGTTGCCCTAGCTGTCGTGTTCAGTATTAAAACAAACGCTGTAATTTTAACCCTGAACTCTCTTTTCTGAAGTTAAGCCTTCATACGAAATTTTACATCGTTATATTCGTTCGATAAGTATTGGGGGAAAAAAAATAAAAATGCAAGTATATACTTACGATGTACCCGCACAAGGTCGGTAATTTTTTTCTTCACTTAGCATGCCCAGTGTATCAATGACCTTGCCAACTAACGCGAGATCAGGATATTATCAATAATAACAACAACAGTGGTGAATTACATAACACATCTCCCATTAAAGACAATGAATTCGAGGGCATTTGCGATGAAAAAGACTAAGACGATGCACTGTTAAGAACAAGGATAACATAGGAGTTGCATTGGATCGATGGGAAGCTATGAGAGTTGTCAAATTGCAGAGAACACTTGGTGAGAGTTTACATATTTCCACACCACGTGGAAATGCCTTTGTATTGACTACTTTCGTCTTAGGAAAAATGTAAGTTTTATATATATATATACTCTCAGCCTGAACACTTCAAGTTCACCAGTTGAACATTCTCAAATCATTAATCTTGTAACCTTTTCTTTTATTCCATGATTTTTAAAATAAATTTTACACACCTAACAGGGCCAGTCGAATTTGTACATGTAGATATATAAAGTATAGATCATGATGTACGTGCACTGTTGCATGCATGTTTCTGTCATCATATACTTAAAATTTGATAATGCTTTAAGTTGAAAATTAAAGACTATGTGGGAATTTGAACTGCAAAAATGAACGATGTTGGATAGATAATATTTGTATCGACATATATTCCTAGCTCCCATGCCAACAGTTGAAAACTTAACATACTCGAATCCACCTTAAAACAAAGATTGTTTACTGATGAGAGATGGTTGAATTTCAGTTAATCTTAATAGGCAGGATTAAATGTAACAGACATTCTTCGATTAAAACTTAGGTCCCTTGGCTACCTGGGATTGACTCTGTCTGCTATATACAGTTTAATATTTATAATATACAATGTTTAGTCTGTTAGGTAAATAAAACTAACTTGATGGTGAATTGTATAAAGGGACCACGTATTTGTTATTTCAGGGCACTAAATGAATTAATAATATCATCAATATTAAAATCCAAAACAAGATGAGCCATTGGTTCAGACATGCAGAATAAAACAGTTTAATTTATTAGAGATAATACATTGTAGTAACATATGCAATATACACATGTATGGGAAATCTTTCTATACAAATAGGTAAGATATCTAGTACCCCATGTTTGTTATTTGCATAGTAATTAGATATAGAAATACTACTGACAGCAACTAGAAAATTTCAAAATCAGGGTCCAGTCTGCATGGGTTAACTCCTTTGTAAACTTGTTCATGTCAAATACGGTTTCCTTAATTATGTGCAAATTGTTATATTGTTTTGTAGGAATATAATACTGTGTGTGTGTGTTGAATTGTAACTGTAACTTTCCCTTAGAATTTTTATTTAATGTAGAAAGTTTTTTTAATTTATATGCAGATTAAGTTTATAATATCAAGCATCATTGAAACAACTCAGTTCTTGACATAACACGGTGTTTTTACTTGAAACAAGGTCATATAACTCCAAGTTTCAAGGACACCGAGACACTAAGACATAACATAAATCTGTGTCATATTTCTCACAACTGTTACACGTGACACAAGGGTGTGTTATGACCTTAGACCAAGGTTATATTTCGAAGGTCAAATTCACAGTAAGTCCATAACCAAGTGTTGGTGTCCCACTTTGCTGACATAAGGTTATTTTTTCTACAAGAACTGTTTCTAGTTCTACATATACATAAAACAGAACCCATACTGGTATTACATACACTAAATTCAATTGAGTACTAGTAAGATGAATATACATATGGAAATCAGTCATTGTAGTGACAAGTTTTGCTTTCTGTGATTTACCACTATATAATTAGTTAATTTAATTATACTCCTAGCAGTTCATCATTAATATGTAGTCTTTAGATACCAGTACTGATTACAGATGGAATGAAATAAATTATACATTTTATATTTGATTTTCTAATTGCCTGACTGTCAGAAACCTCCAGCTTTCTAAAACAATGATTAGGCTAAAAGTGGATGGTAGTCCAGAAAAAAAGAAGTTCCATTACATAAGTTCTAAACTTAGGGTTAGGTAGAGCAAGGCATTCTGAAGAAGTTTCCAAACAAGGGTATAATATTTCCCTTTATTACTTCTACAGCTCATCACATTAAACATTGGTCTGTCAAAACAACATTTTATTGTATAGGATTATGGGTACTTTGTCTTTACCTAATGCCTTCAAAATCCAACCTTTTATTTTGTGTATAACTTCCATAACGCAATAAATTTACCCATGTGACAAGGATGAAACATTATGAAATAACATGTATACAGTGGCTATGAAAGTTTTAGAACAATTCTGAGAGCTGAGAGTCTGGTAGACTTCCTCAACATGAATGTAGTTCTCCATTTGGACCTTTATGTGCCTAGTATGTCACATTTTGTTTTATTCAACTATCATGGGGGCTTTAGAAAATTCCTTTTTTCATCTGTTGTCATTCCTGCAATATTATCAAAACATTAATATGTAATTACATGAAGACATGCAGTTAATCAAACAAACATGATAAGTAATTTTAATGCCTTTCATTATTTATGTT
This sequence comes from Pteria penguin, assembly GCA_035048485.1. Taxonomy (NCBI): domain Eukaryota; kingdom Metazoa; phylum Mollusca; class Bivalvia; order Pterioida; family Pteriidae; genus Pteria; species Pteria penguin. The sequence continues at coordinate 63,642,357 of CM068584.1, forward strand.
TTATATTTTTGCATAGTTTAAATCATCATTAATTGGGAGAGGGGACAAAAACTTTGTATCCCATCAAAACATTGACTAGTAAGGGTAATACAAGATTTAGTACATTGGTATTATGAAGATATAAAAAAGTGTAAATGTGAAAATTAGCAATCCAAAAATAAGTAAACTGCTGCAACGCACTTACTCTAATATAATATAATTGATGTCTTCTAATTTATCATGCAATGTAAATAAACTTTCAAATGTGATTAAGGAGATGTCCTTTTCTACCGTTATACTTTGAATTCTGTAGAAAAATAAGAGGTCAAGGTTATACATATCAAATTAGCCATTGCACCGCTAATCTTTCATTCCTTTCATTAGCAGCTTTGAAAGCATCCCTATAGTTCTTCAGCATTCCTATAGTTCTTTTATTCCTTCTTCTCATTCCATTGCCTCTATATTAATTAATTTATGCCATTTTCTTTGCTTGCTATATTACCTGAACCAGTTTGTCTCTCTGTTTCACTGTGACTGCTCAGTATCTTTTATTTTCTATTGGTACAAATTAAGTCTCTATTCGGCTGTCATTTATACTGCTATCCTATAGTGGAAATTTACACAACCTTATACATAAGCGGATCTAGAAAATTTTAAACAAGGGAGGGGGGTTGCAGTCTCCCATGACTAATGTTTTTGCACTTATCGGTCCGAGAAGGGAGGGTTGCAGCCCTAAAAATGGTCGAAAATGACCTTTTGTGGTAAAATTTCCAAATCCGTCAATGTTATAAATAAGCTTCAATATCTTCATTGCTAGCTGCCTTGATATGGGATCGAACCTGAATTTGATATACTTAAAATGCTATAGAGTGTTTAAAGCAGAACAGTAGCCTATTTTGTCCCTGAGGTTACATGTTTATTTATAAATTCTATGATAATATAGATATTATCATATAAACATACAATACACGTTTACAAGTAAAGTATAATACTGACACTTGTAACATGTTTTAATAGTCATTAGTAATAAACATAGTGAGATGATGCTGCAAACGCGGTCCTTAACTTCAATGGAAGAAGAACTTGCTGGACCACATGGTCACATCTTAGATATTTTCAAAAAACGATAGGGGCCAGTTTTAAAAGTTCTCCATCAAGTTTCCTGTTACTCACTTTTATTATACAGAAAACACTTTTTAGTAAAAGATAGCATTATGAAGGGTTGTATTTGAATACTACTTTCATATACTTTTATGTAGATCTACAGAAATAATGAGATATTTTCCAATGGAAACGATATTCCATCATAATAAAATGATATATCGAGGTTATTGGTGTTTTTCAAGGAAACATCAGAAAACATTTTATTTCAGTCAGTATTATATATTCAAAATGATATGAAAGGTATGGATAAGAATAATGAAATCGTTGGAAAAAGAGAAAGAAAAGGCAGGAAAGGAGGGGGGAGGGGTATTGCGTTTGTCGCGATTACGTTATGATCAAAATATAATATTGTCACAGCACTGTAAAACACTTCTTTATGAGTCCATTCTGGGGCCTCTCGATCAAACCACGCTGGACAACTAATGTGACACATATCTTTAAAATATTTGTTGTATAAAGCCAAATTACATATGACAGTATTACTAACCATCTTTTTCTGTTCTTTTATATAGTAACTGTGTACTTATGTATCTAAAAGTGTTTATAAAATTTGATAAGACATGTTTTTACCAAGTTTTACTCACCGTCACACTCGAGTCCATTGTTTTTGTCGGGTGATTTGCTGACCCGATCTACATGTGTGTCAAATGTTGTGTAAATGGTGAGTGTAACGGACATTCCTCAATTTCCCGGTTTAAAAAGCGCGTAAATCGTTAAAAGAGCTGACTTCCGATTTAGTGTAACTGTATTTTGTAGTTTTATGGTATTTAGTTTCAGATCAGTAAATGATACATGACATTCATGAAATACCAATTCCGACAGCTAATGCAACTTTAAGTATGTCAAGTAATATAGATTTTTATTCGGTACTTTTGATGGAATACTGTGTATTATAATTTAAATAATAAAATAAAGAAAAATCGTAAATTATAAAAATGTTATCAACAAACTTCGTCCAGCTTCTATTGTGAGATTGAATATGCATCCTTCCCGTAATTCATTCCCTGATGCCACCAAACATATGTATCTTCTATTGCCAGGACAGTTGAAACAACTTTGCTCTATCTAACCACTGGTCAGCAGCAGGACATGATGTAGTTCGTTTTGTGCAGTTCAGATTCAGTGAAAATGAACACCGAGTCACAGTGAGAACACCGATAACAAAATGGATAAATGCAGTCATCGGTCTCTGAAAAATTAATATTTTATCAAGAAAATATTTGCATACTGTAAACTACCGAGTCTTCCTTATTGAATTGCTAATCGGATCTTCCGATATTCTTTGGTTAATGAGAACGATTTACATATAAAGGCCTTGCCAAAATATAAAATGCAGAGACATCAAAGACGAAGATTGAAAGACATACTTAATTGCATGCCATTTGTCACAACCACTGAGAAGTCAACTACCAGGGCCAATCTACTGCTAAACATCAAAGAACTATTACCTTGTACATAAAAGTAAAATCAGTTTCAATTTAGTTAATTTTCAAGGTAATGGTTATTGTTATCTCAAGTAAGGTTTATTATAATGATATTACTGAGTACTTTGTAGACCAAGGCGAGTAGGTAAACCACTTTCAAGAATGTATTCCGGTGACCGCTGTTTTCGAGTAAATCATTTTTTATACTCTCCTCCTCAACGACAGGGATTAGTTTGCTCATTTGTCTACGTTCTGAGTATTCGTGGAAAGGTCATTCGAATTCCAGAGTACGTTATCATGTTTTAGAAGCTAGCTACGTCATACAATGAAATCACAATATGTGTAACAATTTATCAGAGTTGTCTTCCTTAAACCACAAATATATTAAACACTCTTTAAAGTACACTGTGCATTATATATTAAATAAATTCAATTCAAATTAATGTTTCCATGCCAAGTTAATAATTTTCTTTCTATGCCCATACCAGAGAGTCCTTCCATCACACATTCGTTTCCGGATGATAATTCATGGTATTTTCAACAAATTCAAACCACATTTAGATATATGCTTAGTTAACAAGAGACGAACACTTCTTAATTTGGGTCAAATAGTTAAAGGTCAAGGTCACAGTTGATAAAAATAAATTATTATTTTCAGATTATGACTCAAACATCTTTTAACATATTCAAACCCAATTTGGATGTATACTAACTTATCAAGAGAGAAGGAACGCTATTGATCTCGGTAAATAGGTCAAAGGTCAAGGTCACAGCTGATGAAACTAAATTATAATTATTTGTTTCCGAATGATCACCCGAGTACCTTTTATCATATTCATACCTAATGTTGATATATGCTTGCTTGTCAAGAGAGGAAGAACCGTAGTTATCTTTGGGTCAAAAGGTCAAAGGTCACAAATGATGAAAATAGTCTGTTATTTTTAGTTTTTGGACGATTCTTCAAGTATCTTTTACCATATTCAAACGAAATATGGAAATATGCTTTCTTATCAAGAGAGTAAGAACACTATTGATATTGGGGGTCCTAAGGTGAAAGGTCCAGGTCAAAGCTGACAGGAATGCTGAAATTATTACTTTCCATGTGATTGTCACATATTATCATATATTATCAAATGCTCATAAGAATTTGATTATATTTCGCATATTCCACAGGTCAAGTTCTTTTAAACAGAGGTAATTTCAAATATTTTTAAAAGGGAAGGATGCCTATAGATTTGAGGGTCAATATGTCAAAAGGGAAAACTACACTACTGCTAAAACCTATAGGAGTTGTGGCCACTGAAACTCATAATTTAGGAAAGTGTGTTGCTATTATGAATTAAGCCAACGCGGGGGTGTATGTTTATCAAACATACGGTAGTTTAATGTTACGTATTTTTTCTTTATTTTTTCATTTGTTATTACACTTATTAAATTTTTGTTTGGTATGCCTTAAATATAATGCATTTTAATGTTTGTTTACGCGCAGCAGATTCACATTCGTGGTTTAAATACGGAGGAATGATATATGCAAGGATATACGATTGTATTTCCTTCTCAACGAGGAAATTAATGTGACAAAAATATCAATTAATAATCAGTATATGTCATTTAGAAATATTGTGATATGATGCAAGGATTATGGTGAACTTTTCGATAAAGAACGCGAAATATTTCAAACACACACATTATTAAATTATAATCATTCTGACGGAAGGAAAAAAAAAGGTTTTTAAAATTGAACATCTAGATAAAAGGTCTTAACGTGTAAATCATGCATAAATATGAATATGGAGCTTTGGTGTATTTTTTTATTCTAAATGTGAGTGCCAACAGTATAGTGGAACTGACCAATGCATCTTCGTGCATGTTTGAGATAAAGTTTTGGAGGCAAAGAGAATTAATGAAGTCATGTGACGAAGACAAAGGTTTATTATATCATTGTATGAAATCAACTTCGAACACCTTTCTTGAATTTTGTATGGTTCCTATGTCTATCAACGTTAAAGGTAAGACTTTGTTTCACCAATGCCACCAAACGAAAATCCCATCAATAAACTAAGTAAATGCTGTGATTTATCATTTTGATGTGCGACTATGATAAACAGGTTGTCTTCCTGTACAGTAGCTATATCTTTATCAAAACGGTTAATGAAATTATAGATATCATACTGATGACAATGCTGTGTATGGATACGTCAGAGACTAGATATGAATAAACATTCCAACAGGTGAAACACTTAGGCTTATTTGGTGATCTATATATCAAAAACGGAAATCTCTTATGATATTCCGTATTTGCATACAACACCTATTAGGATGCCACTTTTCAAAGATTAAAAAATATCTTTAAAGATAGCGCAAATAATGGAGGAAAACGGAGAGTAAGGCTTGGAATAATAAATTATATAGAAAATCACCAAACACACATGTTATGATTTTTCTATATTATGTTTTAATTCAATTCATATTTTAAATCTATTCACTATTTTAAATATTGTAAAAAAATGATTTGTAAAGGAATAATGGATTATTTATTTATTATTAATTTGTTGAAATAAATATACTCATTTGAAATGGAATGTATTGCAAATATTAGTAATGCGGCATTAAATATATTTATTTTCCGTCGTGTATGTGCCAATTTTAAAACTGTTCATTTATATAGATGGCCATGGAAACCTTGCAGCGGATAAATACATGGCAATACAAAATATATAATATAAATTAAAAATGAAGTTTAGAATAACTTCCATCTGTTCTGTAAGCGCTTATTTTATGCGTGAATTTACTGTACGAAAATTTTATGCGTTAATGTACTGTCTATCAATGTGAAAATGCCTGCCATAGAATCTTCTGATTTCTGGTATACCTCTACTTTCAATAAATGAAGAAATTTAAATGCACCTACAGTGGGATGATATTTTATTTTTATTATATAGATGGATGCCCACAAATTTATAATAGAAAGAAATTCAAGTATGTGAAGTGCTCAGTCAGCGGAAAGTGTCCAAATAGATATAATGACACCTACTTGTCGTATAAGATGTACGAATGTGAGTTGTTAACGTCTCTATGTCGTATCTCAGAAATTTCAGTAATTCATATAAATTACGAATCATGCTATATGTATAAATTCATAAGTGGTTTCATATATTCAAATTAATTATTTCATTTTGTTTTCGTTGTAAACATACAGTATTCTTTTGTTTTTATTCAAACAGACGATGGCTGTTACAAAGAAGAAATTGGTGGAGCCCAGAGTACTACAGAAAGGTAATCAACATGTATCATATGATGATGTTTGCTTATTTAGAACACATGATAAAAAAATGAATACCCAACTGCGCAACAGATGCTTTCAAAATTAAAAAATGGGAAACAGATAAAAGCATATGAAATAATATATACTTTAAATTTCATACCTAAACCTAAACCTTATATTTTATATGTAATAATCAATGACATGAAGCAGTTATTTGCATGTACACATCAGGAATTTAAATGTTTAACATGTACAATACTGGAAGTAAGCAAAAGTAGAGCGCATTTTAAGCAGTTAGGAGGGTAAAAAGAAGGCAAACTCAGGGTCAATGCGGGCCTTTACACGAATAAACATTCAGAAATTAAATCGGAATCGTACACATTTAGATTTTAATATTCATACGTTTATTTTATGGAAATTTCAAATATCGGTCAATTTAATTATATAGTAAGATGACATGAAAAATCCATATGGGATCGGTTTATTTTGAGAGTATCCTGCGATATCGTGCTGGACCGATTTTCTTCCACAAATTCCAGTTACATTTAAACTGTAAAAAGTGCGCACAAGGTAGAATCAGTAATCAAATAAGTAGGACCACTGTTTACTAAAATGGATGATTATTGTTCCGTATCCTAGCATATTACCAATACACCTGATCTACAAAGGAATATGTTACGATAAAATTCTCCACAATTAAAGATGTATTATCATTTGATGACTGAGAGTAGTGATTATCAGTTATAGATTCTCGTTGCTGTATTAAGGAAAATGTAGAAAAGTAAATAATATATTTTTATGATGGAAGTTGAACTGTTGAAACTGAACTGAATTATAATTCAATATAGTGTAAATAAACACAGGAATGTGTTACAATATGTAAATAAATTACATTCGTTGGAAATATTTTCTATTAAATGTTTCAGAACTTCCACGAAATACAGTTCGCTGTATAGGAAGGAGACAACAGGCGGTAATATGACTTAGCATATATGTAACTTGTGACATTTTTAATTGTATTTGCATATTTTTGGGGGTTTTGTTTTTGTGTGTGTGTATGATGGTGTGTGTGTAGGTATATATATATTATATAAACTGACTCAATGAGTTCATAACGTTCGGAGTGGTGTAGTCAATAATATAATATGTTAGATTTGTTTATTAGATATATATATATATATATATATATATATATATATATATATATATATATATATATATATATATATATATATATATATATATATATATATATATATTACTACATTCTTCAATACCGTTCAAATCAAATTTTCCACGCCCGTTATAACGTTAAAATACCATTTGAAAAGATCATTTTGCAGACATAAATATATACATACATATATATATATTTAGTTAGGACATTTATCAACTCGAGGACTTCTACTTCATCAACAAATTTCCAGAATAAGGTCGTCTTAGGTAATGTCATCTATAATTAAATACATGTAGTGTAAGCATCACATGGCACATTGAATCTAATGGAAATAAAAAGTGTCGACCACCAAAAGAATATATATCACATAATATCAATTAAGTCAAAAATTTGAATAGAATTGCTGTAGAAATTTAATCACAATGAGTGAAAGGTCCTTTCTAATATTTAAAGAAAATGATTATTGTTTCACATATAACCATATTAAATCAAGCTTACCAGAAACTGTTACCTTTAAGCAATATTGTTAATAAAACAGTTACTTATTTATATGTTAAAGGTATACTAGCGGGAATCTTCGTACTGTTGCTTTGTGGATCATTATCCTTTGCGGTATATTATATACAAAAGTAAGTATCATTTCCTAAAGTTGTTTTCCCAGTGCTGTGCGAAATCATTTATGTTAATTTATTTCTATATTCTGTATAAGCCAGCGTGATATTATATATTCGATGAAAATAGTTTCAGGACAAGAAAATACCGAAAGAATGAATACTTTATCAAGTGCCATGCTAATTCTGAAGTTAATAGACGCGAGGGAAGCGTGTATAATGAAACAGAGGATGTTCAGTCTGAAGTGTCTGATAGCCGTTCATATGAGGACCCAGTATCTGTCACAATCGTTTAGTCTGCGGCCGTACCCACTGCAATTCATGCAATATCAGGTAGATGCAACAAGAATACAACAACTAAACATAAACCCCTGTCGTCACAACCCAGCTCTGGCAGTGATATGATATTAAGTCTACTATGTAACATATAAACACTGCTTTCCAATCGTAGAAATCTATCTTTATCTGATGTCAACCAGAACAAATATATCTAATCAGTAGTTATATATATATATATATATATTTCTGTATTGTTCTTTTGATGTGTTAATGCATGCGCATTTATGTATCTGTTTTTATGTTTTGTGTAATGTATTTTCATTCTCCCCTTCCATCTAAATATATGACCCTGTCCTTGGTGTACATGTAAGTGTTTCCTCTAAATCCTATAGTTGAATTTATACAGTAATTGTTGCCATACCTATATAACTCAGACAGGAAAGTGGTTGAGTCTGTGAAAATTGAGCACTCTCAATCAAAAGCAAAAGCTGAAATTATTAATGAAAACAATTTACAATACCCTACGTACTTGAAAATTTATTTATTATTATTATTTTATTTTTTTGGCTAAACACTTATGTGTGAATATTTATTTGTGAAATTTTTACAACCATAGGACGAAACATCAGGCTTTTCAAAATCCGCTCCTGAATTTTCCAACATGCCGATGTTTGTACCTTGTATAATATCTTGAAAACAAAATAAATAAATGAAAAAAAAAAATGGATAAAAAAATAAAGAATATGCTGATATAGAATGTGACGTTATGAACCTTTTCAGCTCATATTCATATTTCATGCGCAGAATTTGTTAGATACCTAGTGCCAAGTTTAAAGAGGAAAAGGGTCTGGGGAAATATTTTTTCTTCGTGCCATGTCCGACTACTGTTGCAAAGGATGATGTAGGATGCTCGCTTATAAATCTTTTTTGGCACCATTAGCTTTAAGAAGCAAAGAGAATTCATTTTTCTAAACATAAAAACATTTCTAAACAATTCAAGGATTTGATGATCTGGAAGTTTTGCTTTAGCTATAACTTTGTATATAAGAGTTTGTTTGACAATCAGTGGCAAGATCTTTCAAAAAAGTTTTTTGCAGTCCTTTTCACACTGAAGAATTACTGAAATTTTAAACATGATTTCAGATTGGCTCTTGATTTTGTTGTTTTTGCCGCAAATCTAATCGCTTTCTGTATAGGTGTAAAAAGAACAGCCGTAAAAAGGTTTTACAGCCGACCTAATCCGATGATTGTTTTCTGCAATTTGATGATGCAGTTATATGAACTCGAGTGACTATTTTACCATATTAGACACTTACTTAATACAACTCAGTTTATGATATCATTTTATTAAGGTAATACAGCTAAAAACTGTTTTTGTAATTTTGTAATCAGTGTAATAAGAAATATCTAAGTACACATCTATTTGAAAATGAAAGTGGTAAATTGAATTTTTGTGTTGTAGATACATATATCAAGATAAACACGACATGTATTTAGTGTTTGTATAAATATATTCATAAGACTTACCCATTTTTGAATCACTTTGTTATCTGATAAATGTCTACAAATGTATATGGTCCATAAATGCAAATTTTATCTGGATTGTTCCTTTTCATTGCACCTTTAAAGCAGCTGTAATTAATGCAAAAATTTGAGACGGGGATAAACAATATTGGAAGGCAAATATACTATGGCGTTAAAATGACTACATTAACTACAAGGCTATGTACATACTAGAATACTGTGATTACTAGTAAACTACGAAAGTAGCTGGTGTAACATGACACTAAGTATATTACAAAGAGTGTGCCCCATTCCAACGACCTCCAAACATGCATATCTTTTACATTTATCACGTATATTCAAAAGTGAGCATTAATTCTCGTTACAAACGTCAATCAGCCATGCGGTTGCAAAGATGTATATGTCCAAACAATGCATCAGGCAGATCCCGTCACCATATTTTTGAAACTGTCGTGGAGCAACCTAAACAATGACCAATCAATATGGAAACTCAAAAATATTTCAATTAAATTTATTTTATTGCATAATCACCGAGTCGTACCATGGGGATTTCGGCTCGGAGATAGAGACACTTCCAACATCTTTGGGAAACAAAATTTTGGGGTTTTGTTTTATTGTTGTTATTATTATCATTAGTTTAAAGTGGGGAGATTTGGACGGAATTCATACAGCTTATATTGTGACATCAAGTACACAGTGTCATCTATAGGCACGGACTATTTGGTTGCTCTTGGCTGTGTATGTTTCAATTTTTGAACTAGAAATTGAACGATCACATTATTGAATGCAAACTCACTTTGAAAGTATTAAATTGTGGCCAGAAGTGGTCGAATGTTTAGATTTCTTGAATTGTCCCGATCAAATTATCACCTTTCAGCACAAATTGTAAAACTGATTTCAAAATGTTAATGTTTCAAAAAGGGGGATAGCAAATACAAATATAGTAGCAAACACTTTCTTGCTCTATTTTTGGACATAACTTTCAAATACCGACAATACCTAAATATTTTACATCAAATTAATGTTCTATTCAAATACTTTATCAAAAGTCATCATTCCTGAGTGGGACGTCTCGGCCTTTGTTCAATCTTTTCACTTTTAGTCACAGATCAATATATTTGTCAGAAAAAAATGAGAAATAAAAAGTGAGAAAGCACTAAGTGTGTATGCGTCCGATCTCAAAACCCTATTAGAAAACCAAGTTTGATTTAAGGTAAAGGGAAAGAGTGTCCAATGTTATCTAAATATGGTTCTTATATGCGTTATAGTCTCCTGTTACCTTATTTCACCGCTAACACAATTCCAAATGTGGACATCACGCAATTTTAAACTATTATACGTAGAGCTGTTAATATATAGATTTGTAAAATCATAGTTTTCGTAAACTAAATTAGTTTTTTTTTAGATACAAAAACATCTAACTTACATAATGATGAAATTGAAAATTAACATGAATAAAACATGATGTGCCTCTTTCTAGAATGATTGATAATATTCTGGAATGCGACTAAATGACCTGTTCAGTGAACACCAAATATGACTTTGTATACCAGTTTTTACCGTCGTATGTACCATAAGGAAACCAAAACTCTTGATTTTGACATGTTTCTTAAGAACTGCTGTGACGGGTGATGCATGCAAACAAGAGACGCTTACTCTCCCCGGGCATCTGGTCTCACCTCGGAATTTTTCCAGTATTTCGGGGTTCACAACAGTTCCTTTTTGAAACTTACACGATTTTGTATCTGTCCTTGGACTTTGAGAATGATTAACGGTTAGGTACTTCTTCGATATTGATTCAGTATACGGATAGTAAAGATAAAATCATAATCGATTTTTAAATCCTATGTTTAAATGGTGAATTACGTTGTAACAGGAGATAAAAATTGATGACTATCAAGGGGCAAATCATGTTGACAGTGTTTATCATATAAATCCGTCCTTCTTCATGCAATAATTATATTTAAATAGGATGTAATCTCTTTATCTATATTTCCGAGTCAAAATTCTCTCCTGCCTACATGATAACATTTTATGTGATATAGTTTTATAACTCGTTTATTGATATCGTCAATTAAGGCTGTTTAATTTAAAAACTTTTTTTCAAAAACAATGTACCCACAAGATTTATGAAACTGAAAAAAAAGGAAAATGAATCGCGATCTAGACGTGGCTGAAGTTCACATTTATTCTATATGTGTAAGTAAATTACCAAAATATTTGTTCAGTGGTAGCTTAAAAGTGTGCATTTAAAACGTTTAGGATACACAATATATAAAAAAAGTATCTATTTGAATGGACTGGAAGTAGGAGCGAGTTTCTGAGTTGTTACCAAACTATATTACACGTTCATACAATTTCCGTATTCTTAGATAATTTGCGATGGTGTCCTCAGCCAAGGTTTCGATACCAGTATAATAACCCGAAATATTTACTTCAAATGTACTATACAAAGAAGTTTCTGAATTACTCTAAATCTGATGAATAACTTTTAGGTAAGGGACATCAGCCTCATGCATAACTTTGTCTTTAGATTGATTCTTTGTAAAGATGTATATAAATCTTTTTATTTTTTATAGCAAACACAATGTCCTTTAGGAATCAAAGTTGCTGTGCTTGATCTCCTTTGGTTGTCTAAAGACTGGTGTTATATTTGCCAGTCAGCCCTATTTCCTGCCATTCAATGAGATCATACTTCCGCAGTATTTACAGACATTAGGTCATCGTCGTCACATGGTAGGCAATGTAAGTGCTCATTATGATCTGCAAGATAAGTGGTTATCGTCGCCACATTATCGGCAAGGTAATGTTCACTGATAAAGGTAATGCTTACAGACCACATTATAGATCTTGTTTGTATCAGACATATCATGGCCTTTGCCCCTTACCCTTCAGAGACTGGAGTAGTGATCGGGCCATGAATATCTTCGTTTTCCTTCTATTAGTACCGCGGAATGGTATATCACGTTGAGTAATAAACTTTTTTCATGAAGACATCTCCGTACTACTGAGTCTTATTGTACACGATAACTGTTTTGACTTTAAATCGGATATATTGTGTTTGTGTTGCAGATATTTGTCTTTGTGCTTTTTCGCCAACAGAAATCAGCAGTAACTCATTTTCATAAGCATAAAAAATCTGATGAAATCATGTCATTTTAAACCGCCATCAAATAGATCACCTCTGCTGTCTGGAATAGGATAAGGAATGTGATAGTTAAAGGGTGATGGTTGAAATTTCCTTGAATTCAGACGTTGTTTTTTTAAGTGACACCATGTCAACGAAAGGTGAATTAAATACTAAGTGCCGTGATTTGTATGTGGTAAATTACATTTTATATATCACGTCATATAATGTCATCTGTAATAGCTATACAAGTATGCATTAAAATTTATTAAATTCACAATCTGATCAAAATCATAACAAAAAAAAATTTTTTACTTTGAAGGATCAGGGACGGGGCCAGAATTGAGAATAGATAAAATGAATCTACCTCTTTCTACAATCTGCTTTAACGAAAGGGGAAGGATGGTTTATAACTAGCTTCTGACAACCTCTCGCTTGTCCCATGAAAGAAATCCTGACCAAATTTATGCTACGTGCCTGAAAACGTGTTCAAAGTATGCTCTTGACGCAGCATTCTGTGAAAGGCAGGATAATGAGAAGTCATTTCCGGACAAAGAACCCGGTATCATAGATCTTGACTTGGGAACAAATTCATTTAAACTAGCCAGACAATTTTACAAGAATTGACAAAGAGAAAAAAAATTTCTCCTACTTACACTTTGGTACCTCATTCTCTTTCCGTATCCATACTATACTTCAGTTAACAGTGTCCTTATACAGTCTTTCTCCGTATATTTCTATATCTAGATTCTGATAATTTTCATTATCTATCCAAGTTATCGGAACGACATCTATTAGTTGGGTAAATAATAGGTATACATAAGTGTGACATTTTTGACTTGAATTAAAACAATCACAGGTTTGGTGTGATACTTCGAACAAGGATACGTTTACCGTAAAAAGCGAAACTAGATGTCATTATGATGGGAAGCATAACCATCACACACCTTTATTTGTCGATGTTCTTAATAATAACATCTTAAAATACATATATATGATCAAATAATAGTTTTGATTAAAACTGCTCTATTTTAAGATGAATGCGTTATTCCCGACATAGCTTAGGCGACGACCATACTAAATAAAACTGTCAGAAGAAAGCTCGCCGTCAACCAGTATAAGTAGCATTTTTTTTTTGTAAGGAGGTCAATCGTCGAGAGCAAGGTAAAAACATAAAACACAAAATGTAGATTTAATACACAATGAAAGATTTTGTCACAACGAATACACACAAGCCATATACTGTTCATAAGTTATGATCAAGATTAAATGGTTTTTTGTTTTTGTTTTTAGAGTAGGTTACACTTCATGGCTAAAATGTAGATACACAATGAAAGGCCTAAGCACAAGGAATATACATGTCTGATATTAAATTCCATGTCAAGTCATGAGTCCGAACCTCGACGCCGGTATTATGACGATAGCATTCCAGATGAGCTTGGAATTGGGGGTTATTAAAGTTGCTTTAATTTGAGGGGTGTTTTTTTTTTTGGGGGGGGGGTTGTTTTGGTTTGTTTGTTTGTTTGTTTTTTTTTTTTTTTGTGGGGGGGGGGTATGTATTTATTCGCTATTTGCAGTTTTTAAACCATTTAATTATTCATTGTTTGTTTATCAAATCTAATGCTTAATTAATAAGCACAAGTTTTTAACATATTTACTATATACAACATTCTAAATATTGCGATAAAAACCATGCATTTATGAGGGCAGATTGATTTGTTGTGAGCCTCGAATTGACAGAGGTACGCAGGGATGCTCTTTTTAAGTCTTACTATTCCCTGACAATATAATGCCGTGTACCCGAGGACTAGTCTCATTTGGTCAGTTGACGTCGACGAGGTAGCACTCTAAAGTAAACAAAACAAGTGGCTTTTGCAAAATGGACAAAATTGGTGAACAGAAGAATCTGACAAAGCTGTATGACAAAACATGGCGAGTAAGTATATTGCAATAGTACTTAGCATATTAGATTTATGGTCCAGAAATCAAATAGTTGACGAACGCCAGCCCGACCACCTAACATCAAACTAAGAGCCAAGTTTTGTAACTCGGCTAATAAGAACATCTACTTTGGAACTTAATTGAACTACGAAAAGGGACTGAGAGTGAAATCAGGTGCCCGGGGAGAGTAAACATTGGTATAGGTGTCAAATAATGTGTTGATGATGTTCAGTATAAATCTCAACTCAACATATCATTCAAAATTCTGGATAATTTTTATTATGAGATGTAAAATTGTATAAAATAACCTCGTATCGATCATGCAACCTCCACAGTCACAGTATTAGTTTACCACTTCAACCTCATTGCCCGAGCAATATATAGCCTTAGGATGAAACGCATTGTAATTTGATCTCTAACACTAAATCATAAGGTATATATGGTCTATATTTATTAACGTATTAACCAAGAGATAGATATACCAGGCGTTGACACAATAGTCATCACGTAAAGGGGAAGTTTGAGATGCTAAAGTTTAAATTGTGTTCAGGTGAACAAATGTCGTATGTAAACATGATATCCTGATATGAAAATAAATTGTTGCTCTTTCAATTACACTCATTATCTACTGGATATGACGTGCATACTACCATTTGCTGATAAATAAGATACTGATATTCACCCTTTCGAAATGTAATTTTCAACAATCCTGTCAAACTATAAAGGTTTACAACGAAAACATCCCACCCCTGCCCCTACGACTTTTCCGAAAATGTCCCGAAGTGAGTTTTACTAAAGTTCGTCAGCCAAAACGTAGACGTAAACTTTCCGGCTAAATTTACGTCAATTGTATTTTTCTTGAAGTCTATGTTCACACGTAATTACATATATCAACGTTGTAAAAGGGGTATGTTAGGTTATGAACTCTTAAGTATGGTGACAAATTTTTCTTAGCAAAATTTACCCTTGATCTGCGCGTTGATACCGTGTCAAAAGTAGGTGTGTACTGAAGATCTATCGACACGTATGGTGATTCAAGGCACCCCTAACATTTTCGTGATATTGTTGGTAAATCAGAAACCTTTTTTCTTGTAACCACCCCCCCCCCCCCCAAAAAAAATAGAAAAAAGAAAATGGGAACGCCCTCTCTTTTCATTTTTTTTTTTCCGAATTCACGAACTTTTAACGATAATAGTTATAGTAGATACTGTTACTTTGTCCCCGGGTTAAAATTGCTAAATGCTATAGTGTGCCAACGGATGAACGTCGGACATGGTATTATAGCCACAATGAATTGCCAAAATACAAAACCAAACTAGTGAATTCGTTGCAAAGATCGAAATCAATTTTAATGTATCAAGTAGATGTTGTCACTATGCACGTGAAATAATTTGGAGGTAGCATAAATTGTATGCTAAATGTAAAATTCTTGTGTGTGGTAAATTACGTCAAAGTACGTCATGCTGGGTCATAGCATAAATGCATACCCATATGCATTAAAGTTACACAAAATCACGATTTGAATGCGAATTTTTGCAATTATGCAGTAAATATTATATGGACATCGATGGAATCGGAAACAGGGCCGAAAAATGCGTTTTTACAATTTTTATACTATTCTGTATTTCAGACGACTAAGACTCATTCCATTTCTTGACGAGAATGTAAAAAAGGTCGAAATTCCCATTGTCCCTGACATGATTAATGAATATGACTATTCAAAATAAATTTTAATGATGTTGATCTCGCTGAGCGACATCGTGTCATGAAATGTACCTAGCTATGAAGAAAGGGGAATGTGAGAACGGGAAAATGTGAAGTAAGATACCAGTACTTTGTAAACCATGAAGGCATTTTCATAGACTCCAACATACCCCCCCCCCCCCCTTTCCAAATCCCTTCACTGCCATTACAGTATTAGTTGATTCTTTATTTCATATTAATAACAATTATATTAAAAAGCACCCAAAGGTTCGTTCTGCTTTGAATAGGAATTCTTGTATTTGACATACTTCAGACGGTAAACTCATTGAAAAAATATTTTTAATCCTCTATCACATCTTCCCGGTTCAAAGATACTCTGTTATGCAAAGTCAATTCACGAGTTATGTTTAGGTTTACGCCTCCCTGGGTGTCGTATGAAATTAAAAATATTTACATTTTTCATTCATTTCACTGAATACAATCAATTGAACTTGTCGTTGATTAGATCCTTGGAAACTAATTTTATTCATGGCAATCAATTATCAATTAATAATAATTGATCAATTATGGCAATTAAGATTTCTGTACGTGTAATATTTAATCGTTCACACCATTTCATCTTTTAGAAGTCAAAGAAAGACAACTCCAATATCCTAAATCACTTTACAGCATCAGGACATGTAGTAATTGGCTAGAATTAAGTTTGAAAATGTAGTTTTATAGACTCTTTCGCGGTATGTAACTGAAAAAAAAGAAGACGAGGGAGACAAAGAAATGTGAAGGAAGGAAAAATTGATTTATATAATGATAGGATAATGCAGATAGGATGACTGATGCTAAAGCATCAATTTGTTACATGATTTTCTTAACAGTTGGGAGTTACAATTGATGTTAGACCTTAAATGCATACCAAAACGACAGGGAAATGTGTTTACGGCAAATGTGAAACAAAATATCATCATGTAAGGAACAATCACGTTGACTGTAGTTTTGTTATTGTTTCCTTCTTCGCATACAGCCATTCTTCTTTCCATTAATTGATTTGATTTTCATACGAACTTCATGAATTTATACCACATATATAACAATTAAACAATTATAACAATTAAATTTTGATCAACAAATTGTTTAAATTATGTGGTCTGAAATTTTGATTTTAATTCTAATATACTGAGATTTAATTACGTTGACTTCACCTTTTTCAAACAAAGAAGTCATTTTCATTGCTTCACCCTTTTCACGCGAAGATATTTATATAAAGGCCACAATGAAAGGGCCCTGAAATGCAGAAAATTGACAGCTATCACAAAGCTGGTGTGGCTTAAAACCAATATTTTCATAGTATGTTTGAATATATCAGAGATAGAAAGAAAAGTTATGGAGTCAAATGAGAATTAACAAGAGAGAAAGGGGGAAAACAAAATATATAAGAATAATGTTTTCAATCATGTCAACACTTTTAAAGATTTTTTTTTGTCAGTCTCTTATACACATTACACTAAAAGGCATTTATGTCTGCCGATCTATATTTGTGACTTTAATGTAGGAACTACATATATCAAGAAATTATATTACAGATAATCTTGTACTTTTCTCTTTCATCGTATTAAGAATGCACTTCTTCCTGGAATAAGCTTTAAATAAACGTTACTTCCTTTTTTGGCTTTCACCAATGTCGCATAAATAATATCCATATACAGCGGCGGAATCAGAATTTCTCCAAAAAAAAAAAAAAAAAAGAAAGAAACAGAGGAAATGAAAGAGGGGGATGGAGTGGAGACTTAGATGTAAAAGTATTGGACAAAATACTCTCGCGAATCCGAAAGTTTTAAGGCAAAATGTCCCCCACAACTCTAAACCGCCACCAGTATTTCATAACATTGACATAAAGCGTTTAGATTAGTCGGTAATATATGGTGAAAATGATTACTGTAATAGTAATCATCCAATGGGATCAGCTATGACAACGAACTGCCTCCCTTTTAAAAATCATCTTTCTCCATCATTAACGGTTTTGTTTAACCTTTTTTATATGTGCAATTATATCGCGGCATGGATGCAGGAGGTAACCAACCTCTTAGACATAGCGGCGCATCCCGGGAATCGAACACCTGATCAGCGCCACAAGCCAAGCACTTAACCACTACACCAAGACTGCCCCTAAAATTTATATCTCTGCCGTTGGTCAGCTCGGTCCATGGATTTGTCAACTTTAGCCATCGCTGAACAACTAAAACCGTTAGGTTTTTTTTTGTTTTTTTTTTTTTTGGTTTTTTTGAGGGGGGGGGCATTGAAAATCAAACATATACAATTATGATTACATTTTATTATGTAACTTTTCAAGACAAAAAAGGTAACTCTTATCTCCGTAAACTTTATTTATTCTTCGGTACTACATATTATAGCTACATAGGTTTAATAGATTTTGATAGAACACCACGAATATTTCACGTATATGGTGACGGCATCTGCTTGATGCGGGGAAAAGAAATATTGACCTTTAGGGATTTCTAACGTGCCATGCGTACCACAACACGGGGCCTCGGTTGTTACTGTCCCATATCCGAAACACAGGAAACCGGCATTGTCAGAGCAGGACTAGAACCCCGGCCTCCCCCGATCAGGAGGCGAGCGCGATACCACTAGGCCACACCGATTTTAGCTACATCAGAATTTATGTTAACATTATTCTTTTTAAATAAAACAAAATCCTATTTTCCTTAAATACTCATCAATAATTTTCAATATTCTTTCGAACAATTGACTTTTAGCCGCATACACTGTACTCCTCGATGTGTACGTTTTTCCTTCGAAACAGCCTCATCAGATGTCACATAAAGCGACTTTGCATTAGTTATCTTTTTTCTTTATGATATAGAGTATGCCTGGTATGAATTGGTCATTAAAGCCAATCTCTTTGCAAATAGGATTACTGCATTTCTGCAGTAGTATTATGGAATCACGTAAAAGACGCAGCTCACACAATACTTTAATTCGAAAGGGAAAGAAAGGTAGGTCCATCATGATACGTCATTACACTATGGTAAACAAAGTTAAGTTCTCAGTGGAAGAGGTAATGAATAAATATCTGTTAATTTCCATTGTGTAGATAGAATTCATATTTGAATGTTGGACTAAAGGAAGGAACCACTTGTTAGCCCACATTTAAGTTGACACCCTAATTAAGTACCCTAGGACAGTGCCTGTGGTTGACATATTCAGTGTATAATATTAATACAGAACATTGGATTTGCAATTTTTCCAGAGACAAGAAAATGTATGGTTTCCACTTTACTTTGTACACTTCATATCACCTTACTGTGTCCGAGGTGAGGTGCGTTTCCTGTAGTAAAGAAAAGCATGAGTCGATTCCATCTATTGTTGATACCATTGTCATACCCACAGAGGATTTGTGGGCCTGTTGTTTAAATCATTATTCAAGGAAACGTTTTACAGAACTATTTTTTCCATTTTTTAAAGTTTGACTCCATACTCTTTGTATTACAATAAAACGATGATAGCTTTTTCATCCCCGTCCATTTCTGGAACTGCGTCTTGAAACTGACGGTTAAAGGTATGTACTGAATCACGCTTGGGATCTCGGTTTTTACTCTCTTCCGAAAGATAGAACACCGGTATGCCCACGGCGGGAACGAACCCATGCCCATTCAGTCACATGCTGAGGAGCTTATCCACTGGGTCACACCTGCTTAAGAGACATGTTAAAACACAGGATGTTTCATGATAAATTCCAACATTAAACCATGACCTTACATTTTGAAACGGATTATACTCAAAAGATGAAATTGCATTTGCGGCTATATATATTGCATCTTTTGAAGTTAAATTGATGAAAAAAAAGTTTTGTTCAATTAATTAATGCGAATAGATTTTATTTGCATTTTAGTTGCTTAAGGGGGTGCAGTGTTGGTACTTGAATTCACTGAATCCGAAATATTTCGTTATGTTGATAAAAAGTACAAAAAGATTGCAGATTGCAGCAACGATCTACATCGAAGATTTTCGGATCGGCAAATGTCGATACCGCATGTTATATAGAAAATTTATATAAAACACAAAAATATCAAGTGAACGACAATGCAATAATTGATCTTATAATGTGGCACAATATTGGTAAATGTTTAGGAACGATTACTTCCGTCACAACGAGATGCTTACCGCTTTAGTTGTGTAATGGGAATGACTGTTGAATCGTGTTTAAAAGCTATTTATAGACAATAGTGGAGATTACAAGTGTTGACACTAATAATACCTATACATAATGGTGAAGTGTTTCAATAAACAACCAAGGATGAGTTCCGGTGTCGATCTACGGAACTCAGGATTTACTGTCCACGCTACCGAGTGAGCTAAAGAGACGCTGCAGTAGCCGTCTTAAACCCGCTACACACTTGAATAAAAAAAACCTCGTATGTTTGAACTTCTGTCTGCTGATTCTTATTTAGTTCGCAAAGGAGTTTATTGTTGAATTTGTTGAATTGTCCCACTCTTTTCAGGAAAGTTTTATAGCTGGCATCATGGAGCCGAGTTCTAAGAAGCTCTGTTTGTTCAATGCGTTTTGGATGACATCAGCCTTGTGTAGATTGAACTTAAGGCATAATTGTAGCAATTGTTTAGAATAATTGTGTAGGATTTAATGCAAACGTTAAAATTTAAATAAAAAATTAATAATACATTATCAAATTCATACTTAAGAAGCAATATATAAAGCGATGGTGCACGTGTACGGTGGAATGTGAAATTTGATACCATCACTCTGAGTGGAAATCACAATAACCGTGTTAATATGATGACTTCCTCCCTTCAAATCCTTTCACATCTTATCTCCTTATGTGTTATTTCAGTATGAACTCTATATCGAATAGCATTATCATGTTGGACTAAAATGATACATTTAAAGGAGTGTACTCACCATGTGACGGAGCCTCGGCAGAGAAGGAATATGTTTTGAATTATCTTTCGATGAATTATATTTACTAAAATCAATAAACAATAGAATGAAGCATGGAATTTCGTTTTCCATATAGATTTATTTATTTGCTTGTGCATCGAGTTTTATCGAAGTTATCGAATTTTAATCTACATATATTGTTCTTTTTCTATACTTAGTCTTTATTTTTGTTCAATCTATAAATGCTAATAAATAGATATATATGTTGAGGAGGGGTGCTTTAATAGACCATTTTCGAGTCACAGAATCTAAGTTATAAACCCATATTTTATTGAAGTTATATTTAGATATCCTTAGTTACTGGTTCATGCCAACTTCCGGCGTCCTCCGTTACGCTCCGTTCCCTTCACGTCAGTGGCTTTTCACCTTCATTCACTTTTTATCTCTTTATTTGTTTTTTTAGGTACGAATAGCATTTATTGTGCTGGAAATATAATGGTACATTTAGAGAGTTGTGCACACGATGTGAGACGGAGCTTCGGCAGTAAACACATTTCCCTATTACCTTGAAAATGTTCAGGTTAACTTTTAACCAACCCACCTCAGACGACGCACACAAAGACCGACAGACACACATGATTGATGATTCAAGAAAAACCTGTATTTCGAGACAGGCGATGATGAACTGATGAAAGTAATAATGCCGTTAACATGATCAAACACAACATTCAATGCATACATGTAGCATAAAACAAATGTAACACTAGATAACATTGAAATGAGAAGGGCTGTGTTGATTTCCTTAGATTCCTCATTATAGTTCAGAATTTCAACGAAATTGACTGACAAGTGTGTAACACTGACCGTAAAAGTAAATAATGTCACCTACAACACTGAAGAAGTCATGCATTTTCTTTAGAAGTAGCATCACCAGGTACCACATAAAGCGATAGTAAACTAGTTAACATTTTCCTTTATTAAAAGACATCATGAAATTAAAGTATGTGATACTTAGTTCTTGGTCAACTGGCTAGGCTACTGGATTGGTCACCTCGATACCTAGCTTAGTACATACAATTATGACCATGTGAATTTGTGTAGGTATACTGTAAAATCGAATACGCAGTCTGGATTGCACTTTATTTTGTCCTTTATAAGACAAAGAAATGTAACTCTTGTTTACTTTTAGTCAAAGAAAATTTTATTATTATATGAATCTACAGTTACCTTTTCATTACTCTGTTCGAATTGTCTATCAAATGTGTAACAGAGGCTGAAAAAATGAGATGGCCCATCGAGTCGCCGGCAAGAGGGGCCATAGTCCCATTGATCCTATTTGCTTTCCCGATCATTGCAGAGCAGACAAAGAATTTGGAGAGAACTTTAATTATCATCATTTCTTCGCCCCTTTTCACGCGTTTATTAATAAAACGAAAAGAGGTGATCCGAAGTTTAATCAGACTGGAGAGGCGTATATAATAGAAAGGACCCTCAATAAGAATATTTACCACCATCCCCATCCTGGTATGACGTTCAAACAATAATTTCAAGTTATGTTTTAAAACAAATTGAATGAAGTTTGGGAGGCAAATGAAAAAGAACGAGAGATAAAGGGGGGGGGGGGGCGGAAACAAACGTAGCAGAGTAAAGTAATATCAATAATTGTACAGATTTTCCCCAGCATTTTACAATCATTTTCGTCTTATCTATTAAAATTAGTGTTCCGTTCTCTTTCCACTTAGACGCATATATGTTTGCGAATGTGTATTTGTGAGTTTACAGTGGGTATGGAATTTATTAAAAATTTAAATTCGAAGAGAATTCCGGACTTCCGTTTTCAGTCGTATTCAGGATGCAGTTATTCTTCATTTCTGACTGGTTAACCGTCATAGCACAAATAATGTCCGTATACAGTGGCGGGTCAAGGATTTTCGGACAAGGGGGAAGAGGGAGGCATATGTGAAAGTCAAGGGTTTGTCAAAACACTCTTGTCATTCGGGAGCCAAATCCGAAGTGTTTAATATATCTATACATGATTTGTATATTTGTGGCGAACCCCCCCCCCCTCCCCTTTTTTTTTCTGCATAGCTATTAATATTTTATCACCTAGCCATGAAACTAATTATACTAATCGGAATCTGTATCTGTAAAAAAATATAGTGATAGTGACATTGGCTAAGCGATGACAGTGGCCTGCCTCTTTTCTATCATCTTTCTCTTCTCTTAACCTCTTTATTTACCGTTTATAAGGTGCTATTGATACGATCAGACAGAGTTCTGTAATGATCACATGCAAGAATTGGAGGGAGAGACTTGATTTATATTGCGTTTGAACAGTGCTTAAATAGGTTCATGACTGGCAAGATTTAGAAAGTAGCAGCCAGAGTCAATATTTTGAAATCATTATTTTAGTGCATAACACTGACAGCGATAAACAAATACTCTGCTGTTACGTTAAAAAATGGAAGAGACATTCATACATTCTGTTTTGCTGTATGAAGTGTCATTTGTGTATTAAGTCATGGAAAGGATTTATGTTACTTTATTCTCTGCAGTTGGTCTATTAGGCCGATTGTTCGACGAAATCCGTCGCTTAGCAACTAAGGCCATTAGATTCTGCAGGGACATTATTAATCAAATACGCAATTATCATTACATTTATTTTGTACCTTTTCAAGGCAAAGAAAGATAACTCTTATCTGCTTGATCGTAAACGTCGTATATTCTATGCTACTCAATCTTTTAATTCCTTTTTATGAGGTTTACCTTACTCTTTTTGTAGAAAAACTAAATTGTATTTTCTTAAATCCTCTACAATAATTTCCAAGTTAAACGAAAACGACTGTTAAACGCATAAAACTGACAGCGATACACATATATACTCTTTAATATAAATAAATATACATACCGTATATAAGTATCCATTTGAAAGAGCCTCATCATATGTCGAAATTAGTTACCTCTGTCTTTTTATAAAGTATACTATTATAAATAGAATTGATTTATAGAATGTACTAATGGTCATCAGGTTGACCAGTGTATTAGTCATCAAGACCAATACCTTAGCAAATAAGGTCACTAAATTTTCTGTGGTTGTAATATGAAATCAAGTAAATAATGCAGATCACACTTTATTTTAATTCTTTACAAAAAGACGTAACTAGTGTCACATGACAATGGCACTAACAACAATGTACTACAGTGGGCAATCGCCGACCCCTGAAATTCAGTGGTGGAACCAGGTGTCCGGGAGCATACAAGGACAAACAAGAGCAACGCCTACCGTTGCATATTACACCCGTCGCTTACTTTGGACGGGATCAATGTGAACGTATGTTTTTAATACCCCCAAACATGGATCTTTTTAGTAATACTTTTATGAAATACTGAAATTAAAAAAGAGGGATCCAAGTCCCATAACTCAACAAAATGGAATTTGCTCAAAACTCAAAGGTGGTTTCCCCTACACTATTTAAGCATTCTGTATAAGTTTCATGAAAAACAACTGAGGTTTACTTGAGTGATCACGTTATACAGTATCTCCATAGCATCTTATCATAGTAAGGTTTTATTCACTTTGCATGATGTGACTTTGACCTTTGACCCATGACCTTGGGTCAAAGTCATGACACACCCTTGGGTCGTAACAATTCTGTGAAATACTATCGAAATCTATGCACAGGGGAAGAAGTTATGACCCGAACAAGGTTTTATTCACTTTGCATGTTGTGACCTTGACCTTTGACATTCAAGGTCATAACACACCCTTGGGTGCCAAGTAACAATTCTGTGAAATATTATTAAAATCTATGCACAGGGGAAGAAGTTATGGCCCGAACAAGGTTTACTCACTTTGCATTATGTGACCTTGACCTTGGGTCCTAAGTAATTATTCTTTGAAATGTTATTGAAATCCATGCACAGATCAAGAAGAAATGGCCGGGACAAAGTTTTACTTACTTTGCATGTTGGGACCTATGACCTTGAGTCAAAGCCTTGACACATCTTTGGGTCTTAAGTAACAATTCTATGAAATAATATTAAAATCCATGCACAGGGGAAGAAGTAATAGTCCGGACACGGTTTTACTCACTTTTGATTAACCATTACCTTTGACCTTGGGTGGAGGTCATGACACACATTTGGGTCCTAAGTAACAATTCTGTGAAATATTATTTAAATCCATGCACAAGGCAAGAAGTAATCGACCGGAGAAGGTTTTACTCAATTTGCATGTTGTGACTCGACCTTTAATCAAGGTCATGACAAAGCCTTGGGTCCTAAGTAACAATTCTGTGAAATATTATTGACATCCATGCACAGTGGTAGAAGTTGTGGCCCGGACAAGGTTTTAATCACTTTGCATGTTGTGACCTTGACCTTTGACATTGATTCAAAATCGTGATACACATTTGGGTCCTAAGTAACAATTCTGTGAAATATTATTTAAATCCATGCCCAAGGCAAGAAGGAATGGCCCGGACAAGGTTTTACTCACTTTGCATGTTGTCACCCGATCTTTGGTCAAGGTCATGACAAAGCCTTGGGCCCTAAGTAACAATTCTGTAGATATTGTTGACATCCATGTACAGAGGAAGAAGTTATGGCCCGGACAATGTTTTACTCACTTTGCATGTTGTGAGCTTGACCTTTGAGCTATAACCTTAGGCCTAGGTCATGACACACCCGTGGGTCGTAAGGAACAATTCTGTGAAATATTATTGAAATCCATGTACAGGGGAAGAATTAAGAGCACGGACAATCTTATCCCGGACGCCAGACGGGCAACGCCATAACATAATACGCCCTGTCTTAAGACGGGCGTATAAAAAGGTAAATCCATTTTATTCCATCACGATATGCTTATCAAATTTAAGATCTGAATTAAAGAGGTAATTGATTGATTATTGCTTTACGTCGTCACTCCACGACTGCTTCATGTATATGATGACAGCATCTGTCTGATGCATTGCATACAAAATTTGAACTTTGCAACGGACCCACAAAAGCAGTGAGAGATCTTTTAGGCGACACGCCTACCATGACACAGAACCTCGGTTTTTCTCTCATACGAATGACAGAACACCGATGCACCAAGGACCGGAGTCGAACCCGGGACCTCTCACTGAGCCACACTGGCTTAAACGGTAATAAAATAGATATCTCTAAATTTCAAATGTGTGGATATATTTCATACATAAATGTACGACTACAAGAAGGAACAACCCACTCGTTATCTCACATTTTGAGTATTGATACAGAACATCGGAAGTGCACTGTGCCAAAGACAACAAAATGTATGGTATCCGCTTGACGTTGGTCACTGTGTCACGTTACTTAGTTCGGGGTGAAGTGTAATGGAAAAACTAAAGAGTGCGGAGTCCCGTGGTTTAAACAATTATTCAAGAAAAACATTACTGTATCATTTCCATTTTTGAAAGTAATACTCCCCTCCTTACTTCTTTATTAAACATCTAAATCAAAACGATGACACCCCTTTAATTTCCTTTCCATTCTGGAACACTGCTTCCTGAAACGATGACGTTTTCAGGTATATACTGAATCATGCAGGAGATATGTTTACTAACAAGATGTTTCATAAATTCTAAACAACATTGAACATAATGCACTATAATGAAAGGGACTATCAAACGATTTAACCAATAATGCATCTTTAAAGTCATACTTAAGTAGCAATATATTACGCGACGATGGCTGTGTACGATGGAATGTGAAATTTGATACCATTACTCGGAGTGAAACAGTCACAATGACCGTTTTAATACGATGACTTCCTTCCTTCAAATCCTTTCACAACTTATCTCCTTATGTGTTATTTCAGTATGAACTCTATATCGAAAAGCATTATCATGTTGGACTAAAATGGACTTAAAGGAGTGTACTCACCATGTGACGGAGCCTCGGCAGAGAAGGAATGTGTTTTGAATTATCTTTCGATGAATTATATTTACTAAAATCGATAAACAATAGAATGAAGCATGGAATTTCGTTTTCCATATAGATTTATTTATTTGCTTGTGCATCGAGTTTTATCGAAGTTATCGAATTTTAATCTACATATATTGTTCTTTTTCTATACTTAGTCTTTATTTTTGTTCAATCTATAAATGCTAATAAATAGATATATATGTTGAGGAGGGGTGCTTTAATAGACCATTTTCGAATCACAGAATCTAACAGTTATAAACCCGTATTTTATTGAAGTTATATTTAGATATCCTTAGTTACTGGTTCATGCCAACTTCCGGTGTCCTCAGTTACGCTCCGTAAACATCGTAATAACAATAAAAGTAACACTTTTATTACAAATTATCGATTGTCAAACCTTTGCCAAGTGACATAATGATAAAAGATAGTCCCTATATTTTGTCCTGATGAAGCGATGGTGTTCGCCTCTTTGTGTAGCGACAAAAGACGGAGCGAAGGGTCGTTGATAGAAAAACAAAATTACGAGTCTGCATATAATTACAGACTTTGTTCTTTGCATTTTGTTGATACCAAAGATTATGTCTACTTTTAAAACTATTAGTCCCACTTTATGTACCCAATTTAAAATGCCCTTAAAACCAAGAGAAGCATCAGACAGTAAAGCTAGCTGAACTAGAACATGGGGCATTGCTACTGGGTACTATCCATACTGACACTACCGAGTACTGTACCACTACTGACATCCAGGATCACTGAGATGATCATCATTTCCTTGTGGCGAGATTTTTGAAAAAAGGTTAAAATTTCCATTATATAATTGAGTAATTCATACAAGTCTGTAATGAGTAACTCTAAGTAACTTTTAGAAGCATTTCTTATAGCAATATGTTTCCTCAGAAATATTTGAAATTTATGTTTACCTAAGCTGTCACTGTAATCAGCTATGTAGATCAGTGCTTTCATCGTTTTACCATAAAATATTTAGGTAGGTTTACATAATTATGGTCATGGACCTCCTATTTATTATGTATCAAATCATATGAGAAAACAGCAAAGTGCTGGTTACATTAAAATCATTCATTTTACTTTTTGTGTACTTCAGTGTCATGTGGAGATAACCATCCCTACTTCCTTGTGGAATCATGGATGAAAGGTACATACACCAATGAGCTGGGATATGGAAACTCAGAAAGATATCGCCTCTGAAGATGAAAGTTACATACACATCTGATAAGGGATATGGAGATACATACAGATATTACCTCTGAAGATCACTGAGAAGAGATATGTCACCTCTGAGGATAAGAGAGATATCAAAAGCAACAGGAGCTGATGGAAAATACAATTTTTTTTTTATTTAGGGTACCTGTTTTATCTGATATAATATAACACAGTGTGATAAAAAATAACTTACCAATTTAATTAAAAAGTTTTTTGGGAGTCCTATCATTGATGTACATGCATATAATCATATTTATGCTCACTAATTGTTCAATCAAATGTAATGACAGATGTTGATTATTACAAAAATGTTTGATTCATCACAATATACTTTGATGTAGGTATCAATTATAAATCAGTCAATTATCCAACAATATTAAAATGTAACATATAATAGAAAGTCAAGGAAATAAAAACTAAATAGTAACTGATACAGTTTGCGATCAATACTTGTAACTGTGTATCATCTCCCAATGATAAAAAGTGATACACAGAATTGTGTTTATGATCAAAACATAGATGGGACTCTATGCATGATGCTTAGATGGAAAAGTGGCCAGCATGTCAAGTGCAAATAAGACCTGTACATGTATTTCAAGCCATTTAATACCTGCATTTCTCACAGTTGCCACCAAACACAATGATAAGATGCATAAGAATATAAAATCCTGGAACAAAAACTACTATCAGTATTAGAAACTCAAGAGTTTAAGTTTGTAAGAATATAAGTAATGGCTATGTTAGTATTAATATTCATTGTACATTTGTACATGCACATGTACCGTACAATATTTTTTGTATATGTAATTATGTTTTACACAAGTGCAGCCACTCATTTGAGTCAACTCTCCGTAAATCTCAACATCACTTATGTAATGTGCCACAAACAGCTTGTAATAGCTTTAATAATTTTTATCATGTTTATAAGGCTAAATTCTCTAAATATTCCCATAATGACCACACTTATACTACTAAAGGATCATAATATCTGCATAGTCCATGTGTGGGCGAGGATTAAATGTAAACTCTTAAACCAACCCTGATATTAGGAATCATCCTCTACAAGAATCTCTCTATCCAAAGTAATATCAACTTCTTCTTTTCTTCTCTTTCCATTTAGAAATATTTGCTGAAAATTGTGACTGGCGCGTCATGTGAGGTTCATCAGGAAGTATAATGCTCAATTCATGAGCACATTATAACTGCCTAAATACTAATGTAAGAAATGTAATTAAGAACAATTATTAATTATGTATGTATCGGATTAACAATGAACATTAATGATAAGTCATCGAGCGCGCTCTAACGAAAAAAATTGACAGTCTGTCTTTCACTTTCACTGTTCATCACGGCAATCAGCTGTTCATTGCAACATTTCAAATTTCACACTGTCAACAGCTATTTAAGTCGGACTACTCCTCGACAAATCTGCTTAATTTCTCCAATTGGTCTTTTTCTGTTCATGACAAGTCACCTCTATCTACTGGAGTTACTTTTAAAGTCTAAATCAATCAGTGAATCCGCTTTACGCGAGATCTATTTTCCAGTTGCACGGTAACAACAATCAACCGAAAGTAAGCATGAGTAAGGTTTTAGATTAAAGCTACGTAAAATTCGAACCGTATCGGTAACTCGAAAATGGTCTATTAATGAAGTTCGAAAATATTTATCTATTTATTTATGCCTAAACAAGTACAAAAAGATAGAAGCAACGATCCACGACCAAGTTTGTCGGATCGGCAAATGTGGATACTACACGTTATATAAACATATCTATATAAAGCACAACTGTATTACTAATAACTAAAAGTATCTTATAATGTTATAACTAATGGTAATTATTTCGGAACGATTTATTCCTGCGTCAATACTAACATAGGGTGTTCACAGTTCTATGTGTGTACGTAGAATGATAGTTGAGAACTGTTTTAAACATATTTATATATCATACAGTAGTGGATGTAAAGATGATGGATAAATCCAAACCACAAGTCCAAAAATCATGAAACCATAGGACATACAAAATCAGTGAAAAAAATGGAAAATAACAAAATATGTCTACTTGAAGAGCATATGTGAACCCCTGTGATGGAGTGAGATCAGGTGCCCGGGGAGAGTGAGCATCTCCTGCTTGCTAGCAACACCCGTCACATATACCCCGTAGAAAGAGTAAAATCGTGTGAATTCCATATGTATTTATATATGGAGAAGTCGAAGTAGGTAACCTTCTAGTATAGAAGGTGTCAAATCTGTGTAATGTGATCGGAATTGGTCTCAGTCCAGAATATCATTTAAAAGTCTGGATAACGAGATATCATATGGAGTAATAAGAGTCTCGTAACGAACGTAGAACTTCCTCAGTGACGATGCTAGTCTAGCACATATATAACCCTGGTTGAGCAGCTTAACTGAAAGTCGCCTAGCCCTCGGAACAAAGTCATTATAATTTGAACATGCCCTGGAATAACGTATTAACTGAAATATGAATACGCCGTATGCGGGCGATGATGGAATGTTGCTACTTATGAAAGGTTGGTTGATTGGTGTTTTACGTCGCTTTCAACAATATTTCAGTTATATCGCGACATGGAAGCAGGAGGTTACCAACCTCTTAAACATAGTGGCGCCACCCGGGAATCGAACCCGGATCGTCGGTGCCGCAAGCCAAGCGCTTAACCACTACACCAAGCCTGCCCCTTACTTATGAAAGGAAAGTTTGTGATAGAGAAATTGAAATCGTCACGTTTGTCATAGAGTGAGGTGTTCAATTGACCATTAATGTCGAAAGACAACATAATATCTAAATACGAAGTAGAATTACTAGTTTCTGTGGTTTCTTTGACCTCCAGTTCACTTGGATAAATGATGCTAAGGTAATCCGCGAATGAAGGATTATTAATTGAAAGCAAGTCATCTATTTATCTGTAAGTAAAATTGAAG
Organism: Pteria penguin; assembly: GCA_035048485.1. Taxonomy (NCBI): domain Eukaryota; kingdom Metazoa; phylum Mollusca; class Bivalvia; order Pterioida; family Pteriidae; genus Pteria; species Pteria penguin. Next base: position 63,673,574 of record CM068584.1, read on the forward strand.
CCAAGAGCCAATTGTTTTTTTCCTTGCGAAAGCAACGACTGAATGAACTCAGCTTCCTATGAATAAAGGAATATGTCAGCCAGAAGCGGAGCACAGTTAGTGCCCATTGAAATGCCGACAATTTGTTGAAAAACCTTACCTCCAAACACCACAAAAATGTTATCGATAAGAAAGTTCAACATCTGGATGACAGCTGTTTCAGTGTATTTATTTTTGGAATCAGAATTTTCCCTAACAAAGTAGGTTTTATCGTGGCCTATTACTATATATTTGAATTTGCGGCTTCCGTTTTTACTAGTAAATGCATTTTGAATAATTTCCGCTAATCTGTCTTTTAATTTCTGATGAGGGATCGTTGTGTAAAGAGTGGAAAAGTCAAAAGACTTGATGGAGTGAATTTTAGTAAAACTTTTAGATTTTAGATGTTCTAACAACTCTTTTGAATTTTTAAGGATCCACATTTGATTAATTCCACTTCTGGAATATACTGTTTCGCAATATCTATGAAGGCCTGATTTAATTTCTGATAATATTTTTGTGAGTAGCATCGATACAGATTTTGTGGAACACTTCGAGGAACCAGCGATAAAGCGTTGTTTGTACGGAGTTTTGTGCATTTTTGGAATACAGTACAAATATGGAAGTTCTAAATTCAATTTATTTGAGTCAATACCAAACGTATTGAGGACAGTTTTATGATTCTCGAGTACTTCCGAAACCGAAAAGTTCGTGAGAGTATACGTAGGATTTCCTGGAGCTGAATTTAATCCTAATTCTTTCACTAGGCTGTCAAAGTAATATTTCTTACAAGTAAATGTATAATTATTAGAGGATTTATCTGCTGGTGTAATGATATAATGTTCTTGGAGGAAGGTAAGTTCTCTGACAACATCAGGATCTTTAAAAATAGATTCGAATCTGGTGTTTACAGAACCTTGTAGTTTTTAAATTTTTGATCTCAGCAGTACTGCAATAGATTTTATCCATTCCGAAAGAGTGTCGACTTTTACTTCCTCTCTTTTTGCCCATCGTGTGGCATATTCCTCGCAGCAATTCATAATATTCTCAACATTTTGGCTCCATGTGAATGATCTGGGTTCTCTGTATTTTGGACCTTTAAGTATTGGAAGTGGCGACACCTATGGTGGCTATTTATAATGAAAACTTGTCATCACGTTTGATTTTCGTCTGTTGTTTCTTTAGTTTTCGAGCGAGTTTAATGTGAAATGTTCTATAACTCTGTTCAGTAAAGTTTGAAATTTGGCATAATGGAGCCGCTTCATAACAGCTCTGGTTGTTCATTGATATGTATTTTGGATGGGTTTAGCCTGTGTTGATGTAACTGAAGGCATAATTGTAGCGGTTGTTTGGAATTGTGTAGGATTTCATTTCAATGTTAATTGAAGCTATAGGATGCATTGTCCATAGGCGGATCTAGAAATTTTTGAAAAACGGGGGGGGGGGGGGTTGCAGTCTCCCTTGACTAAGGTTTTGCAGCACTGAAAATGGTCGAAAAAGACCTTTATGACTATAATTTTCCGACTATAGGCAACCTCCCTCTAAATCCACTACTGTTGTCAAGATAGATGGAAAGATTAGAAATTCTGTGTGTGGACCCAGTAGTGTAATAAGCTTTTCCTTCAGGTACTTGAGATGTTTATTTGAGATGTCAGTTGCCATTATAGATCAGGCAAAGAAATGCAATACTTCTCCTACTGCTACCATTACTCATAGTACTATTCTTCCTACAACAACAACTACTACTACTACTATTAACATCGAACTTAAGGTTTAATGGTAGCAGTTGTTTAGAATAATTTTGTAGGACTTCATTCCTACCACTACTATTACTGCTACCACTTTATATCACTACTCCCTTTTCTTCGTCTTCACCGAGTACACGAACAATTCTGGTTTGCGCTTTTAAACTCTAACAATAACAGGTATCATGCATACTCATGATGATATTTACGATAACTAAACCTTTTCATATCATGCATCTTTGAGTTTCTCATTGGGCAGATGTTGTACGTTTTTTCAATGTTCTGGTATTGTGTGTTAATATGTGTGTTTCAATGCGGAGGATCTGAAGTCCTCTCAACATCAATCAATAACATATAGCATGTAGAAAGGTGACTATTTGAGGAAATGCTTTATAGGAGCTGGAATCTACTTGCTTACTTTCTCAACGTTTTTAATCAATTGCAGAATTGTATAGTGTGTCCAAGCGTGGAACATTACTAACACGAGTTGGTCTTGCTGATTATTTGGCTATCAAATTTTGAAAGATAGTTTGTGGACAATATTTCCGATGCGTTTATTTATTATTATATATAGCGGTGTTCCATGTCGATCTAATACAGTTTCTAAACGTTGCATAGATCGAAATCTCTTATAATGTGTCATGTAGATGCTGTCACAGATTGTATGTGAAATAGTTTCAACGTTCCACATGAAAAAAGTCTTGATTGAAAATAAATTCAATTCTAAATACTGACTTACCGAAAATTATAACAAATAACGTAATTTCTTGTATATATACCCGTAGGCATTACTGAATCTGGATTTATTCAATTATTCAGAAGAAAATGAAAGCATGATAGATTAATTAAGAAATAGGACAGAAATAAATGACTTTTAACAATCGTCGATTATCATATGTGATTCTGTATTTCAGAGGACTAAATATCTACAATTGCCTTACTAGACTGTGACAGAAACGGGTCGAAAAACCCATTCTCCCTAATTTTTAGAAAGTGCCTGGGTTCATGTCTGGAGACTGTAAATATGAAAACAACGATTGTATCAGCAATAGGGTTGAAATTTCATGATATTTCATTTATTCTGTAAATCTGAAAACTAGGCCATTCCACTTCTTTCCTAAAGCTTAATTCAAAAGGTATCGAAATCTCCATTCTTCCCAACTTTCATAAAGTATGTACATATGTTTTTATCGAATATAAGACAAGATGTTTGAGTGAATAAACTGATTAAAGATTACAATGTTGACCTTAATGAGCGAAAGTTTCATGAAATGCATAAGTATATATATAAGTTTAAGAGAAGAAATGTATGGTAAAATGTGAAATTAGATATCATTAAAATGGAAAGTATTAAAAGGGTTTCGAGGACTCCAGTGCACCCCGCCCCCTTTTTATTCTTCACTTCCAATACAATTAGTGCATATTATTTTTCGTATGATCAGCACACATTATATTTAATAGCACTCTGGGGGTTTGTTCTGTTTTGAATGTGAATTTGCAATAACTGACAGTTTTGAAGGTAAACACGTTGACGATATCTGTTTAACCCTGTAGCATAACTACACGGTAAGTAGCTAATGCACGAGTCGTGTAGCTGGTTACATTTAAAATAACATTGTTATTCGAATATGTCGCATAACTATTTACCCCTTTCTCACATATTGTACAATATATTGAATGTATCTTTGACAAGGTTTTTGGTCACCTTCCCAATATTATACTGCACTTGACAAAAGAATGATGGAGAAAAGTAATTTACAAAAATAAATATTTTCTTTCACTTTATAGAAGAGAAGCGAGATAATTCACATGGATGTTACCTAAAACGATGAAGAGGGTCACAATAGCCTCTCCCCTCTGTTAAATCAAAATTATGGTCAATGTTAAATAAGAATGATAAAATGTCAGTCAGAGAACCTGTTGAATGTTTTTCTAGAGAAATCCGCAAACACCGAACACAGACAGTCATCAAATACAATTAATATGTTATATAATAAATGCTGATCAGGCTTAGTTTTACATATCATTGCTGTACCCAAGGACGAACTAGGAGTGTTATATATGAGTACAAAACCACTTGTATTTTGAAAGTTGCTGAACTTACAATCCCCTCCACTTTCCTACTTTAGGGCTATGTGATATTCCACCTGTGCAAATGCTTAAAGTTTCGGTGTCATATCTATCATAGTTATTTACGCTACAACAAATGCTTTTCTTACATGTAGTGACGGACAACGTTATAAATTGGACGAATCTAGAAGTTAAAAAAATAAGGGGGATTGTTAACCCTCATCGATTTCTCCTCATGTTTCTATCGCAGAATCAAGTTCAAATTGCACAGGTTATAAAAAGGCACCTTTAGTGTCCAAACACAGTATTTCAGGTTGTCATTGAAATATCTCATAATTCCTGCTCTTGATCCCCCTCCTGATCTCCGCTATGGAACCTATTCAAATAAGACTAAAATAAGAGTAAAATATGATTGTTCGGGCACTTTGTCTGAATTGAGCTGAGCATGCATGTATCTTGTTATTACATAATATAGGAATTATGACGTTCAACATACCACTGACATAAGAGGGGGAGGGTGGTAACTGTGACGCTGATGATACCATTGACGTATGCAGGGGGCGGGATTGTTATTATGACACTGATATCTTTGACGTATGCAGGGGCGGGGTTGTGACGCTGACAATACCATTGACGTATACAGGGATGTTGTTACTAAGGACAGAGCTATGCATGAGGGAGAACTCCTTAGTTTTAGAGCGATTTACTTAATTTGATGACTGAAAATTTGAAGTATATATTTCATGTCAGTACAAAAGCACTCAAAACTAGACATGATGCCCTCGGGGACTATCAGTCCACCAGCAGTGACACCGGCCTAGAAGTTATAATAAATATAGAACATATATACCTTTTAATTTTGTGCACCATATGCGCATTTCGACAATTATGTCTCTTCTGATGCTCGTGGCCGAATGATTGGAATTCTCAAAATATATAAAATGAGGAGCAGAGTTAAAGCCAAAATGACCGAAAAGTGAACCAAAGAAGATATCTAAGGACAGAGCTATGGATGAGGGAGATGCGCATTTAACCAGTTATCATTTACCTTTATATAAACCCCCCCCCCCCCCCCCCCAAGAAACCACGTATGGAATTAAAGCACGTGATCATTTATCAGCTCGACTGATAAATGGGTTAACTCTACTCCTGGTTTAGTAAGTAAGACCATTTCAGTTTCTGCAGGGATACTATAAATTAATTACGTAATATGGATTGCATTTTACTTCTGTCCTTTATTAGGCAAAGAAAGGCAACTCTTTCATTTTTATATGCATTGGTATTAACTTGTTCATTATTCATTTAGAATTGTGTATTAAATGAGTAAAGATCAGACAGACAAAGAAATTAGAGAGAAGTAACGTCATTACTTTAACCTTTTTCATGCGCTATACGAAGTGATCCGAAGGGGTTTGAACAGACTATAGAGTCTTTTATGTAATAGAATGGGCCCTCAAATATAAAACATTGGCCGCCATCTTTATCCTGTAGTAAGGTTAAAACAATAATTTCATATTACGCCTTAAAACAACGGTAGAGAAAAAAAAAAAAAAAGGAAAGGAAGATTGGGAGGCAAATGAAAAAGACCGAGAAAGGGGAAAAACAAATATAGGAGAGTAATATAATGTCAACAATTGTGCGTTGTTTTCTCAATAATTTTACGGTTCTGTTTCCCCATTTTAAAGTAAATTTCATTTTATTTATTAAAGCTGTTTTTGTGTACTCTTTGCACCCAGAAACATATATATCAAAATAGCTATCGCGATAGTCACATTGAATCAGCTGACAGCGGCCTGCCTCCATTTTTATAATATTTCTTTTCTATCAAACTCTTTATTTACAGGTTCAATCAATCGATCAGATACAGTTTTGTACTGGTCACATGCAAGAAATTCTTTATGGAGATCGTCTGAAACGTGGAGGTAGAGTCTTGATTTACACTGCATTTGTAGTATGGTAAAGAAAGCTAAGTTGAACAGGCAGTTAATTTACAGTTGGGTGCAGTCCTAACCGTACATTCAAGTGCAAGTGCACTTCAAGTTTAGTTTTTCGTCCTGAAAACCAGTCATAAAGTTTAGTCAAGTGCACTCGATATCAGGTTTACTTAAAAGTAAATATAATTTCGTCTTCAAGTTTACTATCATGACACCAAGTTTACTTTTCACGTTTCGTAGAACACGATAGGAATACTTGTCTTATTATGTACAATTGCATATTATATATAAAATTGTTTTAATAGAAAATTTAGTAAAGGTACATGTATATAGAAAGTAAATCAAACTGGAAGTGCACTTGGATTAAACTTGGAATCAAGTTTACTACTAGACTTGATTCTAAGTTTACTCGTTTGTCGCCAATAAACTTGAAAAGCAGTCATCAAGTTAACTTAAAGTGCACTTTATGTAAGGCTAAGACTGCACCTAACTGTATATCTATTAATTTCCAATGTGTAGATAGAATGCATACTTAAATGTACGACTACAAGAAGGAACACCCCCTTGTTAGCCCAAATATTAAGTGGACAGTCAACTTGTGAACTATTGCACAGCGTCCATATTCAGTGAATAGTATTGATACAGTACGTATGGTGTCTGTTTGACCTTGTTCACTGCGTGTCATGTTACTTTGAGATGAGGCGTGTTTCTATTGGTAAAGTAAAAGCACAGGACACATTTCATTCTATTAACTGTAATACCAGTGGGTTGATTGACTGATTATTATGTTACGTCACTTCACGGTTGTCATGTGTATGGACCTCTAGATCACGAGCCAAGCACCTTATCCACTAGCCCACACCGGCTTCGGTAGGCGGTTAAATGAGGAACTATTATTCGAGGAAAACTTCTACATGACTTTATTCGATGCGAAGTAGAGATAGTATGTATGGAACATGTCACTTAGTAGCATAGTCTACGTGACTAGAGCACAGTCAGTGGGTTGAAGGTGGAACTTTTGCTTTAACCGTTATTCAAGGAAAACTTCTTCATGACTGTATTTATTCCATTTTTGAAAGTGTGTCTCACCTTTTTACTCCTTTATTAAACATCTACAACACTTTGACAACTCTTTCCATTTCTGAAACTGCATCGTATATACTGAATCATGTAAGGAGACATGTTAACACACAAAATGTTTCACGATAAATTCCAAACAACATTGAACCCTATGAACTATTTTGAAACGATCTGAAATAGGTCACTACATATTTTGAAACGGACCATCATAAGATGAAAATAATAATGCATAAATAAATTCATATTTCAGAAGCAACATATAAAGCGATGAGGGCTTTGTAAGTTGGAATGTGAGATTTCATACCATCACCTCGAGAGGAACAGTCACAATGACCGTGCTAATACAACGACTTCCTTCCTTCACTTTAAATACTCTTCTCCTCCATCCACTTCTTATCTCTTTATGTGCTATTTCGGTATTAACTCTATACCGAATAGCATTTATAATGTTGGATAAATAGTAGCAGACTTAAAGGGTTGTACACAAGATGAGACGGAGCTTCGGCAAAGAACCTACGCAAGGAATGCGTTCTCTTATCTTATTAATTGATTATTTTTACTTAAGTTAAGCAATGGATTGAAATGATATATACATTTTCAATATAGATTCATTATATCGAGCTTATATACTCAGTGGCGGATCCAGGACTTCCGAAAAAGGGGAGGTGCACATGTGTATAAGCCACTACTCGGCCATTTTTGTCGCTAGATGTAGATTTTTACTTCTAACTATGTGGCGAAAAGGGGGATGCCTTCCCCTTAATCCGCCACTGTATACTTTTTCTGTATCTGTCATCAGCACATTTGTGGTCAATATACTGTCATATTAGAAGTGAATATATGAAGTTGAAATGTTTTCTTCAAAAAATTAATGTAAATAGATTCTGTTTGGATTTTATAAGGTGCTTACATTCGAGCAATCCTTAATGTTTGTTTATAAAAGATACAGAAGGACGACAGTAACCATCTTTACCCCACCTCTGACAAATTTGTTGGGGAATTCCGAAAGGCGATTGGCTCATAACGGTCACGTGAATACTTGGGCTATTCTTATCCCACGTCACCTTCAGATTTATACCAGGTTTCCTTGCGACTTATCTTTCTTGTCCTTGTCAACAACAATGGCGGCGAAATGGTTTGCCTGTTTGCAAGCAGACATATAGTGTCTGTCAATGTAAATGTTCTGGTAATAAAAAAGAAATATAGAAACTTGAATAATGTGGAGTCAGCGAAGCAAATCACCACATAGTGATCACTTTGTTCATCGTCCATCAGTCACATTTTGCTTTTGTCGTAGTATGGTATGGTGTTGTCTGTCTATGTATTATCCTCATGCAAGCTATCATGATAGGTCATCGGTGGGGTTAATTCGTCACCTAGTCATCTAGTGACCCGGTACCGGATGATCCTCGTGATCCGGGATCATCCCGTACCGGGTCACTAGATGACTAGGTAACTAATAATACCTACGATTAACGTTTTGGTAAGTATAAAAATGAGTAATGAAATATTTATATAAAGCACAATTGTATAAAGCAAACAACAATTTAATAATCTTCTATCATAAATAGTGGTAAAAACTTCGGAAATATGCTATTTGTTCCGTCTTTCGGAATGCGTGAAGCGTTTACCACTTCAAGTGTATAACAAGTAAAACCTGTCGATTTATATATAATAGAGTAAATTACAAGTGGCGACACCTATGGTGGCTATATAGACCAGTTATCACGGATGACCTTTGTCTGTTGATTTTTATTTAACTCTCGAGCGAGTTTATTGTATAATTTGTAGAACTATCGAGTTCTGTTCAGGCAAGCTTGATGTATGCCTTCATGGAGCCGAATTTTCAGTAACTGTTAAGTGATGTGATTTTGGATGGTTTTAAGCCTGTGCTAATCGAACTGAAGGCATAAGACTTTTCATGGGTATTTTGCGCAAAGCATTATGTGACAGTTTGTGTTCATGTGCCACAAGTGTAAACACCGCGTAATAACGTTCTACAATTCGACACGGTAAAACATCGGTGTGCAGTTTGGGGCTGCGACATCGATTATAAACAGGCAGATAAGTAAGATATCTAAAATTATTGATATTTATAATCAAGACAAAAATTATACCACTGATCACATTACATTATTAAACTAATATTGATGTTTAAAACAAAAACATTGAGGTTACCGCCATTCATTGTACTTTGTAGTCAAAGATAGTTTCTCATGTAAAATGGTTCACTATTCCCATCTGCTCTGGACCTGTTTATATTATGTTTTTCTGATGGGTTACTATGCCTCAGTTGCATCAGCATGTGGTGACCAATGTAAAAATTGTACTCCATAAATGTCCAAAAGAGCAGTTGTACCAGAGATGGACCAAGCTTGTAAACCGGCAGGGGTTTGTTGTTACGAAATATACCCGCATTTGCAGCAATCACTTTGTATATTGCCAGCCCAGGGAGCAGGAGCCCTACACTGTATTATACATGGAGGGATAGGAATGTAGATCCACTCTTAGTAGAAAGCTTCCTCCCCGCCATGAGATAGAAGTACATGTCCATCAATCAATCTCAGATATTGACCACGATGAAGTAGAATTCTAAGTTATTACCAAAACTCCTTGTAATTACCAGAGGAAAATAAATTTACTCGAAGATCAGGTTAAATTGCACACAAGTCAGATTGGAGAACGAGGTGCAGAGGCTGAGCTTTGAGACATATTTCGAAATCCACTCCATAAAAACTACGACTACCAGGTTAAGGCATACACAGGTATGTGACATTTTCACATGCAATTTATAAATTACATTTGTATCTTGAACCTTTTGTTTTTCCGCTTCTTTTAAAAATACAATTTTCCTAGTCCTGGTTCCTTGAAATTTGCCGAACGAACAGTTTTAAAATATACATTTGCACCTATCTCTTATTCCATCTGGACTGAATTATGTTCCATCCAGTGTTGAGGACAGCCTTGACATGCAGTGCAAGACGTATCTGTATTTGTAATGTAAATATAGTTAATCAAAGTTAACTGTTGGTTTATAATAACAATCATTTCATACAGGCTAATGTTACAAAACGTGCCAACATTCGTTATGCAATTTGCACACATACAACAATTGTGATTATAAACTAACATTACACACAAGATGAAGTTAACATTCACAACTATATGCTGTAAATAAAACTCTCTTATTTCCAGGACTCTCTTATAATCAATTTTCATGTCTTTAAATGAAGTCGAGGAAGTTGCCTCTAATATGAAGTACTACAAAGGTGAGCAACCGTTAGACGCCAAAATGTACCAGGAGTCCAGCAAAAGGAAGCCTGAACCCAAGAGGAAACTGAGCATGCAGGATGAATTACTAATGGCACTAATGAAGTTAAGACAGAACCTGAACCATGATTTCTTAGCTTGTATTTTTAATGTGGCAGTACACTAGAACGACCTTCATAAGACAGCGTAATCTCGATTCTCTACTCATATTACAAGGTCAGATACACAAACAAGGCTCTAGTTGCTTTTTCTTCTGGTGGTACAGTGTCATTTTTGTCAAGTGTTTGTGATTGCGACATGTAAAATGTTGAAGTAGTGCGTCGTTCTGGTTTTCTTAACAAAGTAAACAAGAATGATCAACATATGGCTTCAGCAACAAGGATGATTTCCTTATTAAAAGGTGCAGACCTCATTTATCCGAAATCCTAAGAAAAGACACCCAGTTCACAGCATTCAAGAACATAGTGAATGCAGAAATATCAAATGTACGAATTCACATATAGAGAGTTATTGGCCGCATGAAAGATTTTAGAATACTTGAAGGACCAATTCCCCTGATATTTGCTGATATTGTAGACCAGATTTAAATTGTTTGTAGGTGCTTTGTTGCCTGGTGGGCGTTCTTGTTCCTATAAAATCAAAATATAAACCATTCAATTAAACGAAAACTAAAAGAAAGGCTTGACGTTGATACATGTTTTCATATTTAAGGTTATTTTAACAAATGCCATAGTGGTTTGTTCAGCAGCTTAAAGGTATCTCTTTTCAAGTTCAAATCCAGTTCAATATACATTTCCAAAAACACAGTCACACAATGTCCCTGTAAAGTCATCCTACAATCCGCGTTGATGATCTATGTGTACCTACTGTGCTACCTGGGCAAATGGCACAAATCTTAACTACTTTAGTGTCTTGAAGATGGGATGGGAAAGGACATTCCTTCACTTTTCAATATTATACAGTATATACTGTGATAAGTTGTTTTTTTTTTAATTGTCCGTAGTATCTGATATAAATTTCAAATAATTATTTCTACGGAATATTTAATTAGTAATAAAATAAGTGTGAAAATAGTTTACAACAACACATAATTATGATAAGAGAATATAAAATTGGGTATCTATCATTAGTTTTACACATTAAAAATCTGCTCACGTTGTGGTACATGAAAATACAGAAAAGTGAAAATTAGTCATTCGAGTCATATCTCTCCCCCTTAAAATTTACTTCATAGCTTTTGCTCTCTACTGATTACCATGAAATTGGTGTCACTAGAAGGAATTTCTCTGGTATCTACTTTATACAAACGCTCTTTCATTACGCTTGATGTGATTCTACTTTCACGCATATGATACCACAAAACAGACTGACGCTCCCTCTAGTAGCATTGGCAATGTATATTATCTGTCCATTATCTTGTAAGATTGCATTTGTGAGTTCTGATTACTAGCTTTGACTTCTACATCTATATCTCGAAGGCCCTTTTCGCTTGTGTGAATTTCTACTGTCTCATTTATAATGAAATATCAGGTTAAATTTGCAAAGCTACTTCCCGCTCTGGACATGGCGAATATAGCAAAATGTTTTTAAGACGGAAATCTTCAAGAGATCTCTGTCGTTGGTGACACACAGCTCTAAGGTCATCATTCAGGCGCCTGGTCCAGTGTTATTTGGAGAAGAATCAAAGGCTCCTTTTATCTTCCTTATTTTGATATTTTTTACTGGCTGCTGGGGTTTTTTTTTTTTTTTGCCATTCGTGTGTTGCTTTTGCGATAGGGGAACTTCCCCGAAATTCGGACAGTTCGGCACTTTTCATACTTAACGTCCTGCCACCTCATTTCCCTCTTACTAACCTAAGCGTTTGCACGTTCCGTCTCAGAACACCAAAAAGAAACGAAAAATCCAGAGATACCCGAAGGGAACTACACAGTAATAAAGAAGAGTTTAAAGCAGCACGGTTCATGTGATACGGGAAAATTCGGACATTCTGTTAAATTCAGACATCAAGCCTATTTAAAAAAAAAATAAATTCCACGTTCATTTCATTCAACAAATGTACACAAAACATCGAATCTCAGTTACTCAGTAAAGTTACTTTCAATTATTATTTCCATTACTACAGTTTCATTACTAAAATCCTGTCCAAAATTACAAAGCCTCTGTCAAAGTCCTGAAAACTATGTATCACTAAACACATTTTGCACTGAAAACACATTTGGTTTACGTTTTCTTTTTCCCTTCACTATTCGCATTTTTTCTTTCTTCATCTTTCACCATTTTCCTTTCTAGTCTCTCTTGTTTCAGTTGTTCTTTCTTTTCTTTTTCTTCTTTTACTTTTCCGATAATATTTCTGGGGTTGTCAGAAGTCTGTGAGTTGTATTTCTTTTTCTTTTGTTTGTTGGTTTGGTGTCGGTTTTTTTTTTTTTTTTTTTTTGGAGCTGGAGGTAAGAACAAGCTTTCAACTTCCGCTGTCCAACTCGCAAGTGGTATTTCAGCAATTCCATTTTCGTCAGCAGTGGCTACGCCGTTAATTTTCCCACTTTGGATTAAATCCAATAATAAAGCTGGATCATCTATTATTGGAGGGTTTTCTATACTTATTGGCGAAACTGGTGTGGATTCTAGTAGATCTTGAAGGGCAGGTTGCACTGGTGCGGTACACGTGGCATTACAAGTAGTTGTAGATGTATTTCCTTTCAATGATCGCATTTCATTTTGAGAGATATGGTCATGAGACTGTGCAGGTTCTGTATTGATTAAAGTGCATTCCTTTTCAAAGGCCAGTGATGGGTCGCACGCAAGTTAGGTATGATGTCTTTGTTTAGTGGATAAATGCCAGTGGCTCTGAAGCCATTTGTAAAATTGGAGTTTGACATGGATGATGACCAAGCTTTATTGAAAATACCAGGAAATCTCCATTTATTTATGAGGTTAGATGGATAAGCTGATAAAAATTCTGTACACGCAAAGTTGTAGGTGGTGTTGAATGAGCCAAACACCGACCGGTCAAGGGGCTGCAAATAGTGAGTTGTGTGCGGCGGCAACGCTAATACAGCTATTGCGTTTTCTATTGCAGATTCAAGTAATTCTGCACACTCATGGGACCAGTGTCCGTCCATGATTAAAAATTGAGGGCGGCAAACCACAATTCTTCATGAATACATCATTGAACCACTGCATTGCTATCTGGTCATTTATCTACCCATTTTCCCGATATGTCCATACTGTTCCTTCTAGCGCTTCCGCAATATTAAATCCATGGAGCAATTTGGTGTTTGGTTTCTTTGGTGATAAGCCTAAGTGTCATGGAATCGCCGTTCGCATTGCCACATACCATGATAGGGGTATTTGCCCGATCGTCACTTGTGCGGCTGATTACACACCGGGCACCATTTTGCGAAACCACTTTATCAGGTGTGTGCTCGAACTGCTTGCCGCATTCGTCTGCATTCCATATTCAATCTGGATGGTCATGCAATTGCATAATATCAAGGAGTTCTTTCAAGCCGTCAAAGTAATTTCCTACTACAACAGGATTCAGCATTCGTGCCCTTACAGTTCCCAATTTTTTCCGGTTTTCTAAGAGCTAGTTCTGGGTGCCTTTTCATAAATCCATTATAAAAGTCCTTACCGGGTGCGCCATGCTTAAATCTAGCAACGCCAGTCTTCTGGCATAGAGTTCCAACTTTCAGAAGGAACTTCCGTTTGCACGTACCAAAACCCATGGACGCTGCTTTGGTGACCTTGTCAACCAATTCATTTTCCATCTCTTAGATATGGCTCTCGGCCACTTTTGACACCTACTTCTGTCTTTCCACCTTTTTTATCGGCTAATGTTGATTTCGGTACATTGAATTTTTTTTACGCCTTCCACAAAGACATTCCATTTTGAACAGCCTCCACAGCTTCCCTAAACATTTCATCCGAATGTCTGGCATATGAGTTCCTTTTCTTGCTGCCTTTTCCATTTGCATTCCTTCTAGGCACCCTAAAATGTATTTATATTAGGCTAACTATATATGTGTATAAGTTTAGGGCCAGATTAGGTTAGGAGAAGGGGAAAGGGGGTGGATGGGTGGGTAATTGAATAAGGAGGGCGAAAAGTGAAGGGGAGGGGGCGGGGGCAAGGGGAGCGGAGACCTGTAAGAAAATGATAGTCCAGAAGGAGAACATCTGAAAATTGAAAATTGTGTGTGCTTAGTGCACGCTGTTCTAAGAGAAAGGGGATCCAGACAAAGGACAAAAGGGGCAAAGGAAGAGACTGGGTCGGGAGGGGAGAGCCCTATATCAGCCCACCACCACCAAGTGCTACTCACCCGCCTATGATAAAATTGACTAGAAAATATTGAAGGGCGAGAGAAACCTTAAAAGGATTTATTTAGCCTAGGGGTAAAACGAAAATGGGATGGACTTAAATAAATATTTGGAAAGGGGGGGGGGGGGGGGTTGGAGGGAAAATGTGGCTAGGGACATTTATTTGATAAATACAATGTTATGGTGATTAGTTATCATGAAAATTCCAAATTTTAATAATAAACATTAAGTATGTCTAAAAATAAATTATATTACCAATCAGTAAGACTGTCCGAATTTAAACGTAGACGAAAAAACATTTTCTTGTAATTTCGGACACAGGAAAAATGTAACTTCTCGTGATTATTTAGATATATCTAAAAGATACACGCTGAAAAATAAAACAGTGATTAATTTTAAAATAGTAATGAAAGAATTAAAATAAGTTTCATAGAACTTACATGTTGAATATTACTTTTTCGTTGGACGCTCATTCATCAAAACTTTCCCGGGGCTTGACACTTTTCGAGAATCCAGATATGGTTGTACCGTTCCGGTTTTCTTCTATACTCATACGCATATTTGATAATGTTTCCGCTTTCACAAAACACATTTAGGAACTTGATTAAAGTTTATATATAGGCAACTAAAGAAAAACAAACACACTGGTGAGGGATATTAGCTTTATTTATAGAACTGTCAAAAATTTGCCGATGTCCGTATTTCGGCGAAGTTCTCCTACCTGTGGCTTGGACCTGCAAACTACAGTGTAACCTCCAAAGCTAAGACATACTTACAAAAGCTGCGCATTCGGAAAAGAAAATAACAATCTAAAGATTAGCACATACAGGCAATCCCAACAATCCTCACAGGTGATATAAAGCAGATACATGTATAAATATATGTGATAAAACATTACATTCTTATCTCGATCTATTAAGTCTTGATGAATTTCATTTCAACATGGACATTTTTAAATTACATTTGAAACGACAGAATAACTTCAACATCAGGAGAGACTACATGTATTTTGTCGAAAGTACTCACCAGGGAAGCGTTTATGTGAAAGTGTGACTACAGCACAGATAGACACATTACAAAGTGGTTCCTATGTGTCGCTATACTTCGGAGACGACACAATAAATCTAGAGATTAAATTATACGTTTTTGGTATCATCAGCAGGCTTTGATAGAGGTGCAAATCAAACAGACAGATTGACAAAGTGATTTCTAAGTGTGGCAAGTTTTGGACGTGGTATACATAACTGATGAAATCAAACCATTTTTTAAAAGAAACGTGAGATAGTATCAATCATATTGTCAAATATAATTCAAATTTCCGAAATAAATCAAGTTTGATGCAGTTATTTATCCTAGATGTTGATTAAACTATACTGATATTAGATAGGCTCAGTCCCTGAGTATATATTGTGAGGTTGAAAGGCATGGTAAAACAATAACAAGTCCAATATCCATTACTCTGTCCATATATGTTTGAGAGAAAGCGGCTGGTGAAATGCTGGGTGGAGGGGTGGGTTTATGTGTGTTCCATAAACAAGTACTGACCTTGCACATGTACATTTTAAGGAAAGCACTGAATGATGTGCTTCATTAGTAATCTGCGATAAATTGCTGTATATGATTAAAGAATGTAACATAATTATCAGGGCCCAATCTCGGTGTAACATGTGATTATGCAATAATTTTATGCAGGAAGTGTAGGACTTTATCAGTTAAAATATCATAGTCTGAATTTTCCTAGGTCATATCATATATGGTGCCTGTAGCTTCAATGAAATATACCATGACCATTCATGTTATGATATTCATGTGAACAGTAGTCCATGGTATTTGTGGTTGGGAAGACTAGTATATCATGCATATATTTCTTAGATACCTTACATCCTTACATTTTGATTTATTATACTTGTGTGCATTTAGGTTCCCACATTCATGGTGTGACATCTAAGGGCTCAAAATCTTTAAAGGAGGGTGAATGGTTGTATTTATCGGGCCACGTGACTGGAGTGGAGTACCACAGAATCAGCTCAAACCTAAATTATTGCTTTTTACGAGCTACAGAATATTGCTCTTGTCCTGCTGGGTGTGCTTTTTAGCTTTGGCTCTATCCATGTAATACATAGCGTAATATATAATAAGGGGAATACTTAATATTTAAGACACCCCCCCCCCCCTGACTGTGTATATAATTTATTGGACAGTTTATAGATTGTGAATCACAGTTTTTAGCTATTTCAAAGTTAAAAAAAAATTAGTAGTAGTAGTATTAAACCATCAATTTATCACAAGCTATGTGGCAGTGAAGTGATAAAATTGCTTGGTCAATGACACAAGGGAATTACTAGACAATGTATAATAACATGTCAGTTTCTGTTGATGGCTGGCAAAGCTTTCATGTGTTTTGTTTAGTAACGAGTATGCCCCTCCCCCCATTTGCTTAAACGCATGCACGCATCCTGGGCTGCATGGATTGACAAAGTTCGAATTTATTTCTTAAGAATATTATACCACTCTTCTAGAAGAGCATGTGCCAACTCATCCATTACTCTCCCAGTCTTCGGCCTACCCCTAATTTTAATTTCTATTCTACTACTAACAGCATTTCTACTATAACCAATACTACTAGCAATGTTCCTATTTCTAGTCTACTGCTACGTCAATACTGCTTTTTCTACTAATATTTTTACTACTATTATAACAACATCCACTACTATTACTGTCTCTAATATCTTTGCTGCCGCTTCTGTACTCTTAGTTCTTCTACTACTAATACTACTACTACCACTAACTTGCTATTACTATTTTTACTACTTTGATACTTCTATTTCTAATAGTTCTACTACAAGTACTACTATTACAAATTATCCTCCGAATATTACTTATACCTAAATATATACAATTACTACTACTAGTTATACTAATATTGCTATACTATGCATACTAGTACTACTAATACACCTCGTCTCTTTCCTCCTCCTGTTTCTACTACTATTCCTACTTCTAATACTTCAACTACTATTTCCATACTGCTAGTTCTAGAACTACTATAACTTATACTTCCTAAAACCATATCTTTGTTCCGCTTCTCTATTTGCCCCAATGCGGATAAAGATATGGCGAAACTCCGTAACGGGTCATGTTCTGGTGAACTCCGATTTTCAGCCAATCAGTGGATCGGCTACAGATTCTTCGGAATGAAGTTAACATCCCCAGCGTGCGTGACCCACAAAGTAGTTTTTGAACAGTGTTTGTTACATATTGCGTCATGATCACGTGCCTAGCCGAGTCATTGATTGGCTAAGGGAAATAACAGTTTCTGTGACTAAAACGTCATCAGAGTTCGCCAGAACATGACCTCTTACGGGGTTTCGCCAGATCTTTATCCGGAATGGGACAATTACAGAAGCGGGATAAAGATATGGTTTTAATCATATTGTACTACTTCCAAAGTCACTTCAATACTTCTATCACTATTGCCATTGATACAACTATTATAACTACTGCCACTACTAATACGTCTGCATTAATCTCTCGGCTACTCCTAATTCTACTTCACTACTGCTTCTATTACTTCCAACACCATTGCTACCACTACTGCTACACAAATACTACAAATTCTACCAATACTGCTGATGCTACTACTACTACTACAGTCACTTATCCTCATCTTAACGCATTCCATATACAGTACATTTCCATGAGATTTGATTCTTTGGTGTTTGTGTCATAGTCATCTGACATCAGATACTTTCGTGTTTTGCATTTGTGCTATTGTGTCATTTTATGATCATCACTTGTGTTCTGGTGACTCAATGATTCATAAGCATTTCTTTTCTTCGTGAGTGACAGGACAAGACACTAAAAAGGTCCATTGTTTAAAGATATTTATAGAAAAATCAAGATGAATTATACAATTTTGTAAACAGGAGAAAAATTTAATGTACGAGTCTATACATAAGCATTGATAAATAGTTTAAATATATGAAAACAAATTTACATATGGTCTGTGTAGAAATTAAATTATACCTTTGGTAAATAGTTCAAAGATGTGAAAATGAGTTCCCATATACATAAAATTGAAATAACTGGGTTTTTAATTAATGCATTGCCCTTTATACCAATTATATAATAACGCGTAAATAAGTCAAATTAAAAAAATGATTTCCATATGCATAAATGTTAAATACCCAAATACTTCAATTGATAGACTTATGGAATAAACTGCCGTTGATAAATACGATTTAGGTGGATCATATTGTTGTATTTATTGTATAAATTGTTCCAGTAAATTGTAACATCATGTAATCGTTATCTTTTAAATCGGAGGGTCATCATTATTCGGGGCATTTACAACAAATGCCTTCAATGATACAAAACGTTTAATTAAAATGCGGATTAAACACATTGAATTTTCTATTACGTCTAGTTCCAGGTTTAATTGTTCTTCCTTGATAATTTCATTAATTTGGTACATACTCATACTAAAAATGATGAAACGAGAATAAATTATGGTAATTCTCAATAACATTCATAATATTACAAATTATGAACATGCATTGGGGAAGTAAGAATCTTCTTGTTGGCTGGCGACATTCACAAGACAATTTCTATATTTCAACACTGCAGTGGTATAATGGATTTAGACCATGCGTTATACAAAGTGGCATAACGATATCAATTCACTGATTCTGACAGCTGCTTTTCCGTTGACATTTTATACGACCACAACAAATGCATTCTAACCTAAGTCATCAGTACAACTATAGGTGGTGAGCTATCGGTGCTTACTACTCAATGACGTAGAATCCCATCCTTGGGTATTATGTACATAATATAAAAATTTCCATGTTCATGCGGAGGCAGTCGTGGATCAATGATGTGCCATTGTGTCAGAAGATTTACTTGTATATGAGTGTATGGTTCCTTTAAGTAAGGTATAAATAAAGAAGAACAGAATGAATATATAATGTATGACATGTTTTGTTTCGAATTTAACCGTTACTGTATTCGTTACACAATTATGACATCACTGCAAAATAAACATAAAACATAAAAATGTGAAATTATCTACAAACCATCTATGATATATCGGTTTAATTGTTATTACAACCTGAACAAACATATTGTTTGCTTCTTCTTGGAAAATGCAGACAAGTTCGAGTAGATATAATCCATTTCTTTGAATCTTTGATCATGCCTGTGTCATACAAAATAAGATATCCATTCCCATTCTTTCCTATTTCTTCTTTGCATCTTGTCTAATCCTGTAATGGAACATCTGTTTTTCAAACTCATCCAGGGCTGAGGTATCACACTTTGCATTTAGGAGGGCAGTTGCCAGGTTCAACACCTTAATATGGCTTTTTTTCCTATTATTGTCGTACCATTCTTGGAGCATTGTGCGTTTCAATTCAACTGTTCTTCCTTTATAATTCTTTACAAGATTCAAAATGGCATTTGCGTTTAATCCTAACTCTAATCCCAGATGGATGTACTCCGTCGATATCCTATCAGCGACAGCGTGCAGAAGTTCACTGTGAACATCTGTTTGTAAATATGCAGGATCCAAGCCAAAATCTTTTAGAAAATAAAATATTAATAGGTAAATTGATTTATATTCACATTTATATTATATACTATAAATCATCATTCTTTCATGTGAAAGCACTGTGAAATGTATTGTTATAATGCACCATATTATTGGAACTAAATGAACATGCATCAGTGTATAGACTAAGAACGTCAAATTTATATAATTTCAATGTTATTTTAATATGTGTAGGAGTGAGAATGTATCGAGTAACACATCTGAATCGTTATATAAGAAAAGTTAAAACATTTCCAGACTGCTGTTACAAATCTTTTTTTTTCAGAAATGTATAAAGAGATGGGCTTTAGAGTGCAGCTAAAAAAATCACAGGATAACCGAAGAAAAGTGGATGAAAATCACATTCTATGCAGTCATCTGAAACATCCCAAATATGTTCGATCATTCAGTTATCAAGGCAGAAAGTACAGATGGATAATCGGTTCTATCGTTCACGATATGATCATGCCTATATTTCAATGGACTAGTGTAATGAATTGGATACATATTACGTTATCAATAAAACGTAAAAAGCAAGCGTTTTAACGTAAAAACATAAAATTATATTTCATTTAATTAAACTTACTATGCTCATCCCTGAGTCGTATAACCTATAAAACATGGAATCTTTTACACATAATAGCATTATGTAACATATAACACAATATTACTTCATGGCATGAAAATTAAAAACAAAAAAAAAAAAAAAAAAAAAAACACAGACAAAACAAATTCAATCAAAATTAACATAACTGCAAAACAAAATAGAAAAGAAACAAAGAACATCTGCTAGGGAGCACATATAAACCTCAGATCACTGGGGAGAGTTATTATACTACCCATTCCTTTCGTACAGTAGACATTTTCGATACAGATAAACACGAAGTATAGTTTTCAAATTCGTGATGCAAAAAGGTTAGTCAAGGCCACAACTCAGAATATACAGATTATTAGTCTCTTATTGACGAAGGAACTTTCCGAGTAACTCGTTTTGTCTACTTTTTACATATTTTGTGGTGAGTAGTTATCGGAAATTCTTTTTTCTATCACAAAAATAAAAACTGAAATCTATACCATGAATATGTAATATACCTTGCACAATATGTGGGAATTGATCCTTGCTTCATCTAGATCATGTCTTAGTTTCATCATATTGGGCATTCCTTCTTCATTTTTCACTTGTCGTTTCCACTCCATCAGGATCAGCCAAGCAATGTCAGACTTTCTGAGTTCTTTGTAGTCGGATTGCAAATCGTCAGCAAAAATTCTGTGGTTGTAAATTTTTGCAGCAAGTAGGTATATATCATTAACTTTTATTCTCAACGCAACTTTCATAAGGAACAGGTCATCCACCACATACAAAGTCTCTTGCGTCACATCACCTATTTAATATCAAATCTGATTATTAAAAACAAAAATATTATTTCTATGTGTATATTAGCCAAACAAAGGTAGTTGTAGTCCAAACATCACCTCCAGGTTGAAGGGAATATGAATTTTGAGAACCCGTAGTAGTATATAATTGTTATCATACTTACTATATTTTAAATATATCTAAGCAAAATGTTAGAAAACAATATGAATGTTCTGCAAACTTATTTCTCAGTCTGTAAATTATTTATAATTTACATATTTTGATATACACTGCATCTATCTGAAACAGCAATGTTCCTCTTTACATCTTGTACACAAAAATAGTTTCAAGTGATAAGTAAAGAAATGCGGTAGTCAATAAAAAAGGTGGTCAACCGACTTCTAAGTCAAGGTCATATGGCAATCCTTTTGTTTTGTTTGTTTTGGGGGTTTTTTCGGTCTTGTTTCATGTAAATTCGGCACTTATCCGCTATGTAGCACTGAATTGCAAATTGAAAGAAATTACTTTTGCATCTGTCCTCGCAATATTTACCGTCTTCTTCCTGCAATGAAATGTATGGTATGAATAAGTACATTAGATGTATTGATGCAAATATCAGTAAAAGATAACTCATTATTTTTGTATAATATGATGATAATAATTCATAATTCGAAAATAAAATTAATGTTTTGTTTTGCGTATAATTAAATTTGCACTTGCTTGTTATCTCTACACTTTATCAGAAGGGAATATTATGTTGGTGCTCTTTCTCCGGTAATTTAACTTTGATTTCCGTGTACTACCACCACTAACATCTGGCATAACACCTTTCAAAAAGTTCGCCCAGTGAAACCTAAATCGACCAATCAGAAGGTCGCCTTGACTATTTTAGCTGTAGTGTCTCATTGTCGAAGAATAAATATTCAAGGCATATCTGTAAGACTTTGAACGAAATTTACGACAATGGCGGCACCTACAGTCGCAAAATTATAGATACATCCAGGCGTGGATCCAGAGATATAATAGTGTTGAGTGGGGGTTCACCCATGCTCATCCACAGCCATGTGTTATTTAACCCTTTCGCTGCCAAATTCAGTTGGAATAAATGTTATTGTTATGATCAGTTTTCGACGTCACAGTCATAATGACGTCACAATAACAGTGTTGATCCATGACAAGCTGGTGCTTGTGTGCAAATGCTCATAGAGTGCTAAAATTAGCTTATTGAAATGAAAGGTCGTAGTTGCAATTTGCCAACTGAGATACTTCTATCAATTAGTGGTTCAATAGAATTTATAAAAAAGCTAAAGCATCTCGTAAATACGACCTATCCATTCTTTCGCGATATCAGCTATTCAAGTTGGGATTGTTTCTTGAAAGGTTCACAGGAGATGCCAAATGTCCCATGTATTCTTTTGTTTTTAAGATAAGACAGTTTATTGACAAAAATGAGCTCTTGAAGGCATGACACACGCACCATAACACACATGTATATATGCGCGCGCGTGTGTGTGTGTGTTTTGTGTGCGAATACCAGAGTGCGGGTACATAGACAACAGATAAAACATCCAGAAATAAGGAATACACCTTGTAGTGAACATTTCGATGTGTGTTGTAATGGGAAGTTTCTTATTTTCCCATTTTTTAAAAATAATTCACGATAATGAACATTTGAGAAAAAGTAAAGAAGAACATTCTATAAAAATATTTAAACCAACTTTAAACCATAATTAGATTAAAATGTGCGAAATAGCTTTGCATTTACGGCAACCACATACGCTACTTTCATTGTGACGTCATACATATTACTGTGACTTAAAAATAAATATTGTCGATACATCTATATTTCGTAATAGGATTTTACTGGATTATTTTACGAATTGACAAGTAAAATTCACATAACATTTACATTAGATGATTATACAACACCTGCTAGATACCGGTAACTGAATTGGAATATTAGGTGCCATAGAGCACCCATTTTCATTTTAAAAGTTTTACGGTAATGTACTAAGTCTTAACATTTTTCGATTCCCTTATATTCTATAGACTGCAATAAGAACATCACCCTGTCGCATACAAATTGTTTCATACACGTTCAGTTTCGCATTTTTATTGTAAGGGGCACCTAGCTGTCTGTTCTGGCGTAGAGTACCAGTTACATCTATCCCGTGAGGTAAAGTCTCCTGGCCAAATCGAGGCTACAGAAGAAGCTTTCAACGAAGTTGTAAAGTTACGATGTGAAGCAGAGAAGTTACGATGCTAAGAGGCAAAGAAATTTACTTCGCAATTTCGCTTCTTACAACGTAACTTCTCATCGTAGATTCACAATTTGCTTCTTCGCATCATAATTTCGCTTCTTCACAACGTAATTTTGTAACTTTTCAAAGTCACTTGATAGCGTGGGATTTTGTAGGGCAAAGTTGCGTTGTCCCCAAAGGAAATCCTTAGATTAGATTGAAAATTTCGGTACTGAACAATTATATCAATGGATTAACCGTCAGTACATGTAGCAAGCTTTACCTATAGTCAAGTGAGGATTATTTCTTCCATGAATGGTTGCGTTATTCAACAAATGACCAAGAAACAGCTGGTATCGTGGCCGTAGGAACCGGGGCAGGGAGGCCTGCCCTACCCCATTTTTGACCGATCATAATTGTTTTATAGGTTGTTATCTAATTCATTTACTAAACTGTTTTCATCTAATTATTCTTAAGATGTAATTGATTTTTGATCTTTTCTTTCTGTACGTTAATACTACAAGTTATTCGCATCATGCAAAGATAAAAATTGTTCGGACTCTAGGAAAACATTTACTCATCCATACAGTGAGGTGCAGTCCTAACATAACATTAGGTTAATGTCATGTTAACGTGAAGTTTGCTTTCCTCGTGCGCTCAGGATTACTGAGCACACGCGTTTGCGTTAACGCAGATTTCCTTGTGAACTAAATTTTGAGACTGCGTTAACGCGCTGGACTGCAGCGATCACTCACTTGGCTGTCGCGTGAACGTGGCTGACAGCCACGTTCGCTTGCTTACAACTTATAAGGATTTAAAGGAGAATCAATATATGCATTGTATATTTAAATATAACAAAAGACCCAAGGGGACTACATCGCTCACCTGAGTACCTAGATGATCAGCCATGCATGAAGGAAGAATTCATTTATTTTTGCATTAATGTGACTAAGTCAACACAAATGTTGAAAATATGTCAAATTTTATTTCAGGCTAGAATAAAAAACAACACTTTTTTGCACATCCATTCAGGTGATTTTGAAATTAAGCATTCCCTTTGTCCCTGCAAGATGTCATTCAGGGCAACAAGTTAGTCATTTTCTTTAGGTGGGACCTTTTGTTGACTGATTTCAGGTCTGGGTCATGAACAACAATTGTTTCAAATATTGTCCAGATCTAACTTAAAATTGGCTTATTTCATATGATGAGTATTGAGAAACATCTAAAAACTTATTTAGATGTGTAAAGAAATGAAAACAAAAATTGACCACAGCTGGATTTGAACCGCTACTCTCCATATTTCAATTACCAAGTGGTATATGTACCATTGTGAGACCTACTTTGTAGACATGGTGGCATTATTTGTTAACCAATTTAGATGAAATTTACCAAATTGATAGAGGACCTTTAGTACTTCATGTATTCCACGTTTCTTTAAAATCTTCAATGTGGTTTAACAGCAGAAGTGAAAAATGTGATTGAATTGTTCCTATACACCCTCATTTAGAAGTCTTAAAAATTCATAGAAAATCAAAAAATTGAGATATTGACAAAATTCTTTCAAAGTAACAATCCTTACCATAATTATGATCACAATAGTCCATAAGAAATCATCATTATCAATTAACTAGGGAGTATGACACTTTTCTGCATTGAATCACCAAGTCCAAAGAAAACTCGAAAAAAAATTCTAAAATTTGATTTTGGAAGGAAGCAAAATGACAAAACGTCTTCACTCATCCCTCTAGATCATTTCTATGCATTCTGTTTGTCTCTCTATACAGCCCATATGAAAAAGAATATTGTTAAAGAAGGGAACTCTTTTGTGACCTAGTTTTGAGTATGGTGGCGCCACCTGTAAAGAGGTCTAGACGAAAACAACAAGATTTGAAGAGGATCATAAGTGACTTATTTCTACCAAGAGTTATTAAAATCCTTCAAACAGTTTTGTAGAAACATGTGAAAAATAGCCACCACCACCACCCCCCTCCCATTTTTTGGAAGTCTTAAACTTAAAATTGCCTAATTTCATATGTTAAGTGTTGAGAAACATCTAAAAACTTATTTAGATGTGTAAAAAAAAGGGGAAAAAAATGACTACAGCTGGATTTGAACCGCAACTCTCCTTATTTCAATTACCAAGTGGTATATGTACCATTGTGAGACCTACTTTTTAGACATGGTGGCATTATCCCCCCCCCCCCTCTTTTTTTTTTTTTGGAAGTCTTAAAAAATCCATAAAAAATCCAAAAATTGAAATATTGAAAACATTTCTTCGCAGTAGTATTTCTTACCATCAAAATGATCAAATTAAACCAAATTATTGCATCAATGTTTACTAAAAGAAAAAAATACCTCTTTTTTGCATTAAAATTACAAAGTCCAAAAAACGTCAAAAATAATTTATCGGATTTCAACGATATGAACAAACTTGAGACATACATCCTTCTAGATCACTCAGATGCCATTAGTTTTATAGTCCATACACTGGTTCTGGAGAAGAAGATTTTCAAAGAGGGGTACCGTCTCAGATTTATTTTCAGCAATGGTGGCGCCACCTGTTCAGGGATTTATACGAAATAAAGAAACTTGGTAAATGACCCCTAGTACTTCATCCGTACCAAGTTTCATGAAAATCCTTCAAGCGGTTCTGAAGAAGTTGAAAATGTGAAAAGTTTACGGACGGAAGACAGACGAAGAGTGATGACAATAGCTCACTTGAGCCTTTGGCTCAGTTGAGCTAAAAACATATTACTGTGTGCATGTATGGAAGTATTTAGAAAACGCTTACGAATTGAATTAATGAAAAGAATAATAATGATGATAATCATGGTATTCATATATCATGAAAAATAACTGAATTAAAAAAACCAACTGTAAATACATAAATAAGAATAATTTTATAAGTAAATTATATATCAATAAACAAATAACAAATAAATACATAATTTTATTAATTCAAAATAAATAAATAAAATAGAATTAGAATGTGATTTTCCTAGAGTCTTTATAGTATAAACTGACGAAGTTTTTCATAAATACCTGAGTGCATGTCTTTACGGTGATTTCCATTATTATATTACATATGAAACCCTTAAGGCGGTGTCATTTTAAAATCATATTTAATGCACGTATATATGGCGACATTTGCGGTTATTTAATTATATTCCCTTTATATCCCCCATCCGTATCACTGTAAACAGAATTACAAATGTAATAATGTGAACGCGCGACTGGACTGAGCGCACGCGGGAATAAATCGCGTTAACGCGAATTTCCTCCCGCGTTAACGCAAGGAGCGCACGCGCGTCCGGTCGAGCAGTCCTAGCACGTGTGCTCGTTACCGCTTTTCGCGTTAACGTGAATGTTATGTTAGGACTGCACCCATCAGTACATGTACATAGTCGCAATTTCCCATTCCTCTTGGTGCCTCTTAAGTTGAGATGACAGGCCCTGAACACCGTGTATCCATGTTTGGGAGGTGGAAATGGGTTATCATTAAATGTTAGCGTTAGCGAATTTTGAGGGGTTGCAAATTGTACCCCCAAAAAGGTTATTTTCGGTCATTTTTAAAGCTGCAACACCCCTCTCTCCAGACTGAATAGTGGAAAATATTAATCTAGACAGGCTGCTACCCCTTTCAAAAATTTCTAGAACCGCCTATGGTCAGTGTCTACCTTTGTGCGATTCAAGCAAGACTCCTTGGCACAAAAGTAGCTTAAAACTGTGGTATCATATTGCAATTTATTTTTTAGTTTGGCACCCCTCCCACTTTGAATTGCATCCTACGGGCCTGGGAATCTATTTCTAATGAGCCTCCTCCGAAACCATGGTGCCCCCTTGCTTTTATTCGATGTATGACAATATTCTTCAATAAGTCCCATTTTCAAAAAAACGGCAACAAATTCTTTTATGTCTACAAAACTCATAGGTTTCCATCTCATATTCTTGCTTTTCGACCCATGTAGTGTGTCCAGGTGAATACTCTTGCATATCTAATTTTTGAAAGAAGAAAAAATGCGCATGGGAGTATTTTGCATTGTTGTAACCTGGTTAATCATAAATTCGTGATTGGTCGTCCAAAGACGGTGCGGTCTGCTCAATATACTTGGTATAATTTTGTATCTGTACTGCAGTATAAATACGTCGTAGAAATCAAAATATTGTTTTTTGCAACCGGCGTTTATGCATCGTTTTATGTATTTTTGTAAACGTTTTAACTATGTCACTTTCGCTATACATGTATTTTTATTTAAGAGAGAGATTAATTGATTATTGTTTTACGTCACTCCACGATTATTTCACGTATATGGTGATGGCATCTGCCTGATGCTTTGTACACAAATTTAGATCTTTGCAACAGACACACCCGAAGCAGTGAAGGATCTTTTACGCGCCACGCCGACTGGAACACGGGATCTCGGTTTTTACTGTCTCATTCGAAAGACAGAACACCGGTGTGCCCAGGGCGGGAGTCGAACCCGGGACCTCTCGGTCACGAGCGGAGCACCTTATCCACTAGGCCACACCGGCGAGAGAGAGAGAGAGAGCTTCTAATTTATTGAATATAGTACAAGTACGACTCAGAAGAATTCAGGTGAATTTTCGCCTTTTCACGTTTTCAGAATTACTTATCCCTAATATCGTTTTTTTTTTTTCATTGATTCCCTTCGCTTGCTGTATGCAGTCCACTGTAAGTTTTCGAAAAAGAAATCGAATGGATAATGTTCAGACTGATACGTTACACTTAACCTACAGCCTAGCACTTTACGATTCTAAACGAACCCAGGTGTCCGCAAGAAGCACGTATTTTCTGCTGACCGATATGACACGCCTTTCATAGAAACGGCGATAAACGACTCTGAGATAGTAGCTGACTGCTGCTGCTGTCAAATGGGTTGATTCTTGGGTTTTTCTTTCTTTCTTTCTTTTTTCATTTAATCTCAGACTCAGAGTCATGTTTTCTGAAAAATACTCTACTGGTACTTATCTACTTGTTTCTCGGACAATATGACGTAACAGATTTATCGTAAAAGAATAACAAGAAGTACTGTGCAAGCCAAGAATTTTGAGGAGGCATATGTTTTGGTCCTGGATTCTTCCTAAAAAGGCGTCTTTGTTATTACTCTGGAGGCAATATTGCTAAGCTGGTTGTGACGTCACTATTCAGAACATGACGTCAGTTTACGTTGACGTTTGAATGAACGATAAAGACGATTTTTCGTGGATATTTCCTCCTGTTACTCATGAAATTAGACACTTTTTAGACATCTTTTATATTGTAAAATAATACTTATTTCATTCTTTTACAAACACAATAAGGAAGTCTGACTATTTGTTCAAATGTATAACTCACCTTAATGTATTTTTATAGAAAAGAAATATGAATTTATAGCGGGATTTTAAGTGACCCAAAAGTGACCATTTGGCACATAGATGGTTAATATACATCGAAAAATAAAAATACTTTTCGCCAAATCTATAGACCTTCGGTCCACCCATCTGGCTCCGTGCATGACCTGACAAAGTTTATAGTCTGAAAATCGTTTGTTGTTTTTGTTCTAGTGGGTGTGGTTAGCTAAACAAGAATCGCTCACTCCTCCCGGGCAGCTGGTCTTACCCGAGTTTCAGGGGTCCGTGAATATCCACTGTGGTATATAACATTGTTATTACTGCCATAGTCATGTGTCTACAGGTACTTCCGTATTTTACATTAGGATATTTAAATGAAGTTTTAACTGGTACGACCTTTTCACCGGAGTTATATCCAATGTTAGTGGTGAAATACGCAGTGAAGAGAATTAATTAAATTGAATTGAGCAACTTTGGGCATACTCAGATGTGCTGTGTAGTGAGATAGCTTTAACGTCTTATTGACTGCCTATACATCACTTGTTTTGTAATATATGTCAGTGATTCGTTAAAAGGTGAATCTTGTATCACGTCAATCAATACCCATAATAAACTAAAACTATACAAACAATGATCATACATCGATAGAATACTGACCTCAGTCCCTCTAGCCTTAAGGCTTTCAGCAGCAGCCGAATTGTATCTAATTTGGAATAAGGGTATTGTTTCCACAGTTACTGTGTTGTAAATAGAAAGAATCCAAGTTAACCTTTGTTCCACGAAATGTTCAATCGTTCTGCACAAGCATACGCTGATGTGCCTCTGGTCCTCTAAATGAACCACTGACAAGTTGATCTGCTTGTATTCTCTTCTGAATGCTACGAGATGGAATGGTCCACTTTGGAGGATAATCAGCCCATTGTAGTAGTGGCTATCGAATACCGGCCATAATGAAAGGCTGGAGGCGACGAGTCTATTGTAAACTGCAGTAGGAATAACTGTGCTGAAGGAAAACGACAAATGAACGGCTTCCTGGTTTTCAATGAGACTTAAGGCATCTGAGGAGATATCTCTATTCACAATGCATGGCATGTAGAAATAATTCTGACATTCTTCAAAACTTTCAGCATTATAAACTTTAGGTTCAGATATCAAATCCAATTTCTTCATGACTCTGTGTAAATGTTGACCATCCCTGACTTCAATATTGCTTTCCAGTAACACTTTATTAAAATACGCGTGTTTTATTTTTCCTGAGTTTTGCATTTTCTTCCATTTTTTTACGCTCCATTTTTGTAATTTGTTCGAACAGGTGATAAAGGATAGCATGGCATCGGTTATCAATCTTGGATTAAGAATAATATGATCTTTCAATTCATCGTCGGCAAAAAAGAGCAAATCGCCAAGACTATGAAAATATTCGAGGCAGAGAATAAGCTCTTTTTCATCCAATGGTTTTTTTCATCTGGCGATTCATGTGTTCAAGCTGATTGAAATTAATTATATTATCAGATTTTCTCAAGATCAACTTCTGGTGAAGATCGTTCCATGATCGAGGTATCTGACTATAGTCTGGATAAGATTTGCTGCATTCAAGGATTCTGTCAAAAAGTTTCCGTGTGCTATCTGCATTCAGGTTTAACGCATTTACGAAGAAATCTTCATGTACGATGAGTTGCCCCGAGTCGACCAGAGGTTGGGATTTAATCTTTATCTCATCAATTATCCGGGGTATTTTAGAAGTATCCTAAAATAAAGCAATAGACAGTGAATTTTAAATAATAGTTTGTATAATACTAGTACTTATAAAGCCAAGAGATGATTGGACGGTACACTATTCTACTCCATAGTCTTCTTATTTGTGTGCCCATGCAGCTCAATACGAAATCCAATATACGGATGGCCATTAAGAAAATTGTATGGTCGATGCAAGTATATTGTTTGACAGATTCTATCTACTTCTAATATTCCAGAATGCTATTCCTGAATGGTGACATCCTTTTACCAATCTGACAATTTATTTGTTTGACCTTACTATCACACATGTGAGGATTTGTGACGATGTATTATGCGATCAAGCGGTAGTTACTCGTTCTAGACAGCTTATCTTTGCAATTTTTTGTTGAAACCATCTCCACTGATTTCTTTCTAATTTATACTGAATTCATAAACAAGACACAACGGCAATACCTTATAAGATTCGCACTGATGACCTTTTAAGGAAGACAGAAGTGCACCATAATCTTTACGTTAGGGACTTTACACTTACGTGTCACTTTCAATGATATCACAAGTGGTAAATGATTTATCTGTAAATTCTTATCCTATATAAAGTAAGATTATCATCATTTTTAGAACATATTTCTACAACTTAGGATTTATCTTATTTGTTAGCATTTCTATCAAAACACTAAAAGAGTATTCCCCTAAAGCAAGGCCTCACCGAAACCACTTGATTGCCGAAATGTCAAAATAAGTAGTATGACTATTTTAATTTATGAAATCACATTCAGCAATCGGCATTATACTGATAGAATACCAAATAAAATGACTTTTTACCAAAGGAACTATATTTACCTCTAAGAATTTAAACTATATTTACCGAAAGCTTGTCGATGTGTGTACCAACAATCGCTATCTTTGGGAAACCCCAGTTATCACTATGTGCATAGGTTGAAATTGTGGTTACCCAAAAATCTATATACTCTGCAAAAAAGGCAAACATATGCTAATATGTTTGGGAATGGTTTTGTATGATGAAATGCAAAGTTTTGAAAACATTCAAATGAAGTTACTACAGTAACGTGAAATTCGTAGGTTACTAGGTTGGTTGGTTGAGTGGTGTTTTACGTCGCTTTCAACAATATTTCAGTTATATCGCGACATGGAAGCAGGAGGTTATCAACCTTTTAAACATAATGGCGCAACCCGGGAATCGAACACGGATCGTCGGCGCCGCAAGCCGAGCGCTTAACCACTACACCAAGCCTGCCCCCCGTAGGTTACTAGTGTTGTA
This sequence comes from Pteria penguin, assembly GCA_035048485.1. Lineage (NCBI taxonomy): Eukaryota > Metazoa > Mollusca > Bivalvia > Pterioida > Pteriidae > Pteria > Pteria penguin. The sequence continues at coordinate 63,705,554 of CM068584.1, forward strand.
CCTTTACGTGTATTGACAGTTATGGGAGAGATATATTCCCAGGGATGAATCTAGGTATTTATTAAAATTCAATGAGAAATGGATAAAAATTGTATAGAAATTCTATCGTTGCATTAGGTAAGAACCTCAAACAAAGTTAGAATGGAGAGAAAGGCTTTCTTGTTCATGTTGCAATTGACTGAAATGGGAATCGCAATCGATGTCAATAGATCAGATAACAAGCACCAGGAAAGACATCATTTTCCAGCTAAAGACTTTCATTTGCAATTTAATGAGCAGTTATTACATTGTGTATTTCAGACACACAAATATGGCCGAAAGGTATTTATCGTTTACTTGAAATGGATGTCTGCGTTCCTATCATGGGCATAAAAAGTTATTCATGGGATTATCGACCTACCATGGACGGATATTTTGCCTTTATCAGAAGGTACTACGTTAGGATCTTCTACTATTCCGTCCAGTCCCAAACATACATTAAAGACTAGAAAATACAAGCGTCGAGGACACAAATGATCCTGCTGCATTGTATAATACATCATATTTCCAGCAAAATCCCAGACGTTTATTTGGGTAAAATGGCTCAGTCCGATTATTTCCTCTGTTTGTTGATCTACAACAATTACACGTATTCAAATTAATATCAGTATTGATCAATGTATTTTAGAACAAAGTGTGCGGAAACATGCCATACCAGAAGTAATTAAACACTCACACTCATCGGTTGAATATTATAATGTTATCTAAGAGATTGAATCGAACGATAGGGATAATAGTGTAGAAATTTCAGCACTCAATTTGAATGTGTAAAAATCATGATTATGTCAACGTAAGCATTATTCAGGCAATTAGAAAAAATAACATAAACCATACCGTAAATATGCCGTTCATCGGTATTTATGTTTGTAAAGATTGTTCTTGTATGCACATTAATGCCGCTCGGCGTTTTTGTTTTCTTTCTAGGCATTCCCAGGAGGTTGTTTACTAGTGTTGTCTTTCCCACACCAATGTGACCAACAAACATGCAGCTAACAACATTTGCAGTGACTGCATCTTCATTCAGTGATCTTAAAAAGTGCCTCATTGCACCTGTTCCTAGTTTTTTTATTTCTTTTGGAACTTTTGCAAAAGAATCTGGTTTAAAAAGGGGTATATGGTGTATTTCAAAATAAGTTATACTTAGTTGTACATATTATAATCCTTAGGATAAAAAATAATTACGGTAATAATTTCATCTAAAGAATTGTTCAGACAACATTAATCTAAAAAGTGAAATGCCTTTTGTAAAATAACTGATCGGCTAGTGGAGACATATTCGAATTTACAATCAAACAACATCTCCTCAGACCTTCCTTGATATCGGTTTCTGAGTGATCTTAAACTTTGCAAAATGCTGACATTACTTCGTGATTTTTTTTTCTTTTTTGTTTATTTATCTTGTGATATTAACTTCTCATTTTAAGTTCACCCAGAAACTGTAGCATATCTGTTCTAATGAGACAAATATATCCTCTACACTGGTTATAAAGAACAGGAGAGAATACATGTACAGTAAATTAATATGAGTAGCAATATCCGTCTGCCTATGACATAACCATGTTAGTCCGAAAATCATGAAACCCAAGCACACACAAATTCTGTAAAAATGGAAAATAGAAAACAACGAGAAATGTCTATTTAAAGAGCATATGTGAACCTCCTTGATGGAGTGAGATCAGTTTATATGTATGCTAGAACGAATTTAGATTATGATCATTGTGCTATGAGGACAAAAAGGAAATTCCGTGACATGAATAACATTGTAAGTAAAAGGTACACCAATATTTCGTATTAACCTTATTGAACTATCTCATGACTTTCAACTTTTTGTTTCATGATCTTTGGTTGGTTTTGTAAATCTGTCCAGTATCTTTAGGAATATAAATAGGGAAGGCGTCAGAATTGGCATAGGTTGCAGTGTCTAAATTTATTTAATGATCAAAGTAAGAAACAGAAAATAAAACAGAAATCTGTTTTATTTGTTCTACCACTTACATACCCCTACCTTACTTTGTACATGTACTTGATTTCCGGTTTGTCCTCAGTGCTAAGTGATCGCAATAGGAACTAGCTCTGGTATAACGAAAGTGGAGTTCGTCATGATATATTATATGTATGTAATTATGAAAAGGTTTATAAATATATTTGAACTTCTGGTCAGTCGTTTCTTGTTAAAATGCATTCAGTTTTGCTGGAATAAAAGATAACACTGGCCTATAAAGGTGCAAAATCAGTGTTTATTAGCACTCCAATGGTTGATTTGTTATATACTGGATTGTGTGAGAGGAAAAAAATCATATCGTTTGATCAAGAGTATTGAAATGCAAAATATACTCTCTGTCTATTTCTGTTGATGTATCAATTTCTGTATCTATGGATTGATAAAACTTACCCTTAAAAACCTGTTAAATAAAGGATATGAAAAAAAGTCAAAAGGCACATTTATGAATATATAGCAATACATGAAAATGATCAGATCAGAAAATCATTTGAATACAATTGAAATTGCGTCCTGTATTTACATTGGTGGAGTTTTCTGTATTTTTGCTCATTGACGTTTGTCTTTCCTAATATACATTTTCATATATCATGCTATATAACTTTGTCAAAAGGAAACTCTTATAACATATTGTTATCCATCCAGAGAGTTAAAGGATAATCTAGACTATTGCGACTCTTTTAAAAAGTTGATATTTTTACTGGAATACTTTTTCACTTATTGGACTAGTGATTATATTTAACCCTCACCACAACGATTCTGAAGTGATTAGTGACTCTAACACTAATTACTTACTTGTTTTGAAGTCGGATTTCCTAACTCTTCAGCTGCCTTGCCATACTATAAAACAGTTAATACAGATTTTAATAAGAATTTTTCCTAGAGCATGCTTAACTATGACGGAAATAAGGAATATCTCCCTTATACGAGAAATGGTATTGAAATGGCATGACGTCACATGGATTGACGTCAGATATCCGCCCATAATGGAAAAAACTATGTATAAAGAAAAGACTCAATATGCATTTATAGAGTAGAGGTGCAGTCCTAACTTTACATTCAAGTGCACTTGACAAGTTTTTCGTCCTGAGAACCAGTAATAAAGTTTAGTCAATTGCACTTAATATCAAGTTTACTTTAAAGTAATTCCGTCTTCAAGTTTACTATCACGTGACACAAGTTTATTTTTCAAGTTTATTTATTACAATTATCCAGTTTCGTGTTATACGACAGAAATGATTTTCTTATGTACAATTGCATATTTTATATAAAAATGTTTTAATAGAAAAATGTAGTAAATATTTGTAAACAATTAACAATTTTACATTATTGATTTCATGTTGAACATTCGGACGGTATTTTATCGGAAGTTTTGATTCTTCTGACTGCATCTGCAGTTTTCTACTTGTTATGAATTATTATTGTTATATGTTATTTATACGATATTTCCTCGTTATTTTGGCATTTTTGTGGTTTCACTTCTTCGACAGGGTGTATAGATGTTGCCATTGTTGGGACATTCTGTACACTGGCTTCTGTTCTCGGTTTCGTGGCAAAGAGGGTAAAACGTAAGTGGCTTTCAGGGATAATAATCTTTTCTTGCCTTGAATTTTATGTGTGTCTATAATCGAACCGTTAATATCATAACGTTTTATCAAAGCACGTATCGCCTGTCTTGAGACGTACTTTTTTAGTTTCCATCAATATACGTCGAATCTCAACTATCACATGGCCACTTCCACGTAATGAAATGATTCTTTCCCTAATACTCATTGATATACGAGACGACTTTACGATATGTGTTTCCATGTCAGATGTTTAATTAAAAAATCTCAATTATTTAAAGGCGTGTGTTCCATCCGATTACGTCAATTGAAGTGAAACGGCACATACATGTATATAGAAAGTAAACCAAACTTGAAGTGTACTTGGAGTAAACTCGAAACCTGGAATAAAGTTTACTACTAAACCGGATTTCAAGTACTCTGTTGTCGCCAAGTAAACCTGAAAAGCAGTCATAAAGTTAACTTGAAGTGCAATTTATGTAAGGCTAGGACTGCACCTAACTGTAGTTATGATGTAACGCTTTCACGATTGGGAAATTGCGTACTATTTTCATGTCAAATGCATACAGCTGAATTTGGTCATGTAATACATCATGAAAAAGGCTTTCTGACAAATTAACAAAATCAAGAAAACAATTACAATACCATTTTACATGAGTATCCCATGCAATTATAACGCTCTCAATTGAAGCGTATTATCCGAGTAATAACCTCGTCCATTAGAGTTAAATGAGTAGAAAATGCCTCTGAATCCACCTTTCCCAAAACAACAATCTTTTATGTATTTTACGAAGGGTGAATTGTACGGTTTCTGGATTGTCATTCTCTTTTTGTTGCTTGTTTTGCTTCCCTTTATCGAATAATCATAAATATTTATTGGAAAGTTATTTGTATATAGAGAGTACTTGAATTTATCTTATTTACATCGTTCCTAATTGAAAAATCTGCTGCAGATGATAGAAGGATTCTAATGATTCCATCGTTACCATGTTCAGCTGCCGTATGGAGAGGAGTGTTGTTAACCTAATATAAAAAAGGAATATAAGAAAAAAAGAATACATGAACATCATATTTGCATACGAAAAAAATAAACACTAGTAGTTTTGAATTTATCTTCCAGCAATTTGTAATGATATATAGGTAGCATGTACTATGGCAATCAATGCAACGTAAGACAGAAGGTCTCGTGAATATTATAATAATCGAAAAGTGTAAACGAAAGTGACAGTATATGTCGGTAAACATATAAGAAATGTATGTTAAAACATTATCGATGTATTTATCTTACATAACACTCAAAATATGTATCGGGTATATAACCTATAGTTATTATTATGTAGGTCCACTTATATGTACATAAATAACAATTTTTAAGAAATAAACTGTCGATTCCACCCCGTATTCCCGGGTAACGCTACTATGTTTAAGAGGTTGGTAACCTCCTGCTTCAATGTCGCGTTATAAGTGAAATATTGTTGAAAGCGACGTAAAACACAATCAACCAACCAACCAACCACCCCGTGTTTGAAAGGAAGGACAACCTAAAAGCAAACTTCCATTATGATCAAAAATAACAACCCAACACACAACCCACATTATATTTGATGTTCATATTTAATCGATACTGCTCATCCACAAAATGTTTTAATGACTAAATGCAATATTTACTTGTAAAGCACAGATATTGTCAGATATAAAATACATCCCTTCTAATTTCCTACGAATTTATCTATGCTTTTCATGCATACAGGTATCGAACATAGATAATAGAAATCCCTTTCAGGCATATCCAGGTATTAAAAAAAAGAATGTAGTGATCTTGATAAAGTACACACCACAAGAAGAAACACCCCCCCCCCCCCCCAAAAAAAAAAAAAAAAAAAACACACAAAGAAAACCCCCAAAAATAAAAAAAAAAAAAAAGAAAATAAACCAAACCAAAAACGAAATTTAAACACAAAAACAAATAGACAAAAATAAACAAACAAAACATTTATAGATGTTGTTCAGATCTACGCAAAACCTTTAATTCAGCAATATCTTTTCTAGTGGAATTTCTCATCATTTTTATGTTTTTTTAATAAGCAAAGATGATCACAAGTCCTACTGCTGATATCAAAAGCTTTTCACTATTTTGAGATGGCATTTTACGAAACTTACACGGCAGATGCTGGGGTATAGATAGCAGCTAATCAACAAAATGGTGGCGAAGATTAATATCTTAGATTGGGCATATCTACCGAAACAGACATAATTGTATTTTGAGAATTTCTGTGAGTCTTACTTTTATATTTAACTATCAAAAGAATAATACAACACAATTCAAATGTGCCCCTATCATATAGAGTTTTACAGGTAAACTTCCAAGTCAGAGCAAACATTTCGATTTGAAACGAGACGATTGGCATAATAGACATTACCGTATTTACTTTTTATATAGAATGTTATAAGCACATGTTGACTTCTCCATGCTTTTGTTGGAGAGGGTTCCTACTTTAATAAACGATGAGCACAACATTAATCCGCGCTATTTAGAAATGTTATTCAAATTGTTTTCCAGAATCACTCCATGGAGAAGATACATGTATGTTATCAATGCTCATTTTGTTACAATTGTTCAAAATGTTCGTCGAATACATATTATGTACGATAACGAGTGGCTAACGGTTGCTAAGAGGAAAATATATTTCGGTATGCTAGTAGTAGATGCTAGAAGAATTGTAATGATTCTAACATTACTACAATTATACAGAGATATACAAAGAATGAAGTTAGATGAACGTTATACTTAATATTATATGACCCCGGCATGTTCCAATTTTTGTAATATTACAAGGGCTGCAGTTACATTACCACTGTGACATTCACTGAGGAGAATGCATGAAAATGATGATGATAAACCAAGAGATCAAATGAAATAAACAAAAACATTATGTCGTTAGTGTTACTGTTCATTGCATGAAAACACACAGAAATATATATCGAGTACGTTATCTTAGTTGTTATCTTACTTACATTACTTTAAATCCGATCTATAACCTAAAGAATGAATGTTTACCTTAGGCTCACTTACACAAATTATAAAAGGAACACGTCCAGTGTACCCCGTTTGCAGAACTACCTAATTCCAAAATTTCATTGTGTTTAAAAACAAAAAAAAAAAAACAAAAAAAAAAAACCCCGAATGACCAAATACAAAAAATAAAGAAAGAACAACAATAACAAAAATAATAAATAAATAAATAAATAAATAAATCGGAAGTATGGGACAATAATACATTCAGCATAACTGTCATTAAAACTTATGGAGACATCTAAAGAAAGGGTCCAAGAATGCCGTGACTACTGGTGCACTACTATCAAGGTTAGTACAAGGAGTAAAAGGACTGAAATATAGTGCTATTAAGCAATGGTCATTACTGCATTCGGATGGAAATTCAAACGAATCATATGAATATGTTTTGTAGGGGGTTACCTTTGCACACCTCACTCACTATTATACATAACATGTGCCATGTCTGATCGAAAACTAGGATCCTAATATAAATCTGATTCTTTTCCACTTTTACAATTACACTGTCCACTAGTGATATAAAACATTTTCGAGACAATTAATTTGTGTGCTGTAGAAAGATTTGTGGAGTGCCCTGATACTATAAGGAAAAGAATATTAGAAATTATATTATGTCATTTTGGTTATTACAATTGTAAAAAATAATCACTATATAATAAAAACATTGAGTTGAGCACATTATTCCACAAATTACATGCGCAAAATGTACGGATTTATGTATACAAGAACGAAACAAATAAAACACCAAAACGCATTATACTTGATAGCTTTTCCTGTGTACAGATATCGAAAATATCGAACAATACTTCTAGTATAATGGCCTTTAAATTATATGAACACATTTAAAAAGGCCCAGGAATGCCATATGTAATTTAGATAAACGGAAATATGTCAAAACATTAATGACACATAAAAATAATATACGACTTATTCGTAAATTTAGTTACACAAAATAAAATATATCCTTATTTAGTTTGTTTGTTTCTATATTAGTACAAAGCATTCAGAAATTAAATCCAATCATTGAAATGGTATTGTCACTCTGGGTGTGTTATTTAGATTTACCAGAAATGAGTTGATTCTATACTGGAGCCCGTTTCATCAACATGGGTAATTTTTTGACTATGTATATCTTACGCCAATGGCGTAAGTCTACTTACTTCTATTCTTAGTTCAACGAAATGTGTGTTTCATCAACCGATGTAAGTGTGTACGTACGTAAGAATCCGACTAGCGAGTCGACTAACTTTACGCAGTACAAATGCATGCTTGAAATATATTGAAGTCCAAGTTTACGTTTTACAGATGTTTAACATAAAATACATTTATTTTGCAACACACGCTTACATTTTTATCTAGATGATCTACAGTACACGCGATGCGCTTGTAAACATGTACTGCAGTAGTGACGTCATGTAATCGTATGCAATACGTATGCAATAAGATTAACCGATAAACTTTTACATGTGTCCATATAGATATATAAAGTCAGGCGGATCACGTTTTGGGACGAAATAGAAAAAGAGAATCCTCCCTCCCCTCTCTGTCAACCTAGTATAATAATGTATTAATATTAAAGACGACTAACACCCTCCTCAAGTCCTCAATGAAATTAGCAAATTTATGTAAGGCAAACTGTTTCTGGTTAAATGTGTATAGTATATTGTTGTATTTACTACACGGAAGCTTTAAAGAAAGCTAGAAGTCATTACACTGATTTACGCCAACGCTTGGTAGAGGGAGGAGGTTGACGTAGAGATTCGACTAAAACTACGCTAATCATAGAGTTATGCCGTTTGATGAAACGCAAATTTGTTGGAAATTTAGTCTAGTCGGGTATTTACGCCAAACTAAGCCTACACCAGGAGTTACGCCGTTTCATGAAACGGGCTCCTGGATCGTAAATCTTGATCAACCGTTCTTTTTATGATACGTATGTATAACACTATTGCACATTACACGAGAAAAAAAAAACCCGAATGCAACCGTGACTACTGGTTAGAACAACGTGTTAAAGGATTGAAAGATAGTGCATTCAACATTGATCATTACTGCATAAGGAAGGAAATTCCACTAAATTGAACAGATAATTTTAGGGGGGGGGGCTTTGCACACCTCACTTTTATGCAAAATGTTTGCAAAATATATTTCAGTACTCTGACCGAAAACTAAGACGTTGTTTAATAATTAGAATTTGCGCAGGTGATATTGGACATTTTAAAAGACAATTAGTTTGTATCTTGTGGAGAATGCTTATTTGACTTACCCAGCCCTTAGCATTGACATCCGCCTTAGCATCGATAAGCATCTTCACCACATCACTGTGTCCATTTGATACCGCCTTATGGAGTGGACTATCCTTACACTACAAGAAGAAATGTATGAATGAGAAAGAATAACATTTTGGTTATATAAATTGTAAAATTTTCATACAAAATGGAATTGAGAATACCATTCAACAAATTACAAGTTATTTGACTTACACATCCTTTGGCATTGACATCCGCCATAGCATCGGTAAGTATCTTCACTATATCAGTGTTTCCATTTGATGCTGCCACATGAAGTGGAGTGTCCTGATACTACAAGGAGAGGAGGTATACAATGTCATTTTGGTTAACCAATTGAAAAATTTCAACAAATGGAGTTGCGAGCACCATTCAACAAATTACAAGTTATTTACGAAAAAAAGTATATGTGGTGCAACTGTCATTGATAATGTTTTTTTTTTTTTTCATACGATTCGAAGACGGCGTGGCCAAGTGGTATCGCACTGCACTCCTGATCGGGAGGTCGGGTTCGAGTCCCGCTCTGGTCATGCCGGTGTCCTGTCTTTCGGGTGTGACAGAAAAAACCGAGGCCCCGTGTCGCGGTATGCATGGTTCAACAAAGATCCCTCACTGTTTCGGGTGGGTCCGTTGCGAAGGTATTTGTATGCCACTCATTAGGCAGATGCCGTCAACATATACGTGAAATATTCGTGGTGTGACGTTAAACAAAAATCAATCAATTAATACGATTCGCCTATAAAGAGAGAGACTTGGATTATATCTAAATTAGCCTTTAATGGTGTGATCTCTTTAATCAGTGCTCAAATAATAAGCTGTAAGAATAAGCCATGAGCTTATAAAGAATAGATCACTAATGTCTTTGTTTTAAATGTGTTGGCCATTGACTACATGGAAAAGAGATGTTTCTCATTAACATCGATTATTCAGGACTTTACATAAAGACATTATTTTGTTGGAAAATGTTCTTTATTTTTTGCACTTTTGTGATACCGAAATCATCGTAGAAATCATAATACTTCTTTTGGACCGCATTACATTAAGAATGATACTAATGCTCATATTTTCATCGCTTCTTTGATGCATCCTTCAATAAGTCTTTGTTGTGTTCATGGACAGTTTGTTTCTTTGATTTTCTCTTTTTTTTTTCATTTACAATGTGTTCTTTGATTGTGCTGTTTTATGGTGAGTTGGAAAGTGGTTAAGTGAACAAGAAAACAACACCAACTGAATGTTCTTCGTCACTTCAATCGACCAGAATGCGGGTTATTGACATCACAAACGTATATTTTGGTGATGTTTTCTTTGGTACTTATTCATTTCAGTCGGCATATCCCTTTATTTGTGCGGGTGTAGTGTGCTTCTTTTTCATTACAAAAAAAAAAAGTTTTATATCATATAGAAATATACATATATCCCTAAATATCTGATTTGGTTTTTCTTTTTTGTTGTTGTTGTTGGGGGGGGGGGGGGGTTGGTTTTAACTTCTTTTTCTTTTTTTACGTTTGTTTGGGGTTTTTTTTTTTGGAGGGGGGGGGTGTTATTTTTTTTATTTTCTTGTTTCTTTGTTTGTTGGTTTGGGGGTTTTTTTTGGAGGGGGGATATTGAACTTCCAAAGGAAAACATTGTGAGGGAAACGTAGTCTACTATGAATTAGAATAAATATAATAATGAATTAATCAGATGTATAGTGGTACCATGTGGTTTTTATGAGGTTATTAATTGCTAGGTCAATAGCTAAATGGCGAACTTTTCATTCACCAAATAAGTGGTGAAATGAAAGAGCACACTTTTATAGATAAACTCCCATACAGTGAACTAGATTCAACAGGTTGCTAAAGTTGAAAAGTAATACAATTTATTAATAGTACTATTTTGAAATAAACAGTTGATGTCCCAAATATATCATGTGACTTTATAATGACCATACAGGCTTTCTGAAGGCGAACCTAGTTTTCTAAACTGCAGGAATACAACTTTAAGTCAGAAGAGAAGAGGATCAGGACTATATCGCCTTTAGAAATCTTTTGACATGATCTGTAATCGGATTCCCTCCGGTGTGAATTACCTTTTCTTCTTTAACAAAATTATTTTTTCTGAACTTACCATTTTAAAATCCAATATATCTTAAACCACTTTGTATATCTTTCCGAACAAAAATGAAACCGGAAAATGTGCTACATTATACAGTACCCGAGTTAGTCTGTTGAATAAAGTGCATTCTTATTTCCAAAGTAAATTACACAAAAATCTTGTACACGTTATCGAACATCTATAAAGAATTGATTATAAATCTGAAAACGCCTTTATTCTTTAAATTAAAACCTACAAGTGGCAGCTGTAGTATCCAGATAAATTGGGCTAAACTATCAGTCCATTTGGACTTTGGGAATATAGAATTGCTTTGTTTGATATTGGATAGCAAATTCAGGAAATCAGAAATGAAATCATTCAGGATTTTAACTAAATACGCATGTCAATTCATAGAGAGTTCCTTTGAAAAACATATTAGACATATGACACAGTTGTCTGAGAAGAAATGCTGACATGCACACAATGCAAACATAACCACACATCCGAATTTATGAAAATCATAGCGTAGTGACAAAAAGGACTTTATGATTTCTATTAGTAAAGTACCGACGATAATTCGTGCAAAGATTGAAATGCATTTGGTTTTCTGTGCAATGATCACAAAAAAGATATGAAAAGATCAGACAAAACAACAACGTCAGTAAACGTAATACACATATTTTTCGAATATTTAAATGCTAATTTTCAGAAACTTAACGGAACCTTTAGATTTCATAAGATTGCTTTGATGGAATTTGTGTAAGAAGAAATAATTCAACATGGCAACCCTGAACTAAATAAATGGCATACCAGCGTGAGCACCTCTACCAAAGTTAGAAGAAATAGGCAAAGGCCATTACTATAAAAGGATGGAAACTGCAAAGAAATTATTTATTTATAATTAAAATTCCGGTAAAACATTGTTAAAGCCATTCATTTGTATATTGTAGGAGATAAATATAGAATATAGGAGATACTGATTTGACTTACCTTGTCCTTGACATTCACATTAACCTTAGCTTTGATAAGTAATTTCACTGTCTCACTGTGACCATTTGATACTGCTCTGTGGAGTGGAGTGTTCTCATCCTTCAAAGAGAAAGCTAAAATAAGAAAGAATACCTTATCAATTTGAAAATTATAAAAATATCACCGTCTAATATTACCTGGTAGAGTTGAGTACCAAAACTCAACAAATTTAAAATATTCTCCACGAACACACACCAATGAGTCATATGGTACAACTGTTATTAATGATACAAAAATTGTATTTGATTACTGTTTTATTAATCAGTAAGTTGTGAATGAATGTTTATATTTAAATTTAAGAGTATAATCTTATCAAACATCGGTTGACTTACTGTAAAATGAAAAGAATTACATGAAAGACATACCAAGAACATAATACTAGTGTCATTGGTTTGAAAGAATAATTAACTCTTTGTATTTAATATAAAAGGAATCTCAATGGCACATTACAGCAAATCAGTTTTAGGGTTTATAGAAGTGACGAAATAGAAGTGTGCGTAACCGAAATACTGGACGGTGTCGCTGTATGCGTCAGAATTTTTCATATTTTTCAGATTTTTGCAGTTTTTTTCAGGGTCGTCAGTGTTTTCCAGTGTAGAATTCAGGTTTTTCAGTCTTTATCAGGGAAGAATCCGGTGTCTTCTAGAGTTGTCCAGAGTTTATCACAGGAAACCCGGATATTAAGGGATTTTACTGCTCAGTAATGTTAGGTGCTTGTACTGGTTCTTCTGTATGTTACTGTGTGTGTGTTTTAGTAAACAAAATAAGAGAGAATATTCACCGATTCAGCCTTATAACGAAAGTCACCACGTAGATATACGGTATTAGATTTAATGATATAAAAAGACATATAATGACATCACAAAGATATTCGACTATAGTGCATTTATGATACCAACTTAAGACGATTATTTTATATGATGGTAGTCAACCAATTGGTTTTCCTAACCGGTTAATCAATGGTCAAGAAGTGTCTCAAGTTGAGAGGTGATAAAAATATGTAAACACGTATGGTAATGCAGAAAAAAACATAGTGGTATCAAAAATATATTAAGCGATATCAAAATGAGGAAACAGTGCTCTGCGGTCTATAAGCGAGTTCAGACCGTAGATCTGTAGAAGTTCCGACTCACAGTCAGAGGGGACGAAACCATGTCTCCTTTAAAGTCCCCATTACTCTGTCAGTCAGAGTGCAACGTTCAAGTAAAAGTATGTATTGCCGTAGAGGGGCCAATACAAGATGACGAAGGTGTTTAATTATTTTGGAACTCCACGAAATAAAGTTGTTCTAACTGGGCCGTGTACTACTATTTATAGAAAACGCTCAAAATTCAAACGAAACCCAAATCACAGAACGGGAAAGTGAACCATCATCATTATCTTTCACGGCTCTTATGTTACATGGAACGATCAAACTATCAGCACAGGTCACTTCTCCCATTACGTCTTGAATTTCTTATGATTTACTTATTTATAATGGTAAAATTATCACTTCTATTCGAGATTGTTTTTGAATGTAAGAACTTTGCAGCTTTTCAAAAAATTAAGATCTGTTAAACATAGATGGACTATTTTCTTAACTTATGATTTGGGGAATCGAATATTGTGTTTCGGAAAGAAAGATAGGGAAATTGAGGAGAAATTTGATTTATTAAAGTACGTTTATTTTTTGAATGCGTCTTCTTGGTCATTTTTGTCATACAGCTTTGTCGGATGTCTGCAGTTTTCTCTTCAAAAATAGTTAAAATCTATTTGGTAATGTAATATAAGGTGCAGATCTTGTGTTCATGGAATTTTTTTCGAAAACTGCAGTTCACAATATTTGTGTGTCGAGCCAGAATTAGAAAACAAGACACATATTTCATTAGAATATAGTGTGACCATACAGTGGGTATTGTCTGCATAGATCAATCATACTATCAGTAAAATACTTTGAATTTTAAATAATAATTTAATAACTAATTCATTAAAACGACTAGGATATTGTTCTCTATGGCAGTGGGTTTAATGAAAAAAACAAAGGTGTTTCCAATTTACTACAGCCAAAACATGACGAAAGATTTGCTTTATTGCTTTGATTGTTGCATATATACCATGATATGTATACCATAATATTATGAGGTGAGTTGAAACGTGGTTCCGAAACCCGAATAATACTTATGCAATTTATTTTTTCATATTTGAAAAAAAAAAATCACAATAATTTTGCCACTCGCAGATCAATATACATATATCAACAAGATGATCCAAGTCATCCTCATCTTTGCCGTCGTATAATTCGCCTCCATCGATAAATGATGGTATTTAATTACCTCTGAATGACAATATAAAACCGAGGGACAGTATGTAGTAGAAGGGAATATGGCATCAATGTGGCATGTGATTTTCAACCACATATGACAGTGAAAGCATTAACCAGCAATATGGAGATACACCTTTATATTTCAGACCTTCAGGAGGGGTATGAAAAAGGAAGCAATTAATTATTGACACGCCATGCTGATATGTATCCCCTGTAAAAATAATCATATTTTAGAACGTGCTGAGTCAAACAACGTGTCGTATTCAATCCAGCATGAATTAATAATGTAACACTGTAGAAAAAGATGTATTTAAAGATACGAATATATATAGTGTAATGAAATTCTTTTGTTCAACATTTTCTGGTATTTTTTACATACCTCGTTCTTGGCATTCACATCAGCATCGGCTTCGATAAGTGTTTTCGTTAATTTAATGTGACCATGAGATGCTGCATTGAGGAGTGGTGTGTTCCCATCCTACAAGTATAGCAGTATTTGCTTTGAAGGATATCGTTCAGACTGCAGAAATTGTATGAATGTGAGCATGTGAAGTTTCAAAGTGGTATGTTATACTCGATTTAACACGGACAAAATACGCCTCTATACACACAATGTTACCATGAGGAAAAATTGTGATTCTTTGGTTTACTTTTCGGTCATTTTGGTTTTATACATTTTGAGAATTCCAATCATTTGGCCACGAGCATCACTGAAGAGACATAAGTTGTCGAAATGTGCATATGGTGCACTAAATTAATAGGTGTATATGTTCTATATTTATTGTTAATAGTACAATAAGTCTATAAGAGTACAATATGTCAGATTGAATGATGGAATTATGTTTAAACCGCTTATTAAACGGTATAGGCAGACTAACATTGGTAACTATAGTTCAAAACTTCAAATTTTTTTGGGTACGGATTTACCAATGAAAAGGTGTTTACTGGAGTCACTAAGTGAACCAAGGACATGAGCTTCATTTTCGTAAATACAATCAATGTTGCTAGTTGTGTCCAGTCGACGATATGTATAGTGCCCATTACTCATTAAAAAATCCAAACTTGCACTTATCTTAGAAACGGTATGGTCCTGAGAGCATTGAAAAAAAAACCTGAAGTCTTCTTTGTTCACTCAAACTTATAACTTACAAAGAATTTTCAATGAGCGCTCCATTCAGACTAACAAAGAAGATAACTCTTCAGAGAGCATTGTCTAAATATTTCATAGAGGATAAACCCCAAAACCAAGTCCTGTTTTAAATAAAACATTCAATTTATCTTGAAAATGTTGGGCAGATTATCATTGGTTCATATTGATGTTGCTTTATATTTTTGATCGTTGAATGTATTCCATAATAATACTATTGTTCTCAATGTTATGGTATCTTTACTTGAGTTGTTTTATGTATGTAATCCGGTAAAGGAGAATGAGAGAAATGTCATTATCTTCATCTATTTTCAATTGCATTGAAGCATTTCCACTGGTGAATAGAAAAATGTAGCATACACCAAATTTGTATTTTCTTGGATAGATCTTTGGACGTACCGGGTCTTTAGCAATGGCATCCGCCTTAGCATCGATAAATATTTTCACTGCAATAATGTAACCATTGAACACGGTTCTTTGGAATGGGGTGTTCTGTTTTTACAAGTATAGACGTGATAAATGATACCTTATAATTCTGATTATACAAACATATAAATATGAGAATGCCGGGTTACTGCTGGAGTTTTGAATACTCAAGTGAACAAGGACTAATGCTTTACGAGAAAATTCGCTTTTATTTATATAGTGGTTTGTTCATAGTGTTAGCGTTTGGAGTGAAGTAATAATTATACACATGAAGTCATATAAATGCTTAAGACACTGATGTCTTTGGTGTATGATTTCATCAAATAAAAGTACTATCGATTTACCGCAGTGTCCTTTAGTTGAAAAATAAAAACTGTTAATGTCTAATTAGTGTATTATCCTGAAACATTAAAAGCCGTAAATCTATTTTTTTTAAAAACTTTTTCCAGCCGTCTGAATTCTTTTCATTGAGAACTACATTCAGCTTAACGGGGAAATATAAATGATAGGTCACCGATTCGACTTCTGCCCTGGGCGTTCTGTCTTTCGGATAAGATAGTAAATACCGAGGTCCCGTGTCAGGGTACGCGTGGCACTTAAAAGATCCCTCACTGCTTCGGGTGATTCAGTTGCAAAGGTCTAAACTTGTATGCAATGTATCAGGCAGATGCCGTCACCATATCCGTGAAATAAACGTTGGCAGACGCAAAACAATAGTCAATCAATGTAATTTTTATACATCTGAGCCATTCGTTTGATATACCTGTATGAGCAAAATACACTAGCATTCATGAAAGGGCCAATACACATATGACCACATGGTGATTCAAATCATCATCACATTTGCCATCGTATACTTCATCACCATCAATGAATATTGGTATATTCAATATCATTTGAACAGACAACATAACAAGGAGGGTCTTTTTGCTGGTAGTAGTGGATGTAGCACCAGCACTGTTTGTGACTTCAATCACGTATGCCAGAGAGGAAAGAAATCTATAGTTACGAGATCAATCAATATATTTTTAATCTACATGAAGGGGAAGAAAAACGAAGCAATAAACTTTTGTCAAGTGTTTCTGACATCTGTCATAATGAATATTGAATCATATCATAGACTATTCATATTCACTCAAGCATGAATTGAAGATCTGAAAAAAAAAATGTAATGAAAAAGAGTTATACTGAAATTCCTCCATAAAAATGCCGAAGAGTTGAAGTGCGGCCGAGGACAGAATTTTGAATATATTTTTTCTTTTATTTTAAAATGAATATTTGCTTCAGTGGAAAGAGATACATTTGAAACACTAAATTTGTATCTTCTAGGAAAAATGTCCTTGGCACTGACGCCAGCTTTAGGCATCGATAGGCATCTTTGTTTTTTCAATGTCACCAACGGATACATCTTTATGGGGTAGGGCGTCCTAAATATATAAGCACAGTAGTTTAGATGTGAAATATAATATAAAACATTGTGTGAATGGCTATCAAAGGCTTTGAAATGATGTGCAATACCTGACTCAACACGGAAATATAATTCAGAGGAAATACACTCTCTGCACAAACAAAATTGCAATATGGAGCAATCGTTAAAAATAGTCCAATAAGTATATTAGAATAAAGCGAGCAATTGCCGATTTAACGTTTACAATATACAAAATTTTAAATGTCGGGACTTTTAACGTTCCAAACCTTACTTCGTACATGACTGATCGATGTTGATGTTACTATAAAACTTTGATAGGTGATATTTCCAATATAATACTTGTGTTCTATGACATTTTAGGCATTCTATTGTTAGGTTTGCAGACCCTAAAGCTACTCTTTAGATAGTAATAGTGTCTGCTATCATTGTATTGCTTGTGTTTATGTAGTGAGTTAGACTGTAGTTTCGTAAACCGCTTCACAAAAACAATAGAAGTTTGATTTACTCTTAAACCGACCGCCAGAAGTCACAAAAAGTCCCTGCCTTTTTATTATTTTGTTATTGCCATTAGGGTCTTCCGATTCCATAGTAAGACCCTTCTGTTATTCTGCTGTAATGTCTTTACATTTGTTATTATTATCATTATTTTGTTTTGTTTTGTTTTTGTTTTGACTGTTATCGTTTTAAGAATATAACAAAAAAAATTAACTATAAGAAAGAAAGTTTTAAAAAGTATTATGAATTCGAATTCTTACACAAATATATTGATTTTTTTTATTGCACTCTACAGTCAGACGGAATAATTGAAGGGTAGAGCAGGACATGATAACGAAATGCAATATAATTTCTGTTTCAGTGGTATTGAAAAATGAATAATACGACGGCAGAAATGACAATAATTCAGATCACCATGTTGTCATATAAACGTTTGCCCTCGTAGATTTTCTGTATATCTAAAGTAATGGAAGTCAATCCCTTCTGAAATAGAACAAGTTTTAAATACCGATTACAATACTGAATCGAGGGCTTACAGAAACTGTGCTTGAGGGATTATAGAATGTCTGTGATGATGCAGAATGATGTAGTTCAATAGCACAGTTTTGTTGAGATGAAGATGGTAGCAATTGGGTCATAGGACTTTCGCTGTCGTCGGTAAAATGACAAGAGGATTCCGTTCGCAATTTTTCCAAGTCATGATTTAATGTCACTGGAAATTGAAAAAAAGTAACATAAAGTTTCAAATGCTATAAGTATTTAACATTAAACAGAGTATGTTGATATTAATTTTTACTCATCTTTCAAATCATTAATTTGATCTGAGTCTAGATACAGACAGAGACCTTCATTATAATACTCAACCACAAATAACATAAACATTGTAATGTGTATTTAGTTTCTAACAACAGTGAACGAACTAGCATCAAAATATCTATTATAAAGACTAGATTTCTTCAATACTTTGAATAGAAAAATAAGAATTTAAATGGATATATTTTCAGTCATACATATCAGTCATCAATAACTCATTTAGTATACTTACTCGGGGATTTAAAAAAGATCTGTAAATATAATTATATTAGTATTTTTCAAAACTCAATTCAATAGAACCTATGATTGAATATTTACAGGTACACCATACGCTAATCGCAAAACAAAGCCTCCAGTCTCTCTGAACTAGTGGAAAGATTACTACATGGCAATGATTTTAGTTTGACCAGACTCTCGGTAAAATTTATGTTCAATTGTTTAGGCAAAAATTGGCATCATGCATATGTATGTCATCATCATCATCATCATCATCATCATTACTGTTATTGTTATTACTAATACCGATACAATCATTTTAAAAATTCCCAAATAAATATACTTAGAACTCAATACAGTATACTTACTTTCATGTTTAATTCGACAGACGATGAGGGCAATTAATAGGACGGAAATTGCAACCGCTATAGAAATAATTATTGTCCTATTTACATGTCGAGGAGTTTTGGAAGGAATAATAGTTACTTCATCGGGTGAAACAGAACTAAAAAAGAATGATTATGATTAAAAAGAAACTGAAATCAGCTTCATCATCATTATCTTCATCATCATTATGAAAATAGAATAGCAATACGAAGAATGATGATACCTACGGTCTCGGATATTTTATCTGAAAGTCGGATAAATCATATGCTGCCCTCATTTCAAGTCAATAACTGTTTTGTTATACCTTCATTAGTTTATAAATCCAAACAACATCAAATGACAGCCCAGAAACAGGAAGTAACACCTGGTGACGCCATTGGTCAATAGTTTTTGAAGAATTGACCGACCAGTCCAATAATGATTTAAACTTAGAAACTATTGACTGTTCCGCCCTAACATACATAACGGTATAGCAAATAAGACATTTTATCTTGCTCCCTATTTAGGATTTCACATATATTTCTCAATGAAATGTTAAGTGCTTTGCTACTTTCGTGTATCATTTTAACATTCAACACTCACATATATCCTTTTCAAAATCTATTAATAGATAATATCTATATGTAATAAAATTATTGTCTTTTAATCAATGTCGTTACCTTTCGTCTGATGAATTTCTTCCCTGACATCTTCCGTCTGAAATACAGGAGGAATATATCATTAGTTATATAGTGTTTTACATGGATGATACGGAAATATATTGCATCCTAAAATCCATGTTTTAGAACTGTACATTTTCTTCGTGACCGATTTTTTTTTAGATAAACAGTGTTTTAGGCACAAATATCGCCTGTTAGCTTTTATAATAAACGAAAACTACCAGTAAAGTGTTACTATAAATATATGATTTTCTGAGAATCGGACAGACAGTATCACCACTATAAAACATTATGCAACAAAATTTTCAATTTGTTTATCTTTTATCTTGCAAACCTGTTTTGTCTGTTCACCATGTTTGCCTACAAACATTGGCTGCAAACGTGAAGTCACGCTTAAGTTCCGCACGGGTGATATCAAAACTAATATCTGATACAATGATATGTCGGGTCCTTTTCGACCAATGAAATAACGAGTATTTGGCCAGAGGTTGGATGAAGCCTCATAACTGATTTCGTGCACAATATTGAGAGATTTGTCTGTACAAGTTTGTATATTATTTAATCTTTCATCAGTTACACACTTTAAGTGTTAGGAAATTTACGCGTAGGACGACTCTCTTAGATTACAGCGAATAACGTCTCTGTCTATACTACACACTTAACAACCCCTACCGAGCTGTTTCATACATTCACATAATCTATTAATAAAATTGTATACACATACAATACGTAACAAAATGGAATTCTTACATTTGTAGATTTCTAAGATAGAGTAACCAGAATGATTGCGTGGAGGACATCCATTAAGGTCTGGAGGACATGGAAGGTAGTTTTTAGGAGTCACTAACAATGGCTGACCTGTCCGAATATCACATTCCTTAGTATATGGACACCCAACTGTAATTTTAAGATTCAAGCATACACAATATTATTAGTGGAATTGCAACTATTCACAATATACTTTCATGTTACATAGTGTTTTACGATTGATTTTCTATATTCAATTCAACAGTTACGTAGTGTTTCACATTACCATGCCTATCAATAGAATTTAATCCTTTTTCCTAAAATATATGTACAATAATCTGTTAATATTATCACTTTTAAGAAGATTATTTTGATGAGAAAATTTTTTTCTATTTTTTAAATTAATTAGAAAACGTATTCTTATCTAAATGAATTTTACCATATTCATATTGCAACAAGTTTTTTTTCCTTTAGTAATGTTAAAAAATGAAATAGTGGAAACAAAAACACGCTGAATTTTGATAACAGTGACTTGAAATATGGAAATCTTATAGCTAATAAGATTTAAGTGCGATCAAACATACATTAATTGAAGATATCTATCCAGTGATAATAATAATAATAATAATAAAAATAATAATAATAATAATAATAATAACTAGTGGGTATTTTTTTTTTTTTTGAGGAATAACAAATATCTCCCCTTCTTTATTGATGTTTTTTGCAGAATGGGCCATTACATGTGGAAGAATCTGACTAGGATTTTTAAACATTAAAGGAATATAATCTAAGATAACGGTACTCTGTGGAAATGAATGTACAGTAAAATACATGTATGCTTATAACGAAGTGCCAGGGACCACCAATTTTGCTTCATTATAAATGCATTTTGTTACAACCGTTGCATTATAATAAATGTTCTGACAAAGGGTACTAAAACTGACTTGAGTTAAATTCAGGGTCAAAATGTTTGACACAGTTCATAAACAGTATTATTATATGCTATCAAATTAAAGTCCATAAGTCAAACAATTTACAAATTACAATTTAGAACCATTTCTAAATGTCCTTGAAACGTTAAGTTTTTTTAAATTTGACATAGAAATTGTAAATGTAGGTCAAGGTCAAAACTTTTTTATGCCGTGCACCTTGCCTCAATGTCATCTTTCTGAGTTTCAAGTTTCAAGTTCTTACCTCAAAGGATATTCAAGTTACGGCATGGACAATTTTTTTTAATTGACCTTGATATTGTAAATATAAGTCAAGATCAAAAATGTTTATGCCGTACACTTTGCCTCATTGTCACCTTTCTGTGTTCCTAGTTTCAAATTCTTATCTCAAAGGGTATTCAAGTTATGGCCTGGACAATTTTTGTTTAAAATGACCGTGAGATTGTAAATGTAAGTCAAGATCAAAATTTTTTATGCAGTGCATCTTGCCTCACTGTCATCTTTCTATGTTCCTAGTTTCAAATTCTTACCTAAAAGGATATTTAAGTTACGGCCTAGAATTTTTTTTTAATTTGACCTTGAGATTGTAAATGTAGGTCAAAGTCAAAATGTTTTATGCTGTGCACCTTGTATTCAAGTTAAGGCCTGGACAAAATTTGGATGAAAAAAAAAAGAAGAAGAAAAAGATGAAGAAGAAAATGGACAAAAACAACATGTTTACCCTTGGAAGGGAGAGGGGAATACTAATTATTATGATAATACTAATAATAATAATCAGCAGCAGCAGTCTCAGTATGCTCATATTTGTATTTAGAATAGTTAATGGCACCACACATCATTCGGCCATGAGCATCACTGAAGAGACATAAATTGTCGAAATGCCTATCTGGTGCACCAAATTAAAAGGTGAATATGTTCTATATTCATAAAATATGATTGTCAGTGTCATATTTTTATCGCCAAACATAATGAGTTTCCTTTCATTTGTCAATTTATTATGTATTAAGTAATCCATTTTCACAGTGGCTTTTACATTCTGAAGCTTGGATATTAAATCACACGCATGAACTAGTGTGTTATTGTGTGATTTTTCAAGTAATCAAGATAATATATACTTGTCAAAAAGTTTGAATCACTAAATGCAACATTAATATTTCGAGTCGGAATAGACGACATAATAAAGCCTTCAAGCTGGCCTTTCACCTTAAAAAAATGTTTCGAAATTATTTTACGGGAGCCAGGTCGATATAGGTTAACCTCGCTCCCGTATGTTTTATGAATACTGGATGAACTTCTGACCCAAATGCTCTCGCTTACCATATAAAAGAAATGACAAATCGACAAACCGTGACATTTAACTGGCGGCGACCTGCACGGACGATGAGCATTGCTGTTCAAAAAGTGTGAAAACTTTTTTTTCTTCACTATGCACTTTACATAGATATTTAAAAATTACAACACTAGACGGATTCAATTATTTATATTTTTACATTTATTTGATTCCTTTACAAAAAATTACTTATGTGTCTATAATTTCATTTTAACTGATCTTATACAAGTCTACATATATAGTGTAAACATGCATATGTTGTTGCATTTCATAACATGATCCACTGCAGAAAGGAGACTAAACCGCTTCTTGCCTTATCCTTTAAACTCGTCTTCCATATTCTACCCGGGTGGCATTCGCCTAAGCTCACTGCCCTCAGATTTACACTTTTTCCCTGTATCCCACCCTTTCCCTCATTTCTTATCCTTCCCACCTCACCCCAAAAATAAAATGAAATTTGAAATTAGTATACAGCATTCCCAAGGACACTTTCTTGAATTCAGAGTGTTCGATTATAAGTATTTTTACATTAACAGAGACAGAAATGATCGAGAGAAGAAAAAAAGCTGTTTGTTCTTCAAACAGCATATGTTCTTTTTACATAGTGTTTCCTTGGGAGGTGGGGAGTAGGATAACAGTGATGGATGGGTAAGAAACTCCGCAATGTTTTGTATGATTTTATGAATGGGGATCTATTCAAGTCGAACAGTTACAAACAAACAGCATTATTATTAATTCTAATTAATATATGAGATTTAAACATTTTTCATTCTCTTAACACCTGCGCCTCCCCCTTCCGCTTTTGCTCCTATCTAAGAGATCTTGGGCATAAAAGGGTTCGGTCGTTCAGTCCGTCTGTATGTACGTCTGTAATTCTGCAGTGCCTAATAACTTTCTATAGAACGTTGTTACAGTTACCAAAATTCAACAGTAAGTATACCCCCTAAGCGTCATCATGTGACCCGAGGGTAGAGCATTGACAGCTATGTTTATTTGCAGCTAGGGCATTCGTGTTTCAAAAACGCAGGTTGTTTAGCTAAAAATGTTACTAGTTCTTGAATCTGTCCCCGCACTAGCCCGTAAATAACAATACAAAATATCACAAAAGTTGTAAGATAACCATCTTACGCACCCCTTTTACTAACTGCCACACAATTACACTTGGATCCGCCAAATAGCCTACGGGCAGGTTTGCATTAATACATGTATTGACATAATGATTAACGCAATGACGATTGATACAATGACGGTAATGTGTTTTGTGCATGAATAAACAATACAATAGTCATTACCAAAAGTTAGTACCGGTCATAAAAACAAGGCTCATTTCGTATATAAGCCTAGACCGCTACTACCTGGTCAGATTCACCAGATTTACGATACTTGAAAGACTTAACTATATACACGAAATTATACTGCTAGCACGTAAGATTATTTGGCAACTAAGAACGGTGAATCTCCCCCTTTATTTGGATCTATCTATCTATTTATTTATTTGATGCATTCTAAAAGTAACTGATTGTATTCTCATTTCTACTTTACGTTTGTCATTTGATTGCTTCTGAATCTCCATCACTTATTGTTTAAGTTAATCATTCTTATCTAATATATTGTAACGATACTGGTTTTGGTTATTAAAATTATCGAGCTTTAATTATTGTTTATTATTTTGTTGACTTATTAATGTTCTCTTTCCACTAACTTTTACGATCTCCTGCAGCTGAGAAATTTAAAGATCTTTTGCAACACTATCTAACAAAGTGTCATATAGTTTTTTTTTTCTGTTTCCGTCCTATTATTGTTGAAAAATGTTTGTACCTGAATTAAAAAAGATAAAACAAAATAAAATAAATTAAAAATACCTTTGTGAATCCAGACGTCAGAAGAGTCCTATAATTTACAAATAACATTACGCAGTTGTATTGAGGCAATACACAATTGTATAATGTTGCAGAAAACCCGCCAAAACATAATATGACGTCATTGTGACGTCACTATGGCCCAGTGCATTATATGAACCAGGAGAGACTGCAACAATCAACATGTCAAGAAAACGCTGTAGTGCAACCTTTTCTCCAACTTTGTTTGTTGTGTAATTTCACATAAAGACTGTTCTATGTCTAATTGAAATGCGTCTTGCTGGGCCTAACTTTTAGATTATAAAATATCAACAGAATTTCAATTTAATCAGACAATGTCGTATAAGACTACATCATTCAACAATTCCATCGCAGTATTTATACGCAATTACGTCTCTTATGAGTAGGGCACAGCTGTAAATATTATCGATAGGTTTCCACTTATTATTTACAACAAAATTTTATTACCAAATTGGGCAATATGCCCTTGCAGTTGTTGAATGTTTGTTGTTAATACTACATGTGCTATATATAGTAGTCACTAGATTGCAAACAACTAGGGATAAAATTTAGATGTGTGAAAAATTAAACTTTGTAAACAATTTGCATTTTTACCATTTTTGCAAAATTAATCTTTATTCTATTTCTTAGGTGGTTTTCAATATAAACTATAGTCCCTTAACGTTACTGCGTATTCAGTATGCACCCACTATGTAGGATCTTGAACAGATTCTTGTGTATAATTTTGAAGATTTCTTCAATCTATATCATTTCCTGTTTGTATGTTACTTATTCGAACACTCCAAAAGATGTGCTAAATAACGGATGTGTAAACTGATGTGTACTTTTTTTACAGTAAAGTATACATGTATAAATAATATTATGCTTTCCAAATGTGCGGCCTGTTGTGGAATATTGGAATTTGGCTTTTGTAATTTGAAGAAAGGATAGTATTACCTAAATATCGTAAGTTTCCAAATTACCTATATCGTATTGGCCTTTTTACATTTGCATGGGGAGGGTGGGTTCGTTACAAGTACAACTGAACACACGATACTATTTGTACATTATGATATATGTCATACCTGGTCATATTATAATATATAAATAACCAGAACATGTAATATAATTTGTTCGTTCAACTTTAAAATTTGTTTATTTACGTTACGCAAGGTTCGGTGGGTGGCATTTTTGTGGCAAATGCACACATTACAGTGCCATGTGATCTTTTGTTATAACTAACTTTGTAGCATTTCGGTCAGACGTTCATTTGATATTCATAAAACATACGGGAGTGAGGATGACCTAGGTCAACATCGCTCCCGGAAAAAAAAAATTCGAAATACCTCGGTTTTTTATGTTGAGAGGCCAGCTTTAAGAATGTATATAGGGAGAAAAACACTTTTCATTTAATTTCATAACAATTTTTGTACTGCATTAATCATGTCAGAGGTCGAAACAATCATGTTCATTAACATGTATATCATCAATGAACATTAATAAAGGAAATTCCGCTACACATGTCTACGTAAAAATTATACTCATAAATACAGAGAAGGACATTTATATGTTACATTTCTTCATGGACACTCTAATGCCTTTATTATTAAACGCTTGCCTTCAGCTTTGTTGAAAACTTGTACAGTATATATATATATATATATATATATATATATATATATATATATATATATATATATATATATATATATATATATATATATATATATATATAAAGTATTTTGTTTTCTATTCCGTACTTCTTGATGGAATACTGTTTATGATAATTAGAATTACGTAAGAAAGAAAATGAAATAAAATTTGTAAATGTTAAAAATTATATCCACAAACTTCGTCCAGCTTTTATTGTGTAATTGAATATGCATCCTTCTCGTAATTCATTTCCTGGTGCCATCAAGCATACGTATCTTCTATTGCCAGGACAGTTGAACATCTTTCCTCTCTCTAACCAATGCGCATCAGTAGGACATGAGGTGGTTAGTTTTGTGCAGTTCAGATTCCGTGAAAATGAACACGGAATCACAGAGAGAACACCAATAACAAAATTAATGAATGCAGTCATCTGTCTCTGAAAAATTAATATGTTAATAAAAATATTTGAAAATATTTGCATATTGTAATTGCAGAGTCTTCCTTATTGAATTACTTGTCGGATCTTTCGGTATTATTTGCTTAATATTAACGATTAACATATAGTGACCTTGCCAAAATATAAAATGCAGAGGCATCAAAGACGAAGAGTGAAAGGCATACTCACTTGCATTCCAGTAGTCACAAAGTATTTACCACTGAGATGCCAACTATCATAGCGAATCTCTTACTAAACATCTAAGAACTTTTGCTTTGTGCATAGAAGCTAAATCAGCTTCAATGTAATTACTAGTCAAGGTAATGGATATCATTACCTCAAGTAAGGTTTATGATAATGATATTTCTAAATACTCCGTAGACCAAGGCGAGAATGTAAACCACTTCCTCAAATTTGTTCCGGTGCTCACTATTTTCGACTAAATCGTTATTTTAATTCTTCTCAAAGTCAAAGGGTAGTTTGCACAATTGTCTACGTTCTGGCTATTCATGGACAGATCTTTCGAATCCCAGAGCACGTCACTATGTTTTCAAGGCTAGTTATGTCATGCCATGAAATTTAATGAGAGTTGCCTTTCTTAAACCGCAAATATATTAAACACTTTTTAGTACATTGTATATTATAGAATATGTGTTCAGTTCAAATTAATGTTTTCATGCACAGTTTATTTATGCACCTACAAGGTATGACAGAGGGCATTGAGTGTTTGCTTTGTCCGTCCTTCTGTCCTTCCAACATGCATTTGTTTTTCGATATTTTCAGCATATTCAAACCAAATTTGGATATATGCTTAGTTAACAAGAAAGGAAGACCTCTTAAGTATATTTCACCATATGCAAACGTAATTTGGATATATGCTTATTTATGAAGAGAGGGAGAACCCTACTGATCAGATCTTGGGGTCAAAAGGTCAAAGGTCACAATTGATGAAAATAGTCTGTTATTATTCGTTTTCTGATAATTTTTCAAGTATCTTTTATCAAAACTAAACATGGATATATGCTTATTAAGAGAGGGA
Source organism: Pteria penguin (assembly GCA_035048485.1). Classification (NCBI taxonomy): domain Eukaryota; kingdom Metazoa; phylum Mollusca; class Bivalvia; order Pterioida; family Pteriidae; genus Pteria; species Pteria penguin. Next base: position 63,733,508 of record CM068584.1, read on the forward strand.
GAACACTATTGATTTCGAGGGTCATAAGGTGACAGTTCAAGGTCACAGCTGACAGAAAAGGCTGACATTATTGGTTTCAGGGTGATTCTCATAAATATTCATATATTATTAAATGCTCATCAGAATTTCATCATATTTTGCATATTTTACAAGTCATGTTCTTTTTTTTTTCTATAGGAGTTATGGCCAAAGAAACTTATAATTAAGGAAAATGTGTTGCTGTTATGACTTAAGCCCACGCTTTGGCATATGTTTTACAAACATATTCATGTTAAATTTTATGTATTTTTTAATTATTTTTTCATTTGATATTTCTTTTTTTTTTTTTTAATTTTTGTTTTGTTTGTTTTGATTTTTTCTTTTCGTTAGTTTCTTTTTCGTTTATTTGCTTTTCTTTTTGATATTTTCATTTGTTTTAATTATAATTTGGGGGGGGGGGGGGGGGGGGGTGAGGGGTGTTGTTCTGATGTTACTGTTTTTTTTTTTCAGGTGGTAAAATTCATACCTGTTCTTCTTTACTTATCAAATCTATTGAGTGCCTAATAGATTTTCATGTATTAAGTTAAGACATTCTGAACAAGAAGAAAATAGATAAATGAAATAAAACTGTTTTCCAATTAATGATAGATGGAATACGATAAAATCTAATGAAAATAATATTGTGTAATTAAAGATATTATGGATATCGGGGGTATATCCTTAAGATTAAATTTCGACGGAAAAGAATGAAGAATAACCCGTACATATGTGCCTTATTAGAATTAGCGTATCTTTGTAGAAGCTTGTTGGCATTATTATATTAACTAATTTTATTAGAAACTCCCATACAAAGTAGCATGTAATATTTTCGGTGATGTCTCTTTGTGTTCGAAATATTACGCTCTTAATACAGCGCACAGGTAAATGTAATACTAAATATGTAATGAAAATTTATATCTAACAATATATGTAAATGAGATTAGGTACAAGTTCCAAGAACAATTTCTGAATATGGGCTGTATATATGAATTCATTTCCAATATATATCACCTATCAATATCTTTCCGGTAATAGAAAACTATATTAGGCGTGTATATTTATATATACATGTATGACGACCAATAGTCATAAACTGGAGCATTTGTATTCTGTTATTCTCAAACCATATACGGAAGAAATGATATTTACAGCGAAATGCGGTTGTATTTCCTTCTCACAGAGGAAATTGAAGTGTCGTCAACAATATCAACTTTTACGGTTCGAGAAGAGAACCTTAACATAAATAATTTGTATGTGATGGACTTATATCATTTATGAATATTGTGATATGATTCAAGATTTATGGTGTACCTTTCGATGAAGAAGGCGAAAGATTTGAAACAGACGCATTATTAAATTATAATCAATGTGATGGAGAAAAAACATTTGGTTTTAAAATCGAACGAGCAGATAAGAGGTTTTACTGTGTAAATCATGCATAAATTTATATATGGAGCTTTGGTTTACTTTTACATTCTAAATGTGAGTACTAACAATATAGAGGAAATAACCAATGCATCATCATGCCCGTTTGAGTTAAAGCTTTGGAAGCAAAGAGAATTACTGAAGTCATGTGGCGAAGACAAAGGTTTATTATATCATTGTATGAAATCAACTTCGAACACCTTTCTTGAATTTTGTATGCTTCCTTTGTCTATCAACGTTAAAGGTAAGACTTTGTTTCATCAATACCACCAAACGAAAATCCCATCAATACACCAAGTAAGCAGCACATTCAGCTCTGCAAATTTTATCATTCTGATATTCGATAAAAACAGGTTTTCTCCCTGTACAATTGCTATAGTTTTATCAAAACGGTTTTGGCTTTAATATAAAATTGCAGCTATCATATTGATGACAATAATGTGTTGATTGATTGATTATTGTTTTATGCCACTCCACGAGTATTTCACATATATGGTGACAGCATCTGTCTGATGCGAGGCATACAAATTTGGACCTTTGCAACTGGCCCACCCGATGCAGTGAGGGACCTTTTACGGCCAAGCCTATCGTGACACGGTACCTGGCTTTTACTGTCTCATCCGAAAGGCAGAACACCAGTGTGCCCGGGGCCGAGCACCTTATCCGCTAGGCCACACCGGCTTTACTGTGCATAGATATGTCAGGACAACAGCATCCATCGACAGATAGACCTTTATAAAATGACTAGATATGAATAAACATTCCAAGAGGTGAAACACATAGGTTGAATGGTATTGTGATTTAATGGTTACAAAAATTTTATGCGTAAATTTCCTGTACGAAAATTTTATGCGTTAATGTACTCTCTATTAAGTGAAAATGCCTTTCGTAGAAGATGGGTAGATTTCTGGTATACCTCTACTTTCTATAAATGAAGATATTTAAAGGCACCTAAAGTTGGATGATGTTTTATTCTTTTAATTTAGATGGATGCCCACACATTCATAATAGAGAAAACTTCAAGTATGTGAAGTGCTCAGTCACCGGAAAGTGTCCAAATTTATATAATGACACCTACTTGTCGTATAAGATGTACGAATGTGAGTTGTTAACGACTCTTTTTAGTATATCAGAAAATCGAGAAATTAATATTCTTGATATTTGAAATATAAGCAATTTCATATTCTCAAATTATTATTTATTCACTGTAAAATGCAGTTTTCCTTTTTAATAGACGATGGCTGCTACAAAGAAGACATAAACGCAACCCAGATTATTACAGAAAGAACTGATACAGGAAAGAAGGAAACCAAAAGTAATATATGCTCCTGGAATATAAATTTTATAACGTTCATGTGATTGATCGTTAACGATCCATAAGATTTATAATATGGCCCAAAACACAGACCTAAGAACATACATGAAAGACATGTTGATCTGTATCTATATCATTCTGGCTTGTATTTTCTTTAACATGTATCTATTGTGTTTAATAGGACTATATAGATATAAGTGCACCCACTTATTTTACTTGCAAATAACCATAGAGGAGTTACATGCTGTCAATTCAACATATTAGCAATTGCATCTGCTATAAAGTATTGCAAATTTATTATCATATTTTTTTTATGAAACGATTTCTATACTTCTTCATTATACTATCATTTTATTTCGTGCTTTTATAACCTATTCTCACAACATCTATACGACATGGTTTACTTCTTTGATATTCTAATGCTTTTGATAACATGTATGTATGTAATCATTACAAAGTAGAATTAAAACTTTAAGTCAACATCGATTAAACATAGAAGAAATCGTTAGCTGACATGTTGACTTTGTTGTTGATATGTAGTTCTCATTAGCCATTACCTCAGGTTATAGTACCGTGTAATACAAATAACACATTATGTTTTCCTGATTGTCACTAGGATATGTCGTTAGCATTTAACTTGGCTGTAAAATATATTTGCTCACATGATCTTATAAAGGTCGACATGTATGACAGGTTACAAGCACGTAGACTGTCCTACAATTCGAGACTGCTTATATTTTGTATTCTCTTTTACATATATTTTAGATTTTTAATCATAAATATTTTACACATTTTTAACTGTTCATGTTTGTCATAATGAAATTGTTATTTAAGATTTAATTCTTTGCTACATTTACCTATTTTGTCTTACATTAAGTTCTACGTATAAATACATTTAGTTACCAGAGGCACCGACTCAGAGGACCCATCTACGCACTTGAAACCTCTCCAGTCTACATTCGTCTTAGGTAATCTCTCCTTTAAACAAATACATGACATTAGTTATCCACTGCATCTTAAATATATGGATATAGACATATGAATCCAATATACATATATAACTGCTTTATATAATGATTATTTTATATATCATGATAAATTTGACTATTTAATGTGTTTTATAAGAGCAGATAAGCTTATTAAATGACAAGAAACTTAAAGCAATTAACAATATTTATCATTTTATTGTAGTTTCAGCACTGGGTATAATAGTGATACTACTGTTGGTATCAATGACAACATTAATATATTATATAGTAAAGTAAGTATCACTTCCTTACTATAGTTATATAATACATTCAAGTCCAGTCAAAACTAAATATAAATTTTCTTTTCCTTGTTGATCTATATTCAGTGATTTTAAAGTGATTAATACTATTATATGTATGTAAAAGAAGATTTTTATGAATTGGGAATGAAGAAGAAGATGAACCTGTTAGTGCTAATCTATTCCATTAAATAATTTCAGGACAGGAAAACACACAAATGATCTGTATCGGCAAAATATCAATTTTTATGTCGATAATGATGTCAATAGACAGGACGGAAGCGTTTATAATGAAATAGAGAACATTTAGTCAGAAACGTGGAGATAGTGCCCATTATCAACACACATCACAAATATTTAAGAAAACAAGGAAGGAGAAAAAGCATAAGGATTATACCACATTGTCCGCTCTTATGGGAATGATATAGATACGTAGCTAAGGAATTTTTATGTTGAATGATATAGTAAGAGAGTGTTAATTTTCATACTATTATAGTTTTATTAATATATAAAGTCCTGTCGATTATATAGTCAAAATATTTTTTGGATTGTTGTAATGTTTTGTATAATGAAATTCGATAAATACTATATTAATATTTGTCCTATATCATTCTATATTCACTTCTCGTAGGTGTTGTGCCTGTATTAAGTAATGTTTATTATATATATTGTATGTGTGTGATGATTTCTGCATCATATGCCCAATATTATATCTCGAAAGTAAGATCTAACAACAAACCAAATATGGATCTTTATGCGGAAGGCTTAATACATACACACACTCCAAAAAAACAACAACCCCCCCCCCCAAAAAAAAAACCAAAACAAAAAAAACCAAAAAAAAAAAAAAAAAAAAAAAAAAACCGGGTGTCTCATCCATAGAACTCGAATTTATGATTCATAGTTTAGGATTTCAGTACTTCAGTACTTTACCCCCTGAAATATGCCAGTAGGCCGTCTCACAAAGAATCATACGTACGATATTTTACGTACGAACAAATAAATCCTCAAGACTTAAGGATTTATTTTTTTGTATGTAGGTAAAATATCGTACGCATTAAACGGCCCCCAGGTCTGTTTAAGATAATTTTCGTTGGTTGTAGTATATATATTAGTGAAAAGTTTTGAAGTAAATCGGACGAAGTTACTTGAATGATCAAGCAGTTATAAAATAACTTGCAGGAAACATCTCACTTCGAATTACTAAAACAGGATAAAATGTAAATATGTGTAACGTAATATTGAGCTAGGAACTTTAAATACAGTTTTTATAGTAATTCTTTAATAGAATTATATTTTCTGAAAAAAAAAATAACGTGATGTCGATGGTAGGTGAATTTTGGGGAAGTGATAATAATAGACTTCAATGCTTCTATTGCTAAAATCCGTTTCATTTGAAATTAAATCAATCCAATTCGATTAAACGATATATCATTCTGTTACATATTTCTTTGTCATGTGGATATATTTTTATACTAATTAAAGTACAAAGCTCGATCTCCAATGTATATCTGAAAGGAAATCTACAGGAAAAGAACACAATTGTAATTGTTTCAAGTAACACATAAAGGAGGTGTAGGTGAAATCTGAGGTCAAAGTGAAAAAATACTTGAGAATACTTGAGAAGCAAATATAGGTAGATCTAATCAGTATATAATATATATATATATATATATATATATATATATATATATATATATATATATATATATATATATATATATATATATATATACATATATATATATATATATCGTGAATTAATTTGATGCACCAAATGTGTATTTCGACAATTTAAATTCCGTCAGTGACGCTCAATGCTTAATCTATAGAAATCGAAACAATAATTTTTTGAAGAGGACATTCAATATCAAGTCTCTCTAAAAGTGACAACCAAAGAGCTGTACATGAGGGAGATACTCCTTCATTTTAGAATAATTTACAAATTTAGTGTACAGCACATTTGCAGTATATATTCCATGTCAGTACGAATGTGCTTAAAACTTTGCTGAGCACACCATCATAAACTTAGAGTCCAACAGCAGTAAAATACACAAACTTTACAAATCCTGAAAAATCGGATGTCCATACTAATGATAACGTTTTCTCCCCCGTGAATTTCCTCCCTGGCAGACATATGTATAAACTGAATTTTAAATGACTGAAAAACATTGAACAGAGATCCTTGTGACGAAGGTAATTTTTTTCCCTTTGATATGACGTTCATGATATACTATATACAGGAAGGGTTATTGTGGTCTATCCCACATTCCAAATGAAAATATTTCCTTTAAGGTAAGCAAATTCCCATATCCTCATGCAAACAGTAAGCCATTGTGTCCTAGTGGATGTAGTAATCACTCGTGATCGAGAGGTCCCGGGTTCGACTCCCGCCCTTGGCGCACCAATTTGGGGGTGGGGGGTTGTTTGTTTGTTTGTTTGGGGGGGTTTTTTGTTGTTTTTGGGGGGCTTTTTTTGAGATGAGACATTAAAACCGGGGTTCTGTGTTTCGATAAACGCGTGACATAGATGATCCCCAACTCTTTTGGTTGGGTCCGTTGCAAATGTCTAAATTTCTATACGATGCATCAGGCAGATGCCATCACCATATACGTCAATAATCATGAAGTAACGTAAAACAATATTCAACCAATCAATCAAACATTAAACTACTGAATGATAAGTCGCCCTTCCCATACTTTTCAGACTGTCCTGAATATTAAGAGACATGATATAGTTATTTAATATCATCTAGAAATTCATGGTGCGTTTTCCTAAAAATTGAAAGTTGTAAAGACGGTGACCTTTTCTGATTAGGTAATTTCTATCGTGAAACACAAACATCATAGATCGGGAAGTACAAAATGAGGGAACAGTACATAGTTCATATATACAACAAGATAGCATTATAATGGTAAAGACCACAGGGTATTCCCCAGGAATTTCCTTCTCGTTAACCATACATCACTTCTAAGTATCCGTTCACTCTCTCTCTCTCTCTCTCTCTCACACAAACATACATACACACGCATGAACAACATAATTGTACGCAATATGAGTAAACAATCTCCTTTAATATATCAACAAAACTGATTGACTTATATCATGTTCAACTCTGCTAGGCTAATTGTTTGGTCTAGTAGGACCAATAAATTTTCGGCCGTGATATCATAAATTCAGTATACTGGGATATATGCTCTGGTCATATATCAGCGTTTCACACATGCAGCTGTTTTTCTTTTGCAAGGCAAATAAAAGTTATTCAATGTACTCTATCACAAAATTTATTTATTGTATAGTACAATATCTTTTAAATGTATCGCAGTTTAGTATTTACTGATGCAATAGAAAAACACGGAGACACTACATTATTGTTGAGGAAAAGGATGACCGAGAGGGACTTTTTTATATATTAAAATGTTTATAATGAAAGATGGTACTCTTGACTATTGTGTAATTATATGTGATGAACATGAATGTAATAATTAGTGTGCCATAACAGATAGTCATTAATTCAATTAATTTATATGCCTGGTATTTCAGAAAAAAATGATATTTATGTTCATACATGCTTTGGCATTGTCTCCAATGTAAGTATTACATACATGGGTTTCATTATGTCGAAGATTTGTCTTGAATTTGTCTTAAAATGTAAGGATAATCCATCGACTTTCAGTTCAGATTGGGAAAAGTAGTAGACAAAGAAAACAAACAAACAAAAATAGTTAAAAATTAAAAACGTTATGATATGGAAGCATAAAGCACAGCGCTTGCGACTAATAGGAAGATTGACTGATAAGTTTGCACATACTCATGTATATGTAGCATGTAAAGTTTTAATGAGAAATGACAACTACGGAATAAATAAGTAATATGAAAAGGTATTCCTAAACATATTATATTGATAAACACGTACTTGTAGGAAATATACTGTTGGGATGTGTAAACCACCCCTCCCCTCCCCCCCCCCCTTCCTCATCCCCTTGCCCTTAGTATTTAAGGTGACACTGGGTTTCTAATGTTTGGCTTTGCAAAAAACTAATTTAATAATCAAAACTGTATTTTTCATTATCTTTCAAGTATAAATTCCATTTTTCTGACTTAAACTGAACCCCATCACTGATTTTTCAAAGTCCTCGTAAGCACATTGCAAGCTTAGCGTGGTTGCATTGATTACTAAGATACCAGTGTAAAAATGATTCATAGTATTCAAATTTTTAATATGGAGCATAAAGCACACAGCTTGTAACTAATAGGAACTATTGTAGTTTATTTCTTTTTTCTGTTAAGGTTACTGAGTGTTTGCCGTATTGCAGTTCTTATTAGACACATATCTTCAATTTTACATAATAAACATTACCAAAAACATTCAGTTTATTGATAGTAAAGATAAAATCCAAACGCACGGACTTTGTATGCAACTGATGTTTAAATCCTATGATAACACTTGGCGTTATCAAAATTATAGGCAATATACTTGGCGTTATCAATAATATAGATTAATATACACCTTATTCTTCCCTATTATGCAGGTCACTTACATAGATAGATGATTCTCAAGGTTGAATTCACTCTTTTAGTGAACTAATGTACATGTTCATATATAAATAAATAAATATCATCATTATTGGTAAACTAAAGTAGTTTGTATATAATACCTTCTATATAACACACATAACTATAAGATTGATAATAAACGCGAGTAAACATTCAATTTGCTGATAAAAAGCTCAATGTGTGCAGGTGACCAATTTTAAATCCTTTTAAGCAAATATAATTGTTGACCAATGCAAAGTGGGTCATGCTATTTAAAGGCTAAATAATGGGATGTTTAAGTGTTGGATTATGTCATTACCATGATATTGTTAATATAAGTATAAAAATCAAATTGCATGCTATGCACTTATAGTTGAAACATGATACTAAACTATATTCACGTGATTTAGATAGAACATTTCACTGCCTTTATCTACCAAGCTCCATTGTAGGAATGAAGTCAATTTAACTTTCTAATTTAAGATATTTTGTATCTATAGATAATACCACCTTCATCAGTTTTCATCATCTCTTAAAACTCAGATCTAACATTACAAGTGATGTTATAGCCTTAATTATACTCACATCAGTGCCATGCCCCTATGTAACATCTTCAAAGTATACTATTAAAAAGGACATCGAATATTCATTCTTGAAAGGCATAAGAATGACAAGTCTCCTCTGGACATGTAACCCATTATCTTGGATTTTGACTTGAGAACAGATTCATCTTACACAAAACGGGAAAACTGAAATGGGCAGAACTCGTACCTTTGGACATGGAATACGTCAGCTTAGATCTTGACATTGGAACAGACTCATTTAAAACAAGCCAAGGAAACTGACAGTAATTACCACAAATCTATACCTTTTCGTACTCACACTTCTATACCTACATTCCTCGTCTGTATCCACACTATATTATCCATATACAAAGAAGCAGTCAGCTCCCAATGATCTTACACATTCTCTGTAATGACCTTAAACATTTCTCACCGCCTCAAAGGTCTATATTTAGACTGTAGTAATTTTCAATATCTACCCGAGTTATAAGAACGATAACTATTGGTGACGATTTGGTGGATAAAAAGGATATATTTAACTTTTATATTATTTATTCCTGCTTTGTCCTTGGTCATCTGGGTTGATGAGTTGCTCAATTGAATCCATTGCTTAGCAATTAGGATAATTACAATTTGGTAGGGGTATTATAAAATCAAATACATTTTGTATATCACACCTCAGTTTTATCCTATACAAGGCAAAGAAATGTAACTCTTATTTACTTCAACATAAAAGTTATTTATTTTGTTTTCTGCGGTAATGAATCTTCTAAGTGAATCGGAATTTGGTTTTCTATTATTCTTACAGAATAAAACAATATTGAATGTTGTATGAAATTGGCGAGTATTTGAGAGAAGCTCAATTGCTTTAATTACTTCACCATTTGTCATGAGCTATAAGATTAATGTAATAGGGCGAGGTGAATCGAGTTGGAACACCTGCTGTATAATCTTTTAGCCTCCCAACATTGCTCTCAAAAATTGATTTCTCTATCCAGGCAAGATATACAATTTAGTTTTATGATCACTGCTTATAGTTCTTTAATCCGAAAAATGCATGCATTGTCGAGTGATACAGTATATATATTTCGTTTTATTGCATTTGTTTATAATTCTCTTTTATGCCGTTGTCGTTGACTGAACGATTAACCAGCTTCCAGGGGAAGGGCCCATATGACATTCACGTATAACCCAAAGTATCCAGCCATTTTTGGAGCCTAATCGGGGATGGGATCATCATTATTTGACTGTCTTCAACCGTACTATCTATATATACCCTTTAGCGTTTGTTGCGGAAAAAACCCCTCTCTATCTAAACCGCCACTTACATCTCATAACCTCAACATGAAATGCAATAGGTCAGTCGGTAAGGTACTCTTATTTAAAAACGGGGGAGGGGGGGTTGCAAAATTTGAATTTCGTTGCATTCGTGACGTGGGAGATAATCGATCGATGATGATCTCCCCCCCCCCCCTCTTTTTTCCCCTACTGTTCTTGATGGCCTGAGGATGCATCCATAATTGGTAATACAAGACTAGAATACAATTCAGCCTCGATTTTCAAATTATTTTGATGGAGAACATACACATCCATTTCGTGGCAGGATTATATTTTCACAAAAGTAGGGATTTATACCTTTGCAAACGACTCATCAAAAGCAGTGAAGAATACTTTACGTCCCACGCTTAGCCACGAGCCAAGCACCTTATCCAAATAGCCACTCTTGCTTAATGACACTGATTTAAGTCATCCTGCCCAATTCCCTTGCTTTGTTTTTCCATTTTCTCGATGTTGTGAATGAGAGGACAAGGTAATTCCCTACAATTATGTATATGTTTCTCATCACGTTTTCCTCACGCATATAACTGTATAAATTTATGCACATCTTGACATCTAATGTTTCAATTATTTTAAGGTCGAAATAGTATTTGTATAGTGTGCTATGCCTGTTATTACCCAGTTTCAACCTCATATATCAATAATATTGACACCAGGCATGGCATGCTTTATCTTGCAAACGCGATTGACTAGTCTCTGCAAAACGAAGAATTCCTTATTTTGGCTTGTGAGCCGACCTCCTTAACCCCCCCCCCCCCCCCTTGATATTTTACAAAATGAAACCTTTCCTCATTTTCTTCACCATTTTCAACGTAAGGATGGTCCGAAACGACCACACACATACAGACTTGATGAATTAAAACAGACTTGTATTTCGGGACAAATTTTGTTAACAGATAAAACTTATAATGACGTTAACATCTATAATTAAATCTTTTGTTTTGAATTAACATTTATAGTTACATGTATATTATATATAGACATGTTCACATGCAAACATGAAATAAACGAATGTGAATAAAGATGAAGGAACACTGAAGTAGAGGAATGAAGCTATTGAAATAAAGAGGTCTCCTAGATGCACCCATTACATTGATATGTAGTGTTACTCTTGTTTCCCTCAGTTTTACCACGCTATATGTATGCATTAAATGATAGACATTTTTGGGTAACAGAGTAAATTAAATGATATACTTTGTTCTTTGTCAAATCGGCTGATGAATGGTCAACTCGATCCATCGCTTGGCAACAAGGACCATTACAATTTATTAGGGTATCATCAAATCAAATACATAATGTGGATAACGCTATATATTATTTCTCATTAGGCTAAGAAAGGTAACTCTTATTTACTTCGTCATGAAATTTATTTTATTTTTATATGTATCGGAATTATATTTATATTATTCTTTAGGACTATGATAATTATTGTTGATACGCACACTCACTGTTTAACAGCGTGTTTGACCACCATTAGCACCAATGCATTCTTCACTCCAACCACGCATTAAACGAGTCAGATTTTGCAGAAATGTATGGGGAATGTTTCCCCATATGAGCAGCAAAGCGTCAAACGCAGCAAGGAAAGGGCGGGGGGAGGTTCTTAACGTTCCATTTTATCCCAAACATGTTCGATCCAGTGACAGCTATAATTCCGGTAACAGTGCAGGCCATGGTAGCACATTTACGTCTTGTTTCTGTACATTTTGTAGATAATCACTAACAACGCGTGCGGTGTGTGGTCGTACGTTGTCCTGCTGCATATTGACGTTACACTGATTGTTGTGAATGAATGTAATGCCGTGCTGACGTACAAACTCGTCATGTTAGCGTACGCTGGTTGCACTGCCCTCGATTATCACCAAAAGGATCCGTCCATGTGTTGTAATTCCACCCTAGACCATAACGCTCACTCCGTTGAATGAGCGGTGCTGAATAACGCATGCGCTAATGTAACGCTGTCTAGCACGACGGTATGCCAGATCACATGCTGTCAAGATGAAATGACATTCCGCCCATTCTCTGCTATGGAAACGACAATGGCTCCTACACCACTCTAACCTGGCAACAGGGTGACGCCGCAGCAGACGGATTTTGGCCTTTAGCAATCTGTTCTTTATGGTACTAGGACCTATCCAGGGATGTTGAAAAAGCTGAATGGAATTGATTTCGCAAACGAGGCATCCATATGTACATATCTTGCCAACATGACGTCACACCTGAGCGTTCTGATCGTGGGCGGTCCTGAACGTTGCGATCACAAAATAACTTATTATGTTTTTATTTAACTTTCAAGTATACACATTTTTCCGCGAACATGCGCATACCAATATAATACAAAGAAAGGCAAGTTTTCTTAACTTCATCATGAAATGTAATAAAGGTCTTAGATGTATCGAATTTAAATTTTAATTTATGTTTTTAAGATAAATTATATATAATAAAATAATTTATATTTTATATGAAAAAAACCCAGACACAAAAGCATTGGAGAGAAAGACAAGTATTTTCGTTAAGTCATCCTTTTTCACACGCTGTAAATATGAATGAAATATGGTGAGGTGATCCAAATGGCCCTGGGGTTGGAGAACAGGAAGGTTTTCTATATAACAGCATTAGCAAATGATCACTGAAGCTTCGCAGACAAGATAAAACGTGAGTTAGTGTACCTGCCGCAAGTTTTCCGCAAGAACTCAAATGCAGAATATTGACCGCTGTTACAATCATATTGTGGCTTTAACACATTTCATATCCTGCTGCTAATGTTAAACGAAGAGAGAGAAAGAGAGCAAATCGAAAAACAAAATATTGGAGAAAAGTGGGAAATTACAAATATATACGAATAATACCATTTTCACATATTTCTTACCATTTTAAATTCATTTTCATCTTATTAACCAAATTTGTAGGACTTTGTCTTTGACTGTATTGATAGCACGCTATTTATTTAAGAATCCAAAACTGACTTTAAGAAAATGAAAATTAATATAAAATGGTGGGTACAAATCTGTAAAAGTGTTGACATCCTCATTTGAAAAGGAAAGGGAGTGGGAGATTTTATGTTCGTTGCATTTGTTACCTGCTTAAAGTGGGTCTATGACCGATAAACGAAGTCATCTCCAGGTCCTTGACGGTCAGATTGATCATTTAAGACTGAAATGTAAGACACTTTTTGGTGTACATACACAATCATTTTTAGTTTTTGTTTATCTTATAAGTAGGTTTTAGTATGATAAACAAAAACAATATAAAAAAGCTCGGCATATTGATTGCTCAAATTGACCTATCACTTAAAAGCGAAGGACTTAATGCTTTGTTAGGGCATTATACATTAAATATTCAATTTGAATTACACTTCATTTTGTGCATATTCGAGGAAAAGAAAGGTAACTCTTGTCTACTTCTTCGAAAACCTTATTCTTTGACACTTAATGTTTTAAATGCACCGTAAATAAGATTATTCTTTTGTAAAATTAAAATCTTATTTTGCTTTAATTTCCTACAATAAAGTCTAAGTTAAGCACATAAACCAGACATTCATACACATATGACCTTCGATATAAATAATATACGCTCCCTGTATAAGTCTCCATTTAAAATAGCCTCATCAGATATCGCATAGTCCGCCTTGGAATGCGTTACCTTTTTTACTCCATCACGATACATTATAATAATATGGTACACAAAGGTAGGTTATCAATTGAAAAGGTAATTAAAGCTGTATAACCTATGTTCGCTAGTAGAATGCATATTATGGGTTGATTTATTCTAAATTGTTTTGAATATATAAATAAGCTTAAGACATATTTAAAAAGGACTCTTGCAAATGTTGGGATCAAGTTCGTCGTATTAAGTGAGATATGGCTGTCTAAAACACGATGTTTGTAAACAGAATTTTTACAACCAACTTATCACGTGATCTAATTCAGAAGCCGCCGCATCACGGACACTGGTGGTGGGCGAGGTAAATAAACTTGACTAGTAACTTTGAAAATCTGTATTCAAGTCTGCTACAGTAAGTACTTACTGAAATCGATTTCTTTTGGGGTCTCTCTTCATCGTACTTGTTTTAATTAAACTGTGCATGTGCGAAGTCAGGTCATGGTTGTATTTATGGAATACCCACTTTATTTACGAAGTATTTTCTTTTTATTTAGATATCTCCGAGGGTTTGAAGCAACAAAAAATGTTATTAACGCAAAGATAATAACTTCAGACATACGAGAAAAATACAGTTTTTGTTTTACATGCGCTTATTTTTGAAATTATACTGAATTGTAGGGCATACAACTTTAATAGATATCTGTTAATGTCCATTGTGTGGATAAAATACATGCTTAAATGTTTTACTACAAGAAAGAACAACCTACTCGTTAGCCCACATATATAGTGGACAGCCAAATTGTGAACCTTCACACAGCGCCCATGGGTGACATTCAGTGTATGAAATTGATTCGGAATATTGGATGCGAATTTTCCCAAAGAACAAAAGGTATGATTTCCGCTCGATGACAAACACTTATGCAACGTTACTTTAAGGCAAGGTGTGTTTCTTGTGGCAAAGGAAAAGCTTGCCATCGTATAAACTATTGTGTTGATACCATTTTCAAACTCCGTGGGTTGCGAGAATGTTGTGGTTTTACATTTCCATTTTTGAAAGTGTGCCTCCCCTCCTTACTACTTTATTGAATACCTACATAAAAACGATGGCACCCTTTTTATTCATTTATGGAACTGCGTCCTGATACTGTGAGGCTTTCAGGTATCTATTGAATAACGTTAGGATACATTTTCTTGATTGATTGATTATTATGTACGTCACTTCAGGTATATGGTGACGGCGCCTGTCTGATGCAATGAATAAAATCGTATACCTTTGCAAAGACCCACCCGAAGCTCTGATGAATCTTTTACGTGCCAAACCTGCCATAACACGGAACCTCGGTTTTTACTGTCTCATCCGAAATACAGAACACCGGTGTGACCATGACGGGAATCCAACACGGGAACTTTCGGTCATAAGCCGAGCACAATATTCACTGGTCCATACCGGCTTACGAGACATGTTAACACACAAGATGTTTCATGATAAATTCTATACAACATTGACCCCCATGAACGATTTTGAAACCGACTATGCTCAAAAGTTAAAAGTAATAATGCACTTACATGTAAGTAGCATTATATAAAGCGATGGTGCGCGTGTACGGCGGAATGTGAAATTTGATACCATTACTCTGAGTAAAAGTCACAATAACTGTGTTAATACAATGACTTTTTTCCTTCACTTCATTGGCTTTTCACCTTCATTCACTTTTTATCTCTTTATTTGTTATTTAGGTACGAAGTCTTTATCGAATAGCATTTATCATGCTGGACAAATAATGGTGCATTTAGAGAGCTGTGCACACGATGTAACGGAGCTTCGGCAGTAAACATACACAAGGGATGCATTTTTCGTCCCTTATCTTTTAATAATTTGCTAAAACTGATATACAATATCATGGCATAATGCATACACTCTCAGATCTTCATATAAATTTAATTCATTGCCCGTATATCTTGTATCATATTTTAATCCACATATATTTTCGACCCTTTATATTTATTATATTTCTGTAGTCAACACATGCTGCGCCTTTGTGTCTGACAAACGGTTTTAGTTTAAAATTGATAAGGTATTTATGTATATATTCTATCAACACATGCATGCAAAGAAATAGATTCGGTCGCAATACCCTTTCGTTTCTGTAAAGTCAAAATAATTGTGTTCCTACGAAAGTACGTATTGAAAGTTTTTCCTAGAGAAACCTCGAACAATGACAGCTACCAAATACAACTGCTGTCCTATTATATAGATAATGATCAATATTAGTTTTAGATGACATTGCTGTTTCCACGGACGAACTGGCGGCATATGTGAGCACTACGCCTTGTATCTTCTGTTTTGAACGTTTCTGAGCTCACAGTCCCCTCCCTTCAATACTTTAGGGGTCATCTGTTCTTTATATAATATTGATATATAAAATGTTTGGAGCAAACGTAGAAAAATTGACAAGTTTCCGCTGGGCACTGGATCCTTAATCTAAAAAAAAAAGAAAACAAAAAAAAAAAAAAAAAAAGGATTCAGCTTTTTGCGATAAAGAATTCACTTCATATCGTTAGTATAACGATCTCAATGGTATAATAGCCATATGTGAATGTGGGGAGTTGAATTGCCCTCAGTCATAATTCACAATGAAATGTTGTATTGAAAACTGTTAGTTTCGGCTATTTTGAAGTTCAATTCCCTACATGTTAGAAAATTACAACCAAAGGGTTGAACATAGACATAGACATGGACATAGATTTAAATACATTATTATACTACAGCGTTCCATATTAGAAGAGACTAATGGTTCAAGAGGGTGGTTCGGGAACTTCATTGACTTTTCTTCCTGTATCAATCTCGGAGTCAATTTCAAACTGCACGGTTTATGAAGAGCTTATGTAAGTTTCCAAACAAAGTGTTTTAGACCCATCGGTCAATCAGGCTGTCATAGAAATCTTTCATAGTTCCTGTTCAAGTTCTTTTTCGGCTTATTACCGCCCTTTTTTAGAAATGAGCACACTGAAAGAGAGAAGCTTGCATGCATATGTGTTTAACATTTTTTTTTTTTGGCTTGAGGACCACTAATATATTTTTATGTAACTTGATAATAGTATTTTATATTGGTGCGTTTTCCGAATAAGGATGTACAGACGAAACACATGTTCTATAATTAATTTCGTTGTCATGCAATACATGTTAGTTATACTAATTCAGGTTTATGTATCTGTCTCCGGTATATGTCACAGGAAGTTTACAAGGAAGGTATATTATCGATATTGATTGGGAGGTGTTAAACAAACGCACTTAAGCTTAGCCTTCCCCATTGTTATACACCTTTAGGTGATATTTTCTATCTACAATATTGATACAAGGCGGTGAATAATGTATCTTGAATGGAGTACTCTCCACTGAATACTGATCCCGGCATTAGAACCGATTAAAAAAGAGTAGCACAATATGTTTGTTACGCAATGTGTAAAATATGATATTTAATATACACTTTGCGCATACAAGTGAGAAAGGGGTTAGTATGACGCTGTTGATACCATCGACGTATGCAAGAGGACGGGTTACTATGTCGCTGACGATACCATTGAGAGATGCAGGGGAGAGGGATACTATGGTTTCAATCTAACTTTCGGGCCTTTTTCCAAAACTGTCATTATTTTTTTGATTTTTATAAATTGACACATTTTCCTATTACGTTGAAAATGTTTAGGTTAACATTTAACCAACCCACCTCAGACCGACAGACACACATGACTGATGATTCAAGAAAAAACCTTTATTTCGGGATATGAACTGATGAAAGTAATAAAGGCGCTGATATTATCAAACACAACATTCATTACATATATGTATAGAGTAACATAAAAAGGGAAACAAATATAACACTAGATGACATTGTAATGAGAATTATCACAGGGGCGTTGTTATTTTCATTATGGTTCACAGTTTCAACGAAATTGACTGATAAGTGTGTAACACTGATCACAGTAAAACAAATAATGTTTCCGACAAAGCACAAATTGAACAAGTCATGCATACGTTTTGTTTAGAAGTAGCCTCACCAGGTTTCACATAAAGAGATAGTAATCTAGTTACCATTTTCCTTGAACTATTAAAAGCGAGAATGGAATTAAAGTATGTGATATTTGGTCCTTGATCAACTTTGCTACTGAATTGGTCAACTCGACCCCTTGCTTAGTACATGTAACTAGGACCATGTCAATCATGTCAATTTGTGTAGGGATACTGTAAAATCAAATACGTAAGGTGGATTGCACTTTATTTTGTCCTTTATAAGACAAAGAAGGGTAACTCCTGTTTACTTTTTTGTCAAAGAAAATTTCATTTTTATATGTATCGACAATTACTTTTTCATTACTCTTTTAGAATTATGTATTAAATGTGTAACAGAGCAGACAAAAAAATTGGAGAGAACTTTAATTATCATCATTTCCTCGCCCCTTTTGACGCGTTTAATTAATGAAACGAAAAGAGGTGATCCGGGGTGGGAGTTTTAACAGACTGGAGAGGCGTATATAATAGAAAGGACCCTCAAATACAGAACACTGACATCCATCTCAATCCAATAATTTCATGTTACGTTTTAAAACAAATTGAAAATGAAGTTTTGGAGGCAAATGAAAAATAACGAGAGAGATAGGGGGAGGTGGAAACAAACGTAGCAGAGTAAAATTATACCAATGATTGCATAGATTTTCCCCAGCATTTTACAATCATTTTTGTCTTATCGATTAAAGTTAAAGCTCTGTTCTCTTTCCACTTAGAAGCATATATGTATGCGAATGTGTATTTGTGAGTTTACTGTTGGTATGAGATATATTTAAAATTCAAACTCGAAGAGAATTCCGAACTTCCGTTTTCAGTCATATTCAGGTTGCAGTTATTCCTTGATTAAGCTTGAAATAAATGTGTCTTCATTTCGGACTGGTTAACCACCATTGCATAAATACTACCCATATACAGTGGTGAATCCAGGATTTTCGGAAAATGGGGGGGGGGGGGGGAGGGTTAGGAGGCATATGTGAAAATCAAGTGTTCAACACTTGTCAATTAGGGATCCAAATCCGGAGTGTTTTTAATACATCTATACATTCTTTGTACATTTGTGGCGAACCCCCCTTTTTTTCTACACAGCCGTTTATATCGAATAACATTGCCATGAAACTAATAACACTAATCGGAATTTTGTACCTGTAAAACTGAAAAATGTATAGTGATAGTGACATTGACTCAGCTATGACAACGGCCTGCCTCCTTTTTTTTTTTTTTATCATATTTCTCTTTTATTAACCTCTTTTTTTACCACTTATCATGTACACAATATTACTTTACAATAAAAAAAGTACTCAATATTGGTCACATAATGGCTCAGTCAAGGTGCTGGTAATACAATTAGATGCAGACACAATGTTTTGTACTTAGTACATTCAAGAAATTCATTTCTGAATTCTATTCAAAAGTGGAGGGAGAGACGATTTATATTGCATTTGTACAGTGCTAAACATATGTCCATGACCGGCAAGATTTAGAGAGCACATGCCAGAGTCAATATATTGAAGACATCTCTCCTTAAAGTGATTTTAGGTGCATAATGCTGACCACGATAAACAAATACTCTCCTTTCCCATTATAAAATGAAAGATTCATTCATACGTTCTGTTTCGCTCTATGAGTTGTAATTTGTGTATTAAAAAATGAAAAGGATTTATGCTACTTTATTCTCTGCCGTTGGTTTATTCGGCCCATGAATTGGTCTGTAGCCTAGCAATTTAGGGCATTAGGTTTTGCAGGGATATTATTAATCAAAACCACAATTATTCTTGCACCTTATTTTATACCTTTCCGAAACAAAGAAAGGTAACTCTCATCTGCTTAATCGTAAACGTATTTTTTTTTTAACTCTATAGCACTAAATATTTCCCTTCCATTTTATCAGGTTTATGTTACTCATTTCGAAATAAAACACAATAATTCTATTTTCCTTAGACTCTCGACAAGAATTTCCAAGTTAAACGAGAGTGACTTTTAAACGCATAATAGTAAAAGAGATACACATCTATACTCTTCAATATAAAGAAATGCTCGTACCGTATATACGCTTCATCAGATGTCGGATAAAGCGACTTTAAACTAGTTTCCTTTGTCTTTTTAGTACTAACAAATAGAATTGAATGAAAGTATAGTCTCAACATGTTTTCAAATACGACCATTACACATTACTTAAGTTCACATTTTAAAGATGACTCCCAAACTGAACGTCCATGGGTGTATGGTTTCCGATTGACCTTGAACACTCCGTATCTGATTACATTCGCTGCAGTGATGTGTGTTTCTTGTGATAAAGGAAAAGCTGAAGACACTTGCCATCATATAAATTATGAAGTTCCTTTATTAAACATCTACAACAAAAAGATATCACCACTTTCATTTCATTTCTGTAACTGCGTCCTGCTAATGTGACGTTTTCCGGTATGTACTATATCAAGTTAGGACACATGCTAAAACATATGTTACTTGAGGAATTTCAAACAAAATTCACGCCAAATCAACTATTTTGAAACACACTATGCTCAAAAGACGAAAGTAATTGTGGATCTTTAAATTCATACTTCATTAGCAATATATAAAATGATAGTGGCTGTGTACAGTGCAATTTTATATCATCACTTTGATTGAAACAATAACCGTGTTAGTTCGATGACATGCTTCCCTCACTTCAACAACTCTTCACCCCAAGGACTTCTTATTTCTTTACGTGCTATCTAAATAGGCATCGAATAGCATTTATAATTTTGGACAAATAATGGTGCATTTAAAGGGCTGTGCACACGATGTGACGGAGCTTCAGCATACGCAAGGAATGCAATTTTCTAAAATAGCTTTTGTCGTCAACATATTCGTGGTGTGACATTAAACAAAGATCAATCAATCCATTAACATAGCTTTTAGTTAATTACATTATTATTACTTAATAATATTATTAAGTTATAAATAAAGTGACAATGAAATTGAATGGTGTATACATTTTCTGTTCTCCATATAAATTTATTTCATTGTTCTTATATCGAGTTTCAGATTTATTCTCTTTCTATACTTGTTCTGTAGTCAACAGCTTGCATTTGCGGCTGATACATTGTTTTATTTGAAATTAAATTGATGAAGTGAAAGTTTTTAGGTTTTTTTTTATTCAATCAGTTAATGCGAATAAATATTTTTGGTTGCATCTTATTGGTAAAAAAGTGGTGCTTAAATTCACTTAATCCGATTTATTTATGTTGGTAATAAGTACAATAAGGTTTAAGGATCTTCGCATGACGATACTGCGTATTATACAAGCAGATTTATATAACACACAAAGATTCCAAGTGAACGACAATGTAATAATGTTATAAATAGTGGTAAATGTTTCGGAATGAGTGGTTCCTTCGCTTTTTGCTTTATGTGTATAACCAGAATGACTACAGAGGACTGGTTAACGCCTATGCGTTATAGTAGTGGATATATTGGCTATACATAATGAAAACCTGTAATCACGGTTGAACTTATGTGTGTTGATTTTTATTCTCGAAGGAGTTTATTGTTCAGTTTGTAGAACCGCCCGATACTGTTCAGGCCAGTTTGAAAGTTGGCATTATGGAGCCGAGTTCTTAGTTGACTGGGTATTGAATAATGTTTTTGGATGTGTAAGATTTCATTGAAACGTTTACTGAAGCTATAGAATACATTGCCTCTTAGGTAGTAAGGTTATGTAATTCTGCTTTTTTCAAGATAGGAGGAAAGATTTGAAATTCTGTGTGTGGGTTTTCATTTAGTTACTTGAGATGTTTATGTGAGGTATCAATTGTCAAATACATTATAAATCAAGCATAGAAATGCTATACTAACCCTACTGCGACTACATTTACTCCTAGTCCTATTCCGCCATTATCTACTCCTTCTGCTACTACATTTACTCCTAGCTCTTTTTACCACCATCTTCTACTGCTACTACATTTACCCCTAGTCCTATTCCTCCACCATCTAATCCTACTGCTACTACATTTACCTCTAGTCCTATTGCTCCACCATCTAATCCTACTGCTACTACATTTACCCCTAGTTCATTCCTCCACCATCTAATCCTACTGCTATTACATTTACCCCTAGTCCTATTGCTCCACCATCTAATCCTACTGCTACTACATTTACCCCTAGTTCATTCCTCCACCATCTAATCCTACTGCTATTACATTTACCCCTAGTCCTATTCCTCCACCATCTAATCCTACTGCTACTACATTTACCCCTAGTCCTATTCCTCCACCATAAAATCCTACTGCTACTACATTTACCCCTAGTCCTATTCCTCCACCATCTAATCCTACTGCTACTACATTTACCCCTAGTCCTATTCCTCCACCATCTAATCCTACTGCTACTACATTTACCCCTAGTCCTATTCCTCCACCATCTAATCCTACTGCTACTACATTTACCCCTAGTCCTATTGCTCCACCATCTAATCCTACTGCTACTACATTTACCCCTAGTCCTATTCCTCCACCATCTAATCCTACTGCTACTACATTTACCCCTAGTCCTATTCCTCCACCATCTAATCCTACTGCTACTACATTTACTCCTAGTCCTATTCCTCCACCATATAATCCTACTGCTACTACATTTACCCTAGTCCTATTCCTCCACCATCTAATCCTACTGCTACTACATTTACCCCTAGTCCTATTCCTCCACCATCTAATCCTACTGCTACTACATTTACCCCTAGTCCTATTCCACCACCATCTAATCCTACTGCTACTACATTTACCCCTAGTCCTATTCCTCCACCATCTAATCCTACTGCTACTACATTTACCCCTAGTCCTATTCCTCCACCATCTAATCCTACTGCTACTACATTTACCCCTAGCCCTACTGCTACTACATTTACTCCTAGTCCTATTCCTCCACCATATAATCCCATTGCTACTACATTTACCTCTAGTCCTATTCCTCCACCATCTAATCCCATTGCTACTACATTTACCCCTAGTCCTATTCCTCCACCATATAATTCTACTGCTACTACATTTACCCCTAGTCCTATTCCTCCACCATCTAATCTTACCGGTTCTTCATTTACTCCTACTCCTATTCCACCACCATATACTCCTGCTACTACAATCACTCCTAGTCCTATTCCTCCACCATCTACTCCATCTACTACATTTACTCCTTCTTTTACTACTACTAATACTACCACTCCTACTACTACCTCTAATACTGCCACTTTCGTGCTTCTATTATTACTTTGACTACGACAACAACACGACTACTACTACCACTGATCTTCAGGTAGCGCAGTCGGTATCGCGTTCGCTACTCACCAATGCGACGCGGTTCGACTCGACTCCCGGTGTTGTACGTGAGATGGTGAGGCTGTCACCAACCTGGCCTCTTCGGATTTTTTTTTTTAGATTTATGTAAATTGTTATCTTGTTCCTTAATCATTTTAAAATAAAGTTTAAATTCTAGTACTGCTACTTTCATGCTTCTGTTATTACTTTGAAAAAGACGACACACTACTCCTACTACTACTGATCTTCCTCCTACTAGTAATCCTACTTAAATTCTGCCTCATTCACTACTATTGCTACTACTAATATTACTACTATTAATACCAATACATTGCGTCCTTTTCCTCCTGCTATTACTACTGTTCCTATTTTTAAGAAGCCGGTGTGGCCTAGTGGATAAGGTGCTCGGGTTCGACTCCCTCCCGGGGCACACCGGTGTTCCGTCTTTTGGATGAGACAGTAAAAACCGAGGTCCTGTGTCACGGTAGGCGTGGCACGTAAAAGATCCCTCACTGCTTCGGGTGGGTCCGTTGCAAAGGTCTAAATTTGTATGCAATGCATCAGGCAGATGCCGTCACCATATACGTGAAATAATCGTGGAGTGACGTAAAACAATATTCAAACAAACAAATCCTATTTTTAATATTCCTGCTACTTCAATACAGGTAGTTCTACTACAGCCACTCCAGTACATCTACTACTACTATTCATAAAGTCTTACTACCACTAATCACAAAAATCAACCGCCTAGTCCTTTATACTACTATCATTACAACTACTGCCACACTAACCAATACTCGTACTATTACTAATACTATTCCTGCTACACTATTACTACATGTACTACCATTACCACTCCTCGTCTCTCTCCTCCTCCTACTAGTATTTCTGTGTATAATAATTCTACTGCTACATCAATATTGCTACTTCTGTTACTACTAGTTCTAGTTGTGTTACTACTTCCACAGCCACGTCAATACTACTATTAATACTGCTATTGATACAACTTTTATTACTACCTCTGCTACTACTAATACGTTTTCCTATTATCTTACAGCTACTCCTAATCAACTTCAATACTATTTCTTCTACTACTACTACTACTACAATTTCTTCCAATACTGATTATGCTACAAATACTATAGCTTCCATTTCAATTACTACTGCTAATGCTACAACTTTTTCTACTATTACCTCTAATACTACTTCTCCCTCTAACATTTTGCCTATATATATATATATATATATATATATATATATATATATATATATATATATATATATATATATATATATATATATATATATATATATATATATATATATATATATTGTTAATATATATAATCTTAATTCAATATTAATATTAATGTTTATTTCTACTAAACTGGCATGCGGAGTTAACACTTTATCCTTCTTCTGTTTATGGCGATTTTTATCTAATGTAAGTATGTACATTTTGCTTATGTGTAAGGACATTTGTCATGCAACTTTTATTAGTTTTTGCCATGAGACAATTATACTACAAAGCAGTTTTCATCATATGTGTAAGGTGGTAAAGGAAATAAACTTATGAAACAATGCAACAGGCAGGTGTCAAAACCAAGTAAGTGCATTGATTTTTGTTATAAACATTTTGTGCTTGAAATATGTGCTTTTTATGTTAGTCACTTGTCCTCGTCTTAACACATTCCATATGCAATGCATGTCCATCAGATGTGATTCTTTGTTGTCTGTGTCTTAGTCATTTGACACGAGTTACTTTTGCATTTTGCATTTAGTCACCTACCAAATTTATTGTTCTCAATGCGGGCACTTTTATGTGGGCAACTTACTTCATAATTATATGACGTCATAATAATCACAAAGTGTGCGTGTATGTCGACGTTATTGTAGTTACGGTATTCCGTATTAATGATTCAGTATTCGTCAACAGCATAACTGGAACATCACCCGTGTTCTGGTGACGGACAGATTAATAAATATTTCTTTTCATCCTGAATGACAGGACAAAACACAAAAGAAAAAAAAGACCCATTGTTTAAAGACGTGTTATTTAATAATCAAGAAGAATTTTACAGTTTCGCAATGAGAGCGCTTGTTCTTCACCAAAGCTAAATGCATAGACGTCTATGTCAACTATACAAAAGCATTGATAAATAGTTCAAATATATGAAAACAGATTCCTTTATATATATTTCATATATATAACATCTTAAGTAAGTGCATTGATCTATAAACAAACTATATAATACCATTGGTAAGAGTTCAAATATATAAAAATGGATTCCAATATACATAATTAATAAATTGGTCTCTATACCAACTATATAATAAGAGGGCAACAACAATAAATGGGTCAATATTTTATATAAAAATGATTTCTTTATGCATAAATGATAAATACCCAAATACCTCTTTTAGTAGAATTAAGGAATAAATTGCCGCTGATAAATAGGATTCAGTGGATTATATAATTGTATTTATTGTATAACTTCTTCCAGTAAATTGTATCACAAATAATATAACCTTTATCTTTTAAATCGGAGGAGCATCATAACTCGGGACATTTACCTATAATGATACAATTGTTCAATTAAAATGTGGAGCAAAACACAATGAATTTAATTGTTCTTCCTAGATAGTTATGATATACTGATGTGGTACATATTCATACTCAAAGAGATGAAACGAGAATAACTGATGGTATGTCACAGTATATTCATACTATTATCAAGCAGGGGGACATACATGGGCTCTTTGAACTAGAGGCGGGACCCGGGAGAAGAAAGAATCTTCTGTTGGCTGGCGGAATTCTCTAGACAAATTATATCCTTCAACACTACAGAGGTATGATGAATGTAGACAATGCTTTATACAAAGTGGAATAACAATATGAATTCACTGATTCTGACAGCTGGTTTACCGATGACATTCTGTACGACCACAACAAATGCTATCTAACCTAAGACATTGGTACAACTGTAGGCGATCTATGGGTGCTTACTACTCAATGACGTTGAATCCCATCCTTGGGTATTATGTATATAATATGATTAACATGTTCATACGGAGGCAGTCTTGGATCAGTGACGTGCCATAGTATATGTTTTTAAGAAATAAAGAAGTACGAAATAAAAAAAAAAATAATGTAATGTTCCGTTTCACATTTACCAACTATTACAGCATTATGACATCTTTGCACAGTAAATTCAACACAAGAATAAATATAGAACATATATGTCTTTCAATTTTGTGCACCAGATGCGCATTTAGACAACTTATGTCCCCTCAGTGATGCTCGTGGCCCAATGATTGAAATTCACATAACATACAAATATTTGAGAGCAGTTTTGAAACCAAATGGGCCAAAAAGTGAACCAAAGAATCAATCTAAACAAAGAACTATGCATCATGGAAACATTTCTCAGAATGATTTACATAATTTCATGACTGAAAATTTAAAGTATATATTTCATGTCGACACAAAATCACTGACAAATAGATCTTCAGTACAAAAGCACTGAAAACTATACATCATGCCCTCGGGCCACCAGCAGTTACAGCGGTCTAGTGTTTATATTAAAGACATATAATATGTATATATCCACAAGAATGTGAAATTATCTACAAACTCTCCGTGATATATCGGTTTAATTCTTTTTACTACGAACGCAAAACTGTATTTGCATCTTCTTGGAAAATACATAGGCATGGTTGTGTAGAAATATCCCATTTCTACGAATCCTTTAACATGACTGTGCTATAAGTAGAAAATATCCATTCCCAGTCTCTTCTATTTCTTCTTTGCTTTTTATATATTTCTGTCTTGGAATTTCTGTTTTTCAAATTCGTGCAGGACTGAGATATCACATTTTGCATTAAGGAGGGCAGTCGCCAGGTTGACGACCTTCACGTGACATTTTCCCCTATTATTGTCGTACCATTTCTGGAGCATTGCGCGTATCAACTCAACTGTTCTTCCGTTAAACTTCTTTAGAAGTTTCAAAATGTCATCTGCTTTTAATCCTAACTCTAGTCCCACATGGATGTACTCACTCGATATCCTATCAGCGACAGCATGTAGAAGTTCATCGTGAACATCTGTTTGTAGATATTCAGGGTCCAAGCCGAAATCTTTTAGAAAATAATATAGTAATACGTTAAATTGATTTATATTCACATTTATTATATATACTATAAATCATTCCTTCATATGGCATGTGTCTTGGCAAGCATTGTGAAATGTACCATATGTACAATGCTACGGGAACCAAATGAACAAGCGTCAGTACATAGACTACGGACGTCAAATTAATATAAATTCTATGTTATATTCATATATGTAGAAGTAAGAAGTGAGAACACATCTGAATCTTCAATATAAGAAAAAAAAAACTTTTCCACACTGCTCTTACAAATCTTAAACTGTTCTGGTAGACATATAATATGAAAAGACGAGATTTGGGGCGAAGGTAAAAAGACATATCAAGGAATCAACCCAAGGAGAGTAGATGAAAAACACATTCTATACAGACATCTGTAACATCACACCATACAGTAATCATGGCAGAAAGTATAGACGGATAATCGATTTCATCCTTTACGATATGATCGTTCCTATATTTCAATGGACTAGTGTAATGAATTAAATGCATTTTATATTATGCATAAAACGTAAATAGCAAGAATTTTTACATAAACTTTTGATGTAATTGAACTTACGGTGCTCATCCCTGAGTCGTATAACCTATAAAACATGAAAGGAAAACTTTTGAAAGTCCCTATGCATATAAGCATTATGTAGCATACAACGGAATATTGTTTCATATTCACCCATAGATAAACCAATTGAAAACGACGAAAGGGTAATCACGATTAGGAAAATTGCAAAATAAAATGGAAAGAAACAAAGAATGTCTGCTAATTAAACCTCGGATTAACTGGGGCGAGTTTTATAGCACTAATAGCTTACGTACAGTAGCAATTTTCCATTCAGGCAAATAAGTAGCTTAGTTCAAATTCATGGTGTAAAATGATTGGTTTAAGTCACAACTCAGTGCCATGCAATGCAATGGACATTCTTGAAAGAGGTAATTCGTCTCGTATTGACTAAATAACTTTCTGAGAAACGTTGATTGTCTACTTTTTACTCTTTTTTGGTGAACAGTTATCGGAAATTCGTTTTTCAATTTATATAATGAACATTTAAATTTATGTCATGAATATGTAATATACCTTGCACAATATGTGGGAATTCATCCCTGCTTCATCTAGAACACGCCTTAGTTTTATCAGACTGGGTGTTCGTTCCTGATTTTCCACTTGTCTTTTCCACTCCATCAGGATTAGCCAAACAATATCAGACTTATTGAGTTCTTTGTAGTCGGATTGCAAATCATCAGCAAACGTTTTATGATTGTAAATTTTTGCAGCAAGTGGGTACATGTCGTCAACTTTAAGCAGCAATGCCACTCTCATTAGTAACAGGTCATCCACTACATATGATGTATCTTGTGCCACATCACCTATTTAATATAAAATATTCTGATTATAAGAAATTTGATTATTCCTATTGTATATTTGGAAAAAAGAAATAATAATAATAATAATAATAAATAAACCAAATAAATATAAGATTCCCAGCTTTCATCATTAGCCTAACTTAGAAAGAAAAAACTGAAACTAATATCCCAACCAATATCACATGATTAATCCAGGTATAGTAGTCATAAATTACTTACTCGTTGATATCATCTATTTATTCCGTGTATAGCATTTGTTCTTTTTTCTTTTAATATTTTTTAAAATACTTAAGTTTTTCTTCTTATGAATTATCGTATCTTATATGTATGGAACTTGAATACGCTGCTTGCATTGCATTCAATGTTATGCAAATTTTTATTCATTAACAAAATCAATGTTCCTCTATACATAATGTCTGTACACGTGATATATGTGGATGTCGAACGATTTCTAAATCGAGGTCATAGGTCGATATTTTTTATTGCAATGCGTGTTCCCATCAGTCGGGGAATATCTTACTTCACGTACATTCGACTTTGACGCAATTATATGCTATGTAGGTACAGAACTAAATCAATATCGCTATTTCTGAAATGGATTTATCTTGGTTATATTAACAATGTTTACAATTTGTTGATAAGAGTGTTCGTTTAGTAGAAAAATATTCGATATAATGAAAAGTGTTCGATTGGTTAAATGGGCGCAACCGTTGCATTCTAGTGAATTGTACGGGTATTTTACAGATGGATTGTAGAGATAGGCCATTCGAAGGCTCAAATCAGGACAGTCACGTTTGACCTCTACGCTCCAAATGTCAGACCACAAGGCAGACATTTTGTCGGACCAACCCACAGAATATTCACTTGCAGAGAGCGGCAGTTTTGTAAATTCTAGACGATAGAGTTTAGCAGTGTCCGATGCAGTAAGTTTACTGCAATTTGCCAAAAACAGTCAATTTCCCACTCGTTCGAAACAATTACTGTCAGAACAAAAAGTTAATGTGCCAACGCTGACTAAGAAAATTAAGGGAAATTCGGTCAAAACATTCAGAGGAGAGGGGAATCTAATCCAGTACAAAGATTTACATGAAAAACTAGACAGATTGTCCTAGGAACTGATCTCGAAACCGGAGTCCAAGAAGGTGGTACGTTCGATAAGAAACAAAATATTGCACAGGAACAAACTTACCCGTATTGCCTACGCACGTCCAGCAGGGTGGAAAACAATGCAAGAATATGAATGCAACGACTATGCTTCATACTCCGATGAAACTTAGGAGTGCGGAAAATCAAGCTCTGCAGATCATACAAAAATACCCCATACCCTAAATCAAATGGCTACCCCAGGAGAACCCCACAAAACACAAATATATGCTACAATCAAGAGTCTACAGATCAAGGAACCGCAAGCAGCGGCAGTCAGTAACAAAGATGAGTATCAAAATTTGTTTGTTTTCTTTGTATAGAAAAAGCATCCAAAATGTGACTAACAGAGTGACGAAAAGTTTATATAACCATAAATCATTTTGGGATAAAATTCAGGCTTATGATGTATCAAAATATTATTAAAAATGGATACAATCTGTCATTTATTAGCAATCCCCCGTCTATGTATTTTAAAAACAATAAATCAGATTTAGATAATTGTCGCTTTGTTTCTGATGAAATTCTAGAGTTAATCAATTCCGGGAGGGTTGTTGAAGTTCCATTTAGACCATATGTAGTAAGCCCTCTTTGTGTTGCTCAAAATAGAGAGAGAAAACGTATTATTTTGGGCTTGAGTCGTTTAAATCTTTACATTAAAAACAGAAAGTGAAATTTGAAGACTTGGGAGTAGCTTTACAATACTTCAAACCGGATTGTTTTATGACAAAATTTGATTTACAGTCCAGCTATCATCATATAGATATAAATCCTAGATTTTTCAAACTTCAGATTTTTCTCCGGGAGAGATTTTTTTTCTGTTACACTGTGTTACCTTTCGGATTGAATTTAAGTCCTTTTGTGTTTACAAAATATTTGAGACCTTTGGTTAAATATTGGCCTGAAAACAGAATCAAGATGGTTTTATATCTAGATGATGATATTATTTTTTTCTGATTCATTAGACTGCTGTAGAAGAGATAGTGAATTTATTAAGAACTTTTTTTATTGAGGCAGGGTTCTTTTTATCAATATGAAAAAATCTATATTCGACCCAACCCAAGATCTGGAATAGTTGGTTTTATGCTGGAGACCTACAGACATTTCACTGTTCATTCCGGACAGATGTATTTGTGACGTTGAAGAATGTTCAATACGAGTTACGTCCCTTTTACCTTATATTACTGCCAGACTACTAGCTAGATCTACGGGGAAAATTATCATTATGTCTTCGGTGATGGGAAATGTGGTTCACTTGATGACCAGACGTTCTTATAAAAGTATTGGATCTAGAGTATCTTGGGGCAGAATTCTAAATAAAGATAATATTAGTTTCTTTATTCCAGAGTCAAGGTTTTGGGAAAAAACAACTTGATATGTACAACGCATGTCGTTTAAACACTCGTTTTAAACAAGACGTGTTAATATTTTCTGATGCCGGTGATTCAGGAGGCGGAGCTTACACTGCACAAATAAATGTTTTGGTCTGACGATGAACAGCTCTACCTGGAAGGAATTTAAGGCAATCGAACAGGCCATCTTTTCATTTGGTGAAGATAATACTATGCGTGGAAAATCCCTAAAATGGTTTACAGATAGTCAAAATTGTGTGTATAGTTAAAAGTGGTAGTACAAATATGGAACTTCAAAATATGTCTTTCAATATTTTTGTTTACTGTTTAAAAAGTAAAAATATAAACTTGGATATTGAGTAAATTCCAAGAGCTCAGAATACCATGGCTGACTATATAAGTTGATTAGTTGAT
Source organism: Pteria penguin (assembly GCA_035048485.1). Classification (NCBI taxonomy): domain Eukaryota; kingdom Metazoa; phylum Mollusca; class Bivalvia; order Pterioida; family Pteriidae; genus Pteria; species Pteria penguin. Next base: position 63,765,364 of record CM068584.1, read on the forward strand.
TTCGAAGACTGGCGAACTAAAGTAAGTATTTTGCATTCATGAATAACATATGGGGTCCGTTTTGGGTCGATAGATTTGCAAGTCATGTTAATACAAAACTACCTAGATTTGAGTCTGTTTTCTGAAATCATGGTTCCGAAAATGTGGATTGTTTCAGTGTCGATTGGAAGGGAGGAAATAACTGGAAAGTTCCTCCTGTCTCTTTGAGAGGAAATTTATTTTGCATATATAATTGAATGTAAAGCTTTTGGAACCCTCTTAATTCCAAAATGGCCATTTTTTTTTTTTTTTTTTTTTTTTTTGCGCTTTTGTCATTTCAACAAAAGAAATTTAGAGAGGTTATTTAAGACGTTATTCAAGATGCATCTTTTGCGATATCTTGGATGCACGACTTAGCTGGTTTTTAATCCTTGTTATTCAGTTTTATTCAAGCAAGTTAAAGAAGTAGCAATTAGAAAAAAGAACCCATTTCCCCCGAATATCTCTTTTCTGTAGTTGATTCTCTCGGTAAAGATTACAGTTCATTGTTTACTTTAAGAACTGTAACTATGTGCTTAATAGGATATGCTGACAAAGTCTTATATATTAAGGTCAGTCAATTAGCTGATTTCATATACTCGTGCTAGGAAGTTTATAATGATGGGACTATGAAATATTGGGTTGAATACGTCTATATTTGGCATTCATAGTTTGAGATCAAATGCGGCCGGGGATGAGTGATGGAATTTTTAAAAAGCATGATAGGTGGAAATCTGACAAGGCAAAGGATGGGTATGTTCATATACTAAAATATTCAAGAAGTTTTATCTGTTAGTAAAAGATTAAGAGTTTAATTATATCCATTTACACACTATTTTTCTTCTTTATTGATCGAAAATTTAATGAGCGCTTCGCTCCTCCAAATATTGTGTTTATTTATATTATAAATTATTTATATTCGTTTGAGCAAAGCGAATTAGAATATAATTGCATATTGTAAGAACCTACTTTTGCATCTGTCTTCACAATGTCCATCTTCTTCCTACATTGAAATATATGGTATGGATAAATACACTCGATATATGGAAACTGATGTCAGCAAAAGAAAACTCAATAATTTATCTAATATGCTTATAATAATTTTTCAATGGAGAATACATTGCAAATGCTTCTTTAGTGTTTTTTTTTTTCGTATAAAGAGATCTGCATTTTATGCCTGCAATTTCTTCATATTCTCAGAAAGGAAACTAAAAATCCTCTCCTCTAATGAATATTTTATGTTGGTCTAATTCCTCAATATTGAGATATTTGATAAAAATAATTTCGTTTTTCTCACTTTGGTTTTACTACCACCACTAATATCTGGCATAACGCCTTTGGAAAAGATCGTCCCAGCGAAACCTTCATCGACCGATCAGAATGTTGCCTTGACTATTTCAGGTGTGCTTTCTTTTCATCGGAAGAATGAATATTCAAGATATATATCGAGGTTTCACGATCAAAATTGACGACAATGATTGCACTCACAGTTGCAAAATCATTGACATCTGCAGGCGCGGATCCAGAATTTTTTTTTTGAGTGGTGGTCCACCCATGCTCATCCACATCAATGTGTGCAAAGTTAGTCATTTTACATCGAAAAATAAGATGAAAAGCAATTTTCACCAAACCTTCAGACTCTCAACCCATCCCTCTGGATCCATGCATGACCTGGCAGAGTTTATAGTCTGAAAATCTCATTTTTAAATTTTTGTTCTTAGCATATTTAAATGAAATGTTGACTGGGACGACCTTTTCTAGGGAGTTAATTCAGATTTTAATGGTGGAATACGTGGTAAACGGAACCGGAACAAATGCTCTTATTAAATTGAACCGATTAACTCGGTTTGTGCTGTATAATGCGATATCTTAGACGTCTTTTTGACTACCTCTACTTTACTTATTTTGTAATGTATGTCAGTGATTCGTAAAATGACACTATCTGATCTGATATCACATTAATCAATATGCATCATAAACTAAAACTATACAAAATATGAACACACATCGATAGAATACTGACCTTAATCAGGCTGGCCTTGAGGTTTTCAGCAGCAGCCGAATTGTATGTGATGTGGAATAAGGATTTTGTTTCCACAGTATTGTTAGTGGAAAGAATCCAGGTCAACCTTTGTTCCACGAACTGTACAATTGTTCTGCACAAACATACATTGATGTGTCTCTGATCGTCTAAATGAACCACTGATATATTGATCTGATTGTATTCTCTTCGGAATGCTATGAGATGCAATGGTCCACTTTGAAGGATAATAAGCCCGTGGTAGATTTGACTATCGAATACTGGCCACAATGAAAGGCTGGAGGCGATAAGTCTGTTGTAAACTGCAGATGGAATAGCTGTGTTGAACGAAAACGATAACTGAACGGCTTCCTGGATTTCAATGACATTTAATGCATCGAGTGAGATATCTCTATTCATAATACATGGCATGTAGAAATAATCCTGACATTCTTCAAAACCTTCAGCATTATACACTTTAGGTTCAGATACCAAGTCTAGTTTCTTCATGAATCTTTGTAAATTACGGCGAACCCTGGTTTCAGCAATGTTTCCCATTGACACTTCATCAAAATACTTGCGTTCTATTCTGCCAGTGTTTTGCATATTTAGCCATTTTTGTACTAGCCGTTTTTCTGAAGAGGACTTCCAACAGGTGATAAAGGATAGCATAGCATTGGTTATCCATCTTGGATCCAGAACTATATGATCTTTATGTTCTTCGTCAGGGAAAAAGAGTAAATAACCAAGGCTATGAAAATATTGGATACAATAAATGAGCTCTTTTTCATTCAATGGTTTCTCCATCTGACTATTTATTTGTTCAAGTTGATCTAAGGCAATTACTTTCTCAGATTTTCTCAAGATTAACTTCTGGTGAAGATCGTGCCATGACCGAGGTATCATCTGACCATATTCTGGATAGGATTTGCCGCATAAAAGGATAATGTCACGGAGTTTTCTTGTGGTTTCTGCATTCATATCGCACGCATTTATGAACAAATCTTCATGTACGATGAGTTGTCCCGTGTCGACCAGAGGTTGGAATTTAATCTTTATCTCCTCAATTATGTGGGATATTTCCAAGGTATCCTAAAATGAATCAATTGGCAATGTATTTTAAATAATACTTGATACACTATCATTACTCGTGAAGCTTGTAAGCCAGGAGACGATTGAACGATACGCTAATCCAGTCTACAGTCTTTTATTTGTGTGCAGAGGTGACTGAAAATATACTATCCACAAAAAGATACGAAATGGAATACATATATATCGATGCGAGGATATTGTTGGACAGATTCCATCTCATGAATTTATAAACAAGACATGACGGCAAAACTCACCAGTAGGAATAATACTGATAGAATACTTAAGATAATGACTAATTTATTTCCAAAAGAACTATATTTACCGGAAGTTTGTCAATGTGTGTACCAACGAGGACAATCCTTGGAAAACCGCGGACATCACTTTGTACATATGTTGTAGTTGTGGTAACCCAAAACTCAATGTAGTCTACAAAAAAGGCATACATAAGCTGATGTATGCGAAATGGTGTTGTATGAAAAAATGCAAAATTTTGATAATAATCAGATGAATTATTAGAGTTTTGTAATAATCACGATTGACTGGTGTTGTACCTATACATGTATGGACAGTTCTGAGAGATACAATCCCCATCGATGAACCTAGAGATGTCATGTAAAGGATGGCATCAGGTAACAGAAAGATTGGAATACTCTCATTTCTATACGTAAGGACCTAGGCAGCAGTTATTCAGGTAATAACGAGTAAAAACTGTGCTGGTTTACGTTGCAATTGATTGAATTTGGAACCACAATCGATGTCAATAGTTTTTATGATAGGAACCAGGAAAAATATTATTTGTCCAGCTAAAGATATATTTTTTGAGTCGGCCAGACAGATGTTGATGTCTGCGGAATGGTGTAGTATAAAAAAACGATGTCTTGAAAACAATCAGATTAAATTATTTCAGCTACGTGAAATTCACAAGTAACTGGTGTTGTACCTTTATATGCATTGACAGTTATGAGAGAGACAGAATTTCATAGATGAATCCAGGGATGATGTTAATTATTAAGTCTCAACTAGGAGCGATCTCATTAGGTAACAACTAAAATGGGAAGACTGTAATTAGGGAATTGATATACGTAAGAACCTGGAAACAGGTGTTTAGGAGGGGAAAACGGAGTTCTGGTTGATGTTGTAATTGATTGAATTTTGAACCACGATCGATGGAAATAGTTCAGATAAGAACCAGGAAAAATACAATATGTCCAACGAAAGGTATGAACATTTTTATTTGTTGTTTAAAAGAAATATTACATGGTGTATTTAGATACGCATGCACATGGCCGAAGGGTATTTATCGTATAACTGAAACAGATGTCTGTTATTCCATCATGAATATAAACTGTTATTCATGTAAAGATTCACATACCCTTAACTGATTTTTTGCCTTCATCAGAAGGATCTACGCTATGATCATCTACCATTCCGTCCATCCACAAAGAAGCGTTAAAGACAAGAATGTACAAGTGTCTAGGAAACAGATGATCCTGGTGCAATGTATAATACATGATATTTCCTGCGAAATCCCAAACGTTTATTTGGGTAAAATCTTTCAGTCCAATTATTTTCTCTATTTGTTCATCTACAACAATTACAAAGATATAGTTCGTAAATCATTAATACATTAATATCAGTAATAGTCAATAAATTTTCGAACAAGGAATTTGGACATTTCTCATACCAGAGGTAACTACACACACACACACACACACACACACACACACACACACACACACACACACACACACACACACACACACACACACACACACTGAAAGGTTAAATATCATATTGTGGAAATTTCAGCACTGTTATGTGTAAAAACATATGTCAATGTAATCATTACTCAGGCAATCAGCCAGTAAAGACTTATATAACATAAATCATACCTTGCATGTGCCATTCACCGGTATGTATATTTGCAAAGATTTTCCCTATGTGCAAATCAATGCCGCTCGTCATTTTTGTTTTCTGTCTAGGCAATCCGAGGAGACTGTTTACTAGAATTGTCTTCCCCACACCAACGTGACCAATAAACTTGCAGTTAACAACATTAAAGGGAACTGCATCTTCATTGAGTGATTTTAAAAACTGTCTTATGGTGTCGACTCCTAGTCGTTTTATTTCGTTTGGAACTTTTTCAAAAACATCTGGTTGAAAAGGGAATATGATTTATTTCAAAATAAGGTATACATGTTCTAAATTTCAAGAAAAAAAAAAAATAAAGGAGATCATTCATCTTAGGAACTGTTAAGACTTATAGCATTAATCCATAAAAAGTTAAATTATTCTGTATAAGATTATTGCATACTAATTGGCAAGTTGAGGCACAATTGAAAAGTTCAATACAAGAGAAAGGAGCAATAGCCGATATCTACAAGAAAGGGAATCAGTAAGCTTTACCGACCGCTCACGTTAATAGTGAATCCATGTTTTAAAAAAGTTTTAAAAGATCTTCATTTTCAGCGAGTAGATGATATGTCTCTACCAGTAGAGAGGAATAAGAAGACTTACATACAAACAATATATCAGACCTTGTTAATGTCTGTGAGCAATGGTCTTTTAGTGACCTTAACATTTGCGAAATATCGACTTTGTCGTGATTATTCTGAATCAAATGACTACCACTTCGTTCGTTCTGACAACAAAAAGGACATTAAGTACATTGTAGTTTACAGGTATGTATATGGTAGACTAACTATAGTCCTGAGGAATTTCTATGTTCATTCAAGTCTCGTGTCATACAATAGGACTTATCTTAAATTTATATGATATTCTGGATGGAGACCCATCATGGCCATTTTAAAAGCAAACTTTTACACCAACATTTCGTATTAAACTTATTTCACTGTTTTTTTTTTTTATGATTTTGAACTTTTGTTTTCATGTAGAATACTGACAATAAGGATACAAACCTTGTGTGAAAAAAAAATTATAAGTTCTGTAATCAACACTATTGAAACGAATGTCGGTTGATGAGTAGAAAAGCACTAAATAACTTCCCACTCTTTTTCTGTTAATCTATCAATTTGTGTATCTATATCTATTTATCTATGAATATAATAAAACTTACCCCTAAAGGCCTGTTGAAGAAAGAATATGAAAAGGTTAAAACACATGTGCATATATAAAAAAATATATATGTAAATGATCGATCAGACAAGTATTTCAATACAGTTGAAATTATATTGTGAGTCCTGCGTTTTAAATTATGTTTGAATTTTTTCACTTGTTGATTTTTTGTTGTACATTGCCATGTATCATATCAGTGGTTGACTAACAATGTAAGTTAGAATGTTTCATGGTCAAACGAAGAATGCAATCTGATTTCATCACCAGAATGTTAAATAATAATTTTGACTTCCCTGAGCATTAAGAGAAAACTTACTTCGTTTTTATTTTTGGTTTTTTTTTTTTTTTTTTTTTTTTTTGGGGGGGGGGGGGGGGGGGCGGTTATTTACTTTTTTGTTTGTTTAGTTTTTTTTTTGTATTTGGTTTTGTTTTTGATGGCTTTCGCTTTTGGGGATGCTGATTGGATTATAACCAGAATTACAACTATTTTGATTTGATTACTTAGTACTTACTTGTTTTGTTTTCGGATTTCCTAACTCTTCAGCTGTCTTGCCTTTCTGTGAAACAATTAATACGGAGTTTAATAAGAATTTCTCCAAGTGAGCTCGATGTTTCACTGTGACAGAAATAAGAAATGTTTCCCTCATACAAAGGGTATATAGGTAGTAAATGTCCTTGGATTTTATAGAGAGGTTATCTCGTTGAAAATATTTAGAACTTTCCAGTTTTAACCTGTCAAAATGCGTATATAGTGCAATAAAGATATACTAGTATATATGCATTTATAGCTATAATGTAACATGTCTCATGACTTCGAAATTGCATATGCTTTTAATGTCCAAAGCATACAGTTGAATTTATTTACGTAACATATCATGGACAAGGTCTTCTCGCAAATGAACCGAATCTACAAAACACTTATCACCAATGACAACGTTACACTATAACCTCGTGAATTTACACTATAACCGCGTGTAATAACCTCGTGAATTTAAATGAGCAGAATCGAATGCCTCTGAATTCACATGTCAAAAAGTCAAAAAACGCAATATTTCATTCATTTTCGAACCGTGCAGAGGTGAATTGTGTGGTTTATGTATTGTTGATATCCTTCATTCATTATTTTTTTTTTTTTGTTGAATAATTTAATATTATCGAATAACCATAAGAATTTATGGGAGTGGTGTTTGTATATAGAGAATAGTTGAATTTATATTATTTACACTGTTCCTAATTGAGAAATTCGCTGCCGATGATAGAAGACTTCTAATGATTTCAACGTGACCATATTCTGCTGCCTCATGGAGAGGTGTGTTTTTATTCTACAATGCAAAGGGAATATAAGAATAATACAGTTACATGAACGTTATATAAAATATGATATTATGAAAAAGTAAGTCTAGTGGTTTTTAATTTATCTTCAAAAATAATATATGGGTAGCATGTAATTATCACTGTGACATTCACTGCAACGTAGGATTGTGGAGAAGGCATATAGTCGTGAATATCAAAAAGATCGAAAAAAGTAAACGAAACTTACAACATTTTAAAATATGTCCATATTGTTGCTGTTCAGGACATGTAAGTGTATCTACGAAAATATCTTAAAGTGCTTCTCTTACATCACCTTCAAAATATGCATCGGCTTTATAACCTAGATATATTATCATGTAGGCCCACTTATACATATACCACTTTTTTTTTAAAGAGAAACACGTCAATTCCAACTTTGAAATGAAGAAGAACCTAAAACATCTATTGCGTATAAAAATAACCCTCACCCTTTACGTTTTACTAAGCCGTACAAACGAGACAATAAGTCGTACTTACTTACTTACTTACTCGTACAAACGACTTTCTAACAGACAAAACTGATTGCGTGTAAGAAAGGTGTGTATATAAACGATTGCACAAAATAAGGCATAGAGTCTAGCACCATGTCTCAAAGACATATCTGTATCTAAGATAAGAATTTTGTTTTAGAATTAGATAACATTTGTTACGCACCTGATATGTCTCGCTTAGATATCTATGAAATGAAAAGTAAATCGGCTTGAAAGACTCTTTTTTTACGTTCGCTGTTGTTTCTGTTCGATCTTTATTGATATCATAATAGTAAATAAAAACTAACACTAAAGGAGCATTACGTATAATTAACGTAGCCGATGTCATTTGTGGGTTCAAGGTTATGTATATCTATCAGTTTTAATTTATTCCTTGTTTATTATTATAGTCATCGTTATTATGTTAAATATTACATGTATAATATTTAACATTATCATCGCAGTGTCGTTGCTAAGAAGACTTAGACTTTTTTCATTCTGAATCATTGGTCAAAAGTCCAGGTCTTTCAACCATATCGCAAAACATTATTATATCTAATTGGCGGAAGAAATGTTCGTGTAGGAACATGGAAATTGTTGGTCAAGGATCGGCGGATAACACTTAAGTTTGTTGTTTTGGAATTGAAATGAGGTGAATGTCATAAAATGATGTTTGTATGTATTCTGGGGGAATTCAGAAATGAACTGAAAACAGTCTATATGACATTGCGATTAGCGAAGTGAGATGGAATACATGCAAAATGGATTTAATCAACCTATATGTTAGCATAATAAGCTTTCGTGTTGAAATAGATAACATGTATGTCGACTTAATCTAATGAATAGTACCTTGCATGAAATTACAAGCAGAAATATCAAGTTCGGAAAGCTACATGCAACGTAAGTGAATAAAAAGTTCTAGGTGAGATCACATGGTATTATATAATAAAGGAAACATTGGTTGCCTGAATTTTCGACGTTAAAACGACCTTTCGTTAAACCCATATTCTATCTTTTGATAAAAGTTCTCGATGTGATGATTAAAGCTTTATACCCTATGTTCGCTAGTACAGTGCATATTATAGGTTAGTTTATTCTAAATTGTTTTGATAATATACATAAGCCTAAAACATATTAAAAAGGACCCTTGCAAATGTTGGTATCAAATTCGCCGTATTAAGTAAGATATGGCTGTCTAAAAAGCAATGTTTGTAAACAGAATGTTTACAACCAACTTATCACGTGATCTAAATCGGAAGCTGCCGCATCGTGGGCTTGACAAGTAATTTTAAGAATCTGCATTCAAGTCTGCTAAAGTCAGTGTTTACTGAAATCGGTTTTTTTTTTCGGAGTCTCCCTTCATCGTATTTGCTTTGATTAAATTGCGCTTGCGCGAAGTCAGATTATGGTTGTATTTATGGAATACCCACTTTATTTACGAAATATTTTCTTTTTATTTTGATATCTGCGAGGGTTTGAAGCCACAAAAATGTTATTAACGCAAAGTGAATAACTTCAGCCATACGAGAAAGTTTTTGTTTTACATGCCCCAATTTTTTGAAATTATACCGAATTGTAAGGTATACAACTTTAAGTTATGATTACAGTTGCTTCACAAGTACTATCTACGCAAAGTGAAAAAAAGTATAAGGGATTCTATTGCAAACGCTTTTGGTTTGAAGTATATTTAAGTCACCTAATCGTAGGTGATACGTGGTGCAATCAACTGAAATTAAGTACGTGATATTACTTTCAATACATTATATATCATACGGTGCCTCGTAGATTTCAGCATTCTAACTCACACACGCTAACGGACACTGATTATCGTATCGTATTCGGTCACAACTTTATCATAAATATATAACATATATACCTTTCAATTTTGTGCACTCGTGATGCTCGTTGCCGAATAATTTTAATTCACATAAGATATAAATATTTGAAGAGCAGTGTTGAAACCAAAGTGACATTATGTAGGCGTGTGGACGTGCCACTGGGCCGACCGCACGCTGGAATAAAGGGTGTAAACGCTAATTTCTTCCTGAGCTAAATACGCGAGGAGTGTACTTGCATCTGGTCGGCTCGTGTGCGAAAGCAGTCCTCGTGACCGCTTTTCACGTTAACGCGTATGTTATGTTAGGACTGCTCCCATTTGCATATATACCGTGCTTAATTATATTTGCTTCGTCTGTATTAAATGACATCCACAGCAGGTTAGCAAAACAGGAGACGCTAACTTCTCCAGGGCACCTGGTCTCACCTCTAAATTCCATGAATGTCCACTGTGGTACATCGTTGTTGGTGCCACAGTCATGTGCTATCAGTTACTTTCGTATTTTACTTAACATTAAATCATTGTCAAAAATTCCAATGAATATTTCATATATATACAACAATGGAGGTGTGCTAGTGAAAAAAAAATTGTAAAACATTTCATATAAAAGAAAAAAGGAAAAGAAACTTTATCTCTAGTGTTTGTTAAGCATGCTGTGATATATGCAAGTCATTAAAACAACATTATTGGTGTTGTCGTCATGGCGTAAGATCATATGCGGCATGCACATTGTAAGCAAATCGAAGCCGTCGTATGGCTTATATAGACTACATATATCATATATGCACATCAATAGAAGTGCTGTGATGTAGATGATGTAATCTCCCCACCTCGGCATCAAGTTACATATTACACATAAAATAAAGAACCGTTTGCTTAGATATTGGGTAGTGCGTTTTCGGATCTAGCAATGTGGATAGGGGAGTTGCAACCCTCCCCAATTTTGGTATTTTGGTCTGACAAAAGAAAGGTAGCACGGGAAATGAGGGAGAGCTGATTAATGCAAACGACAAGTATTTGTCCTATTTTTTTTTTAAATTTCGTGATCCGATGTAAGTCGCCGGTTTCACTTTAACTCAACGCGAAAAATTTCCGTTTGTAATTTAGTTCTACGTGCTAAACGTACATTTTGCAATTTCAGTTTACAGAAAGTTTGTAGTAAGCTGCACAGGGAGCTAAGTAAACATGTACCTCTGATATACAGGCAACCGACGAGCTTGCTGCTGCTCTTTTACCTTGTGATATTGAAGACAGGTACACGGCAATGGATGTTTCAGGGACCAGGCGATGGTAATTGCTTATATACAGATGGGTGTAGTCCTAACATAGCATACACGTTAACGCGAAAAGCGGTCACGAGGTCTGCTTTAGCACACGTGCTAGGACTGCTCGACCAGACGCGCGAGCGCTCCTTGCGTTAACGCGGGAGGGAATTCGCGTTAACGCGATTCATATAATAACTGCTAAGACTGCTTTCATCATAATAAGGCAAACTTCCTATATAATATTAAGAAGTTCAAATTCGTTTTCAAAAAATTAAAAATTACTTGAAAAGTATCAATTTCTACTTTACGACCCCATTCTTTTGCATTTATGATGATGGATGAAATGTCGAACATGTGTCACCTAGTCAGAAGTCAGGGCGGTCGCATTTGTAAACGGATTGGGCTGAAAAACAGAAACATTGGTATGTTTCTTTACACCTTCGCACGACCTAGTCAGATATTCCACTTTTTAATTATGCACCTGTAAATCCAGAAGATTTAAATTGTAATATGCACTGCACATAGTATGAATTGCAATACAACCCCCCCCCCCCTTTCACCACACACACATTTTCAAAATGTTCAACCCCCCCCCCCCCTTTTTTTTTAATTCCTGGATCCGCCTATGTACCGAATTTAGTTCATTATTAGACAAATCCTTCGGGGTGCATTCTTGCTTTGAACCATTTATGCATGTCCCTTTTTGGAAATCTCCATCGGAGAAAAGATAAAAAAGACAGTTGTACGAGAATAGTCAGACATACACGTAATGCAGCAATACAATGGCTACACGGCATATATATAAATGACTAAGCAATAGCGTAATTTAACATTGTATATATGTATATCTGTCGAATTCCTAAACTTAGAAATTTAAAGTCGAAATAGCAGTCATGAAATTTTACGTGTATCAATTATTTATGGGACTCTGATGATTAAGATAACTGTCGGATCAAAACTATCTCTAAAAGGGTATTTAACATTGCAATCCTCTATGTTAGTACTTGTAAAGCTGTAAGAGCAGGGAGTCAAAGCGTTGGAATATAGTGTTATTCAACAATGGTTATAAATGCAAAAGGATGGGATCGTAAAGAAAAAATTGATACTTTTCAAGTGATTTATAAATTTGGGAAAATGAATTGAACTTCCTACTATTTTACAGAAAGTTTGCCTTAAGATGATGAAAGTATTCTTGACAGTTATATGAATACGATTTTCTTTTGTTTTACAATTAAAATTCCCAATGTTGTTATTGGACATTTTTAAAGCAATTAATTGGTATATTGTAGGAAACACGTATTTCACTTACCCAGCTTTTGGCATTAACATCGGCATTAGCATCGATCAGTATCTTCACTATATCAGTATGACCCTTTAATGCCGCCTTGTGGAGTGAAGTGTCCTGATTGCACAAGGGGAAAGATATGAAAGAAGGAATACCAAATCATTTTGATTATAGAAATTGTTCAAATGTCACCATCTAAAAGTATCAAGTGGCGTTGAGTGTTCAATTCAACAAAGTACAATTTATTCACGAAAAAGAGGCTTCTATGTACGATAATGTGTCATATGGTGCGACTGTTATTAATAATTCAATAATATTTCTGGAATACTGTTTTATCAAATGGTGAACTTTGAATTTATGTTTAGATTGACATTAAAAGGTATAATCTGATCAAACACTGTTAAAATTACTCCAAAATATAAGTAAATATATGCACAACCACTGTAATTGCCTGACATAAAGACATATGTCGTTTTTTTCTGTATGAATAACGTTGATCCGTGACGTCATACCGCCCCATATTTGATCCACTTTTCAGCACAGAAAGTGATGTTTGGCAGACTTTTGATTGTTATGCTTATGACGTCATAATGAACTCTCACACAGTTGTACGAGAATAGTCGCAACATACATACAAGTAATACAAAAATATGCAGAAATCCGATTTTAATAAAATCCTATCAAAGTGTCTAAAAGGAAATTCAGGTTTTTCACCAGTAACATACTGACGATATTGGAATGAAAGAAATACATTTCATTCTTTATGCAATGGTTACACGGTAGATATAGAAATGACAGACAAGGCAAAATCGTAATTAAGTTACTTTCGTATTTTATATTAACATCACATTTATTTTCTTTGCAGTGTGAAATTCGTTAAAAAAAGTTCCCCCGAAGGGCACCTGGTCCCACCTCTAAATTTCAGGGGCCCGTTGAATGTCCACTGTAATACATTGTTGTTAGTGCCATAGTCATGTAACACCAGTTATTTTCGTATTTTACTTAAACATGGTGCATACGTATCAGTAGAAATGTCGGATCAAACATATTTCTAAGAAAGAATATAAAAGAGTGATTTGTACATACATGTATGTAAGAAAAATAATTAAAATATATAAAAATGCTTCACTCGCCGCCGTCTGGGTTCGATCCGTTGATATTGATATTTGAGATAGGCGGTTTTATCCACTGGACTACTGCGTCTTTGATGTGAATACTTACCTGCAATTTACTTTTAAAGTCATATTGTGGTTGAAACTTCATTGTAGTTTAATTAATAGTTATTAATTCACATATTTATCGTGTATAGTACTGTATTTATTAAATTATATTTCGGGTGTTATTAGGATAAATAAGGAGAACAAAGGAAGGCGTTTTTATGGAGAGATCAGGGATGATTTTTTACTTGAAACTTTTGAAATTATTTACCTGCTACCTGCAGTTATATTGTAAATGCCTACGGTAGCATATTTTTTGTATGATGAGACATCAGAATGTACGAGATTAACAGAGGCTATTACGTCACATTAGGATCATTGATGGACTGTACCACGGTGTTACAAGAATATAATCCTGTGCTAATGAAAAATAATATACCGCCGTTAGCACTTTAAAGAAAAAACTAAGAGCAACGAATCAAAGGTTTCAAATATAGGGTGATGCTAAATGTTCAATAGTCTGGACGGTAACATTAACAATTAAAATTTCCAATGTAGATATGATACATTTTAAAAACAATCAATGATGTGAACCAAGCCACGTGTAACCAATTCCAGATCATGATTCCCTTTATTTTACAAATAAAATTTCCAATGGAGATAGGGGACATTTCTAAAGCAATTAGTTGGTATATTGTAGAACACATGTTTTTCACTTACCCAGCCTTTGGCATTCACATCGGCCTTAGCCTCGATCAGCATCCTCACTATATTACTGTGACCATTTAATGCCGCCCAGTGGAGGGGAGTGCCATGAATCTACAAGGAGACAGATATGAAAGAAAGATAACCCCATTTTGATAATAGATATTGTACAAATTGCGCAATGTAACAAAGCAAAATGGAGATGAGTACTAAATTCAACAAAGAAACATGTCAAAATCAAGAGTTTTAGTTTCCTAATTGTACATACGAACGTACAAAAATCATTCACGAAAAGGTACGGTTCCATGTACAACAATGTGCTGCTCTTATTAAGAATGCAATAATTTACGGTATAATCTTATCAAACATAGGTAGAATTACTCCGAAATTTGTAATAATGCAATGAGCTGTAAATCTGTTGATTTTGGTTTGGGGATATGTCTATTTACTACATGGAGAAACTCAAAGATCTAATTCTTATAAACAACATCAATGTAGATATTTTAATGGACAGTGTTTTATGCTGGGATACCCTGTTCCTTTCTTACATTCAGTGTGATCTCGAAATCAGCATATGGACCATATTTCTTGTTTTTGGCCATATCACAGAAATATGCATTTTTTTTCACTGAAAACTGTATTCTGAGGTGATGAGAAATGTAATACGAGTGTTTGTTTAATCCTATTCGGAGAGGAATGCTTTGTCTATAGAAAGGGTAGCGCCGTTCGCTGATCCTTAGTCTACCGTCAAAAAGAGACATCGTTTTAAAAGACAAAGGTCCAGAATAAGTATTGAACGTGTATGCCGATCAGGAGAGATTAACCAGAAATTGGTGCTCAGTTTTCAATATTCATATTTCATGTCATTTACCCAAGGTCCTTCAGTTGCAAACAAAATCTATAGTTTTTTTTACACTTTTTTGTTTCTGTTTTTTTTTTTTTTTTGTTTTTTGTTTTTTTTTTTTTTGTGTGGGGGGGGGGGGGGGGGCCCCCTTGTTTTGTTTTTTCAGATTACCCAAAATGGGAAAAGGACATTTTAGGAAAGTTTGCAATGACTATTGCCTATGGCAAGGGGAAATATCTGTAATAAGGTCCATGTTTGTTTGTATGATAGTGAGATGCAAGTATGTATGAATAATGTTCTAAAGTCCTTGCACTCCCCACTATTATCATTATATTACATCATATTATACAAACGTGTAAATTTTATACGGCGTGGGAACCAGGGACCAAGGGTACCTAGCTCTCACCTACTAGATATAAAAGATGTATCATAAGCATAGGGACCAGGGTCAGGAGAACCGTGATCTCTTCCAATAGATATTAAGCACCATCCCTTTGATATATTTTTGGAGGGGGAGATATGCCCTGAGTTTTTTTTTTATCCCTCAAACATAGGAAAGGAATTTTTATGTAAAGCCAAAGCAAGGGAAAAATCCCGATATTTTTTACAAAATGTGTCTTTATTCACCACTTAATACATCCGATATCATATAGCAGTATTCTGCCTGTATCCTGGTGCGGGGAGTGGTCCATTTTTTCACAGTGAAACCAGTTCCAGATGTGTTATACAATTTTACTTCATAATAAGGAAGCTATATATTTTGTTTATCGACACGAAATGAAATGAAAAGAGAGAGAGAGGGGGGATGGGAACTACCCCTGTCCGCCACTTGTGACTTTGTTTTGCATATACCCAGTACAAATATTACAGTACTCAAAGGAAATGCTGAAAACAGCTGACTCAGGCATATGACAGAATTTACCAAAGAAATGCACTGTTAACAGTGTAATGATTTTGGGGAAAAACACACACATAAGAACATCATCAAAACTTGCGATTAATTTGCAGTTGTGGCTTCGACTTTGGACGGCCAATTTGATATGACAGTAGACATTCAGTTGGAGTCGGTGTGGTCACTGGTTTACTCTCCACAAAAAAGCAATGTAATAAAAGGTCGCTCATTCAGAAATCTATAGATAATCTATATATAGATTGAACAAGGATCAATAAGTTCCTCAGGTTGAGAGGTGTTACAAATATAAAGACGTACAGTAATGTAGAGTAAGACCCATTTACCAAACACCTATAATTGCCTAACTGTGTTTTGCCTATCTGGAGTGGAGCCCAGACCCTTGATTTGTAGGATTCCCGACTGAAAGTCAGAGGGGATGAGGTTCACGACCATACCTCCTCGGAAAGAAAGGTTTCAACAAGACTAAGCATATAGTTCCACCAACCTGTTAGCGTGTTTAAGGCCGGAGGAGAGCCAAACAAAAGACCAAGGCGTTTCACTATTTTGGAACGAGAAGAGTCGGGGTTCAGAAATATTTAACATCTGAGTAAGGAAGTTCAGATTTCTGATATTAAAGTGCTGACAATATTTCATTTCACTAATCTGTAACTGCAAAATGTCCTTTTTAAAGAATTTCTTTAAATCTGAAAACGCTAAAAACGCTCATAGAGATAACAAACTCAAGTGATAGAAGTATCCGGATGAATGGGGAAAACAACAATTAACAATCGTTTACTTAGATAGTTGTAGTATTAGCGGTATTTGTAATACTAGTAAATAATAGTGTAGCAGTATTATTACTACTGTGACAGTAGTAGTTGTAATATTAGACTCAGTATCTAACTAGAAGGAGGAAGATTAATGATAGATGATTGATCGGTGTTATATGGCGACATGGACGAACATAAAAACCTATTAAACATAGTGGCGTAACACGGGAATCGAACCGAAATCATCGGAGCCACAAACCAAGCGCTTAACCACAACATCAAGTCTACTCCAACTGAGTAGTACATTTAGTAAATCAGTTGGCAAACCAGTTAGGGTAAATTAGGTATTTGAACCAAATATGCGTAAAATTATATCAAGAAAATGATATAAGACATCTGACACTTGTAGGCGAATAGTCAACAAGGGGAATAACAAAAAAAAGACTCCAATCCCCCCCCCCCCCCAAATAAAATAAAAATAAATAAATAAATAAGACAATTTAGTAAAATCATAGCTAAGTGAAAAGTAAGGTTTCTGCCAGTAACTTGCTAACAATATTTCATTTAACGATGCGTTGCTCACACCGTAGATGTGAACAAGGCATAGAAAGGAAAAATGTAACAAATGAAAGAAGCGATACGTATATTTGTAGAATTTCGAAAGAAATAGAAATTTCGAGAACACCATTACATGTAATAGATATTGTATGCAGAATTATTATTTCGATGGAAGTTCTGAAAAAGAACCTCCGTTCGGGAAATGGCCTTTAAACTCCCTACTATTATACAAACTGTTTGCCAATTTGTGGTGTTAACAGCAGTTAGTCTGGTACTGGTGACAAAGTTAAAACAAGGAGTCAAATGATTAGAAAAAAAAGTTTTATTGAGCATTTGTCATTGCTACAAGAGAATTAGGTTCGCAGAGGAATTGTCAACACTTTCCAAGTTTGTTTGAAGGAAATTATCTTAAACCCATTACTATTATACTTGTTGTTTGCCAACGTATGATGTTACATGTCAGCTGTCTGACCGAGAACTAAGAACGTGACATAAATGGGATTCTTTTTCTGTTTCATTGTCAAGATATCCAATGGTGATATTGAACATTAAAAAACCCTTAGATTGTATATTTTAGGACATACTCATTTAACTTACCGAATCCTTGGCATTGACATACGCCTTGCAATCGATAAGCATCTTCGCTGTATCACTGTGACCATTTGATGCTGCCATGTGGAGTGGAGTGACCTGGTACAACAATGAGAAATGTATGAATGAGACAGAATACCATGTTAATTTCGTTCTACAAATTGTGCAGGTTCCACCAACTGATGATACCAAACGGAATTGAGTATTCGATTAAAAAAAGAAGCAATTATTTACGGAAAAGGTACAGTGAGGTGCAGTCCTAACATAACATTATGTTAACGTCGCGTTAACGTGAAGTTTGCTTTCCTCGTGCGCTCAGGACTGCTGAGCACACGCGTTTGCGTTAACGCAGATTTCCTCGTGAACTAAATTTTGAGACCGCGTTAACGCGCTGGACTGCCGCGTTCACGCGCTTGGCTGCCGCGTGAACGTGCCTGACAGCCACGTTCGCTTGCTTACAACTTATATAGAGAAGGATTTAAAAGAGAATCGATATATATACATTGTATATTTAAATATAAAAACATATTACTGTGCGCATGTAGATAAATATTTAGCATTAAATAAAACGCTTACGAGTAAAGGGGTAAATTTAAAAAATATTGAATACAAATTCCGAGCATTGAATATAATGAAATTTATTCTTATTTTAGGGTAATAATAATAATAATAATAATAATAATAATAATAATAATAATAATAATTTAATTAATGAAAAGAATAATAACGATGATAAGCATGGTATTCATATATTATGGAAAATACATAAATAAGAAAAAATACATAAGTAAATTATAAATAAATAAACAAATAACAAATAATTACATAATTTTATTAATTAAAAATAAACAAATAAGATAGAATTAGAATGTAATTTTCCTAGAGTCTTTATAGTATAAACTGACGAAGTTTTTCATAAATACCTGAGTGCATGTCTACGCGGTGATTACCATTATTATATTACATATGAAACCCGTAATGCGGGGTGTCATTTCAACATCACATTTAATGCACGTATATATAGCGACATTTGCGGTAATTTAATTAGATTCCTTTTATTTCCCCCATCCGTACCACTGTAAAGAGAATTACAAATATAATCATGTGAACGCGCGACCGGACTGAGCGCACGCGGGAATAAATCGCGTTAACGCGAATTTCCTCCCGCGTTAACGCGAGGAACGCACGCGCGTCCGGTAGAGCAGTCCTAGCACGTGTGCTCAAGCAGTCCTCGTGACCGCTTTTCGCGTTAACGTGAATGTTATGTTAGGACTGCACCCATCTGTACGTTTAGATGTATACCAAGTGCCATATAGAGCAACGGATATTAATAATACAATAGTTTTATTGAAATACATTTTGTCTATACAATAAGGCTGAATAAGTGAAAGTGAATAAGGCTTTAGATTGACATAAAGTTGCAGAAATAGACTAGAAATTTAAATAATAACTTGTCATAATAAGTCATAAAACAGAATACTAATGTCTTTGATTTAGAAATGTTATGTCGATTCACTTCATGGAAAAACCCCAAGAGGTCTGGTTTTCATGAGCATAGTAAGTGTTGTTATCTAGAGGTAATATCCGTTATTTAACGAATTTGTTTTTCACTTGGAATACCTTGTTAATATTTTAATGACTTCTTAGATAGACCACTTTCTTAATCGTTATAATCTATGCTGAGGGGTATTTACAATATTGTGAATGGATGATTATTGATTGTACTGCTTTCGTTTTGAGTTGGAAAGCAGCTATGTGAATTAATCGACTTTCATGACTCACATTGATTATTTAAGCCTATATTTCTGTTACCTTTTCTTTGTTTGCTTTATCTGCATTCCAAAAATATTCGATTCTTCTATAGCATTTCCGATTTACGAGGGTCAATAAAAGTAGCAAACGTCGCTCAATGGGTATGGTTAAAACATTACGTTCGCCCGCATTCCCACTCACTGAAAAAGCAGCACACTCAAATGGCCCACCTTTAAAGGTTTACGAATGCCCCTTCATATAGAGAACATTGATCAAAAAGTTTCATAAAAAGTTCGACAAGAAACGTTTTATTATGTAATACTCTTGTATCAAAAAATGTGTTAGGAGACATCAAAATAAGTAAATCTTACTCTGTAAGCCAATGGAAGGATTAATGGAAAACAAGTTTATGACCAATTCAAAATGAATATATCTATGACTGAATGCAACGGATATATAGTTCGTGATTTTCGAATGAGATTTAAATAACCAGGAGAATTGAAATTTCACCTTATTTGCACCGTCCATTCAGCAAGTAAGTGTTTAAATCAAAGAAATCAAGTGATCTTCAATATACCGTACAAAAATCAACAGGTTGCTAGAGTTGAGAAGAAATAATAATAGAAAATATGGAGCCCGTCTCATCAACGTGTAAATTTTTAACTAACTAAATCGTAAATCTATTTACGTACATTTTTAGTGTAAGTGTGTATGTACGTAAGGATCCGACCATTGAGTTGACTTGATTGATTGATTGATTTTTGTTTTACGTCACACGACGAATATTTCACGTATATGGTGACGGCATCTGTCTGATGTGGGGCATAAAAATTTTGACCTTTGGAACGGACCCACCCGAAGCAGTGAGGGATCTTTAACGTGCCATGCATGCCATGACACGGGACCTCGGTTTTTATTGTCTCATCCGAAAGACAGAACACCGGCATGACCAGAGCAGGACTCGAACCCCGGCCTCCCGATCAGGAGTCCGACGCAATACCGCTAGGCCACGCCGGCTTCCACTGAGTTGACTAATTTTAATACTGCTCTTGAAATATTTATATAATATCAGAATTCCAACCATTCGGTCACGAGCATGACTGAAGAGACATAAGTTGTCGAAATGCTCATCTGGTGCACAAAATTAGAGGGTATATATGTTTTATATTTATTTATGCAGTACAAATGCATGCATCAAATATATTGATATATTACTCACCATAAGTCCAAGTTTACTTTTTACAGATGTGTGAATTAAAATACATTTATTTTGCAACACACTCTTCCATTTATATCTAGATAATTTACAGTACATACGGTGCACCTGTAAACATGTAATGAAGTCATGAAATCGTATGCAATACTTGAAAATACGTCATTAAATGAAAGAGATTACTCCGGTAAGCAATAAGTACATGTGTGTCCACATAGATCTAAGTCAGCCGGATAAGCAATTGCGACGAAATAGAAAAAGAGAATTCACCCTCCCCTTTCTGTCAGTCTAGTATATAATAACGTAAAATATCCAAGACGAGTAACACCTTACTCAATTTAAATAAAATTAGCAAATTTAGGTAAGGCAAATTTATTTCTGGTTAAATGTGGATAGTACATTATACTAATTACTAAATGTACACATTAAAGAAGGACTAGAAGTCATTACACTGTTTACGTCAACACGTAGTAAAGGTAGGAGGTTGGCGTAGAGTTTCGATTAAATTTTGCTAATCGTAGATTTACGCCTTTTACTGAAATGCAAAATAGTTGGAAATTTAGTTTAGTCCGGTATTTAGGCCACACTAAGTCTACGCCTTGGGTGACACCGTTTGATGAAGCGGGCTCCCGGAAAGAGTTTCCAGTCCCTGAAGGTAGTCTATGTTTCTGCTTTGAACTATATCACTTTAATGCAAAAGCATCTCATAAATAAATTTGATATGTTGATTTTTAACTTTCTCTTCAGTACTTCTAGATTGAATTTGATTAATCTTGGTAGATATTAAACAAAGTGATTTTTAAATATATAAAGAAAATTTATGGCTATGTTTTTTATTTTATATTTAATTGAATGTGTTAAAATCATTTGATGAATACCATTTGCACTGATATAAATGACACTTGAAAGGAATGAAACAAGGTCAACAAATATTGCCACTATAAATTTTCAAATGCACATGATTTAATCTAAACATCGACTTTGCAGAGGTGAGAGATGAGGCGAATTCAATTAAGACCCATTTTGACCACTCGTTTTAACTTTAAAATATCGTTGTGTCTATCATATAAATGAGAGTCGGACAACACATGAGGAAGTCAGGGAAAGGGATTGGAAATTGGCGGCAAGGGGAATGGCACTATTCCGAACAAGAGCCTGAAGAGAAAATCTCTCAAAAATCAGACAGTAAGGCCTTTGTCCACTATCTGCTCATCAACATGGACATGCCAATATATGTTCTAGGAAGCAACGTTTCTATTAAGTGTTGAAGAACATACTGAATAGAATGATTTGTCCAATGCAATAAATTTCACTTAAATGCAAGTTATACAGTGAAACTACTACACATTACAAGATAAGTAGCAATTTAGCGAGTAAAGCGAGACGGCAAAAATGTTTTCTTAAGGAAATTCAGCTTTATAGTTGCATGAGTTTTTATATGTCCATGCTAGCAGCCAAGATATTCATTTTCTTTTTAGTCAAAGTCAGATTTTTTAAATCAAGCTTTTTCTGGGTCAGAATATTTATTTCAAAATAGTGCCACCCCCTCCCATCTCGGAATCTAATGGTCGTCCCCTACAGGATGAGTAGCCGAAAATCGTAACAGCGCGTTCCTGTTATTATTATAATAGATATTGTATAAAACAGAATATCCAAATAAAGAAAAGAAAAATCGGAATGAAAAAAAGGAAGTTCAGATTTTTGCCAGTAAATGCTGACGATATTTCATTTAACAAAAGAAATATATTTTAACTCCAAAATGTTGTACACATCTTTAAAGAATTAATAATAAATCTGAAAACGCCCTTTTTCATACAGTTAACAAATCCAAATGACAGAAGTATCTAGATAGATGAGGTCTAATCATCTGTCCAGTTGGATGGGGAAAATGAATTAACAATTTAGGAGAGTCTTGTGAAAATGATAAAAAAAGATAAGCCAGGTTCTTGCCAGATAAGTACTGGTGATATTTAAAGAAGAAATGCATTTTATTCTCCATACAATGGTCACACTGTAGATTTGAACAAAACATAGAACGTTAAAATGTAAGATAAGTTGCAAGACTTACATTTATTTGTAAAATTGCAAAAAAAAAAAATTAGAAATTTCAAGGAATAAGTTGAATTAAGTTTAATATATATTATTTGCAGATTTATTATTTTAATGGAAGTTGTGAAAAGGAACTACGCCTCCTCAAAAAAGGCAGATAATGTCATGCATTTTTGAATTATGACTTAAAGTTTAGATGACGCTGACTTATTTGTTCAATGTGTTTGAATCAAAACCGACAAAGACAGACAACTCTGTTCAGGACTTATGCTGTAATTCCCAAATTAGCATTTAACAGCGCAAGGCATAACGTCTTGTGTATTGGTGACAAATTTAGAACAAGGAGTCCAATGATTGAAAATAGTGTTATTTAACATTTATCATTACTGCAAAAGATATTAATTGCAAAGAAGTGATTGATTGCTTGTTGTTTTACATGATTCCACGGTTATTTCACGTATATGGCGACGTTATCTGCCTGATAATTTGCATAAAAAACTATACTTTTGCAACGGACTCTCCTGAAGTATCGAGGGATCTTTTACGTACCTACCGTAACACGGGACCTCGGTATTTACTTATTATCCGAGTGACAGAACACTAGTGTGCCCATGGCGGGAATCGAACCCGTGATCTACAGGTCAGAGGCTGAGCACCTCACCAACTAGGCCACACCCATTTAATTGCAAAGGAACAGTTCAAACTTTGCCAGTTTATTTTGGGGGAAATGGTCTTCAAACTCCTTATTATTATATAAAATGTTTTTACGGTATGATGTCAGTTGTCTGGTCAAAAATGAGAACGGTGATGTAAATATAATAATTTTCCTGTAAAATACTTCCAGTGGTGATATAGAACATTCAAAACAACATAAATTTGTATTTAAATTTGTATTTTGTACGACATAGATTTGACTTACCCAACTTTTAGCATTGACATTCACCTTATCATCGATAAGGATATTCACTGTATCACTCTGGCAATTTGATGCTGCCTTATAGGGTCGAGTGTCCTCATTCTATATGGAAAAAGACATGAATGTGTAAGAATACCACGTCATTTTGATCATAGGTATTGTGCAAATTTCACAATGACGCGAAATGGAGTTGAGTACTCCATTCAACACACAGGGCACTTCATTTATGCTAAATAATCGTTGACGTCACATGCTGACACATATAAAAAAAGAGAAGGGAGGACACCGATTTTTCGCCGATCTGGGGTTTCCCTAATTTTCTGTATTTTTTGATGCAATAAAAGCATTCGTTAGTTACCTTGCACTTTATTATGCATTTGTATGCACTCGCATTTTTTCTCAACAAGTTTTTCATGACAGAAATCGGTCAATTTTATCCATCAGCCGTCTGCAGCTGTAAACTTTCAAAGGAGCTTCCGGTAAACACTGAGCGAATTTCAAGGTAAGTTCTGATTGGTCGATATTAAATATACGTCATAATCAAAGAAGTGGGAAATTTAAATTGATCAAGTTGAATGAAAGGGTAAAAAATGTTGATTTCATGGCAAGTTGTGCTCAAATAATACATAAATGCTAGAAAATGTTTAAATAATATTTTATTCATTATTTTAAAATTACTTAAACTTGTTGTATCTTGTCAGCTTGATATGGAAAAGATATGTTAGGGAGGGCTTTTAGCCTTATAGATCTACAGTGGTGCCTGTTTGATCAATTTAAACTTCAAAGCTTACCCAAATCATTTATGTACATTTAATATCGACCAATCAGAGCTTACCTTGAAATTCGCTCCGTGTTTACCGGAAGTACCTTTGAAAGTTTACAGCTGCAGACGGCTGATGGATAAAATTGACCGATTTCTGTCGTGAAAAACTTGTTTGACCTCCATGAAAATCCCCAAGATTATGATTGGTGTACCACAATGAACTATCTTCCGAACTTATTATTCTACATGTTGAGTTTCTGGGGTTTTTTATTTCTATTACACATTTTATTTATAACAGTTATTAGTGTGCATGTGTTCTGCTAAATAGATGTGTAGTTCATATGCCTTTTTTTGTTTCCATGTTTCTCCATTCGTCAGTTATAGTATCAAATTGAAATGGTGTATGTTACTGACAAAAGAAATGCTGTGCGTTTGTACAAATTTGTATTTCGGTTTTATGTAGAAAGTGTAAACCTCTTTAGCCATAAATAATGCACATACTAAATATACTAGATGTAGACCAGTATATACATCTATTTCGTCTAAATTAATTTAAAAGAGAAACAACTCCTATTTCCCATTCGTCCTACAAATTACGATTTCCGTCCACCCATTTGTCAGTTTTACTTGCGAGACATAAAGACTCGGTATTCATCACACTGAGCTTACTGCTTAGCCCCTCCTCTTTCCATCCCATCCGTGTGGCCTTTTTATAGGCAAGCCTTCACACACCGCGTCTTTTGATTTCGAGTGTCAATTAATCAATGACTTCTTGTAACGGAACTAATGTCTATTTTGTCTCAAAATCCTGTGCAGTTGGAAAGTGCATACACGGCCCAAATGCTGTTACACCATGCATTAAGTGAATACATTTGGCGAAAGTTCTTGCAAATTGCATGCCAATAACTGCACAGGTTCTCTCTCTCTCTCTCTCTCTCTCTCTCTCTCTCTCTCTCTCTCTCTCTCTCTCTCTCCGATAAATATCTGTTCATATAAAATGGAATAATAATCTAAGAAAGCATTAGTGAGCAAAGAATATTTTAAATGAGTAGTTTCCCATAGTATATGTCTTAACTAATCATCCGTTTCGATTTTATAGGACAAAACAATAACAGTTATTTGCTATCATTCTTTGAATGACGAACAATAGTTAGTTTTCATCACGTCATGATGCAGGTTTCTGGTCATAGAATGCAGTGTGCATGGAAGTATATTTATTTATTACACGGTAGTATTAAAATTTCAAACTGTATCAGAGTAACTTTTCTAGCATATGCATTTTACTTGTAGAAGAGATCAATGTTGTAAGGTGTTATAAAACGTATTAAAAATTGTATTGGGCGATATAACTTAAAAAACGATTGATTAAGACACTGAAATTAAACAGAATTCTCGACTCGGTACAAGTCTAGGGCTTGATGTCGCAGGAGCGAACCCCAAAGCGGGATACACGTGTCGGGTTGTCACATAGGACCGTACATGGGTAGTCCCGTTACCGACGCTAATTACTAGTATACGTACATGGCTCTTTTATGCACTTATACCATACCCAATAATCTACTTGTTCAATCCTACACGGTCAAAACGGAAATTATTTACATATAAGTATAGTTAATGTGTGAATATTAGTGCAACTGTCAAATAGTTAATGCAATGAAACGATTGGGTTTTATTTTCTTCGACGTCATGACATCATTTCATCACTGATAATGGTAATATCATACGATGTATTAAAACAGTGATACTGAACAATTTAGACTTCATTGGACAATTTCTGATCTTTTTTGATTAAAAATCTGTGATAACCCGAAAATGTCAAATATTAGCCATAAGATTAGTTTTCTCATGGGTTCTCTCATTTATAGAATTTATGTTTAAGATGGAAAACTTTGTTCATTATGTACATTCAGGGTGATCCCTTGATCATCATAGAGACTACAACTCTTATTTTGGACCACTTTGCAGCGTTATGCTATCTTTTCATATAGCATTGTATTCTGATTAAGGAGGTGGGGAAAGTCTACGAAAAGCCTTATTCAAACCTTATTTTAGAGAAATTCATCCCCTTATGTTGGTAGTCCTTAGCTCGCCTTCAGTCTGATAGATCATTTATATTTTAATTCAATAATAAAACTAATGCTCATATGACTTCTTAAGAACGTTCTCTGTATTTGCCATAAAATTAGCATAAGGGGTCAGAAATGCATCCTTTTAATTTGGGACAAAACATTGTGTATAGTTACATCATATGACCTTAATTCTAATAAAAATAATTTGAAAAAAAAGAACCGTTATCTTTTCAACAGTGAAGTCGGAATGAAAAACAGAAAAATTATCATTTTCATAATTAATTTATAATGAACCACAATAGCAACCAACAATTTTATTAACAAAGTGACAAAATACAGACACATTTCACATAATGAAAATAAATCTATAATCCATTTGGTTAAAAACATAGTTTCAAAATTTCTTGAAACCACATCTTCAGCAACATGAAAAACAGTGTATTTTCAATGACATTTCTTACATTATTTTAAAAATTTGTCACGGGACTTTTGGAAATCTCTCACAAGTTATGACATATTCATAAATGAAAAATAAAAAAAAAAAAAAATTAAAAGATGGGTATTCCATGTATTATTCTAAATACCTGAAACAAAACACCCCCCCCCCAAAAAAAAAAAAACAAAAAAAAACAAACACAAAAAAAAAAAAAAAAAAAAAAAAAAAAAAAACCAAAAACACAAAAACAAAAACAAAAAACCCCACAATGTTTGGTGTTACGATCTAATTCAGCCTGACCTCAACCTTGCCAAAATTTTTGAAACATAAAAGATAGAGATTTTATATTTGGCAGGTGAAGCCATTTTAAGCAATTACAAATGATATCAAAGCGAATGACCTTGTTGCCTTGCCCTTGACCTTTATACGATAAAAAGCTAACTTTAAGCGTGTCCATAACTTTTGAATCATTATAGATAGATTTTTTTATATTTGGCAAGTGTATTCCAATAATAAAGCTATTTTAAATGAATAACAAGGTCAATGACCTTGTGATCTTGACCATAACCTTTACACTATAAATGGCCCTCTTTAACCCTATCAATAATTATCAACTTAAAAATACACGTTTGTAGAAATTATATCTCTTGTTTGAATGATTTTTGTAGATTGCAATACAATTTAGACAACACATGATACGAAAAGAAAAAGATTTTCATAGATGATAAGATAAGGTAGGCTTTCAGATAAGCTACTCAACCAGAATTATATATGTGCTAGACTAGCAACGTCACTGAGAAAGTTCTACGATCGCTACGAGACTCTTATTACTCCATATGATATCTCGTAATCCAGACTTTTAGATAAAATTCTGGACAGAGTCCGATTCCGATCATTTTACACAGATTTGACATCTTCTATACTAGAAGATTACCTACTTTGACTTCTCCATATATAAATATATATGGAATTTACGCGATTTGACTCTTTCTACTGGTAGCAAGCAGGAGATGCTTACTCTTCCCGGGCACCTGATCCCACTTCATCATAGGGGTTCACATATGCTCGTCAAGAAGACATGTTTTGTTATTTTCCATTTGGTTTTCAATTTTTTAATTTTGTATGTCCTCTCGTTTCATGATTTTCGGACTTGTGGTTTTGATTTATCCATCATCTTTACATTCACATAGCAGAATCTCTATATACGTTCTCTTTATGAAAAACAATCAACAATCTATTACATATTTATCCATAGATTCGTAGAATCAAAGAGAGCGATCAATTACTGGCCAACAAATAAATAGACTTCATGTTTCAAAAATACCAATCCTTTCCTAACGAATCATAGGGTTTAGAAAAATATATTTTGATTTGTATGTACTGCCATATTACATAATACTATGAAAAATACTCTACCAAACATTTTATAATGGAAAAATGTATCCAAACTTTTGCTAATATAATTAGATGAGCAATATTATAATGTCAATGGATTAAAGTGAATCATTTCGCACTTTCTCCTAGGATATGTCTCTTAGCTTTACTCCCAAGTGCATTACTACAATAAAGTAATCTCCTTTCATACAGAATCATCAGATCCTTTGTATCAAAAATGGTTTAGAGGCAGTAGTGCAGACGACATATTTTACACTACTATTTGCCCCTCCCCTAGGTATAGGAACCCCATTTACAAACAATTACACCTCATACCCAATATAGCATTTGCTTAATTTTAACTGATTTAACATAACAATAAATACAAGGCATTGCAACAGCTGAAATCTTTAGTCCTTTGACTAAACTTAAACTAAAACTTAAACTAAACTATTTTAATAATTAAATTATTGTAACTATCTATCTTATATTAAAGGACTAAAGGTCCTGATAGACACTCTTGTGCATGCATATACAAAGTAATGTTTGTAATAATAATCACAAATTCAGACCTAGTTAAGAATCTGGTGTTTTTCTATCCGTCAGTTTTTTTTTTTTAATTGTTAGAATTTTAATGATTTGAAGAATGATGTCTCATTATTTTCATTTTCAATTTATTCTTGCAGTCTTCTTCATTTGCAGACAAGTATATATCATGTCAGATATTATTTTCTTTTTATTGTCAGCCTGGAATAATATGACAATATCTGCTGTCATGACAAGTATTGCTGTCTCTTAACTTAAAAATTCCATTTTTTAAAAATAATTTCATTGCTTATGCTGCATGGTATGGGTCAACTTTAATGCCTTTATTCTTGCCAACATTGAAATTAATCTTCATTAAACCATTTCTTCCTTTTCAAATATAACTTTCTTTTTCTTAGCCTTTAATGTCCAACCTTCCTCTAAGTGTCTTCGTCACTCATCTGTGTTTGGTGCCAACAATATTTTCTTTGTATTGGTAAACAGAGAGTTTACACTTTCTGAATAAATTATTTTTGCCCTGTCAGATGTGCACTCTTGTTTGTAATAGTTGCAGTCACCAAGAACGAGGTGATTTTCAAGAGCTTGAAATGACGGAAATGACCTTATTCATCCATGTTTGGTGCAACAATGATGTGAACTTTTTTTTTTTTTTTTTTTTTTTTTTTTTTTGCTTCTGAACAACGTCTTCATTTAGAACAAAACTATATTATGAGAAATATGAAATTATAGTATCTTCGTGCTAGAATAAGGAACATTTGGATTTTTAGATGCATGTACAACATTTATAAATCATGAAGTTGAAAAGTGAAAAAAAAAATAATAATCATAATTGTTTTGCATACTGAATGTATTTTTAATTTTCAAAGTGAGCTCTCATATATTTCCGGTTTAACAGAAGTGCCAGAGTCTCCCAACACTGCCTGAAATTTTTGTTAATTTTTTTTAAGAGAAATATTTAATGTTCTATGCATGTATATCTATGTCAATGAATGTGTAATAAAACATATTATTCCTCAAAAAGATAGGTCATGTAATGTATCTAAATATGTGTCATTAAGTCAATTATAGATATTGACATCTGCTCTTATTCCCAACATAAAATTTCAATATTGAAAATGTTATGTCATGATATACATGTATTTACATTGTATCTATATGCAGTACTTTGAAATTGTTGTAGATTTTGCACCACCCCAACTGAATGTTCACCTTGAATTGAAATATGATTATCAAGTATTTGAACAGATATGATATTTCCCACCTTGAGGTTTGGCAATGGAAAATTTTCAGCAAGACACAAAAATGCCCTATATATGAAAATTTGAAAGAAAAAGTGTGATGCTGATGGTATTGCAATAGTTCTTCTGCAATGACGTACAGGAAAGCTAACAAGAGCAACGCCTAGTGTAGCATAATGCGCTTAGTTTGAAGGGGAGGATTTTGAAAGTATGGAAATATTCCCCCTTTAATTTTGGCGAATTGTTCAACCCCCATAGCTTATTCTGTATCCTGCCTACAACTTTTTGTAACCAAGTAATACTACAACCTTCACCTCTGACCTCAAAAACAATAAGTGTCTTTGTCTTGACATGAGAAGTAAGTGTACCAAGTCTTGGTATGAGGAGAAAGTGTACCCAGTCTGAGTATGAGGAGTAAGTATACCAAGTTTGACAATTCTAGCCCAAATGACTTGGTCTGTATCTTGTTTACAAGGATTTCCTACCAAGTAGTACTACAACCTTGACCTTTGAAAACAATAGGCGTCTGTGTCTTGGCATGAAGAGTAAGTGTCCAAAGTTTGACAGGAGCATGGTAGAACATTGATATGTTATTAAGATAAAATGGACTTTCAGTCCAGGTAACGCTAATGTATCTAAACATAAATATATAGATTTCTCCCTTCTAGGGACAAAAGGTGACCCTAACCCACTCCAAGGTGGAATGTGAGTAACCAAAGATGAATTTAAAGTCCAAGTTTGGTAACTGCATGTATCATCTAAACTTAAATTATGGTACCTCTGATGTAAGTATGACGAAATTACTAGCTCATGAACAGACGGAGATATATACTAGAGTCAAAAACATCTGTATGCATCTCTATAGCATAAGTATAGTTTTCAGTGCTTCTGTACTGACTTGAAATATATACTTGAAATTTGCCGTGATAAAATTATGTAAATTACTCTAAAACTAAGGAGAATCTCTCTCAAGCATAGCTCTGTCCTTAGATTGATTCTTTGGTTCACTTTTTCGCCCATTTTGGTTTTAATACTGCTCTTCAAACATTTATATTATATGAGAATTCCAACCATTAGGCCACGAGCATCACTGAAGAGACATAAGTTGTCGAAATGCGCATCTGGTGCACAAAATTCAAATGTATATATTTTCTATATCTCTCTATACTAACTATACTACCCAACCCTTGAAAATTAGTGGAAAAATGTACAGTGTTTGATTACTTCGAACAAATTTATAATCGGGTTTATACATTACAGCTTCTATAGGACCCATTTATATCTGGCCATTAATTTCCATCCCAGTCAACGAAAATTGATAAAACAAAATGAGTGAACTAGAATATTCAAAAATAGCAAACACTGGCCAATTAAAGCACTCATAAGGAACCCTTAATTCATACCAAGGCTACAAAACTCCCTTTATTTATATATACATAATAATATGTAGGAATGAAGGGGTTTCTCCAGATTATGAGCTACATGCACATGGATTTACATTGTATTTATTATGTTTATAAAAGTAGCATTACGATATCTAATTCTATGCCAGATGTGTGATGTGATAAGCCTTTAGTGAATGCAGGGCAAATCACTGCAAGAAAATAATTGATAATTCATTTTATCTCCGAGTTATTTATTCAATATGTCATTTACAATCTCTTACCAAATTTCTTTTCATTTCATCAATATTTTATCTTATATCAAATGTGAAAATTCAATTAAAGTTTAGAATTACTTTTAATAAGACATTTTCTAAAAAACAAATGAATGTATTTGAAAGATATATTAAACTAGTCAAATCCATGATTGTGTGCCAATTATGATTATAAATTTGTTTAACTATTAAATGCTTTCATGTCTCCATAAAATGGAAAACAAATGTTGAAAATGACATAAAGGATGGCATGTAGAATCACTCAAATAATAGGGATTTACCAAAATTATAACCTGATTTTGATCTTTTGCCCTCAATGTACATAAAGTATTTTTTACACTTACATCCTTCAATTGGAAAAACAGCCTGAGTATACTCCACAATAATCTGTACAGTCTCCTTCATAATGTTTCTTTCCCTAGAGGATTGCCTCCGTACAAAACAATCTGACGCGGAATTGCAAATTTTCACTTGTATAATCAAAAGCCTATGTTGCTCTTTGATACGATATGTGTCATTTGTTCGCAGTCAAATCGCCAGGAATTCTGCCTTTTTCTGACCAAACTTTGTCAAAAATACGTCTGCTTTAAAATCATCCAATTCAAGTAATTTCTTATAATTCCGCTAAAAACAACTAAAAATCTTCCAGCTATAAAGTTAATGGAGATTTTAAACCCCCCCCCCCTCCTTTCTTACATATTCGCTTCAATAGACGATACACAATGTTACAACAAATGCACCACTTCGCGAACGTTATAATGTACTTATAATGTGAAATTATGCGGAGTGGTAATTTTAGCGGTATGTTAAATTGATATTTCCAAAAAGGAGGGCGCTTCAAATGGAGATTATAAAAGAACACCTCGTGATTAATTCATGTTGAAATTAGGTATTTATTTATTGAGTACCCATTATTTTTATTACATGAAATACCGATTCATTATTTTATCATAAAGAATAAATAATTTTTATACCTGTTCTAGAGTGACAATTCAGTTATTATATCGACCGAAATGTGCACGTTTTAGAGTATATTAATCAAATATTAAACAGACAATGTAATATTACATAGAAATACCACCAACACCTTATATTAACATTTTAATCATAATAGGTATATAATTACAAATTACTTAAATCTATTAAATTCTGTACCTAACGAATCGATTTTATGTTACATATAAAAACACATACAAGTAAAAATGCCGTTTCTGTGGTAACATGATCATTTCTCAAATTATATGTTTTGGTATTGTATTTAACATGATAGCTAGATTAATGATATTCATGTTTTCTGAGATATGAAAACATGCATTTCTGACAAATTTTGGTCCATACAGAGAACTGCTGGATCAATCCGTTAAGCCCTTTCCTCTATAGGGATTGTTAATTATATTAAGATTTTGGGTTGTCACTGCTTTTGTTCTGAGATGGAAGGTAGTTATGTAAACCACTTCACAATACCAACTGAATATTGATTCACACTTAGATCTTTTCTGATGTCATCTTAGCTGTTTATTCTCGCTTTATATGCATGCCCATGTGTTTGTGTATGCGTGTGTGTGTATGAGAGAAAGTCATCGTTGTTAAAATCTGCATATCGTCAATTCCTGTTTTGAATCAAATACGCGTCTTCTGATTGTGGAGAATGATCATGTGACTTGCAAAGAAATGGTTCAACACTTTGTTAGTTACTTTTGGGTAATGTGATTCATTTCCTATGTAATAGTGAATATTTTCAATGGTAATATGACATATTAAAAAGAGCATCAATTTATATTTTGTAGGACATACTAATTTTACTTACCAAATCCTTGGCATTGATATCGGCGTTAGCATCGATAAGGATCTTCACAGTGTCACTGTGACCATTTGAAGCTGCCTTGTGGAGTGGAGTATTCTGATACTACAAGGAGAGAGGTATGAAGGTAAAAGAATACCGTGTCATTTTGATTATACATTATCAAATGTCTTGTAACAAGTTATTGTAAATCTGAAAACGCATTTTGTTTTTCTTATAGCTAACAAATCAAAGTGATAGAAGTGTCCTCATACTACAATGAGAAAGGTATGAATGAGACAAAATGCGATGTCATTTTAATTCTACAAATTCCATGACCTGAGTACTCCTTTCATTAAAAAAAAATAAATTATTTACAGAAAAAAGTACGTTGGTATCTATACCATGTGCCATATTTACCGACTGTTAATAATGCAACAGTTTATTGAAATACATTTTGTCTATGCAATAAGAGGCGAATAGATATGTAAAATTTAAATAATAATTTGACATGTGTCATAACATAATTAAATTCAATAATAATAATAATGCGCATATTTTGATAACTTCATAGATGTGTCACTCCCTTAATAATTAATAATTTTGGGAATGTATGACTTTTGTTTGCAGTGTTTTTGCTCTGAGTTGAGTAGTAGTTATGAGAACTAGGTAACAACACCAATTGAATGTTGATCGACACTCAAATCATCCATCATGTGATATATATATATATATATATATATATATATATATATATATATATATATATATATATATATATATATATATATATATATATATAATATATATATATATATATATATATATATATATATATATATATATATATATATATATATATATTGCAGTAGAGGACATGACAGCTTTTATACCATATAATAATACACATAGTTTTGAGAGAAAAAATAATATAAGCAGTGGAATTTGTTAATAGATTTTGTGATTTTCAGAAGAGAAGACAGAAGACAATTGATCGAGCTGTATGACACAAATCCCTGAGGTCATTTATATAAAAACAAATAAAGACAGAAAACGACATTACAAAAATATTCAGTTATACTTTTGACGGTGCAGAACCGATTAGCACTGTCAATTAAAGTAAGAACATAGTTAAATTGGTGTGGTTAACTAATTTACCCGAAAACGCAGCAGAATCAAATGTCATACATTTTAAACTGTATGAAGTACCCTTAACATAGAGAACAATGATATACTAGTATGTAAAAAATAAAGTTGATAAAGTTGAGAGGAAACAATTGATATTATATAAAGCAGAAATTTAGGAAAAATATATCTGAGTGAAAAAAATGAGGTTGAGATTTCTGCCAGAAATGTTCTGCCGATATTTCATATAACGAAAGAAATATATTTTAATGTCTAACTTCAAAATGTTCTACGCATATTTAAAAATTAATTAAAACTCTGAAAACGCATTTTCTCAAACAGTAAACAAATCCAAGTGTTAGAAGTATCCAGATGGATGAGGTCTACTCACCTGTCCAGTTAAATGGGGAAAACAAATAACAATTTGGGAAAATAATATCCAAGGAAAAAAGACAAGCAGGCGGGGAAGTGAATGGCTGACGATATATCAAATAAAGAAGAAATGTATTTCATCCTCTGTACAATGTTCACACGGTAGAGTTGAACGAAACATAGAATGGGAAAATGTAAGTTAAGTTGCAAGACCTACATATATATGTGGAATGTCGAAATAAATAGAAATTTCGAGGAAACCGTTAAATTCAATGGATAAATAATGTGCAGATTCATTATTTTGATTGAAGTCATGAAGAGGAACTACGCCTCTTCGGAATAGGCACACGGTGCCATGCTCTTCTGAAATTTGACATTATAATTTTAAATGACCGAAGCTTTTTAGCTATTTATGTGTTTGGATCAAACCTGACGAAGACAGAAATCTCTGCTAAGGACTTGACTTCTATTTCCAAAACAGCATAAATCACGAAAACAAAGTATAGCACATTGAGCACCGGTGACAAAGATGATTACAGTTGGGTGCAGTCCTCACCTTACATTCAAGTGCACTTCAGTTATAAACTTTAACCAAGTGCACTTGATGTCACGTTTACTTTAATGTAAAACCATCTTCAAGTTAACTGTCACGGGACACCATGTTTATCTCTTTTTCACATTCCGGTATTAAAGATTTCCAGTTACGTATAACACGATAACACGATATATTTGTTTTTCTCTTCTTGTTATGAATCGTTATTTGTTTTGTTATACGGCAGTCTCTCTCTCTCTCTCTCTCTCTCTCTCTCTCTCTATATATATATATATATATATATATATATATATATATATATATATATATATATATATATATATGAATGTCATCTACACTGTTAAGAAAGTGTCACAGCCACATAACATCAGGAAAAATGGTATAATAAAGCTTAAGTGAAACCCTCGGCGGCAAACTTTTTAGTAATTCACCATTTACACTATGAATGAACTGTATTACAATTATATTGCTGCATTATTGATAACAGTAGCTCTAAATGACACTGAATTTCAGGGGTCCGTGAATGTCCACAGTGGTACATTGTTATAAGTGCCATAGTCATGTGACACCAGTCATTTTCGTATTTTACATGAACGTCACACTTATTTTCTTCGCATTGTGGAGCTCGTAAAAATCTCTTTTTCCAAAAAAAAAAAAAAACCCTCAGTGTTATTCAGCGGTAATAGACATTATTTAACGACATTATCTTTCAGTTGGAATACATTGCTCATTCGTTACACTAAGTGTCACTTGTCATGGAAACGACCTTAATTATCGTTTAAGGACCTCTACAGCGTTATGATATCTTTTTGAGCAATGTATTCTGATTAACACGAATAACTTTATCACCTCTCAGATTATTTTCCTATGGCATGTCATCGAGTTGTAAAGCCTGTATATTCAATAAATTTCTGGTGTAACTGGTAAACATTTCCAAACAAATATAAGACGGGAAAAAGGTGCTGCATATCATATAAATTCAAAGTTTAGAAATAATATAAATAAAAATAGGATTATTATTATGGAATTAAAATTCTATATCAAAAAAATATGATGGATCAACATAGCTCAAATATGCTCTGACTGTCTGAAAGCGATCTTACTTATCGGATATGTAAGAATCAGACGTACAGTCAGAAGGGGCTGGATAATATCCGTATAAAATGTTTTCATACTGGTATGCTATGGAGGCATCAGAAGGAAAAAAGACCGCAGAAAAGTTCACTATATTATACAAACTTTAAAAACTGAACTGAAATTGAGAGTGATATCTTTTTGTTCAAAGTAAAGCAGGAAAATTGTGTTGGTTTCTCCAAAACCTTGTAGACATTATCAAACATCTTTTTAAGATTTGTTATAAATCTAATAACACTTTTATTCTTGAAGTTAAGAAATCCAAGTAATAGAAGTATCGATATAGATGGGGTTTAATCAGCAGTCCATTTGGGTGGGGGAAACGAATCAACAATGGTTTGCTTCGATACTGAGTACCGAATTTAGTAAATAGAAAAATCGTTTGCGGATTGGAACTACAAGCCCAAATGCTGTTACACCATGCATTAAGTGAATACATTTGGCGAAAGTTCTTGCAAATTGCATGCCAATATCTGCACAGGTTCTCTCTCTCTCTCTCTCTCTCTCTCGCTCTCACTTTCTCTCTCTCCGATAAATATCTGTTCATATAAAATGGAACAATAATCTAAGAAAGCATTAGTGAGCAAAGAGTATTTTAAATGAGTAGTTTCCCATAGTATATGTCTTAACTAATCATCCGTTTCGATTTTATAGGACAAAACAATAACAGTTATTTGCTATCATTCTTTGAATGACGAACAATAGTTAGTTTTCATCACGTCATGATGCAGGTTTCTGGTCATAGTATGCAGTGTGCATGGAAGTATATTTATTTATTACACGGTAGTATTAAAATTTCAAACTGTATCAGAGTAACTTTTCTAACATATGCATTTTACTTGTAGAAGAGATCAATGTTGTAAGGTGTTATAAAACGTATTAAAAATTGTATTGGGCGATATAACTTAAAAAACGATTGATTAAGACACTGAAATTAAACAGAATTCTCGACTCGGTACAAGTCTAGGGCTTGTTGTCGCAGGAGCGAACCCCAAAGCGGGATACACCTGTCGGGTTGTCACATAGGACCGTACATGGGTAGTCCCGTTACCGACGCTAATTACTAGTATACGTACATGGCTCTTTTATGCACTTATACCATACCCAATAATTTACTTGTTCAATCCTACACGGTCAAAACGGAAATTATTTACATATAAGTATAGTTAATGTGTGAATATTAGTGCAACTGTCAAATGGTTATTGCAATGAAACAATTGGGTTTTATTTTCTTCGACGTCATGACATCATTTCATCACTGATAATGGTTATATCATATGATGTATTAAATTTCTGATCTTTTTTGATTAAAAATCTGTGATAACCCGAAAATGTCAAATATTAGCCATAAGATTATTTTTCTCATGGGTTCTCTCATTTATAGAATTTATGTTTAAGATGGAAAACTTTGTTCATTATGTACATTCAGGGTGATCCCTTGATCATCATAGAGACTACAACTCTTATTTTGGACCACTTTGCAGCGTTATGCTATCTTTTCATATAGCATTGTATTCTGATTAAGGAGGTGGGGAAAGTCTACGAAAAGCCTTATTCAAACCGTTTTAGAGAAATTCATCCCCTTATGTTGGTAATCCTTAGCTCGCCTTCAGTCTGATAGATCATTTATATTTTAATTCAATAATAAAACTAATGCTCATATGACTTCTTAAGAACGTTCTCTGTATTTGCCATAAAATTAGCATAAGGGGCCAGAAATGCATCCTTTTAATTTGGGACAAAACATTGTGTATAGTTACATCATATGACCTTAATTCTAGTAAAAATAATTTGAAAAAAAAAGAACCGTTATCTTTTCAACAGTGAAGTCGGAATGAAAAGCAGAAAAATTATCATTTTCATAATTAATTTATAATGAACCACAATAGCAACCAAAAATTTTATTAACAAAGTGACAAAATACAGACACATTTCACATAATGAAAATAAATCTATAATCCATTTGCTTAAAAACATAGTTTCAAAATTTCTTGAAACCACATCTTCAGCAACATGAAAAACATTGTATTTTTAATGACATTTTTTATATCATTTTACAAATTTGTCACGGGACTTTTGGAAATCTCTCACAAGTTATGACAACTTCATAAATGAAAAATAAAAAAATAAAAAAAAATTAAAAGATGGGTATTCCATGTATTATTCTAAATACCTGAAACAAAACACCCCCCCCCCCAAAAAAAAAAACAAAACAAAACAAAACAAAAAAAAAAAAACCAAAAAACAAAACCACTAAAAGAAACAACACAAACACTCATTGCCGCAAAGAGTGTTTGTGTTGTTTCTTTTAGTGTATTTTACTTCCCTTTGGAGGACTACTTATTCTATCTTAAAAACAAAAACAAAAAAAAAAAAACCCACAATGTTTGGTCTTACGATCTAATTCAGCCTGACCTCAACCTTGCCAAAATATTTGAAACATAAAAGATAGAGACTTTATATTTGGCAGGTGAAGCCATTTTAAGCAATTTCAAATAATATCATAGCGAATGACCTTGTTGCCTTGTCCGTGATCTTTATACGATAACGAGCTAACTTTAAGCGTGTCCATAACTTTTGAATCATTATAGATAGATTCTTTATATTTGGCAGGTGTATTCCAATAATAAACCTATTTTAAATGAATAACAAGGTCAATGACCTTGTGATCTTGACCATAACCTTTACACTATAAATGGCCCTCTTTAACCCTATCCATAATTATCAACTTAAAAATACACGTTTGTACAAATTATATCTCTTGTTTGAATAATTTTTGTAGATTGTATTACAATTTAGACAACACATGATACGAAAAGAAAAAGATTTTCATAGATGATAAGATAAGGTAGGCTTTCAGATAAGCTACTCAACCAGAATTATATATGTGCTAGACTAGCAACGTCACTGAGAAAGTTCTACGATCGCTACGAGACTCTTATTACTCCATATGATATCTCGTAATCCAGATTTTTAGATAAAATTCTGGACAGAGTCCGATTCCGATCATTTTACACAGATTTGGCACCTTCTATACTAGAAGATTACCTACTTTGACTTCTCCATATATAAATATATATGGAATTTACGCGATTTGACTCTTTCTACTGGTAGCAAGCAGGAGATACTTACTCTCCCCGGGCACCTGATCCCACTCCATCATAGGGGTTCACATATGCTCGTCAAGAAGACATGTTTTGTTATTTTCCATTTGGTTTTCAATATCTTAATTTTGTATGTCCTCTCGTTTCATGATTTTCGGACTTGTGGTTTTGATTTATCCATCATCTTTACATTCACATAGCAGAATCTCTATAAACGTTCTCTTTATGAAAAACAATCAACAATCTATTACATTTTTATCCATAGATTCGTAGAATCAAAGAGAGCGATCAATTACTGGCCAACAAACTGTTAGATAAATAGACTCCATGTTTCAAAAATATCAATCCTTTCCTAACGAATCATAGGGTTTAGAAAAATATATTTTGATTTGTATGTACTGCCATATTACATAATACTATGAAAAATACTCTACCAAACATTTTATAATGGAAAAATGTATCCAAACTTTTGCTAATATAATTAGATGAGCAATAATATAATGTCAATGGATTAAAGTGAATCAGATGACGCACATTTCTCACTTTCTCCTAGGATATGTCTCTTAGCTTTACTCCCAAGTGCATTACTACAATAAAGTAATCTCCTTTCATACAGAATCATCAGATCCTTTGTATCAAAAATGGTTTAGAGGGAGGAGTGCAGACGACATATTTTACACTACTATTTGCCCCTCCCCTAGGCATAGGAACCCCATTTACAAACAATTACACCCCATACACAATATAGCATTTGATTAATTTTAACTGATTTAACATAACAATAAATACAAGGCATTGCAACAGCTGAAATCTTTAGTCCTTTGACTTAAAAAAAGATAACTAAACTATTGTAATAATTAAATTATTGTAACTATCTATCTTATATTAAAGGACTAAAGGTCCTGATAGACACTCTTGTGAATGCATATACAAAGTAATGTTTGTAATAATAATCACAAATTCAGACCTAGTTAAGTATCTGGTGTTTTTCTATCCGTCAGTTTTTTTTTTAATTGTTAGAATTTTAATGATTTGAAGAATGATGTCTGATTATTTTCATTTTCAATTTATTCTTGCAGTCTTCTTCATTTGCAGACAAGTATATATCATGTCAGATATTCTTTTCTTTTTATTGTCAGCCTGGAATAATATGACAATATCTGCTGTCATGACAAGTATTGCTGTCTCTTAACTTAAAAATTCCATTTTTTTTTTTAATAATTTCATTGCTTATGCTGCATGGTATGGGTCAACTTCACTGCCTTTATTCTTGCCAACATTGAAATTAATCTTCATTTAACCATTTCTTCCTTTTCAAATATAACTTTCTTTTTCTTAGCCTTTAATGTCCAACCTTCCTCTAAGTGTCTTTATCACTCATCTGTGTTTGGTGCCAACAATATTTTCTTTGTATTGATAAACAGAGAGTTTACACTTTCTGAATAACTTATTTTTGCCTTGTCAGATGTGCACTCTTGTTTGTAATAGTTGCAGTCACCAAGAACGAGGTGATTTTCAAGAGCTTGAAATGACAAAAATGACCTTATTCATCCATGTTTGGTGCAACAATGATGTGAACTATTTTTTTTTTTTTTTTTTTTTTTTTGCTTCTGAACAACGTCTTCATCTAGAACAAAACTATATTATGAGGAATATGAAATTATAGTATCTTCGTGCTAGAATAAGTAACATTTGGATTTTTAGATACATGTACAACATTTATAAATCATGAAGTTGAAAAGTGAAAAAAAAATAATAATCATAATTGTTTTGCATACTGAATGTATTTTTAATTTTCAAAGTGAGCTCTCAGATATTTCCGATTTAACAGAAGTGCCAGAGTCTCCCAACACTGCCTGAAATTTTTGTTAAGTTTTTTTAAGAGAAATATTTAATGTTCTATGCATGTATATCTATGTCAATGAATGTGTAATAAAACATATTATTCCTCAAAAAGATAGGTCATGTAATGTATCTAAATATGTGTCATTAAGTCAATTATAGATATTGACATCTGCTCTTATTCCCAACATAAAATTTCAATATTAAAAATCTTATGTCATGATATACATGTATTTACATTGTATCTATATGTAGTACTTTGAAATTGTTGTAGATTTTGCACCACCCCAACTGAATGTTCACCTTGAATTGAAATATGATTATCAAGTATTTGAACAGATATGATATTTCCCACCTTGAGGTTTGGCAATGGAAAATTTTCAGCAAGACACAAAACTGCCCTACATATGAAAATTTGAAAGAAAAAGTGTGATGCTGATGGTATTGCAATAGTTCTTCTGCAATGACGTACAGGAAAGCTAACAAGAGCAACGCCTAGTGTAGCATAATGCGCTTAGTTTGAAGGGGAGGATTTTGAAAGTATGGAAACATCCCCCCTTTAATTTTGGCGTGTTGTTCAATCCCCATAGCTTATTCTGTATCCTGCCTACAACTTTTTGTAACCAAGTAATACTACAACCTTCACCTCTGACCTCAAAAACAATAAGTGTTTTTGTCTTGACATGAGAAGTAAGTGTACCAAGTCTTGGTATGAGGAGAAAGTGTACCCAGTCTGGGTATGAGGGGTAAGTATACCAAGTTTGACAATTCTAGGTAACGTTAATGTATCACTATCTAAACATAAATATATAGATTTCTCTTTTCTAGGGACAAAAGGTGACCCTAACCCACTCCAAGGTGGAATGTGAGTAACCAAAGATGAATTTAAAGTCCAAGTTTGGTAACTGCATGTATCATCTAAACTTAAATTATGGATGTAAGTATGACGAAATTACTAGCTCACGAACAGACGGAGATACATACTAGAGTCAAAAACATCTGTATGCATCTCTATAGCATAAGTATAGTTTTCAGTGCTTCTGTACTGACTTGAAATATATACTTGAAATTTGCCGTGATAAAATTATGTAAATTACTCCAAAACTAAGGAGAATCTCCCTCAAGCATAGCTCTTTCCTTAGATTGATTCTTTGGTTCACTTTTTCGCCCATTTTGGTTTTAATACTGCTCTTCAAACATTTATATTATATGAGAATTCCAACCATTAGGCCACGAGCATCACTAAAGAGACATAAGTTGTCGAAATGCGCATCTGGTGCACAAAATTCAAATGTATATATTTTCTATATCTATCTATACTAACTATACAACCCACCCCTTGAAAATTAGTGGAAAAATGTACAGTGTTTGATTACTTCGAACAAATTTATAATCGGGTTTATACATTACAGCTTCTATAGGACCCATTTATATCTGGCAATTAATTTCCATCCCAGTCAAAGAAAATTGATAAAACAAACTGAGTGAACTAGAATATGCAAAAATAGCAAACACTGGCCAATTAAAGCACTCATAAGGAACCCTTAATTCATAACAAGGGTACAAAACTCCCTTTATTTATATATACATAATAATATGTAGGAATGAAGGGGTTTCTCCAGGTTATGAGCTACATACACATGGATCTACATTGTATTTATTATGTTTATCATTCAGTATTAATATTAATTTGTTAAAAAGTAGCAATACGATATCTAATTCTATGCCAGATGTGTGATGTGATAAGCCTTTAGTGAATGCAGGGCAACTCACTGCAAGA
Organism: Pteria penguin; assembly: GCA_035048485.1. Classification (NCBI taxonomy): domain Eukaryota; kingdom Metazoa; phylum Mollusca; class Bivalvia; order Pterioida; family Pteriidae; genus Pteria; species Pteria penguin. Next base: position 63,808,999 of record CM068584.1, read on the forward strand.
AAATAATTGATAATTGATTTTATCTCCGAGTTATTTGTTCAATATGTCATTTACAATCTCTTACCAAATTTCTTTTCATTTCATCAATATTTTATCTTATATCAAATGTGAAAATTCAATTAAAGTTTAGAATTACTTTTAATAAGACATTTTCTAAAAAACAAATGAATGTATTTGAAAGATATATTAAACTAGTCAAATCCATGATTGTGTGCCAATTATGATTATAAGTTTGTTTAACTATTAAATGCTTTCATGTCTCCATAAAATGGAAAACAAATGTTGAAAATGACATAAAGGCTGGCATGTAGAATCACTCAAATAATAGGGATTTACCAAAATTATAACCTGATTTTGATCTTTTGCCCTCAATGTACATAAAGTATTTTTAACACTTACATCCTTCAATTGGAAAAACAGCCTGAGTATACTCCACAATAATCTGTACAGTCTCCTTCATAATGTTTCTTTCCCTAGAGGGATTGCCTCCGTACAAAACAATCTGACGCGGAATTGCAAATTTCACTTGTATAATCAAAAGCCTATGTTGCTCTTTGATACGATATGTGTCATTTGTTCGCAGTCAAATCGCCAGGAATTCTGCCTATTTCTGACCAAACTTTGTCAAAAATACGTCTGCTTTAAAATCATCCAATTCAAGTAATTTCTTATAATTCCGCTAAAAACAACTAAAAATCTTCCAGCTATAAAGTTAATGGAGATTTTAAACTCTCCCCGCCCCCCCCCCCTCCTTTCTTACATATTCGCTTCAATAGACGATACACAATGTTACAACAAATGCACCACTTCGCGAACGTTATAATGTACTTATAATGTGAAATTATGCGGAGTGGTAATTTTAGCGGTATGTTAAATTGATATTTCCAAAAAGGAGGGCGCTTCAAATGGAGATTATAAAAGAACACCTCGTGATTAATTCATGTTGAAATTAGGTATTTATTTATTGAGTACCCATTATTTTTATTACATGAAATACTGATTCATTATTTTATCAAAAAGAATAAATAATTTTTATACCTGTTCTAGAGTGACAATTCAGTTATTATATCGACCGAAATGTGCACGTTTTAGAGTATATCAATCAAATATTAAACAGACAATGTAATATTACATAGAAATACCACCAACATCTTATATTAATATTTTAATCATAATAGGTATATAATTATAAATTACTTGAATCTATTAAATTCTGTACCTAACGAATCGATTTTATGTTACATATAAAAACACATACAAGTAAAAATGCCGTTTCTGTGGTAACATGATCATTTCTCAAATTATATGTGTTGGTTTTGTATTTAACATGATAGCTAGATTAATGAAATTCATGTTTTTTGAGATATGAAAACATGTATTTCTGACAAATTTTGGTCCATACAGAGAACTGCTGGATCAATCCGTTAAGCCCTTTCCTCTATAGGGATTGTTAATTATATTAAGATTTTGGGTTGTCACTGCTTTTGTTCTGAGATGGAAGGTAGTTATGTAAACCACTTCACAATACCAACTGAATATTGATTCACACTTAAATCTTTTCTGATGTCATCTTAGCTGTTTATTCTCGCTTTATATGCATGCCCATGTGTTTGTGTATGCGTGTGTGTGTATGAGAGAAAGTCATCGTTGTTAAAATCTGCATATCATCAAATCCTGTTTTGAATCAAATACGCATCTTCTGATTGTGGAGAATGATCATGTGAATTGCAAAGAAATGGTTCAACACTTTGTTAGTTAATTTTGGGTAATGTGATTCATTTCCTATGTAATAGTCAATATTTTCAATGGTAATATGACATATTAAAAAGAGCATCAATTTATATTTTGTAGGACATACTAATTTTACTTACCGAATCCTTGGCATTGATATCGGCGTTAGCATCGATAAGGATCTTCACAGTGTCACTGTGACCATTTGAAGCTGCCTTGTGGAGTGGAGTATTCTGATACTACAAGGAGAGAGGTATGAAGGTAAAAGAACACCGTGTCATTTTGATTATACATTATCAAATATCTTGTAACAAGTTATTGTAAATCTGAAAACGCATTTTGTTTTTCTTATAGCTAACAAATCAAAGTGATAGAAGTGTCCTCATACTACAATGAGAAAGGTATGAATGAGACAAAATGCGATGTCATTTTAATTCTACAAATTCCATGAACTGAGTACTCCTTTCATTAAAAAAAAATAAATTATTTACAGAAAAAAGTACGTTGGTATCTATACCATGTGCCATATTTACCGACTGTTAATAATGCAACAGTTTATTGAAATACATTTTGTCTATGCAATAAGAGGCGAATAGATATGTAAAATTTAAATAATAATTTGACATGTGTCATAACATAATTAAATTCAATAATAATAATAATGCGCATATTTTTATAACTTCATAGATGTGTCACTCCCTTAATAATTAATAATTTTGGGAATGTATGACTTTTGTTTGCAGTGTTTTTGCTCTGAGTTGAGTAGTAGTTATGAGAACTAGGTAACAACACCAATTGAATGTTGATCGACACTCAAATCATCCATCATGTGATATATATATATATATATATATATATATATATATATATATATATATATATATATATATATATATATATATATATATATATATATTGCAGTAGAGGACATGACAGCTTTTATACCATATAATAATACACATAGTTTTGAGAGAAAAAAGAATATAAGCAGTGGAATTTGTTAATAGATTTTGTGATTTTCAGAAGAGAAGACAGAAGACAATTGATCGAGCTGTATGACACAAATCCCTGAGGTCATTTATATAAAAACAAATAAAGACAGAAAACGACATTGCAAAAATATTCAGTTATACTTTTGACGGTGCAGAACCCATTAGCACTGTCAATTAAAGTAAGAACATAGTTAAATTGGTGTGGTTAACTAATTTACCCGAAAACGCAGCAGAATCAAATGTCATACATTTTAAACTGTATGAAGTACCCTTAACATAGAGAACAATGATATACTAGTATGTAAAAAATAAAGTTGATAAAGTTGAGAGGAAATAATTGATATTATATAAAGCAGAAATTTAGGAAAAATATATCTGAGTGAAAAAATGAGGTTGAGATTTCTGCCAGAAATGTTCTGCCGATATTTCATATAACGAAAGAAATATATTTTAATGTCTAACTTCAAAATGTTCTACGCATATTTAAAAATTAATTAAAACTCTGAAAACGCATTTTCTCAAACAGTAAACAAATCCAAGTGTTAGAAGTATCCAGATGGATGAGGTCTACTCACCTGTCCAGTTAAATGGGGAAAACAAATAACAATTTGGGAAAATAATATCCAAGGAAAAAAGACAAGCAGGCGGGGAAGTGAAAGGCTGACGATATATCAAATAAAGAAGAAATGTATTTCATCCTCTGTACAATGTTCACACGGTAGAGTTGAACGAAACATAGAATGGGAAAATGTAAGTTAAGTTGCAAGACCTACATATATATGTGGAATGTCGAAATAAATAGAAATTTCGAGGAAACCGTTAAATTCAATGGATAAATAATGTGCAGATTCATTATTTTGATTGAAGTCATGAAGAGGAACTATGCCTCTTCGGAATAGGCACACGGTGCCATGCTCTTCTGAAATTTGACATTATAATTTTAAATGACCGAAGCTTTTTAGCTATTTATGTGTTTGGATCAAACCTGACGAAGACAGAAATCTCTGCTAAGGACTTGACTTCTATTTCCAAAACAGCATAAATCACGAAAACAAAGTATAGCACATTGAGCACCGGTGACAAAGATGATTACAGTTGGGTGAAGTCCTCACCTTACATTCAAGTGCACTTCAGTTATAAACTTTAACCAAGTGCACTTGATGTCACGTTTACTTTAATGTAATTCCATCTTCAAGTTAACTGTCACGGGACACCATGTTTATCTCTTTTTCACATTCCGTTATTAAAGATTTCCAGTTTCGTATAACACGATAACACGATATATTTGTTTTTCTCTTCTTGTTATGAATCGTTATTTGTTTTGTTATACGGCAGTCTCTCTCTTATATATATATATATATATATATATATATATATATATATATATATATATATATATATATATATATATATATATATATATAGATATATATATATATATATATATATATATATATATATATATATATATATATATATATATATATATATATATATATATATATATATATATATATATATATATATATATATATATATATATATATATATATATATATATATATATATATATATATATATATATATATATATATATATATATATATATATATATATATATATATATATATATATATATATGAATGTCATCTACACTGTTAAGAAAGTGTCACAGCCACATAACATCAGGAAAAATGGTATAATAAAGCTTAAGTCAAACCCTCGGCGGCAAACTTTTTAGTTATTCACCATTTACACTATGAATGAACTGTATTACAATTATATTGCTGCATTATTGATAACAGTAGCTCTAAATGACACTAAATTTCAGGGGTCCGTGAATGTCCACAGTGGTACATTGTTATAAGTGCCATAGTCATGTGACACCAGTCATTTTCGTATTTTACATGAACGTCACACTTATTTTCTTCGCATTGTGGAGCTCGTAAAAATCTCTTTTTCCAAAAAAAAAAAAACCTCAGTGTTATTCAGCGGTAATAGACATTATTTAACGACATTATCTTTCAGTTGGAATACATTGCTCATTCGTTACACTAAGTGTCACTTGTCATGGAAACGACCTTAATTATCGTTTAAGGACCTCTACAGCGTTATGATATCTTTTTGAGCAATGTATTCTGATTAACACGAATAACTTTATCACCTCTCAGATTATTTTCCTATGGCATGTCATCGAGTTGTAAAGCCTGTATATTCAATAAATTTCTGGTGTAACTGGTAAACATTTCCAAACAAATATAAGACGGGAAAAAGGTGCTGCATGTCATATAAATTCAAAGTTTAGAAGTAATATAAATAAAAATAGGATTATTATTATGGAATTAAAATTCTATATCAAAAAAATATGATGGATCAACATAGCTCAAATATGCTCTGACTGTCTGAAAGCGATCTTACTTATCGGATATGTAAGAATCAGACTTACAGTCAGAAGGGGCTGGATAATATCCGTATAAAATGTTTTCATACTGGTATGCTATGGAGGCATCAGAAGGAAAAAAGACCGCAAGAAAAGTTCACTATATTATACAAACTTTAAAAACTGAACTGAAATTGAGAGTGATATCTTTTTGTTCAAAGTAAAGCAGGAAAATTGTGTTGGTTTCTCCAAAACCTTGTAGGCATTATCAAACATCTTTTTAAGATTTGTTATAAATAACAAATAATAAATAACACTTTTATTCTTGAAGTTAAGAAATCCAAGTAATAGAAGTATCGATATAGATGGGGTTTAATCAGCAGTCCATTTGGGTGGGGGAAACGAATCAACAATGGTTTGCTTCGATACTGAGTACCGAATTTAGTAAATAGAAAAATCATTTGCGGATTGGAACTACAAGCCCAAATGCTGTTACACCATGCATTAAGTGAATACATTTGGCGAAAGTTCTTGCAAATTGCATGCCAATAACTGCACAGGTTCTCTCTCTCTCTCTCTCTCGCACTCACTTTCTCTCTCTCCGATAAATATCTGTTCATATAAAATGGAACAATAATCTAAGAAAGCATTAGTGAGTAAAGAGTATTTTAAATGAGTAGTTTCCCATAGTATATGTCTTAACTAATCATCCGTTTCGATTTTATAGGACAAAACAATAACAGTTATTTGCTATCATTCTTTGAATGACGAACAATAGTTAGTTTTCATCACGTCATGATGCAGGTTTCTGGTCATAGAATGCAGTGTGCATGGAAGTATATTTATTTATTACACGGTAGTATTAAAATTTCAAACTGTATCAGAGTAACTTTTCTAACATATGCATTTTACTTGTAGAAGAGATCAATGTTGTAAGCTGTTATAAAACGTATTAAAAATTGTATTGGGCGATATAACTTAAAAAACGATTGATTAAGACACTGAAATTAAACAGAATTCTCGACTCGGTACAAGTCTAGGGCTTGTTGTCGCAGGAGCGAACCCCAAAGCGGGATACACCTGTCGGGTTGTCACAGAGGACCGTACATGGGTAGTCCCGTTACCGACGCTAATTACTAGTATACGTACATGGCTCTTTTATGCACTTATACCATACCCAATAATCCACTTGTTCAATCCTACACGGTCAAAACGGAAATTATTTACATATAAGTATAGTTAATGTGTGAATATTAGTGCAACTGTCAAATGGTTATTGCAATGAAACGATTGGGTTTTATTTTCTTCGACGTCATGACATCATTTCATCACTGATAATGGTTATATCATACGATGTATTAAAACAGTGATACTGAACAATTTAGACTTCATTGGACAATTTCTGATCTTTTTGATTAAAAATCTGTGATAACCCGAACATGTCAAATATTAGCCATAAGATTATTTTTCTCATGGGTTCTCTCATTTATAGAATTTTGTTTAAGATGGAAAACTTTGTTCATTATGTACATTCAGGGTGATCCCTTGATCATCATAGAGACTACAACTCTTATTTTGGACCACTTTGCAGCGTTATGCTATCTTTTCATATAGCATTGTATTCTGATTAAGGAGGTGGGGAAAGTCTACGAAAAGCCTTATTCAAACCGTTTTAGAGAAATTCATCCCCTTATGTTGGTAGTCCTTAGCTCGCCTTCAGTCTGATAGATCATTTATATTTTAATTCAATAATAAAACTAATGCTCATATGACTTCTTAAGAACGTTCTCTGTATTTGCCATAAAATTAGCATAAGGGGCCAGAAATGCATCCTTTTAATTTGGGACAAAACATTGTGTATAGTTACATCATATGACCTTAATTCTAATAAAAATAATTTGAAAAAAAAGAACCGTTATCTTTTCAACAGTGAAGTCGGAATGAAAAGCAGAAAATTATCATTTTCATAATTAATTTATAATGAACCACAATAGCAACCAACAATTTTATTAACAAAGTGACAAAATACAGACACATTTCACATAATGAAAATAAATCTATAATCCATTTGCTTAAAAACATAGTTTCAAAATTTCTTGAAACCACATCTTCAGCAACATGAAAAACATTGTATTTTCAATGACATTTTTTATATCATTTTACAAATTTGTCACGGGACTTTTGGAAATCTCTCACAAGTTATGACAAATTCATAAATGAAAAATAAAAAATAAAAAAAAATTAAAAGATGGGTATTCCATGTATTATTCTAAATACCTTAAAAAAAAAAACCCCCCCCCCCAAAAAAAAACCAAAACAAAACAAAACAAAACAAAACAAAAAACAAAAAAAAAAAAAACAAAAAAAACCCCCAAAAACAAAACCACTAAAAGAAACAACACAAACACTCTTTGCCGCAAAGAGTGTTTGTGTTGTTTCTTTTAGTGTATTTTACTTCCCTTTGGAGGACTACTTATTCTATCTTAAAAACAAAACAAAAAAAAAAACCCACAATGTTTGGTCTTACGATCTAATTCAGCCTGACCTCAACCTTGCCAAAATATTTGAAACATAAAAGATAGAGACTTTGTATTTGGCAGGTGAAGCCATTTTAAGCAATTTCAAATGATATCATAGCGAATGACCTTGTTGCCTTGCCCGTGATCTTTATACGATAACGAGCTAACTTTAAGCGTGTCCATAACTTTTGAATCATTATAGATAGATTCTTTATATTTGGCAGGTGTATTCCAATAATAAACCTATTTTAAATGAATAACAAGGTCAATGACCTTGTGATCTTGACCATAACCTTTACACTTTAAATGGCCCTCTTTAACCCTATCCATAATTATCAACTTAAAAATACACGTTTGTACAAATTATATCTCTTGTTTGAATAATTTTTGTAGATTGCAATACAATTTAGACAACACATGATACGAAAAGAAAAAGATTTTCATAAATGATAAGATAAGGTAGGCTTTCAGATAAGCTACTCAACCAGAATTATATATGTGCTAGACTAGCAACGTCACTGAGAAAGTTCTACGATCGCTACGAGACTCTTATTACTCCATATGATATCTCGTAATCCAGATTTTTAGATAAAATTCTGGACAGAGTCCGATTCCGATCATTTTACACAGATTTGACACCTTCTATACTAGAAGATTACCTACTTTGACTTCTCTGTATATAAATATATATGGAATTTACGCGATTTGACTCTTTCTACTGGTAGCAAGCAGGAGATGCTTACTCTCACCGGGCACCTGATCCCACTCCATCATAGGGGTTCACATATGCTCGTCAAGAAGACATGTTTTGTTATTTTCCATTTGGTTTTCAATTTTCTAATTTTGTATGTCCTCTCGTTTCATGATTTTCGGACTTGTGGTTTTGATTTATCCATCATCTTTACATTCACATAGCAGAATCTCTATATACGTTCTCTTTATGAAAAACAATCAACAATCTATTACATTTTTATCCATAGATTCGTAGAATCAAAGAGAGCGATCAATTACTGGCCAACAAACTGTTAGATAAATAGACTTCATGTTTCAAAAATATCAATCCTTTCCTAAGGAATCATAGGGTTTAGAAAAATATATTTTGATTTGTATGTACTGCCATATTACATAATACAATGAAAAATACTCTACCAAACATTTTATAATGGAAAAATGTATCCAAACTTTTGCTAATATAATTAGATGAGCAATAATATAATGTCAATGGATTAAAGTGAATTAGATGACGCACATTTCGCACTTTCTCCTAGGATATGTCTCTTAGCTTTACTCCCAAGTGCATTACTTCAATAAAGTAATCTCCTTTCATACAGAATCATCAGATCCTTTGTATCAAAAATGGTTTAGAGGGAGTAGTGCAGACGACATATTTTACACTACTATTTGCCCCTCCCCTAGGTATAGGAACCCCATTTACAAACAATTACACCCCATACCCAATATAGCATTTGCTTAATTTTAACTGATTTAACATAACAATAAATACAAGGCATTGCAGCAGCTGAAATCTTTAGTCCTTTGACTAAACTTAAACTAAAACTTAAACTAAACTATTTTAATAATTAAATTATTGTAACTATCTATCTTATATTAAAGGACTAAAGGTCCTGATAGACACTCTTGTGCATTCATATACAAAGTAATGTTTGTAATAATAATCACAAATTCAGACCTAGTTAAGTATCTGGTGTTTTTCTATCCGTCAGTTTTTTTTAATTGTTAGAATTTTAATGATTTGAAGAATGATGTCTCATTATTTTCATTCTCAATTTATTCTTGCAGTCTTCTTCATTTGCAGACAAGTATATATCATGTCAGATATTATTTTCTTTTTATTGTCAGCCTGGAATAATATGACAATATCTGCTGTCATGACAAGTATTGCTGTCTCTTAACTTAAAAATTCCATTTTTTTTTAAATAATTTCATTGCTTATGCTGCATGGTATGGGTCAACTTTACTGCCTTTATTCTTGCCAACATTGAAATTAATCTTCATTAAACCATTTCTTCCTTTTCAAATATAACTTTCTTTTTCTTAGCCTTTAATGTCCAACCTTCCTCTAAGTGTCTTCGTCACTGATCTGTGTTTGGTGCCAACAATATTTTCTTTGTATTGGTAAACAGAGAGTTTACACTTTCTAAATAAATTATTTTTGCCTAGTCAGATGTGCACTCTTGTTTGTAATAGTTGCAGTCACCAAGAACGAGGTGATTTTCAAGAGCTTGAAATGACGGAAATGACCTTATTCATCCATGTTTGGTGCAACAATGATGTGAACTGTTTTTTTTTTTTTTTTTTTTGCTTCTGAACAACGTCTTCATTTAGAACAAAACTATATTATGAGAAATATGAAATTATAGTATCTTCGTGCTAGAATAAGGAACATTTGGATTTTTAGATGCATGTACAACATTTATAAATCATGAAGTTGAAAAGTGAAAAAAAAATAATTATCATAATTGTTTTGCATACTGAATGTATTTTTAATTTTCAAAGTGAGCTCTCATATATTTCCGATTTAACAGAAGTGCCAGAGTCTCCCAACACTGCCTGAAATTTTTGTTAAGTTTTTTTTTAAGAGAAATATTTAATGTTCTATGCATGTATATCTATGTCAATGAATGTGTAATAAAACATATTATTCCTCAAAAAGATAGGTCATGTAATGTATCTAAATATGTGTCATTAAGTCAATTATAGATATTGACATCTGCTCTTATTCCCAACATAAAATGTCAATATTAAAAATCTTATGTCATGATATACATGTATTTACATTGTATCTATATGCAGTACTTTGAAATTGTTGTAGATTTTGCATCACCCCAACTGAATGTTCACCTTGAATTGAAATATGATTATCAAGTATTTGAACAGATATGATATTTCCCACCTTGAGGTTTGGCAATGGAAAATTTTCAGCAAGACAAAAAATGCCCTATATATGAAAATTTGAAAGAAAACGTGTGATGCTGATGGTATTGCAAAAGTTCTTCTGCAATGACGTACAGGAAATCTAACAAGAGCAACGCCTAGTGTAGCATAATGCGCTTAGTTTGAAGGGGAGGATTTTGAAAGTATGGAAACATTCCCCCTTTAATTTTGGCGAATTGTTCAATCCCCATAGCTTATTCTGTATCCTGCCTACAACTTTTTGTAACCAAGTAATACTACAACCTTCACCTCTGACCTCAAAAACCATAAGTGTCTTTGTCTTGACATGAGAAGTAAGTGTACCAAGTCTTGGTATGAGGAGAAAGTATACCCAGTCTGAGTATGAGGAGTAAGTATACCAAGTTTGACAATTCTAGCCCAAATGACTTGGTCTGTATCTTGTTTACAAGGATTTCCTACCAAGTAGTACTACAACCTTGACCTTTGAAAACAATAGGCGTCTGTGTCTTGGCATGAAGAGTAAGTGTCCAAAGTTTGACAGGAGCATGGTAGAACATTGATATGTTATTAAGATAAAATGGACTTTCAGTCCAGGTAACGCTAATGTATCTAAACATAAATATATAGATTTCTCCCTTCTAGGGACAAAAGGTGACCCTAACCCACTCCAAGGTGGAATGTGAGTAACCAAAGATGAATTTAAAGTCCAAGTTTGGTAACTGCATGTATCATCTAAACTTAAATTATGGTACCTCTGATGTAAGTATGACGGAATTACTAGCTCACGAACAGACGGAGATACATACTAGAGTCAAAAACATCTGTATGCATCTCTATAGCATAAGTATAGTTTTCAGTGCTTCTGTACTGACTTGAAATATATACTTGAAATTTGCCGTGATAAAATTATGTAAATTACTCTAAAACTAAGGAGAATCTCCCTCAAGCATATCTCTGTCCTTAGATTGATTCTTTGGTTCACTTTTTCGCCCATTTTGGTTTTAATACTGCTCTTCAAACATTTATATTATATGAGAATTCCAACCATTAGGCCACGAGCATCACTGAAGAGACATAAGTTGTCGAAATGCGCATCTGGTGCACAAAATTCAAATGTATATATTTTCTATATCTCTCTATACTAACTATACTACCCAACCCTTGAAAATTAGTGGAAAAATGTACAGTGTTTGATTACTTATAACAAATTTATAATCGGGTTCATACATTACAGCTTCTATAGGACCCATTTATATCTGGCTATTAATTTCCATCCCAGTCAACGAAAATTGATAAAACAAACTGAGTGAACTAGAATATGCAAAAATAGCAAACACTGGCCAATTAAAGCACTCATAAGGAACCCTTAATTCATACCAAGGCTACAAAACTCCCTTTATTTATATATACATAATAATATGTAGGAATGAAGGGGTTTCTCCAGATTATGAGCTACATGCACATGGATTTACATTGTATTTATTATGTTTATCATTCAGTATTAATATTAATTTGTTAAAAAGTAGCATTACGATATCTAATTCTATGCCAGATGTGTGATGTGATAAGCCTTTAGTGAATGCAGGGCAAATCACTGCAAGAAAATAATTGATAATTCATTTTATCTCCGAGTTATTTGTTCAATATGTCATTTACAATCTCTTACCAAATTTCTTTTCATTTAATCAATATTTTATCATATATCAAATGTGAAAATTCAATTAAAGTTTAGAATTACTTTTAATAAGAAATTTTCTAAAAAACAAATGAATGTATTTGAAAGATATATTAAACGAGTCAAATCCATGATTGTGTGCCAATTATGATCATAAATTTGTTTAACTATTAAATGCTTTCATGTCTCCATAAAATGGAAAACAAATGTTGAAAATGACATAAAGGCTGGCATGTAGAATCACTCAAATAATAGGGATTTACCAAAATTATAACCTGATTTTGATCTTTTGCCCTCAATGTACATAAAGTATTTTTTACACTTACATCCTTCAATTGGAAAAACAGCCTGAGTATACTCCACAATAATCTGTACAGTCTCCTTCATAATGTTTCTTTCCCTAGAGGGATTGCCTCCGTACAAAACAATCTGACGCAGAATTGCAAATTTCACTTGTATAACCAAAAGCCTATGTTGCTCTTTGATACGATACGTGTCATTTGTTCGCAGTCAAATCGCCAGGAATTCTGCCTATTTCTGACCAAACTTTGTCAAAAATACGTCTGCTTTAAAATCATCCAATTCAAGTAATTTCTTATAATTCCGCTAAAAACAACTAAAAATCTTCCAGCTATAGAGTTACATATTCGCTTCAATAGACGATACACAATGTTACAACAAATGCACCACTTCGCGAACGTCATAATGTACTTATTATGTGAAATTATGCGCAGTGGTAATTTTAGGGGTATGTTAAATTGATATTTCCAAAAAGGAGGGCGCTTCAAATGGAGATTATAAAAGAACACCTCGTGATTAATTCATGTTGAAATTAGGTATTTATTTATTGAGTACCCATTATTTTTATTACATGAAATACTGATTCATTATTTTATCAAAAAGAATAAATAATTTTTATACCTGTTCTAGAGTGACAATTCAGTTATTATATCGACCGAAATGTGCACATTTTAGAGTATATCAATCAAATATTAAACAGACAATGTAATATTACATAGAAATACCACCAACATCTTATATTAACATTTTAATCATAATAGGTATATAATTATAAATTACTTGAATCTATTAAATTATGTACCTAACGAATCGATTTTATGTTACATATAAAAACACATACAAGTAAAAATGCCGTTTCTGTGGTAACATGATCATTTCTCAAATTATATGTTTTGGTTTTGTATTTAACATGATAGCTAGATTAATGATATTCATGTTTTTTGAGATATGAAAACATGCATTTCTGACAAATTTTGGTCCATACAGAGAACTGCTGGATCAATCCGTTAAGCCCTTTCCTCTATAGGGATTGTTAATTATATTAAGATTTTGGGTTGTCACTGCTTTTGTTCTGAGATGGAAGGTAGTTATGTAAACCACTTCACAATACCAACTGAATATTGATTCACACTTAAATCTTTTCTGATGTCATCTTAGCTGTTTATTCTCGCTTTATATGCATGCCCATGTGTTTGTGTATGCGTGTGTGTGTATGAGAGAAAGTCATCGTTGTTAAAATCTGCATATCGTCAATTCCTGTTTTGAATCAAATACGCGTGTTCTGATTGTGGAGAATGTTCATGTGAATTGCAAAAATATGGTTCAACACTTTGTTAGTTAATTTTGGGTAATGTGATTCATTTCCTATGTAATAGTCAATATTTTCAATGGTAATATGACATATTAAAAAGAGCATCAATTTATATTTTGTAGGACATACTAATTTTACTTACCGAATTCTTGGCATTGATATCGGCGTTAGCATCGATAAGGATCTTCACAGTGTCACTGTGACCATTTGAAGCTGCCTTGTGGAGTGGAGTATTCTGATACTACAAGGAGAGAGGTATGAAGGTAAAAGAATACCGTGTCATTTTGATTATACATTATCAAATATCTTGTAACAAGTTATTGTAAATCTGAAAACGCATTTTGTTTTTCCTATAGCTAACAAATCAAAGTGATAGAAGTGTCCTCATACTACAATGAGAAAGGTATGAATGAGACAAAATGCGATGTCATTTTAATTCTACAAATTCCATGAACTGAGTACTCCTTTCATTAAAAAAAATAAATTATTTACAGAAAAAAGTACGTTGGTATCTATACCATGTGCCATATTTACCGACTGTTAATAATGCAACAGTTTATTGAAATACATTTTGTCTATGCAATAAGAGGCGAATAGATATGTAGATTGACATTTAGTTGCGGAAACATCTGTTAAAAGTACTGTAAAATTTAAATAATAATTTGACATGTGTCATAACATAATTAAATTCAATAATAATAATAATGCGCATATTTTTATAACTTCATAGATGTGTCACTCCCTTAATAATTAATAATTTTGGGAATGTATGACTTTTGTTTGCAGTGTTTTTGCTCTGAGTTGAGTAGTAGTTATGAGAACTAGGTAACAACACCAATTGAATGTTGATCGACACTCAAATCATCCATCATGTGATATATATATATATATATATATATATATATATATATATATATATATATATATTATATATATATATATATATATATATATATATATATATATATATATATATATATATATATATATATATATATATATATATATATATTTCAGTAGAGGACATGACAGGTTTTATACCATATAATAATACACATAGTTTTGAGAGAAAAAAGAATATAAGCAGTGGAATTTGTTAATAGATTTTGTGATTTTCAGAAGAGAAGACAGAAGACAATTGATCGAGCTGTATGACACAAATCCCTGAGGTCATTTATATAAAAACAAATAAAGACAGAAAACGACATTGCAAAAATATTCAGTTATACTTTTGACGGTGCAGAACCCATTAGCACTGTCAATTAAAGTAAGAACATAGTAAAATTGGTGTGGTTAACTAATTTACCCGAAAACGCAGCAGAATCAAATGTCATACATTTTAAACTGTATGAAGTACCCTTAACATAGAGAACAATGATATACTAGTATGTAAAAAATAAAGTTGATAAAGTTGAGAGGAAATAATTGATATTATATAAAGCAGAAATTTAGGAAAAATATATCTGAGTGAAAAAATGAGGTTGAGATTTCTGCCAGAAAAGTGCTGCCGATATTTCATATAACGAAAGAAATATATTTTAATGTCTAACTTCAAAATGTTCTACGCATACTTAAAAATTAATTAAAACTCTGAAAACGCATTTTATCAAACAGTAAACAAATCCAAGTGTTAGAAGTATCCAGATGGATGAGGTCTACTCACCTGTCCAGTTAAATGGGGAAAACAAATAACAATTTGGGAAAATAATATCCAAGGAAAAAAGACAAGCAGGCGGGGAAGTGAAAGGCTGAAGATATATCAAATAAAGAAGAAATGTATTTCATCCTCTGTACAATGTTCACACGGTAGAGTTGAACGAAACATAGAATGGGAAAATGTAAGTTAAGTTGCAAGACCTACATATATATGTGGAATGTCGAAATAAATAGAAATTTCGAGGAAACCGTTAAATTCAATGGATAAATAATGTGCAGATTCATTATTTTGATTGAAGTCATGAAGAGGAACTACGCCTCTTCGGAATAGGCACACGGTGCCATGCTCTTCTGAAATTTGACATTATAATTTTAAATGACCGAAGCTTTTTTAATGTAATTCCATCTTCAAGTTAACTGTCACGGGACACCATGTTTATCTCTTTTTCACATTCCGTTATTAAAGATTTCCAGTTTCGTATAACACGATAACACGATATATTTGTTTTTCTCTTCTTGTTATGAATCGTTATTTGTTTTGTTATACGGCAGTCTCTCATATATATATATATATATATATATATATATATATATATATATATATATATATATATATTATATATATATATATATATATATATGAATGTCATCTACACTGTTAAGAAAGTGTCACAGCCACATAACATAAAAAAATGGTATAATAAAGCTTAAGTCAAACCCTCGGCGGCAAACTTTTTAGTAATTCACCATTTACAGTATGAATGAACTGTATTACAATTATATTGCTGCATTATTGATAACAGTAGCTCTAAATGACATTGAATTTCAGGGGTCCGTGAATGTCCACAGTGGTACATTGTTATAAGTGCCATAACGACCTTAATTATCGTTTAAGGACCTCTACAGCGTTATGATATCTTTTTGAGCAATGTATTCTGATTAACACGAATAACTTTATCACCTCTCAGATTATTTTCCTATGGCATGTCATCGAGTTGTAAAGCCTGTATATTCAATAAATTTCTGGTGTAACTGGTAAACATTTCCAAACAAATATAAGACGGGAAAAAGGTGCTGCATGTCATATAAATTCAAAGTTTAGAAGTAATATAAATAAAAATAGGATTATTATTATGGAATTAAAATTCTATATCAAAAAAATATGATGGATCAACATAGCTCAAATATGCTCTGACTGTCTGAAAGCGATCTTACTTATCGGATATGTAAGAATCAGACTTACAGTCAGAAGGGGCTGGATAATATCCGTATAAAATGTTTTCATACTGGTATGCTATGGAGGCATCAGAAGGAAAAAAGACCGCAGAAAAGTTCACTATATTATACAAACTTTAAAAACTGAACTGAAATTGAGAGTGATATCTTTTTGTTCAAAGTAAAGCAGGAAAATTGTGTTGGTTTCTCCAAAACCTTGTAGACATTATCAAACATCTTTTTAAGATTTGTTATAAATAACAAATAATAAATAACACTTTTATTCTTGAAGTTAAGAAATCCAAGTAATAGAAGTATCGATATAGATGGGGTTTAATCAGCAGTCCATTTGGGTGGGGGAAACGAATCAACAATGGTTTGCTTCGATACTGAGTACCGAATTTAGTAAATAGAAAAATCATTTGCGGATTGGAACTACAATTTACATCCAAGAAGAGATATAAGACATGTACTTTATACAAGAAATAAATAAATGAACAAAAACAAATGGAATAGAAAAAGAAACATCGTAGTAAGTCTTGAAAGGTATATTTGTAGAATTAAAATAAAAATTCAAAGAACCCGTAGATTTAATATTTACTTATGTGTGGATTTATTGTTTTGAAGAAATTTGTTAAAAAATATGCCTCCTCGCAATCAAACTTTGCGTTAAAAACGATAGGATTGAATCCATTTCTGTTTGCTTTAGATTTTGTAATGTTATTCAGGCAATATATGACGAAAAGTCTGTATTTCAGTGAAGAGACATAAATTGTCGAAATGCGCATTTGGTGCACAAAATTAAAAGGGATATATGTTCTTTACTTATTATAACCACTAGGCCGGTTTCACTGCTGGTGGACTGATAGTGCCCGAGGGCATCATAAGTGTAGTTTTTAGTGCTTTTGTACTGACATAAAATATATACTTAAACTTTTCAGTGATCAAATTAAGTGAATCACTCTAAAACTGAGGAGTATCTTCTCATGCATAGCTCTGATAGATTCTTTGGTTCATTTTTCGGTCATTTTCGTTTCAACACTGATCTTCAAATATTTATATATTATGAGAATTCCAATCATGCGGCCACGAGCATCACCAAAGAGACATAAATTGTCGAAATGCGCATTTGGTGCACAAAAGTCAAAGACATGTATGTTTTTTATTTATCATAATCGGAGCCGATAGTACAGAAACTCACAACATAAATATACAAATGAGAAAGTGTTGCAGTTAGGTAGTACACAAATTTACAAGTCCTTGGTTGAGAAATGCAATTTCCGTATATTAATGGCAAAGTATTCAAGTGATATTAGATGGCCGCGTCCGTGTATAGCGCGTCGGAATGATCCGTTGTACAAAAGGTCTGCCATAGTGTGACGCTACATGTCAATGTTCTGACCGAAAACGATATAAATATATATAATATAAACGTAATATAAATGTGGTGTTTTCCTGCTTTATAGACAATGTCTCCTCTTGCCATATCAGACATTTAAAAACAATGTGTATCTTGTAGTAATACTTATCTGACTAACCAATTCCTTGGCATTGACATTAGCCTTTGCATCGATAAGTATCTTCACTATATGAATGTGACCATTTGATGCAGCTGCGTGGAGTGGAGTGTCCTCAAACTACAAAGCGAAACGTATTGTTTAAAAAAGTGCTGCATAGTGATGAATTAGTGTTTATATTACCTTTAGAGGTACCGACAGATTATGCATTAGAATGTTTAGAGACTATAATGAATATAATCGTGTCAATCCCTCATCGGTATAAAAAATAACATGACTAGGCGAGATTAGTTTCTAATGGTGGTATTTTATTCAGGGTGTATTATAAAGTCTATAAAGTAATAACGCATTATAAGCATACATGTACACACACAAAGATTTCAACAATATATATGAATGTTAAAAATATCTTAAGTAGAACAAAGAAACATATTGCATAATTAGAATCCAATAATTGCATTACCTATTACAATTTGTTATGATAAAATGTAAAGGGTATGTCCCTTATTTTTACAAACTTTTAAAATATCTATTAAGCAATAAATAATTTACTTGTTGCTTACGAAATTATGTCACAATGATAATAATATAAATGTTTATAATTTATTTCTACATGTATCTAGATAAATATCAGATGTTCAAAAATAAATAAGTGTAAAAAAAAAAATAAAAGAACACAATTTACCTGTTTATGGAAGGTTTAGAAAATCCGAAGACCCTCTTGTCTTGTTTTATACTTACACAATATTTCAAGAAATTATTTCCATACACATATGATGTAAAACTTTATAACGTCAAACAACGGCGTTACGGCAGAATATTTTTTATCTTAAGCTTCTACCTGATGCGGGATATACAAATTTTGACCTTTGCAACAGAAACACCGGAAGCAGTGAGAGATCTTTAACGTGCCATGCATACCACGACAAGGGGCCTCGGTTTTTACTGTCTCTTCCGAAAGACAGGACACCGGCATGACCGGAGCGGGATTTGAACCCCGGCCTGCCTACCAGGACTCCAGCGCGATATCACTAGGCCACGCCGGCTAAAATGACTAATGAACTGACCGACCTACATATATATGTGTGTTTGAATAAAAGTGGGCATAACACACTAGAAAAAATATCAAAACTTTGGAAAACGAATACAATATACAAATGTAATGCTTAATAATACTGAGAAGTATCTATAACTTTAAAACAATAAACCATTGTCTCTATTACAGAAAGGCCTGAAATTTTGGAAACAAGGGAATGATATACAAATTCATTTACGGTAAAATAAATGAATATTATATTGTAATAATAATAATAATAATAATAACAATCAAACAAAACAAACCCCCAAAACAAAACAAAATGTAAACCCACAAAAACAAAATCAAAAGAAAGCAAATAACAAAATCAATAAACAAAAACAAAACAGAAGCCGATCAATAGCTCTGTTTGGAGGAAAGGTTGCTTTCAATTAATAATCCTTCATTCACCGATTACCTTAGCATCATCTATCCAAGTGAACTGGAGGTCAAAGAATCCTTAGAAAGTAGTAATTCTACTTCGTATTTAGATATTATGTTGTCTTTCGACATTAATGGTCAATTGAACACCTCACTCTATGACAAACGTGACGATTTCAATTTCGCTATCACAAACTTTCGTTTCATAAGTAGCAACATTCCATCATCGCCCGCATACAGCGTATTCATATCTCAGTTAACACGTTATTCCGGGCCATGTTCAAATTACATTGACTTTGTTCTGAGGGCTAGGCGACTTTCAGTTAAGCTGCTCAACCAGGGTTATATATATGCTAGACTAGCAACGTCACTGAGGAAGTTCTACGGTCGTTACGAGACTCTTATTACTCCATATGATATCTCGTTATCCAGACTATGAAATGATATTCTGGACTGAGACCGATTCCGATTATTTTACACAGCAGATTTGACACCTTCTATACTAGAAGGTTACCTACTTTGACTTCTCCAGATATAAATACCTATGGAATTTACACGATTTGACTCTTTGTACTGAGTATATGTGACGGGTGTTGCTAGCAAGCAGTAGATGCTCACTCTCCCCGGGCACCTGATCTCACTCCATCATAGGGGTTCTCATATGCTCTTCAAGTAGACATGTTTTGTTATTTACCACTTGGTTTTCATTTTTACTGATTCTGTATGTCCTCTGGTTTCATGATTTTTAGACTTATGGTTTGGATTTATCCATCATCTTTACATTCATATATTCAGTATGTGTTTCTATTCATGTTAATTGTGTTTAAAGGTCACAGGAAAAGGCTTTTTTTCTCTTTGTTTTGTTGTATGTAGGTCTCAATAATCGAAATCATTTATTTCCACATTCTCATCACATTTGGCTGAGTATTTATTTACCTTTTAATCGACTCTTAAAAGAGTTATCGTATCAAGCAATTTCATTGGATTAAAGAAAATGACGTCATTTCTTGCAAACTCGAAAGATTAAGTAATCACATATTGTAAATATCACGATCGTAACGTCTATTTAAATTGGAGAAAATGGATTATGACGACATGGAGTATGTTGTGAAGCGATACCAGTTTGAGCCTGACTAGTTTCAAATGTTGGAGGAGCAGGAATACGAGCCAGTGATACGGAGAAATCAGCATCTGCATCTGACAGTTCCGAGACACATACTGACATAACGATGTTGAAAACATTGCTTTAGTTTAGATCTAAATGAGTGGTACGTAAGTCAATGTTATAATATCTATCTATCTACGTATACTGCAACACCCTCTTACGAGTATTATGTGCAGATTAGACATAGACTACTTTCAGTAATATGAAGCAATCTTATGATCAAAATTGTAATTTAAACAGTGGAAATTGGAATAACTGGGAAGAGATACTTAGGCTACAATCAAT
Source organism: Pteria penguin (assembly GCA_035048485.1). Taxonomy (NCBI): domain Eukaryota; kingdom Metazoa; phylum Mollusca; class Bivalvia; order Pterioida; family Pteriidae; genus Pteria; species Pteria penguin. Next base: position 63,830,118 of record CM068584.1, read on the forward strand.
TGAAAAAAAGAAAATATTACCTTAAACTTGTCGGTTTACACACAGTTTTACTATTACATGGACATGTATCAAGGACTTATACGTGTATAAGTCCTTGCATGTATTCATTGACATACGTACACATGTATATGTATATAGGTCTCTGATGTATTGCAATATATGTATATTTGATATATATGTATTCATAATTTTCTGCCCCCCCCCCCTCCCCCCTATTTCTATGCCTATGGGTTTAAAGGATTTGACATCTGACTCCCGAGGTTTTTTTTACCCCCCTCAACCCCATGGAATTACCAGTCCTTTCTCTTTTTTCTTCATCTTTGTCATTGTTGTTTCGATACTTTTTTGGGGTTTTCTTTTTATTTTTACTGTATCCAAATACATATTTTCATGACAACTAACCATATCAATGCAAAGTTTGAAGAACTTGATGCAATACATTCCTTCAACCTTGGTTGATTAGGGCTTATCATTACTTTCAACAATTTCTTCAGTTACATTGCGACATGGAAGTGGGAGGATTAACAACAAAGTGGTGCAACCCGTGAATTAAACAACAGACCTTCTGCACTGTAATCCAAGTGCTTAACATATACACCAACTCTGTCCCATTGCTTCAAAATTAGGCATTTTACAAATACAGTTCTGTTTCCATACTATAGATGCTCCTGTGGCCATTGAAAGATAATGCCCACACAATTAGAGTGTTGTTGCTGCAAACTGAACATGATTTAGAGGGATATGTGAAGACATGTTGTTTTGGGTTCATATCTTAAATCAAATTTGCTTTTGTTTTTATTGGAATTTAAAGTTTAGATGCAGAAAAGAGCTATTATATTTCCTTTAATATTTGAGCTAATATTTGATGCATTAGTTTGGGTTTAATTACACATATGGTGAGGATTGTAACTGAATAACAATTTTGTCCATTACTCAATATATTAAATATTGAATTTATTTTATTAGATTCTTGGACTTTTTCAACTTTGTTTCCAAAGGGGTATTTTTACCTAATTCAGGACCATTGATTTATGATACTACAATTACAATCATAAAATTTATAATCCTTAAGAATGGCTTTGAGGTACTAAGTACATGTATGCATTCTGAAATCATAGAATAAATGCAAGGATCTTCATCTTAGTGTCAATTAATGAATTAACTCAAAATATACTAGTGTCTGTTATAACAGTGTGCTATTACATCACACCGCATGGAAGATCAACAATGACAAAACTGAAGATGTAAAGATAAAAAAAAAAAAAAAACAATAAAAAAATTTCTCAGGTAGTGTTCTTGTTGTTGAAACATAAATATAGTTTATAAAGAATCCCACTTGATATTATCGTGTCTTATGTTTAATAACCAGAGCTGGGAGATAGCTATAAGAATTTTTATACATATCCTCAGACAACTTTAGACAAGACATGTATAGAAATAAGGAAATTGCCCCTGAACTCTTTAAATATAGATTAGATTATAGATATAGTGTTCTGTAGGTGCTCTTGCAGTTACAAACATCATGATCAATTAATTTTGGAAGGTCTTTATACATATATCATAATACTCATAACAAGAGTCTTAGACAGGAACGAATACGAAGAATTATTGGGTAACTTGTTAGCTGTATTGTATGTTTGTGATATATATGCATGTATATAATAAATAAAAGCATAAGTAGCAAATATCTTTTTATAATAGTAACATCAATTACTTTTGGTCGATTAAAATTCTCATGAAGTTATAGACAAACTTTTTTCGCTAAATTTCAAAGCGACTCAAATTTCTACATTTGATTTTTCTACACTTTATACATCTCTGCCTCATGATTTGATTAACAGCAAGTTGCTGTCTCTTATACAATGGTGTTTTCACAGAGAATCTGAAACGTACATATGTATTTCCAATAACTCTGGATTCTTTTCCAACAAACAATATACTTCATATAAATACTGGACTTGCAAGGAATTATGTAAAGCACTAGATTTTCTCATGAATAATATTTTTGTGCAATTTGATGGCAAGATATATCAACAAATAGTTAGGATTCCTATGGGTACTAACTGCGCGCCTCTGATAGCAGATTTATGTCTTTATTGTTATGAGAGGGATTTTATGGTTTCTATTCAAAAATCAAAACGTTTTGACCTCATTGACAAATTTAATAATACTTGCAGATATGTGGATGACATTTTGGTTATCGATAACCCTGAATTCGAACAATTTATATCAGAAATATATCCACCAGAGCTCACATTGAATAAAGCTAATACTTGAGATAAATCTACACCTTTCTTAGATTTAAACATCAAAATTATCAACAACCTAATATATACTAATATTTATGATAAACGTGAGGATTTTGGATTTCCTATTGTAAATTTCCCTTACTTGGATGGCGATGTCCCTCGACTCCCATCATATGGTATCTATATATCTCAATTAGTTCGATTTGTCAGAGGCTGCACCGATGTTTTGGACTTTCATAAAGGAAATTTACAAATTACTACTAAACTTTTAACTCAGGGTTACAGATATCACAAGCTAAGAAAAACATTCGGCAAATTCTTCAGATCTTATTCAGAACTTCTATCTAAATTTGGAAATATTTCTTCTCAACAGTATGTATCCAATGGAATTTCCCATCCTAATTTTTACGGTGATCTCGTATATAAACTAAGGAAAGTAAAAGGCTCCGATAACGTTATTTAATCATGTAATAAAATAGTCAAACGTCTCCTAAATAGACAATATGATATTGAGATCATCAAAGAGACTATAGGTCTTGTATTTGGCCCCTCTACAGCCTTATGCAGACTTTTACTTGAACGTTGCACGCTGACTAACAGGGCGGTGGGGACTATATGACGGGCTTTGTCCAAACCTCTTTCAGAGGAGACATGGTCCTGAACCTCGTCCCCTCTCACTGTTAGTCGGGACTCCTACAGATCTAGGGTCTGAGCTCGCTTTCAGTCTGGCAGAGCACGGTTTATCATGTTGATGTCGCATATATTTTTATACCATTATATGTTTTACAATACCTTACGTGTTTATATTTTTATGACCTCTCAATATGCGATACCTGTTGACCCTTGTTCTTTACATGGAGGATTATTTATAAATTTTTAAATGTACGTCTTTTGATTGTTTTGCTGTTACGGTGAGTGGGAAGGTGGGTCTGTAAACCGGTTAACCACACCATTTGTTTGGCTTTTGTCAAATTAAATGACCGTCCTAAGTCGGTATCGTAATTGCACTACAATCAAATATTTTTGTAATGTGTTAAATGTTCTATTATATTATTTATATTCATGTATTGTATAGCTCCATGGTGACTTCTGCCATTTAACTGAGCCGGTAACTCCTCTTTTTTCTTTCCTTCTTCATTTTAGTGTTATATATATATATATATATATATATATATATATATATATATACATATATATATATATATATATATATATATATATATATATAATATATATATATATAATATATATATATATATATATATATATATATATATATATATATATATATATATACGTGTGTGTGTGTGTGTGTTAATGCCTACTATACCATCATGTATGGTAAAAATAAATTTTAAAATATTTTAAGTGATTGTGACCATATCTTAATAGAATAATAATACTTAATTTCAACAGTTGTCTTTTTGTAAAAGCTGACCGTGATAATTCGGCCCAAGATGCCGATGAGACCGGAAAACGAAAGTAGTCACATTACAGTACCATCTTTAACTTTTAAGTCTCAGCTGAATCCTGCAGCTATAGCAAGACATGAATTTCGTGCAAAGCAGTCAGGTGTGAAATGATCTATTCATATATGTGAGAACCATTCTGGTATCTATAGCTTGTCCATCTAGTGCTACTTGCATCTGTACTAATGACGTGAACAAGTTCAACAACCCAGTCTATGATATGAGACTTGTCTCTTCCCCCCTTCCATGTTCTCCGAAATTTCGGAAATTGGAAGACACTAACGTCCGAGTTTGTACTGGTATTGTTACATCCAAATACTACACAGTGGACCATGTCCCCACTCAAAGATTCCATTTAATTATTGTTAACACGTGCACAGCGTCTATAGTTTCCTCTACTTTCATTTAAACAATGACAGAAATGACGTCACGCGCCGAATAAATACGGAGATTTACGAATATTACCGAAGAATTCTATAAATAACTTCTCGTTTTTAAAGAAGTACAACGATGTATCGTACATTGGAGTGAGACGATTCTCGTTTGGTTTAAGAGATGAACAATTTTAGATGCTAAAATTGATTTATAATTTTTACATTTCCTGTGACCTTTAACATAACATTATGTGTCATGTTGAGGACCCTTTTAATATGTGAACGATATTGAGATTACTGTAAAAACACTTAGAGTCTAGTATCCCCCTATTCCTTGTCCTTTACCTATGCACTGTGACGAACATGGCGATAGGAACTCTGTAGCCGATGTTTTGTTCCGATGCCGGAATTTCAGTTAAACAAAATTTCATGCCTTGAATAGGAAAATTTGACTTCATGTTCTTGTCTCCGTCATGTGTTAATATGTGTATATTTTATGTATTTACTTCCATTACTTAAAAATTTGTTGCAGCACTTTTGAGACTGGTGTTGCATGGAACCAGGGGGATACATACTTCTCCCAGGCACCTGAGCTCACCTCGATTTTATTGGGGCTCACATTTGTCTGAATATGACAATATACACGATATTCTCATTTTATTCTATTGGTTACCATTCAGTACTTCTCTGTTTTTTTTTTACACGTAAAACGATACAAGATAGGGACATAAAGGGTTTTTGGAATTTTGGGTTTTTTTTTTTTTTTTTTTGATATTATTTTATTTATACATTTCATTTATCTATTATTTGTTTTTGATTTATAATCGGTATTTCCCCTGTAAATATGAGCGATGTTTAAGTACACCAAATTTGTGTATTTCAAGGTATGCGTATTTGACTTACAAAGTTCTTGGCATTGATATCGGCTTTAGCATCGATTAGTTCCTTTACTGTTTCAATATCACCATTTGATGCAGCCTGGTAGAGTTCAGCGTCCTGATTCTGCAAGAACAAAGGTATATTAATAAGACTTAAAACGAGATTAGTCTTATTATACCAATTCTATGGAGGTCACCATGTGAAAGTACCAAATACAGTGTTGTACTATGACTCAACAACTGTATTACGGGAAGATATCTATCAAAAATTCAAACTTTTAAACATTCAAAAATGCAATATGGTGCATTAAATATATATAGAGTGCGATACTTTTAATATATATGTAATATATTTGAGTCAGTGGTACGTAAAAATACCAACGAATCTGTGGTACCGATAAAGAATGTGCAATTCAGTGATATTTTCATTACGCAAGAACATTTATCGGCATGTTAAAAACGTACGTAAGGTTCATTTAAGCAAAATTAATCTACGGAATAAACTAACATCAGCAGCAACAATATTAGCATACTAAAACATTGTCCTGGACCGTATTTCCCCAGTTTGAAAGGCAAGTTTTTCATCCAAGAAAGAAAAAGAAATCGAGAGACATGCATAACCAAAAACACTAGAGTACGTAGGAAGACTTGGTTGTGTCATTCGTGACCTACAGGTAACGAAAGACAACTTCTTTTAATGTCTCCCTTTCCACCAATCGCAGAGCTACTTAATAAATTTATATATCAACAGCTGCGTTGTAAGCGTTTTACACAAGCCTTTGAAAACTATGCAAAAGATTATGGAAAATGACTATCGAGATTGCTTGATATGTTTGTTTGGTTAGTTTTAATCCTTTTTTAACTATTTACATTAATCTATACATTATGATAATTACCACCTATATATTTATTTTCTGTCTTTTTCATATATTTATATAAAATCATATTTTCCCTATGTAATCGATGTTTTATTGTCGAATCATAACAAATCAATGTAGAACATATATACAAATTTTGTGCACCAGATGCACATTTTGACAACTTATATCTTTTGAGTGATGCTCGTGGTCGAATGCTCATATTATATAAATATAAAAAAATTGAAGAGCAGTATTAAAACCAAAGAATCAATCTAAGTACACAGTTATGCATGAGGGAGATACTCCTGAGTTTTAGAGTGATTCCCATAATTTCATGACGGAAAATTTTAAGTATATATTTCATGTCAGAACAAAAGCACTGAAAAGTAGACCGCCAGTACAAAAGCACGGTAAACTAGCCTTACGATGCCCCGGGGACTATCAGTCCACAAGCAGTGACACCGGCCGGGTGGTTAAATAAATATAGAGCGTATATACCTTCCACAATTGTGCACCAGATGCTCTTTTCGACAACTAATGTCTCTTCAGAGATGCTCGTGGCCGAATGATTGGAATTCTCATATTATATAAATATTTGAAGAGCAGTATTAAAATCAAAATGACTGAAAAAGCGAACCAAAGAATCATTCAAAGGTCAGAGCTATGCATGAGCGAGATACTCCTTAGTTTTAGAGCGATTTACATAATTTCATGACAGAAAATAAAATGAAGATTGTAAGAGGGTTTCAACTTTGCCTTTTAAGTTTTGAAGTGGGATTGTTTGATAAGATGTCGAATCGTCAAAGGACCCTATAAAAAGGAAAAAAAAAGATAATATAACAGTATTTAAACTTTAAAGAAATTCTTAGAATTAAAGTGGTTTCTAGTGACAACTGTTTCGTTTTTGACAGAATTGTTTCGGGTCAGAGCAATAACACACATTTTGTGGAGCACTAAGAAAGACAAAGTGTGAAATGACATTGTAGGGATACAAATAATTTAGTTTTAAGTATATTTTGATTCAAACCATTCGGCCACGAGCATCACTGAAGAGACATAAGTTGTCGAAATGCGCATCTGGTGCAAAATTTAATAGGTATATATTTTCTATATTTATTATTTGTGTTCATATCAGCCTGCTGGGAACAGATAGATTTATGGCAGTCAATCACTTTTGAAAAAGAAGACACGAAGGATATAACCTTCAAAACTGAAGCATAAACTTACAGAGACTATGAATGGTGCCTCCAAATGTCGTTTATGTGATAATTGTGATGTTTGTTGTCTCATGAGTGATTGGGATGGTGTCTGACTAATCTCGCTGTCATCACAACTAGAAGAATGCGGGTGTTGTTGCACATCCTTTTTCTTTGATGCTAAAAATTGAAAACCAGAGAAAAATACAAACAATTTAGATAATAATCTTTAATATTGAGTTTCTGTATGGCGTCCTTGTTTTTACAATCTATAAATCTGCTTTGAGTATAACTGCTAAGACTGACCATTCATTACCTTATCAAAAACACAGATTATTACAATCCTATATTTTGAAAAACAAAGTTAAAAAAGCGCAGCTGACGCTGATTGGTCAAATGCCCATCTGAGATAAACTGCTATGGGTCCCTGTCAAGGGTCAATCTGAGATAAATTGCTATGGAGTGTGTTGAGATCCGTCACAGTGAACCTGATAAAAGTAAGGAGCGTGAAAGATCAAGTTTGAATTAAAACTATCTGTATTAAGCGAATAATTAACGCCTACACATCGATCATTAAAGACTACTGATTTCGTAACATTGAACATGTCAAAAGGTGTTTACTGCGATAATTGGTGACAAAAGACAAAATACCTAAATCAATGTTACTATGTTGCTATGAGGTCAGACAAATATGTATTCAGACAAACATATAACATCGATTGAACTTCAATAATAAAAATGTCATCGGAAAGGAAAGTTTTTACTTTCGAAGAACGAGTAAATGTAAAAGAATTTATAAAAGAAGGAAAATGAGCTCTGACTTTGGCGTTAGAAATGGGTGTAGGAAAATGCAAGTGGTACAAATCATTAAACGTAAATTGTGCACGATACTTAATGCAACATACTAGGTAACTGCAAATTGAAAAAAAAATAATTAAAACATTAAGATATAGAGAGACATGGCGACGAAAATTACAAATCGGCGGTTTGAACGACGATAACGATAATGACGTTTAAGAATTTACGTTACACACACAAAAAAACCCCATCATGTGTGAATATTGGCTATACTGTTTACACACACACACACACATACACATACACACACATATTCTCTCTCTCTCTCTCTCTCACACACACACACACACACACACACACACACACACACACACACACACATACAGACAACGTTATATAGGATCAAATACTACTTAAAATAAAGATACAGTTTTATACCTGTCTTTTGTATAGACTTTTTAAAGAATGGGACCTCGGTTTCAATCGTTGTATCAGGTGATGAGTTGTCCTGTTTGTGAAGCAAGTGTTGCTGCTCGAGTGATTTTGCTCCCGTTTCAGCAAGGTGTTCCTGGTTTAAGATGCTTTTACTCTTTCTGTTGAAATGTTTTTGAGCAATATCCAAATCTGTGACTGGAAATAATAATAATAAAAAAAAAACAACTATATACGATAGAATGAAATATCCACTTTGTTCTAAACAAATGTAAAAGACACGAAACATTCAGGCAACCAATGGCATGTATTTTTGAAGAATTCAAGCATTCAGAACATATACTAATGAATGATCTCATGAGCTAAATAAACCACCATATAACATTATTAAAGGAGCGAAAAACACCCTAAACCTATTAATTTACGTGAATCCACACTCGAAACTAAAGACTCTGAAATGGGATTTGTAACAAAATAAAATGCATTTACAATTTGTAAATGACAGAATATCTTTACATAATAGTCCCCGAGGGCATTATAAGTCTAGTTTTCGGTGCTTTTGTACTGACATGCAATATATACGTCAAATTTTCAGCCATCAAATTAAATAAATCACTCTAAAACTAAGGAGTATCTCCCTCATGCATAGCTCTGTCCTTAGATAGATTCTTTGGTTCACTTTTTTTGGTCCTTTTGATTCAACACTTCTCTTCAAAGATTTATATATTTTGAGAATTCCAATCATTTGGCCACGAACTTCACTGAAGAGACATAAGTTGTCGACATGCGCATATGGTGCACTTAATTATAAGGTATATATGTTCTATATTTATTATAACCACTAGGCCGGTGTCACTGCTGGTGGACTGATAGTCCCCGAGGGCATCATAAGTCTAGTTTTCAGTGCTTTTGTACTGACATGCAATATATACTTCAAATTTTCAGCCATCAAATTAAATAAATCACTCTAAAACTAAGGAGTATCTCCCTCATGCATAGCTCTGTCCTTAGATAGATACTTTGGTTCACTTTTTTTGGTCCTTTTGATTCAACACTGCTCTTCAAAGATTTATATATTTTGAGAATTCCAATCATTTGGCCACGAGCATCACTGAAGAGACATACGTTGTCGAAATGCGCATATGGTGCACTTAATTATAAGGTATATATGTTCTTTATTTATTATAACCACTAGGCCGGTGTCACTGCTGGTGGACTGATAGTCCCCGAGGGCATCATGTCTAGTTTTCAGTGCTTTTGTACTGACATGCAATATATACGTCAAATTTTCAGCCGTCAAATTAAATAAATCACTCTAAAACTAAGGAGTATCTCCCTCATGCATAGCTCTGTCCTTAGATAGATTCTTTCGTTCACTTTTTTTGGTCCATTTGATTCAACACTGCTCTTCAAAGATTTATATATTTTGAGAATTCCAATCATTTTGGATATATTTATGCAAATGCAACTACCAGGTCCGTGTGCAAAAAGCATAATTTGACGACTGTGTGTTTGACCCGTAATTCTGCTTAAGTAGCCACTTAGTTGATCACAAATTTGTTCTTTGAACTGCTTGAAAAGGTATCGTGATATCTGTGACGTGAAACACACCCCTATTCCCTTCCAAACTCCCTTCTGTCCAGCCTGAAATATTCCTATGTCTGCACGTCCTAAAACACATACTTTATCCAGCCCAACATGTGAATACAAGGATTGCATGAAAAAAAAGAAGAAGAAAAACCCTGGCATTATGCAATTTACATTTCATAAATGTGTTATATTTGTTAGATAGATAATTCGTAAAGTTTAAAATAGTGGTCAAAGAAATTTTAATTTTATTTATATGCTTATATACATGAATTATCAATGGAAAAATGCTTTGACAAAATCCCTGGCATATCATTAGTTGGTATGATTTCTGGAAGACTGCCACTTAAAAAGATATCTCAAGCATAGTTGCTATATTGGAGAAAGATTTTCATTCTATGATCTTTCAGTTCAAAATAGAGAAAAAGTTATCCACGGAATAGCTCTATAACGTGTTTTATCATTTTCATTTCATTTTAAATTGTTTTATGATTATCCAAGTGGTTTTGTTTGATGTACACGGTAAATTTCTAATGAAAAAGTCCAGGTGAAATGAATGATAACACGAGAATATAGCATTATAAAACAGTAAACAGTGTACTACATCTTGGTATTTCCGTACATTATATACAATTCAGTGGATGATACTACAGAACGAAACGGAAGGTAATTTTTATAAACTTTGATAATATTTAGATAGTGCTTTAAATAGCAAGTTTTTAGAATTACCAAAATAAACAATTAATTTCTAAATTCAAAACAACTCACCATAAATAAATAAGAGTTTTGAACTGTGATAGTGGTTCTGATTAAAGTGAGTTTTACCAAACGAGGCAAATTGATATATTGTTCTCATTATCAAGAGGTACGTTATGCATTAAGATGTGATATATTTTAAGAAAGGGGCCAAAACTAAAAATAATCGCAGCACACTAGGACACTACAGAGAAATGTTATGACAATTCATATTTTACATGCAAATTATATCCACTAAGTTTTTGATACCGATGACAATAAAGAACTTTTCTGTGTGTATCTATGATTTTTCGATAGATACTTGACAGCCCGTTATCCATTGTCAACAACAGAGATATACGACAGTGAAAATGCAATAAAAAGAATGTGCTTGCCGATCCCGTTAATCATACTCGATAGCGTTAGCGCAGGAACTTGAATTAGAACGCGTTAGGTTCAGTTTTCAGAAATTACCAACTGTTTATGTTCAGAAATCTGATAAAAAGTCATATAATAATTTAGGTAAATAGATATGTTTAGCATATATCGGAAGAAATGAAAGATCTCGTACATTTTTCAGGGCAATCCCAGTGACAAAAGACATGAAGCAGAAAAAGTATTGGATAAACTTTGACAGCGGATATCAGGACACATTGGAAAAAAATACTTGAAATCTTATATTAACGGTGATTTTATCTGAAGATTGTTAGAGACCTCATATTTTGATACAGTCTGATTCAACCTGATAATTTCATTTCAGTTTCCATTCTCTGTCCTAGTGGAAGACCTCGTCTGATTAGGAAATTATAAAATAGCAGTATGTTGTCACCTGACATAGGCAAAGAACTCCGTTAAAGTTAGATTCATACTAGGACAAAAACAAAACATTTAAAGCATTATTCCATTTATTATGGTGCTTTCAGTTTGATGACTTGGCTGATCTTGAACGTTTTCAACGGCTGGCACCCTCTTTCTCATATATTACCTGAACCTGTATCCACCCCTAGACCAATTTGGTTGCTATAGATACATATCAATAATGTGACCTCTTTTTCAATCCAAAAAAAAAAAAAAAATCAAAAACAAAAACAAAACAAAACAAAATTTAAAAGTTTTCAAACAAAAATATCTGTATTCCATTAATTCCTAATTACATTTATAACGATAAAATTAGTAATATACAAATTAACGCATTATGAAAGCACTCTGGCGAAAAAGGCTGAATAGAAGGTACCTTCTAAGGTCTTTCCCACCCTATCCTTGATTTTGCCCTTGACGGATCTGTCCAAAAGCAACAATACAGAACCCTTATTGCTTCCAAGTTTCGCCTAATTGCTTTAAGTGAATCTAGAAATGGTATTCAAAATCTGAAAATTTTGCAGATAAGGATGGACGGACGGACGATGTACGGAACAATATGACAAACGAACGGAAAACCAGAAAGGAAGAAACCATTACTATTCTCCTCTATTTTTCTCCCCACCTATTTGATTTTGGGTTTTTTTTTTCTTTTTGTTTAGTTTCCAAGTTTCTACGAAATAAATAGAAATCAAGAAAACATATTAAAGAAAGAAAAATTTGCTTCCACACTTTTTATCGGTGTATAACTGCTAATTTTATAGCAACATACAATTCAGTATTATCTGACATATACACATCAGGAGATCAGATTGACTCTATATTTATCTTTCTTTCTTTCTTTCCTTTTCTTTCTGTTTTTTATTTATTTCTTTTTTTTTTTTTTTTGAAAGAACCACTCATTAAACAGCAACTGCCTGATAGAGTAATATGATATTTACGATACTTCGACTTACAATTTATGTGAATTATAATAACTCCGTTCATTTGCTGTTCACTGCGAATGTAATCATCGGCTACATTAAAATATTTACTCTTATATTCAGAACGACATATAAATATAATTTTAATGAATAACACAAATTCAATGCAATGAACATGAATTGAATACTTTCAATATCGACGAGTGTAAGCTATAATTAAATGCTCAATAATTTGTGGTAATATTGATATACTGGTGCAAAGCTAATCATGATGGACACTGGTTTCAGCCGGACTATTGTCAATGTCTATGTTAAATTGTTTAGGTAAAAGTCGGTGGCATATACAGGTAAATGTATGACGTTACAGTCATAGAACTAATGTTTATATTTTCTGTTTATTTAAGCATATGAAAAGGGCTCAATTGTAAAATCTTGCTATATCTTTGCTTGCATGTCACTGCGTCATACACATATAGAAAATCAATGACAAATGTGGCGTGACGCAAAAGCGTAATTAGTCAATTAGTCAATAACATACATACATATACGATAATTGGAAAACAGCATGGTTACCTTCATATATTTTTCTAAACACGAGATAAATAACGAAGAAAATGAAAAGCAGCCCAAATGCTATAGACAGTGTAGTTAGTGTCCAGTTTTCATATTGAAGAATTTTATCAGGTGCAATAGTTGTCGGAGTTCCAGTTCCATCATCAGGAGAAATAGAACTGAAATAATAATAATAATAATAATAATAATAATAATAATAATAATAATAATAGTAATAATAATAACATTAATGAATAATTGTAATAAGAAAAATGATAATTATGATAAAAGTGAACAATTCAATAAATAAAATAATAATAAATTACACATAATCAATAAATATCTAAAACAATGAATGAGGGAACATAACGGTTTACTAACGTTTTCAATACAATCATATATATCACACGGAAAATGATTCATACTTCTATTCCTTATCTTTTTGCCTTTAAGTGGATGATGTGATTTTTAACAGTATGTATCCAATGGAATTTCCCATCCTGATTTTTACGGTGATCTCGTATACATGTATAAACTAAGGAAAGTAAAAGGCTCCGATAACGTTATTTTATCATGTAATAAAATAGTCAAACGTCTTCTAAATAGACAATATAATATTGAGATCATCAAAAAGACTATAGGTCTTGTATTTGGCCTCTCTACAGCCTTATACAGACTTTTACTTGAACGTTGCAATATTTTTGTAATGTGTTATATGTTCTAGTATATTATTTATATTCATGTATTGTATAGCTCCATGGTGACATCTTTCTTTCTATCAGAACAGAAGTGCACTAGCTATTTGTACTGCAATTGAACTAGAATACAGGCGTTTCCTTTCTCTCTGTTCAGCAACTCACCTATGGTTCATAATGAACTTTATTTTGGATTGCTCTCAATATTTCCGTTTGTTGATTTTGAATACCCTTTAATTTCGTAATATTTAAACTACTTATTTGATTTTGAACATTATTTTGACATTCAGTATTAAAGTTTATACGTATACGTTACAAAATTCATTAACAAATAATCACTGTGTAATAATTGTCATTTATTCAATACTGTTACCTTTTGTCAGATGTATTTCTTCCCTGACACCTTGCATCTGAAATATAGGACAAGTACAATATGGTAATAATGTGGTAAGCAATGATTTCTTAATGATATTTGCTTTACTGTGAGCTTTGCATTATCAAGCTTACACATTGTTACTAACCTCATCAAACACAACTCTCCTTCTTTGGGTAAGTTTATGCATCAGACGATACTTTGTCGGTACTTGGAAAGTCGTACTACAGACCACTTTAAAAGCTAGTTAATCAAACGATATAATTAATCCGTAAAATGTTTCATGTATTACCCGTAGCAAAAGGAATTTCTTACATTTGTAGATTTCCAAGATAGAATATCCAGAATGATTGATAGGAGGACATCCATCAAGGTATGGAGGACACGGAAGAAAATTATTGGGTGCTACTAACATTGGCTGATTTGTCTTAATATCACATTGCTTAGTATATGGACACCCAGCTGTAATTACAAAACACAAACATAAATACCAATGAAAACTGTATAAGTGTACTTATTGATTAGATCAAGATTTGAACATGATAAGAGGAAAGATACGAGGTAAATATCTAAGATACCAATCCGATTTCCAGACAACGTAACACTACATCCTACATCCGCCGTGATGTTATAAGTTTGTGCGAATTTGTATTATTGGCACAGAAGTAGGAAACATCATAGCTGTAGTCATAAGCAGTACATCTTATGATCACAAATAATAAATAATTGGTAATGCAGACGGGGTAAGGTCTATGAAACAAGGCAGTCAAACAACAACCTATCATATGCGTAAATAAGGTCATTATAACGACTGATAAATCTGCGGAATGTTGACTTAAGTCGTGATATGATATGTACCGGATAGATAAAGGAACTATACTCAGAAGGATTTCGAGGTTACCGAATCATTTGAGACACATAAACACCAAATGCAGGTGATAAAGGAAGGTAACTAGTTGTATATGGAACTGTTCAGAAGTTAAAGTCATTACCGTTGGTCATAAACTGAGATATATATATATATATATATATATATATATATATATATATATATATATATATTATATATATATATATATATATATTATATATATATATATACTATATATATATATATATATTTATATATATATATATATATATATATATATATATATATATATATATATCATACTGCGCTTCTTCATTTAAAAAGTGATGTATTAAAAACCTCCTCTTTTTTCTTTCAACATGATTGGCTTAAAATTAATGCGCATCAGAACTATTAAAAACTTGTGATACAAAAAATGAATTGTTACTAACAAAAGAATACAATTTAAAAAAAATGATATCAACATACTTTGTCCAGCCTGTACTGTGTAATTGAATATACATCCTTCGCGTAGCTGATTTCCTGGTGCCATCAAGCATACGTATTTTTTATTGCCAGGACAATTGAACTGCTTCCCTCTCTCCATCCACTGTGCAGTAGGACATAACGAAACTAGTTCTGTGCATTTCAGATTCAGTGAGAACGAACTCTGAGTCGCAGAGAGGACACCGATTACAATATATATGTATACAGTCATAGGTTTCTGAAAAATAAGCATTTGAATTTGATACTCTGTATGAAGTACTATTTATTTTCGACTGTGATGTAAATTTTGTACTGTAGAATGTTGATGCTATGAAAACATACTAATCTGTCAATCTGCTCAAAATACAGTTAAAGTTCTAACTAATTGCAACATAAATAAAACATTTACCATGTGATAGTGTACACTTTCGATATTATCATATTAAAAGTTTAGACTTAATTCAAATGGAAAAGTGAGGTTTTTGGGGCCAAAAAAAAATTGTGGAATTAAAAAAAAATATTTTTTTATTTCTGACTTCCATGCTATCACAAAAAAGAAGAGATCAAGCCACGTGAATTTATGGCATTTTGATGTTTTTGTAAGATATCAAATCTTGGCTTTATAAATCTTAACGAAGCCCCAAAAGATTTCGGCTAAACGGAAAAAAGAGGAGAGGGTGAACAGTCTTGAACAGCTAGTATACCCGCATTATTGTGCACTGATATATTGTTTCAAACAGATTACATCTGATGATATCTTGTTATAAAAGATGCAGACAACTGAAATAAAGTTGTTTAGTCAATACGTCCTTTGCAGTATGGAGTGAGTAGAGCTATTCTTTCCGGGAGGTTTGATCTTCAGCGTTTTGATGAGTGCCACTTTTTAATTTAATTTATTTATTTATTTATTTTTATTAGTAGTTTTATTTATTTATTTGTTGAGTGATGATCATGCATAAGGACGGCTTTGCTAAAAAGGTGTTTTTTACTATCATTAATGTTTTATTGCTCACATTTTTACATTTATAACTGGCAAAGCTAGAAAAGCAGGAGATGTTTACCCCTCCCGGAACCTGTATTGGGTTCAGCAAGAAAAGGGTTGATCTCTTTCTAATATTAAAACAGATTTCTTTTGGTTTTTTTGAAAGCATTACTTCTTAAAACAACCCTGAATTCGAACAATTTATATCAGAAATATATCCACCAGAGCCCACATTGAATAAAGCTAATACTTGAGATAAATCTACACCTGTCTTAGATTTAAACATCAAAATTATCAACAACCTAATATATATTAATATTTATGATAAACGTGAGGATTTTGGATTTCCTATTGTAAATTTCCCTTACTTGGATGGCGATGTCCCTCGACTCCCATTATATGGTATATATATATATATCTCAATTAGTTCGATTTGTCAGAGGCTGCACCGATGTTTTGGACTTTCATAAACGAAATTTACAAATTACTACTAAACTTTTAACTCAAGGTTACAGATATCACAAGCTAAGAAAAACATTCGGCAAATTCTTCAGATCTTATTCAGAACTTCTATCTAAATTTGGAAATATTTCTTTTCAACAGTATGTATCCAATGGAATTTCCCATCCTAATTTTTACGGTGATCTCGTATATAAACTAAGGAAAGTAAAAGGCTCCGATAACGTTATTTTATCATGTAATAAAATAGTCAAACGTCTCCTAAATAGACAATATGATATTGAGATCATCAAAAAGACTATAGGTCTTGTATTTGGCCCCTCTACAACCTTATGCAGACTTTTACTTGAACGTTGCACGCTGACTAACAGGGCGGTGGGGACTATATGACGGGCCTTGTCCAAACCTCTTTCAGAGGAGACATGGTCCTGAACCTCGTCCCCTCTCACTGTTAGTCGGGACTCCTACAGATCTAGGGTCTGAGCTCGCTTTCAGTCTGGCAGAGCACGGTTTATCATGTTGATGTCGCATATATTTTTATACCATTATGTGTTTTACAATACCTTACGTGTTTATATTTTTATGACCTCTCAATATGCGATACCTGTTTACCCTTGTTCTCTACATGGAGGATTATTTATAAATTTTTAAATGTACGTCTTTTGATTGTTCTGCTGTTACGGTGAGTGGGAAGGTGGGCCCGTAAACCGGTTAACCACACCATTTGTTTGGCTTTTGTCAAATTAAATGACCGTCCTAAGTCGGTATCGTAATTGCACTACAATCAAATATTTTTGTAATGTGTTAAATGTTCTATTATATTATTTATATTCATGTATTTTCATTTATTATATCTAATTATTTTTCAATTTCATTTTTCCTTTTCATGTTTTTCATGTATTTCATTGAGCTCTGATTTTAATATTACTTTTTTGAATTTTTGATTCTGTTAGCTTTTGATATGTTAATTGAAAAAAAAAATCTTAACTTCTAGACTTTGGATTTAAATATTTCCCATATTGTTATAGGGTCGTCGTTTCCAAAATTGTTTAGAATTAATTATAAGCCGTCCTTATATATTTCATCGCTTAAAAGATTAAAGTTTAGTTTTCAATATCCATTTTCTCTTTTGAAGTTATACATACTAGCGGAAAAGGAAATTGTGTAGTTTAGTAATTTCATTTATAGATTCGTATACATGATATTACGTGGCGTTATGTATATTACTATTAGTATAATGCATTGTAGTTCGATTAAATCATATCGCGAATAATGTGCATAATGGTTGATGCGAACAACCACAGGCAGTCAGTCAAGTTTCACATGTTTAATAGCGTGTACGACCGCCATTTGCACTGATGCACTCTTCACACGTAAGACTCATGGTACTAATCAGGTTATGCAGAAATACCTGGGGAACGTTCTGCCACGTGCGCAATAAAGAACGACGCAAAGCGTCTAATGTAACAGGGGGCTTTGGCTCTTGACAGACGTTGTTCCATTTCTTTCGAACATGTATAATACATCCGATGACGAGGCGAGGGTAACACATTTAGCTGCTGTAAATAATCACTGACAACGTGTGCAATCGTGTGTTGTCTTTCTGCAGAATGACGTGACGTTGATATTGTGAATGAATGGAATGAGGTACAATCTCGTCACGTTAGTGTACGCCGGTTAAACTGCCCTTTACTATTGTGAGAGGAGTCCTTCCATGTGTTGTAATTTCACCCCACACTATAATGCTATCTCCGCCGAATCGGCGTTGCTGAAAAACCCAAGGGTCAATGTAATATAAGCCCGAACACGACCGTCATTGCTGTTAAGCTGAAATCTCGACTCGTCCGTGGACAAAACTTCTGCCCAATCTCTGTTCACTTATTGAGACTGTGACGCCAGGGCAGAACAATACAGATAACATGACGACGAGGATGGTTGTTGGCAAACTATTTCTTTCGGAACGAGGACTTAGTGGTCAGAGAAGCCGATTGGAACCGATTATGCAAATGTAACATACGTGTATACATTTATACATATCTTGCTGACGTCCTCATCGTGGGCGGTCCCAATCGGTGCCACTTTGCTAATGTCGTCCCCATAAAGCATTTACGCTGTTAATATGAACTCCAAACTGCCTTGCCACATTGCTTCTAACACCCCAATAACACGCAAATGATCATTTTCAAACATGTGAGTCATCTCTCATTCAAAATTTTATTCCAAAAACCATTGGTTTTTCTGTTTCAATGCATTGAATACTGTCAATGAATGTAATAAATTAAAATCGATTACTAATCACGTGTCGCTTAGACTCGAAACTCCAGAAAAGTGTGCTGTGGTCATCGAGGCGAGTCAAGTGCAGTATTCAAAGCTGGCCTCCCACCATAAAAAAAGCGAAGGTATTTCGAATTTTTTTTTACGGGAGCGAAGTTGACCTACGTCAACCTCACTCCTGTATATTTTATGAATATTAAATTAACGTCTGACCCAAATGCTCGAACAGAGCCTACGCCCACAGTATAAAAGAAACAGGCGGAGTCATGCAACATATGTACACGTAATTATCTTTATATATTTCATTTTCCTTCATTTTTTAAAATAACATGCATAGATAATACAAAGTTAGTTATATCAATGGATCAAATAATACTGTAACGTACGTTGTAAGCATTTGGCCTCCACCGCGCATATCGTAAATAAACAAGATTTAAACGAACAAATTATATTGCATGTACTACTTATTTAGACACCGTAATATGACACGATATCACATATATCATAATGTACACATATTCACAAGTATCGTGTGTTTAGTTATACCTGTAACGAACCCACCCTCTCCATGCAAAAGTAAAAAGGCAAATGAGATATAGGTAGTTTGAAAAATTACGATATTCAGGTAATACTATCCTTTCTCCAAATTACAAGAACCAAATTCCAATACCCCACAACCGACCATATATTTGGAAAGCATAATATTATTCATACATGTATACTTTATTGTAAACCAATACACATCAGTTTACACTTCCGTTTGTTGACACATCTTTTGGGGTGTTCGAATAAGTAACATACAAACAGGAAACGGTATTGAATGAAGACAAAATCTTCAAAAATTATATACAAGGTTCTGTTTATGATCCTACACAGTGGATGGATATTGAATAATATTGATATTTGTAAAGTATGTGACTCATGAGCGATGGGGTTACGGACCTAACATGTAATGTAGTAATAATACAGCTATAAATAGGATCTGTCCTTATATTGCCAGGAAAAAAATATGAGATAAAGAATATGTGTGCAAGTGGAGGGGAAGAGGTTCCTATCATCCAAACCATCCATGTCCCTTTCTCTGGATCCGCCAAGGGAGAATATCCGGATTAATTACTTTTTCGATTTAGAAAAGGGTGTATCTTTTACAGTTTTGCCTCATCCTTTCATTACCTAGAACTACACTCCAAGATATATTGGACAAGGCATTGCAGTGTCTAAATTGTGAAAGAAGAAAGAGAAATCTGCGCCAGGCATATAGGTTCAAGCCTTAAAATTAACCCAAACACCTTGTGTATGAAAATTTCAGAAAGAGTAGGGTTATTCTTTCCCAAGATCGGCACCTCCTCGTCTGAAGTCTGGATTCACAGTGGTATTATTTCATGTATTGTATGTCAAGTACAAACATTGTTCATCAATAATAGTAAGGAAACAGAAAACTACATGACACTTTTGTTATACTTAATGTTATTATTGGCGGACTAGTGTGTTGTAAAAACAAAATCAAGAACTAGTAAAATTTTCAGCTAAACAACCTGCGGTTTAAAACACGAATGCCCCAGGGGCAAATAATGCATAGCTGTCAATTTCTACCCCGCGATCACAAGATGACGCTTAGGAGATATACTTTCTGTTGAATTTTGTTAAATATATCAACATTCTATTGAAAATTTTCACGCGCTGCGAAACTATGGTAGTATATACAGACGGACGAAACGACCGAAATCATTTAACACAAGATCCCTTAAACAAGTGCAAAATTAAAGCTGAGGGAGGAAGATGGGGGGGGGGGGGGGGTGACGTGGTTTAGAGAAAGAATAAAATGTTTAAAATCATAAATACTAAAAATGTTGTTCGTTTATAACAATTTGACTTCATATCGATCCCCATTTATAATATTATACAAAACCGTATGGAACTTCCTACCCATCCACCACTGCTACCCCACTTCCCCCAAAAAAGAAAAGTAAAGATGAAAAGGAAATATGTTGTTTAAAGAATGGAGAGTTTTTTCTTCTCTACATCAATTCTGTCTCTGTAAATGCAAAAATACGCATAATTTCTCTGAATTCATGGAATTGTCTTTGGGAATGTTGTTTACTAATTCCGAATCTTATTTATTAGGTGAAGTGGGAAAGAGAAGAAATGAGGGAAGGGGTGGGATGCTGAGAGGAAGCGTAAATTTCAGGGGCGTTATGAATAAAGAGCGACAAAAGAGTGTTTCTAATGTTTTATATACACAGTTTCTGTATTTTAGTGTATGCAAGTTTTAAATTCAAATATCTATGATCTTATTATATTATAAAGCAGATGAGAAAACAACAAAAATATCTGTTATACTAACAAATTATTTTAATAAATTCTAAACATATTAAATGCTTTATATGTTGGTGTAACATATTCACTGCAACGCATCGCTGTTACATCATTTAGACATATTAAATATATCAAGCATGGCGCGCCATACTTTTTTACTGCGTCGGAGAGGACCCCATTTAAGTTCAAAGATTATTTTTCTCGCCAGTTTATCCATTCAATTTTTAAATTGGATCGGTAGCTTCTGAGTTGGTCAAATTGTAATAGATAGTGGTTCAAGCACTACAAGTCGACTTAAATGTTATGTTTTTACATCACTATAATGTGACTTTATGAAAAAGTAAGATTTTTTTACGTCGTCCTGATTTTTGATGACTTCAGAGTGAAAAGTGCCATAGGTATGGAAGCGTCTTCACACAATAACGAAACAGAAAATTTCAACCTGCGAATTTTTCACTTCCCCCATTCTACATTTTCTAATTTTTATACATGACAAAAATAACCAAGGATATGTACTTACAACATGATAATAGCAGAATATACACTGAAAAACGAAATAACAAAAATATTCGATCGTGCTGCGGTTACAACACCGACTGTGGAAGGTCAATTGAAGTAACAAACGTCATTCAATCGGTGTGGTTAACCCATTTACGGGCGCCCACCTTCCCACTCATCACCAAAGTAGCATAATCAAAGGACACACATTTAAAATTAATAAATAATCTTTCAAATGGAGAACAAAGATCAACAGGTTTCTGAAGAAGAGAGGTCATGGAAACTTTATAACACACGAGACGTTTATAGAATAATGAATAACATATGAAAGTTGTATTTGATTCTGATGCATTTAGCTAGTATTTTTCTGTAGGCTGTCTATACTTTACTGCCTGATTAAATTCATGATCACTTTATTTGATATTCATTGCTAAGGTCCACTGTGAAACGACGATTGTCATAGAGACCATGGTCAATATAGAAAACGCAAAGAAGTTATATACAGACATAGTTGAAAGGCATATTCATTTTAGTTCCACAAATCGCAAAATATTTTCAATGAGGCAAAATGTTCCCATAATCTGACCCCTACCCTAAGAAAAAACAGAAAACTGAATAAAAAAAAAACTACAAAAGTTGAATGTTTAAGCTTGAACATACAATTAAAAAATAAAAATAATGATGTTAATTAGTTTCAATTTGGTTGATCAAGCTCTTTTTTTTTTTGGAATACATGAATTACGACTTAGGATATGCTATTTAAAAGTATATTCTTGCAAGTTTACTAAAGTACTAAAATTTACTAAAGCAATTTCATCACGTGCATTGTGTGTTCGTTAAAACATCACTGTGAAGTTTATATCATTCGTCCATGACGAAACAAGGGCTTTTTCTTTTCCACCAGCCGTGTATGCTTGCATCATTCATGCTTAATTTAGCCTTTATTTCTACATTTTATGCTTCGATTCCATATTCTAATTCACCTGTTTTGTTTTGACAATATTGTTTTGACAATATTGATTTGTCGACACGTTAGCGTTTAGACAAGTATAAACTTGATATGCCGTCCTCAAATGCATTACTACATTGTGCGCAGTCTTTGTCGTAATGCCTCTCATTGCATCTATGAAAACTACTGTCTAATAACAAACTTCGTCCAGTGCGCTGAACGTCCATTTTAATTTTCAGTTTTACGATTCACATGTACACCTATTACGTATTGAACCAACAAAATTGACAACGTACATGTTGTACCATGATGCAACATGATTTCTAGCATGTTATTTCATTTCGCTGCGCAGCACCAAAACTGCCTGGTCAGATGTTTACGGATCATATGCGATGCCAAGTCACTCATGTGTGAATCTCTGTGTGACTAATAATTCAATAATAAAATTCTGAGAATGTAAAAAATAAGAAAATTATTATGTCAATGCAATAAATTTCCATTCGTTTCTCAGAAGAATTTAAACATAGCAGTATCCGCCCGTTAGCAACTACGAATTTGAAGCAATTTCAAAGAAAAATAAAACAATGATGTTAGAGTGAATTAGTGTCGCCGGATTGTATCGTATTGTTTAGTATGTTTGTGTTTGTGAGCAACAAAGTAAGAGCTGTTTCCTTAGACCACAAATAACGGTATTATGTACTTTGTGTCATACCTATCCTGTAGTCAAATTAAGCTGTTTGTTGTACAATATTTATACTTCTTTATTCATTTTTTATTTATTACTATATTTATTTATTTATGTTCTTATATTCTTATTTAATTTCTTTTTCAATAGATTGTATAAAATGTAAATAAAAGAAGTAGTAATTAAAAAAGGAAGAGGTATGGAAGAGTTAACAATGTTTCGAACTCCGTGGATTAAAAGAACAGAATCGTGTATAGGG
The DNA here is from genome assembly GCA_035048485.1 of Pteria penguin. NCBI lineage: Eukaryota > Metazoa > Mollusca > Bivalvia > Pterioida > Pteriidae > Pteria > Pteria penguin. Next base: position 63,853,855 of record CM068584.1, read on the forward strand.
AATAAGGTATATGGTTTGTGAAAGACAGGTCCTGGGTTCAATTAGCGCAGTTGGCACACTACTATCGGCTTGTCACAGAAGGCTTGGCACATGAAAGGCCCATCACTCTGTCGGGTGCGTCCGATTTCACGGGAGTAGTAAAAAATGAATTTTTCAATATTACCTATAATCATTTGTTCACTCTTAGATGTTGTTTTAATTCATTCATTCTATAATTTATATCTTTATTAATATCCTATATTAGAATTTAACATATCCCAATATTCGTATTCATAACATTCAAGACAAAGTTGACATTCCATCGGTCACTTTCGTATTGCCTTGCGTGTATGTGCTTGTTGGCAACTAAGTAAGAGTTGCCTTTCTTAGACCACAAAAAACCCCAGTATTATGTATATTGTGTCATACCTATCCTGTGTCTCTTGCGCAATTTCTCTAGTTCTTTTTTCATTCATTCATTCATTTATTTATTTATTATTTTTCTTCTTCTACTACTTCTTCTCATTAGTAGTAGTAGTAGTAGAAATAGTAGTAGGTGTATTATTTTTATTATTATTATTATTATTACGATTATTATTATTATCATTATTACTATTTCATTCATTTAGCTATTTTATCTACTTTCTTCATTAGAATGTATAAAATGTAAATAATAATAATAAAAAAAAAAAAACAATAAGAGTCACTATATCTCGAATTCCATGGAATAAGATGACAATATCGTGTATAGTGAATAAGGTATACGGTTTGTAAAAGACCTGTCCTGGGTTCGACTTGCGCAGTGGGCAAACTAGAATCGACTTTTCACATAAGGCGTGGCACATAAAAGGTCTCTAACTGTATCGTGGGGGTCTGATTTCGCAGGAAGCCGGTATGGCCTAATGGATAAAGTGTTCGACACGTGATCGAAAGGTCCCGGGCTTGACTCCCCCCCCCCCCCCCCCCCCCCCCCTGGGCACACCAGTGTTCTATCTTTCGGATGAGATATAAAAACCGAGGTCCCGTGTCAGAGTGGGTGTGACACGTAAAAGATCCCTCTCTGCTTCTCGTGGGTCCGTTGCAAAGTTCTTAATTTGTATGCGATGCATCAGGCAGATGCCGTCACCATATACGTGAAATAATAGTGGAGTGACAAAATTCAATCAATCAATCAATCCGATTTCACGAGAGAAGTGAAAATGGGATTATTCATTATTCTGTATAATTTTTGTTCACTCTTAAATGTTGTTTAATTCATCTGTAAACATATCTCAACATTTGCATTCAGGACATTCAAGTCCAATTTCCTGGTGTGTCTCGAAAGGGAAAAGACAGGGGGAATAGCTGTCTTTCCCTCACTCTATCTTATTTGCCTCACACCCCTTTTCCGTCTCACCAAAACTATTTGTTGATTGATTATTGTTTTACGTCACTCCATTATTTCGCGTATCTGGTGATGGCATCTGCCTGAAGCATTACATGGAAATTTATACCTTTGCAACATACCCATCACAGTCACTGAGGAATCATTAAAGTGGCACGCATCATGTCAAAGGGCCTCGGATTTTACTGTCTCAACCGATCAACTGTAAACCGGAAGATCTCGTTTGGACTTTGTGATTTTGTTCATGCACATGTATATAGTGGGGTGCATATACCTGATGCAACACGATTATTATAGGTCACCGGTGTTGCATACAGACCGGGGATATGGATGACCTACTCAATCGTTCAACGACCTTTTGAAGTATGTTCAATGCATGATATAGACGTACATGATCTTGTCTTAATATGTGGCATGTAGAGAATTGAAAATGTGAAAATAGAGAAAAATGTGGTGGGAAAAAAATAGGAGATATGATTTTTATTTTCTTTCTATCAATATCACATGACAACATTTCAATTAGAACAGGCATAAGCATTTTATTGAGATATACTCGGAATTGTGAATAACGTAGGCGTTGATATTTGGTTCATGATACACCCTTGCACGTTAATACTGACATCTAGGTCTATGAGTTTACATAGACGCACATATCGAATTTGTTTTGTAAACTCTGATGATCAAATAAATAAACATATACAACTAGTTTAGACCATGATTAATTATGCAATTTTCAAAATACATAAACTTTAAAAGAAAGTATATTACCATACTCAGTAAAATTTCTCTTGATATACTATATATTTCATTTAAATACCATAGAAATGATTTGACAAGGAAACGCAGATTTATTTCCTTCTTACCAGGGTTATTTATGTCCCTTCGATAAAATTGATCAAATGATTCATTTCGCTCCAGGAACAGCGTGAGTGTCTTATAAAGAAAACTATAATTTGATAAAATTTATATATATTATAATATGCTATTAGGCTGCTTTGTAATATACGGGGATTAAGTGGAAGACTGTCAGTGTGAATGAGGATATAGGATTTTGTAATCAAATCAAACATCAAGATAGAAGGTTTCTCACATGTAAATAATGCATAATAAGGTGTATGTAGCTTTGGCATTCTTTTTCGTTTTCGGTCTAAATGTGAGTACCTTCAGTATCAAGGAATTGACCAATGTATCGTCATGTCCTTTGGAGCTTAACCTTTGGATTCAAAGAGAATCTCTGAAGTCGTGTAACGGAGACAACGGTTTTGTGTATCATTGTATGAAATCGTCATGGGACACATTTGCTGAATTTTGTATGATACCTTTGTCCTTCAACGTTGATGGTAAGATTTTATTACACTGGATATAGTGCTAGAGGCGTTCTTTTTTTCATATCATATGCGACAGTGATCATCATTCTTCGTTCAGTTTGGGACATCATGGCATACTTAATTATTTCTTTTTTTTCAATTAAGCATTCATAGTTTGCATTTTTATCTTAAAAGAGAAATCGCTTTTCTTTGCATATATTACAAAATCAATCAGCATTTCACTATCCAAAGATATACATATTATTATGTTATTTTTAATTGAGATTGAAAATGGATAATGAAAGTCGAACATCTGCAGACGAATTATTCTTTACCTCTTTTCTATTTCAAAAACTTTTTTTTTCATAAAACTTGTTTATCAAAAGTACATAGATTCAGATAATTATTTTTCTAATTTAGATGGATGCCCACAAATCCACAGAAGTGACATTTTAAAAATCCAGTATGTCAAGTGTTCAGTAAGCGGAAAGTGTCCAAGTAAAGAGAATGACACATACGTGTCTTATCAGATGTACAAATGTAAGTAAATTCCTATGTGTATCAACGGCTGCTACAAGGAAGAAAAATATGAAATTGACATTACTAAAGAAAGGTAATCGGCACGCTCCACATCACGCTGCATTCTTATATAGGAGAGAATTAAACAGTAAATAACGTTCTATTGAATAACAGAGGCTATCTTAGTAAATTAAAATGAAATGAGAAACTCATATATGCAAATGAAATGTTATATTCGCCTAATAGAAGGAAGTTATTCCATAAATATTTCTTTCATACTAGAACTAAACGCAAACAAATGATATGAATCAGTTATTGCTCGTAAACATCGGGAATTTAATTTCATATACAAAGCAGGAAGTAAGCGAACTGGCTAAAGTACATGACAGAATGGGCTTCTAACGAATGTGGGATGGCATATAACCCATCTAGTACACTTCTCTCTTAAAGAGTTAATCTGATTATGTGTCAAATATCCGATATTGGAGAGAAAATTGTGTAATTAAAAAGAACCACCTTAAAACACTAAAATTGAATATCAAGGAAAGATCAGCATGAACTGTCTAAGGAGATTCATTACTTGAAATTAATTTGACTTAAGATACGACCGGAACGCATATAATTTTAACAAAATATGTCTTCTTTAAACTGCAAAGGAAAGTGCTACTTTTATTTCTCGACAATTAAAGGTATAAACATGATAAGCATATGTTATAACTCGATTAGCAACAAATCTTTTGGGAAACTGATCAAACTTGTTATGATGAAACAAGTGTTATTAGAAAGTAAACGACGCTGAATTATAATAAGTATAGTAAAAACATATGCTGCCATTTATAAAATATTTCAGGATTTCTACTACAAAGTACAAAAAGCATACTTCTAAACATTCAACGACCATTGTTCCATATGCTGTTGTAGCCTATACTACAAGTAATGATACAAGAACGCAGGAAGACACAAACGGTAATATATATCACATGAATATGATTTTTAGAAAGTGCATGTTTTGATTAAAATCAATAGAGAAAATTTATAATATCAGCCAAAACACGATCCATACTGTATAACCGAAAGATAAGTTGCATTGTATCTAATGACATTCTATATTGTATTTACTTTTGTTTACATTTATCAATTGTGTTCAATCGACCCATACAGATATAGTTGGCACAAACCCATTTCACTTGAAAATGAATATAGACATGCTAGCAAACTTCCTCATTATCAAGCTTTTTACACTATCCTATCATGTACTTTTATAATATTTTACGTCCTCTTTCCCTCCTTGGACGTTTTAAGCCTCTGATGATATATATGTTTATAAATTAACATTACAAAGCTATGGTATGTTTTAGTAAATAATTCACAAATATTGACGTGGAGATCAATTCAACATAGAAGAAAACTCCTGCACGTTGGTTTTGATTTTCAACTGTAATCCGCAATAGTAGTGCAATATTGAACAATTAGCATACTTTTTCGTGAGTTTCTGGACGATTCTACAGTTAGCAATTAACCTGACTGTATGATATATTTGCTCACATGATTATATGGCCGGTATTGGTTAAACTGTTCATGTTGCTAATGCTGATATTGTATTTTTGAAATTTGCATTCAGTTACAAAGGGCATCAATTCAAGGTATCCATCTACTCAATCGATATATCTCCAGTTTGAACTCAGCTTAGGTAATTTCTTTTTTGATAAAATACATGACATTAGTATTGATAGGCATATAAAATACTAGACATCTGAATTAAATACACGTATATTACCACTTTACATGGTGATACTTTTCTTTATACTGTAGAACAACCGTAACCATTTTATCATGACAAATTTCGATGATAGATTATACTATAAAGTGTTTTATAGAGGCATTTACGCTTGTTTTGTGATAAGAAACTTTAAACAATATATTGTACTTTATAGTTATAGCCCTGGGTATAATAGTGTTACTCCTATTGGTGTCAATGACAACATTGATATATCATATAGTTAAGTAAGTATCACTTCTCAACTATTTAGGTATTGATCAAATATGCATGTCCGGTTAATCTAAGATATAAATTCTCTTTCATAGTGCATCAAACATGCAGTGATTTCAGTACTGAATGCTCTTACCGTCTATATGCCGATATAAAACAAGACAGTGAACGCGTTTGTCTTTATCTATTCAATTTAATAATTTTAGGAGAAGGAAAGACACAAATGCCATGAATCTACAAAGTACCAATTCCAATGTCAACAGTAATGCCAGTAGACAAGAAGAACGTGTGTATAATGAAATAGAGACCATTTAGTCCGTGAAGTGCAGCTAATGACAGTCATCGACCTATTAACAAGATAGTTCTAGAACGATTAGAATGATGCAATGAAAACTTTCGCTCACTGAATGTGATCATTTCACTTTATTTGCTAAAAAACCCCAAAACAAAACAACACCCCCCCCCCAATGAATCATTTCTAATATAAACTCTCAAACGAATGTTCAACAACACACCCTTAAACTCAAAGACACATTCCCGTCACAAAAAAAAAAAAAAACCCCCCCCCCCCCGCCAAAAAAAAAAAAAAAAAAAAAATCACCCAATCACGACATGCCAAAGAAAACACGGAATAAAAATAAGATTATGCAACACTGTTTTAATCATGGGAATGACTGCTTCCACTACCAGGGATATACTGTAAAATTATAAACTTTCGGAACTTTTCATCATTGTTTTTATACCATAGATTGTCGAATACATAAGCAAGAATGTATTATTCAATTGTGTGTATATTACTTGTACTGCTTTAATAATACGACATCAAGTTCATTTTCATGTATTGCTTGTATCATTAACCATTGTCGCGTGTGGGGCTGGTGTGGTGTAGTGATTAAACGCTTGGCTTGCGGCGCCGACTATCTGGGTTCGATTCACGGGTTGCGCCACCATGTTTATGCGGTTGGTATATAAATACAATAATATGTTACTGAAGATGAAACAGCTAACTACCTCTAAATCGGCATAATAAAATAAATGTGAATTTATCTGGGAAGGGGAAACAATATAAAAAGTTCATATTATTCATATTCCATCAGAAACTTTATCATAAAATCTGTCATACTTATAACTTATATATTTATATTGTTTTTACATCACTGCATATCGATAATTCTATATTTGTAACTTAGAATATAACCATTATTATTGAAAATAAAACACCTAGTGACATACTCTGTAATCATTTCACGTCGACATCATTGTTTAGTGATATTTATTTTGTTTTGTTTTTGGTTTATTTGTGTGTGTATGTGTGTGTGTGAGAGGTTATTTTGGTTTTGTTCTCAGTGCAATTTACGAGCAGCGTTCAGTGTTACATATGCTGTATCACATCACTAGAAAACAGAAGTATCATGAATGGGACCTTTATCCACTGAGCTATGCACGGTCTGATAAGTATCATGAGTGTGCTTGCCATACACATATGAGTGACAAATACGGAGGCAACCCAGTTATCCCAGGAAAAAAATATTTTAGAGAAAGTTGATATCAGTAACTGGAATGCGTGTATTGTATATATTATACAGGATAAATAGTGTTATCTGAGGTCTCGTTTCTATTGATATCAAATTCGAAATAACATTATTCAAATGTTTGTTTAATGACATGTCGGCGGATCCATTATTTTGTAAGTCATGCCCTTATCTGTATATAATTGTATTTATGTTCTAATCAAAATACAAAACCCTACGATGTAAGTGTAACAAGGAAGTCTACAGGGAAAGTACACTATTTTTTCATCATCTAACTCTTTAAAAAAATTTAAGTAATGTCTCTAAAATCTAAAATTAGATAGTTTGAGAGAGACGTAGCTAAATATGTAAAAGTAGAGTGCATAATAGAAAAGAAAATCAAAGAAACAAATACGAAGGGGGAACTTGCAATATTCAATAAAAATCTAATAAAACTAACAAATGTTCTCTACAAAATGATATCCCGTCAGATTTAAAAAAGGCAAATGAATAATAAAAAAAAAAAAATATGCATAGATAAATCAATAATAAATTTGTCTTGGAGACATAACCAGTATCGATTTTTCTTAATACACGGGCTAAATATTCGGCAATGAAAAAGAAAATATTTTGACGGTGTCGTTTGATTTTTATGAATGAATAATAGATAATAAATTAAGCTTCCTCTTTTTATACATATAGTTTACTGTGAAGAAGGGGAAGGAGTAGTACATACGAACGTGTGCCAACACCTCTCTCCTCAATTGAGAATAAAAATGCTTAAATCTGTGCTGTGCTTCTAGGTAAAGTCTTCAAAGTATACAATTGACATAAGGCATATTCATTTTTTTGACAGACAAGAAAATGATAAGTCTCCTCTAGACATATAGCCAGTTATCCTAGATCTTGCTTTGGAAACAGATTTATATAAGTCTAGTCCGCAAAGTTGGCATTAATTAACAATAATCAAAACTTTTTTGGTACTTACACTTTGGTATCTCATTCCTTGTCTCTGTTCACACTGTAATGTCCATATCAAAAGAGGAAGATTGCTACCATTGATTTCAAAATTCTTCTCCGAAAATTTCTATATTTAGGTCGTGGTAATTTCCAGTCTCACCCGGTATATAAGAAAATTAATTCTTGGTACAGCTCAGGTGAATAATAAATATTGTAAATTGTAGTTCAATTAAAGGACTGTACTATTTTGAATATGAAATCGCCTGTTCCTGACACAGTTTTGACGATGACCTCAGTGAATAAATATAGTGTTTTAAAACATCACCACCCCCTTTTGTAACTGGTTGTGTGTGTGTGTGTGGGGGGGGGGGGTTCTTTTTTATTTATGAATATTATTTGGGGGAGGGGTAGAGGTTGTCTATATGTATGATTATTTGTTTGTGTTTGTTCTGTTTTTTTCTTTTGTTTATCAATTCTTATTGTGAGTACTAATGTTGATTACTTCAAGGCAGACAGTTACATTTATCATAAAACGTCTTTCTCTGAAAATGTCTATATTTAGATTGTGGTAATTTTCAAAACCAAACGATAACTCTTGGTACAAATATGGTAAAAGATTCATTCATTCATTCATTTTTGTTGTACGTCACACCACGAATATTTCACGTATATGGTGACGGCATCTGCCTGATGCGGGGTATACAAATTTTGACCTTTGCAACGGACCCACCCGAAGCAGTGAGGGATCTTTAACGTACCATGCATACCACGACACAGGACCTCGCTTTTTACTGTCTCATCCGAAAGACAGGATACCGGCATGACCAGAGCGGGACTCGAAACCCGGCCTCCCGACCAGGAGTCCAGCACGATATCACTAGGCCAAGCCAGCTTTGGTAAAAAAGATAATATTCTTATCAAATTACCCTTAATTACACTATTTGAATCAGCCACATGTTGGGCTTGACACATTGTAGAAGGATACGTGTACAACAAATAGCAACCGAATATCATTATAAGCAGTACCATCACAGGGCCTTAATTTGAAAATGCCTTCAATATCTGGACATTTAACAATGGCAAATAAAAATTCAATAAAGAATTGTACTATTTTGAATATGAATTCGTCTGTACCAGAGGCATTTTTGGAAAACAGTGAGCTTACTGAATAAATAGTGTGTGTGTGTGTGTATGTGTGAGTGGTGGATATGGGGTGTGTGCGTGTGTCGCAATAAGTTTTACTTTCTTATCTGTAAATTCCATGACATGGAAAAAGAGAAACATAACTTTATGTCTATGTCATGGGAAAGGGTTGCCTTATTGCACTTAACACGGTACAATGCAACACGTTCTTTAATACAATAGGCGTGGTTTCAGCTTTTCTTCCTTTTCAGCATGTATTTGAAACTGTCATTTTTTATTATTTTGATTTAAAAAAAAACTTATAACTCACGAAACGTTTATAGAATAATGAATAACATATGAAAGTTGAATTTGATTCTGATGCATTTAAGTAGTATTTTTCATTGCTAAGGTCCAGTGTGAAACGACGATTGTCATAGAGACCACGGTCAAAATAGAAAACGCAGAGAAGCTATATACAGATATGTTTGAAAGGCATATTCATTTTAGTTCCACAAATCGCAAAATATTTTCAATGAGGCAAAATGGTCCCATAATCTAACCCCTACCCTAAGAAGAAACAGAAAACTGAATGAAAAAAAAAAACTACAAAAGTTGAAAGTATAAGCTTGAACATAAAATAAATACATAAAAATAATGATGTTAATTAGTTTCAGTTTGGTTGATCAAGATCTTCTTTTGGAATACATACGATTTAGGATATGCTATTTAAAAGTATATTCTTGCAAGTTTACTAAAGCAATTCTAAAATTTCCTCCCGTGCATTGTGTGTTCGTTAAAACATCACTGTGAAGTTTATATCTTTCGTCCATGACGACACAAGGGGTTTTTCTTTTCCACCAACCGTCTATGCTTTATTCATTCATGCTTAATTTAGCCTTTATTTGTACATTTTATGCTTCGATTCCATATTCTAATTCAACTGGTTTTTTTTTACAATATTGATTTGTCGACACGTTAGCGTTTAGACAAATGTAAACTTGATATACCGTCCTCAAATGTATTACTACATTGTGCGCAGTCTTTGTCCGCATCGCCTCTGACTCCGTCTATGAAAACTGCTGTCTAATAACAAACTTCGTCCAGTGCGCTGAACGTCCATTTTAATTTTCAATTTTACCATTCAAATGCACACCTATTACGTATTGAATCTATGTCTGATTAATAATTCAATAATAAAATTCTGAGAATGTGAAAATGAAGAAAATTATTATGTCAATGCAATAAATTTCCCTTCGTTTCGCAGAAGAATTTAAAAATAGCACTATCCACCTATAAGCTACTACGAATTTGAGGCAATTTCAAAGAAAAAAAAACCAATGATGTTCGAGTGTTAGAGTAAATTAGCGTCGCCAGGAAAATTCTGTTTCCAGCCGTATAACTACGGTATACCTATCGGAAACAAGCAAACACAGTACGTATATACCCTAAGTATAATTGCAGATAAACGCGTAAAACCAAATTTCTCAAAAAAAAAAAAAAAAAAAAAAAAAAGAAAAAAAAAAAGGAGATGCTCTCTCCGTTTTGGTACTTGTTCCCAATTCTGGTTTTTAGAAGTCGATGAATCTTGACCATAGTAAGTCTTTCTTAAATGCCCCGACGACCTCCAGTCGGTTTCTATCGTATTGTCTCGTGTGCATGTGTTTGTGGGCAACAAAGTAAGAGTTGTCTTCCTTAGACCACAAAATAACGGTGTTGTGTACTTTGTGTCATTCCTATCCTGTAGTCAAATTAAAGTGTCGGTTGTGCAATATTTATAGTTCTTTATTCATTTTTTTATTTATTATTATATCTATTTATCTATGTACTTGTATTCTTATTTAATTTCTTTTTCAATAGATTGTATAAAATGTAAATCAAAAAAGTAGTAATTCAAAAAGGAAGAAGTACGGAAGAGTTAACAATGTTTCGAACTCCTTGGATTAAAAGAACAGTATCGTGTATAGTGAATAAGGTATATGGTTTGTGAAAGACAGGTCCTTGGTTCCATTAGCGCAGTTGGCACACTACTATCGGCTTGTCACAGAAGGCGTGGCACATGAAAGGCCCATCACTCTGTCGGGTGCGTCCGATTTCACGGGAAAAGTGAAAATTGAATTTTGCAATATTATCTATAATCATTTGTTCACTCTTAAATGTTGTTTTAATTCATTCATTCTATAATTAATATCTTTATTGATATCCTATATTAGATGTTAACAGATCCCAATATTCGCATTCAGGACATTCAAGTCAAAGTTGACATTCCGTCGGTCACTTTCGTATTGTCTTGAGTATAAACTGTATTATGTACTTTGTGTCATACCTATCCTGTATTCAAATGAAAGTGTCTCTTGCGCAATTTCTCTAGTTCTTTTTTCATTCATTCATTCATTTATTCATTTATTATTTTTCTTCTTCTACTACTTCTTCTTCTTATTATTATTATTAGTAGTAGTAGTAGGTGTATTATTTTCATAATTATTATTATGATTATTATTATTATCTCATTCATTTAGCTATTCTTATCTACTTTCTTTTTCAATAGAATGTACAAAATGTATATCAAAAAAGCAATAAAGGTCACTCTATCGCGAATTCCATGGAATAAAATGACAATATAGTGAATAAGGTATACGGCTTGTAAAAGACATGTCCTGGGTTCGACTCGCGCAGTGGGCGTGTTACATAAAAGGTCCCTCACTGTATCGTGGGGGTCCGATTTCGTGGGAAGCCGGTATGGCCTAATGGATAAGGTGCTCGACTCATGATCGAGAGGTCCCGGGTTTGACTCCCGCAATGGACACACCAGTGTTCTGTCTTTCGGATGAGATATAAAAAACCGAGGTCCCGTGTCACAGTGGGCGTGACACGTAAAAGATCCCTCTCTGCTTCGCGTGGGTCTGTTGCAAAGTTCTTAATTTGTATGCGATGCATCAGGCAGGTGCCGTCACCAAATACGTGAAATAATAGTGGAGTGACGAAAAACAATATTCCATCCATCAATCAAACCGATTTCACGAGAAAAGTGAAATGGGATTACTCAATATTCCCTATAAAATATATATTCCCTCTTAAATGCTATTTAATTAATCTGTAAACATATCTCAATATTCGCATTCAGGACACTCAAGTCCAATGTCCTGGTGTCTTGAAAGGGGGGAATAGCTGTCTCTCACTTTCCCTCACTCTATCTTGTTCTTTGCCTCACACCCCTTTTCAGTGTCACCCAAACTATTTGTTGAGTGATTATTGTTTTACGTCGTTCCATTATTTCGCGTATCTGGTGATGGCATCTGCCAGAAGCATCACATTGAAATCTATACCTTTGCAATGTACCCATCACATTCACTGAGGAATCATTGAAGTGGCATGCGTCATGTCAAAGGGCCTCGGATTTTACTGTCTCAACCGAACAACTGGAAACCGGAAGATCTCGTTTGGACTTTGGGATTTTTTACATGCACATGTATATAGTGGGGTGTATATACCTGATGCAACACGATTATTATAGGTCACCGGTGTTGCATACAGTCCGGGGATATGGATGAATTGCTTCGACCTACTCAATCGTTCAACGACCTTTTGAAGCATGTTCAATGCATGATATAGACGTACATGATGTTGTCTTAATATGTGGCATGTAGAGAATTGAAAATGTGAAAATAGAGAAAAATGTGTTGGAAAAAATAGGAGATATGATTTTTATTTTCTTTCTATCAATATCACATGACAACATTTCAATTAGAACAGGCATTAGCATTTTATTGAGATATACTCGGAATTGTGAATAACGTAGGCGTTGATATTTGGTTCATGATACACCCTTGCACGTTAATATTGACATCTAGGTCTATGAGTTTACATAGACGCACATATCGAATTTGTTTTGTAAACTCTGATGATCAAATTAATAAACATATACAACTAGTTTAAACCATGATTAATTATGCAATTTTCAAAATACATAAACATGCAAAACTGGCACGAATATCATATACTTATTGCATATGACGATATGAAGCAAATATTTTGAGATACCAATTCTTTAAAAGAAAGTACATTACCATACTCAGTAAAATTTTTCTTGATATACTATATATTTCATTTAAATACCATAGAAATGATTTGACAAGGAAACGCAGATTTATTTCCTTCTTACCAGGGTAATTCATGTCCCTTCAATAAAATCGATCAAATGATTCATTTGTCAGTGTGAATGAGGATATAGGATTTTGTAATCAAAATCAAACATCAAGATAGAAAGTTTCTAACATGTAAATAATGCATAATAAGGTGTATGTAGCTTTGGCATTCTTTTTCGTTTTCGTTCTAAATGTGAGTACCTTCAGTATCAAGGAGTTGACCAATGTATCGTCATGCCCTATGGAGCTTAACCTTTGGAGTCAAAGAGAATCTCTGAAGTCGTGTAACGAAAACAACGGTTTTGTGTATCATTGTATGAAATCATCCTGGAACACATGTGCTGAATTTTGTATGTTGCCTTTGTCATTCAACGTTGATGGTAAGATTTTATTACACTGAATTAAATCCACTTTAAAATAGATAATGAGAGTCGAATATCTTCGGAGGAATTATTCTTTGCCTCTTTTTTCTAATTCAAAAACTTTTCTTTTTTGTCATAAAATTTATTTATTAAAAGTACATAAATTCACATGATTATTTTTCTCATTTAGATGGATGCCCACAAATCCACAGTAGTGACATTGTAAAAATCCGGTATGTCAAGTGTTCAGTAAGCGGAACGTGTCCAAGTAAAGAAAATGACACATACGTGTCTCATCAGATGTACAAATGTAAGTAAATTCCTATGTGCAATATATCGAAACATCTATAAATTTATATGTATCTTGTTTTATGCCCGATATTTGATTTATATGTAGTTCTATATGTTCAAATTAATTTTTATCAGTATATTTCGCTGTAAAACAGTTTTCTTTACATAATAGACGACGGCTGCTACAAGGAAGAAAAACATGAAATCGACATTACTAAAGAAAGGTAATCGGCACGCTCTATATCACGATGTATTCTTATATAGGAGACAATTAAACAGTAAATAACGTTCTATTGAATAACAGAGGCTATCTTAGTAAATTAAAATGAAATGAGAAACTCATATATGCAAACGGAATGTTATATTCACATAATACAAGGAAATTATTCCATAAGTATTTCTTTCATACTATAACGAAACGAATTTGTTGTATGCACTAGTAATGATATAAATCAATTATTGCTCATACACATCCCGAATTCAATTGCATATTTCATATACAAAGGAGGAAATAAGCGAAGTGGCTAATCTACATGACAGAATGTGCTTCTAACAAAGTGAAAAAAGGGGGAGGGAGTAGGGGAAGTCATATAACTCATCTAGTACACTTCTCTCTTATAGAGTTAATCTGATTATGTGTCAAATCTCCGATATTAGGGAGAAAATAGTGTATTTAACGAGAACAACATTTAAACATTAAAATTGAATATCAAGGAAAGATCAGTGTGAAATGTCTAAGAAAATTCATTACTTAAAATTAATTTGACTTAAGATACGACCGGAACACATATAACAAAATATGCCTTCTTTAAACTCCAAAGGAAAGTGCTACTTTATTTCTCGACAATTAAAGGTATAAACATGATAATCATATGTTATAACTCGATTAGCAACAGGTCTTTTGGGAAACTGATCAAACTTGTTACAATGAAACAAGTGTTATTAGAAAGTAAACGATGTTGAATTATAATAAGTATAGTAAGAATATATGCTGCCCTTTATAAAATGTTTCAGGATTTCTACTACAAAGTACAAAAAGCACAGTTCTAAACATTCTACTACCATTGTTCCGTATGCTGTTGTAGCCTATACTACAAGTAATGATACAGGAACGCAGGTAGCCACAAACGGTAATATATATCACATGAATATGATTTTTAGAAAGTGCATGTTTTGATTAAAATCAATAGAGAAAATTTATAATATCTGCCAAAACACGATCCATACTGTATAACGGAAAGGTAAGTTGCATTGTATCTTATGACATTCTATATTGTGTTTAGTTTTGTTTACATTTATCAATTGTGTTCAATCAGACCATACAGATATAGTTGGCACAAACCCATTTTACTTGAAAATGACTATAGACGTGCTATCATACTTACTCATTATTAAGCTTTTAACACTATCCTATCATGTACTTTTATAATAGTTTACGTCTTCTTTCCCTTCTTGGACGTTTTAAGCCTCTGATGATATATATGTATATAAATTAACATTACAGAGCTTTGGAAATGTTTTGTGCACTAAATTATAAGGTATATACTGTCTATTTATTAGTAAATATTTCACAAATATTGCAGTGGATATCGATTCAACATCAAAGAAATCTCTGGCACGTTGGTTTCGATTTTCAACTGTAATCCTCAAGAAATATTAGTGCAATATTTCACAATGAGCACACTTCTTCGGGAGTTCCTGGACGGTTCTACAGTTAGCAATTAACTTCAATATATGATATATTTTCTCACATGATTATAGGCCGGTATTGTTTAAACTGTTCGGGTTGCTAATGATGATATTGTTGTTTGTAATTTAATTTCGTTCAATTATATTTACAACAACGTTCATGTTTTGTCTCTGGTTTATTCTACATATGTATGCATTCAGTTACAAAGGGCATCAATTCAAGGTATCCATCTACTCGATCGATATATCTCCAGTTTGAGATCAGCTTAGGTAATCTCTTTTTTGATAAAATACATGGCATTAGTATTGTTAGGCATAATGGTAGACATTTGAATAAAATACACCTATATCACCACTTTACTTAGTGATACTTTTATCTATACTGTAACCATTTTATCATGACAAATTTCGATGATAGATTTTACTATAAAGTGTTTTATAGAAGCATTTACGTTTGTTTTGTGATAAGAAACTTTAAACAATATATTGTACTTTATAGTTATAGCCCTGGGTATAATAGTGTTACTCCTATTGGTGTCAATGACAACATTGATATATCATATAGTTAAGTAAGTATCACTTCTCAGCTATTTAGGTATTGATCAAATATGCATGTCCGGTTAATCTAAGATATAAATTCTCTTTCATAGTGCATCAACATGCAGTGATTTCAAAGTACTGAATGCTCTTACCGTCTATATGCCTATATAAAACAAGAAAGTGAACGCGTTTGTCTTTATCTATTCAATTTAATAATTTTAGAAGAAGGAAAGACACAAATGCCATGAATCTACAAAGTACCAATTCCAATGTCAACAGTAATGCCAGTAGACAAGAAGAACGTGTGTATAATGAAATAGAGACCATTTAGTCCGTGAAGTGCAGCTAGTGACAGTCATCGACCTATTAACAAGATAGTTCTAGAACGATTAGAATGATGCAATGAAAACTTTCGCTCACTGAATGTGATCTTTTCACTTCATTTGCTAAACAACCCTCCCCCCCCCCCCCCCCCCCCCCCCAAAAAAAAAGCACAAAAAAAAAAACAAGCAGTGAATCATTTCTAATATAAACTCTCAAACGAATGTTCAAGAACAGAGGCTTAATCTGAAAGACACATTCACACCACAAAAAAAAATCCTCCCCGCCCCCCCCCCCTCCTTCAAAAAAAACAAAAAAAACAAAAACAAAAAAACACCCAATCACGACATGCCAAAGAAAACACGGAATAAAAATAAAATTATGCAAGACTATTTTAATCATGGGAATGACTGCTTCCGCTACCAGGGATATACTGTAAAATTATAAATACGTAGATCCGGAACTTTTCATCAGAGAAAAAAAAATCATTATATCATAGATTGTCGAATACATAAGCAAGAATGTATTATTATTATTATTGTTTGTATATCACTTGTACTGCTTTAATAATACGACATCAAGTTCATTTTCATGTATTGCTTGTATCATTAACCATTTGCGCGTGTGGGGTTGGTGTGGTGTAGTGATTAAACGCTTGGCTTGCGGCGCCGACATCTGGATTCGATTCCCGGGTTGCGCCACCATGTTTAAGAGGTTGGTAAAAAAATACAATAATATTTTACTGAAGATGAAACAGCTAACTACCACTAACTAACGGCATAATAAAATAAATGTGAATTTATCAGGGAAGGGGAAACAATATAAAATGTTCATATTATTCATATTCCTTCAGAAACCTTATCATAAAATCTGTCATACTTATAACTTAGAATATAGTTATATTGTTTTTACATCACTGCATACCGATAATTCTATATTTGTAACTTAAAATATAACCATTATTATTGAAAATAAACACCTAGTGACATACTCTGTAATCACTTCACGTCGACATCATTGTTTAGTGATGTTTATTTTCTTTTGTTTCTTTTCTTCCTTTTTTTTCTTTTTTCGGTTTTGTTTTTGGTTTATGTGTGTGTGTGTGTGTGTGTGTGTGTGTTAGGGAGGTTATTTTGTGTTTGTTTTCAGTGCAATTTACGAGCAGCGTTCAGTGTTACATATGCTGTAGCACATCACTGGAAAACATAAGTATCATGGATGGGACCTTTATCAACTGAGCTATGCACGGTCTGATAAGTATCATGAGTTTGCTTGCCATACATATATGAGTGAGAAATACGGAGGCAACTCAGTTATCCCAGGAAAAAAATATTTTAGAGAAAGTTGATATCAGTAACTGGAATGCGTGTATTGTATATATTATACAGGATAAATAGTGTTATCTGAGGTCTCGTTTCTATTGATATCAAATTCGAAATAACATTATTCAAATGTTTGTTTAATGACATGTCGGCGGATCCACTATTTTGTAAGTCATGCCCTTATAATCTGTATATAATTGCATTTATGTTCTAATTAAAATACAAAACTCTCCGATGTAAGTGTAACAAGGAAGTATACAGGGAAAGTACACTATTGTTTCATCATCTAACTATGTAAAGAATTTTAAGTAATGTCTCTAATATCTAAAATTAGATAGTTAGGGAGAGACGTAGTTAAATATGTAAAAGTAGATTGCATATTATTTGGAACGAGGAAGATAAGATAAACAGTTCTAAACCTAAAAAAGTAGAGAGAAAAAGGAAATAATTCAAACAAACAAAGTACATCCACATCCTGATCTTTTCTACCCCTATGACTCAGACCCCTGGCACATGTAAATTAGAAGTTACAAAAAAGAAAAACAAACAAAACAAACAAATACGAAAGGGGGGATCTGCATTATTTAATAAAAATCTAATAAAACTAACAAATGTTCTCTACAAAATGATATCCCGTCAAATTTAAAAAAGGTAAATGAAGAAAAAAAAATATGCATAGATAAATCAATAAAATTTGCCATGGAGACAAAACCAGTATCAATTTTTTTCAATATACGGGCTAAATATTTGGCAATGAAAAAGAAAATATTTTGACGGTATCGTTTGATTTTTATCAACGGACTATATGACGGGCCTTGTCCAAACCTCTTTCAGAGGAGACATGGTCCTGAATCTCGTCCCCTCTGACTGTTAGTCGGGACTCCTACAGATCTAGGGTCTTAGCTCGCTTTCAGACTGGCAGAGCACGGTTTATCATGTTGATGTCGCATATATTTTTATACCATTATGTTTTTTACAATACCTTACGTGTTTATATTTTTATGACCTCTCAATATGCGATACCATTGTTCTTTACATGGAGGATTATTTATAAAGTTTTAAATGTAAGTCTTTTGATCGTTCTGCTGTTACGGTGAGTGGGAAGGTGGGCCCGTAAACCGGTTAACCACACCATTTGTTTGGCTTTTGTCAAATTAAATGACCGTCCTAAGTCGGTATCGTAATTGCACTACAATCAAATATTTTTGTAATGTGTTAAATGTTCTATTATATTATTTATATTCATGTATTGTATAGCTCCATGGTGACTTCTGCCACATAACTGAGCCGGTAACTCCTCTTTTTTCTTATGAATTAATAATAGATAATAAATTAAGCTTCCTCTTTCTATACATATAGTTTGCTGCGAAGAAAGGGAAGGAATAGTACACACGAACGTGTGCCAATTCCCCTCTCCTCAATTGAGAAAACCCGCTTAAATTTGTGCTGTGCTTCTCGGTAAAGTCTTCAAAATATACAATCGACACAAGGCATATTCATTCTTTTGACAGACAAGAAAATGATAAGTCTCCTCTGGACATATAGCCAGTTATCCTAGATCTTGTTTTGGAAACAGATTTATCAAAGTCAAGTCCGCAAAGTTAGCATGAATTAACAAAACTCAAACGTTTTTGGTACTTACACTTTGGTACCACATTCCGTGTCTCTATTCACACACTGAATTCTCCATATCGAAAGAGGCAGATTGCTCCGAAAATTTCTATATTTAGATCGTGGTAATTTCCAGTCTCACCCGGTTTATAAGAATCTTGATTCTTGGTACAGCTCAGGTGAAAAATAAATATTTTAAATAGTAGTTCAATTAAAGGACTGTACTATTTTGAATATGAATTCGCCTGTTCTTGACACAGTTTTGACGATGAGCTCAGGGAATAAATAGAGTTTTTTAAAACACCACCACCCCCTTTTTTAAGTGGTTGCGTGTGTGTGGGGGGGGGGGGGGGGCTCCTATTTATTTATTATTATTATTTGGGTAGGTTTAGAGGTTGTCTATATGTATGATTATTTGTTTGTTCTGTTTTTTTCTTTTGTTTATCAATTCTTGTTGTGAGTACTAATGTTGATTAGTTCAAGGAAGACTGTTACATTTATCATAAAAAAGTCTTTCTCTGAAAATGCCTATATTTAGATTGTGGTAATTTTCAAAACCAAACGGAGTTATAAGAACGATAACTCTTGGTACAAATATGGTAAAAGATTGATTGATTCATTCATTTTTGTTTAACGTCAAACCACGAATATTTCACGTATATGGTGACGGCATCTGCCTGATGCGGGGTATACAAATTTTGACCTTTGCAACGGACCCACCCGAAGCAGTGAGAGATCTTAAACGTATCATGCATACCACGGCACGGGGCCTCGGTTTTTACTGTCTCATCCCAAAGACAGAACACCGGCATGACCAGAGCGGGACTCGAACTCCGACCTCCCGATCAGGAGTCCGACGCGATACCACTAGGCCACGCCGGCTTAATTACACCATTTGATTTAGTCACATGTTAGGCATGACACATTGGACAAGGATACGTGTACGACAAATAGCAACCGAATATCATTAGAATGAGTGCCATCACAGGGCCTTAATTTGAAAATGTCGTCAATAGCTGGACATTTAATAATGGCAAATAAAAGTTCAATAAAGGATTGTACTATTTTGAATATGAATTCGCCTGTACCAGAGGCATTTTTGCAGTGAGCTCACTGATTAAATATTGTGTGTGTATGCGTGAGTGGGGTGTGTGCGTGTGTCGCAATAAGTTTTACTTACTTATCTGTAAATTTCATGACATGGAAAAAGAGAAACATAACTTTATGTCTATGTCAATTATTGTTTTATGTCACTCCACGATTATTTCGCGCAATTGCTGACGGCATCTGGATGAATTTTAACTGATGATTCATACAAATTTAGACCTTTGTAACGGACCAACCAGAAGCAGTGAGGGATCTTTTACGTGTCACACCTACCTAACACGGGACCTCGGTTTTCACTGTCTCATCCGAAAGACAAAACACCAGAGTGCCAAGGGTAGGAGTCGAACCCACGGGACCCCGGTTTTCACTGTCTCATCCGAAAGACAAAACACCGGAGTGCCAAGGGTAGGAGTCGAACCCAGGAGCTATCGATCACAAGCCTAGTACCTTATCCACTAGTCCAAACAGGCTTGATATACCAAGGGCGTAGGAGAAACATGTTTGTGTCCCCCCCCCCCTTTTAGAGTAATATTTAAATAAATTTAAATAAGACATTTTAAGCGAAGTAAATCTATTTTCTTTCGTATTTTTAATGTCTGATTTTTAATCCGTAACTACAAAATTACGGATAAGGTTTTCTGTTTTACTGGCGGTTGATGTATCCTGATTACACAACATGTTGCAACAATAGAAAGTTTCGCCAACAAAATATCTTTCAGCTTATGCATTAGTGTGATGTCATCCATTGTACGTATTTATTACGTTTTGAATGATATTACACAAGTCCGAGATTATGCAATAGAGTCGCATTATAATGGTTTGCTCTTATCTGAAAGATATAAGCAGGTGTAGTTACGACTGCAACGGAAGAGCTATTTTGTCCCGTCTCTTCCCAGCAGGTGTAACCCAGTGGATGAGCTGAGTTGTTCAACCGTCGTGGATATACCGGTGCTCTGTCTTTCGGATGAGACTCTGATAACGTGTCCGACATTCATATTGAAATATATATATATATTCTTTGGAAAGTATTAAAGTGTGAACATTGTAACATCATGAGCAGCCACGGACCTTAAATGTGCATACCACCCAGTTAACCTTCACTGTGACCTTAGTGCTAAAAATAGCTTGTTGCCGCCGGGGACACTATTTTTTTTTTTTTTTTGATTTTCACTTTTGCACTGCCAAGCTACGCCACTGTATACGTATATCGCTATGTATCAAAATTACATAATTTCACCATGTGAAGCTAGAATTTTACAATAATGCAGAAAAAAATTAATTGATCATAAATGAAATCCAAAAAAAAAAAAAACAATTAAAAAGAAATTTCATTAATTTCGAGTTATTCTATTTTATTCCCTATTTTTGAATTTTAATTTCTTTACTACCATAGGGTCAAATCCCCACTCTCCTTATCTTTTAAAACTTTCTGGATGAGCGCCCAGATACTGCAAACATGCACATGCTTGTATCGAATATTAGAAGACATATGTTAATTGATACGGTGATTAAAGATGAATTTTAATGGTATGGATCTCACTGAATGAAATGAATGGGTATATACCCAAGAATAAAGAGAAGTGAATGTGTTTACGGCAAAATGTGAAATAAGATATCATTACTATGGAAACCGTCAAAGGTTTTTCAATGACTCCGAACCATTCCCCTTTCCTCCTCAATCCCCTCCAGCCATCTTTTATCCTTTTCCCGATGTTATCAACATACATATTGAATAACACTCTTAGCGTTTGTTTTGGTTTGAATGTGAATTCGCACGAACTGACATACTTTAGAAGGTAAACACATTGACGATTTATTTTAAACCCTCTTTCAACACTTCCCGGTAATGGGATACTCTATTATGCAAAACCGATTAACGAGCCATGTATGCATTTACGTCTAAAATAGCCTTCTCGTGTATCACACAAAGTTAAAACCCTTTACCTTCTTTCTCATGTATATTACTGCATAAAATTGAATGAATATATCGTTGACTAGACCCTTTCTCTCATCGCATGATCAACTATAGTTGTTTACGTTTTTATCAAGACAAAGACAGACAACTCCGAAATACCTAGAAGTATTTTAATGCATTGCTTTTAAGGAGATCAGGGGGCATGGGAAGGAAGGTATTGCAATATTGAATTTTAACTGAAAATGGCATGAGGGAGACAAAGAGATCTGAAGGGAGGTGAAGTTGCATTGTTTTCATTTTTAACAATCTGTCAAATTCTAGAAAAAGGGCGAAAGAGAGATGCAATGGTCCATACGAAATTCAGGAGTGCAGAAGTTTCTACAAAGGGTCTAATGTAACTAATTTTTACGGTCAGAATACTCTTTCTCCTCTGTGACGTAAAAGTATTATTCCTAAGATAAAAGATAAAAATTCAGTCATAGTACATATTGAAGGTTTCCCTCGAGTAATCCTCAAGCAATACACACGGAAAGCCTCCTTATACCCATGCTTTGTTATTGAATAAATGCTTATAAAAATTAGTTTGGACAACTTCATTGTTTCCATGAACGAACTGGGATTGGGTAAGTGGACGTTGGTATATCTGAGCAAAAACTCACTTGTATCTTCTCAATGTAAGTTCACGAGTTCACACTCCCCCTCCAACTGCCTTATTTTAGATTCGTATGTTTCGTATATAATATTGATATGTTGCACTAAAAATTGGAAACGAAACCCTCGATTTTGTTCATGAAAACGAATCAACTAGGAATAATATGAATATTATGTTGTCGTATTTTGTCTTAAGTGAGCTGACCTTTATTACGGTAACAGTTTGACCTTATCGAAGTAAGGCAAAATGTGAAACATTATATAACATTATATCATTATGTTATTAAGAATCTCGGGAATGAGGGGGGGGGGGGTACTGTTTAATGGTTTTCAAATTCGCCTTCAGTCATCCTTCATTGCGTTGATTTCTTCTCGAATCTTTTATTTTAATATCAGAATTAGAATAATAAATTTTTTTCAACGAACTGTTAATATTATGCGGTGTGCGTTTTGAATTAAAGTTCGCACTATATAGCTGAGGTGTACTTATCTTGATTATCTTTTATTCACGTACTATCTGCCTCTCTCTCCTATTTATTTTTCTTTTTCGATCAGAAATCCTAATTTTTCAAAGCACCATATAAAAAGCCCCTTTACTTAAACATGCCCGTGCTTGTACTGGTATTGGAATATCATCAGATTAGAATCAAGCGATGTTTAAGCTTATCCAGAGAGGCAATTCTATTATTAAATGCCTACTTCTACGATGAAGCAGCACAAAGAGAAGGAAATATGTGTACAAAATGTGAAACAATCTTTTATGGTAAGACTAATAAAATGTGATGTATTTTTCACTGATTCCTTCGTTGTGCGATGTTGTTGTTACAACAAATGTTTTTTTTTTTCACAATGTAGTAGCGGTCGGTGTTCTATATTGGTAAAAACTAGAGGTTCATAGAAGGGGATTGGTCAATAATGTTGTCACAGAAATCATCGGGAAAAAATGAGCAGATTTAAATATATCAAAACTTGCATTTCATATGTTGTTGATACATTGTTTAGTTTTAATTTCTTAAGTGGATTTTTTACGGTAGTCTTTGATTAAATGCATTTTCCTGTATAATGATGTACAGACAAAATAGCTGTTCTATAATAAAATTGGCTTGCAAATATATGTATGTTATGCTAATTAAAGTTTATGTATCTGTGCTCAATATGTCGCAGGAAGATAAGAAGTAAAGTATATTACTGGAGTGTGTGTGTGTGTGTGGTGGTTGTGGGGGAGGAAACGAAGAGAAGCCACCACTGTCGTCTCATACAATTAGTTTATACATTCTATCTACAGCATTGATACTAGGCGTAAAGAAAACGAATTGCTACTCAGCACTGAACATTGAACCCTTAATCCTTAATGTCGTCTTTTGAACAGATTATGTATGTTACTATACTTAGCCTGTATTTATATGAGCTTCTGTTAAACGCCTGTTATACATAATATCGTATAAACTATGACGCCAATGACACCATTGACGCATGCAATGGGGGGATGTTATGACGCTGATGATATCATTGATTGATGCAGGGTGATGCTATGGTTTTAATTCTATCTGACGCACATACACATTTAGACAGGCAGACACTTAGAGACAATCAAACAGACAGGCAGATACACTTAAACACAAACAGACGAACACACAGCACACATACTTACATATTCTTACAGACGGGCAGATGCACAAGCACACAAATGATTGATTATTGAAGACAAACTACTATTTCGGCTACGGTGAACGGAAGAAGGTGATTATGGCTTTAACTTTATCCAATGTCTATATTTAAATGCAAACATCTATTGCGAAACATAAAAAGGAGAGAAGTTTTACACTTGGTTACCATTGCAATGCGAGTCATCACATGGGCCGTGTTGTTTCAATAGCTTCCTTCCTCCACTTCAACCATCCTTCACCTTTATTTAATTGTTCGTTCATCCTTTGTTTTCATATGGACGATATTACTATTATAATAACACGATAAATGCTAGTCAAAAAAAATTGAATCATATTGAAGCTAGGCTAAAGAAATGGTCAACTGGATCCATCGCTCAGCAAGAAGGACCATTACAGTTTAGTAGGAGTCAAATAATATACAAATGTGGATTTAGCTGTATTTTCATTTTTTCATTAGACAAAGAAAGGTAACTCTTATATTCTTCGTCATAAAAATTATTTTAGTTTCATATGTATCGGAATTTAGTTTTTCACAATTCTTTTGGAAATGTATATAAACTAAGAAAGAGACCTGACAGACAAAGAAATTGTAGAGAAATTCAATTATATTCATTGCTTCACCATATTCACAAGCCTTATTTTCAAGTATTAATAAAAGAAGACAGACTGATCCGAAAGGGAGTTGCATCAGAAAGCTATCCCGAAAGGTAACTTTAACACCACGTTATGCCAGTATTTGCTTCCTGGGTTCAGCCAAGATAGAACTTCAGCCAGTGCATTAACCGGAGGTTTTTGGAAGTCCGGTTTCCTCAAATATAGAACATTTTACCGCTATTACAATCCTATTGCGGTGTGTATAAGAGAGAAAGGGAAATTTTACGCGAGAAATGAAAAAAGAAGGCATATTGGGTTTCAACTGTATAAGATTTACCAACCAGTTTGATTCATTTGCCATTAAATAATCAAAGTGGGTTTACTTATTTCATGTATGGATCCATATACAGAAGATCATGTTGCATTACGCATATCATTTTTTAATAAACTGCATTATCGTTCATTTCAAACATCAAGTTTTAATATCGTGTGTGGCCGCCATTTGCACCAATACATTCTTCATGCATACGACGTATTGAATAAATCAGTTTATATAGAAATGCCGGGGGAATGTTCTGCCATATGCATATCAAATGTTCAACGTAGCACGTGATGGGGATGTTGCCTCTTGACGAAGATGTCGTTCGATTTCCTCCCGCTCATGTTTATAAAGCAATAAACCCGGTAGCAGTGCAGACAAGGGTAGCACATCCAAGTTGTGTTGCTGTAGATGATAGTCACTCACAACGCGTGTTGTTTGCAGCTTTAGTTGTCCTGCTGCAGAATGACGCCATAAAAGCTTCCACCTTATCCAAAAAAGTCTATCATATATTGCATACATGTATAGAGAGGTAAAATGAGGGAAGAAAGTGTGATAATAAATATCATTGTTAAGAGTACACTACAATCACAGGGGCCGTGTTATTTTAATAGCTTTCTTCCTCCAATTCAGCCATCCTTCACATTGGCTTATCCTATGTTTGCACGTGAACAACTTGTCTATATATAATATCACTATAAAACACAAGAATTATGATGAATTTGATTTCACATGATCTGACAGAGTTTGGGTGGTGAACACATTGAAGAGAAATATTCCTTAGATCCTTTATAATAATTAATCAGTTGAACGAAAGTGACTGATAAGTGAATAACATACACCATGAAAAAGCAAATACTGTTTTATGTTAAAACAAAAAAAACTGAACGAGGTATGTATACGTGTCCTTTTGAAGGAGCCACATAAAGCGGTTGCCCGGATCCTGGGCGGTCCCACAATCCTGATATCATCTTCATAAAGCATTTACAGTGTTAATATGAACTCCGAACTGCCTTGTCACATTGCTTTGAGACATTCCAGCTTCCAGCATCCCAATAGCACGCAGAAAATCATTTTCAATCATACGAAACGTAAATTTGCATAACCAATACCTTTTTCTGTTTCAATACAGTGAATACTGCCAATGAAAACAAGAAATTCTAACTTGTCGCTTAGTCTCAAAACCTCAAATAGGCGTGCTGTGGATCTTAAAGAGAATCAAACGCAATATACAAATCGAGTACTCCTTCCGATACTACATGTATGTGAGTGTATATTGTGAGTTTACTGTAAGTGCTTCTTTTTATAAAGAAATAAGATTATAATAAACGCTGAACATTCGTGTTTATTCGTATTCCGGATGCTTTTTTTTTTCTTGATTAAGCTTGGAACATTTTTTGGCTGCATCGTTCAACATTACACTTTAATTTTAATCTTTACAAGGCAAAGAACAGTCACTCATGAAATTTGATGTTTTAATGTATCGGAATTAAGTTTTACATTATTTTTAACAAATGAATTAATTTTGTATTGTTTAATTAATGTTTTAAATGTATCGGAATTAAGTTTTACATTAACTTCAACAAATAAACTAAATTTGTATTGTATATGAGGAAAAATACCACACATTGGAAAGAAAGTAAATTACCTTCATTACTTAATAGAGGAAACAGAAGACAACTGAAAAAATCTGTTTGACACAAATCACAGCTTCGTTATATCAAAATGTGATTCCTCATTCCAGAGTTTGTCAGTGTACCTCATGTGCCACATGTTTTCCCCAAGCACTCTGTTTTCATCAAATACACAATCATGCTGTGGCGATAAAACTATTATTTATATCATGTTGCTAGTTTTACCAAAAATAGAAAAGGACAAATTTTCAGAGAGAAAGGAAGAGAGGGAGAAAAAGAAAATCATAAAATACAGATGTGTCGATTTACAAATATCATATTAACACCTTTAAGGATTTTTTCCCAATATTCAATACAAAAACAGTTTTATATACCGCTTACATTGTGAGGCATATATGTAAGCCAATGTATATTTATGAGTTTTCTGTAAGTATTAGTTTTATCAAGATATTGAACTAGAAATAATCTTTGACGTTCGTCTTTAATCGTACTCAGAATGCTTCTTTTTTTGTTTTTGTTTTTGTTTGGTTTTTTTTTTTTTTTTATTTTTTGTTTTTGGGAATTTTTTTTTCTTTATGTTTTGATTGGATCGTTAACCAACATCGCATAAATAATATTCACATTTAGCGGCGTGTCCAGCATTTCCAAAAAAAAAAAAAAAAAAATAGATAAATAAATAAGAAAATAATAAGGCTCACATATGAAAATCAATTATGAGCCAAAATTTAGCACGACAAATATGGAGTTTTCATATTATTTGAGTGTTTTCAACTTTATTTTCTATATAGACCTTGTAAATTTATAGCGTAGATCCCCTCCACCACTACTTTTCATATCGATGGTACGACTACATGTATAGTACTCTTTCATACAAGTTTCTTTCTTCTTCTTCTTCCATTATGAAGTGTACTCAAAAGTTGAGCGTTATGCTTCATGTCTTTCCTCGATTCTTCCCTTTTCCTCCTTCAACCATCCGCCCCATCCTCATTTTTTGACTGCCGATTGATTTATACTTTACGTCAATCCATGATAATATCATGTATATGGAGACGCCATGTGTTGTGCAATGCATAGATATTCGTACCATATAAAGGACACATCCGAAGCAGTAAGGGACCTCAATCTATACTGTCTCATTCAAAAGACAGAACACAGTTGTGCGAAGGAAATTGGACACAGAAATTATCGGTCGGTCACGTGCTGAGCACATCCACTAACCGTTGAAGACACTGATTTAGGTCATCCTGTCGGCATATCTCGCTCTTCTTTTATCCATCTTCTATATAGTGTGATTTATAGGAAAAAATATTACCCCGCCATTTATTTTTATCTCTCACCAATATCTCGTCACACTCTGATACATAATACCTTTATCAAAGTATTGCACGGTATGCGCACTTCAACAAATCATATTTCAATTATTTGTCACGCCCACATTTGATTTAATAATATCTCTCAATGGTGTGTCAGACCACCTGGTCAATTAGGCTCTCATTTAGACCTATATTCACCTTCTTTCAATCCTACCCAATCCATTACGGATGCGTTGCGTTTCTGATTACGGCAGCCTTTTGAGAAAAGGAGCTGATTGAAATATACATGCATTGCATTATTTGATACTTTTCAAAACTTTTTGAAATACATATTTCATGAAAAAACTCTATACTTATATATGTAAATACACTTCAAAAATGTAGAGAGTTCAATCCTCTTTGGAATTCTGAAATACTGAATTCTGGGTTTTACCTTTATACATTATTCAGTTTTATCATCACTACTTGTAGGTTGTTACTCGAAAATGCATAAAAGATCTACAGTGTTGCGGTACACTATATATATATTAAGTTTTATTACATTTGTTTATAGTTCTGTTATATGTCGTTATCATTGGTTGAACAGTTAACCAGCATCGCATAAATACTCATTTAAAGTGGCCGATCTAGAATACCCGATAAAAGGGGGATAGGATCATATGAAATTATTCAAAATACTCTGCCAATTTTGAAACCAAATCAGGATTTTACTCATAGTATTTGACTTTTTTCAACCTTGTTATCTATATGTCGTGGGGGTTTTGTGTGTGTGGGTTTTTTTTTTTTTTTTTTTTTTTTTTTTTTTGCGAAAAACACCCTCCTCTACTAACCGCCACTAGAATTTCATAACCTTAACATGAAATGCATTAAGACAGTCGGTAAGGTAGATTCTTTCCACTCCATTGTTCTTTAGGGCCTGAATATACATCCATAATTGGTAATACAAGTTACGTAGGCAATTGACTAGTCTCCGCGAAAGAAATAATCCGTTATTTTTGGCTTACTAGCCGATCCAAGATACGGCACTTTACACCGAATTACTTGAGGTACAGAAAAAGTATCAATCTATTGGCGGATACAAGGGTACTTGGAATGCAACCATATTTTTAGGGGGGAAACTGTCATTCCTTGAATTTTTACAAAATGAAACCGTTCCTAATTTCCTTGTTTCAACAAAAGGCTGGACCGAAACGACCACACACATAATGATATATCAAAACCGACTTGTACTTCATGACAAATTGTGCTTAACAGATGAAAGTTATAATGACGTTAACTTACCCAACCATGTCTATCATTAATGCATACATTTATATAGTAAAGTAATAATGAGGGAAACAAGTGTGACTCTAAATATCACTGTAATGAGTTCATCACTCAAGCCGTGCTATTTCAATAGCTTCCTTCCTCTACTTCAGCCATCCTTCATCTTTTTTTCACATTCGTTTACCTTGTGTTTGCGTGCAAACGACGTCTTTATTATAATATCACTGTAAATGTAAATCCAAACACAAGATTTAATTAAACCTGTTGAATTTGAATTCACATTATCTGACAGAGTTTGACCGGTGAGCATATTGAAGACATTTTTAAAATCCTCTACCAAAATCCAGCAGTTAAACAGAAATGGCTGATAAGTGCATAACACACACCATAATAAAAGCAAATACTGTTTTATGTAAAAACAATATATATTGCGATATATATATATATATATATATATATATATATATATATATATATATATATTATATGTATATATATATATATATATATATATATATATATATATATATTATATATGCGCTATATTTTTATTCGTCATTAGGAAACAAAGGTAACTCTTATTTACTTCGTCATGAAATTCATTTTTATTTTATATGCATCGGTATATAGGTTTACATTATTCTTTTGAAAGTGTATATTAAATGTGAAAGAGACCAGAAAGATCGATAGATCACTATTGCCTCTCCATTTTGTTATCTCAGTGTTTGAGTCTTGTGTTCAACCAAGATACATGTCGAACGTCTTCTAATGTACTTATCAGACGTTTTTACTAGGAATTTGGTTACCTCAAATACCATACATGAAACGCAATTACAATCCTGCTGTGGTGTGTGTTGCTAGTAGTAACAGAATGAAGAAGAGAAATGAAATTTTAGGAAAGAAATAAAAAGAATGAGAAGAAAAAGGAAGGATAGAAATCTGTCAGAGTAATACAATATCGAATTTTTTCCCATCAAGGTTGAATTCAGTTTCAATTTATTATTCAAAGTCGGCTTTGAATACTGCTTACATCAAGAGATGTGTATGCTAGCAAAAAATTGTTTAGTTGTTTCATTTAAAGATTACCTTACAAAACAATTGTATGTTACATTATGCACATCATTATTTAGTGTAATGCATTGTCCCTCACTTTATCGATTATAACCATTATTGTCGATAAGAATGCTCACTGAAAGTAAGAGGGTGCAAAAATGTTTCACAAGTTTAACAGCATGTGCATTCTTCACACATACGAAGTATTAAACGACTCAGGTTATACAGGAATGTATGGGGAATTTTTTCCGCAACAGGGGGTTTGGTTCTTGACAAAGACGTTCCATTTCATCACAAACATGTTCGATAAGCGATAAATCCGGTGACATCATAGGCCAGGGTAGCACAATCACGTTTTGCTACCTTAGAAAGTCACTAGCAGCCCGAGCGATGTATGGTCATGCATTGTCCTTCTACATAATGACGTTACACTAATAGCTGTAGATGAATTTAATGACCTGCTGACGTACAATCTCGTCACGTTATCGTACGTTCGTTGATCTGCCCTGCACTATCAAAGTGGTCCTTCCATGTATAGAAATTCCACCCAGACCATAACCCTCCCCGCTGAATGTGCGGCGCTAAATAATACATGTGTTAATGTAACGTTCTCCAGCACGATGGTACGCCTGAACATAACTGTAACTGCTGTCGACCTGAAATCTGGAGACGTCCCAAAACAGAAATTCCTCTTTATCTACGGTGACTCCTGTACCAGACTAACCTCGTAACACAATGACCCCTCGCAATCTGCTCCTTATAGTACGAGGACTTATCCGTCAATGTCCAAGGATGTTTCTAGCGTTTAAAGATGTTGAATGAGATCAATGTGTGTGTGTGTGTGTGTGTGTGTGTGTGTGTGTGTGTGTGTGTGTGTGTGTGTGTGTGTGTGTGTGTGTGTGCACGGTGTCAATTGGGGACAATAGTATGAATACACACCTTCGTACCGGGGACACACTCCAATCGGGGACGTCCCCGTTTGTCAAAACCATTAAAATCGTGCTCAGAGGCAAAAAATTAACGGGATCGGTATTAAAAATATTATTTTTTGATGTTTTGAAAAATGTCCCCATTTGAATAGTTTACATTGGTTTCGTGTGTTATTACATTTATTTGATCGCGCCAAATTGTGTTTTATACACTTTTGAGATGTCCCCGTTTGTTCGTTATGCTACACAGTCACGGACACGGTGAGATAGTAATGGCGGCATTTTGAATTTAACACTGTTTAAAACACAGCACAGGCCTGCAGCGGATATAAGCAAGGTAATTATTGAAATAGAATCATTTAGTTCTAATTGAAAAGCTCATTTTTAATTTGTAGTCGGTTAAAGATCTCCTGAGAGCTCATGTTTATTGTTTATAATGTACAAAATGCCGACTTTAAATAAAGCTTACTTACTTAATTAATAAGTTACTTACTTTAGTCTTTAGATCTACTTAATTACAGAAAATTTTGCATTTTCAATATAATACGGTTACATACATAAAAAAATCTAATAATTTGAGCTATCGACCAAGATTAACTGTTGAAGAGTCAGAGGAAGTTCAAAGTAAATGTTTGGTGTTATTCACATGTTGACTAGATCTATTTTGTAACTTAGGCAGAATTCAATGAAAATTTACATGCTTGTTCCTCACCATATTATGCACAAAATTTGAGCTTCGTTTTTGATCGGAGAGAAAACATTGCCGCTGTTGCTAGAGATAGAATTTAACATCTTCGATTCCTTCTCTGAAACTACTGGGCAGAATTTAATGAAAATGGGGTGCGGGACATTTCGGTACAAACACTTTCAGTACACAAAAATAGGTTGTTTCGGTACATGACTTTGGTCGTTTCGATACAGGTACCTAAATATCGGTTCAGAAGCAAATTAAAATGGATATTATAACAATCTATCATGAAAAAAGTAAAAAGATCAGTACTAGCAAACTGTTAGGGAAATGTACGTGCCATGCTGTATGTCCCATTGGTACTTCAGGATATGCGATATGTGTGACCTTATTTAGAAAACAATAATGAAGACTATATGCAGTGTATATATGTTTATTTATTTATTTTTTTTTTACTCATATGTCTTAATACTCTTATTTACCTCGCATACTTGTGATCATGCATACTTAAAAATACATGTACCTGTAAAGACCGTAAGCTGAACAGTAGACATATAGACATAAACTTTTTAACTTTTGTATGGAAGTACACTGCGTTTTTCTTGAAGTGCCTAAAGTTTGTTAAGGAACTTTTTAGCGTGGATGCAAAGTGTTACTTGATGAAGTTTATGTATACATATACGTTTGGGCCTATGTCCTGTAGTAAAATTAACCCATGTGTCTGTAGACCATTCTATCGCGTAATACACGGGCGCGGCCATCTTTAGATCACGTGACTATCTGCCATTAAGGTACTGAATATGGCTATCATCAGCCTAGTCTTGTATCATCAGTAAAGGACTTTTAAACAAGTTTACAAGTCCTTGCATCAGCTGATACTACCTAATGTTTTTTTTTTTTGTTTTTGTTTTTTATTAAGTTGTTTTTGCAGTTTGGACAGTGATTATAAGTGAAATACATGTACAGACTATTTGCCATGGGTTGCCTTAATAACATTACTTTACAAAACCTAAAGCAAATGGAGGTAGACTCAATCTTATCGCTTATAATGCTAGTTTTTATGAATAATATACTGTTTAGTACTGATCTATTAAAATTAAATTATTTCAGAGACATAAATCTCTGATTAGTCCCATGATTGTTACTTCGATCCATGTCCCAATGTCACGTTGTAGCTTGTATTAACAGAAAATAGCTTGTATTAACAGAAAATGGATTATGTAGCAGGTGTAAAACCAGGTTATCACCTGGGGTCAGTAATATCTCAGCATAGGTATCCTTGGCAAAAGTTAAAGCTACATTCCAGAAACTGTCGTCCGTATTAGGCAATAAACTTACTGGATTTATTTTGGCTGTTTAACCCCATCATCCGTAAGACTATTATTGATACATGTGTATGTTGATTGAAGCAAATTAATTAACATTGCATACACGAGGGAAGTAATGCAGTGAAATGATGTTCGTTTTTATCCATTGGCAGATCTAGCGCCTCCTTTGAGGGGGGGGGGGGGTCGAGGGGCGATTTTAGTCAATTTTAACAGAAAATTGGCCAAAATACAGGGTTTTGGTAAAATTTTGGGTCAATGCCGGGGGTGGGGCGAGCGACCCCTCCGCTCCTAAATCCGCCACTGCTTATCTAAGTTATTTTGGACTAGTTGATTTCGGTACTTGCGAATTCAATTTTCATAATACTGCAGGTCATGTTCCAAAGGATCATATACGAAATTTTTTAAAGGATTTTCCAAAACTTTCAATGCCAGGTTCTGCAAATACGGAAAGCCTGAATTTAGAAATAGTTAAGTAGATGATATTTCTCATCCCAGAATACAACAATTAATCTGCATACTGAAAGCAGAGATATATATACACACATGTATATATGTCTCTGCTGAAAGTTAGTGATAATCTTTCCGAGTAAAAGTTACGAAAAATCTTCGTTTGCGAAATGGTCTAGGTGTTGATATTGGTATTTGCCGAAACATACTAGACTATGTTTTGAAAGTAGTCTATGTCTATGATATGTATTTAATAAGTTTTATTATTATCTAATAATTATCTAATTAATCTGTAATACATAAATACAACATTCATTACTGAATAAATAACTTAGCTTGGTGACCAACATTTTTTGGTAAGGCCGGAGAAAGGTTCCTTTTCATTTTCTGTTTTTTTTTTATATTTAAATTTTAAACTGAAATTTATAATGGACTATAAAAACAAACACGTTTATGAATTTTCAGTCCTAGTCACCGATGAGACCATTCAATTAAACATTGATAAACACAAATATTGTTTTAACCACTACTCTCATAGGTCATTTTACTATCTTGATAGCTTTTTTCAGTACCGTAATGGCGGATACGACCACGACACCTATTGGTGAAGGGCAGATAACTATTGAGTAACTGCCCAATAGAATGGTCTATAGGAGTAAGCGTCACCTGTTTGACTAGTCACACTTGC
The DNA here is from genome assembly GCA_035048485.1 of Pteria penguin. Lineage (NCBI taxonomy): Eukaryota > Metazoa > Mollusca > Bivalvia > Pterioida > Pteriidae > Pteria > Pteria penguin. The sequence continues at coordinate 63,888,507 of CM068584.1, forward strand.
TGTCTCATGTCACACACAGACTAAAATATAGTGAATAAATCACCCAAACATATGTACCGAAACATCTTTTTAGTGTACCGAAATGTCCTTTTCATTGTACCGAAACTTCTTTGCTTGTACCGAAATGTCTTTCTTATGTACCGAAATGTCCTGTACTGAAACATCCTTGTACCAAAACGTCTAGCATTCTGAAAATGTACATGCTAGTTCCTCATCATATTATGCACAAATTTTTTGTTCCTTTTTTGGATCAGACAAAAAACATGGCCGCTGTTGCTAAAAATAGAATTTGACATTTCTGAAGTAACAGAGATTCACCGAAATAACACTACAAATTACCGATATAACTGTTTTATGGTCAGAATTTATTATTTTCATAAGAAAGAATAATACATTTCAGTAGAATATGACATATGAAATAATAAAATCGTCGGGTAATATATCATGATGAATAGAGAAAACTCTGACATTATGGAGCTCACTTTCTCTTTATTTTTTCTTTTTTTTTTATATTTCTTCTTCTTCTACCCATCAAAGGAGTAATACTTATTGAACAAATGTCAAGACTCCTGTGCGCATGGTAGCTAACGGCTATGTACAGGTTAAAAATAGTTAAAAGCCAGACAGTTTCAGTATTCTTGATCAAAGAGATAATTTCTGATGATTACTTATTTGATACTTCTATAGATTGTGTTGTTTTATATGTTTCAGTACATATTCTATACATTGTCACTTTTTGGCGCATCTAAGTTCTGTTCATCTTATATTCTGAATAGTTTGTTTTTAATTTTTGTAGTTAAAACGGAGTCTGCAAAATCAGAATCTTTTGAATGTGAGTATAATTTTATTCTAAAATTACCCATCAGTGTGAAAGGGTGTGAAGTAACTGATTTTAAATAGTTCATTGATATCTAACACACAATTTGCATTTCTTAGTTTTTGTTTTATAAACATATTATATCATTATAAGTAATTAATCATTGATCTGTTGATGAAAATTTCATCTTTGTGTGGGGCTGAAGAAGCAGCTCTTTTGAGGTCAACAAAGTTGAGAAAAAAATTGCCACTCTTTCCCAATTAGTAAATTTTAAAGAAAATGAGCTTGATCTACTAGTACTAGCCAGCTTTATGGGTCATGACATCCGTGCTCACCGTGAATATTATTGATTACCAGATACTGTATTCAGCAGAAAAAGGGGAATCATGAGCAATATTGGACAAAGTCTTGATGAAATCCATGTAGATCCAGAAGGAGGTAAATATTTATTCTTAAATTCAAATTTAGATTTTTCATAAAAGGCTGATAAATTATGTTATATGTTAATTGAGCGATTAGTTCAAAAGAGCTCTAAGCTTGAAAGAGACAATGATAGTAATTTAGATTCAACAAACAAAAGTTGGACCAATCATTTCAGAACAAATTAATATTAACCTTCTCTTGGACTTTTTAGCTCACCTTATCAATTTCAAGTAAAAGAGACATATATTGTCATAGTCTCATAGTGTGTTTTCTATCGTCATGCTTAAAATATGTTGATTTAACTTTGTTTGTTGGTTGCTTTTGTTGATCAAAGGTAGACCAGGTATCAAAAGGTGAGACATTTTTTAATTTTATTTTCTTTTGATGTTTTTTTTTTTTAGAAATCCCGATCGTTGGAAGTGATGATGATGGCGGTGGTGATGATGATGATTAAGATGGTGATGATAATGATAACACAGCAGAAAATAGACTTATCTTTGAAACATTCTTCTGATGGTAAGATATTTAGTAATAATCTAGAAATCATTATAAAGTCTTATTATAAAAAACTTTTTGGAAATACACTGTTACTTGTCCAAACTGGATGCTAATGGGATTCTAATATTTGGACTTGGACATCAACTAGTCCGTTGTGTCTTCCAGTACAGTAAAAATACTGTGGGATCATGTGAAATTCCAGCTATCATTGTATAAATTAACAAAAAGAATGTACCGGTATGTCATACCAGAAAACGGCCTTTTTGCGATCTATTATATGTTAATGTCCAGTTGTTTTCTGTTATATCACGATCCCACAGCATTTTCCTTGTAGGAAATGTCATCAACTTTTCATATATCACAAGATTTTTATGATCATTTGTCGTTAAGAGGGGATGCTTTTGGTTTATCTTCAAGGTTGTTCTGTTTTGTTCTATTTTTAGAACTTAAGTCACGTGAAAATTACATAGTATTGAACGCATTAAGGATCATGTGTTCAATTAAAAACTAAAAAGTCTTGTAAAGATGATAGCTAAATTGTGACAATATGTGACATGAAATCGTAATATTCGTTTTTATTAGGAAAAAAACGAAATCGGCCTTAATTGTGCTGCATATCATGCATGTGTGAAGTTTCAAGTCTCAATGCTTCCTGGTTTAAAAGTGCTAGCCTTAGGTTAAAGTTTTTGAAAAGTAGGTCTAACATCAAGGTCAAAGGTCATGGTCCCAAATGAAAGGGCCTTTCACAAGGTATGCATGTGTGAAGTTTCAAGTCAATCAAGACTCTACCCCTCTGGGTTCAAAAGTTATAGACCAGGTTAAAGTTTTTAAAAAGTAGGTCAAACTCTAAGGTCAAGATCAAAGGTCATTGTCCCAAATGAAAGAGATTTACAGAAGGTAAATATGTGTGAAGTTTCAAGACTCTACCCCTCTTAGTACAGAAGTTATAGCCAAGGTTAAAGTTTTTGTGTCAAGCCTCTGGTGCTGACACTAAGGCTATGACATTAGCTCCCCGGACATTCGTCCCAGCTCACTAAAAATTACTCTTAAAAAACTAATATACAATGTTAATTGTCGTCAAATCAGCTATCACAAATTTGCAAACTATTTAAAGTGTTTATCGTGAAGATACATGTATATGCCTTGCCACGTTTTTTTATGCGTCCCCAAAACTTTTCGGGGGAACAAATAGTCGCTGTCATGTCTGAATTTGAATTTGATATTTCACACAATTGTACATTAGGATACATGCTCTATGACAAAGGTCATTCAAAGTCACTCGGTAAAGGTGAAGGTCATTTTTGGTGAAAATATGTTTAAAAAAATTCACATTTTTCAGATTATCGAGTTCCTGGATTAACGAGACATCACTGTAAATGACAGCCTATGATCTTATTTTGATTTTAATCTTGCACCCTTTAACCAATAATATATCGCCTCAGACACAAAGGTCAAAAACCTTGTTAGATTACAGGTTGTCATTTGTTATTTTTGTTCAATAGTAAATATTTAAACTTTGTCTGAAATAATCTCCCCTTGTCTATGATATAATCATCAAATTTCAGGATGTATTGAGGAATGTCATGCTACAGAATATGGAATGTATTCCTGTTTGTATATTTATCTCTTTGTTAATTTGCCACACTTTCAACTTGGCTATAACTTTGGAACCATATGGATAGGCTTTGATAATTCATGTGTATTCACTTGTAGAAGAATGTTTCAGCTTATACCACAGTTTTAACCTATTGGTCATTGACATCTTTGACATTGACATCATGACATCTTTAATCTCCTTTCATTAATTTTTATCCTTTGTCTTGTCTTTAAACATAAGCATTCAAAGAGCATTATTCTTTTTACATAGCAACGAAAATTCCATGGAATGAAGGGGAGAAGAATGCAGTGAGAAAACATTTTGGAAAAACTTTATTTCCATGAAACTCCCTGGAAAAGCAGAAATTGAAAAGTGCTTGAAAGTAGAGAAAGTTCTGAAAAACAGAAGTTGGAAAATTGTAAAGGACTTTATCCGCAACACTTTTACATCCAAAAAACGTGCATGAATCATACCTTTAAGACATCATATTGAACTTTCAAGCTCATGCCATACCCTGTCGTCTGCCGTCAGTCTGTCCATCCAGCTTTCTGTCGATCGAGACATCCAGCTGTAAACAATTGCTAGTTACCCTTATAGTCTATTCATAGCAGAAAAATATTTATTGGTCATCTTGTTTCCCTTATGTTCTTGCTGTGCATGTTCATTTTGAAGATCCTCCCCCAGAGGCTGAGAAATGGTCATGGTCAGTTTCCAAGTTGCCAGCTAAACATAACAGCACATAGGGATCACTGTCCAGCATCTATTTGTCTGTCTGTCCGCTAGTCACACTTTATGTGGTAGTCATGTTCATGCTTAGCAGGAGACACACTGTTCCTTGAACATTTGGTTCCTATATAAGCCTAAGTAAATCATGTTATCCTATATCTTCACAAATTATTCATGCCAGAAACCTCTATATGATCCATAATTGTTTTCCTTAGGGTCTAGTTGTGTATGCGTGTTTTTGATGAAAATCATTCCCAAGGAGATTGAGAAATTGGTGTGGTAATTTTTTTTACATATATAAGACTTTTTAAATCATTTAACTTTATCTTCTCATTCGCTATTCATGCCAATGTCTTTCCTTTAGGGTCAAGATATGCCTTTGTGATTTCTGCAAAGATTCTCCCAAAGGAGGAAGCCGGCATGGCCTAGTAGTAGCCGGCTCGACTTTACATGTAGATCGGGAGGTCCGGGGGTTCGAGTCCTGTTCTGGTCATGTGGGTGTCCTTTCTTTCGGATGCGACAGTATAAACCGAGGCCCCGTGTCACGGAAGGCATGGCACATTAATCCAATTTGTAACCAAAGATGGCCGCTATGGGCCCTGATTGGTTGACACATTTTCGACTTCTTCTCCAAAACCACTTCACAGAATTTCACCAAACCTTATAAGAAGTAAGTACTCAAGATCCTCTACAAAGTTTGTGTTTTTCGAGCTGATCCGTAATCAAAGATGGCCGCCATGTGCCCTGATTGGTTGACACATTTTCGACTTCTCCTCCAAAACCACTGCACGCAATTTCACCTAACTTTATAGGAAGCAAGTACTCAAATCCCTCTACCAAGTATGTATTTTTCGAGCCAATCCGTAAATCAAGATGGCTGCCATGGACCATGATTGGTTGACACATTTTCGATTTCTTCTCCAAAAGTGCTGCACAGAATTTCACCAAACCTTATTGGAAGTAAGTGCTTAAAGTCCTCTACCAAGTTTGTGTTTTTATGACCCAAATAACATTGGAATCATAAATTTGATGTATATAAGGACATGCATTCCTACTGATGTATAACAGAACTCCACTTCGTCAATGTAAAATTTTCTTTATAAGATTTTTATTATTATGCTTTCTTTGCAATGGTAAACTTGAGATTTCATATTTTGACTTTTGCTGAATAAAATTTTGTCTATACTGTTATGTTCTTTGAAAATGATTTAGTTTTAAGTCTATTTAAAAAACGAAAAATGATAAAAATTGTTAAAAATCACCAAGCACTTGATTGATTGATGATGTCTGCCTGTCTGTCCATCTGTCAACATTTTTGTTATTGTTTCTGATTGATGCAGTATTTAAGGAAATTTGTTAGTTGAGTTATGAAGGTTATCCTTGACAAGATCTTTAAGATTTTGTGGCAACATTTGACCTCAAAGGATTTATTTTCTATTTATTTTTGGTCTATGATGAATCCAATTAAGTTGATTTATTTAACTTTTGGCCTCTGATTATTGGAGAGCACATAGGACCTGTTCCTTTGTCTGCTTCTCTGTAAAATTTAAGCTTCGTTGTGAATGTTTTATGATAAAAGTGATAGGGCTTTGATATATCACAGATGTATAACTTAAGACATGATCTTTCTATTGACACAAAGATTTCATCATTATGACCTTAGATTTTGGCCTACATTTAAAAAACTTTTACTTTGGCCTTATGTCATGACTGGTATATGATATGATTGATATTTAACATGTGTATTCCTTGAGACAAGACCTTTAATTTGGTTAATTTTGGTACCACAATTGTTCACTTAATGACCTTCTTATTTGAGTTTTAACATTTTTGGATTACAACTTTATTTACTGAAACAAAATCGTAGGCATCTGTGTATAACAAACGAACATTATGTATATATGAAAATATATTTATTTCTTGATTTAAGAGTTTAACCAACTCTTTAAGAGAAAATTTAATGCAACATTATATCAATCTTTCGACATAATGATACTTTTAGTTTAAAAAGTGTTACTATTTAGGCATCAAGGTCTTCAACTTAACTGTGCGTGAATACTTACATTTTAATTAATATTGTAACATTTTAATAATTACAAATATAGTTTGTATAACAGAATCATGGAGTTAATAAATATGAATAAAATTTAATGGTATTGCTTGATATATTTATCTTTATGCACCCGGCTTGAAAGGTCCGAGGGCTTATAGTTTTTGGATCATATGTCTGTGTGTCCATAATTCTGTCCCGCTTTACACAAAATGCAATATGCAATAACTTTGACGTAGAAACTTCATGTGGTATGAATACTCAATAAATAAAACCCTTTCAATTGACACCAAGGTCAATGACTTTGTAACCTTGAGCTTGACCTTTCTCATCAATATACTTCTTGTTCAATACTGTAAACAAAGTATCTGTGATTGCAATGGCAGTTTCAATATGGTTATTGTTAGCCAAGACAATGTTTTGTCTTTCATGTTTTCAAATTTCATCAAGTATAGACAGCAAGTGTGGCAACCAAAATAGGAAATGACAGCTCTGCCCGGGCACCTAGTATCACTTCTAGCTCACAAGGTGTTTGTCTATACTCCCAATGGTACTCCATTGTAAGTACCATCATGACACTTTGCTGGGATATCTTTAATTTTTGAATGACTCCCAAATTTTTAGCATGGGAATTTATTTTGAATATCTGAAAATTCACATTTTTATAGATAAGGATAGAATTTATGAATGAGCAGCTTGTGATGGTTTCGTAAAACGAAAGTTTCTTCTCTGTTTCTTGAACACAAGTTTTAGAAAAGAAAAAATAAGAAGAGTTACATGTAGCTATGCAATACAGAGACAAACTACTTTATAAAAAACAGAACATTAGACTTGCAAACTAAAGGTGATAATGAGAAATGAATAAGCAAGATATCTTCATTAGACATAACTATACCTTTAATTATACACAATGTCCTCATTTGACATGATTGTACCTTTGATTAAACACAATGTCCTCATTTTGACATGGTTGTACCTTTGATTACACACAATGTCCTCATTTGACATGATTGTACCTTTCGTTACACACCATGTCCTCATTTGACATGATTGTACCTTTGATTACACACAATGTCCTCATTTGACATGATTGTACCTTTGATTACACACAATGTCCTCATTTGACATGGTTGTACCTTTCATTACACACAATGTCCTCATTTGACATAATTGTACCTTTCATTACACACAATGTCCTCATTTGACATGATTGTACCTTTGATTACACACAATGTCCTCATTTGACATGATTGTACCTTTCATTACACACAATGTCCTCATTTGACATGGTTGTACCTTTCATTACACACAATGTCATCATTTGACATGATTGTACCTTTGATTACACACAATGTCCTCATTTGACATGATTGTACCTTTGATTACACACAGTGTCCTGGTTTGACATGTTCGTACCTTCATTTACACACAATGTCCTCATTTAAAATGACTAAACCTTTGGTTATACCCAATGTTCTCATTTGGTATGATTGTACTGTCGTTTATACACAATGTCCTCATTTGACATGATTGTACCTTTGATTATACATAATGTCCTCATTTGACATGATTGTAACTTTGATTATACACAATGTCCTGGTTTGACATGTTTGTACTTTCGATTATACACAATACGCTCATATGACATGACTATACCTCTGATTATACACAATGTCCTCATTTAAGATAACTAAACCTTTGATTTTACACAATGTTCTCATTTGGTATGATTGTTCCTCCGATTATACATAATGTCCTCATTTGACATGATTGTACCTTTAATTAAACATAATGTCCTCATTTGACATGACTATACCTTTGATTATACACAATGTCCTCATTTGGTATTATTGTACCTCCAATTATACACAATGCCCTCATTTGACATGATTGTACCTTTGATTATACATAATGTCCTCATTTGACATGACTATACCTTCGATTATACACAATGTCCTCATTTGACATGGTTGTACCTTTGTGTATACACAATGTCCTGATTGGACGTGTTTGTACCTTTGCATTTTGCATGTGTGTACCTTCCATTACACAATGTTTATTTTGATAACTTGTAAATTTTTTCTCGATTAGTTTGTGATTGAAACTAACAAAAACATTAGTTCCCGATTGACATGCATAAACTCACACACATGTGTATACCCCTGTCCCCACTTGGTATGCACAGAACACATTAGGGTTTTTTGAAGATAGGGAAAAATTAAGACCAGATAAGAAATGGGGTATTTTCAGAACATATGTCTATAAAATTTTGTTTTGATAAAGCTAAAAACAAAGGTGTCCCCTGTTGGCTGGTTACTACATTTGTCCTCATTTGACATGGTAGACACGTATAGGTGTGTGTGTGTGTGTGTGTGTGTGTGTGTGTGTGTGTGTGTGTGTGTGTGTGTGTGTGTGTGTGTGTGTGTGTGGTTTTTATGTTTTTATTGAACTTTCAAGTATGTAAAGTTTCTTTTTCCGGAAGTATATGTATACCAATGTATATTTGTGAGTGTACTATACATACCCCATTTATTAAGAAATGAAATTGCTGAAAATATTCAACTATTGTCTCTACTGGTATTCAGAATGTATTTCATTCTTGTTTTCGTCAATTTTTCTTCTCTTTTTTTTTCTTGGTCTTAATGTTTCACTTTGTTTTTATCCTTTACAAGGCAACGAAAAGTAACTCTTATTTAATTCATCATCAAATTTAATAAAGGTATAAAATGTATCGAAATTCAATTTTATTTTATTCTTTAAGAATAAAATAACTTGTGTTTTATATGAGAAAAAAAGACCAGACACAAAAGCACTGGAGAGAAAGTCAGGTACCTTCATTCATTTATCCGTTTTCACACGCTATAGAAATTAATGAAATGGCAAGGTGCTCCAAAAGGGGGTTGGAGAACAGGAAAATTTTCTATATGACAGCATTAGCAAAGGATCACTGGAGCTTCGCAGCTTTGTTTTCAGAATTTGATTCTTCTGTCAAGACAAGATAAAACGTCTGTTAGTGTACCTGCCACAAGAACTCTTCTAATGCAAAACATTGACCGCCATCACAATCATACTGTGGCTTTAAAACATTTATTCCATACCACGCTACTCATACCATACGAAGGGAGAGAGAGAGAGCATTTTGATTATGACAAATAGAAAATCAATATATGGGAGAAAAGTAGGAAATTGCAAACATACAAGAATAATTTCCTTTTAACAGTTTTTCACGTTTTTTTCCACCATTTTAAACTCATTTTGATCTCATTAACCTAATTGGCAGAACCCTGTTTGTTTCTGATCGTACTTATAGCACACTATCTATTTTAGTATCCAAAACTGACTTTAATAAAATGAAAATTAATATAAAATGGTAGGAAACAAGCTGTAAAAGTATTGACATCCTCATTTGAAAAGTAGACGAAAAGAGAGAAGGAGGCTTTATTTCGTTGCATTTGTTTCCTGCTAATAGTGTGTCCATGACCAGCAAACTAAGAGATCCACCAGTTCTTGAGGGCCTCGAAACCCATTCATAATTAGTCATTTAGGACTGAAATATAAGACTGTCTTCTGGTGTACAAACACTTTCATTTTTAGTTCTTGTTTCTTACAAGTGGATTTTAGTGTAATTGAAAAAGATTTATACACCAGCTAGGCACACAGATTGGTCAAATTGACGCATAGTTTTGTAACTAAGGCCTTTAGGCGTTGTTGGGGCATAATACATCAAATGCTCAATTTCGATTACACTTCATTTTATACCTATTCAAGGCAAAGGATGATAAACTTTAATCTTAGAAGTTAATGCTTTAAATGCACCGCAATTCAGGTTATTCATTTGTTGTAATCAACGTTGTATTTTCCATAAACCCCATACATGAATTCCCAAGTTAAACGAGAAATGATTGTTAAGCACATATATCCTTTGACATTAATAAATACAACCACCATGTATAAATTTCTGTCTAAAATAGCCTCATCAGAAGTCGCGTAATGCGACCTTGAACAAGTTACCTTTTTATGATATACATGTATTAACCAATAAACATGGTGTATAGTACTGGTCTACTCCGTCATTGATCAAGTTAATCAATGAATTCGTCGTCAAAACCAAATAGGACCTCTACATTTTCTGCTGCGGTATCATAAAATCAGGTAAATAATGCAGTTCACACATTACTTTGATTCTTTACAATGGAAAGAAAGGTAACTGCATCGACATATTTAATAATAATATGGTAAGCAAAGTTAAGTTCTCAGTAAAAGATAATAAATGTATATCTGTTAATTTCCATTGTGTGGATAGAATTGATACTACGAATGTACAACCCACTCGTTAGTCCACATATTAAGTGGACAGCCAAATTGTGAACCCTTGCACAGCGTCTATAGATAATATTCAGTGTATGATATTGATACAGAATAATCGGATGGGAAATTTTCCAAAGAAAAAAGATATGATTTCAGCTTGATAATAAACAGTTATGTCACGTTACTTTCAGGCTAGGTGCGTGTCCTGTGGCGAAGGAAAAGCTTGCCATCGTATAAACTATATCGTTGATATATTGTGAAACTCAGTGGTGTGGGGGATTTTGTAGTTTAAACCATTATTCAAGCAAAACTTTTACAAAACTATCATTTCCATTTTTTAAGGTGTGCCTTCCTTCCCTTATTAAATATTTACATCAAAACCATGACACCCCTCTTACCCCCCCCCCCTTTTCCATCTCTGTAACTGCGCTCTCAGGTATTTATTGAATAACGTTAGGCTCTGGACTGACTAATTTTTTGTTTTACGTCACCTCATGTATATGGTGATGGCACCTGCCTGATGCATTGTACAGAATTTTTAACCTTTGCAATAGACCCACCCAAAGCATTGACGATCCATTTACGTGCCATGCCTACCGTGACACGGGACTTTGGTTTTCACTGTCTCATTCGAAAGACAGAACACCGGTGTGACTACGACGGTAATCCAACACGGGAACTTTCGGTCACAAGCCGAGCACATTATTCACTGTGCCACATCGGCTTAGGAGACATGTTAACACACAAGTTGTTTCATGATAAATTCCATACAACATTGACCCAGCTAAACTATTTTGAAACGGACTATGCTCAAAAGACGAAAGTAATAATGCATCTTTAAATTCATACTTAAGTAGCAATATATACGATGCGATGGTGTATGTGAACTATGGAATGTTAAATTTAATACCATCACTCTGAGTGGAAGTCAAAATAACCGTGTTAATACAATGACTTCTTTCCTTCACTTCGATGACTCTTCACTTCCATTCACTTTTATCTCTTTATTTGTTATTTAGGTACGAAGTCTATATCGAATAGCATCATCATGCTGGACAAATAATAGTACATTTAGAGACCTTTGCACAGGATGTGACGGAGCTTCGGCAGTAAACATACACAAGGTATGCATTTTTCGTAATATATCTATTAATAATAAAATCGATATACAATATCATGGCATAATGCAAATCCTTTCAGTTCTTCATATAAATTCAAATCATTGCTCGTATATCTTCTATCAGATTTTAATCCACATATATTTTCGACTCTTTATATTTATTCTATTTCTGTAGTCAACACATGCTGCGCATTTGTGTCTGACATAAGGTTTAAGTTGAAAGTTAATAAGGTATATATGTATACATTATATCAATACATAAATGAAAAGATTAGGTTTGCTTTTTATTGTGGAGGGGCTAGCTCAAATTCCAAAAATATCCAAAATATTCATTTATATTTAGTCGAAACTGCATATGTTGATACTGCACGTGATAGGAAAGGATTTATATAAAGCACAAGGTACTATGTGAACGACAATTAAAATAAATGATGTTTCGGACCTATTTGTTCTTTCATCCATACGACGTGAGGTATTTACCGCTTTAGGAGTGTAACGAGAATGAGCGGTGATAACTGTTTAAAGCCTATTTATGTATAATAGCAAAAATTGCAAGTGACGACACCTGTAATGGCTAAACATAATGACAAAAACGAGTTTACTGTTGACTTATTTATTTCATCAATTAATACTACTATTACGGCTACTACTATTTCTAATTCATTTGACTATGTGCCACTATTATTTCTCATCTTCCTCATACTTTTAATTTTACTTTAACACTACTTATACTATTACCAGTAATACTTACACAGCTACACTATTACTACTAGTACCACCAATACTTCTAGTCTATTTCCTGCTAGTAATAATACTACTTCTCCCAATAATCTTTGGCTTATTCATAATTCTATTTCATAACTACCCTTTCTACTACCATCACTTCTACAAATACTACCAAAAATCATCTGCCATTTCCTACTCCTTCTACTACTGTTCCTACATCTACTGCTACTTCAATACTGCTAGTTCTACTACTATTACCTCTAATACAAACTGCTGCTACTAACATTCTACCTACTCTTAATTCTACTTCAATGTCTTCTACTTCAACAACAAATACTACTACTACTATCACTGCGCTGTTTCTACTTTAGCTACCAATACTCCTCCTCATTTTTTCATATTTTTAATACCTCTATTACGACTTTGAAACTCCTTGTTCTACTACTACTATACTATTACGACGTTGATAATTAAGATTTCGATAGGGGTATTTAATTTTTTATTGACAAATGTTTACGCTTTAGAGGGCAAACAAAGGTAAATCCAATTTCCTAAATCACTTCACTGTAAATTTATTCATTGCTGAGTATTAATTTTTGTAATGTGTTGACGTTTAGAATTATATTATGTTTAGAATTATAAGATACTTTCGGGGTATGAGAAGGACATTGTAACATTGTATAACAGGAAGAAAAAGCTTGTGTGAGACAATGACATTTGAAGAAAGCGTGGGATTTAATTATCTTGATTATCTAGCACAATACCTCAAATTTTAGAAAAAGCATAGAAGACAGGCGAGATGATCCGTAAGAATATCAAAACAGCTCTCATAACTAAAAAATCTTGTTGGCAGTCGCAATACCCCTTCGTTTCTCTAAAGTCAAAATAATTGTGTTCCTACGAAAAAAGGATAAACATTTAGTGAGAGTACTTGTTGAAAGTTTTTCCTAGAGAAACCCTCGAACAATGAACACTGACAGCTACCAGATACAACTACTGTCCTAGTACATAGATACTGATCAATATTAGTTTTAGATAACATTGCTCTTTCCACGGACGAACCGGGTTACATATGTGAGCACTACGCCTTGTATCTTCTATTTTGAACGTTTCTGAGCTCACAGTCCCCTCCCTTCCTACTTTACGGTCATCTGTTCTCTATATAATATTGCTATATTATATAAAATGTTTGGAGCAAAGGTAGGAAATCGACAATTTTCCGCTGGGCACTGGATCCTTAATCTAAAAAAAAAAAACCACAATTCAGCTTTTTACGATAAAGAAGTCACTTCATACCGTCAGTATAACGATCTTAATGGTATAATAGCCATATGTGAATGTGGGGAGTTGAATTGCCCTCAGTTATAATTCACATTGAAATGTTCTACTGAAATTGTCAGTTTCGGCTATTTTGAAGTTCAATTCCCTACATGTTACAAAATTACAACCAAAGGGTTGAACCGCCCCCCCCCTCGTACAGGAATTTATTTTAACTGCTCTTGGATAGTGTAACATGTAGAACATGGGGATTAATGGATTTGCTTTAACAATATTATTGAAAGATAAAGCCATGATTTTCTCTGTAAATGTGTACTTATCAGATAAGGAAATACTATGACCGGGAGATGTGTGTACAGCAGAAAGTGGCACAAAATTTCATCATGCTTGGAGCAGTCACGGGACGCGGGCTGCATTTTTGCGATTGTTTCCTTATTGGCCTTCAGTGATTCTTCATTTTATTAACTCATTTTTGTATATTTGATGTGGTCTGCTATTCTAATTTCAATTGTAACTTTACTGACATAGATTTAATTACATCAATATACTACAGCGTTCTATACTAGAAGAAACAAAAGGTTTAAGAGGGTAGTTCGAGAACTTCATTGCTTTTTCTTCCTGCATCAATCTCAGAGTCAATTTCCAACTGCAAGATTTATGAGAAGCTTATGTAAGTTTCCAAACATAGTGTTTTAGACCCATCGGTCAATAAGGCTGTCAGGGAAATCTTTTATAATTCCTGTTCATGTTCCCTTTCGGGTCATTGCGGACTTTTTAGAAAAATGAGCAGATTGAAATGGAAAAGCTTGCATGTATATGGGTTTAATGTTTTCTTTGGCTTAAAGATCACCAATATATTTTATTTTTCTAGGTTTATAGTAGGCTTTGATATTAGTGTGTTTTCTGTATAAGGATGTACAGGCGAAACAAATCTTCTATAAATAATTTCGTTATCATGCAATACATGATGGTTATACTAATTCAGGTTTATGTATCTGTCTCCGATATATGTCACAGGAAGTTTACAAGGAAGGTGTATTATTATTATCGATTGGGATGTGTTAAACAAACGAACTTAAGCTAAACCTTCCCCATTGTAATACACCTTTAGGTGATATTTTTTATCTACAATATTGATACAAGGCGAAGAATAATTGATCTTGAATTGACTACTCTCTACTGAACCCGGCTTTCGAACCGATTGAAAAAAAGAGTAGCAAAATATGTTTGTTACGGAATGTGTAAACTATGATATTTATTATACACCTTGCTTATACAAGTAGGAAAATGGTTACTATGATGCTGATGATAAAATCGACGTAGGCAAAGGAAGGGTTTCTATATCACTGATGATACCATTGCGAGATGCAGGGGAGGGAGATACTATGATTTCAATTAACCGAACTTCGTCAGAAAACAATCAGTGCGTTCGACACGAATCCCTTTTCAGCGCGCAAGAAATAGTTCGAGGAGTCCCTTTGTCAGTAGATGATGATTGTATTACCGACATGCTCGACAAATTGGGCGCTAAAATAACATCAGAGTTCAAATATGAGAAAATACGTAATCCAGCTACTAGAAAAAATGACAGACACGCTCAATGGAAACCGTTTTGTTTATATGCAACCATTACCGGAGGGCAAATTCTTGCCCAAAACCAGTTTTTGTGCCTGACTAAAGTGTTCCATTTCCACCGTGGCCAACCCAAAAGAGAGAGAAATATGCAATGTACATATTGCTGTAGAGACGGCCATATGCGTCACAAATGTGAGTTCGAACCTTGCTGTAAAGTTTGCCACGAACCAGGACACAAACCGGGATCTTCAGATTGCAAATAGTATGAAAACCAACGGGAGGTCGTGATTGTTTTTGGAGGTAAAGACGACCCCATGTCAAACTTCTAAAAATGTGATATAAATATATTTGGATACAATCACCAAACCGCTGAACACGCTTTCCAATATGCAAAGGCTATGAGGTCCGGGGACATGGTGCGAGCTACAAGCATTAGGGAAGCCTCTACACCTCTTGAAGCAAAGCGCATCGGCAAGCAAGTGACTACATCAGACCAGTATTAAGAAACAAAAGATAAAGTAATGCGTGAAATAATAGAAAAGATACTGAAAGAATGTAGTGAACTTAAAGAGCAGTTACTAAAACTCGGAAAATATAGTACCATTATGAATGCTGCATACGATAATTAAAACATATACAGTGACATTGGCTCCACTATGACAGCGGTCTGCCTCCTTTTTTATCATCATCTTTCTCTTCTCTTAACCTCTTTATTTACCGTTTAACATGTACAGAGTATTCCTTTAAAATTAGTAACATACTCAATATTGGTCAGATAATGCTTCAATCAAGGTGCTATTGATACGATCAGATACAGACTTCTGTACTGAGCACATGCAAGAAATTCTGTTTTGAGATCATTTCAAAAATGGAGGGAGAGACTTGATTTATATTGCATTTGTACAGTGCTAAAATAGGTCCATGACTGGCAATATTTAGAAAGTAGCAGCCAGAGTCAATATATTGAAATCATTATTTTAAGTGCATAACACTGACAGCGATAAACAAATACTCTCCTGAACGTTAAAAATGAAACACACATTCATACGTTCTGTTTTGCTCTATAAGGTGTCATTTGTGTATTAACACATGAAAAGGATTTATGCTACTTTATTCTCTGCCGTTGGTCTATTCGGCCCATAGGTTGTTCGACGAAACCTGTCGCTTAACAACTAAGGCCATTATGTTTTGCGGGGACATTATAAATCAAATACGCAATTATGGAAGACACATTTTATTTGTACCCTTCTAAGGCAAAGAAAGGCAACTCTTATCTGATTAATCGTAAACGTTATATATTCTATGCTACCTTTTTTTATTCCTTTTTATCAGGTTTACATTACTCTTTTTTGTAGTAAAACTCAATTCTATTTTCCTTAAATCCTCTACAATAATTTCCAAGTACGAAATGGCTGTTAAATGCATAAAACTGACAGCAATACACATATTTACTCTTCAATATGAATAAATACACATACCGTATATACGTCTTCATTTGAAAGAAGCTCATCATGTAGCATAAAGCGACTATGAACTGGCAATCTGTGTCTTTTATATAGTATACTATAACAAATAGAATGGGTTTATAGAATGTTCTAATGGTCATCGGGTTGACCAGCGTACTGGTTATCAAGACCAATGTCTTAGCCAATAGGGCCGCTAAATTTTCTGTGGTGGCAATATGAAATCAAGTTAATAATTCAGTTCACATATTACTTTAATACTTTACTAGGGTAAAAAGGTAACTTATTTCATCACGATATGGTAAGCAAAGTTAAGTTCTTAATTAAAGTGGTAATTGATTAAATATTTTACGTCACTTCACGATTATTTCACAAATGTGATGACGGCATCTGCCTGATGCATTACATGGAAGTTTAGGCCTTTGCAACGGACCCACCAGAAGCAGTGAGGGATCTTTTACGCGACACGCCTACCATGACACAGGACCTCGGATTTTGCTGTCTCATACATAAGACAGAACACCGGTGCACCAAGGACAGGAGTCGAACCCAGGACCTCTCGGTCGCGAACCGAGCACCTTATCCACTTGGCCATATTTGTTAAGTTTCATTGTGTGGATTGAATGCATACTTAAATGTACAAGAAGGAACAAGCCACTGTATAGCCCACATTTTAAGTGGACAGCGAAATTGTGAACCCTTGCGCAGCGTCCATAGGTAAAATATGTAGTATATAATATTGATACAGAACATCGGATATGCAATTTTCCAAAAGACAAGAAAACGTATGGTTCCTATTTAACGTTGATCACTGCGTGTCACGTTACTTCGTCTGCGGTGAAGTGTAATTCTTGTGGAAGAGCTGGAGACACTTGTCATAGTATATAGTATATACCTTGATGTTGATATCATTGTCAACCCCAGCAGAACTTGTTGTTTAAACCATCATTGAAAGAAAACTTTTACATAACTGTATCTTTTCCTTTTTTTTTCGAAGAGTGCCTCTCCTCCTTTATTAAACATCTTCAACAAAACAATAACACCCCTTTCCACTTCTGAAACTGCACTCTGATACTGTGACGTTTTCAGGTATGTACTGAATCATGTAAGGAGACATGTTAACACACGAGATGTTTCTCGATAAATTCTAAACGACATTGACCTCAATGAACTATTTTGAAACGGACTATGCTCAATAGATGGAAGTAATAATGCATCTATAAATTCATACTTAAGTAGCAATATATAAAGCGGGGAGGGCTGCGTATGGTGGAATGTGAAATTTGATACTAACATTCTGAGTGGAACAGTCACAATGACCGTGTTAATACGATGACTCCCTCCCTTAACTCCAACGACTCTTCACCTCCATTCACTTCTTATCTCTTTATCGGTTACTTCGGTATGAACTCTATATAGAGTAGCATTTATCATGTTGGACAGATAATGGTACATTTAAATAGCTGAAAACACGATGTGACGGGACTTCGGAAGAGAAAATACGCAAGTTATGCGTTTTAACTCATCTTTTGATAAATTATATTTACTAAACTTTATAAACAGTGGAATGATGCATACATTTTCAGTTTTTCATATAGAATTATTTCATAGCTAGTATATCGAGGTTCAAATTTTAAATAATCTACATATACTTTTGTCTTTCTATATTTATTCTGTAGTCAACGAATTGTATTTTGTATTTCTGGGTAATATGTTAGAAATGGTGTTGTTGAAGTGATTTTTTTATTCAGTCTATTAATGCTAATAAATAGATACTAATTGTGTTTTATTGGGGAAGGAGTGCTTACATCCATGCAATCAAACATATTTATCTATTTTTAGAAATAATACTAACACTCTTTGCCGCAAATTTTCGGCCTCCTAGCCTTTATCAAGCAATAGTTAGATTAGTACAGTAGATCTAAGTAACATCCATCTTTACATGTCTAATATAAACAAGCTTCTAAACTCCGATAAACGTAGACGTCATAACGTCATTATTACGCGCTTAAGTATGGCGTTAAAATTGACTAAACAACATAATAATAAAAGTATAAATATAAAAGCCGCATCGATAAACCAACCGCCAGACCGATCGATCGACAATCTGATCGACCAACCGACCGTACAACATACCGACCGGGCGATAGCGGCAAAGCAATTACCCCTCATTTCCGAAAAGGGGGGTGCATTAAAAGAAAACTAAGCATTAAATCACCTCAAGAAATAAATAGTTCATGAATTAGTTGTACAATCACATGTTAGTTAGTTTTAATATTCCTTTTATTAAAACTAACTAACATGTGATTGTACAACTAATTCGTACCTCTACTATTACCACTAAAACAAATACTACTACTAATCGCACCTCTATTATTACAACTACAACAACTACTGCTAATCGTACCTCTATTATCGTCACTACAACAACTCATAATCGTAGCTTTACTATTACCACTAAAACAACAACTAATTCTTATCCTACCTCTACTACTACCACTACAACATCAACTACTACTAATCATACCTCAAATGTTACCACTACAACAACTAGTACTAATCATACCTTTACTACTGCCACCAAAACAACAACTACAGCTAACTTTACCTCAACTATTACCACTCAAATAACAACTAGTATTAATCGTATCTATACTATTACCCCTACAACAACCACTACTACGAATCGTACCTCTACTATCACCACTAAAACAACTACAACTAACGGTACCTCCACTAATACCACTTCAACAACAATTACTAGTAATCGTACCTCTAATATCACCACTACAACAACCACTACTACCAATCGTACCTCTACTGTTACTACTACAACAACAACTACTACTTATCTTACCTCAAATTTTACCACTATAATAACAACTACTACTCGTATCTCTACTATTACCACTACAACAACAACTACTACTAATCTTACCTCTACTATTACAACCACAGCAACAGCTACTAATCGTACCTCTACTATGACCACTACAACAACGAATACTACTAATCGTACCTCTACCATTACCACCACAGCAACAGCTACTACTAATCGTACCTCTACTATGACCACTACAACAACAAATACTACTAATCGTACCTCTACTATTACCACCACAGCAACAGCTACTACTAATCGTACATCTCATATCACCACTACAGCAGCAACTACTACTAATCAAACCTCTATTATTACCACTACAACAACTACTACTTCTAATCGTACCTCTAATATCTTCACTACAACAACAACTACTACTAATCGTACCTCTAATATCACCACTACAACAACTACTACTAATCGTATCTCTACTATTACCCCTACAACAACTACTACTAATCTTACCTCAAATATTACCACTATAATAACAACCCCTACTAATCTTACCTCAAGTATTACCACTACAATAACAACGACTACTAATCATACCTTTACAATTACCACTAAAGCAACAGCTACTCCTAATCGTACCTCTACTATTACAACTACAAGAACAAGTACTACTCGTCACATCACTATCACCATTATAACAAATATTACTACTAATCGTACCTCTACTATTACCACTACAATAACAACTTCTATTAATCGTACCTCTACCTTTACCACTAAAACAACAACTACTACTAATCGCACCTCTACTATCTCCACTAAAACAATAATATTACCACTACAACAACAGCTACTGATACTCATACCTCTACAATCACCACTATATCAACTACTACATATCAGATCTCTATTATTACCACTGCAACAACAACTATTCATTAACGTACCTCTACTTTTACCACTAAAATAACAACTACTAATAATAATACCTCTATTATTACGACTACAACAACTTCCACTAATCTTCTCTCTACTAATACCAATACCAATACAAAAACTACTACTATTACTCATACCTCTACTATCACCACTACTACTACTAATCGTATCTCTACTATAGCCACTACAACAACAACTACTAATCGTACCTCTACTATCACCACTACAACAACTCCTACTAATCGTGACTCTACTATTACCAGTACAATAAATACTACTAATCGTACCTCCACTATCACCACTACAACAACAACTACTAATCGTACCTCTATTATCACCAGTACAACAACAACTATTGCTAACTGTACCTCAACTATCACCACTACAAAAACAACTACTACTAATCGAACCAAAACAATTTCCACTACATCAACAACTACTACTAATAGTATCTCTAATATCACCACTACAACAACAACTACTACTACTGATACCTCCAATATTACGGCTACAACAACAACTACTTGTAATCATATCTCCAATGGCACCACAACAACAACAAGTTCTAATAATCGCACCTCAAATATCACCACTACAACAACAACTGCTACTATTCATACCTATACCTTTACCACTACAACAACTACTACTAGTAATCGTACCTCTATCACCACAGCTACAACAACTACTAATCTAACCTCAACGATTACCACTACTACAACCACTACTACTAATCGTACCTCTACTGTCACCACTACAACAACAACAACTACTAATCGTACCTCTATCATTACCACTACAACAAGAACTAATCGTACCGCTTTTGTTACCAGTACCTCAACAACTACTGGTATTCGTTCCTCTAATATCACCACTACAAGTGCTAGTATTAATCGGACCTCTACTATCACCATTACAACAAATACTAGTAATCGTACCTCTACTATCACCACTACTACAAGAAGAAGTACTAATCGTACCTCTACTATTACCACTACAACGACAACTACTTCTAGACGTACCTCTACTATTACCACTACAACAACAACTTCTAATTGTACCTCTACTATTACCTTTACAATAACATGTACTACTAATCTCACCTCTAATATTACAACTAAACAACAACAACAAGTAATCATACCTCTATTTTTACCACTACAACAAGAACTACTACAAATCATACCTCTACTCTTATGACGATAAGAACAACTACTACTAATCGTACCACTACTATTACCACTACAACTACAACTGCTGATAATCGTTCCTCTAATACTATCACTACAACAACAACTACTACTAATCGTACTTCTACTATTACCA
Organism: Pteria penguin; assembly: GCA_035048485.1. Classification (NCBI taxonomy): domain Eukaryota; kingdom Metazoa; phylum Mollusca; class Bivalvia; order Pterioida; family Pteriidae; genus Pteria; species Pteria penguin. Next base: position 63,910,189 of record CM068584.1, read on the forward strand.
CTACAACAACAACTACTAATCGTACTTCTACTATTACCACTACAACAACAACTACTACTAATCATACCTCTACTATTATCACTACAACAACAATTTCTAATGATTATACTTCTATTTTCACCACTTAAACAACTGCTACTATTAATCGTACCTCTACTATCACCACTACAACAACAACTACTAATTGTACCTATACTATCAGCACTACAACAACAAGAACTATTCATCGTACCTCTACTATACCAATACAACGCCAACTATTTTTACACGTACCTCTACCATTACCACTAAAACAACAACTACTTATAATCGTACATCTACTATTACCACTACAATAACAACTACTACTAATCATACCTCTACTATAACCACTACAACAGCAACTACTGACAATCGTTCCTCTACTATTACCACTACAATAAATACTACTAATCGTCTCTCTACTATTATCACTGCAATAACAACAACTACTAAACGTACCACTACTATTACTACTACAACAACTACTTCTAATCGTACATCTACTATCACCATTACAACAACTACTAATACTAATCTTACCTCTACTATCACCACGACAACACCAACAACTAATCCTTACTCTACTATTACCACTACAACAACAACAACTACTTGTAATCGTACCTCTACTATTACCACTACAATAACAACTACTACTAATCAAACCTCTACTATTACCACTACAACAACAACTACTGGTATTCGCACTTCTAATATTACCAGTATCACTCGTATAAGTGTAATGCATGACCCACCTGTGTATTTTGAAGTATAATGAACGAAAACAATAAGGTTTGTGAACACTGTGATCGTGACCTTGTAGATAAAACCTTGACTCAATGCCATTACACACCCTAAGATCATGAACAACAATTATGTATAATACTGTCTTCCCGCAACGTAACAGGAAGAAGTTATTGTCAACACAAGAGTTCTGGCTATGTATGCACTATGACCTTGAAGATATGATTTTGGTGGAGGTCATAACACACCTTTGGACATGGACAACAATTGTTTGAAATGTTCTCCAAATCTACTATTGCCGTAAGAAGTTATGGTCGGGGCAATGATTTTGAGAACTGTGCGCTTTGACCTTGATGATGCGATCTTGAATCAATGTCATGACTCACCCGTGGGTCATGGACAACAATTGTGTGATATATTATCCATATGCATCTGGGCAATAAGAAGTTATGCCCCGATAAGGATTTTGGCTATGTGCGCATTGTGCCCTTGATCTTGTAGATATGACGTTGGTTGGAGGTCATGACACACCAGTATGTCATGTATAACAATCCTGATAAATGTTATCCAGATCCAACATAGCAGTAAGGAGTTATGGCCAGGACAAAGATTTCCATCAAGTGTGTATCGTGACCTTGACCTTGGAAATTTGATTTTCAGTCAAAGTCATCACACACCCTTGGGTCATGAACAACAATTGTGTGAAAATCCATTTGACAGTAAAAAGTTATGGCCCGGACAAGGAATTTGGCTATGTATGCACTATGATTGGTTGGTTGATTGGTGTTTTACGTCGCTTTCAACAATGTATGCACTATGACCTTGACCTTGAGGATGAGATTTGTATCAAGATCATGACACACCCTGGGGTCATGGACAACAGTTGTTTGAAATATTAATCAGATCCGATAAGGGGGTAAGAAGTTATGGCCGGGCGAATGTGAACAGACGGACAGACAGAGAGGGTGATTCCTATATACCCCACAAACTTTGTCTATAAAAATTTATTCATGTTGATAATAAGTACAAACACATTGCAACAACGATCTACATCTAAGATTTTCGGATCAGCAAATGCTAATACTACATGTCATTCAAATAGGACACAAATATATCAACTGAACGACAATGTAATAATTCATCTAACAATATTATAAATAGTGGGATATGTTTCCGAACTATTTGTTATTTGTATATATAATATAATAGTGGAGATTACAAGTGTCGACACCTATAGTGGCTATACATAATGAAAACCTGTTATCACGGTTAAACTTACTTTTGCTGTCTTTTTTTTTTTTTAATTTTCGAGCGCGTTTAATGTGAAATGTTCAATTTTGTTCAGGCAGGTTTGATAGTAAGCACCATGGAGCCGAGTTCTTAGTAGCTCTATTTCTTCAATGATGTGGTTTTGGATGGTATTAGCCTTGTGTTGATAGAATATAACGCATAATGATCGAAGTTGTTTAGAACAGTTTTGTAAGACTTCATTCATACGTTTACTGAGGCTATACAATGCATTGCTTACATTAGATTGCCTAAGTAGGTATGTAATATATAAATCTTTAGAAATCCTGTTCGATAGATAGACAAATGTAAAATTCTGTGTGTAGCTTTGATAACTTTCCATTTGGGTACTTTTATATGTTTATATGAAATGTCAGTTAAAAAATTATTATTGATTAAACATAGAGATGTAATACTATTAAGGATATTACTACTTCTAACAGTACTTTACTACTACTATTACTACTCTATCACTACTTACTACTATTACAACAACTATTACTACTGCCACTATTACCGCTGCTTATTATGATAATAATACAACAAATACTGCTACACTTTCTACTTTCATTTTTCCAATTCCTCCTATTTACACTACGCTTACCCGCATGTCTTCTACTTCTACTAATGCTCCTCGTCCTGCTTTATTATTACTACTCCTACTAATTATATCCCACGAAAACAAAGTCTTTTTTTGGGGGGTGTTGTTGTTGTTGTTTTTTCTTTTTTTTTTTTTTTTTTTTTGATTGTTAGTATTTTTTTCTTTCTTTTTTTCCCCCCTTTTTTATTTTTTATTTGGGGGGGGGTTATATTGAAATCACCTGTGTGTTCACTTTCGTCCGGACCATAACTTCTTACCCCCTTGATCAGGATAATGTTTCACACACTTGAATGGCCCAAGAATGCCTCATGACCTTGACGATCATATAACACATGGTCACTTTATATTCCTCCCTCATATGAGTACTATTGTCATTTGAAAGTTTCGAAACATAAACTTCATCAACATCGATATATTTTATTTACAAGGTCTGTGTCTTTTAATAAGGTTCAATACCAAAACTATGGTGACAAAATTATACAGCGTTCTATCAGAAGAATCTGCACATAGGGAAACATAAACAAAGAAATACAACCTGTGTTTATACGTAAGAGGGACTAATATTTTAAGTGTGTACAAAGGGTCATGATTGCACTAGAATATGCCTTTGCTAATAGATATATATTCGAGGATACACAGAAAACTGTTGTGTTTCACTTCATCATGAAAAATTTGATATATCAAGAACCTTTTTTTGCTTTCAACTTTATATGTGTAAAATGAATACGCGCATGGTGCATGTTGGCGTTTCCTTTTCCAATAAATATCATAAAATTAGAAACATTTGATACAAAAATGAATTGCTAGAAACAAATAAAGTGAAAGTTTAATAATGATATAAACATTCTGTGTCCAGCCTGTATTGTGTAATTGAATATGCTACCCACCCGTAATCAATATCGACGAAGTACCAAACCGTTAATCATTCTCAAAGTCCAAGAACAGATACAAAATCGTGTAAGTTTCAAAAAGAAACTGTTGTGAACCCCGAATTACTGAAGAATTCCGAGGTGAGACCAAGTGCCCGGGGAGAGTAAGTGTCTCCTGTTTGCATGCATCACCCGTCACATCAGTGTTTAATAGACTTGGTGCCATTAAGCATCGTAATTCATTTCTTTGTGCCATCAAGAACACGAATCTTCTATTGCCAGGACATTTGGACATCATCTTTCTCTCCGACCATTGGGCAGCAATAGGACATGATGAAGTTAGTTTTGTGCACTTCAGAGTTCGTGAATACGAACAAAGAGTAACAGAGAGTTCACGGAAAGAAATGCACGTGTATGCAATCATAGCTCTTTTTATATATTGTTGTTTTTTATGAAAACATACTGTCTGATTAAATACATGGCCACGTCATTTGATATTGATTGTTCAGATCCACGGTGAAACGATGAGAGTCATAAAGACCATGATCAAGATATAAAACGCTTTGACATTATATACCGAGATGATTGAAAGACATATTTATTTGATTTCCACAAGTCGCAAAATATTTTCAATGGGGTAAAATTTTCTCATAATCCATCCCCACAAGTAAGAAACAGAAAACGGAATGAAAAAATAAAAAAAATGAGAGTATACACTTGTAAAAAAAGAAATAAATTAAAAAAAAAATTAAAAATGAAAATTAAATAATAAAAAAAAACCAATTTGATTGATCAAGTTCTTTTAGAATCCATCAATATGACTAACGTGAAATACGATTTAGGATAATGCCATTTTAAAGTTTACTCTTGGAAATTCCGGTGTCGGAAACGCACGTGAAAAAAATGTCTGTATAAATATATACATATTATGTCAAATGTTAAGATGGTTATTTTGTATGGTCAGGTCCCAAAATATCGGTTAACATTCTTGAAAGAAAATGTCTACCTGTGCATTGACTGTTCGTAAAGTTGATATTGTGAAGTTGATATCTTTCGTTCATCAAGATACAAAGTTTTGTTTTAGACCAACAGTCCATCTTTGCATCATTCACTATGTTTCGCCACTATTTTTGTAGTCTGTGTATCTTACACTTCGATTCCATATTCTAATCCACATGTTTTGTTTTGACAATATGGATTGATCAACAAGCTAGTGGTCAGACATGTAGAAGTAAACAACGGAGAAGTACCGAAGAGAAAACCATATCTCATAGTTCATGGAATCAAAGGATAATATCGTGTATAGTGTCATGTTCAGACAAATGCGAAACCGAATAAAATCGAGGGAAGACCAGGTGCCCGGGAGGAGTGAGCGTCCCCTGGTTGCATATAACAACCGTCGCAAAAGTTCTGCAACAACCTTTCAAGTCGAGGAGGTTATTACATAAATATACATGCACGAACAAACGAAGTAGACAAGAAAACGCAGTTAAATTGTTCCATTCAAGGCAATAAATGCTACCTTACTCAAATTCCGGTGTCGGAAATGCACGTGAAAAAATATCTGTATAAATATATACATATTATGTCAAATGTTAAGATGGTTATTTTTGTATGGTCAGGTCCCAAAGTATTGGTTAACATTCTTGAAAGAGGAATCTAAAATTGCAATAGATCCCTATATCGACCATAGGACTTCCTTGGTGACAATTTCAAACGTTCCTCAATATACCCTTGTTTCGTGGCAAGAAGCCTCGCTCTCAGGACGAATGTTTCGTTAATTTAGAACATGCCCTGCTATAGCGTATAAGTTGTGAAATGAAGACGCCATATGCGACAGAGGAAGATATAACCACGACATACCGTCCTCATATGCATTGTTACATTGTACATACTCTTTATCCATATTGCCTCTGACTCCCATCTACCAAAAATACTGTCTAATAAGAACCTTGTCCAGTACTCTGAACGACCATCATAATTGTCGTATTAAGGGCGATTTCCAAGTTCTAGCATTCACGTGCACAAATATTATACCAAGGTTGAACTAACAAAACTGACAGTGTACACGACGTACCACTATGCAACTTGCTATTTAGTATGTTATTTCATCTCGCAGCAAAAATGCGTGGTCAGCTGTTTACGAATGCGATGTTATATCAAGTCAATCATGTGTGAATATATTTGTAATTAATAATTCAATCATAACATTTTGAAAATGTGAAAATGAAGACAAATTTTATGTCATTGTAACAAAAAAAACCCCAAAAACAAAAACAAAAAACAAAAAAAAAAACCAAAAACAAAAAAAAACAAAAACAAAAAAAAAAAAAACAAAAAAAACAAAAAAAAAAAAAACCCAAAAAAAAAAAAAAATAATAATAATAATAAACAACAACTCTCGGTATACATAACGGAAACAATCAAACATAAACATACTACGTTCATCCTCTAAATACGATTGGAAATAAACGCGTCAAACCGATTTTTTCAAACTTACAGTATATGCTCTCCCCGTTTTCCCACCTCTGGTCTCTAGTCTTTTGTAAATGCCGTCGTGACATTATGTTGGTTATTTCGTATCGTCTTGTGTGTATGTGTTTGTGGACAACTAAGTAAGAGTTGCCTTCCTAAGACCACAAAAAAGCCGTATTATGTACTTTGTCTCATACTTATCCTGTAGTCAAATTAATGTGTATTATTTATGTTTATTTATTCATTTATTATTATTGTTATTATTGGTAGTAGTAATATAATTATTATTTTATTTATTTATTTATCTATATTATTTATTTTCGTTTTCAATAAATTGTATAGAATGTGAGTATAAAAAGAAGACATAAAAACCTATATCTCGAGGTCCATGGAATGGAAGGACAATAACGTGTATTGTAATTAAGATATATATATATATATATATATATATATATATATATATATATATATATATATATATATATATATATATATATATATATATATATAATATATATATATGTATGTATATATATATATATATATGTATATATATTTCCAGCCGACACATGGGTATCAGCTTGTCACAGACGGCGTAGCACAAAAAAGGCCCCTCATTGTGTCGGATGTTTACGATTGGACGAGAGAAGTGAGAATGGGATTATTTAATATTCGTTATGACATTATGTTCACTCTTATATGTTGTTTAAATCATCTGTTCTATAAAAGAAAAAAGAGGAGTTACGGGCTCAGTTATGTGGCAGAGGTCACCATGAAGCTATACAATAAATGAATATAATGAATATGATGATAATATGAATTAATGAATATAATGAATATCTCTATTAATATCCTATATTAGAAATTATATCTAGATATTCGTATTCAGGACATTAAAGCAAAAACTGACATGTCTTACAAGGGAAAATACAGGGGAATAGCTGATTCCAGATTTCTTTCACCTTTTCTTGTTCCTTGCCTAATACCCCCTTTTCCGTCAACCCCTAACTATTCATTGATTGATAATTATTTCTACGTCACTTCACGATTACTTATCGTATCTGGTAACGGCGTTTGACTAATGCATTGCATGGGAATTTATACCTTTGCAACGGACCCATCACAGACAGTGAGGGATCATTTATGTGGCAGGCCAGGAGTCAAGGGGCTTCGGTTTCAATTGTCCTACCCGACTTGAATATAGGAAAACCGAAGATCTCGTTTAGCCTTTGTGGGATGCACATGCATACAGTGGGATGTACATACAGATGTCATACTATTATTACAAGTCACTAGTGATGCATCCATGATTTGAATAAAGTCCTTCGATCTATTCAACCGTTGAACGACCTTTTAAAGTATGATCAAGGTATGATATGGACATACTTGATGTAATCTTAATATGTGGTATGTACATAACTGAAAAAATGAGAAAAATGTGGCGGAAAAAAAAAAGGCAGTCATGGATTTTATACTCTTTTTATTGGTATCACAGGACATCATTTCAATAAGAACAGGCATAAACATTTTTTTTAAATATAGTCGGAATTGTGAATAACGTAGGCGGTGATATTTGGTTCATAATACACACTCGCACATTGATATTGCTATCTAGACCTATGTGTTTACATGGAAGCACACATCAAATACATGTCTGTCTAGTAAACCATGATTATCCATATAGTGCACATCTATACCACTAGATTAAAATCTGAATATCAATATAATACCGATATACAACTGGATTAAATCATGATGCATTATGCAATTTTCAAAATACATAAATATGTTAAACTGGTATAAATATCTGATACTCATTGCATATCCATGGTATATTAGAAATAATATTTACCATTGTTATTGTTATGTGCTATATGCAGGTTCGTTTATGTATCACAGAAAGGATTTGTCAAGGAAATAAGAATTTATTTCCTTCTTACCATAGTTATTTAAGTCCCTTCAAACGACGCATTTCGCTACAATAATAGTGATTGCCAAAAAAGGATATGCATATTTGATAGGCAGAAAAATTTATATATATATATATATATTATAATATAGTATATGGATAGTTGTGTAATTCACGATGAATTAAGTGGAAGGATGTGAATGAGGATTAACGGATTTTGAATTCAAAGAGAAACATCAAGATAAACGGTTTCTAACATGTAAATAATGCAGGAATATGTATATGGAGCTTTGGTATTTCTCTTTGTAAATGTGAGTGCCAACTATATCAAGGGACTGGCCAATGTATCATCATGCCCGGTGGAGTCAAACCATTGGTTTCAAAGAGAATCACTGAAGTCGTGTGACACAGAAAACGGATTTTTTTATCATTGTATGAAATCATCCTGGGATACATTTGCTGAATTTTGTATGATACCTTTGACTTTCAACGTTAATAGTAAGATATCTTTACATCAAATTAAAACCATATTTAATGGAAATATAAGGCTAGAGGCGTTCTTTTATTTTTCTTATATGCGACATTGACCTTCATTCTTCGTTCAGTTTGTGACACGATGGCATACTCAGTTATCCTATTTTCAATCAATCATTAATGGGCTGCATTTTCTATGTAAAAGAGAAATAAGCATTTCTTGGCATTTATTACAAAATGTATGAGCTATTTTACTATCCAAAGATTGATAAATTATAATGGGTTTTTTTAATTGATAGTTTACATAATGAAGAATATAGAGAGTAAGGGTCTGCATTGAAAATCGTGTAAAATCATCGACCATAAATAGTTTGGACTTTTACTGCTTTAATTCAGCTTATAATCTAAATGTAAAGTAAAAGCTTTCGAGAAAGGGCCAATGGAATATATATATATATATATATATATATATATATATATATATATATATATATATATATATATATATATATATATATATATATATATATATATATATATATATATATATATATGGAGCTCGGGTAGCTCAGTCGGTTAGAGGGTCGGATGTATGACAGCTAGGTGATTCAGTACCATAGGTCGTGGGTTCGAGTCCCAGACGGGGAACGAATATAAGTGAAATATAGGGTGCTTTGTTAGCTGTAGTGTCTTTGTCCTTTATATATATATATATATATATATATATATATATATATATATATATATATATATATATATATATATATATATATATATATATATAATAAATCATAAATATGCAAGATCCTAGGACGAATTTTTCTTTGCCTTTTTTTTTTCAAATTCAAAACTTTTTTTTTCATAAGCTTTGTAATCTAAGAGTACATAAAGTGAAATGATTATTTTTCTAACTTAGATGGATGTCCACAAATTAACGGTAGTAACATTTTAACAATCCAGTTTGTCAAGTGCGCAGTCAGCGGAAATTGTCCAAGTAACGAAAATGAAACATACGTGTCTTATCAGCTGTACAAATGTAAGTAAATGCCTATTTGTAATATATCATAATATCCATTAAGTTAAATTTATCTGTCTTATATTCGATATTTGATTTATATGCATGTTCAAATTAATTATTTTTTGATCATATTTCGCTCTAAAACAATTTTTTTATCTAATAGACGACGGTTGTTACAAGGGAGAAAAACAAGAAACTGTAATAACTACAGAAAGGTAATCTTGCTTCATAGCATCATGTTATTATACCCTTTTCCTAATGTTGTGTATCTATGGCACTTTCTACACAGTGTTTGTTCACTTTCATGCATATATACGGTGATAAATTATATTTGTTTCATCTGGCCTGGTCTCACCTCTGAATATAGGAGGTCCGTGAACGATCACCGAGGTACATTGTTGTTAGTACCATATTCATATGACGTATTTTACGTAAACGTGACACTTATTCCCTTTGCAGTGTGCATCTCGTAAAAAGTTCCACGCGGAGGGTTTAACGTAAGTGTAATTATATCCTTTTGCCTGATGTTGTGTGGCTGTGGCACTTTCTACACAGTGTTTGTTCACATTCATGCATATACGGTCTGAATAATATTTATTTGGTCTGTATGTAAGGGCATTCACGGGGGATGTGACTAGCCAAACAGGGACGCTTACTCCTGCGGGTGTGACTAGGCAAACAAGCGACGCCCACTCTTCCCGGGCACTTGGTCTCACCTTTGAATTCCAGGGGTCCGTGAATGTTCTTTGAGGTACATTTTTGTTGGCGCCATAGTCATGTGACACTAATTACTTTCGTTTTTTACATTATACTGGAGTACAGACAGTTAAACAGTAAATAACGCTCAACTTTAAAACAGATGATATCCAAAGTGATATAAAAAGGAAATGGGAAAACATATATGCAAATGGACTGCTATATTTGCCTAGTAAAAGGAAGTAATTCCATAAGTATTTCTTTCATACTAGAACTAGGTACAATTAATGCCATGAAGCAGTTATTGCTGGTACACATCGGGAATTCAACTGTATTTCAAACACAAAGCAGGAAGTACGCAAACTAGCTAAATTATAAAATAGAATGGACTTCTTAATAAAGGAAAAAAGGGAATGGGGGATGTCATATAACCGATGTAGAACACATCTCTTTTATATATATAATCTGATTATGTGTCAAATCTCCGATATTGCCGAGAAAAAAATGTGTACAAAATTAGACCAGCATTTAAACATTACAGACGAATATCATGGAAACATCAGGGTCCAATATCTGTAAAAAGAGGTAAGAACAGAACGCGTATAATTTGAACAAAACATATTTTCTTGCATCTCCAAAGGAAAGTGCTACATTTATTTCTTAACAAGTAAAGGTATAAACATGATAATCATGTGTTTAAACTCGATTAGCAATACATGTTTTGGAAAACTGATCGAACTTTTTAAGATGAAATAAGTGTTACCAGAAAGTAAAATAATATATCCGGGTTTGAATTATTACTCGATATATTTTACGATATAGTATATACTACTGTTTATAAAATATTTCAGAATGTCTACTACAAAGTACAGTTCTAAACATTTAATGACTATAGTTCCGTATGCTGTTGTAATCTATACTACAAGTAATGATACAGGAACGCAGGTAGCCACAAACGGTAATACATATCAGACGAATATAAATTTTAGGAAGCCATTGATTAAAAACAATTGCCTAAACCACGAACCTAACTGCATAACTGAATGACAAGTTGCATTGTATCTTATGACATTTTATTTTGTATTCACGTTCGCTTATATTTAACATTAATATACTATCCTATCATTATGTGTTTATATAAAATGTTTACGTCCTGTTTCTTTCCTTCGACATGTTAAGACTCTGATGAAATACACATCTAAATTGACATTACAAAGGTATAAAATTGTTTAGTAAATATTACACAAATGTTGCAGTGGATATCGATTAAACATAGAAAAAATCCTTGGCACGCTTATTTCGATTTTCAAATGTAGTCCTCATGAAATAGTAGTATAATATTTAACGACTAACATAATACTTCTTTCCGAGTTTCTGGACGGTTATACAGTGAACAATTAACATGGCCATATCATATATTTGCCCAGATATTCTCATGGCAGCTTGACTGGTATGGTATTAACTGTTTAAGCTCGTAATGATGGTGTAGCTGTTTAAAATTTGATTTCTGTCAATTATGTTTACACAGACACGGTCATGTTTTGTTTCTCATTTGTTCTACATATCTATTTATATGCATTTAGTTACAAAGGGCATCGATTCAAGGTATCCATCCACTCAATCTATACATTTCCAGTTTGCATTCATCGTAGGTAATTTCTTATTTTTTAATATATTTTTTAATAAAATACATCACATAAGTAATGAACGGCATCTTAGATGCTAGACATCTGAATCAAAGACACATATATATTACCACATTACAAACTGATAACTTTATCTGCACTGTAGAACAACCATAACCATTTTATCATGATAAATTATATTACAAAGTGTTTTATAATAGCACTTAAACTTATTTTGTGATAAGAAACTAACAATTAACAATATATAGTACTTTATAGTTACAGCCTTGTGTATAATCGTGCTACTGCTGCTGGTATTAATGACAACATTGATATATTATATAGTGAAGTAAGCATCACTTTCCTATTTTATCAAGTTTGTATATCCCGTCAGTCTTCATTGTATATCTTCAAGCAGTGATTTGAAAGTGTTTAATACTCCTATTGTTAATATTCGTACATGAAACATGTTTTATCTATTGCAAATGAAGAAGAGAAGGAACGTGTTTGTGTTTACCTATTCCAATGATAATAATTTCAGGACAAAGAGAGACATAAATGGCTTGTATCTTCAAAGTACCAATTGTAATATCAACAGTAATGCCAATAGACAGGAAGAAAGTGTGTATAATGAAATAGAGACAATTTAGTGAGAGTCATCGACCTATTGACAAGATACAAGAGATCAAGGTGTATCCCTTTGAACAGTTCTAGAACAATGCATCGAAAAGGGTACAATCGCTCAATGAACATGAAGATGTTTTTTCATCTGGTAAAACCAAGCAGTGAAATCATTTCAAATAAAAACTGTCAAAAGAATGTTCAACAACACAGGCTTCATCTTAAGTCCCTACCCCCCCCCCCCCCACCACCCACCCCCCCCCCCCCCCCCCCCCCCCCCCCCAAAAAAAAAAAAAACAAAAAAAAAAAACAAAAAACAAAAACAAAAACAAAAAAAACCTCTCAAAAATCTAAACGATCACAGCAGGCCCATGTAAACAAGGGAAAAAGATTACTATTCCCTTGTCTTATTCATGGGATTAACTGCTTCCGCAGATAAAATCATGGATGTACTGTAAATTTGTATATTACCTGTTACTGCTTTAATAATATGACATAAGTTCATTTCCATATATCATTAACCGTTTGCGAATATAAGTTTGTGTGTGTGTGTGTGTGTGTGTAAACTCGTTTTAAACAAGAGCTACTAAACGATTGAACTTTACTATGTAAAAATATTTTTCTTATAAATCACTGAAAATAAAACAGCTTACCACCTATTATGTGGGAAGGGGAAACATTGATTGTTTGATTTTTGTTTAACGTCACACCACAAATATTACACATACATGTATATGGTGATGAAATCTGCCTGATGCAGGGCATACAAATTTTGACCTTTGCAACAGACCCACCCGAACCAGTGAGGGATCTTTAACGTGCCATGCAAACCTCGACACGGGGCCTCGGTATTTACTGTCTCATCCGAAAGACAGGACACCGGCATGACCAGAGCGCAACTCGAACCCCGGCCTCATGGTCAGGAGTCAAGCTCGATACCACTAGGCCACGCCGGCTTAGAAGGAGAAACAACATTTGTTGTTCATATCATTTTTTCTTCAGAAAGTTTATCATAAAAAAATCTTATGAAGTTTTAATTATATCTCAGAATATAGGTATAGTGATAATGTTTTTATCATCCATGAATGTCGATAAATTTGGTATTAGTATCTTAAATATTACCATTTATTGAAAATAAATACTTTACATTTACTGTATTCACTTCTCCTCGTTATCTATATTTAGCAGTTTAGTTTTTGTTGTTTTTTTCTTGTTGAAAGGGGGGGGCTGTTTTCGTTTCTGTTTAGAGTTTCTTTTCATGGCAATTTACGAGCAATGTTCAGTGTTACATACGCATTATCACAGAAAACCGAAGTGTCATGGGTGGGGCACAAACCTTGTCACAATGTAAGCATTTATCCTCTGAGCTATGCCCGGTCTGATAAGTATAATGAGTATTACATACATGAGTGAAAAGTACAGAGACATCGCAGGTGGGTATTGAATATGTGTTGCATTTATTATCGATGCAAAATTATTCTAATAATATGTAGGCGGATGCATTCTTTTGTAAGTCATGTCCTTGTCATCTGTATATATTTATATCCCAATCAAAGCACAAAACGCTGTCTCCGATGTAATCGTTACAAGGAAGTCTACAGGGAAAGTACACTATGTAAAGGTTAAAGTTGAACGACGAGAGATTATGCAATATGCCTTATTCATTCTATTCTTCTATCTCAACAGACAGTTTTAACCATGAAAATGTTTACACATAGAGTATTGTTATATTGCAGTGTTATAATGTTATGCACTATTCAATCATTTCCGTTTAAGAGGAGTCCGTGTAGCAAGTACAGAGACAAGTCCAAGTATATACATGCCTGGACTATTGTTAGTGACCACGGCTTATAACCTTGTCAAATACTTCACTAATCTGACGATGACAGTTAAGGAAACATTTTTTGGTTTTGAATCCACTGAATTGTAGCCGAAATACTAGTTGTATGGCCTTGAAAAAGAACTGAAAACTTTGACTTTAACTCTCTTTGAGTGCCTTTTGGAACCAATATATTCAGATAAAATTTATTTAAAAACACTTGAGTCGATAGAATTCGAATACTTACATTGCATATATTTTTAATACGTATAAATACTTTGATTTTGATATCAGTATCCAGTTTTAAAATATTAGGATATAACGATGTATAGACGAAAATGTTTGTCTCTGATGTATTGCTTTAAGACTTTTTAACTCGTTAATAGGCCGAGGTGATCGAAACAGGAGCAAAGGCAGTCTTATAAACAATTATATTGACAACATATTTATAGGGTCATTTCAGCTGATCACCTCTGTGTACGTCAGAATTTTATTTCCCGGTCGAGGCAAAAGAAGATGTTGGTATGTGAAGGTCATGTTCTAAGAAAAATACTGACCGGCAGAGCGCCATTGTCTCGACAATACTTACTCGATGTTGAGTAACATTCATCCACATGAGAGGAGGAGACACATTCTGGTCACAGACTCTAGTAATTGTCAGAAATTTCGATATAGAACGAGTTACACCATGGTCATCCATTAAATTTTAAATGTATAGCTCCATGGTGACTTCTGCCACATAACTGAGCCAATAACTCCTCTTTTTTTCTTTTACATGCATTTGAAATTTATCCGATGCCTTAATGCGGTCTGAATACGTATAAACACGATCAACCGTTATTTCTAGCAAGAAAAAAAAAAAAAAACACAAACAAAAAATAAAAAGCAGAGGAAATGCATGAAAGATCGTTACCTTGGTGTCTAATATCATTTTAAAACCCACTCTTAAGGAATATTAAAAACATTTAGAAAATTAAAGTAAACAACCTATCTATTTTCTCCCATTTCGTAATTCAAACACAGGATAAAGAGGAAGCACCACTACGACCTGTCACTTTTTTTCTGGACCCTCTCCTGTATACTTTTACATACATAAATTTGTATTGACTATTATGTGAAACCATATTCAACATCAGCTCTAATTTTACAAAATTCTATGTTAATTTTTTTTCACCTATCTAGCAAAGTTATTTCTACAATTGAATGCATACCTATCAATTGAATCTTATAAAAAGGAAATGCATGTATGGCAAAGATACAGGTGCCCTATTATTTCAGTGGCTTCCTTCCTCTACTTCAGCCATCCTTCACCTTTATTGATTTACCTTTCACCTTCATATGTATGACCCCGGAGTGCATTTAGTAAACAACAAAGAAGTACCGAAAGGTTACATGTACATAATATAAAAAAGGATTTCTTAAAAATGGTTCATTTCATTGTATCTTAAATGAACATAACGTTTACATCATGTGTTGATTTCGCAACTAGTATTTCTTTCAGAAGATTTTCATTATGCAATCCACTTAAAGTGTCGCCACTTAGATTTTCCATTTTTCATATAAATACGCTTTCAACAGTCCACTCTATTCATTGTAATTACACGCCTTGTCAGGTAATCACCGCACGTAGTCATGTCTGTTTTATGTGTGAATTTTATCCAGTACAGCAGTGGATAAAAAGAGGGTTGCACACGTCCTGAATATCAGACCATATACTAGCAGGATGGAATAACAAAACTCATTCTTGTTCTATATTCACACTATAAAATCTTCTTTATCAACAGATGCAACAAAAAGAAAGTAACTCTACCTTATTAATAATCACACTATTAATGCAGCCTCACAAGAAGGGAGATAAACGTCCAGTACCATGTAAACTTAAACCTGCGAATCATTGATGGATTGCTATATTCAGAATATCATTATTTTCCTTTTCTTATCTTAACCCAGAGGCATTTTCCTACGCAGTAAAGTTGAGGCACTCCACGACGTCATTGACATTATAATCTACTGAAAACCGTATAATAGATTAAGTAAAGATTATTTCTGCAAAAGTGGAAAAAATGCAAATGGTTTAACAAGGTTTAACACATTAAAAGTTTATCACTAGCTGTTTGTAATCACGTGACTGCTATATATGGCACAGTATTAGCAACAAACATTAAAAAAGTGCCAAATTCGGTAATCAAATTTTGTTGTAAACAATAAATGGAAGTCTTTAGATAATAGTCTTAGCAGTGCCCAACTTATAAGATGGGTAATTGTGCACAAATACTGGGATGGAATTGCTGAATGGTGTAAATTTACCAGGAATGGTCTAATTAAATTGAAATTCTGTTGATATTTTAAAATGCAAAAGTTAGGCCCAGCAGGAAGCATTTCAAATAGATATAGAACATACTTTATGTGAAATTACACAACAAATAGAATTGAGGAAAATGTTGCACTACAGCGTGTTCTTAACATATTGATTGTTTCAGTTTATCCCGCTGCATAAAGTACATTGGACAATAATGACGTCACACTTACGTCATGTTATGGTATGTCCGGTTTTCTGCAACATTATACAACTGTGCATTGCATTAACACAGCTGCGTAGTAAATCAGTCATAACGAATTCTAGAAATGGAATATTTGTGTAGAATGTTCTACCCGTGTTATTAGGTGGAACACGGTTGTTAAGGACATATCACTAACAGAGATAACCCAATACCTGTGTATAGTTTCACATAAACTGATGTTGTTTAAAGTAAATTGGAACTAATTACATTTTACGTAATATATTAAGAGTGCAGATAAACGTATTTCCTGTGTCAATATATAATGGTACACGGAACGTATAATTATTATTTTTCCTGGCTTCTGAAGGATAGATTTAAAGGCACACGGTAAGTAACCTTTGCTTGCCATTTGCATGAACAACATTTAATAAGATATGTAATTGTTTGCTATTTTACTGTGAATCCCCGTGATGCCCTCGTGAAAAATAGCACATACCCTTCCCGTCTTCTCAAACATTCCTTGATCTTAGTCTGGATATTGTAACTTGTATATATTAGTTCTGAATATGAAGACATACGATAAAGAGATGCGATTGTACAAGAAAAAGAATCATTTTAGGCGAACTTCAACGATCAGTGTTATATTGGTGTTGACTTATCCAGACGGGCAGTGTATGAAAGTAGAGATATATTAGTCAGAGTTGTCAGACAGAAGCACAAGGTATAAGTTTGAATTCCTATTAAGTACAAAAAAATATCACGAAACCCAATAAAACGTTTTTCTCAAACACAGTGAAGTATGCCATATGTGGCTATCTCCACACAATACAGCTTCCATATCAAAAAAACTTTTAATATGTGATTATTTTTGGTATCTATCAAGAAACCTATTTCTTGTTAGAATTCCGAATTACACTTCCTTCCTAACATTCAAACTATTATGCGTCCCACAAAGAAGGGTGATAAAATGCCAGTAGCATGGGACTTTAAACTGCGACATTGCTATTAATTACTTAGTTACGCTTATGTTCCTTTTCAATCAATTCACACAAAATGCTGGTTTATTATAACGGTATGTTTAGAGAATACGGACATTGTTTTGCACTTGTCAGTCCCTTATTCCTTCTCTGGTAAACTCCAACCTTGTCTATCTTTTAACATTGTAATGAGATACGTGACTTCATGTCAAAATGAGCACAGACCGTTGCGACTTCCTGTCAGCTACGTCTGAAATAGTTTCTGACAAAAATATCAAGGTAAGGAGAGAATATTACCTTTGCTCATGGGCAAGATACGTATGTGTGTTATTCATGTTTAATATATCCCATGCAAAATTCTGTTTTCATTATTGCCAGTGGCGAATTTAGAGCGCACTTTCCTTTCGTCACATATTTAAAAGTTAAAATCCAGATTTGACACTAAAATGACCAAGAAGATTGGTTAATATGCACCCACCGCCTCCCCCTTTTTTTTTTCGAAAATTCTGGATCCGTCACTGATTGTCACCTTTTAGTTTCTCATCCGAATAAAAGGATGTCAATGAACCGGCTGAATTTGAATAACGAAATGGTAAGTACAGAACGGTCACAGGAATGGTCATTTGACTGCGTCGGCTACAGATCTTAACGTTTGTTTTAAGTAATCATCTCTGTTAACTAAAATTTTATTTTGCAATCCAGGCAAAAAGTTATTTTCCAACAAATAATGATGAATGACACCGCATTCTGATGTGACTTTCAAGAATAATAATTATCGAAAAATTAGTTGTTTATATTTTCTTTTTGTTACACCAAAAGATACAAATACGTGGTTTTTTATTATAAGTACCATAAGGATACTGTAAACTGATAAATTCAACGGAAAATGGTCCATTGATGTAGACATGATGTCATTTGCATTCAGTTCCTGTTCTAAATTGAAATGAGATTGCTTTGTATACGGAACGTTGACTGTTGACTAAATTATTGACTTTTAAACTATCACCTCATCAAAGCCATTTGCAGATGGGTGTTAGCAGCAAGGCCCCACCACCCTTTTTTCTCCTTTATGTATTAGTTATTTCAGGATCCAGCTAGTAAAGTTACAGTTGAGTGCAGTCCTAACCTAACATTCAAGTGCACTTGACAAGTACACTTCAAGTTTAGTTTTTCCTCCTGAAAACCAGTCATAAATTTTAGTAAAGTGCACTTGAAATCAAGTTTACTTTAAAGTAATTCCGTCTTCAAGCTTACTACCACGTGACACCAAGTTCACTTTTCACGTTTGTTTATTACAATTATCCAATTTCGTATAACATGATAGAAATAATTGTCTTATTATGTACAATTGCATATTTTATATAAAAAATATTTTAATAGAAAAATATATTAAATGTACATGTATATAGAAAGTGCACTTTGAGTAAACTTGGAATCAAGTTTAGTAATAAACTTGGAATCAAACAAAAATAAAAATAAAACAAAATATCGACTACTAATCAATTTATGTAAGGAACCAGATCTGAAAAGTGAATAATAACAAGAAGTGTATCAAAACAATCTCATCTGTGAATTTTCAGGCGGAATTCGTGCACGAAACCTACCCCGTTTCGAGAGATAGATCACTGAACACAAATAAAACTCTCCCTGACAAGTACCCTGGCATTTGTAATGTGCACATAAATTTATAGTGTGTCCATTAAACTATACACTAAAGAAATTTGTAAAGAGAGGAAAATGTGCATAAAATTAGGGATCACAAAAGAGATGGATTTCTACTCATCATTTAACTTATATATATGTACAGTGCGAGGAATGGCCATCGTATAAAAGAAGGATCTTCTGATCCTGAGTTGGGCGAACATGTTTCACAAAGTGCTCGTCTAGATATGCTGAAAAAAATTCTCTATTTGACCAGTCTGAATCAGACATTACACCTCGGGCACCAGGGGTTGCATCTTTCATTAGATCCTCACTAAAGCGTTTTCCTTTAAAACAAAGAATGGGGGAGACTGTTTCTTAATGCATTGGTGCAATCAATCAGGGTGACTGTGGTTGACCGTGGAGATGTTATGGTTTGAGGTTTACAGTCTAGAGAGGAAATAATGTTTGCTGGTCGATGATCCGGTTGAAGTCCAGTCTCATCTAGATTATAGATTAAATCAGGGCGGTCAGAGAGATTATGTAAGCGGAGTATAGAGTCAAATTCCTTGTAGTATTTTGAAATTGTTTCTGGCGTTGATGACTTGGCGCGAGTGCTCTCTATTTTACTAGGATGCAGTGATCTCAAGATGTCTTTCCATCTTGTAAGAAATCATTGTAACCAATTATTGCTTAGAGGTTTGGAAGTTTCTTTTCTACCCAAACTTTGTGAAAACTCTCCAGCAAAGTGTCGTAGTTGGACATGCGTATAACCATATACGAATTGGGCCATCACAGTTACATGCTTAATTAGAACTTCTTCCTCTTCCCTAGTTAATAAAGTTCTTGGAATGTCTTTGACGTGTCCTGTTATAGGATCCCTAAGAGTTTGGGGAGGAACAGCATACCTTATTGCCGCCCTATATATAGTCTTTTTCTTTCTTTTTACATCATCAATTGCCTTATGGAGTGCATCATTATTATATCTTTTATACTGTTTTGTTTTGGATCTCTCCGGATTTTTCTAAAAAAAATAATGCATTTCTTTTCAATTTATTCACTAGATACATGAATATTAATATTAATTAAAAACGGACATTGCTTTTGAGCGCAACCGTACTTTGCATTAAAACGTTTACGTGACCATAATTGCGCATCAATGACTATGATCGACAACAAATGGGTAGCAGACAGTTTGGAAGTAGCCGGGTCAAGTTTATGATCAATGAATTATTTAAATACGATTTTTAGCATATCGAATGCTAAAGTTGGATGAATATGAATTACTTACCTGCTTATTTCGCATTTTGGACGTGAGGTGAGTACTTGTCTATCGATGTCGATCTTCTTCAAAAGGAAAAAATTACGAGCGTCTATTGTGACGATTCACGAAATGATGATAAACGGCGATAATGTATAAATGTGATAAGTAGTGGTAAATGTTTCGGAGCTATTTGTTTCTTCGTCAGCAGATGCGTATCGCATTGCGTTTGTATCGAGAATGACTGGCGAGAACTGTTTAAAGCGTATTTATTTATAATAGTGGAGATTACATGTGGCGACATCTATGGTGGCTATATATAATGAAAACCCGTTATCGCGGTTGAACTTTTGTCTGTTGTTTCTTATTTTGTTGTCGAGCGAGATTATAGTTCACTTTGTTGGACTGACTGTATTATGATGGTTAACACAATGGCGCTGCGTTCTTAGTAGCTATATATCTTCAATGTTGTGGTTTTGAATTGTATTCGACTTGTGTTGACCAACAGCATTATTGTAGCTGTTGATAGGGGAAGACCATATGATACTGAGAGAGGGGGTGCTGGTATTTTTTGGAAATAAATATTTTGATACTAAAAATGCTGGAATTAAAAAAAAATCTGTCTTTGATTGGAGCGAAAATAAATATCTTGGCTGCTAGCATGTACATATTCTAGGACGCCGTTTCATCAAAAGGCATAACTTTAGGCCTAAGACTGAGCTTAATCGAAAACTTACGACAAAATTTAGGCCCGGCCTAAGTCCGTTTCATGAACGGACGTAAGTCGCCTTATTTAATTTTTGTATTTAGGCCTAAGCTCAAAAGACTACGCATGCGTAATTTTACTGTCGTTTTGAAATAGATTAACAAGTGGGTTTTTGGATCTGTATCTTTGACGCCTTTTTAGCTACCAGGGTTATATATCTGCTAGACTAGCAACGTCACTGAGGAAGTTCTATGGTCGTTACGAAAATCTTATTATTCCATATGATATCTCGTTATCCAGACTTTTAAATGATATTCTGGACTGAGTCCGATCCGTTCATTTTGAATAAATTTTACACCTTATATACTAAAAGGTTACCTACTTTTACTTCTATGGAATTTACACGATTTGACTCTTGCTGGCAAGAAGGAGATACTCTCACTCCATTATAGGGATTCCATTATGCTCTTCAAGTAGACATATTTTGTTATTTTCCACTTGGTTTTCATTTTCACTGATTTTGTATGTCCTCTGCAGTGTTCGAGAATTTTTTCAAAAATCCACTTACCAATGGGTAAGTGCCTAACAGAAATCCACTTACCCAGGGTAAAAATGTACTACCCAAATTAAAAAGGCACATTTAAGACTTACATATGTAATGATGAGAAAATCGGTAAATTTTGTGTATTAAAACGGACGTGATTGATTACAGAAGAGTACGACGCATTGATTTGCAATTTTTAGGACTGAAACCATGCAACCCTTCCACGATACGATACTTAATATGGCAGTAGCGATACTATTTTTTTATATGAAACAATATATACTAAAGTTGTAGAAAAACTTGGTCCAAAACTTCTCATCCAACTTTCTACCACGCCCATAACGTAGTTTCATAGAAATGTCATTAAGACAAGTACATTAACTTTTTCAAGTCAGCGGACATCTATCCTTTTTATAGGATCAAGGTACATATTGTTAATGTATAGTATTCTAAAAATAAACAGAAACTTGTGGACCACATTTCATTTGCATGATTACTAGTATATCATTACATCCAAAGTTTAATTATATATTACGTTAAAGATAATTTATTTGACTAAATACTACTAAACAGTAAAGTTTATATCGTTTTAGGTAGATTGTATAGCCGAATCAAATAGATACATCTAGCCCGAGGAAATATTGCGGCCGCCGAGATCGAGATGGGGAACATACGATTATTAATTATCAGACCTTATATTTGTAAGTCCTTTCGGTTCTGGTTGTGATTTATCGTTGTTCTTTTAGCAAAGTTTAAAACTGATGTGATCGATATTACTCTGAATTAACTTACCACCGGATAAGAGGTTTAAAGCTTTTGAATTACCCGATTCCTTTTTTCACTTACCACGGGTAACGGGTAATGGGTTTTTGGAACACTGCTCTGGTTTCTTTATTTCCAGACTTATGGTTTGGATTTATCCATCATTACGTCGACCATAACTATGACCATAACCATTAGAAGAGGGGCTCTCATATTTGGTATTTACGTTCCTTATGACAAGACACTTTTGCTTAACAAAATTAAGCTCAAGGCCATGGTAACAGGCATCCTGTAAAACACTTCTGACTCCTGTCAGTTTCCTGGTTAAAAATTATTTTCTGGAATAAGCTGCTGTTTTATTAAAAACTTCACAATACCTCTCTATCCTTCGGCAGTCTGGCCTTTCCCCAACTCTACGATTCTTAAAAAATATTGGACAACTATCCAATGTTCATGCTCCTGTTCAGGAATTGATGTAAAATAAACGAAGAATATCGGTCTAGTGACAAATCTAACTATATAAATTATATATCAATTTATCAAACCTACAATCTATCCTCTATAAAAAAGACTTAAGTGTCAATTTCCATCTATACGTCAGATAATCAGAACCGTATATCTTAAAAGATATACATACACATTATAGACAACGCTATAAAAACAAAATGTTTAAGCTGTGGGTAAGGTCTTATTAAATTTTCTCTAGAAAAGGCGTCAATTCATTCCATTTTATTATCAACACACACACACACACACACACACACACACACACACACACACACACACACACACATATATATATATATATATATATTACTTAACTAGTTCAATTTGCTAGCAGAACTTATTTATAATAATTATACAAATTACTTTTAATCTTTGACACATGGATACAAATGTCATAACATTAGTAAGGGTCTTTTTATTTCAATTATTTTAGTCAGAGTTTCTATCAAAGTGCGAAAAAACTTATTACATGTATATAGCAAATGCGTCAAGCTCAATCGTTAAACCCTATTTCTAATTCTATAATATACAAACTCTTCTATATTAGTATTACATATTAACATTCTATATTATTGGACTTTGAAATAGTTTAACGCCTTCAGCATGGAAATCATAACCCCGAAGTCAACGTAAAAGTCTTGTATTGAGTGCTTCTGCATTCGGATGCAGACACTTCTTTGAACATTCTTTTATGATTAAACATGTCGGGACTCTTTGAAGGGCATTGTTTACAAATTTTAAGAGGAGATAAAGTCCTGAAATTCTTGACCTTTAGTTATTTGGAACTCCTATAGACCAATGACCCTAGCTCGCTTTTAGATGGGTAGATTACTGGAAGATTGTGTTGAGTTATACCCGTGTGGCTCAGTGGATAAGATGCTCGGCTAGTGACAGAGAAATTTCAGCTTCCACCCCGCCAGGGGCAGATAGGTGTCCTGTCTTTCGTAGGAGACAGTGAAAACCGGTGCAAAGGTATTGCTTTCTTTACGATGCATTAAGCAGATGTCTTCACCATATATGTGTAATAATCGTGGAGTGACGTGAAACAATAATCAATCGGTCAATCATGTTGATGTTTCTTGATATCTTTTATATCAATCCCATGTCCATACCCTAGTGGACTCGAAACTTGAATTACCGATCGAGCCTTGTTCTGTATAAGACGGATATTTTATCAATTTTTGAATGTACTGTTAAACTTATATTTAGCGACTACCATCTGCAGCAGAACAATCGACATTTTTGTGACTCATTTCACGCGCAATTTTAGTAGGCCTGCTTGGCGACATTGTACTTCCAAATGATTTTCACAGGCAATGGATCAGTTTCCCGATAACATTTATCTAATACCCACAGTCAGATGTCGTTGATGTGCTTTTTAGCAACATATCATCGTAAACTCTATCACTAGATTTATGTGTGAACTCTAGACAATTGTCATGGAATTAGTATATTTTTTTTTTGGGGGGGGGGGGGGGGGAGGGGGTCCAAATGGCACGTGAGAAATGTCTGTAGTATGAGACAAAGTTATGAAAACATACATGTGCCGCTGTGATATCAGTACATTGATTTTTGTTGGGTGTAAAACAGAGAAGAAAAAGGAAACCTGTTATAAACATTTCTGTGTTTGAAAAAGGTGAATGTCTTTAAGTCAGTCACTAGTCCTTATCTAAACAAATTCCATATGTAATATATGTGTAGGAGATATAATGCTTTATATAATTGTTTCGTAATTAATGATTCAGTATTCCTTAACAGAATATTAGTAGCAATACTCGTGTTCTGGTGAAGAAATGATTCAAGAACACTTGTTTCCTTCTTGGATAATAAGAGAAAACTATAAAAATGATATAAATTTTGTAAAGAAATTTTATTTTTGAATCAAAATGAAGTGTATGGTTTTAAAAGATTGTATATATTCACTTTTTTCCAGTCATTCGTTACGTTACAGCAATAATAAATCATTGTGTGTGATATTTGTTCTTACTAGCTGTACTTACGTTTCGTTTCAATCCTGGAGAATACATAGACAAAGGTCATTTAAAAGTGTAATACCTTAAAAGTAAATACCTTAACAGTGTCTATGTTCTACGATATAGAATTTCCAATCCCAGTTTCTCCGTTGTATTTTATCAATATCTGGCATGGAATCTCTGTTTCTCAAACTCATAGAGGACCGAAATATCACTTTTCGCATTCAAGAGAGCAGTTGCGAGCTTGAAGACTTTAACATGGCCTTTCTTCTTGTTTTTATCGTACCACTCCTGGAGCATTGCGCGTATCAACCCAACTGTTCTTCCTTTAAAGTTCTTCAGAAGTTTCAAAATGTCATCTGCCTTTAATCCTAACTCTAGTCCCACATGGATGTACTCACTCGATATCCTATCAGCAACAGCATGTAGAAGTTCACTGTGAACATCCGTTTCTAGATAATCCGGATCCAAAAGGAAAGCTTTGAGAGAAAAATATATTCATAAGTATATATAAATTTATTAGATCGATTGATATTCACAATTTTAATATATACTATAAACCATCATCCTTCATGTGGGATGTGTTCTTGCAAGCAATGTGAAATGTACTATTATAAGGTCCCATATTGTGGGAACCAAATGAAGAGAGTTGTTCGTCTCAGTATATATAATAAGAACGTCATATTCTTGTTACATTCATGTGAAGAAGTGTGAACGTATCGAGTAACACATCTGGATCTTTAATATAAGGAAAGTTAAGGCATTTCCAGTCTGCTGTTAAAAATCGTATACTTTTTTGTAGAAAAGACGAGCATTGGAGTGAAGGTAAAAAACAAGTCACTGAGTCAACCCAAGGAAAGTAGAGGAAAAGCACATTCTATACAGACATGTGAAACATCACAATAATTCTCGACCATACAATAACCAAGGCAGAAACTTCAGATGGACAAAAAATTCCATCGTTTACAATATATAATCGTGCCTATTTTCCAATGGAATAGTGCAATGACTTTAATGCATTTTACATTATGACTAAACCGTAGAAAGCAAGTGTTTTTACAGAAAAACACAATATTATATTTGATTTATTTAACTTACGGTGCTCATCCTTCTGACTGATAACCTATAAAATATGAAAAGTCCGTACAAACAGAGGCATTATATAACATATAACAGAATATTATTACTTTTTATAGAAAGCAACCCCTCTTCAATATATATATATATATATATATATATATATATATATATATATATATATATATATATATATATATATATATATATATATATCCAGCTTAGTCAAAAAAAAAAAAAAAACCCCAAACAAACAAAAAAAAAAAAAACGAAAGCAACAACAACAACCCCTCCCCCCAAACAAACAAAAAAATGATAATAAATGATAAAAAACACCCCAGGAAGATAGGAACTCGAAAGGCATTAATAATAAAACTGTAAATTAAAATAGAAACGAAGAACAAGCCAGGGGCATAAATAAACTTCAGATGACTAAGAAGAGATATTATAATACTTATAGCTTACGTATAGTAGCAATTCTTTCGATTCAGGTAAATAACAAGTATAACTTTCAAATTTGCAGTTTAAAATGGTTGTTATAGGTCACAATTCAGAATATCAATGAAATGAACATTCCGGAAAAGTAATTAGTCTCGTATTGGCTAAAGAACTTTCTGAGTTACGTTGTTTTGGCTACTTCTTACATTTCTTTTTCAGTTATCTGAAATTATTTCTTTTTAACACAAAACTGTATCAGTGAAAATTGAAAACTGTATTTGGAATATGTAATATACCCTGTACAATACGTGGGGATTGATTCTTGCTTGATGTAGAACAAGTCTCAGTCCCATCACATTGGGCGTTCGTTCCTGATCTTGCTCTTGTCTTCTCCATTCAATCAGAATGAGCCAAGCAATATCAGATGTTTTTAGTTCTGTGTATTCGGATTCCAAATCGTCAGCAAAACGCTTATGATTGTAAACCTTTTCAGCAAGCGGGTATATGTCCTTATCTGTTAGCCTCGAAGCCACTCTCATCAGAAACAGATCATCTGGTACATAGTTGTCTTGAGTTACATCACCTATTTGATATTACTTCTTTTGATTATTTTAAGGAAATCCGATAGTTGTTAAATGTATATTAGCCATAAACAGGTACTGTAATCCCAACATCTCTTCCACGTTAAAACTATTTTGGAGAACATGCGTCAGTCCTTACATTGGGATCATAGGTTGTGCAGAAATTCTGTCCTTTGACAGTTAACACCTCGAACACTTTTTTTTGTGTTCATACAGCAATAATGATATAAATATAAGGATTGATTTTCATTTTGTGCGAAGCATAGTTGTATATGTCGACCTTGGGAAAATAATTGTGCAGCAATAAGTGGATTTGGTACAGACTTAAGTTTATTAAATCTCCAAGAATATCGCACATCTGTATTTGTGAGCCTAATACATCAAACAAAATATCATAATGCATAGCATTTTTACCAGTTAATACCATTAATTACCTGAGTCCCATGTTCTTTTTTGTGTGTATATTATTATTGTACTTTAACTATATGAAACCTGAATGAGTGCACTTTTCGAAAATTGAATTGAATATCCGGCAAATTTATTTCTCGATCTGTAAAACTTTCAACTTAATTTTATTTGTATAATTTGATATATACTGTATCTAGTAGCAACATCACTGCTCTTCTATACATTATCCTCCATGTACAAGAGTGTTGAATCAAGTGATAAACAAACAAATGATGTGGTCAATCGATTTCTTAATCTATTTTATTGCAAGGCCTGTTCTCATCAGTCTGGGGAATATCTTACTTCATATAAATTCGACGTTAATATAATTAAATGCCATGAAGGTACTGAACTACAACGATATTACTATTTGTGAATTACAAAGTTGCAAAAACTTACTTTCCCATCTGTCCTCACAGTCTTCACAATTTTCACTTTCTTCTTCCTAAATTTAAGAATAAGATATCAATAAATGCACTCTATATGTTGATGCCAATTACAGTAAATGAAAACTCAATAAACCAATAATGATTTGTATTTTGAAAATTCAGTTTGTCGGAGGTGTTGCGTTCTTCAGTGTTATGCTCTTGTATATGAACAGATTTGCACTTTGTTTTCTCTATACTTTGTCAGAGTGGATATAATTCCTCCCCTCTCATGAACATTTTGCATGTTGCTCTTAAATCTCCATATTGTGATAATTAGTAAAGGGGGGATGTGCACTTTGATTTCAATGTTTTATAAGTGAAATATCATCTTTGAGTTTGTCAACGATTTTATTGTCATTTTATTTTCATTTTGATTAATCTAATTAAAATCATCTGTTAAAGTTCCGCTTACTACCTCTACTTAACATCTGATAAAAATCTTTGGTATTTGAAGAAGTTCGTTCCACTCAAACTTTCACCGGCCAATCAGAATGTCACCCTGACAATTTTAGTTGCGCTTTATCTTTGTCAGTACAATATATATTCTAGATATATTTCGAAGTATCTCCAACGGAATGTACAACAATGGCGGCACCCATTGTGGCAACATCATAGACATCTGAGTTTATAGTCTGAAAATTTCTTGTCGTTTTTGTTATTATTTTTTTTCAATTTGTTATTTGTATATTCAAAAGAAGGGTTCACTGGAATAACCTTTTTACCTCAAATGTTTCTGGTTGAGCATGTAGTCAGCGAAACAGAAGGCAGACGATTTTAATTTGATTGAGTCGGTCATTTTCGGATTTACTCAAATCTGCTGTATAATGAGGTATCTTTAGTGTCTTTTTGATTTCCTATACATTTTTTTCTTTTTTTTTTTTTTTTTGCAATGTAAGTCAGTGATTCGTTAAATGTCAATCAATATGCATGATAAACCAGATCTATTCATAACATGAACATATATCGATAGAGTACTGACCTCAATCTTTCTGTCCTTAAGGCTTTCAGCAGCAGTCGAATTGTATGTAATGTGGAATAAGGATTTTGTTTCCACAGTTGATGTATTGTAAATGGAAAGAATCCAAGTTAACCTTTGTTCCACGAACTGTGCAATCGTTCTGCACAGACATACATGGATGTGTCTCTGATCTTGTAAATGAACCACTGATACGTTGATCTGCATGTGCTCTCTTCTGAATGCAATGAGATGAAATGGTCCACTTCGGAGAATAATAAGCCCGTTGTAGATGTGATTTTCGAATACCGGCCACAATGAAAGGCTGGAGGCGACCAGTCTGCTGTAAACTGCAGGTGGAATAACTGTGCTGAACGAAAACGAAAAGTGGACGGCATCATGCTTTTCAGTGAGACTTAATGCATCGGGCGAGATATCTCTGTTTATAATGCATGGCATATAGAAATAATTCTGACGTTCTTCAAAACCTTCAGCATTATACACTTTAGGTTCAGATGCCAAATCAAGTTTCTTCATGACTTTGTGTAAATGATGGCTATCCCTGGCTTCAGCATTGTTTTCCAGTAACACTTCTTCAAAATACGCGTGTTCTATTTTTCCTGTGATTTGCATTTGCAGCCATTTTTTACTCGCCAATTTTCTGACGTTAAATTCGAATAAGTAATAAAGGATAGGATGGCATTGGTTATCCATGTTGGATCCAGAACAGTATGATCTTTCAAATCTTCGTCGGGGAAAAAGAGAAAATACCCAAGGCTATGAAAATATTTGATGCAAAAACTGAGCTCTTTTTCATTCAATGGTTTCTTCATCTGACTATTTATTTGTTCAAATCGATCGAAGGAAATTACTTTCTCAGATTTTCTCAAGATAAACTTCTGATGAAGATCGTTCCATGGTCGAGGTATCATTTGACCATATTCTGGATAGGATTTGCCGCACGAAAGGATAATATCACGAAGTTTTCTTTTGCTTTCTGCATTCATATCGCACGCATTTATGAACTAATCTTCATGTAAGATGAGTTGCCCCGTGTCGACCAGAGGTTGGAATTTACTCTTTATCTCCTCAATTATCTGGGATATTTTCCAAGTATCCTAAAAGAAAACAATAGGCAATATATTTTAAATAACACTTGGTATAATACTACTACTTGTAGAGCTCAAGGAGACGATTGAACAATATACTATTCCACTCCATAATATTCTTGTGTGCAAAGATGACTGAAAATAAAGTACCCACAAAAGGCTACGGAATGGAATGCATGGATGTCTCTTGAGGAAGTGGTATGTGCGATGCCAAGATATTATTGGACATATTCCATCAAATAAATTTTATAAAGAAAACATGACGCAAAAACTTTTAAGTATGACTATCAAATAAATGCTCAATAAAATTATTCTCCCCAGTAGGAATAATACTGATAGAAAACTTAAGATAATAACTAATTTATTTCCAAAAGCACTATATTTACCGGAAGTTTGTCGATGTGTGTACCAACACCGCATAAGAAATAGAATAAATATTATTTCTGAAAAAAAAAAATGTTAAAAATGCAAACTGTTTACCAAGTTTAATTTTTCACACATTTAAATTTTATCCCTAGTTTTTTCAGTCACGTGACTGATATATATAGCACATGTAGTATCAACAACAAACATTCAACAAGTGCAAGGACATGTTGCCCAATTTGGCAATAAAATTTTGTTGTAAATAATATTTGGAAACCTATTGATAATATTTATAGCTGTGCCCAACTTATAAGAAGCGTAATTGCGTATAAATACTGCGATGGAATTGTTGAATGATGTAGTCTTATAAGACCTAATTAAATTGAAATTCTGTTAATATTTTATAATCTTAAAGTTCGGCCCAGCAAGACGCATTTCAAATAGATATAGAACAGTCTGTATGTGAAATTACACAACAAACAGAGTTGAAGAAAAGGTTCCACTTCAGCGTTTTCTTGGCATGTTGATTGTTGCAGTGTCTCTTGTGTAAAAGCAAGCCCAGTGTGATTTGTTCCATCGGCAGAATACTGACGTAAGGATCTTCGGATAACTGTATATAAAAATCTAAACCCGCCAAATCCCTTGTGTGAGAAAAGAGAAAAAATACCGATTTAAATCAACACTATTTAAATAAATGTCGGTTGGTTAGTAGAGGAATGCAGAATAACATCCCTCTGGCATCTTTATCTATTAATAGAATAAAACTTACCCCTAAAAACCTGTTGAATGAAGGATGTGAAACAGTTAAAACACACTAGTATATATAACAAAATATATGTATGATCAGATTAGAAAATTATTTTCAATAGATTTGAAATCATATTGTGCGTCATTTCCCTCGACCAAAACAATATTAAAATTAAATGGTAATCTGTACTATTCTGACCTTTAAAAGAATGATGCCTTAACTTGTTTTTGTTTCGTTTTTCTTTTTTTTTTTTTTTTTTTTTGTTTGTTTTCCTTTCTCACTGTTTTGGTATGACTTTCACTTTTGTGGATGCTGATTAGATTTTAACCCTCATTACAACTATCTTGATTTCATTAATGAGACTAACGCTAAGTACTTACTTGTTTTGATTTCGTATTTCCTAACTCTTCAGCTGTCTTGCCATCCTATAAATGAGTTTTTAATATTTTTAATAAGAATTTTCCCAACAAAACACGATGCTTAGCTATGACGCAAATAAGGAATATCTCCCTTATGCAAGGAGTATATATATAAAGTAAATTTCTTTGGTTTAAATAGAGAGGTTATCTCGTTAAAATATTTTGGATTTTCCAATTTTCTTCCATGAGTATCTCTGAAGAAAAATAAGTTGTCATAATGCGCATATAGTACAATAAAGATAACCAATTATATATGCATTTATAGCTTTGGTGTAACACGTCTCACGATTTGGAAAATGAAACCGCTCTTAATGTCCAAAGCACACAGTTGAATTTGATTACGTAACACATCATGGACTAAGACATATGGCAAATGAACAGAATCAACCCCTTTCGTCCTGTTTGTCAGAGTGCAACGCTCAAGCAAAAATCTGCATTGGGTTGTAGAGGGACCCAAGACAAGAACTCTGGTCTTAGCGATATCTCCGGGTCATACTGTCAATGTCGAAGGCGTTTAATAATTTCAGAAACCGGCTTTATGAATTTATCGGAACCTTGACCCTTCTTAGTTTGTACATTAGATCATAGTAATAATTTGGATGGGATATTCCGCTAGATACGTATTGTTGAAAAGTAAAATTTCCAAATTCAGATAAAATGACTGAATAAGATCTATAAAATTTACCAAAGGTTTTTCGATATCTACAGCCCTGAGTAAGACCTTTAAAAGTAATCTGAGATTTTTTGCGTGAAAATCGAAAACGTTAGTGCAGGGTCTATCGAACCGAACCAATTGACTAATATAAAAACCATATGATGGGAGTCTGGGGACATCACCATCTAGATAAGGAAAATTTACAATAGGAATTCAAAGGGCGTCACGTTTATTATATTTGTGGGTATGAATATTGTTAACAATTTTAATATTTAAGTCCAACAAAGGTGTTTCTTGGTCGTCAGAAGCATTGGCTTTGTTCACTTGAAATTGAAATGGATATATTTCAGTAATATAGTTTTCAAAAACATCATCGAGATATCTAGAGATGTCATTGATCTTATCAATAAGGTCGAAACGTTTAGAGGTTTGAATAGAATGAATCTATAACCTTTGATTTCGTAACATTTAAAGTGCTAAGTTATTTTGACATTCAGTATTGGAGTTCACACGTATCCGTTCCAAAATCATTGTGTAGTGAACTCATTGTCATTTATTTTATACTGTTACCTTTTGCCAGATGTATTTCTTCCCTGACACCTTTCATCTGAAATATGGGACAATAATATATGGTAATAATTTGGTAACAACCGATTTCTTACCTGATATCTGCTATATACTGTGAGCTTTGCCTTACATGATATCTGCAATACTGTGAGCTCTGTCTTATCAGGCTAACACATTATTATTAAGTTCATTAAACACAATTCTCCTGTTGTGGGCAACCTTATGCATCAGACGATACTTTGTCGGTTGTTGTGCAGTCTTCCTACCGACCGCTTTAAAAGCTACTGAATAAATCTACTTAATTAATCACTAAAATGTTTCATGTTTACACGTAGCAAAAGGGAGGTCTTACATTTGTAGATTTCCAATATAGAATAACCAGAATGATTGCGTGGAGGACACGGTAGAAAGTTAGTGGGTGCCACTAACATTGGCTGACCTGCCCTGTAATCACATTGTTTAGTATATAGACACCCAGCTGTAAATAGAAACAAAAATACAAACAATAATTCTGGTATTGTACTTATTCATCAAATTAAGACTTGGACATCACAAGGGGGGGGGGGGGGGGGGGGACGAAACGAAGTGAAAATCTGAGATACCGATCCTATTCCAGAACTTGAAGTCCAAATAACGTAACAATACATGCCACATCCGTGGTGTTGCCTAAAGTGTGTGTGAATAAGTATTATTCGCACAGGCGTAGGAAACAGCATAGCCGTAGTCTCAGTCGGCTTATGTCATGACCAGTTCAAATAATACAGTATTAGTAATCTGGACGGGGTAAGTACTTTGAAAGTGGGACAACGATTTATCACATGCTTAAATAACGTCTGCGGAATGTTGACGTTAAGCGTGATATTTGCATGTACCTGTGATTGTAACTTTTCTCCAGGTAGTTTGCCTAAAGTAACAATACTCAGAGGACACTTTAACACCATACGCAGGTGATAAAGGAAGGTTACTAACTGTATATGGAATTTTAACGATGAGGAAATTAAAGTTATAACGTTTGTCGTGAACTAGAGTAGTAAGCTTACCATTTCGGTCAGTATCAAGTAGAAGAACCAAATATGAATACATGAAATGAGTACTGTAGTGCCTTAAGTTTCCAGCTCATTGGGAAATATTGCATGTACGTATGTATCAAAGTTCTTATTTTTTATAGAGAGTACATCAATATGTCTGAATGTAAATTAAAGGAGAATGCCAATTGCTTCTTATTCTGACTGATAAAAGTTTCATGAAGTCAGTTTCATATGAATATAGTAAAAACTACACTACCAAATGAGCACAGCTAGTGCTCATAGCGATTCCAATGGTCTACTGGAAGACCAGATCACAAAAACAACATATATATTGTCAATCACAAAGCCCAGTATGCTTTTATGCCACCTTCAGAGTACTTGAATTTAGATTCAAGGTGATTTGTCAGATAATGTGCCTATATAACCTAACACAATATATTTATATCTGAGAAAACACTTTTTGACGAAAAAAAAAATATTCATTATCCATAGCATTATATCGTCTATGATATTGACATCGCAAGTAATACCGTGTCCGACAGAACTATATGTGAACTTAGTTCAGAGGCATTAGTACATGGTAAAGTCTAGACACTTTAGAATTTTTTTTAATTGAAAATCGTGGAAATGATGGTAGGTGTATAATTGTAGGATATTCATGGTGTTTCTTTATGTTTGAAATATGGTGGAATGCAATACTTTTTATGGCTAAGAACTTTGCAGATGTTCAATACGTCTATCATTTTATTGGCAAACTTCAGCTTTAAAATACAGCCAAAACTATATGACAAATGAAAGCAGAATGATGAGATATAAATCACTGTTTTATCGACGCAACAAGGTCGTTGCAAAAAGAAAAAAAAACCCAACACAATCAGGAAAAGGATTTTATTCTTCATATGATATCTGCAGATAAACATTGTTCATTTCCAGTATTTGACTTTGGCATGCCTACCATGCAGTAGTGATAAAATTAAGTCTTCCCTATAGCATGTACAACACATCGTCACCTGATATGCCCCCCTCATATGAGTACTTTTCTTATTTGAAAGTTTCTAATAAGAAGCTTCATCAACAGTTATATATTTTATTTCGAAGACCTGTGTCCTTTGATTAGATTCAAAACCAAAACTTTGGTGACAAATTTATACAGCCTTATATCAGAATCTACTCAAGATAGGGAAACATAAGCAAAGAAGTAGTACCTGTGTATATACGTTATAGTGACTAATATGGGTAAAATATGTCTTTGCTAAAAATTATATAGGAACTTTTTTACGAGCTCCACACTGCAAAGGGAATAAGTGTGACGTTTATGTAAAATACGAAAATATTTGGTTTTACATGAATATGGCACTAACAACAATGTACCACAGCGGAAATTCACGGACCGCGTCCAACCAAATTTTTCAAACCGTTTTCCTACTTGGTCCCACCTCTGGTTTCTAAAGGTCGATGACTGTTCACAATGGCAAGTCTTCCGTAAATGCCGCTGTGACAGTTATTTTATATTGTCTTTTGTGTATGTGTTTGTGGACAAATAAGTAAGAGTTGCCTTTCTTAGAGCACAAAATAACAGTATTATGTACTGCGTGTCACACTTATCCTGTAGTCAAATTAATGTGTACTAATTTTTTATTTATTTATCATTATTTATATTATTATTATATTATCATTATTATTATTATTATAGTTATTATTATTATTCTATTTATTTATTTATATTCTTATTTACTTTCTTTTCCAATAAATTGTATAAGATGTGAGTATGAAAAGAAGAAGTAAAAAGCGAAGAAATACCGAAGGGTTGTCTATATCTCGAAGTCCATGGAATGAAAAGACAATATCATGAATAGTGATTAAGACATATGGCCTGTGAGCACACTGATATCCGCTTGTCACAGAAGACGCTGCACAAAAATGACTCCTCGTTGTGTCGTTGGGTCCGATTTCACGAGATGGGATTATTCAATATTCCTTATGACCTTATGGCACTCTTAGATGTTGTTTAATTCATGTGTTCTATAATGCATATCACTACTAACATCCTATATTACCATATCTCCACATTCGTATTCAGGACATTCAAGCTATAATTGACACTCCATCCAATTCAAAGGGGGGGGGGGGGGTAGGCTGTTTCCCGCCTTCTTTCACCTTATCTTGTTCCTTGCCTTAACCCCCTTTTTCCGTCAACCCCCAACTATTCATTGATTGATTATTATTTTATGTCACTCCAGGATTACTTCGCGTATCTGATTACAGCATTTGCCTGATGCATTGCATGGGAATTTATACCTTTGGGACGGACCCAGCACAGAGAGTGAGACATCATTAAGTGGCATGCCTGAATATAGGAAACCCGAAGATCTCGTTTAAAATTTGTGCGATGCACATGCATACAGTGGGATGTACATACAGATGCCACACTATTGTTATAAGTCACCAGTGATGCACCCACACCGGGGATATGGATAAAGTCCTTCGATCTACTGAATCGTTCAACTACCTTTTAAAGTATGGTCAAGGCATGATATGGACATACAAAATGTAGCCTTAATATCTGGCATTTGCAGAACTGAAAAATGAGAAAATTGTGGCGGTAAGAAAGAAATATGAGTCATGGATTTTATACTCTTATTGATATCACAGGAAAGATTTGAATGAAAACAGTCATAAGCATTTTTAGATATAGTCGGAATAGAGAATAACTTACGCCTTAATATTTGGTTCATAATACACCCTTCCACGTTAATATTGATGTCTAGATCTATGTCTTTACATGGACGCACATATCAAATACGTGTATGTCTAGTAAACTCTGAATATTTATATAATACAGATATACAACTGGTTTAAATCATGATAAATTATGCATTTTTCATAATATATAAACATGCAAAACTGGCATAAATATCTGATACTTATTGCATTTCCATGGTATATTAGAAATAATTTACCATACTCAGTAAATTTGTCCTTGATATGTAATATATGCATGCTTCGTTCAAGTACCATAGAAATGATTTGTCAAGGAAATACGCATTTATTTCCTTCTTATCAGGGCTATTTAAGATCCTTCAAATCATGCATTTCGCTACAATATTAGAGTGATTGTCTAAAAAAGGAAATTCGTATTTGATAGGCAGATCTATATATATCATAATATGGTATAATGAGTGTTGTGTATTTTACGATGAATTAAGTGGAGGACTGTGAATAAGGATGAACGGATTTTGTATTCAAATTCAAACATCGAGATTAAAGGTTTCTAAAATGTAAATAATGCATAATTATGTAAATGGAGCTTTGGTATTTCTTTTTGTAAATATGAGTGCCAGCAATATAGAGGAGCTGACCAATGTATCTTCATGCCCGGTGGAGTTAAGCCGTTGGAAGCAAAGAGAATTGCTGAAGTCTTGTGACGAAAACAATGGATTTCTGTATCATTGTATGAAATCATCCTGGGATACATTTGCTGAATTTTGTATGATACCTTTGTCTTTCAACGTTAATAGTAAGATATCGTTACACCGAATTAAAACCATATTAAATGGGAATATAAGGCTAGAGGCGTTCTTTTATTTTTCTTATATGCGACATTGACCTTCATTCTTCGTTCAGTTTGTGACGTTGGCATACTCAGTTATCCCATTTTCAATCAATCATCAATGGGTTGCATTTTTATGTAAAAAAGAAATAGCATTTCTTGGCATTTTTTACAAAATGTATGAGTTATTTCACTATCCAAAGATTGATAAATTATAGGGTTTTTTAATTTATAATTTACATAATGGAGAATACAGAGAGTAAGGGTCTGCATTGAAAATCATCGACCATATATAGTTTGGACATTTAATGCTTATATTCTAAAAGTAAAGTAAAAGATTTCGAGAAGGGGACAATGGAATATATATATATATATATATATATATATATATATATATATATATATATATATAGTTATATATATATATATATATATATATATATATATATATATATATATATATATATATATATATATATATATATAAATAATTATTTTGCTAACTTAGATGGATGTCCACAAATCTACGGTAGTGACAAATTTGAAATCCAGTATGTCAAGTGCGCAGTCAGCGGAAATTGTCCAAGTAACGAAAATGAAACATACGTGTCTTATCAGCTGTACAAATGTAAGTAAATGCCTATATGTAATATATTATAATATCCATTAAGTTATATTTATCTGTCTTATGTTCGATATTTGGTTTATATGCATGTTCAAATTAATTATTTTTTTTATAATATTTCGCTCTAAACATTTTTTTTTATCTAATAGACGACGGTTGTTACAAGGGAGATAAACATGAAACTGTAATAACTACAGAAAGGTAATCTTGCTCCATATCACCATGTTATTATACCCTTTTCCTAATGTTGTGTATCTGTGGCACTTTATACACACTGTTTGTTCACGTTCATGCATATATACGGTGATGAATTATTTTTGTTTCATCTGGCCTGGTCTCACCTCTGAATCTCGGGGTCCGTGAACGATCACCGAGGTACATTGTTGTTAGTACCATATGACGTATTTTACGTAAACATGACACTTATTCCCATTGCAGTGTGCATCTCGTAAAAAGTTCCACGTGGAGGGTTTAACTTAAGTATAATCATACCCTTTTCCCTGATGTTGTGTGGCTGTGGCACTTTCTACACAGTGTTTGTTCACATTCATGATAATACGGTCTGAATTATATTCGTTTCGTCTGTAAGTAAAGGCATTCACAGCGGATGTGACCAGCCAAACAGGGACGCTAGCTCCTGCGGGTGTGACTAGCCAAACAAGAGACGCTCACTCTTCCCGGGCACTTGGTCTTACCTCTGAATTTCAGGGGTCTGTGAATGTTAGATGTGGTACATTTTTGTTAGTGCCATAGTCATGTGGCACTAGTTACTTTCGTATTTTACATTATACTGGAGTACAGACAGTTAAACAGTAAATAACCCTAAACTATATAACAGAGGATATCCAAAGTAATATAAAAATGAAATGGGAAAAACATATATGCAAATGGACTGTCATATTCGCCTAATAAAAGGAAGTTATTCCATAAGCATTTCTTTCATACTAGAACAATAAGCAATTTTTGTATGTACAAACAATGTCATGAACCAGTTAATGCTGACACACATTGGGAATTCAACTGTATTTCAAACACAAAGCAGGAAGTAAGCAAACTGGCGAAATTATATAACAGAATGGACTTCTTAATAAAGGAAAAAAGGGGAATGGGGGATGTCACATAACCGATGTAAAACACATCTCTTTTATACATTTATTCTGATTCTGTGTCAAATCTCCGATATTGCCGAGAAAAAAAAAAATGTGTACAAAATTAGACCAGCATTTAAACATTACAGCCGAATATCATGGAAACATCAGGGTCCAATATCTATAAAAAGAGGTAAGAAGAGAACTCATATAATTTGAAAAAAAAACCCATATTTTCTTGCATCTCCAAAGGAAAGTGCTACATTTATTTCTTAAGAATTAAAGGTATAAACATGATAATCATGTGTTTAAACTCCATTACTGATAGATGTTTTGGAAAACTGATCGAACTTATTTCATCATTGCAAGTTATCAGAAAGTAAAATAACATATCCGGGTTTGAACGCTGAATTATTACTCCATACAGTAATAGTATATACTACTGTTTATAAAATATTTCAGAATGCCTGCTACAAAGTACAGTTCTAAACATTTAACGACTATAGTCCCGTATGCTGTTGTAACCTATATCACAAGTAATGATACAGGAACGCAGGTAGTCACAAACGGTAATATATATCAGACGTATATAAATGATTAAAAAGAATTGCCTATACCACGAACCTAACTGCATAACTGAATGACAAGTTCCATTGTATCTTATGACATTTTATATTGTATTCACGTTCGCTTATATTTAACATTAGTATACTATCCTATCATTATGTGTTTATATAAAATGTTTACGTCCTGTTACTTTCCTTTGACATGTTAAGACTCTGATGAAATACACATCTAAATTAACATTACAAAGGTATAAAAATGTTTAGTAAATATGACACAAATGTTGCAGTGGATATCGATTAAACATAGAAAAAATTCTTGGCACGCTTATTTCGATTTTCAAATGTAGTCCTCATGAAATAGTAGTATAATATTTAACAACTGACATAATACTTCTTTCCGAGTTTCTGGACGGTTATACAGTGAACAATTAACATGGCCATATGATATATTTGCCCAGATGTTCTCATGGCAGCTTGACTAGTATTGCATTAATTGTTCAAGCTCGTAATTATAGTATAGCTGTTTAAAAATTGATTTCTGTCAATTATGTTTACACAGAAATGGCCATGTTTTGTTTCTCATTTGTTCTACATATATATTTATGTGCATCTAGTTACGAAGGGCATCGATTCAAGGTATCCATCCACTCAATCCATACATTTCCAGTTTGCATTCATCTTAGGTAATTTCTTATTTTTAATAGATTTTTTTTTATAAAATTCGTCACATTAGAAATGAACGGCATCTTAGATGCTAGACATCTGAATCAAAGGCACAGGTATATTACCACATTACATGCTGATAAATTTAATCTACACTGTAGAACAACCGTAGCCATTTTTCATGATAAATTTCAATGATAAATTATATCATAAAGTGTGTTATAATAGTACTTAAACTTATTTTGTGATAAGAAACTAACAATTAACAATATATTTTACTTTATAGTTACAGCCTTGTGTATGATCGTGCTACTGCTGTTGGTATTAATGACAACATTGATATATTATATAGTGAAGTAAGCATAATTTCCCTATTTTATCAAGTTTGTATATCCGGTCAGCCTTCATTGTATATCATCAAGCAGTGATTTAATACTTCTATTGTTAATATTCGTACATGAAACATGTTTTATCTATTGCAAATGAGGAAGAAAAGGAACGTGTTTGTGTTTACCTATTCCAATGATAATAATTTCAGGACAAAGAGAGACATAAACGTCTTGTATCTTCAAACTACCAATTGTAATATCAACAGTATTTCCAATAGACAGGGAGAAAGTGTGTATAATGAAATAGAGACAATTTAGTCACAAAGCCGAAGATAGTGAGAGTCATCGACCTATTGACAAGATACAAGATATATAAGGTGAACAGTTCTAGAACAATGCAACGAAAAAGGCACAATCGATCAATGAACATGAAGGTGTTTCTTCATCTGCTAAAACCAAGCAGTGAAATAATTTCAAATAAACTGTCAAAAGAATGTTCAACAACACAGGCTTAATCTTAACTCCCTAATCCCCCCCCCCCTCGCAAAAAAAAAAAACGAAAAAAAAAAACTCCCAAAAACCGAAACGATCACACAACAAGCCTCAGAAAACAAGGGAAAAAATATTACGTAAGTCTGTTCCCTTGTCTTAATCATGGGATTAACTGCTTCCGCAGATAAAATCATGGATGTAATGTGTAACTTTAAATACTTATATCCGAAACTTTTTATAAAAAATATTTGGGGAATTTATTTTTCGGTATATTATTCACTGACGACTGCCTAAACAAGAATAAATGTGTATATTACCTGTTACTGCTTTAATAATATGACAGAAGTTCATTTCCATATATCATTAACCGTTTGCAAATGTAAGTTTGTGTGTGTAAACTCGTTTTAAACAATAGCTACTAAACGATTGAACTTTCTTTTGTAAAAATATTTTTTATAAATCACTGAAAATAAAACAGCTAACTACCTATTATCTGGGAAGGGGAAACATTGATTGATTGATTTTTGTTTAACGTCACACCACGAATATTTCACGTACATGTATGTGGTGACGACATCTGCCTGATGCAGGGCATACAAATTTTGACCATTGCAATGGACCCACACGAACCAGTGATGGATCTTTAACGTGCCATACATACCACAACACGGGGCCTCCGGGTTTTTTTCTGTCTCATCCGAAAGACCGTACACCGGCATGACCAGAGCTGGACTCGAACCCAGGCCTCCCGGTCAGGAGTCAAGCTCGATACCACTAGGCCACGCCGGCTTAAAAGGAGAAACAACATTTGTTGTTCATATCATTTTTTCTTCAGAAAGTTTATCATAAAATAAAATCTTATGAAGTCTTAATTAGATATAGTGATAATGTTTTTTATCATCCATGAATGCCGATAAATTTGTTATTACTATCTTAAATATTACCATTTTTATTGACAATATATACTTAGTAACATTTCCTGTATTCACTTTACCTCGTTATCATTATTAAGCGGTTTAGGTTTTTGGGGATTTTTTTTTCCTTTCTGTTTAGAGTTTGTTTTCATGGCAATTTACGAGCAATGTTCAGTGTTCCACATGCTTTATCACAGAAAAACGAAGTGTCATGGGTGGGACACAAACCTTGTCACAATGTAAGCATTTATCCTCTGAGCTATGTCCGGTCTGATAAGTATAATGAGTATTACATACATGAGTGAAAAGTACAGAGACATCGCAGGTGGGTATTGGATATGTGTATTGCATTTATTATAACCCCTCCCCCCTAATCTCAAATTTCGTTCCAACTGAAATCAGAGCGATGCAAAATTATTCTAATAATATGTAGGCGGATGCATTATTTTGCAAGGCATGTCCTTGTTATCTGTATATATTTATATCCTAATCAAAGCACAAAACGCTGTCTCCGATGTAATCGTTACAAGGAAGTCTACAGGGAAAGTACACTATGTAAAGGTTAAAGTTGAACGACGAGAGATTATGCAATATGCCTTATTCATTCTATTCTTCTATCTCAACAGAAAGTTTTAACATGAAAATGTTTACACACAGAGCATTGTTATATTGCAGTGCTATAATGTTATGCACTATTCAATCATTTCCATTTAAGAGGAGTCCGTGTAGCAAGTACAGAGATAAGTCCAAGTATATACATGCCTGGACTATTGTTAGTGACCACGGCTTATAACCTTGTCAAATACTTCACTAATCTGACGATGACAGTTAAGGAAACATTCTTTGGTTTTGAATCCACTGAATTGTAGCCGAAATACTAGTTGTATGGCCTTGAAAAAGAACTGAAAACTTTGACTTTAACTCTCTTTGAGTGCCTTTTGGAACCAATATATTCAGATAAAATTTATTTATGCAATATGCCTTATTCATTCTATTCTTCTGTCTCAACAGAAAGTTTTAACATGAAAATGTTTACACATAGAGTATTGTTATATTGCAGGGTTATAATGTTATGCACTATTCATTCATTTCCATTTAAGAGGAGTCCGTGTAGCAAGTACAGAGATAAGTCCAAGTATATACATGCCTGGACTATTTTTAGTGACCACGGCTTATAACCTTGTCAAATACTTCACTAATCTGACGATGACAGTTAAGGAAACATTCTTTGGTTTTGAATCCACTGAATTGTAGCCGAAATACTAGTTGTATGGCCTTGAAAAAGAACTGAAAACTTTGACTTTAACTCTCTTTGAGTGCCTTTTGGAACCAATATATTCAGATAAAATTTATTTAAAAACACCTGAGTCGATAGAATTCGAATACTTACATTGCAAAAATTTTTAATACGTATAAATACTATGATTTTGATATCAGTATCCAGTTTTAAAATATTAGTATATAACGATGTATAGACGAAAATGTTTGTCTCTGATTTATTGCACCCAAAATTCCCTTTCAAATCCTTTTTCTTTAACAAAGACCCTTAAACCCTATCAAATTTGGCATCAGTGGAAAGGTCTTGACCTCACCTTTCATGTGATACCACTTGTAGAATTCTATCTTTCGATCCCACAGAATTATAACATTTTTTTATTTGTAAACAAAGGAGATTTCCCCTTGAAACCCGTTTTTCTTTAATAAAGACCCTTAAACCCTACCAAACCCTATCAAATTTTGTATCAGTGCTAAGGTCTTGACCTCACCTTTCATGTGATACCACTTACAGAATTCTATCTTTCGATCCCACAGAGTTATAACCCTTTTTTATTTGTAAACAAAGGAGATTTTCCCCTTGAAACCCGTTTTTCTTTAATAAAGACCCTTAAACCCTATCAAACCCTATCAAATTTGATATCAGTGGAAAGGTCTTGACCTAACCTTTCATGTGATACCACTTGTAGAATTCTATCTTTCGATCCCACAGAGTTATAACCTTTTTTTATCTGCAAACAAAGGAGATTTTCCACTGTGTACAATAAAATATGAATATGTAGCTTGAACAATCTTCATCGCAGTAAACACAAAACAAGTGATAAAAGGGCAGAAATATGCTTGCAAATAAGGGACTACTTAAAGCGTATGCCTATTCTCCGCATGAAACCAACCTATACATGTATACAAAGAAGTTTTTGGCATTTGTAGAAATGATTGCATGACTATTTAGTCGGGTAGCTAGCTATAAAGCTGCACAACAGCAATTTAAAAACGATGCTTCCACGGATCGTCTTGCAAGAACTATATAAGCAATGTCGACACACTGGCAATGTTGTTAAAAGATAACCGATACATTTTGCGGCAATTAGCCCGGTTTGAAAAGTTATCTTAAGCACGACTTCAAATCAGAAAAAAAAAATATGAGACAAGAGCAATTAGAGTGGTTTTGAATCCAAAACCTTTAAGACTTTTTAACTCGTTAATAGGCCGAGGTGATCGGAACAGGAGCAAAGGCAGTCTATATAAACAATTATATTGACAACATATTTCTAGAGTAAATTCAGCTCATCACCTCCGTGTACGTCAGAATTTTATTTCCCGGTCGAGGCAAAAGTAGATGTTGGTATGCGAGGGTCATGTTCTCAGAAAAGTACTGACCGGCAGAGCGTCATTGTCTCGACAATACTTACTGGATGTTGAGTAACATTCATCCACAAGAAAGGAGGAGACACATCCTGGTCACAGACTCTAGTAATTGTCAGAAATTTCGATATAGTACCAGTTACACCATGGTCATCCAAGACATTTTAATTGTATAG
The DNA here is from genome assembly GCA_035048485.1 of Pteria penguin. Classification (NCBI taxonomy): domain Eukaryota; kingdom Metazoa; phylum Mollusca; class Bivalvia; order Pterioida; family Pteriidae; genus Pteria; species Pteria penguin. The sequence continues at coordinate 63,955,078 of CM068584.1, forward strand.
CTCCATGGTGACTTCTGCCACATAACTGAGCCAATAACTCCTCTTTTTTTCTTTTACATGCATTTGAAATTTATCCGATGCCTTAATGCGGTCTGAATAGGTATAAACATGATCAACCGTTATTTCTAGCCAAAAAAAAAAAAAAAAAATACAAACAAAAAAATAAAAAGCAGGGGAAATGCATGATAGATCGTTACCTTGGTGTCTAATACCGTTTTAAAACCCACTCTTAAGGTATATTAAAAAGATTTAAAAAATGAAAGTAAACATCCTATCTATTTTCTCCCACTTCGTAATTCAAACACAGGAGAAAGAGGAGGCACCACTACGACCTGTCACTTTTTTTTCTGGATCCCCTCCTTGATACTTTTACATACATAAATTTGTATTGACTATTACGTGAAACCATATTCAACATTAGCTCTAATTTTACGAAATTCTATGTTAAAACTTTTTTTTACCTATCTAGCAAGGTTACTTCTACAATTTAACGCATACCTATCAATTGAATCTTATAAAAAGGAAATGCATGTATGGCAAAGATACAGGTGCCCTATTATTTCAGCGGCTTCCTTCCTCTACTTCAGCCATCCTTCACCTCTATTGATTTACCTTTCACCTTCATATGTATGACCTCAAGAGTACATTTAGTAAACAACAAAGAAGTACCGCAAGGTTACATCATATGAAAAGTGGTTATTAAAAATGTATCTTAAATGAATATAACGTTTACATCATGTGTTGATATCGCCACTAGTATTTCTTTCAGAAGATTTTCATTATGCAATCCACTTAAAGTGTCGCCACTTAAATTTTCCATTTTTCATATAAATACGCTTTCAACAGTCCTCTCTAGTCACTGTAATTACACGCCTTGTAAGGTAATCACCGCACGTGTCCTGTCTGTTTTTATGTGTGAATTTTATCCAGTACAGCAGTGGACAAAAAGAGGGTTGCACAGAATATTAGACCATATAGTAGGAGTATGGAATTTAAAAAAAATCATTCTTGTTCTATATCCACACTATAAAATATTCTTTATCAACAGACGCAACAAAAAGAAAGTTGTCATTGAATGACAACATTCACTTTCTATTATTGACTTTTCCAAAATATCTATCTTTAGATTATTGGTATCTACCCTTAACAATACTTTTTTAATATTCACACTATGAATGCAGCCTCACAAGAAGGGAGATAAACGTCCAGTACCATGTGACTTTAAACCTGCGAATCATTGATGGATTGCTATATTTAGTTTATCATTATTTGCCATTTCTTATTTTAACCCAGAGGCATTTTCTACGCAGTAACGTTGAGGCACTCCACGACTTCATTGACATTATAATCTACTGAAAACCGTATAATAAATTGAGTAAAGATTATTTCTGCAAAAGTGACAAAAATGCAAATGGTTTAACAAGGTTTAACACATTAAAAGTTTATCACTAGCTGTTTGTAATCACGTGACTGCTATATATGGCATGGTATTAGCAACAAACATTAAAAAAAGTGCCAAATTCCGAAATCAAATTTTGTTGTAAAACAATAAATGGAATCCTATAGATAATAGTTTTAGCTGTGTCCAACTTATAAGATGGGTAATTGTGCATAAATACTGGGATGGAATTTTAGAATGATGTAAATTTACCAGGAATGGTCTAATTAAATTGAAATTCTGTTGATATTTTAAAATGCAAAAGTTAGTAAAAGTAGGAAGCATTTCAAATATATATAGAGCATTCTTTATGTGAAATTACACAACAAATAGAGTTGAGGAAAAGTTTGCACTACAGCGTTTTCTTGGCATATTGATTGTTTCAGTTTATCCCGCTGCATAAAGTACGTTGGACAATAATGACGTCAGAATGACGTCATGTTATGGTATGTCGGGTTTTCTGCAACATCATATAACTCTGTATTGCCTTAACACAGCTGCATAGTAAACCAGTCATAACGAATTCCCGAAATGGTATATTTTTGTAGAATGTTCTACCCGTGTTATTTGGTGGAACTCGGTTATTAAGGACATATCACTTACCGAGATAACCCAATGCCTGTGTATGGTTTCACATAACCTGGTATTGTTTGAAGTAAATTGGAACTAATTAGATTTTACGGTATATATTAACAGTGCAGATAAACGTATTTCCTGTGCCAATATATAATGGTACACGGAACGTATAATTATTATTTTTCCTGGCCTCTGAAGGATAGATTTAAAGGCACACGATAATTAACCTTTGCTTGCCATTTGTATGAACAAAATTTAATAAAATATGTAATTGTTTGCTATTTTACTATCAATACCCGTAATACCCTCGTGAAAAATAGCACATACCCTTCCTGTCTTCTCGAACATTTTTGGATCTTAGACTGGATATTGTAACTTGTTTATGTTAGTTCTCAATATGAAGACATACGATAAAGAGATGCGATTGTATAAGATTAATAATCATTTTTAGGCGAACTTCAACGATCCAGACGGGAAGTGTATGAAAATAGAGATATATTACTCAGAATTGTCAGACAGAAGCACAAGGTATACGTCTGAATTCTTATTAAAGAGAAAATATATAACAAAACCTAATAAAACGCTTTTCTTAAACACAATGAAGTATGCCATATATTGCTATCTCCACACAATACAGCTTCCATATCAAAAGAACTTTTAATATGTGGGTATTTTTGTTATCTACCCAGAAACGTATTTCTTGTTAGAATTCTGAATTACACTTCCTTCCCAACATTCAAACTATTATGCGTCCCACAAAGAAGGGCGATAAAATGCTAGTAGCATGGGACTTTAAACTGCGACATGCCTATTAATTGCTTAGTTACGCGTATGTTCCTTTTCAATCAATGCACACAAAATGCTGGTTTATTATAACGGTATGTTTACAGAATACAGAATATTTGTCAGTCCCTTATTCCTTTTCTGGTAAACTCCAACATTGTCTATCTTTTGACATTGTAATGAGATACGTGACTTTATGTCAAAATGACCAGAGACCGTTGCGACAACCTGTCAGCAACGTCTGAAATAATTTCGGACAAAAATATCAAGGTAAGGAGAGAATATTACCTTTGACCATGGGCATGAAATGCCTGCGTGTTAGTAAAAACATTAATATAAATCTGGGCCAAGATTCATGTTTCAATATATCCCATGCAAAATTCTGTTTTCATTATTACCGGGGGCGATTATAGAGCGCCCTCTCCTTTCGTCACATATTTAAAGGTTAAAATCCAGATTTGACATTAAAATGACCAAGTAGAGTTTTCTGAGTGGACATTGTTGTTAACGACACCATATAACTAAAAGACCAATTTTGCAGCATCTAGTTTTAAAATATGATGAAAAATAAAACCAAAACAAGAATTCTAAACCAAATACATGTTAAACCCCCCCCCCCTCAAAAATACTATAAATTACAAAACTATCTAAAATTGAATACCTTTAGTACTGATGTTTAGTGACCCACCCCGACTATCTCTGCATCCTTTGGATATACTATCAGAATCTATATTCATTTGCTTTTTATGGCATTTTGTTTTATATTTACTTTTCAGGGTGAATTTTCAAAATACCTAAAGAGCATTACTTTTGATTACATATTAAAATAATGTTTATCGGCCAAGAGAGTACAAATAAGAACATGAATTTGAATGTTGCTTTGGTGGTTAATAAACTGAAGATATATCATGTTAATTTTTTTACCCATAGTGTCCGTTTAAACGCAATTGATATTTGCATATCAATACCTGAGATACGCAATGGACGTATATTTGTTTCTTTCAAATACCTATTCTTGTGTCGCACGACGTGATTTCGATTTAATTACCATTTAAACACACAGAGATCTTTTATTTCCTAACATATACTGGTACCAAACACATTGAATAAAATTTTATCTGACGGAGAGATCCATACTTACAAGATAATTTACCTTTTAATAAATCCGGTCTTAGTCCTGAGGTAGAAAAAATACATTGTTAAACACTCTGAAACTCTAAAAAAAATTATACGAAGAATAATTCAAAGAATATATGTCTCATCAACGACAACACTCGAACAATTTGCAATATCCAATGGGGTAGATGAATTAGTATCTTTTTTTATTTCAAGTAACACGACTGAGAAAAAACAAATGCATACTTCGGTAGTGGTTGTGTTGACAATTTTGTGTGATTTTTTTTATATATCTCGCCCCTGTGAGTAAATATACTACGAACATTTTGAAAATAATGAACAACGACGTGTTATTCTTCTCCATCATACATGTGCAAGTAGCTACTACATCATAACACCTTGTATATAACACATATGTTGTATGTGTAATAATTGACATTGGGTATCGAATAATTCAGTCGAAACTGCTTTAAAGCAATACAGTTATACAATATTGCAGTTGCAGAATATCCGCCAAATCATAACATGACATCATCGTAACGTCACGATGGCCGATTGAATTATATGAAGTGGTATTATCTGCCAAATATTAATATACCAAGAAAAATGCTGTAGTGCAACGTTTTCCTCAAATCAATTTGTTGTGTAATGTCACTTACAGACCATTTTACATCTGTTTGAAATACGTCTAGTTGGGTCTATGTTTTAGATTTTTAAATATCAAAAGAATTTTAATTTAATTACACCATTTTTGTAAAATTACCCCCATTAGCAATTTGATCTCAGCATTAATACACAATTACCTGTTATTAGTTGGACAAAAGTATAAATATTATTGACAGGCATCCATTTATTGTTTACAACAACATTTAATTACAAAGTTGAGCAACGGGCCTGTGCATTTTGTGAATGTGTGTTACTAATACTACATATGCTATACATAGAAATCACGTGATTGCAAACAACCAGGAATAAAGGGAGAGAGAGTGTGTGCGTGTATAACTCTACTTAAGTTAGCATTAGCATGTGAAAATGGTCAGAGCAAGGACAGTTTTAGATCACCTTCACATAGTTTGGATGATCTTGGGCTATAGGCCTGACATCCGCAGTCCATGAGACATTTCACCACAACCTGACATATTGTTTATATTTTGTAAATACACTCCCATATTCTGTATAAAGAGTTACAGTTAAGGAGTAACCCTACCCCTCCATTCAATATCCAACATTTTTTAATCCGGGACTTAATATTCTGATATATGCAGTTTGATTTCTGACGGATATAAAAAGACGAAATACTTTAGTACATAGACCAATTCAAGAGAAACTCTAATTGTAACGGACTCTACTAAATGCATTTAATTTATGATTGTGTCGGGTTTATCTAATAAACGATGTCAATCTTAAAAAGCATAAATAGATATAAAATGATAAGTAGAGGGGATCGTGTGATTACGGTAACTGTGACACTGAATATACATTGTCACTTAAAAATCAGTGTTGTTTCAAAAGCGTCTGTCCTTCTCTTCACCAACCCTTCCCTTCTATTGGAGTAGGGGTTTATTCATATATTTATGTATTTACTTTTGTTTCCATATGGACGACATATCCTTTGAAAAACTGCACAATGAACATTGGTTTAAAAAAGGTTTACATAGATGGAATTATATCTTTTCACACAAAATTTGGACCGTAAACGTTTTCTTAAACTTATGCAATCAATAAGATCATATAAATCACACATTACATTCATCTTTTACAAAGAAAAGAATGGTAGCTCATATATATTTTATCACGAAAATAATTATGCTGGTATAAAATCTTCAGAATATTTTGAAATTCTGTATCATTATATTATACTTTGCGAAAAAGACACAAATATCGCATTGCAAAGCAGAAAAGATAGCATAAATAAATCTTAGAGTGGAGTTTGAACGGGAGTTATAACTATAATACAAGAGTCATTTGCCTGCGTCGGCTACAAAACTTAACGTTTGTTTTAAGTAATCATCTCTGTTAACTCAAAATTTTATTTTGCAGTCCAGGCAAAAAAGGTATTTTACAAAAAATAATGATGAATGACACCGCACCCTGATGAGACTTTCAAGAATAGTTCTCGAGAAATAATCAAAATTCGTTGTTTATATTTTCTTTTTGCTTTAGTACGGTATATAACACCAAAACATACAAATCCGTGTCTTTTTTTATTATAAGTACCAAATAGGATACTGTAAACTGATAAATTTAATGGAAAATGGTCCATTGATGTAGACATGATGTCATTTACATTCAGTCCCTGTTCTAAATTGAAATGAGTTTGCTTTGTATACGGAACGTTGACTGTTGACTAAATTATTGACTATAAAACTATCACCTCATCAAAGCCATTTGCAGATGGGTGTTAGTATCAAATCCCCATCGCCAGGATCCAGCTAGTAAAGCTACAACAAATTTATTTTTATTTTTGTGCAGTAATCGAGGATTTTATTTTTAATGTTTGCATACGCTGCTCTAGGAAAGCAGGAAATCATGAGTGCTCTTATGATTCGCCGACTCAAATTATTTACCGTTTTGTGTTAATATAAGCACATTACAGTGGTCTGTTATATCATCAAATATACGAGCGTGTTATATACTTTCATCTACAATAGTTAATATCACATATACCCCTTTTTAATCAATTATGTATTGCAATTTACCCTTTTCTTTTTGTTTTTTACTAGGGAAATATAGGTAACTCCTATTAACTTCATCACTAAAGGGGAATATAAATTGGTGCCAAATCGTTAGAATATATTGATGAAAAAAATTGCCCCTTATAGTAGACTGTTTTGTTTCTGTGAATTTTCAGACGGAATTCGTGCACTATGAACTCAAACCTTTGAACCATTTTACACCATTGGCATGTACAGTCATACGGGATTGTCAACAACCTCCCCCACCCCTTTCCCTTCCATACTGGACTCGTTTATATGTTGCAAAATAAATGTAGATTATCATGTAAAAAGAATATTGACTATTTACTAATCAGTTGACTATTAAATTTTCACGCTTAAGATGCCAAGTTCAGATACAAGAGGATATCAGGGAATCCCCACTCACTTTCCCAATACTTAAATTATTGGGATTCATATTTTCACGGAATTAGCTCTACTCCTTGTGCACTAATTTACGCATACACTAATACTAGTTTGAGCGATCTAAAGTTTTATTAGTTTAATCAATGATGGCTCCCCAAACCATGACGCCACCGCCGCCAAATTTGTCACGCTCCGTTATGCAGTTTGCGGCAAAACGTTCATGGCGTCTTCTATAAATGCGCTGTCTTCCGTCAGCCATGGACAAATTGAATTGATTCGTCGCTGAACACTACGTAATTCCAGTTACGCCGATTAGTAAGGATGTTCAGGGACCATATCAGACGATTTTTTCGAGGGCGAGGAATTAGGATCAAGCCTTTCAATGGGCGACGGCATAGCAAACCTTGCTCATTCAATCGTCGGCGTACTGTCCTGGGGTGGTTTTGCCTACCGTGACGACCTATCACATCTCTTGACGTGCCTACGGCTGTCGCAAACCTGTCACGTAGATAACGTTGTCTTATGTAGACGTCTTGTCGTTACGCGTGGCTGACCACTTCGAGGACGATCCTTAACACTTCCTGTGGTCTGATACTTCCGTACAAGTCTCGTGCTTGTAGACAAATGGACGTTCTAAAAGGCCAAGAACAGCATAACTCTGTTATTCAGGGTCTCGGCATTTCATGCGTTAGCTTTAATGAAGCAAAGTTTGAAATCAGGATAGATAAAGGCACTAGGTACCAGTATACGTTATTTCTGAAGAAAATGACTCAATGTAGAACACGTGGTCGAGTACTTTTTGAAAAGCGCACGGGTGAGCAGTATTACGTTATGGCTGAGTGATTTGTCTCGCCGATAGCATGAAAGATACTGCAATCGCACAATTTCAAGCAGATATTCAAATAGATTTATTTTCAAAACATTTATGTTTTTACATGGGAAAAAAAACATATAGGCGTTTTTAAAGTCCCTGAGTATATTAACAAATATACGTTTTCATTTCAAATATCCTCATTAGGTGTGGCATTAATCGAAATGTCTTTTACACAATATCAGAAAAAAAAGTTAAGTGTGCAGTCTACGAGGTCATTCATTGAACAACTTGATCATCCATTCTCTTTTAAATAAAATCAATAACTTCTTTTCGTATTGATATTGTAAAATCAACTACATATTGTGGTCCACACATATGTAACAGGGAAAAGAAAGGCAACTCCTGTAATTCATCACTAAATGTAATTATAATCTGGTTTTAATACTTTAGAATATATTGAAGTATACTTTTATATTATATTTTATTAAATGGAAATCGCCTCGATTAAAGATTATGCATAAGGGTCTACAAAAAATGTAGGACGCTATTCAGCATGACAGCTATTGATGTTTACAGTGAAGTGTGCCATATTTAAGAAGAGGTTAAAATGCCCCGCATATGTTTAGCTAAATTCAGGACTAGAAAGTAGCAACTTAAAGATGTCGAACTGTAATAGCTGCATCTAAAATCAACATCAACATTCTGCAATATGCTTTAGAAATGCGTGAGTCAGTTAGCTCTGTTTACAAGTTTATAGTTAGCGTGAATATATACCACCAGATGATAAACGTGGATACAGGGAAGTCCACCTAACCTCTTTCCATGGGATTTTTTTTCAAAGCTCGGGTTTTTTTTCAATTTTGCAGAATGAATCCACTCTCAATTTGGTCTTTGAAATGTTACACCTAAAGAGTCACCTCTTCTCTTCATATCCTTTTCCAATATTTCTATATTGGGGAACTAATATTCCTACACGTACAGTTTCTACAAAGGGCCATAATGACTAAAAATGTTTCTGACAGTCAAAATACTCTTCTTTAAAGTCATAATTGAATTTCTGAGGGAAAAATAGTCAGTCGAAATGCATGCTAAAGTTTCCCTCGAGTAATTGGGGGTATATCTGAGCATACACTCACATGCATCCTTTATTTTTGAAAACTGTTGAACACTCACCCCCCAACCCCCTTCCACGTTTTACATTAGATCCTTGTATTTCATTTATGATATTCATGTGTTAGATGGAATTGTTGGTGCAATCAATTAATCTTCGCTGACCAGTGGACACACGTCATTGATCACGGCTTAAGGAATCTATTCAGAGAAGACTAGTATGAATTGTATACTGCGATATTTTGTCTTAATTCAGCGGAAATTTATTACGGTAAAGACTTGACTCACTAAACGTTGTAGCCAAGACTTTCACAAAAAAAGAGATAACAATTCTGAAATCACTCTTGGATAAAGCACACAGTAACACGCAGAAGTGTAACATAAGTTTGCCTACTAAGATAAAGATAATCAATTGAAGTTAAAGCCTAAATTCGTATTAGGGTTTCTTAAAAGATGTAAGCTATAACAGTTTGACCTTATCGAAGTAATGTCAATCCTTAATGCGTAGTTAATATATCTTTATGACAAAATGTAAAACATTTTATCATTTTGTTATTCAAGGGGGAGAGGAGGCTGCTTTTTAATGGTCAATTCATGACAAACTCAGCCATGGTGAACGGATGAAAGTGATTATGGCGATGACTTTATCCAATGTCTATCATTAAATGCATACATGTATAGCGAAACATAAAAGAGAGAAGAAATGTTACATTTGTGTTCCATTGTAATGCGAACCATCACAGGGGCCGTGTTATTTCATTAGCTTCCATCCTCTACTCGATCCATCCTTCACCTTCATTTAGTTAATCGATTATCCTTTGTTTTTCCGTGGGCGATTATTCTATATATAATATCACAATTAATGCTAGTCCATAAAACAAAATTGAATTATATTGAATTCCCATGATTTGACAGAGTTTAGGTAGTGAAAATACTGAAAGAGTATATCTTTATATCCTAATTCATAGGTTCAACGAAAGTCAATGATACGTGAATAACACTGACCACGATAAACAAATACTGCATGAAATATTTACTATGTGTAAACAAAAATTGTACGAGCTATGCATACTTTTTCTTAGAAGTAGCCTCCTCGTGTGTCGCATAAAGCAATAGTAAACTAGTTACCATTTTTCTTTATTTATTAAAAGAAAAAAATTAATTAATATATGCGTTACTTGGCCCATGGATAGCTCGGTTCATGAACTGATTAGTTTGATTTCCTGCTTAATCATGCTTTATATGGCAAAGAAAAATAACTCTTCTTCACTTCTTCTAACAAAATTTCATACGTATCGGCATTTAATTTTTTCATTATTCCCTTAGAATTGTATATTAAATGACTAGAAGAACAGGCAGACAACGAAACTGGAGAGAACTTTAATTATGATCATTACTTCACCCTTTAAAAGTATAAGAATTAATTAAACGGGGTTAGGTGATTCGAAAGCGGTCTGAACAGGCTAGGAAGGTTTTATATAATAAAATAGGCCCTAAACTACAGAATATTGACTGCCATCTTAATTCTCTAAATTTAAAATAATAAATACAGCATATATATATATATATATATATATATATATATATATATATATATATATATATATATATATATATATATAGATAGATAGATAGATAGATAGATAGATATGGGGATGTTTACTGTAAGTCTTCAATTTATTAAGAATTTAAATCCTATAAATTCCTGGATTGCCATCTTATAGTCATATTTAGGATGTAGTTCTCCTTTGATTAAGATTTAAAGAAATGTTTCTTCATGTTTGACTGGATAAATACCATCGCATAAAATGCCCATCTATAGTATTGGATCCCGGATTTCCGAATTAAGGGGGGGGGGGACATTTGCGGAAGTACTCTCGCCATCTGGGGAGTCCAATCCGGAGTTTTAGTCATATTACTTGAAGCAAAACTTCCATCCTCTTCTGAACCGCCACTAATATTTCATAACCTTGCAATGGGTAAGGTCAGTCGGATATTATTTTTCTGTAAAAATATGAAAATAGATATGGCGATAGTTTTGCAGGGGCATTGCAAATCAAAAACACAATTACTATTAAACTTTATTTTGTGCTCTTTCAAGGCAAAGAAAGATAACTCTTATCTCCTTAATGGCAAACGTTATATATCCTTTGGTACTAAATCTTTTAATTCCATTTTATTAGGTTTACAGTACTCTTGATGAATAATTCGGTTTTCCTTAAATCAAGAATTTCCAAGTTAAAGGAAATTGACTATTCAACACATAAAACTGAGAGCGATACACACATACTCTTCAATATAAATATATGCACGACCGGTATATACGTTTTCATTTCAAACAGTTTTTTTACTACTATAACAAATAGAATTGATTTAGAGTATGGTCTAATGGGTCATCTGGTTGGCCCACGTATAGATGGATTTCCCAAATGGGTCAAGTGACTAGCAACCACGCGCCCTGACACTCAGAAGGATTTTGCCGCCAAAATAATTATTCAAAAGCAGATGTATTTAAACGAGACTTTCGTCATCAAAATGTCAAACACTTTCCTATAGAGATAAGATGGATGATTTTAAAAACAGAGACAAAAGGGTGGATTTAAAGGGGTTTGGGAACCTCTCCCCGCCTGGTTTCCTTTTATTTCATTTGTTTCTCTTTTACCGTTTCCTTTCTTTGATGGTCAGTTCATGTCATTAGCATTTACTATGTACACGTATTTATTCTGACATTGAAAATTTACTTTTAAAAAAAATATCTGAAGTATATGCAATTTTGGCATCATATCAAAATTAATATTGAAGAAATGAAGGTTGTGTTCTTCAGCAGACAGACAAAATCCTGTGTCATTGTAAAAAAAAAACCAATGTAAACATGTATCAGATTTCCAAAATTTAAATAATTTCCCGGGAGCCTCCTTCACCCCCCTACATAAATGGTCCACCCCCTCACCTCTCGTCACTTCGTGTCTGGGGTCGGCCCTTTGGGCCTCTTCCAACCCCCCTCCACACACACACACACGCACATCAGCTTCTGGATCCGCCCCTGAGACATGCAACAGGTGTGGTATGAACAAAGCCTATTGTTACTTAAAACATTGTCTGTAGGAAGTCCGATCTGATTAAAAGCATATCTTTATTCCGCTTCTCTATTTGTACCATTTCGGATAAAGATCAGGCAAAACTCCGTGAGGGGTCATGTTCTGGTGAACTCTGATGACGTTTCAGTCAGCGAAACCATTATTTCCATAGCCAATCAATGACTCGGCTAGGCACGTGATAGTGACGCAATATGTAACAAGCACTTTTCAAAAACTACCTTGTTAGTCACGCACGCTGAACATGTTAATTTCATTCCTAGGAATTTGTAGCCGTTCTACTGACTGGCTGAAAATCAGAGTTCACCGGAACATGACCCCGTACGGAGATTTGCCAGATCTTTATCTGCAATGGGATAAATTGGGAAGCGGAATAAAAATATGGTCTTAATCAGATTGTAGGACATCATCGAAAGATATGAAAGGTCGTAACATTATTACGAACGTGACTTACCCCAATATATACAGTTTTTTTTTTTTATCAACAGCCCGTATGTTTTACAAGCCATTCTATGAAGTCATACAAAGTTTGGATAGTTTTAATTATTTTGACTCTGGTTATTTTAGGATATATATATTTTTTTCTGTTTCTTATCATAAAAATCCTCATATTCAGTTGAAATCGGAATACTGATAGCGATCATCAAGACGGTTTCCGCACAAGATGTCAAGTAGATGAACTGCTGAAAATAGTATATATTATCTATATCCTCATATCAGTTAAGTCTTATTTGTATCAACAATATTTGTTAAACCCTAGGTGTTTCTTTTAAGGTTTTTGTTGTTGTTGTTTTTACCACTCATTTCTTTGCCCCATCTATTTGCACAACAAGCGGCAACACAGATTTTATTATGTTTTCGTTTATTAATTACAAATAATATATCAACAATGACAATATGGCGGCAAAATCCATCAAAAGTGTAAACAAACAGATTACTTCATGTGACAAAACCTTAAAGCAGCCAGGTAAATGATAAACCAATATCGAAATCTGATTGGTTAAGAAAAACCAAATATTTTATTGTATTTGATTACCCAACATTCCTCATTAGCCGTATATTCTTTTAGTATAATACATCTGCCGCTACCCATCATCCGTATATTATTCTAATATACCCCCTCCGCCGAATATACCTTTGATATACCCACGCCTCAATTGGGTGACATCATTTTATCGCCAGACGAGAGTAAACAATATGGAAGAGGGATGATTTGTAAATAGAAGTGAGGATGAAATAAACAGAGTTCGAATGCAACTCAACTCGAACACTATTAAGAGCAGCAAAAAGGCAGCGGGGATATTACGAAAACATTTATACAGGTTCAAAAAGGCCTTAAGTGAAATAAGTAAGTTATACAGTATATGACAAGGGAGGATACGAAAATACTGAGGGCATGAAATAATTGTATTGTGTGAAAAAGGCCTTCTGTGGGATAAATTCGTTATACAGTGTTTTACAGGGGTTATACGAAAATATATTGGGTCCATTGAAAAACAGTTGTATTGGGCTCTGTTTCGTCTCCCCCAATACGACTTTGTTTCATTGACCCAATATATTTTCGTCAACCCCTTGTAAAACACTGAATTACTAACAATATGCGACTATTACGTGCATCCACTATTGTAACTGATGTTTTGCCCTGCGGAATGCCTAAGCTCGTAGTTGATAGTCACGTGACCCATTTGAGAAGGCCATCTATTGGTCATCAAGACCATTATCTTAGCAAATGGGACCATTACCTTTTCTGTGGTGGTCTCATAAAATCAAGAAAGGCAACTCTAATTTCCTCCATCATGACTTGTAATCATGATACGGTAACCAATGTACAGATCTCAACAGAAGAGGTAGTATATAGATATCTGTTATTTTTTATTGCGTAGATAGAATTCATACTTAAATGTACGACCACCAGAAGGAACAAACCACTCCTTAGTTCATATTTTAAAGAAGGCGTCCCAACTGGGTATCCTTGCACAACGCCTATAGGCCACATGATCAACGCAGTAACATTAAGGCTCTCTACGAAGTCATTGACACTATAATCTACTGAAAACCGTATAATAAATTGAGCAAATGTTATTTCTGCAAAAGAGGCAAAAATGCAAATTGTTTAACAAGTCTAATGCTTTTACACATTAAACGGTTATCCCTAGCAGTTTGGAATCAATTGACTGCTATATATATTATATGTAGTATTAAACACATTCAAAAAGTGCAAGGGTATATTGTCAAATTCGGAAATCAAATTTTGTTGTTAACAATAAATGGAAGTCTTTAGATAATAGTCTTAGCTGTGCCCAACTTATAAGATGGGTAATTGTGCATAAATATTGGGATGGAATTTCTGAATGGTGTAAATTTACAAGAAATGGTCTAATGAAATTGAAATTATGTTGACATTTTAAAATGTAAAAGTTAGGCCCAGCAGGAAGCATTTCAAATAGATGTAGAACAGTCTTTATGTGAAATTACACAACAAATGGAGTAGGGAAAAAGGTTGCACTACAGCATTTTTCTTGGCATGTCGATTGCTTCAGTTTATCCCGCTTCATAAAGTACATTAGGCCATAGTAACGTCATGTTATGGTTTGGCGGTTTTCTGCAACATTATATAAATGTGTATTGCCTTAACACAGCTGCAAAGTGTATAATATTGATACAGAACGTCGGATGTGAAATTTCCAGAGACAAGAAAATGTATGGTTTCCGCTTGACCATGAACGCGTAGTAACACTGTCGGATGTGAGGTGTGTAAAAATGATAAAGAAAATATTGCCATCATATTAAGCAGTAGTTGGGTGGGGGATCTTGTGGTTAAAACCATTATTTCAGGAAATGTTTACATTACTGTATCTATTCCATTTTTGAAAGGGTGACTTCACTCATTACTCCTTTACTAAACATTTACAAAAAAAAAAAAAAAAAAAAAAAAAAAAAAAAACGATGACACCCTAATCCGCTTCCATTTCTGGGACTGTGTCTTGATACTATGACGTTTTCAGGTATGCACTGCATTACGTTATCACATGTTAAGACATAAAATGATTGATTATACATTCCAAACAACATTTATCCCGATTAACTATTTTGAAACTCTTTGCTCAAAGATGAAAGTAATAATGCATCATTAAATCCGTACTTGAAGTTGTATATCCTACAGTTCGGTATGATTTCAAAAATCAGTGCATGTAAAAGAAAAACTGTACTCGTCTGGATAAATAATTATCTTTGCGTTAAAACATTTTTGTTGCTTCAGACCCTCGGAGATATCACAATAAAAAGAAAATAAAGTGGGTATTCCATAAATACATCCATAACCTGACTTCAAATACGACTCTAAAAGAAAACGATTTCAGTAAATACCAACTTTAGCAGACTTGAATTCAGATTTTTAAAGTTACTCCTCAAGTTTATTTACCGAGCCCTTCACCAGTGTCCATGATGCGGCGGGTTCCGAATTTGATCACGTGATAAGTTGGTTGTAAACATTGTTTAAATTAACTTATAATATGCACTGTTTTAGCGAACATAGGGTATACAGCTTTAAGTAGCTATATATGGCGAATGTGAAATTTGATACCATCACTCCGAGTGGAACAGTCACAATGACCTTGTTATTCACTTCTTATCTGTAATTGCTATTTAGGTATGAACTCAATATCGGATAACATAACGTTACACAAATAATGGTACATTTAAAAGGGCTGTACACAATGAACATACGAAAGGAATGCGTTTTTCTCATCTTTTATTTAATAATATTCAGTAAAATTGATAAACAATTGAAATGCATGATTTGTAACCATTTAGGTCCTAATAGAAATATACACTTTTGTGTTTCATTTATAGTATATCAGTTTATATAGTAGATCAGTTTCAGATTTTAATCTACATGTATTTTTCTTTTTCTCTACTTTCTCTGGACTGAAGTCAACAAATTGAATTTGTGGGTGATATATTGTTTTCTTTGAAGTTAAATTGAAGAAGTGAAAGATTTTGGGGAGGGTTGTTGTTGTTGTTGTTTTTTTTTTTTTTTGTATTAAATTCACTGACTCCAAAATATTTACTTATGTTGATAATAAGTACAAAAAGATTGCAGCAATGATCTACATCGAATACTTTCGAATCGGCAAATGACGATACTGCATGTTACACAAAAAGATTTACATAAACAATGGTATCAAGTGAACGACAATGTAATAATTGATGTAATAATGTTATAAGTAGTGGTAAATGTTTCGGAGCTATTTGTTTCTTCGTCAGCAGATGCTTATCGCATTGCGTTTGTATCGAGAATGACTGGTGAGAACTGTTAAGGCGTATTTATATATAATAGAGAAGATTACAAGTGGCGACATCTATGGTGGCTATATATAATGAAAACCTGTTATCGCGGTTGAACTTTTGTCTTTTGTTTCTTATTTTGTTGTCGAGCGAGTTTATCGTTCACTTTGTTGGACTGACTATATTATGATGGTTAACACAATGGCGCTGCGTTCTTAGTAGCTATATATCTTCAATGTTGTGGTTTTGGATTGTAGATGTTGGTAGGGGAAGACCATATGGTACTGAGGGAGAAGGTGTACATATTCTAGGACGTCATTTCATCAAAAGGCATAACTTTAGGCCTAAGACTGAGCTTAATCGAAGACTTACGACCAAATTTAGGCCCGGCCTAAATCGATTTCATGAAAGGGCGTATTTAAGAGCCATATTTAATCTTTGTATTTGGGCCGAAGCTCAAAAGACCTACACATGCGTAATTTTATTGTCGTTTTGAAATAAATTAACAAGTGGGTTTTTTATCTGTATCTTTGACACCTTTTTAGCTACCAGGGTTATATATCTGCTAGACTAGCAACGTCACTGGGGAAGTTATATGGTCGTTACGAGAATCTTATTACTCCATATGATATCTCGTTATCCAGACTTTTAAATGATATTCTGGACTGAGACCGATTCTGAACATTTTGAATAGATTTTACACCTTATATACCTTATGGGGGGGGGGGGGGGGGGGGGGGGTTACAAATGGCACGTGAGAAATGTCTGTAGTATGAGACATAGTTATGAAAACATACATGTGCCGCTGTGATATCAGGACATTGATTTTTGTTGGCTGTAAAACAGAGAAGAGAAAGGAAACCTGTTATAAACATTTCTGTGTTTGATAAAAAGTGCATGTCTTTAAGTCAGTCACTGGTCCTTATCTAAACAAATTCCACATGTAATATATGTATATGAGATATAATGCTTTATATAATTGTTTCGTAATTAATGATTCAGTATTCCTTAGCAGAATAGCAGTAGCATCACCCGTGTTCTGGTGAAGAAATGATTCAAGAACACTTGTTTCCTTCCTGGATAATAAGAGAAAACTAAAAAAAATGATATAAATTTTGTAAAGAAATTTTATTTTAGAATCAAGATGAAGTGTATGGTTTTAAAAGATTTTATATATTCACTTTTTCCACTCATTCTGTACGTTACAGCAGTATCAAATCATTGTGTGTGATATTTGTTCTTACTAGCTGTACTTATGTTTCGTATCCATCCTGGAGAATACATAGACAAAGGTAATTTAGAAGTGTTGTTTTCAGTAAATACCTTTACAGTGTCTATGTTCTACGATATAGAATTTCCAATCCAAGTTTCTCTGTTGTATTTTGTCAATGTCTGGCATGGAATCTCTCTTTCTCAAACTCATAAAAGACTGAAATATCACTTTTCGCATTCAAGAGAGCAGTTACGAGCTTGACGACTTTAACATGGCCTTTCTTCTTGTTTTTATCGTACCACTCCTGGAGCATTGCGCGTATCAACCCAACTGTTCTTCCTTTAAAGTTCTTCAGAAGTTTCAAAATGTCATCTGCTTTTAATCCTAACTCTAATCCCACATGGATGTACTCACTCGATATCCTATCAGCGACAGCATGTAGAAGTTCACTGTGAACATCCGTTTCTAGATAATCCGGATCCAAAAAGAAAGCTTTGAGAGAAAAATATATTCATAAGTATATATAAATTTATTAGATCGATTGATATTCACAATTTTAATATATACTATAAACCATCATCCTGCATGTGGGATGTGTTCTTGCAAGCAATGTGATTGTACTGTCATAAGGTCCCATATTGTGGGAACCAAATGAAGAGAGTTGTTCGTGTCAGTATATATAATAAGAACGTCATGTTGTTGCAGTGTTATATTCAAGTGAAGATATGGGAATGTATCGAGTAACAGATCTGGATCTTTGATATAAGGAACGGTAACTTATATTTCTTTGTAGAAAAGATAGTAAGAAAAGTCAAGCTTTGGGGTAAAGGTAAAAACACATCATCGACTTAAACCAAGGAAAGTAGAGGAAAAGCACATTCTATACAGACCTGTGAAAAAGCACAGCTATTCTCCATCATAATTAATCAAGGCAGAAAGTAAAGATGGATAATCGGTTCCATCGTTAACGATATAATCGTGCCTATTTTCCAATGGACTTATGTAATGAATTGAATGTATTTTACATTATGAATAAAACGTGAAAACCAAGTGTTTTTACATAAAAACAAAATATTATATTTTATGTAATTAAACTTACGGTACTCATCCTTCTGATTCATAACCTATAAAACATGAAAAGTCCGTACAAACAGAAGCATTAAATAACATAAAACATACAACAGAATATTGTGCCTTCCTAGAAAAAAATGTCGGCAAAAAGATAAAATCAACTCAGTCACCAAAAAAAAAAAACAAAACAAAAAACAAAACACCCCCTCCCCCCCAAAAAAGTAAACAAAAAAAAAAACAAAAAAAAAACAAAAAACAAAAAAAAAAAAAAAAAAAACCAAACAAACCAAAAAAAAAAAAAATAATAATAATAATAACCAAACACACCATAAATAAGAAGAAAAAATGAAATATCCCCGAATGGCATTCAAATTAATAAAACTGCAAAATTAAATACAAACGAATAACATGATATGGAGCATTAATACACTTTAGATGATTGAGGACAGTTATTAAAATACTATACCTTACGTATATAAACAGTTTTTTTTTTCTTTTTTTTTGGGGGGGGGGGGGGGGGGTGTTTTGTTGTTTGTTTGCTTGGTTTTTATTTTTTTGGATTCAGGTAAATAACAAGTATAGTTTTCAAATTCGTGGTTTAAAAAGGCTGGTATAGGTTACATTTTTTTTTGGTAGTTATTTGAAATTTTTGTTCTATCTTTTTAATACAAAAATATATTAAAGGAAATTGAAAACTATATTTTGAATATGCAATATACCTTGCAGAATATGTGGGGATTGATTCTTGCTTGATGTAGAACAAGCCTTAGTCCCGTCACCTTGGGCGTCCGTTCCTTATTTTCCGCTTGTCTTTTCCACTCCATCAGAATCAGCCAAGCAATATCAGATTTTCCAAGTTCTGTGTATTCGGATTGCAAATCGTCAGCAAAACGTTCATGGTTGTAAACCTTTGCAGCAAGCGGGTATATGTCATTATCTGTTAGCCTCGAAGCCACTCTCATCAGAAACAAATCATCTGGTTCATAGTTCTCTTGAGTTACATCACCTATTTGATATTACTTCTTCTGATTATTTTCAAGAAATTCTATAAATGTATATAAGCCATAAACACGTACACTACTCCAAACATCATTTCTACGTTATTGTCAATTATTGAGAACATGAGTCAGACCTCCCGACAGAAGGCGTGTTTGCAGATTGTGTTAAAGTGGAATGCGTAAAACATTTCCACCAGTACATGTAGATCCAGTTCGACGAATGTGTGATAATTAAATTCCACAGTATACATTATTATATCTTTACATACCGATTGCATTTCCTCTATATGCAAATTAAAAAATAAATTGAACACCATTTCCCGACGTTTAGATTGAGGTCATTACCCCTCACAATTATGTCACCTCATAGGTTGTGCGGCAATTTTGTCAATTTACCCCACCCCTGAATTACAATTTTGACAGGTAAAAAGGGGCATCCAACCGGCTCAATGTTTTATAAAATAAAGCAAAAAATATAAATAAAAGGAATGTTTTTCATTTTGTACGAAGTAGACTCGTTAAAGAGTAAGGTGTTGTATTAAATTTTCGGGAATATCTCTTTGTAAGCCTAAGTAATAAACAACAAAAACTAACACACCAACCAAAATCGCAAGATATCAGAATACTCATCGGTTTTTCCTGTTAATACCATCAATTAATTACTGCAGTCGTAAATATATATATATATATATATGGAATGTTCAAAAATTGAACAGAATATTCTGCAAATATATTTCTCAGTATGTAAAACTTTAACTATATAATTTGATTTACTGCTTTTATAAGCAATATACATGTTGCGCTATGCAACTTGTATATACAAGAGTGTGAAATTAAGTGAAAAGCAAACAAATGAGGTGGTCAACCCATTATTATATCCAGTTCATATAGCAATGTTGGCACTACACTTAAACGATTCACTATTTCTGAATTACAGATTGAAAGAACCTACGTTTGCGACTTTCCTGACAGCCCTCGCATTGTTCATGCTCTCCTTTCTACAATTAAACGTAAAATATAAATAAATACACTAGATGTATTGAAGCCAATAACAGTGAGTGAAAACTCTTTTTTTTTCTTATATGTCGATAATTAGTCCCCTACCGAAGCCGACTTTAGGTTCGTACTCCTTATGTTCTTCTGCTCCTTAGTCCGCCTGTTAATCCAGCTGCAAATCAGTTTTCCGAGCTTTTCTTTTCTTTTTTAGTCATGCTGGCAGATTATCATTTTATTTTAGTACATTGCTTTAACATGGCAGGTTACTGATCAGGGCCCATGATCGGTATACCCTAAGAGTACTCTTAAGTCACTCGTAGTTTAAATGTACAAGTCGCGTCATATGTACGAAATGTCGTAGACGTAACCTACGAGAGATTCAAGTCGTAAATCTACAAGTGTTATAGTAGCATTCGTAAAGTTATTCTTATTTAAATAAAAGCGTATGATTTAGTGATACGTAATTTCCTGTACGGAAAGACCACTCTTTTCGCTGCCTCTCTGCCGGAAATGTGTTCTAAAATTGCTGTTAATGATTGAGTTAATTTTTTCATGTTATGAATAAGCTTTCTAGATTTAGTATAAACATTATGTTCAAAAGGAAATTCGTCCTAGGTTATACATACACGTAACACATGACGAAAATCAAATAGCCAACTGGAAAAGTAATATTCTAATTTTGTTTCTATTTTTATATTTGATTGAGAAGAGATGGAGGGGGCCTGAGGAGGGTGTCTTGAACATTATTGTACTAGATCTAGACTGACAGAAAGAAGAGGGAGTTTTTTTCTTTTTCTGTTTCGTCACAATCCGCTTGACTTTATAGATGTACATGAATGTTGTATATGTGCTTATCGCGATAGTTTTATCACTTTGAGGGCGAATTTTGAAGTATTGCATACAATTCCATGACGTCACATCATGTTTACAAGCACATCGTGTACAGATGCATCTATGGAAATAAATTCATAAAGTTATACATCTGTAAGATGCACATTTTGACTTTAATATGAAAAAGTTATAGATCATTTTATATACTTTATGCGTGCATTTGTGCTGCGTAAAGTAAGTCAACTTGTTACTCGGATCATTACGTAAGTACACACTCACATCAGCTGATGAAACATACATTTCTTTGAATTAAGAATGTAAGTAAGTAGACTTACACCATTGTCTGGAATTGGCGTAAGAATTAGTAAGCCAAACATTTACACATATTGATGACACGAGCTCCTGAAATATTTGATGCCTCATTTGTTACTATGGAGTATATGGACAGCATATGCGTAAGAGTACTTGTAATGTTAAGAGTTCGTAATTATATGAAATATCTAGGAGCTGTTTTGCACATATCATTTACCAGTACGTCAGTTTCTCGTAATCTCTACACGTGCTCGTACATCTACGAATCTTTGTAGATATGGCACCAGGTTCAAATTTTGTTCAGGTCCATTGATTGTTTGCTAGGTTTTGGCCCTTGGACTTCTACTAAGTTTCACACATTTTCTTTTTGAGGTCCCAGAATATCATTTGATATTTAGTATAATACTTTGCCATGACTAGTTACAGAACATTTTTGAATTTTGCTCTAACATAATAACATAAATGATTTTATCAATGTAGTATGAGTCACTCATGCATTATATATTCCACGAAATGTACTTACAGTCACTTATAAATGGGTACATTGTATAATTTGTTAGGGACAGTAGGGGGATTTCTTGCTTATCAACACTTTCAGAAGGTGTTTTTATGTTGAAATAAACTTCGTCGGTTATATTGCACTCTAACGTATATTCTGTTAGTGCTTTGTCCTTGCATATAAAGAGATTTTCACTCTATAACGGTTTTCTCTATCAGAACCGAAATTAGACCTTTTCCTCTGGTATAGGTAAATTGTATGTCGGTCTTTGTACGCAATATTGGATATTTACTAAAAGATAATTTTGTTTTCTCAATTTGTTTTCATGGTTTTAGAAGTGAAATTTAATCTTTGAATTTGTAATAATGTCAGTGTCTTCATTATGAATTTATTTTCATTTTAATCGAACATCAATCTAAATAAAATCACCTGTTTGGGATACGTTTACTACCACCAATAACATCTGCCAAAACTCCTTTGAAAAAGTTCGTTCCAGTGAAATCTTTATTCATCAATTAAAATAGAGTTTTGACGGTCCTCGATGTGCAATGTTAGGTAATTTACATCGAAAAATAAAAGAAGAATTATAATTTGCCCCGAAACTCCATACTCTCGATCCACCTCTCTGGATCTGTACATGACATTTCTGGGTTTATGGTCTGAAAATTTCTTGTTGTTTTTGTTCTTAACACATATAAATGAAGTGTTGACTGGGACGACCTTTTCAACGGGGTTACACCAGATGCTACTTGTGGAGTACGTAGTAAACGGAACTGCAACAGATTATTTTAATTAAATTTAATCGCTCATCTTCTGATGTATTTTGATAACGTATACATTATTTTTGTAATGTATGTCAGTGATTCGTAAGGTGTCACAGTGAATCTGATATTACGTCAATCACTATCCATAATAAACTAAAACTATACAAAATATGAACAAACATCGATAGAAAACTGACCTCAATCTTTCTGTCCTTAAGGATTTCAGCAGCAGCCGAATTGTATGTAATGTTGAATAAGGACTTTCTTTCCACAGTTGATGTATTGTAAGTGGAAAGAATCCAAGTTAACCTTTGTTCCACGAACTGTACAATCGTTCTGCACAGACATACATTGATGTGTCTCCGATCTTGTAAATGAACCACTGATATGTTGATTTTCGTGTATTCTCTTCTGAATGATATGAGATGCAATGGTCCACTTCGGAGGATAATAAGCCCATTGTAGATGTGACCATTGAATACCGGCCACAATGAAAGGCTTGAAGCGACGAGTCTGTTGTAAACTGCAGGTGGAATAACTGTGCTGAACGAAAAGGATACCTGTACGGCTTCCTGGTTCTCAATGAGACTTAATGCATCGGAGGAGATATCTCTATTCACAATGCATGGCATATAGAAATAGTTCTGACATTCTTCAAAACCTTCAGAATTATAGACTTTAGGTTCAGATACCAAATCTAGTTTCTTCACGACTCGATGTAAATAATGGCCATAACTGGCGTCAGCATTCTTTTCCAGTAACACCTCATCAAGCTGCGCCTTTTCTATTTTCCCAGTGGTATGCATTTGCAGCCACTTTTGTTCTCCACTGTTTGATGTTTGATTCGAACAGGTGATAAAGTGTAGCATAGCATTGGTCACCCATCTTGGGTCAAGAACAACGTGATCTTTCATTTCTTCGTCGGGGAAAAAGAGAAAATAGCCGAGGTTATGAAAATATTGGATGCAAAGAGTGAGCTCTTTTTCATTCAATGGTTTCTCCATATGACTATTCATTTGATCAAGTTGATCGAAGGCAATTACAATCTCAGATTTTCTCAAGATCAACTTCTGGTGAAGATCATTCCATGACCGTGGTATCATCTGACCATATTCTGGATAGGATTTGCCGCATGAAAGGATAATTTCACTAAGTTTCCTTGTGGTTTCTGCATTCATATAGAGTGCATTTATGAACAAATCTTCTAGTATGATGAGTTGTCCCGTGTCGACCAAAGGTTGGAATTTAATTTTTATCTCCTCAATTATCTTAGATATTTTCAAAGTATCCTAAAATAAAGCAATAGGCCACGTATTTAAAAAAAAATAAGTGTAATACTAACATTAATACAGCTTGTAAGCCAAGAGACGATTGGACGATTCGCTATTCCAGTTCATAGTCCGTAATTTGTGTGAAAAGTTGACTGAAAATTAACTATCCACCAAAAGGCTACGAATTGGAATGCATAGATGGGCACTGAGTAAGTTGCGAGGACATTTTCAGACAGATTCCATTTAATGAATTTATAAAGAACATATGACGGCAAAACTTTTAAGTATGACTAATAATAAATTCTCAATAAAATAATACTGACCAATATGAATAATACTGATAGAATACTTAAGATAATGAGTGATTTATTTCCAAAAGAATTATATTTACCGAAATTTTGTCGATGTGTGTACCAACAAGGGCAATCCTTGGAAAACCACGGACATTACTTTGTACATAGGTTGTAATTGTGGTAACCCAAAAGTCAATGTAGTCTGCAAAAAATGGCGTACATATTCTGATATATCTGGAAAGGTGTTGTATGAAGAAATGCAGTCTCGAAAACAATCACATGAAATTGTTACAGGTACGTAATTTGGGAGGTAACTGATGTTGTACTTTTATATGTATTAACAGTTATGAGAGATATAAAATCCCGTCGATGAATCTAGAAATGTCATTTATTAAGCAAGTAGAAACGATCTAAATAGGTAACAATAAAAATGGGAATACTGTAATTGCTATAAGTAAGAACCTGAAAACAGTTGTTTTGGAACCCGTTCTGGTTGATGTATAAATTCATTGAATTTGGAACAACGTTCGATGTACATAGTTGAGATAAGAACCAGGAAAAATATTATTTGTGCAACTAAAGGTATAAAAATATTATATATATATATATATATATATATATATATATATATATATATATAGATATAGATATATATATATATATATTATATATATATATATATATATATATATATTATATATATATAACATAGCATAAAATATTCATAGAATGATCTACCATCATGCCCTTAATATCATATTTATTCAAGGATCTACCTACCTAAAACGAATATTTTGCCTTTATCAGAAGGATCTACACTTGGATCATCTACCATACCGTCCAGCCCCAAAGAAGCGTTAAAGACCAGAAAGTACAATCCTCTAGGCGACAAATGCTCCAGGTGCATTGTATAATACATCATCTTTCCCGCAAAATTCCAAACGTTGATTTGGGTAAAATGGTTCTGTCCAATTATTTTGTCTGTTTGTTCATCTACAAGATGTAAACAGGCAAAATCCATGAATAAATATATTTTCAGTAATGATCAACATATTATCGAAAACGGGATGTGTAATTATACACACTCAAACACAAACTTGCGACGTGTGTCTCATGTAAAAACGCTCACCAATGTTTCTTAAGTTAACCAGAATAACTGAACTGAAAAGTTGAATACCATATCATTATGTAATAGATGGAATCTAACAATCTATGATGGTGTATACCAACCCATAAATGTTAAAACTTCAGCATTGTTTGAATGTGTATAAATTATGATTAGGTCAACGTAAGCATTAATCTGGCTTTCAGTCAGGAAACACGTATGAAATAATAAAAAAAATGTAACATTTACCGGTATTTATATTTGCAAAGATTTTCCCCATATGCAAATCAATGCCGTTGGTCACTTTTGTTTTCTTTCTAGGCAATCCAAGGAAACTGTTTAGTAGCGTTGTCTTTCCCACACCATCATGACCAAATAACATGAAGCTAACAACATTTACAGGAACTGCATCATCATTCAGAGACCTCAAAAAGTGTCTTATTGCATCTACTCCTAGTCGTTTTATTTCTCTTGGGATTTTTTCAAAACAATCTGGTCGGTAATGAAAAGAGGTATTATTTAATTATTATTATAATTATAATTTTACTTATTTAATAAATTCAAGAAATATATATATATAACGAGGCATTTTTCAGACATATAAGTATTGATCCATAATTTACATTTAAAATGACCAGATACTAATCGATGAATGGAGGTAAAATTGAAAAGTTCAATACAAAAGGTGAACCTGAGAAATAGTAACCTTTAACTGGAGAAGTAACCGGGGAGTTCATAAGATCTTTTTATGTCATCAGTGAATAGACTGATATCGATATACTAGTAGAAGTATAAAAAGATTTACCATCAAATAATATATTAGACCCAGCTTGGTATCTGTAATGTTTTCTTAATGACTTTAATGCTTGCGGAATGTTGACTTTATATATTAAATGTTGCTTGTGTATTTATGTATTTACTTCCTAGACTTTAAGAGTTCTTGCGACGGGTGTTGAATGCATCCCAGGAACGCTTCCTCCTCCCGATCACCTGGTCTCACCTCGGTTTTATTGGGGTTTGCATTTGTCTGAATGACACTATACACATATTGTCCTTTTATTCCATGTACTATGGGATATGGTTTCCCATTCGTTACTTCGTTTTGTTTTACTTCCTTATAAGTTTTTTTTTTTTTCGAAATATTGTGATTTAAATGTATTATACTTATGAATTGGTTTCGGGATCCGCCCACTTGATTTTCTAAGGCTTACAAATATGAGGAAGCATTGTTCACTGGCATTCAGTGGGTTATTTGTTATATACTCTATCGCTGAGTACAACATACATACTGTGTAAAAGCACGCCGAGTGTGTTTTGTTCTATCGGCAAAGTGCTTATGATAAGGATCTCTGGATAACCGTATACAAAAGTCCAAACCTGCTTAATACTCTGTGTGAGAAAATAATAATAGAAATAATACCGTTCTTTAATCAACACTATCTCTATGTCGATTGGTGAGTAGAAGAAAGCAGAATAACATCTCTCTCTCTCTTCTTTTTAATCTATAAATTTGTTTATCTATATCTATTAATAGAGTGTAACTTACCCTTAAAAACCTGTTGAAGGGAGGATATGAAAAGAAAAAGAAAACACACGTATACATATAACTTAGTGTATGGTCAGATCAGAAAATTATCTCAATATATTTGAATTTATATTATGCGTCGTTGTTTTATATTATGTCTGATTTTTTTTTTGTCATATCGTATTAGTGGTTGACTAATAATGTCAGTTAGAATGTTCCATGGTCAAAACAATGTTTCCTATCATGCTATTTCATTATTCAGAATGGTAAATGATCATTTGGATTATTCTGACCATTAAACAAATGATACCATAATCATTTTTTTTTCTTATTTTCTTATTCCTTTTGAGGCTGCTGATTAGAACTATTTTAATTTGATAAATGGGACTAACACTAAGTACTTACTTTTTTTGATTTCGGATTTCCTAACTCTTCAGCTGTCTTGCCATCCTATAAAACAGTTAATGCGGATTTTAATAAGAACCATCTTCCCACGAAAACACGATGCTTCGCTTTGACGGAATTAAGGAATTACTCCCTTATTCAAAGAGTATATACTGTAAGGAAGCGGCGTACTACGCTACCTATGGATCGTTACCTAAGGAACACCACCCATTGCTCTACCGAGAGCTGTGTACCTGTAGTGGTCAGTGTGACCGAATGACACTATTATTAAAATTTTACATGAACTGTAAAACAATCTTATGGTCAATAGACTCTTCTGTGTTAGATTGTAGTGAATTCTGACTAGTTGTATTATATGTCGATTATCCTTGACATATAAACATTTGTTGCGCCAGGTATGGTGTATGATAGTGGTCACAAAAAGATTTGAATTCTGAGGACTCTGACATATAAGGATGATATAAATGTACATGGGTATATACATTAATTCAGACTTAGACTTCATTTCGATTATGGAAATTGCCGGGTCTCCCACTTCGTTGCACACGAGCCCATCACTGTATTTCTGCTGTGTTTGTTTCATTATCGATAAAAAAAGCTTCAACGACTTATCTGTTTTGTCCCATACACTTTAGAAAACTAACCAACGTGGAGTGTTGCCCTGCAAGACGTAGTGAATTTCCTTGGTATTAAGAGAGAGGTTATCAAGTTGAAAATATTTTGGACTTTCCAAATTTTTTCGTTGCGCAGACGTGAATAAAAATAATTTGACGAAATGCACATGTAGTGTAATAAGGAAATACCAGTATATATGCATTTATAGCTATGATGTAACACGTCTCACGGTTTTGCTCTTAATGTCCAAAACACACTGTTGAAATCCACAACGTAACACATTTTGAACAAGGTCTTCTTTCAAATGAAGAGATTCAACCAATGATATTATTACACTATATGAATATTCACTGCAATCATTATTTTCTTTAAATGAAACTGAATCCCATTATCAGTATAGTTTGGTTTATGGATTGTAGAGTAAATCAATGATATTCTTCATTCAAGTTTTTGTTGAATGATTTCATATTATCCAGCAATCAGAATAAGTCATTGGAAAGATATCTATATAGAGAGAATACTTGAATTTGTAGTATTTACAATGTTCCTGATTGAGAAATCGGCTGCAGACGTTAGAAGAATTCTAATGATTCCGAAGCGACCACATCGAGCTGCCTCATGGAGAGGAGTGTTTTTATACTACAATGAAAAGAATAGAGTTATATGAATGTTATATAAAATATGATATTTGCGTACGAATAATAATACTAGTAAACAAATAAAGTAACATGTACACTCTAATGCCACAAATTTTCGGGCACATGCTTTTTATCAAGTGGATAATAGAAAATATGAAACGATTAAGTAAAATCCATCCTGCTGGTATAAACGCCCATCTTAAATAAACAAAGTA
The DNA here is from genome assembly GCA_035048485.1 of Pteria penguin. Taxonomy (NCBI): domain Eukaryota; kingdom Metazoa; phylum Mollusca; class Bivalvia; order Pterioida; family Pteriidae; genus Pteria; species Pteria penguin. Next base: position 63,984,128 of record CM068584.1, read on the forward strand.
CATAGGTATGACGTCAGTAAAACAATAACATAATTAAACGTCCGCTAAAATGACGTTACATGACACTCATAATATAAAATAGTTATATACACTTAGTTTAACGTTACAATTGTGCGGGACTCCAGTCTCTAATGTCTTCAGCCATTTTTCCTCGCTGATAAGTATAAAGATTTTGTTTTTCCCTCGCATTCTCCTCAATGCCGCCACGGCAAATGTCGCATAACCTCAAATTATTGGGTCTTTTGATTAAACAGAGTTATGTCTGAGCGGGTATTTTAGGTCAAATCATTATAACGTCAACCAGTTCTATGGAGACCGGCGTAAAATTACGGGAAATGATATAGAAATTGAATGACGTCAGATACCCGCTGATATGGGAAATACCTGTTTAACGAAAAGGCTCAATTTATGTTCTTGTCAGTAGAGGACACATTATTCATTTTCAAGTTTTTCGAGGCCAGAATATTAATTCGCAAGTAAAAAAGTACACCTTTTATTGATATGCAAAATTATGTCCACATGCAAGATATACATAATGAACCTATATTGTACGATAATTAGCTTTCATGTTGAATTAAATAACATGTATGTCGACATAATCCAAAGAATAGTAAGTTGCATGTAATTACAGGTCGAAGTATCCAGTTAACCAAGCTACATGCAACGTAACGGAATGAAAAGTTCCATGTACAATTGTATTATGTATCACACTCTGATCTAGTTTCACCCAATGGCTCATGATATCATACCGTGAAGGAAGCATTGGTTGCTAGAATTTTCAACGTGAAAAAGACCTTTCGCTAAAACCATATTCCATTCCTTGATTAAGGTTCTTTTTGATGGTTAAGTTATGCTCACAGTTGATTCCCAAATATTCTCTACCCAAAGTAAGAAAACAGTGTAAGAGATTCTATGGGGTACGCATTTAGCTTTAAAACAATTAAATCACCTAATCGAGTCGGTGGTATGTTGTCATCAACAGAAAGTAAATATGTTAATTCGCTTTCAATATAGCATATGTCACACGGTGCCTCATAGATTTCAGCATTCTCACACACACATGTAATTCATCTGTGAGTGATTCGAATGGTGACCAGGGCAATTTAATAGTTAGAGCTTTGGGACCTATTCCCGTATTCGGTCTCAACTTTTTCTCCTGCGAGTTACACATCTACTCAGAGTAAGAAGTACGTCGGAAGCAAACCACACTATACTCTAAACTCTATACTGTCGATGCTTGGTTTAAGGTCACATTCAGCGATATTTCATTTTTATAGAAACGGAACATACTCGTCTAAACTGAAATGTGTTTGTCCTGCTGACAGTCACCCTACTCATGGATAGCTAGGGATCTGAAAAACTCTTAACCTCCCCGCCAAAAGATGTACACCCTCAAATCACTAGGTGGATTTGCTACTTACTGAACTTGCATACCTGGGTAGATTATGATAGCCTACTACAAACCAAATAGCGTGTCAATTCAAAATATGCTGCACATACTTGTGTTTTGTGGATGTAAATTTAACAAAACAAATTGTTTCCTTTTTCCTTTTCTTTAATTGAAGGCAAAATAGCAGATTTGATGTTTGAGAACCGGTTGGTGGAATAGACGTGAAAGTGAAAGTGACGTTCATTTATGCAAACCTATATGTGTATATATTCTCTGAAATTAAGAACTCTCCTGTTCCAATGAAAACTTAAACTAACAATAATTATCTCGTTTGTGCGACTTGGTATTTCGCTTGTACCATTAAGTATCTTGTTTGTACGACTAAGTATCTAGTTTGTACGACTTGGTATCTTTCAGTTATATCGCGACATGTTAGCAGGAATAGCCAGCATCTTAAACATAGTGGCGCAATCCGGGAATCGAACCCGGATCGTCGGCGTCGAGCAAGCTAGTGGAAGAGAGAAAGGCTCACATAGAGCGAACAAACTGCTGACAAAAGGGAACCCATCATAACTCTTTGAAAATTACAAGAGAGAGGCTGGAATAGATTGTGCCCCGTAACTCCGATGTCCACACTAGTTGTCATTCTCCACCAGGGTTTCGACTAGATGAGAATTATGACCCTCCATCATGTGGAACAGCATGGCAAAACATTTATTACAGAAATAATTCAAGAAATAGGTTAATTAAGAACATCCAGAGGACTATATCCTTGCAAAAGAGACTTGTATGTAAAATAGTCTAACAGTGATATGCATATATTTCATATAAACAAATATCATTTGGAGACGATCGAGTTGCACTGAAACGAAACTATTGACAATGGATACACTTCTGTATAGGAACCAAATAACCCAGATGCTGAAGACAAAAACGTGTACACACACAAATATCAAATAACCGGATAATTTATGAAATAGATATATTGTGTGCAAATACAAATAAGAAAGAAGAAAGACAAATTACTGACTCAACTGTATGACGGAAGTCATTACAAAAATATACAGTGTACAGTGTAATGATATGAAAAACACAAAAAGACATTACAAAATTATTCGATTATAAAGAAGTTACGATATCCACTTAATGCTGTCGTTTGATATGACAATGTTCAATCAATTGGTGTGGTGAACCAGTTTACGGGCCCATCTTCCCACCGCAACAGGACACGTTTAAAGATATAAATATTCCTCCATATAGAGATCAAAGAAAAAAGAGGGGTTACCGGCTCACTTATGTGGCAGAAGTCACCATGGAGCTATACAATACATGAATATAAATAATATAATAGAACATTTAACACATTACAGAAATATTTGATTGTAGTGCAATTACGATACCGACTTAGGACGGTCATTTAATTTGACAAAAGCCAAACAAATGGTGTGGTTAACCGGTTTACGGGCCCACCTTCCCACTCACCGTAACAGCAGAACAATCAAAAGACGTACATTTAAAAATTTATAAATAATCCTCCATGTAATGAACAAGGGTCAACAGGTATCGCATATTGAGAGGTCATAAAAATATAAACACGTAAGGTATTGTAAAAAAAACATAATGGTATAAAAATATATGCGACATCAACATGATAAACCGTGCTCTGCCAGTCTGAAAGCGAGCTAAGACCCTAGATCTGTAGGAGTCCCGACTAACAGTCAGAGGGGACGAGGTTCAGGACCATGTCTCCTCTGAAAGAGGTTTGGACAAGTAATAACATGATACAGACAAAAAATCATAAAAACATAATACTGGTGTCTTTGGTTTGAGAAAATGTAGTCGATTTACTAGTGGAGAAAACCAGAGATCTGTTTCTCATCAACATCATCAATGTAGTTATTCAGGAATAATGGATATTATTCTTAGATATTGGAATTTAATTATTTATCAGGCAAAACCTACTGCTTAAATTCTTGATTTGAACCAATAACACATGTCCCCTACTTGGAAAATTCAATCGATACAAAGCATCTGACTCTGTTACACGAGAAAAGTCGCTACAGATATTCATGTAATACAAAAAATAAAAAAAAAAAAATAAATAAATCCCAATTTAGGAAAATCATATCGAATTGACCAATTGGAAATTCATGTTTTAACCAGTAAAGTACTGACGATATTCCAACGAAAGAAATGCATTTCAAATGCAGTGGTTACAGACAAAGCAACACTGCAATTAAGTTTCTTTCGTATTTAATGTTAATGTCACATTTATTCTCTTTGCAGTGTGTAACTCGTTAAAAAGTTCCCTGCGGAGGTTTTGATTTAAGTGTTATTATACCCTTTTTTCTGATGTCATTGGCATTTGTACTTACTACACAGTATTTGTTAACATTAATGTATATACAGTGCTGAATTATATTTATTTTGTCTGCATGTCAGGGCATTCTCAGCCGGTGTGGTTAGTCAAACAGGATCCTCCATGGTACTTGGCCTCACCACTGAGTTTCAGGGGTCCATGACTGTCCACTGTGGTACATTGTTGTTAGTGTCATAGTCATGTGACACCAGTTCCTTATGCATTTTAATTAAACATGGTACATACCATTATCTGTCGAATTTCTAAACTCTAATTTCGATAACTTTTACAGATCTTCTTCAGACATTTTATTTAAATTCAGAAATGTGTTTTCAACAATATGCATCCAGCGGAATTTCCCATCCCAATTTCTACGGTGATCTAATGTACAAACTAAGGAAGGTCACAGGTTCCGATAATTTCATATCGGCGGGTTCTAAAATTAATAAACGCCTTCGACATCGACAGTATGACCCCCAAGTCCTCGCTAAGACCGTAGATCTTGTATTGGGTCCCTATACAACTCAATGCAGACTTTAACTTTAGCGTTGCACGCTGATTAACAGGACGGTGGGGACTCTATGACGGGCCTTGTTCAAACCTTTTTCACAGGACACAAGCTCCTGACTCTCGTCCCCTCTGACTGTAAGCCGGGACTCCTATTGATCAAGGGTGATGTGGCACGACAGTAGTCTAGATGGTAACATGAAATATGACCCTATGACCCAGGATGTTAAATGGCGTCATCAAGGTTGTTTTATTTTTATTTTTTATGTCCATGTTACATTAATTGTAGTCATAGTATATGTTAATACTCAATATGCTACGGTTGTCATAATTCTCGGACACTTCGTTGTAGTTCAGTATCCTGATACGTCTTTATGATTAAACCTGCATTTGATAAAGCATTTGCAGTGGCATCACGAGAATTAATGATAACGTTGACATATTGGATAGATATTGTACACATACCGGCTGGGTGTATTGTATTGGAAGTAGTATTAATACTGCTTTGTTATTAGAAATATATTCAGTCTTAGTTACAGAACGATCAAAGTCACCATGGCCATTTCCTTTGGTAGCAGTTAAGCAAAACGATGGAAGTGACAGGATGAATAAGGTTATAATTTTTCCTTTTCCACTGATAGATGACATCTTGACATTCCTTGGAAATGCAAAATATTTCTCAGCGTTAGACTTAAAGATACTGGCAAATACAACTTGAAGAAAGTAGCAAAGAAACGAGAGAGTTCGCATGCCATCGAGGGTTGTTTCAGTTTAATATATATCCGTTTGGATTGAGTTTGCCCTCAGAAGTATTACAAGAACTAATGGATATCGTTTTACAAGGCTGTGACGAATTCGCAATCGCTTACTTAGCTGACATTTTGATATTTTCTAGAGACGAAGAACATCTTAGACACATACAAGACATATTCGATAGAATAAGGAAACATGGTTTGAAGTTAAAACTAAAGAAATGTACTGTCTTCCAAGAGGAAACGGACTACCTGGGATTTATTATTTGTAAAGATGGAGTTAAACCGGTCATGAGAAAAGTAGAAGCCATAAGAAACTTGCCGACTCCCAAGATAGTCAGGGAGATACGAGGTTTCATTGGTATGTGTAGTTATTACAGAAGATTTATTCCTAATTTCTCCAAGATTTCGGAGCATTTTGATCGGTTTTACAAGGAAATATGCAAGATTTAGCTGGACTACGGAATGACAGACAGCCTTCGATTTCCTTAAAGAAAGTTTGATGACAGTACCATTACTAGGATACCCTGATACAAACAAACCACATGTGGTATACAGGGATGCTAGTGACAGTTACATGGTTACACAGAAGACATATGAAGGAGAAGAAAAGCCAATTCATTTCTTATCACATAAGTTGAGCCCGACACAGACACGGTGATCAACGAAAGGAAAGGAAGCATTTGCTGTTTAGTATGCACTTCAAAAGCTTGTCCACTACCTACACAATGCTAGCTTCGTAATAAGGACAGATCACAAGTACCTCAAGTACATCTTAAATTCACCTATGCAAAATATGGGCACTAAACATAGCCGGATATGACTGTAAGGTGTAATATGTCCAGGGAAAGGAAAACCATTGACTTACTATCCCAAGTGCCTCATAATACCCCTAAACACCAAAAAGGAGACGAACATCTTGAGGAACCGGATATTGATGACAGGTTTTTTTAGGTTGGTATAATTGACTCCAATGAGTTCAACCCCAAGGATTTTGCTGCTAGTAAGACACAACCGCAACTGGACCTCCCAGGAGATATTGACATACTTGAGAATCAACGACAAGATGAAAACTCAAGGAAAGGTTAAGAAAGGGTAAAGCATCTACAAAGGAAATGAGGAGTTTCTTCGAGATGGAAGGATTGATGTATCATCTTTCAATGACGGATTTAGATGACCCCATCTCATGACTCTACGCCCCTAAGTACATGGAAAAATTGGTGATAGAACAACATCATGACAATCTCGGACACATGGTATTAGATAAAACGTTTAATGCAATCAAAAAAATTATTTTCCACTTCTTTACAAGAAAATAAACGAACACATAGAGAAATGTATAATGTGCCAGACCAGGTGTTCAAAGAAACCGAAACCCTTACAACAGGAGACACAAATACCACCATATCAATTTGTCAAGATTGGATTAGATCTTTCAGGACAATATCCGACGTCTTTATCAGGAAACATATACATTGTATCATTTGTAGATCTATACTCAGAATGGTCCGAAGCCTTCAGTGTGCCAGATAAGGCTGCAGATAGGATAGCTCATCTTATCTTAGAAGAAATATTCTAAAGGTTAGGCTCCCCTTTAGTGATAATGACAGACAACGGAACTGAGAATATAAAGAAGATAGTTCAAGAAACGCTGGAAGCAATGAACGTACACCATATTAAAGCGTCCTTTTACAGTCATCAATCTAATGGAAAGGTAGAAGGAGTTCACCGTACACTTAATGACGTCATGTCTAAGAATATAATTGAGGATGTTCAGACCTGGGATCTTTATCTGAACCAGACCTTGGCAGCAACACGTTTCCATACTAATGAATCAATTTTTCACCATTGTACTTACTTTACAACAGAGATGCGTATAACCCTTGGATACTATACTGAGACCAAGATGATATATGGGTGCAGATCAACAGCAGATAGCCCTTCACGAACAACATAAAGCTTTCACTTTAGTACACAGGAACCTGAAGGAAGCGAAAAGTAAACAAAAGGAATATTGCGATCATAACGCAACTGTGGAAAATTTTAAGAGGAAATCCATTGTACATAAGAAACCACAGAAGGCTTAAGAATCTGGACAGCAAATGGACTCCTTACTACAGGATAATTGATCAAATGGGACCTGTTAGTTTCCGTATGAGAAATCAATTAGACGGGTCAACCACCAAGACACATGCAAGGCATATGCGATTAGCCAAGATAGACGAATGGAGGATTCCTAGGGAAGGAAACCTCATTAGAAAAAGTACATATGCCGTACCTCCATAAGAAACATAAGACGAAAACGCAGACACTGAAGAAACTGCTATGGATAGAATCGTGAGATGCAAGCAACAGGAAAGGGAAGACTCGCCTGACGAGGATGACATTCCGTTCATGGAACTTCCAGGAGAATATGAAGTCGTGACACTACACATGAACCGCTTGTCTCGGGTGAAGAACAATAATAGTGCCATGTCCAAAGGAAGAGAGAGTCCGACTAATGCTAAAATACCCTTATAGACCCCACGGTTACCCTTGAATACCTTGAAGAACCCATGGAGATATATACTGTTTCTCGAAATATCGAACTCTTTGAACCATTATCTAGTAATGATAGTGTAGGACACAGAGAATTCAAACAAACATATCTGAGAAAGAAAAGGCTTCCATAAGCATGTCCACACATCCCCGGGGGAACATTAGAAAAAGTAGATGATAACAAAAGATGTAAACAAATTATGGACGATGCATTGCAAAAATTCTTAAAATGAATATTCCTTGAATCTAAGGAATAATAAGTTTTTTTCTGTCAGGCTTTATCAGACAATGCCAGGGTTCAAACCCAAAGTTTAATATCCAAATTAATATGTTATCTGTATGTCATTTATTACCTTCCGTACTTTCTCAGAACCATTTATACACGCGATTTCGATTTCGGTTCGCCCCTAAGAGAAACATTTAGTCTTTATATAGGACATGGATTTGTATGACAATTTTTACAAACGGTCGACTACTAGAAGTAATAAGTAAATACATTTGACACCTTTCTCATGTGTAACATATTTAGAGGTATAAGCCATCGCAGTGCACAAGCGTAAGGCATAGTTGGCACTGTTAAGTTAACTTTCACAGATATTTTAGGTTGTTTGTTAAGTATGTGCTCAGGTACCAAGGTAAGTCCAGTAATATTGTAAACTCGAACAGTAACGAATGTCCCTGGTCCTAAGGGCACCTATCTGACCAATGGCCACTAAGTAGTTACATCCAAGGTCCCTTTAGAATTTAATGTAGCATGTAATGTATCCTCACCTTCAGGTACTCATGTTTTTATAGCCTGACCCCTTATTGACATATTGTCATTAGAATTGTCGTGCTCAGTATTGAATACCTATATGATACTGACACCGTACTTAAGAAAGGACAATACATATCATACTAGAATTTCTCCGAAGTTAGCAGTTTGGTTAATTAGTTGTTAGAAAAACATTCGGTACATTTTCTCAAAAAGATTTATATTCCGCCTCACATTTCAGAAAAATGAGAAACAAGACGATATTAAGTTCACTTTAGATGGGGACCCCCTTTTGAAGATATTTTTATACAGAGTAGTAATCATGATATTTCGGACCAGGCTTCAAAATTGTTTTTGTAAATTCCAAATTTGTAAACAATCGTTCAAGGGAAGAAACAAGAGAAGTCAGCTAAAAAGAGAAAAGGAGAGACGATTGAAGTAGTTACCTTCATGACTGAAAGCAAAGGAGAAATTCAAACTAAGACCGAAGACCCGTAGTATCCAGCTAGAGCACTGACACTCGTGATAGAAACAATTGACGACATCGAGGCAGCCGAAGAAAACCTAAAACTTTAAAACTTATTTAGTGAGTTTGACGATGACACGATGTCACTACGAACAGCAGTAGTCAACTCTAGTAAGAAAACGAGGTAACCAAAGATATTCACAGGTTTATATTGCCATGGTCAATTACTTGTTTCAATTAGAATAATTATGAAATTATGGCATTATGGTTTCCACAGGGTAGTTAACTGCAGAAAAACAGTCGGTGTGTGAATGGTTAAAGTGTACCTCAACACGGAACACCACCGGGTTGTAGACGCAGGGAACTAACCACCTGAGAACCGCCGGTTAAACATCATGTAATGCGGCACGGAACACCCATCGAGTCGCATTTGTATGGTTTAGATTATGACAGTCAAATGTGCAGTAGAATGTACCCTGATGATATCCCCAAATTGAGATAAGTATCAAGCTAAATATAAGAACACATATGGATATTTGAAGTATTCAAATTGTTAGATTAGCTTCAGGTCAAGACTCTAATTTAGATGACATGTACAACCGAAATAGCAACTACATGATATACATGTTTTCGTCTGGATGGGGTGCGACCCATTATTTCATTGTTCTTGTTATTCAACCTGATATAATACACTGTGAGACACATTTATGTCGCAGCTTGATTGTGTATAATATATCCAGGTTATATTTTGATAATACACAATTTATTCTTGTTAAATTACAAATGATGTGTATGTGTCCATTATCCATGTCGTTTATTTTAATTTCATCATGATTCGATATAGCATTTTGAACCCACATTAACACTACAGTGAACTAGCACCATATTAAGGTACATTCAGGGCACATAGTTTATATTGCATTGTTGAAATGCATATTATGTTGCTTACTGCTATGATTTTCTATGTGAATTGATTAAACTGCGGTATATGTAACAGTATCACTTTGTCAAGGTATACAGAGCAGACTCCATTTAAAAAAAAAGTAGAGAAAATGTTTGCGTATCAATATTTTCTATTGGGGAGGGACGAATGTGACCCTATGACCTCCCAGTCTGTTAAATGACGTCCTCAAGATGATTTTACTTTGTTTTATTTTCATGGTATATTAATTGTAGTCATAGTATATGTTAATACTCGATATGCTGCGGTTGTCACACTCCGTTGTAGATCAATATCCTGATATGTCTTTATGATTAAACCTGTATTTGATAGAGCATTTGCAGTGGCATCACGGGAATTAATGATAACGTCAACATATTAGATAGATATTGTACAGATACGGGCTGTGTGTATTGCATAGGAAGTAGTATTAATACTGCTTTGTTATTAGAATATATTCAGTCTTAGTGTCTAAGTCTCTTACTCTTACAGTCGTAGTATCTTAATTGACTTTTATAATCCTAGGTCCGGCGCCATAAACTGAGAATATACTTAAGTCAAAAATTCATATTCTTCTGTTCATCAATGAATTAATAACTGGGATTTGGATTTTATTTAGTTTTATTCTACTGATAAATAGAAGTAAATCATTCTGCATTAAAATTTATTTGAACGTTTGATAATGGAATAAATTAAAATGAAATTTTTGACTTAAGTATATTCTCAGTTTATGGCGCCGGACCCTAGTCTTCTAACTGTAGTCTCTTAATCTTCTAGTATCAGTATTAGTATCAGTATCAAGGACTGTTTTATATATAATCTGTATTGAGTCGTATACATGACTGTAACGTAGTTGTCGCACTACAAATAAATATTGGAAAACACAACGCAAGACTTATCACTATTTAGAAAAACGACCAAGAGATAAGGACTACAGAAAATAATTCTCTTTAGTTTTACAATTAAAATACTCAATGGAGATATGGGACATTGTGAGAGCAATTATTTAGTATATTGTAGAACACACGTATTTCACTTACCGAGCCTTTGGCATTAACATCGGACTTAGCATCGATCAGTATTCTCACTATATCACTGTGACCTTTAAATGTCGCTGAGTGGAGGGGAGTGTTCCGCATCTATAAAGGAGAATAATATGAAAGAAAGAATACCACCTCGTTTTTAGTATAAAAACTACGCAAATTGCATCATCTAATGATATAAAATGGAGTTGAGTAATCAATTCAACAAAGTTCAATCTATTCACGAAAAGGTACGGTTCTATATACAACAATGAGCAACTGTTATTAGTAATGCAATAATAGTATTAAAATACCGTTTAATCGTATGAGTTGCGTTTAACGGTATAATCTTATCAAACATTGGTACAATTACTCCGACATATTTGTAATAACCTGTTATACTGGTGTTTTGTTTGGGGGAAATATTGTATATTTACTAGAAACCCAGAGATCTGATTCTTATAAACAACATCAATGTAGATATTTGGAAGTAATAGACACTATCTAAAAGGAATTTATTTTTCAATAGACAGCAGTATTTTTCCATTGGAATACCCTGTTCATTTCTCACATTCCGTGTGATCTTGAAACCATAGTCTAGACCATAATTCTTGTTTTCGGCCATTTCGCAGCCTTATGCCGTTTTTTTCTTTGATTACTGTATTCCGAGGTGATTAAAATGTACTACGAGTGTTTAATCCTTTTCGGAGGGGAATTCTTTGTCTATAGGAAGGCGAGCGAAGTTCGTTCATTCGAAGATTACCGTCAATAGGAGACTTTTGAAATAGAGAGGAAAACGCCCAGAATAAGTATTGAGTGTATATGCTGATGAGGGAGATTGATTGATTGACCTAAGCCTTGCTGTTGCAAGCGAAATGGAATTTTTTTTTCTTTTCTTGTAAGTGAAGCTGGATATAGTTTTAATTAATACTTAATTGATGCTAGTTTTAATTGATACTATCATGGAAGGGTGAATAAAATACATTCAACTAGATTATCTTATCTCCAATTCGAATTTGGAGTTTAAATCCCAAATTAGAACAGGGAATACCTTCAAAGTAAAAACGAAATACCGAATTGTAAACCATATCTCATATCGTGAATAGTGTCATATTCAGACAAATGCGAACCCTAATAAAAACGACGTAAGACTAGGTGCCCTGGAGGAGTAAGCTTCCCCTGATTGCATACAACACCCGTCGCAAAAGTCCTGCAACAACCCTTCAAGTGAGGAGGTAAATACATTAATATAAACGCACGAACACACCGAGAAGACAAGAAAAGGAAGTCAAGTTTTCCCGCTCAAGGCGAGAAATGTTGCCTAATTAAAACTCCGGTGTCGGAAACGCACGTGAACCATTGTCTGTATCTATATACATATAATATGTTTTTTTGACACAAAGTAATAGAGTGAGAGGCAAGGAGGGAAAGTATGAGGGATGAGGTAAAGGGCTACCCCTGTCTGACCTTCATGAACTATTTATTTTTTTGCATAAATCCGCTACAATTACTACAGTACTCATAAGTAATGATACAAACATCTGACTCAGTCAAATGATATAATTTAACAAGGATATGCACTGCTGATAATGTAAAACATTGAAAAAGGACATCATTAAACTTGTGTTAATGTGCAGTTGTGACTGCGTCTAACGAACGAAGGAGAGAGAGCAAGAATCAATAAGTTACTCACGTTGAGAGTTCTTAAACAAATATAACAAAAATAGACATTACTTAAGGATTTCATTTACCATATATATATAACACCTGAAGAGCACTATGAACCTTGAATCTATATATATATATATATATATATATATATATATATATATATATATATATATATATATATATATATATATATATATTATATATATACATTAAAAGAAGACAATTTAAGAAAATCATAGCGAAGCGGCGATATAGAGCATTAGAGAAAATCGTAGTTGGTAAGACATACTCATTTTACTCACCCAGCCGATGGCATTGACATCCGCCTTAGCATCGATAAGTATCTCCACTGTATCACTGTAACCATTTAATGCTGCAATTTGGAGTGGAGTGAACTGATTCTATAAACAGAAATATATAAATCAGAAAAATAACATGTTAATCTGGTTCTACAGATTGTGCAGGTTCCACCAACTAATGATACGAAATGGTGTTAAGTACTCGATAAAAAAAGAAGAAATTATTTACGGGAAAGTTACGTTTTAGGTATACTCAATGCCATATGGAACAGCTGTTTTAATAATATAATACTTTTATTGGATTATGTTTTGTCTATACAATAAGTAGTGATGTAGACGGCATTATGTTGCAGAAATAAACTAAAAACTTTAAAAATAACTTGACATAATAAGTCATAAAAATAGAATAGTAATGTCTTCGTTTTAAGAAACCCAAGAGGTTTGTTTTTCATGAACACCGTCAGTTTTGTTGCTTAGGGGTAATAGACATTACTTATGGAATTCATTTACCATTTGGAATACCTTGTTCCTATGTACATTCATTATGATCTGGTGATCATCACAGAGAGCAGAATTCTTGTTCAGGTTCATTATATAGAGTTATATAATTTTTTCTTTCTGCATTGTATTCTTCTTGGCATTTTAGGAAACTTAGAAGGCCGAGGTTGGGGTATAGGTAGTAGCCAATCAGGAAAATTTCTTCAGCTTGTAACATTTCAAATATCTACCTAAACAGGCATAATTATATTTTAAGAATTGGTATGAGCCTTATTTTCATATATAACTTTCATATGCAATTCCGAGTCGGAGCAAACATTTCGAATTGAAACGAGAGGATTGGCATAATGGACATTACTGTATATATTTCTGTTTATACAAAAAGCTATAAGCACATGCTTCCGTAAGAAAGAGTTCCTCTTTGAATAAAGAATGAGCATCTTGAGGAACCGGATATTGATGACAGGTATTTTTAGGTTGGTATAATTGACTCCAATGAGTTCAACCCCAAGGATTTTGCTGCTAGTAAGACACAACCGCAACTGGACCTCCCAGGAGATATTGACATACTTGAGAATCAAAGACAAGATGAAAACTCAAGGAAAGGTTAAGAAAGGGTAAAGCATCTACAAAGGAAATGAGGAGTTTCTTCGAGATGGAAGGATTGATGTATCATCTTTCAATGACGGATTTAGATGACCCCATCTTATGACTCTACGCCCCTAAGTACATGGAAAAATTGGTGATAGAACAACATCATGACAATCTCGGACACATGGTATTAGATAAAACGTTTAATGCAATCAAAAAAAAAATATTTTCCACTTCTTTACAAGAAAATAAACGAACACATAGAGAAATGTATAATGTGCCAGACCAGGTGTTCAAAGAAACCGAAACCCTTACAACAGGAGACACAAATACCACCATATCAATTTGTCAAGATTGGATTAGATCTTTCAGGACAATATCCGACGTCTTTATCAGGAAACATATACATTGTATCATTTGTAGATCTATACTCAGAATGGTCCGAAGCCTTCAGTGTGCCAGATAAGGCTGCAGAAAGGATAGCTCATCTTATCTTAGAAGAAATATTCTAAAGGTTAGGTTCCCCTTTAGTGATAATGACAGACAACGGAACTGAGAATATAAAGAAGATAGTTCAAGAAACGCTGGAAGCAATGAACGTACACCATATTAAAGCGTCCTTTTACAGTCATCAATCTAATGGAAAGGTAGAAGGAGTTCACCGTACACTTAATGACGTCATGTCTAAGAATATAATTGAGGATGTTCAGACCTGGGATCTTTATCTGAACCAGACCTTGGCAGCAACACGTTTCCATACTAATGAATCAATTTTTCACCATTGTACTTACTTTACAACAGAGATGTCGTATAACCCTTGGATACTATACTGAGACCAAGATGATATATGGGTGCAGATCAACAGCAGATAGCCCTTCACGAACAACATAAAGCTTTCACTTTAGTACACAGGAACCTGAAGGAAGCGAAAAGTAAACAAAAGGAATATTGCGATCATAACGCAACTGTGGAAAATTTTAAGAGGAAATCCATTGTACATAAGGAACCACAGAAGGCTTAAGAATCTGAACAGCAAATGGACTCCTTACTACAGGATAATAGATCAAATGGGACCTGTTAGTTTCGGTATGAGAAATCAATTAGACGGGTCAACCACCAAGACACATGCAAGGCATATGCGATTAGCCAAGATAGACGAATGGAGGATTCCTAGGGAAGGAAACCTCATTAGAAAAAGTACATATGCCGTACCTCCATAAGAAACATAAGACGAAAACGCAGACACTGAAGAAACTGCTATGGATAGAATCGTGAGATGCAAGCAACAGGAAAGGGAAGACTCGCCTGACGAGGATGACATTCCGTTAATGGAACTTCCAGGAGAATATGAAGTCGTGACACTACACATGAACCGCTTGTCTCGGGTGAAGAACAATAATAGTGCCATGTCCAAAGGAAGAGAGAGTCCGACTAATGCTATAATACCCTTATAGACCCCACGGTTACCCTTGAATACCTTGAAGAACCCATGGAGATATATACTGTTTCTCGAAATATCGAACTCTTTGAACCATTATCTAGTAATGATAGTGTAGGACACAGAGAATTCAAACAAACATATCTGAGAAAGAAAAGGCTTCCATAAGCATGTCCACACATCCCCGGGGGAACATTAGAAAAAGTAGATGATAACAAAAGATGTAAACAAATTATGGACGATGCATTGCAAAAATTCTTAAAATGAATATTCCTTGAATCTAAGGAATAATAAGTTTTTTCTGTCAGGCTTTATCAGACAATGCCAGGGTTCAAACCCAAAGTTTATTATCCAAATTAATATGTTATCTGTATGTCATTTATTACCTTCCGTACTTTCTCAGAACCATTTATACACGCGATTTCGATTTCGGTTCGCCCCTAAGAGAAACATTTAGTCTTTCTATAGGACATGGATTTGTATGACAATTTTTACAAACGGTCGACTACTAGAAGTAATAAGTAAATACATTTGACACCTTTCTCATGTGTAACATATTTAGAGGTATAAGCCATCGCAGTGCACACGCGTAAGGCATAGTTGGCACTGTTAAGTTAACTTTCACAGATATTTTAGGTTGTTTGTTAAGTATGTGCTCAGGTACCAAGATAAGTCCAGTAATATTGTAAACTCGAACAGTAACGAATGTCCCTGGTCCTAAGGGCACCTATCTGACCAATGGCCACTAAGTAGTTACGTCCAAGGTCCCTTTAGAATTTAATGTAGCATGTAATGTATCCTCACCTTCAGGTACTCATGTTTTTATAGCCTGACCCCTTATTGACATATTGTCATTAGAATTGTCGTGCTCAGTATTGAATACCTATATGATACTGACACCGTACTTAAGAAAGGACAATACATATCATACTAGAATTTCTCCGAAGTTACCAGTTTGGTTAATTAGTTGTTAGAAAAACATTCGGTACATTTTCTCAAAAAGATTTATATTCCGCCTCACATTTCAGAAAAATGAGAAACAAGACGATATTAAGTTCACTTTAGATGGGGACCCCCTTTTGAAGATATTTTTATACAGAGTAGTTTTCATGATATTTTGGACCAGGCTTCAAAATTGTTTTTGTAAATTCCAAATTTGTAAACAATCGTTCAAGGGAAGAAACAAGGGAAGTCAGCTAAAAAGAGAAAAGGAGAGACGATTGAAGTAGTTACCTTCATGACTGAAAGCAAAGGAGAAATTCAAACTAAGACCGAAGACCCGTAGTATCCAGCTAGAGCACTGACACTCGTGATAGAAACAATTGACGACATCGAAGCAGCCGAAGAAAACCTAAAACTTTAAAACTTATTTAGTGAGTTTGACGATGACACGATGTCACTACGAACAGCAGTAGTCAACTCTAGTAAGAAAACGAGGTAACCAAAGATATTCACAGGTTTATATTGCCATGGTCAATTACTTGTTTCAATTAGAATAATTATGAAATTATGGCATTAGTTTCCACAGGGTAGTTAACTGCAGAAAAACAGTCGGTGTGTGAATGGTTAAAGTGTACCTCAACACGGAACACCACCGGGTTGTAGACGCAGGGAACTAACCACCTGAGAACCGCCGGTTAAATATCATGTAATGCGGCACGGAACACCCATCGAGTCGCATTTGTATGGTTTAGATTATGACAGTCAAATGTGCAGTAGAATGTACCCTGATGATATCCCCAAATTGAGATAAGTATCAAGCTAAATATAAGAACACATATGGATATTTGAAGTATTCAAATTGTTAGATTAGCTTCAGGTCAAGACTCTAATTTAGATGACATGTACAACCGAAATAGCAACTACATGATATACATGTTTTCGTCTGGATGGGGTGCGACCCATCATTTCATTGTTCTTGTTATTCAACCTGATATAATACACTATGAGACACATTTATGTCGCAGCTTGATTGTGTATAATATATCCAGGTTATATTTTGATAATACACAATTTATTCTTGTTAAATTACAAATGATGTGTATGTGTCCATTATCCATGTCGTTTATTTTAATTTCATCATGATTCGATATAGCATTTTGAACCCACATTAACACTACAGTGAACTAGCACCATATTAAGGTACATTCAGGGCACATAGTTTATATTGCATTGTTGAAATGCATATTATGTTGCTTACTGCTATGATTTTCTGTGTGAATTGATTAAACGTCGGTATATGTAACAGTATCACTTTGTCAAGGTATACAGAGCGGACTCCATTTAAGAAAAAAGTAGAGAAAATGTTTGCGTATCAATATTTTCTATTGGGGAGGGACGAATGTGACCCTATGACCTCCCAGTCTGTTAAATGACGTCCTCAAGATGATTTTACTTTGTTTTATTTTCATGTTTTATTAATTGTAGTCATAGTATATGTTAATACTCAATATGCTACGGTTGTCATAATTCCCGGACACTTCGTTGTAGATCAATATCCTGATATGTCTTTATGATTAAACCTGTATTTGATAGAGCATTTGCAGTGGCATCACGGGAATTAATGATAACGTCAACATATTAGATAGATATTGTACAGATACGGGCTGTGTGTATTGCATAGGAAGTAGTATTAATACTGCTTTGTTATTAGAATATATTCAGTCTTAGTGTCTAAGTCTCTTACTCTTACAGTCGTAGTATCTTAATTGACTTTTATAATCCTAGGTCCGGCGCCATAAACTGAGAATATACTTAAGTCAAAAATTCATATTCTTCTGTTCATCAATGAATTAATAACTGGGATTTGGATTTTATTTAGTTTTATTCTACTGATAAATAGAAGTAAATCATTCTGCATTAAAATTTATTTGAACGTTTGATAATGGAATAAATTAAAATGAAATTTTTGACTTAAGTATATTCTCAGTTTATGGCGCCGGACCCTAGTCTTCTAACTGTAGTCTCTTAATCTTCTAGTATCAGTATTAGTATCAGTATCAAGGACTGTTTTATATATAATCTGTATTGAGTCGTATACATGACTGTAACGTAGTTGTCGCACTACAAATAAATATTGGAAAACACAACGCAAGACTTATCACTATTTAGAAAAACGACCAAGAGATAAGGACTACAGAAAATAATTCTCTTTAGTTTTACAATTAAAATACTCAATGGAGATATGGGACATTGTGAGAGCAATTATTTAGTATATTGTAGAACACACGTATTTCACTTACCGAGCCTTTGGCATTAACATCGGACTTAGCATCGATCAGTATTCTCACTATATCACTGTGACCTTTAAATGCCGCTGAGTGGAGGGGAGTGTTCCGCATCTATAAAGGAGAATAATATGAAAGAAAGAATACCACCTCGTTTTTAGTATAAAAACTACGCAAATTGCATCATCTAATGATATAAAATGGAGTTGAGTAATCAATTCAACAAAGTTCAATCTATTCACGAAAAGGTACGGTTCTATATACAACAATGAGCAACTGTTATTAGTAATGCAATAATAGTATTAAAATACCGTTTAATCGTATGAGTTGCGTTTAACGGTATAATCTTATCAAACATTGGTACAATTACTCCGACATATTTGTAATAACCTGTTATACTGGTGTTTTGTTTGGGGGAAATATTGTATATTTACTAGAAACCCAGAGATCTGATTCTTATAAACAACATCAATGTAGATATTCGGAAGTAATAGACACTATCTAAAAGGAATTTATTTTTCAATAGACAGCAGTATTTTTCCATTGGAATACCCTGTTCATTTCTCACATTCCGTGTGATCTTGAAACCATAGTCTAGACCATAATTCTTGTTTTCGGCCATTTCGCAGCCTTATGCCGTTTTTTTCTTTGATTACTGTATTCCGAGGTGATTAAAATGTACTACGAGTGTTTAATCCTTTTCGGAGGGGAATTCTTTGTCTATAGGAAGGCGAGCGAAGTTCGTTCATTCGAAGATTACCGTCAATAGGAGACTTTTGAAATAGAGAGGAAAACGCCCAGAATAAGTATTGAGTGTATATGCTGATGAGGGAGATTGATTGATTGACCTAAGCCTTGCTGTTGCAAGCGAAATGGAATTTTTTTTTCTTTTCTTGTAAGTGAAGCTGGATATAGTTTTAATTAATACTTAATTGATGCTAGTTTTAATTGATACTATCATGGAAGGGTGAATAAAATACATTCAACTAGATTATCTTATCTCCAATTCGAATTTGGAGTTTAAATCCCAAATTAGAACAGGGAATACCTTCAAAGTAAAAACGAAATACCGAATTGTAAACCATATCTCATATCGTGAATAATGTCATATTCAGACAAATGCGAACCCTAATAAAAACGACGTAAGACTAGGTGCCCTGGAGGAGTAAGCTTCCCCTGATTGCATACAACACCCGTCGCAAAAGTCCTGCAACAACCCTTCAAGTGAGGAGGTAAATACATTAATATAAACGCACGAACACACCGAGAAGACAAGAAAAGGAAGTCAAGTTTTCCCGCTCAAGGCGAGAAATGTTGCCTAATTAAAACTCCGGTGTCGGAAACGCACGTGAACCATTGTCTGTATCTATATACATATAATATGTTTTTTGACACAAAGTAATATAAGTAGAGAGTGAGAGGCAAGGAGGGAAAGTATGAGGGATGAGGTAAAGGGCTACCCCTGTCTGACCTTCATGAACTATTTATTTTTTTGCATAAATCCGCTACAATTACTACAGTACTCATAAGTAATGATACAAACATCTGACTCAGTCAAATGATATAATTTAACAAGGATATGCACTGCTGATAATGTAAAACATTGAAAAAGGACATCATTAAACTTGTGTTAATGTGCAGTTGTGACTGCGTCTAACGAACGAAGGAGAGAGAGCAAGAATCAATAAGTTACTCACGTTGAGAGTTCTTAAACAAATATAACAAAAATAGACATTACTTAAGGATTTCATTTACCATATATATATAACACCTGAAGAGCACTATGAACCTTGAATCTATATATATATATATATATATATATATATATATATATATATATATATATATATATATATATATATATATATATATATATATATATTAAAAGAAGACAATTTAAGAAAATCATAGCGAAGCGGCGATATAGAGCATTAGAGAAAATCGTAGTTGGTAAGACATACTCATTTTACTCACCCAGCCGATGGCATTGACATCCGCCTTAGCATCGATAAGTATCTCCACTGTATCACTGTAACCATTTAATGCTGCAATTTGGAGTGGAGTGAACTGATTCTATAAACAGAAATATATAAATCAGAAAAAATAACATGTTAATCTGGTTCTACAGATTGTGCAGGTTCCACCAACTAATGATACGAAATGGTGTTAAGTACTCGATAAAAAAAGAAGAAATTATTTACGGGAAAGTTACGTTTTAGGTATACTCAATGCCATATGGAACAGCTGTTTTAATAATATAATACTTTTATTGGATTATGTTTTGTCTATACAATAAGTAGTGATGTAGACGACATTATGTTACAGAAATAAACTAAAAACTTTAAAAATAACTTGACATAATAAGTCATAAAAATAGAATAGTAATGTCTTCGTTTTAAGAAACCCAAGAGGTTTGTTTTTCATGAACACCGTCAGTTTTGTTGCTTAGGGGTAATAGACATTACTTATGGAATTCATTTACCATTTGGAATACCTTGTTCCTATGTACATTCATTATGATCTGGTGATCATCACAGAGAGCAGAATTCTTGTTCAGGTTCATTATATAGAGTTATATAATTTTTTCTTTCTGCATTGTATTCTTCTTGGCATTTTAGGAAACTTAGAAGGCCGAGGTTGGGGTATAGGTAGTAGCCAATCAGGAAAATTTCTTCAGCTTGTAACATTTCAAATATCTACCTAAACAGGCATAATTATATTTTAAGAATTGGTATGAGCCTTATTTTCATATATAACTTTCATATGCAATTCCGAGTCGGAGCAAACATTTCGAATTGAAACGAGAGGATTGGCATAATGGACATTACTGTATATATTTCTGTTTATACAAAAAGCTATAAGCACATGCTTCCGTAAGAAAGAGTTCCTCTTTGAATAAAGAATGAGCATCTTGAGGAACCGGATATTGATGACAGGTATTTTTAGGTTGGTATAATTGACTCCAATGAGTTCAACCCCAAGGATTTTGCTGCTAGTAAGACACAACCGCAACTGGACCTCCCAGGAGATATTGACATACTTGAGAATCAAAGACAAGATGAAAACTCAAGGAAAGGTTAAGAAAGGGTAAAGCATCTACAAAGGAAATGAGGAGTTTCTTCGAGATGGAAGGATTGATGTATCATCTTTCAATGACGGATTTAGATGACCCCATCTTATGACTCTACGCCCCTAAGTACATGGAAAAATTGGTGATAGAACAACATCATGACAATCTCGGACACATGGTATTAGATAAAACGTTTAATGCAATCAAAAAAAATTATTTTCCACTTCTTTACAAGAAAATAAACGAACACATAGAGAAATGTATAATGTGCCAGACCAGGTGTGCAAAGAAACCGAAACCCTTACAACAGGAGACACAAATACCACCATATCAATTTGTCAAGATTGGATTAGATCTTTCAGGACAATATCCGACGTCTTTATCAGGAAACATATACATTGTATCATTTGTAGATCTATACTCAGAATGGTCCGAAGCCTTCAGTGTGCCAGATAAGGCTGCAGATAGGATAGCTCATCTTATCTTAGTAGAAATATTCTAAAGGTTAGGTTCCCCTTTAGTGATAATGACAGACAACGGAACTGAGAATATAAAGAAGATAGTTCAAGAAACGCTGGAAGCAATGAACGTACACCATATTAAAGCGTCCTTTTACAGTCATCAATCTAATGGAAAGGTAGAAGGAGTTCACCGTACACTTAATGACGTCATGTCTAAGAATATAATTGAGGATGTTCAGACCTGGGATCTTTATCTGAACCAGACCTTGGCAGCAACACGTTTCCATACTAATGAATCAATTTTTCACCATTGTACTTACTTTACAACAGAGATGTCGTATAACCCTTGGATACTATACTGAGACCAAGATGATATATTGGTGCAGATCAACAGCAGATAGCCCTTCACGAACAACATAAAGCTTTCACTTTAGTACACAGGAACCTGAAGGAAGCGAAAAGTAAACAAAAGGAATATTGCGATCATAACGCAACTGTGGAAAATTTTAAGAGGAAATCCATTGTACATAAGGAACCACAGAAGGCTTAAGAATCTGGACAGCAAATGGACTCCTTACTACAGGATAATAGATCAAATGGGACCTGTTAGTTTCGGTATGAGAAATCAATTAGACGGGTCAACCACCAAGACACATGCAAGGCATATGCGATTAGCCAAGATAGACGAATGGAGGATTCCTAGGGAAGGAAACCTCATTAGAAAAAGTACATATGCCGTACCTCCATAAGAAACATAAGACGAAAACGCAGACACTGAAGAAACTGCTATGGATAGAATCGTGAGATGCAAGCAACAGGAAAGGGAAGACTCGCCTGACGAGGATGACATTCCGTTAATGGAACTTCCAGGAGAATATGAAGTCGTGACACTACACATGAACCGCTTGTCTCGGGTGAAGAACAATAATAGTGCCATGTCCAAAGGAAGAGAGAGTCCGACTAATGCTAAAATACCCTTATAGACCCCACGGTTACCCTTGAATACCTTGAAGAACCCATGGAGATATATACTGTTTCTCGAAATATCGAACTCTTTGAACCATTATCTAGTAATGATAGTGTAGGACACAGAGAATTCAAACAAACATATCTGAGAAAGAAAAGACTTCCATAAGCATGTCCACACATCCCCGGGGGAACATTAGAAAAAGTAGATGATAACAAAAGATGTAAACAAATTATGGACGATGCATTGCAAAAATTCTTAAAATGAATATTCCTTGAATCTAAGGAATAATAAGTTTTTTCTGTCAGGCTTTATCAGACAATGCCAGGGTTCAAACCCAAAGTTTAATATCCAAATTAATATGTTATCTGTATGTCATTTATTACCTTCCGTACTTTCTCAGAACCATTTATACACGCGATTTCGATTTCGGTTCGCCCCTAAGAGAAACATTTAGTCTTTCTATAGGACATGGATTTGTATGACAATTTTTACAAACGGTCGACTACTAGAAGTAATAAGTAAATACATTTGACACCTTTCTCATGTGTAACATATTTAGAGGTATAAGCCATCGCAGTGCACACGCGTAAGGCATAGTTGGCACTGTTAAGTTAACTTTCACAGATATTTTAGGTTGTTTGTTAAGTATGTGCTCAGGTACCAAGATAAGTCCAGTAATATTGTAAACTCGAACAGTAACGAATGTCCCTGGTCCTAAGGGCACCTATCTGACCAATGGCCACTAAGTAGTTACGTCCAAGGTCCCTTTAGAATTTAATGTAGCATGTAATGTATCCTCACCTTCAGGTACTCATGTTTTTATAGCCTGACCCCTTATTGACATATTGTCATTAGAATTGTCGTGCTCAGTATTGAATACCTATATGATACTGACACCGTACTTAAGAAAGGACAATACATATCATACTAGAATTTCTCCGAAGTTACCAGTTTGGTTAATTAGTTGTTAGAAAAACATTCGGTACATTTTCTCAAAAAGATTTATATTCCGCCTCACATTTCAGAAAAATGAGAAACAAGACGATATTAAGTTAACTTTAGATGGGGACCCCCTTTTGAAGATATTTTTATACAGAGTAGTAATCATGATATTTCGGACCAGGCTTCAAAATTGTTTTTGTAAATTCCAAATTTGTAAACAATCGTTCAAGGGAAGAAACAAGGGAAGTCAGCTAAAAAGAGAAAAGGAGAGACGATTGAAGTAGTTACCTTCATGACTGAAAGCAAAGGAGAAATTCAAACTAAGACCGAAGACCCGTAGTATCCAGCTAGAGCACTGACACTCGTGATAGAAACAATTGACGACATCGAAGCAGCCGAAGAAAACCTAAAACTTTAAAACTTATTTAGTGAGTTTGACGATGACACGATGTCACTACGAACAGCAGTAGTAAACTCTAGTAAGAAAACGAGGTAACCAAAGATATTCACAGGTTTATATTGCCATGGTCAATTACTTGTTTCAATTAGAATAATTATGAAATTATGGCATTAGTTTCCACAGGGTAGTTAACTGCAGAAAAACAGTCGGTGTGTGAATGGTTAAAGTGTACCTCAACACGGAACACCACCGGGTTGTAGACGCAGGGAACTAACCACCTGAGAACCGCCAGTTAAATATCATGTAATGCGGCACGGAACACCCATCGAGTCGCATTTGTATGGTTTAGATTATGACAGTCAAATGTGCAGTAGAATGTACCCTGATGATATCCCCAAATTGAGATAAATATCAAGCTAAATATAAGAACACATATGGATATTTGAAGTATTCAAATTGTTAGATTAGCTTCAGGTCAAGACTCTAATTTAGATGACATGTACAACCGAAATAGCAACTACATGATATACATGTTTTCGTCTGGATGGGGTGCGACCCATTATTTCATTGTTCTTGTTATTCAGCCTGATATAATACACTGTGAGACACATTTATGTCGCAGCTTGATTGTGTATAATATATCCAGGTTATATTTTGATAATACACAATTTATTCTTGTTAAATTACAAATGATGTGTATGTGTCCATTATCCATGTCGTTTATTTTAATTTCATCATGATTCGATATAGCATTTTGAACCCACATTAACACTACAGTGAACTAGCACCATATTAAGGTACATTCAGGGCACATAGTTTATATTGCATTGTTGAAATGCATATTATGTTGCTTACTGCTATGATTTTCTATGTGAATTGATTAAACTGCGGTATATGTAACAGTATCACTTTGTCAAGGTATACAGAGCGGACTCCATTTAAGAAAAAAGTAGAGAAAATGTTTGCGTATCAATATTTTCTATTGGGGAGGGACGAATGTGACCCTATGACCTCCCAGTCTGTTAAATGACGTCCTCAAGATGATTTTACTTTGTTTTATTTTCATGTTTTATTAATTGTAGTCATAGTATATGTTAATACTCAATATGCTACGGTTGTCATAATTCCCGGACACTTCGTTGTAGATCAATATCCTGATATGTCTTTATGATTAAACCTGTATTTGATAGAGCATTTGCAGTGGCATCACGGGAATTAATGATAACGTCAACATATTAGATAGATATTGTACAGATACGGGCTGTGTGTATTGCATAGGAAGTAGTATTAATACTGCTTTGTTATTAGAATATATTCAGTCTTAGTGTCTAAGTCTCTTACTACAGTCGTAGTATCTTAATTGACTTTTATAATCCTAGGTCCGGCGCCATAAACTGAGAATATACTTAAGTCAAAAATTCATATTCTTCTGTTCATCAATGAATTAATAACTGGGATTTGGATTTTATTTAGTTTTATTCTACTGATAAATAGAAGTAAATCATTCTGCATTAAAATTTATTTGAACGTTTGATAATGGAATAAATTAAAATGAAATTTTTGACTTAAGTATATTCTCAGTTTATGGCGCCGGACCCTAGTCTTCTAACTGTAGTCTCTTAATCTTTTAGTATCAGTATTAGTATCAGTATTAGGACTGTTTTATATATAATCTGTATTGAGTCGTATACATGACTGTAACGTAGTTGTCGCACTACAAATAAACATTGGAAAACACAACGCAAGACTTATCACTATTTAGAAAAACGACCCAGAGATAAGGACTACAGAAAATAATTCTCTTTAGTTTTACAATTAAAATACTCAATGGAGATATGGGACATTGTGAGAGCAATTATTTAGTATATTGTAGAACCCACGTATTTTACTTACCCAGCCTTTGGCATTAACATCGGACTTAGCATCGATCAGTATTCTCACTATATCACTGTGACCATTAAATGCCGCCGAGTGGAGGGGAGTGTTCCGCATCTATAAAGGAGAATAATATGAAAGAAAGAATACCACCTCGTTTTTAGTATAAAAACTACGCAAATTGCATCATCTAATGATATAAAATGGAGTTGATTAATCAATTCAACAAAGTTCAATCTATTCACGAAAAGGTACGGTTCTATATACAACAATGAGCAACTGTTTTTAAAATACCGTTTAATCGTATGAGTTGCGTTTAACGGTATAATCTTATCAAACATTGGTACAATTACTCCGACATATTTGTAATAACCTGTTATACTGGTGTTTTGTTTGGGGGAAATATTGTATATTTACTAGAAACCCAGAGATCTGATTCTTATAAACAACATCAATGTAGATATTCGGGAGTAATAGATACTCTCTAAAAAGAATTTATTTTTCAATAGACAGCAGTATTTTTCCATTGGAATACCCTGTTCATTTCTCACATTCCGTGTGATCTTGAAACCATGGCATAGACCATAATTCTTGTTTTTGGCCATTTCGCAGCGTTATGCCGTTTTTTCTTTGATTACTGTATTCCGAGGTGATTAAAATGTACTACGAGTGTTTAATCCTTTTCGGAGGGGAATTCTTTGTCTATAGGAACGCGAGCGAAGTTCGTTCATTCGAAGATTACCGTCAATAGGAGACTTTTGAAAAAGAGAGGAAAACGCCCAAAATAAGTATTAAGTGTATATGCTGATGAGGGAGATTGATTGGTGTTCCTTTTTCAATACTCATATTCCATGTCCTTGACCTAAGCCTTGCTGTTGCAAGCGAAATCGATATTTTTTTTTCTTTTCTTGTAAGTGAAGCTGGATATAGTTTTAATTAATACTTAATTGATGCTAGTTTTAATTGATGCTATCATGGAAGGGTGAATAAAATACATTCAACTAGATTATCTTATCTCCAATTCGAATTTGGAGTTTAAATCCCAAATTGTAACAGGGAATACCTTCAAAGTAAAAACGAAATACCGAATTGTAAACCATATCTCATATTGCGAATAGTGTCATATTCAGACAAATGCGAACCCCAATAAAAACGACGTAAGACTAGGTGCCCTGGAGGAGTAAGCTTCCCCTGATTGTATACAACACCCGTCGCAAAAGTCCTGCAACAACCCTTCAAGTGAGGAGGTAAATACATTAATATAAACTCACGAACACACCAAGAAGACAAGAAAAGGAAGTCAAGTTTTCCCGCTCAAGGCGAGACATGTTGCCTAATTAAAACTCCGGTGTTGGAAACGCACGTGAACAATTGTCTGTATCTATATACATATTATGTTTTTTTGACACGAAGTAATATAAGTAGAGAGTGAGAGGCAAGGAGGGAAAGTATGAGGTAGAGGGCTACCCCTGTCTGACCTTCATGAATTATTTATTTTTTTGCATAAATCCGCTACAATTACTACAGTACTCATAAGTAATGATACAAACATCTGACTCAGTCGTATGATATAATTTAACAAGGATATGCACTGCTGAGAATGTAAAACATTGAAAAAGGACATCATTAAACTTGTGTTAATGTGCAGTTGTGACTGCGTCTAACGAACGAAGGAGAGAGAGCAAGAATCAATAAGTTACTCACGTTGAGAGTTCTTAAACAAATATAACAAATATAGACATTACTTAAGGAATTCATTTACCATATATATATAACACCTGAAGAGCACTATGGACCTTGAATCTATATATATATATATATATATATATATATATATATATATATATATATATATATATATATATATATATATATATATATATATATATATATATTAAAAGAAGACAATTTAAGAAAATCATAGCGAAGTGGTGATATAGAACATTAGAGAAAATCGTAGTTGGTAAGACATACTCATTTTACTTACCCAGCCGATGGCATTGACATCCGCCTTAGCATCGATAAGTATCTCCACTGTATCACTGTAACCATTTAATGCTGCAATTTGGAGTGGAGTGAACTGATTCTATAAACAGAAATATATAAATCAGAAAAATAACATGTTAATCTGGTTCTACAGATTGTGCAGGTTCCACCAACTATTGATACGAAATGGTGCTCGATAAAAAAAGAAGAAATTATTTTCGGGAAATCTACGCTGTATGTATACTCAATGCCATATGGAACAGCTGTTTTAATAATATAATACTTTTATTGGAATATGTTTTGTCTATACAATAAGTTGTGATGTAGACGACATTATGTTACAGAAATAAACTAAAAACTTTAAAAATAACTTGACATAATAAGTCATAAAAATAGAATAGTAATGTCTTCGTTTTAAGAAACCCAAGAGTTTTGTTTTTCATGAACACCGTCAGTTTTGTTGCTTAGGGGTTATAGACATTACTTATGGAATTCATTTACCATTTGGAATACCTTGTTCCTATGTACATTCATTATGATCTGGTGATCATCACAGAGACCAGAAGTCTTGTTCAGGTTCATTATATAGAGTTATATAATTTTTTCTTTCTGCATTGTATTCTTCTTGGCATTTTAGGAAACTTAGAAGGCCGAGGTTGGGGTATAGATAGTAGCCAATCAGGAAAATTTCTTCAACTTGTTACATTTCAAATATCTACCTAAGCAGGCATAATTATATTTTAAGAATTGGTATGAGCCGTATTTTCATATATAAATTTCATATGCAATTCCGAGTCGGAGCAAACATTTCGAATTGAAACGAGAGGATTGGCATAATGGACATTACTGTATATATTTCTGTTTATACAAAAAGCTATAAGCACATGCTTCCGTAAGAAAGAGTTCCTCTTTGAATAAAGAATGTGCATTACCTAATAAATCTGCACTATTTCGGAATATTATCCAAATTGATTCACAACTCCACTCCATAGAAGAATGCTTTAGATCTTTTAGTTACAACTGTTCAAAACGTTCGTCGAATAAAGATTGTATCCACTATAACGAGGGGCTACCAGTTGCTAATAGAATGGTATATTCGGTAATTATTGTAAAATGATATTTGCATAGAGAAGACGTTTAATTTCCACAAATGCCCCAAGTATCCTTCCGATTCACAAACCAATTATCAACTACATTGACGGCACACATTGATAGCATATCCCCTTTATGCAATTCCTGATGAATATTTATGACACTCTCTATCCTTCCTGTACCTTGGGTCAGCCTATACGTCACGATGAAATAACACTTTTCCAAAATTGTTAGGTTTAGTGTTTATCTTTTAGAAGTTGAGAATTTTCATGACTCGTCAATAAACATTTGGTTTCTCACCCAACTTTACGTTTTCTCTCATCTGTTACACAAGATCTACAAAAATACATTTGGCATTCCCACAGTAGATATGTCATCGGGGTGGGTGGGGTGTTCACTAATGAATGAATTACCATTGTCTGTCTGAATGCCTTTTCAGCGCACTTTACTCCAGTAAAATACTCTTTTGCCACTTTAATTTTCTGAACAGCGCTCATTTTGTGGTTGGAATTCTCTACCACTACGATGAAAAAGTTTGGGACTTGCAATTCTGTGGCATCTAAAACAAGTTTTGACGATGGTTCTTTCTTGAATCAGATCAGCTTGATGCGTACAGTTGGGTGCAGTCCAAACCTTACATTCTAATGCACTTGACAAGTGCATTTCAAGTTTAGTTTTTCGTCTTGAAAACCAGTAATAAAATTTAGTGAAGTGCACTTCATTTCAAGTTTACCTTGAAGTAATTCCTTCTTCAAGTTTACTATCACGTGGCACTAAGTTTACTTTTCACGTTTCTTTATTGCAATTATCCTCTTTCGTATAACACGAAAAAAATAATTGTCTTACGTACAACTGCATATTTTATATAAAAATTGTTTAATAGAAAAACATAGTAAATGTAAATGTATATAGAAAGTAAACTAAACTTGAAGTGCACTTGGAGTAAACTTGGAATCAAGTTAAGTACTGAACTTGGAATCAACTTGAAGTGCACTTTACGTAAGGTTACGACTGCACCTAACTGTACATTGGATTTACACATTTGTAATATGGCCGAAAATATGCGCTCTAAGAGCAAGAAACTACAAATTTTATCCAAGTAGACGCAGAACTAAAAAAAAGCCACTATCCATGAACCATTCTTCGTAATAAATTGTGTTATGATAGAAGAACTTCTTTATTTCGGGATTGAACACAGAAAAAACAGGTATAGATGGGTGCAGTCTTAACATGCACGTTAACGAGGACTGCTTTATCACTGCTCGACCGGACGCACGTGAGCTCCTTGCGTTAACGAGAGAGGGAATTCGCCTTAACCTGATTTATTCCCGCGTGCGCTCAGTCCAGTCGCGCGTTCACACTCCTACAATTGTAAATCTCTATGCAATGGCACGGATGGAGGGAGTAAAAGGGATGTAATTAGATTACCGCAAATGTCGTCATATATACGTGCATTAAATGTGATGTTGAAATGGCACCCCGCATTAAGGGTTTCATATGTAATATGATAATGGTAATTATCCCGGAGACAACTTATATGTCTCAGCCGCCCATATATGTTACAGTTTCATCTCACTACGTTTTTTTTTTTTCTTTTCGTTTACCTAGGCAAAGCTACCGGGGGAAGGTATATTTCACTTTTCTTTTTATCAGATATCATAGCGAATATGAACGGCCTGCAGGGGATTCTTGCTCCTTCGTGACACCTGATACTTTTATTGTTCATGCAGGGGTTTGTGGTCGAAGATATATCTATTTTCTCGTATAATAGATGCACCTTATTCACTACTGCTGGGTATCTTAGCATTTATATGATGTTTAGCAACTAGAACGTGCTAGTGTAAATGATTTCATATTCAAACCTCGCAATTTAGTCACGTGTCAAAAATTTCATATAAAAAGAAAACATAATAATTCGTCCTTAGAAAAACATTTTTTGGGGGTAGGTTTCATGGCGTGATGTTATATGCGACATGCATCATAAGCTAGTCGAAGTCGTCGTGCGGTTTATATACGCTATATATTTCATATATGCACATCAGTAGAGTTGCTAGGATGTAGAGGATTTGATATCCTCACCTTGGAATCAAGTGACATGTGACACACATAAAATAAAGAATACTTTCCTTAGATATTATGTAGCGAATTTAGTTAATTATTAGAGAAGGCCTTCAGGAAACATTCTTGCTTTAAACTACTAACCCGTGTCCCTTTTTGGAAATCTCCGTGAAAAAAAAAAGAAAAAAAAAAAACATGACACAGTTGTACGAAAATATTCGCACGTAATACTAAAATCCTAATTTAGGAAAATCACATCGAAATGACAAAAGGGAAAATCAGGTATCTACCAGTAAAGTACTGTCAAAATTTCAACAAAAGAAATACATTTCGATATTTATACAATCACTACACGGCAGATATGAAAATAACACATAAAACAACGCCGTTATTAAACCTGGTACAGGTGTATATCTGTCGAATTTCTAAACTCATGTCAAAAATCGAAATAGTAGTCACTGTCAAGAAATTTGACACTCATAAATCATTTATGTGACTCTAATGATTCCGATAAATGCCTAATCAAACATATATAGAAAAGAGAATTTAACATCGAAATGAAAATGGTATACAGCCAATAAAACACGGAGTCATAGGATTGAAATATAGTGTTATTCAACAATGGTCAATAATGCAAAAAGGACGGGATAGTAAAGAAGAAATGATATTTGAACTTCTTACCATTATATAGAAAGTTTGCCATAGGATGAAGCCACTAGCCTAGACGGTAAAATAAACATGATTCTCTTTTGTTTTACCATTCAAGTTCTGAGTGAGGCATTTTAAAGGCAAATGACTCTTATATTGTAGAACACACGTATTTCACTTACCATTCCTTTGGCATTCACATCGGACTTAGCATCGATCAACATCCTCACTGTATCACTGTGACCTTTTACTGTCGCCCAGTGGAGTGGAGTGTCCTGCTTCTACAAGTAGAAAGATATGAAAGAAAGAATACCATGTCAGTTTTATAGAAGAAATTGTACAAATTCCACCATCTAATAGTAACAAATGGAGTTGAGTACTCATTCAACAAAGTTCTAATTGAAAGTCAAAATGTCAATGACCTTGATGTATTTGCAAGGGCCCCAATAGTTGAATAACCATGTATATTTATGAAGTTCCTATCACTCACGAGTTCAAAAGTTATGGCAGATATTCAAGTTGCCAACAGACAGACTAACAGACAGACAAGAATACGCCACAGATCTATCCATCCAGGGGCATAAAAGTATGGATTCATGTAGACCTTCGTGTCACATTGTGCAACTGCTATTTATATTGCAGTGATTTTATTGAAATACCGTTCTATCTTACTGCAAGTTATGAATTAATATTTATATTGACATTTAACGGTATACTATAAACAAACATGGGAAATGTATCTTATAACCTGACAAACAGAAAAAAGTCATAAACTAATAGTAGTGCCTTTAGTTTGAATGTTGTTGATTTACTACGTGGAGAAAACCAGAGGTCTGTTTCCAATAAACAACATGAAAGTAGTTATTCGGGAGGAATGGATACTATCTAAAAATAATCCATTTTTCATTTGCAATACCCTAGTCATTTTCTACATTCAGTGTGACATAGAATCCATGATAAAGACGATAAATCTTTTTTTGGCCTCTTCACAGCCTTATGCAATCTTTTCATTGAACACTGTATTTTAAGGTGATGAGAAATATGCTAAGAGTGTGTGTTTCATCCTTTTCCGAGAAGGATACTTTGCCATTAGAAAGGCGAGTTTGCTGATGCAAAGACTACTGTCAAAAAGAGTATGTGAATTCCTACTAAAGTCCACGTATGTCTGAGTGATATTGGAATGCAAGTGTTTATGAATAATGTACTCAGATCCATGCTATATTCCACTAGATATTATACATGCATGAATGGTATATGTAGAAGCGGATTGTACTATTCTGTGTTTAAAACTGCTGGGCCAAAAACCCCCCGAGAATCCAGTTTCCCTCTGATAAACTCTGCAGAACCCTGAAAGACTCTGAAGTCTACCTGAAAAACTCTGACGGTCCTGATAAACTCTGAAAGCTACACTTAAAAACTCTGAAATCCTCTGACGCCAATGACGTCTCTACAAAACTATGAAAAAACACTGACACCTACCGCGATACCCTCCAGCCGTCCGATCGCGGTCTCGCGTACTTCTAGACGGTATCTTCTATAAGGCCTATGAGCATTAATGTATATTAAATGTGATCAGTTAATTAGACGTGAATTAAAAAAAAAATAATGAAGAGAAAATAAATGAAACATATCTCGAATTATATATCGAAGTTTTGAAATAAAATTATCTTATGAATTCTCTGAAAATTAATTTAACTGATTCATTGTTCACTTCGTGACTTACGTTTGTAAATATCACATTATGATAACATGAATTCTTAAACTAAAACACATGACAAAATAAAAAAACAAATCCTCAAAGAAACAAGAGAGAGAGAGAGAGAAGGGAAAGGGGGGGGGGGGCGCAACCCAAACAAAACAAACCTAACAGAGTCACACTACACTACAAAAACTTTTCTTACCGAGAAATGTATATGTAAAGATGATGGATAAATCCAAACCACAAGTCCAAAAATCATGAAACCATAGGACATACAAAATCAGTGAAAATGAAAAACAAATGGAAAATATCAAAATATGTCTACTTGAAGAGCATATGTGAACCCCTGTGATGGAGTGAGATCAGGTGCCCGGGGAGAGTGAGCATCTCCTGCTTGCTAGCAACACCCGTCACATATACCCCGTAGAAAGAGTCAAATCGTGTGAATTCCATATGTATCTATATATGGAGAAGTCGAAGTAGGTAACCTTCTAGTATAGAAGGTGTCAAATCTGTGTAAAGTGATCGGAATCGGTCTCAGTCCAGAATATCATTTAAAAGTCTGGATAACGAGATATCATATGGAGTAATAAGAGTCTCGTAACGACCGTAGAACTTCCTCAGTGACGATGCTAGTCTAGCACATATATAACCCTGGTTGAGCAGCTTAACTGAAAGTCGCCTAGCCTTCAGAACAAAGTCATTGTAATTTGAACATGCTCTGGAATAACGTATTAACTGAGATATGAATACGCCGTATGCGGGCGATGATGGAATGTTGCTACTTATGAAAGGAAAGTTTGTGATAGCGAAATTGAAATCGTCACGTTTGTCATAGAGTGAGGTGTTCAATTGACCATAAATGTCGAAAGACAACATAATATCTAAATACGAAGTAGAATTACTAGTTTCTGTGGTTTCTTTGACCTCCAGTTCACTTGGATAGATGATGCTAAGGTAATCCGCGAATGAAGGATTAATAATTGAAAGCAAGGCATCTATATATCTGTAAGTAAAATTGAAGCCAAGAGCCAACTGTTTTTTTTTTTCCTTGCGAAAGCAAAGACTGAATGAATTCAGCTTCGTATGAGTAAAGGAATCTGTCAGCCAGAAGCGGAGCACAGTTAGTGCCCATTGGAATGCCGACAATTTGTTGAAAAACCTTACCTCCAAACACCACAAAAATGTTATCGATAAGAAAGTTCAACATCTCGATGACAGCTGTTTCAGTGTATTTATTTTTGGAATCAGAATTTTCCCTAACAAAGTAAGTTTTATCGTGGCCTATTACTATATATTTGAATTTGCGGCTTCCGTTTTTACTAGTAAATGCATTTTGAATAATTTCCGCTAATCTGTCTTTTAATTTCTGATGAGGGATCGTTGTGTAAAGAGTCTAAAAGTCAAAAGACTTGATGGAGTGAATTTTAGTAACACTTTTTGATTTTAGATGTTCTATCAACTCTTTTGAATTTTTAAGGATCCACATTTGATTAATTCCACTTCTGGAATATACTGTTTCGCAATATCTATGAAGGCCAGATTTAATTTCTGATAAAATTTTTGTGAGTAGCATCGATACAGATTTTGTGGAACACTTCGAGGAACCAGCGATAAAGCGTTGTTTGTAGAGAGTTTTGTGCATTTTTGGAATGCAGTACAAATATGGAAGTTCTAAATTCTATTTATTTGAGTCAATACCAAACGTATTGAGGACAGATTTATGATTCTCGAGTACTTCCGAAACCGAAAAGTTCGTGAGAGTATAAGTAGGATTTCCAGGAGCTGAATTTAATCCTAATTCTTTCACTAGGCTGTCAAAGTAATATTTCTTACAAGTAAATGTGTAATTAATAGATGCTTTATCTGCAGGTGTAATAATATAATGTTCTTGGAGGAAGGTAAGTTCTCTGACAACATCAGGATCTTTAAAAATAGGTTCGAATCTGGTGTTTACAGAACCTTGTAATTTTTTAATTTTTGATCTCAGCAGTACTGCAATAGATTTTATCCATTCCGAAAGAGTGTCGACTTGTACTTCCTCTCTTATTGCCCATCGTGTGGCATATTCCTCGCAGCAGTTCATAATATTCTCAAAATTTTGGCTCCATGTGAATGATCTGGGTTCTCTGTATTTTGGACCTTTAAGTAAAAGTTCTCTAAATTTAGTGGTTTTAACTATATCGAGATCACCAGTAATGACATGGCCACAAGGAGAATATACGAAATTAGATGAGGAATGTAAAGATGATGGATAAATCCAAACCACAACTCCAAAAATCATGAAACCATAGGACATACAAAATCAGTGAAAATGAAAAACAAATGGAAAATATCAAAATATGTCTACTTGAAGAGCATATGTGAACCCCTGTGATGGAGTGAGATCAGGTGCCCGGGGAGAGTGAGCATCTCCTGCTTGCTAGCAACACCCGTCACATATACCCCGTAGAAAGAGTCAAATCGTGTGAATTCCATAAGTATCTATATATGGAGAAGTCGAAGTAGGTAACCTTCTAGTATAGAAGGTGTCAAATCTGTGTAAAGTGATCGGAATCGGTCTCAGTCCAGAATATCATTTAAAAGTCTGGATAACGAGATATCATATGGAGTAATAAGAGTCTCGTAACGACCGTAGAACTTCCTCAGTGACGATACTAGTCTAGCACATATATAACCCTGGTTGAGCAGCTTAACTGAAAGTCGCCTAGCCCTCAGAACAAAGTCATTGTAATTTGAACATGCTCTGGAATAACGTATTAACTGAGATATGAATACGCCGTATGCGGGCGATGATGGAATGTTGCTACTTATGAAAGGAAAGTTTGTGATAGCGAAATTGAAATCGTCACGTTTGTCATAGAGTGAGGTGTTCAATTGACCATTAATGTCGAAAGACAACATAATATCTAAATACGAAGTAGAATTACTAGTTTCTGTGGTTTCTTTGACCTCCAGTTCACTTGGATAGATGATGCTAAGGTAATCCGCGAATGAAGGATTATTAATTGAAAGCAAGTCATCTATATATCTGTAAGTAAAATTGAAGCCAAGAGCCAATTGTTTTTTTTCCTTGCGAAAGCAAAGACTGAATAAACTCAGCTTCGTATGAATAAAGGAATATGTCAGCCAGAAGCGGAGCACAGTTAGTGCCCATTGGAATGCCGACAATTTGTTGAAAAACCCTACCTCCAAACACCACAAAAATGTTATCGATAAGAAAGTTCAACATCTGAATGACAGCTGTTTCAGTGTATTTATTTTTGGAATCAGAATTTTCCCTAACAAAGTAAGTTTTATCGTGGCCTATTACTATATATTTGAATTTGCGGCTTCCGTTTTTACTGGTAAATGCATTTTGAATAATTTCCGCTTATCTGTCTTTTAATTTCTGATGAGGGATCGTTGTGTACAGAGTCGAAAAGTCAAAAGACTTGATGGAGTGAATTTTAGTAAAACTTTTTGATTTTAGATGTTCTAACAACTCTTTTGAATTTTTAAGGATCCACATTTGATTAATTCCACTTCTGGAATATACTGTTTCGCAATATCTATGAAGGCCAGATTTAATTTCTGATAATATTTTTGTGAGTAGCATCGATACAGATTTTGTGGAACACTTCGAGGAACCAGCGATAAAGCGTTGTTTGTACGGAGTTTTGTGCATTTTTGGAATACAGTACAAATATGGAAGTTCTAAATTCTATTTATTTGAGTCAATACCAAACGTATTGAGGACAGATTTATGATTCTCGAGTACTTCCGAAACAGAAAAGTTCATGAGAGTATAAGTAGGATTTCCTGAAACTGAATTTAATCCTAATTCTTTCACTAGGCTGTCAAAGTAATATTTCTTACAAGTAAATGTATAATTATTAGATGCTTTATCTGCTGGTGTAATGATATAATGTTCTTAGAGGAAGGTAAGTTCTCTGACAACATCAGGATCTTTAAAAATAGATTCGAATCTGGTGTTTACAGAACCTTGTAATTTTTTAATTTTTGATCTCAGCAGTACTGCAATAGATTTTATCCATTCCGAAAGAGTGTCGACTTGTACTTCCTCCCTTTTTGCCCATCGTGTGGCATATTCCTCGCAGCAGTTCATAATATTCTCAAAATTTTGGCTCCATGTGAATGATCTGGGTTCTCTGTATTTTGGACCTTTAAGTAAAAGTTCTCTTAATTTAGTGTTTTTAACTATATCGAGATCACCAGTAATGACATGGCCACAAGGAGGATATACGAAATTAGATGAGGAACATGCACACGGTTGAGAATGGCATGCAGAGTTGCTAAGATCAAGACACTGTAGAAACCCTTTGTAATTATAAATTTTGGATGCAACTGATGGCGTGTAGCTATAGGAAATACATGGCGGATCTTTGTTTTTGAAATATGGAGGTATTTTCTCTAAAACAGACTTATGATTTAAGATTTGGCCGAAATTTAAATAATCAATGCCTTTATTTGCAAATTTAATTTTGATGAAAGGGCGATTAGATTTTTCCATAGAGATATCGGACTTGACGGGATGCACACGGTTGAGGATGGCATGCAGAGTTGCTAAGATCAAGACACGGTAGAAACCCTTTGTAATTATAAATTTTGGATGCAACTGATGGCGTGTAGCTATAGGAAATACATGGCGGATCTTTGTTTTTGAAATATGGAGGTATTTTCTCTAAAACAGACTTATGATTTAAAATTTGGCCAAAATTTAAATAATCAATGCCTTTATTTGCAATTTAATTTTGATGAAAGGGCGATTCGATTTTTCCATAGAAATATCTGACATGACGGGACGAAAAAGCCTAGCGGTCGATATGTCCATAATAATGCCATCTAGTCTATACTCTGCAGAGCTTATATCAGTAAATATACGGCGTCTGGACGATACGTACAACTCGTGTAATTTTCTGAGTGAAATAGAATAAAGTTTTGTACGAATGTGATGAAGGCCCAAAGGTTTATTTGTAAATAGCAAAAGAGCATCAAAGGAAATATTATGTATTTCAGGTTTGTTGTATTTGCGTGTACCATGACTTCGATGCCTCCTCTGGCTTTTGTTGAATAAACCGAGTACGTTAACTGATTGACACGCAGGACTAGTGAGATTACCAATACTACTAATATTGTCATTGCATCCATAGGGCGAAGCAGTGCCGAGACGTCTTATCCAGTATTCTTCTCTTTTCCGACGAAAAGGAGTGCTCAAATTGGCATTGTTTGTGGGGTGATATATTTTTTCTATAATTCTAATTTTCATTGAGAGAATAGAGTGGTCAGGCTGGTTGAAGTGGCGATAGAGTAATATATATACATATATTTCTGGTAAATACTTCTGTTTCATAACTGTGTATTAAAATAGTAAAGAAGAAATGAAGAAAACATATATATGTTACAAATCTCTAGAACTATAAAGAAATGATTAATAATAAATTATTTTTATAAATGAATAAATGAAAAAGTAAATAAATAAATAAATAAATAATATTTTACTGTGATCAGAACTTACATTCCTCCGTGAACACTATATCAATACACCAGCAGATAAAGCTTTTGATAATTATACATTTACTTGTAAGAAATATTACTTTGACAGCCTAGTGTTAAATTTAGCTCCAGGAAATTCTACTTATACTCTTACCAACTTTTCGGTTTCGCAAATAGTAGAGAATGATACAGCTGTCCTCAATACGTTTCGTATTAACACAAATAAATTAAAATTTAGAACTTCCATCTTTGCACTGCATTTAAAAATGTACAAAAATCCTTACAAACAACGCTTTATCATTGGTTTCTCGAAGTGTTCAACAAAATCTGTATCGATGTTACTCACAAAAATATTATCAGAAATTAAATCTGGCCATCATAGATATTGCAAAACAGTATATTCCAGAAGTAATCAAACGTGGATCCTTAAAAACGCAAAAGAGCTGTTAGAACATCTAAATGAAAAATTGTTTTCCTAAAATTCACTCCATCAAGTTTTTTTTTTTTTTACTTTTCGACTCTTTACACAACGTTCCCTCATCCGAAATTAAAAGACAGATTAGCGGAAATTATCCAAAATGCATCTCCTAGTAAACCGTAAGCAGTATAGTCATATAATTTTAAGCCATGATAAAACTTACTTTGTTATGGAAAATCCTGATTCCAAAAATAAATATATTGAAAGAGATGTGACCCAGATGTTGAGCTTTCTTAAAGATAACATTTTTGTGGTGTTTGGAGGAAAAGTGTTTCTACAAATTGTCGGCATTTGAATGGGTACTAACTGTGCGCCGCTTCTGGCTGACGTAGCCCTTTACTCATACGAAGCTGAATTCATTCAGTCTTTATTTTCGCAAGGAAAGAAACAATTGGCTTTTGGATTCAATTTCACTTACAGAAATATAGATGATCTGGAGGTCAACGAAACCGCAGGCAATGGTAGTTCTACTTCGTATTTAGATATTATGTTGTCTTTCGACATTAATGGTCAATTGAACATCTTACTTTATGACAAACGTGAAGATTTCAATTTGGCTATCACAAACTTTCCTTTCATAAGTAACAACATTCCACCATCGCCCACATACGGCGTATTCACATCTCAGT
Organism: Pteria penguin; assembly: GCA_035048485.1. Classification (NCBI taxonomy): domain Eukaryota; kingdom Metazoa; phylum Mollusca; class Bivalvia; order Pterioida; family Pteriidae; genus Pteria; species Pteria penguin. Next base: position 64,024,384 of record CM068584.1, read on the forward strand.
TAATACGTTATTCCAGAGAATGTTCAAATTACAATTTTCTTTCATTCGAATGACATGCGTACGTTTTGTCGTATAAATTATTTGAGTCACTCGATATTCAACAATGTTGCTGGAAATATCATCGAATAAGTTTCAATATATCAGTGTAACAACATATCTGCCTTTTGGTATGTCACTTTATATCACTACTTATTAATCTACATGTAACTGTATACAATAAAATTATACATTATATAACATATAGAATATATATACCTTTTAATTTTGTGTACCCCATGGGCATTTCGACAAGTTATGTCTCTTCAGTGATGCCCATGGCCAAATGATTGGAATTTTCAAAATATATAAAACTATGAGGAGCAGTGTTTACAGCTAAACTAACCGAAAAGTGAATCGAAGAATCTATCTAAGGACAGAGCTATGCATGGAGGAGATACTCCTTAGTTTTAGAGTGATTTATTTAATTAGATGACTGAAAATTTGAAGTATATATTTCATGTAAGTACATAAGCACTGAAAACTAGACTTATCATGCCCTCGGAAACTCAGTCCACCAGCAGTAACATCGGCCTAGTGGTTATAATAAATATAGAACATATATGCCTTTTAATTTTGTGCACCATATGCACATTTCGACAAGTTATTTCTTTTTAGTGATGCGCGTGGCCGAATGATTAGACTTCTCAAAAAATTTAAAAATATGAACAGTATTTAAAGCTAAACTGACCGAAAAGTGAACCGAAGAATCTATCTAGGGAGATACTCCTTAGTTTTAGAGTAACTTACTTCATAAGATGACAAAAAACGTGAAGTATATATTTCATGTCAGTACATAAGCACCGAAAACTAGACTTATGATGCCCTCGGGGACTATCAGTCCACCAGCGGACTCCGGCCTAGTGGTTATAATAAATACAGAACATATATAGTTTTTAATTTTGTGTACCATATGCGCATTTCGACAAGTTATGTCTCTTCAGTGATGCTCGTGGCCGAATGATTGGAATTCTCAAAATATATAAAAATATGAAGAGCAGTGTTTAAAGCTAAACTGACCAAAAAGTGAACCGAAGAATCTATCTAAGGACAGAGGTATGCATGAGGGAGATACTCCTTATTTTTAGAGTAATTTACTTAATTAGATGAATGAAAATTTGAAGTATATATTTCATGTCAGTACATAAACACCGAAAACTAGATTTATGATACCCTCAGGAACTATAAGTCCGCTAGCAGTGACACCGGCCTAGTGGTTATAATAAATATAGGAAATACATGTATATACCTTTTAATTTTGTGCACCATATGCGGAATTCGACGTTATGTCTCTTCAGTGATGCTCGTGACCGAATGATTGGAATTCTCAAAATATATGAAAATATGAAGAGCAGTGTTTAAAGCCAAACTGACCGAACAGTGAACCGAAGAATCTATCTAAGGACAGAGGTATGCATGAGGGAGATACTCCTTATTTTTAGAGTAATTTACTAAATAAGATGATTAAAATTTGAAGTATATATTTCATGTAAGTACATAAGCACCGAAAACTAGACTGATGATGACCTCGGGCACTATCAGTCCACCAGCAGTGACAACAGCCTAGTGGATATAATAAATATAGAACATATATACCTTTTAATTTTGTACACCATATGCGCATTTGGTCAAGTTATGTCTCTTCAGTGATGCTCGTTGTCAAATGATTGGAATTCTCAAAATATATGAAAATATGAAGAGCAGTGTTTAAAGCCAAACTGACCAAAAAGTGAATCTAATAGCATTGTCGGAATTAGAAGGTGCAACCCCCCCCCCCCCCCAACTCCATTGGTCGGAAAATATTACCGAAAAAGGTCATTTTGGAACATTTTAGGGCTGCAACCCTCCCCCTTTCCAGACAGAAGTGAGAAACCTGCATCATGGGAGACTGCACACTCACCCTTTTTTCTTTCAAAAATATCTAGATCCGCCTATGAACAGTATCTCCCTTACTCCCTTATAATTCCAAGAATTTTAAAACTATCTATGGTTATAGTAAATGAAGTTTAATTCATTCATAATTTTCCTTTTTTATTTTACATTTTCTTTTTTGTTGGAAAGTATATATTTAAACAAATGTGAGTAAGGAAGTATATCTATTTCCTCTTTTATCATCTTATTTATTTCTGTTCAAATAATTTCATTAAGTTTTATATCGGTATAAAGCTTAGGTATTTCTTAACCATTTGCTATGTCAATTAAGATTTCACACTTTTGACATCTTTTACACAAAGAGTTATTGTAGCTAGTTTTTTACTCTATTGATATAAAATTCTTTACTGCATTAGTATGACACTTTTATAGTCCTTGTAGGTAAAGTTATTTATTCTGTTTTGACTGCTATTAATTCATTTCTTGGTTACACAACTTCTCGCGGAAATACTGTAATTGATTTTATCACCTACACTCTTCGGAGCAAATAGTGTCATACTTCAAAGGGAATCCGCCGCGTTAATTAATCTTAAATTTTGTAACGAACAACCTGATTGGTCAAGACCTCAGGTCCGAAAGTTGCTGTACAGATTGCGACAGCAACAAATATACTCTATGTCCATATGTCTGTATTTTTTTTTTTTTTGGCAATATGTTCTAACTGTGACAAGAAAGTGAAGATAAGATTTTCTGAGGATTAGAGTCCAATTGGGAATAAAAGAAATCAGGTAAATATAAACATCAACTTCATAGATTATTTAATTTATTGTTATGAGGGTGTGAATAAGCAAAAGTTTTGCCTATAATTAAAACCTAAAATTTATAAATTATAATTCAGTAGGAATAATTTGATAATTTAGGATTGATATAATATTTTCATAAGATAAAAACAAGACATTTTCTAATTCAAAATAATGTTTGTTTATTGAATTAAGGATAGTTAAAGTTTCCATTTAACCTATTGGTAGTACCTACCGGTATACATATACAATTTGATCATATTTTTTCATGGGAGAATGCAGTATCAAGACACCATTAGTTATGGGTCATTAATTGTCGGTTCATTTTAATAGTATTTTTTGAAAGGTTATTTTTCTTTTTTTTATTCAGACTTGTGTCATTGATAAATGCTAATTTTATCATATGTTATGCTTTGTCTATGCCTCATCATGGATCTTATCTATATTTTGTTATTTCGTCATGAATTAAGCAGAATAAATATTCACAACTTGTTTTGATTTCAGGACTGTCAAAATGAAATTCTCCCAACACAGTACATATCTAGCTATTTCTCACACTTGGTCCAGAAAGACAAAAAAAAAAAAAAAAAAAAAAAAACAGATGAAGATGACGTGATGATTGCTTCCTTAGACAGCAGATCTTCAAATTGAAAGAAGGTTTTCAGCAAAATATATCTTTGCCAAGAACAATGTCAAATTTGCATCTTATTAAACCAGATCTTTTCTCTGCTTTTTACCTCTACTAAGAAGACCAGTCTAGCTCAGTCAATATCCTGTCATCCGTCTGTCTGTCTGTCTTTAAACCACTTCTACTCAGAGGCTAAGTTATCACAGAGACTTAGTGTTAGTCCAAATTTGTATGGCATAAGATCTTACTGTGCATGTGTATTTAGGTGATGATCTTCCCTCCTGGGGCCCACAAAGGGGTGTGACCAGTTCTCCGTTCATAACTCTAAATAAAACTTCTTTGCAACTTTTCCAAGAATATTTATCTTAGAGAATAAATTATAATGTCAATTTTTTGGGCCTAGTACTTTTGGGTACCGGTGTATGCGCCATGGACAGCGTTTCCATTTATCTTCAAGGGTTATGTAATTTTACATAACATAAAATAGGGTGGCTTCCTCAGAAATCGAGTGTCACATATTCCTATGATAACAACTAGATGTGTTCCTCAGATCATCATGTCAGCTTATTGATTTTCTGTTATATTTAAATAATCAGAGTTCATCTGAACATGACATCTAATTGAATTTTCACCAGATTTCACTACTATTAAGAGTGGAATACCGTAAAGATCTGATTTTTGTCAGATTGGTCATATTTGCAGCTAGATTTTTATCTCTGGTTTTGATTTTGTTTTTATACACTCATAAAATTATCACCTTGACTGTCTATCCATTTGTCCATTAACATTAAGCATGCTATAGCGTCTTTATATTATCTTAAAATATACTATTAAGATATACTATTAAATGCAACTGCTCTACATAATTCAAGAATCCATGACAGTGTACAAAGGCCATACCTTTAAGGTCAAGCATGTCCAGAATTCTTGTCATGGCTCGAAGTTCTTGCCATGGATTTGAATAATATTTCACAGAATTGTTGCCCAAGACCCAAGGGCGTGTTGTGAACATGAATCAAGGACATATCTGCAAAGCCAAAGTCACCTTGTGTATGATCAGTGATTTTTGTCCAGGCCACATTGTTCTACTCCTTGCATGGATATGACTACTATTTCACAGAAGCCTTGCCTTGGGCCAAAGGTTGAGTTAAGGTCAAGGTCAAAATGCATTTGATGGGTAATTCCTCGACCGGACCAGAAGTTTTTACCCCATGAGTGTGTTTGAATAATAATAATTCACAGAATTGTTGCCCAGGTCTATAGGTTTTTTCATGACCTTCTTGAACCAAATAAAGATTGAAAGATCAAGGTCACAGAGCATATATATGGTATATCCTTGTCTGAGCTACAAATTTTCACTGCCTACATGGATTTTAACAATAGTGTACAAGATTGTAGCCATGGATGCATGATTGTTTGTTGACCTTGAACCAAAGTAATATCTGCAAGGTAAAATTCACAGTGCTTATGTATGGTAGATTCTGATATGGCCTTAATTTGCATTACTTTCAATGCTATATTACGTAATTGTCTTCCAGTTCCCAAAGAAGTGTCATGACTGCATCAAGGGTAAATTTCGTATTTGAGTTTTGCCTGTTCAATGAAATTGAGTAGAAATTAAGGGGGGAGGGGGGGGGGCAATTTCGAAGTCCTCAATATGGGGGGGGGGGGGGGGGGGGGGGGAAATTTCTCCATGCATTCACTTATTCCCTTTGCAAATTAAGCAATGGACGTATGCACACATTCGGTATGGCTCTTGTTATCAATGACACAAGATTTTGTCATGACCTTGAACCAAGGTCATATTTTCATGATCACAATAAATACATGGCCATACTTCTTTTTCAGTACCTGTTTTTGCTTTGAATTTCTGAATTCCATTATAGGCAAAATTGCAAAAGAATTCAGTTTTATTGACATGTGAAGTCTGTCTGTCTGTTAGTCCGTCTATCAAAAGTTTGCTTAGAGTTTCAGTTTGAAGCAAGCTTTGCATAATGGAAAAGGACACAGACTTCATACCTGGCTTGTAGAATACCAGACTTTTGAATGACATATTGATATAAAAAATAATGATATGCACCACCTGGTTGAATTGACATACGGCGAATTTGCAATTTAGTCAAAGCGTTACGGCCTTAAGTGATATCTTATTGTATTAAATCAGTTTGATTATTCCAATCAATATTCTTATATATCTTACTCTCAAAATATGAGAAAATTGATAAATCCAGTGTTTTGACGAAATGCCAAATCATCAATATTTCTACTGAGTAACCTTCTATATCAGAAATTATAAATGTGTAATATTGTCATGTTTTTGGATAGAGGTTATGTAATATTTAATAAAAACAGTGTATCTGATTTGTAGTGTTTATTGTTTTCATAAAAGAAACTGCTACACAAATTATCCAAAAATAAAAAAAATGAAATTTTTATTGTCAATAATTGATGATCTTTTATGCTAAACTAACCATCACGTTTCCATGGTAACCACAAAATCAAGAAGACTAAAATTTTTCAGATGTCAATATAAGTGAAGGGACATTACCTACACAAAAATGTTATCAAAATTTGTGAGGTGATGTGGCCAGCCTTTTCTGAATCTGTTTGATTATCATATAGAGTTGATATTAAAACATTAATGAATCTATGCTTTTCATCATGATCAAAGTTAACCAGTGATAAACACACAGTTACAAAGGAATTGTCCTTCTATGGTTAAATGTGTAACTTCTTGTTTCACTGAAGGTGTTATTAACTATATTTAAGTGCAATTTAAACTTTTACAACTTGATCAGGCACTGACAGCCAGGCTATTAGTAAGCTTAGTACTTTGTATGTGGTTTCTTTTAACTACGTTTAATTTCGCGCGTTTCTATGATTTTAGTTTGAATAACGTTATATGTATTTGTATGAACTTCTTATATTGTGTTGATTCTTAAAAAGGAGAGTATCATTATAGAATGTTTGATGGATGGACTCTCACAGTTTAGTTTTCTTTGTAAATTGTACTATAAGGCTTTATATATATATATATATATATATATATATATATATATATATATATATATATATATATATATATATATATATATATATATATATATATATATATATATATATTAAAAAAGAACGATTTAAGGACATCTTAGCGAAGTAGTGATATTGAACAATGAAAACAAACATTTTTATTTTACTTACCCAGTCCCTGGCATTGGCATCCGCCTTAACATCGATAAGTATCTTTACTATATCAACGTGACCATTTAATGCTGCAAAGTGGAGTGGTGTGTCCTGATTCTATAAGGAGAAAGATATGAATGAGAAAGAAAACATGTAACTTTGGTTCTACAGATTGTGCAGGTTCCACCAACTAATGATACGAAATGGTGTTTAAAAAGAGGAAGAATTATTTAAGGGAAATGTACGCTTTTATGTATACCCAATGCCATATGGAACAACAGTTATTAATAATATAGAAGTTTTATTGAAATTCATTTTGTCTATACAATAAGTGGTGAATAAGACTTGAGACTGACTTTAAGCTGCAGAAATAGAGTAGAAATTTAATACATAATTTGACCCAAGAGGTTTGTTTTTCATGAACACCGTCATTTTTGTTGCGTAAGGGTAATAGACATTGTTTAACAGATTTATTTTTCGTTTTGAATACCTTATTTCTTTTTGTACATTCTTTATGATTCCGTAAAAATCACGGATACCAGAACTCTTGTTCAGGACGACTCTATAAAGTTAAAGAATCTTTTCATTTAGCCTTGTATCAATCTGATTAAAATCATATCTTTATTCTGCTTCCCTTTTTGTCTCATTGCGTATAAAGATCTGGTGAAGTCCCGCACTGGAACAAATAGAGAATCGGGAAAAAATATGGTTTTAATCAGATTAGCATCGTATTGTTGCATTTTAGGAAAATTAAAAGGCCAAGGATTGGGTATAGGTATATGCAGCAGCACGTATTGGTAGGATACCCCTTCTAAGCAATTCCTAATGAATATTTTGACACCCCCATTTCTCCTGTATCCTGGGTCAGCCTATACGTCACGATGTAATAACACTTTTCCAAAATCGTTATAGTTAGTGTTTGTCTTTTAGAAGTTGAGAATTTTCACGACTCGTCAAGAAACACTAGGTTTCTCACCAAACTTCACGGTTTCTCTCATCTGTTACACAAGATCTACAGAATTACTATTGGCTTCCCACAGTAGATATGTCATCAGGGGGTGGGAGGTGGGGGTGGGGATTTTCTCTTATTTCTTAAATGACTTTCCATTGTCTGTTTATGTGCCTTTTTTCGCGCACTTTACGCCAGTAAGGCCTACTCTTTTGCCACTTTTTTTTTAATTTACTTTATAAACCCATTTCCAATGTCGATTAGATCCCGGGTCAGGATATATCGATAACAATATATATTCATCACAGTTATACTTAGACATTCACATACATATTACATATATATAAATCGGCAAATTTACACAAACACCCATATATGTAAAACTGGTATATATATATATATATATATATATATATATATATATATATATATATATATATATATATATATATATATATATATATATATATATATATATATATATATATATATATATATATATATATATATATATATATATATATATATATATATATATATATATATATATATATATATATATATATATATATATATATGTTCCTACACATCACCACACAAACATACACGTACAAACATGAACACCCAGCATACATATATATACACAAACATAAATGCATTCATACTGATAAGTGTATGCACATACACATCGACCTATATACTTACATATATATTATCATATATTTAAGTAGTTCAACTTATAATATATTGGAAAGTGTTTAATCATAGTAATATTTTTGTTTTTTGAAATTTTATAAATGATATTCTAATAATTCTGCAGTGATTGTTGAATATGCAATCTGATATCATTATATCTTTCTTCTGTGCCTTTTATATTGCAGGCCATTTTGTATTTGAAAATTCTAAATGCAATAAACGAAATAAGATTGTTCAACATGTCCGTTTTTTCATTAATCTCAAGATAGAACCCAACCACAATATTTTTCCAAGATATATCAAATTTGAGTATTTTACCCGTGTCTTTCCAAACATCTATCACATTTTTACATTCAAAAAGTAAATGTTTGGTGTGTTCTATTCCATTTGTTCTATCTTCTTACTAAATTTCTATTAGAAAGCATATTATTAAAAAATTTATAGTTGAACTCAGCAACATTTTTATCTTTAATGTATTCTATTTTGTGTTTATAAATGTTTTGCCAAGTATACTTCTTTTCTAAATTAAATAGTTTTTCAAAATTGTTTTGATGAATAGGTGTGGAGAATTTTTTATCTCTAAAAAATTCTTAGAAAAACTTACTGGTATCAAAGAAACTTCTTCTGTTTTTATAGAAAACCGTCCTATACTTAGCTGTTGTACTTAAATAAAGTGATTTTCTCAGATCAAAGAGGGGTAGATACTATTAATCTAATTTGGAAAACAGAGTGATTTCCCTTTAAACTGAAAGAGTCTGTTATTCCATAAAGGTTGCAATAAGAAGGATTCTGTAGACATTTGTTTTAGATTAAGCGTTGCTTTTCATTGATTAAAATAAGTGACTATCTGTTGGTAAAATAAAGGTAATTTCTTGACGATTCCATAATCATTCATAATAGTTTCAGTAGTTTCAGAAAAGTAGTTGAAATCAAAATCACCCTTTTTACATAAATTCTCAAGGAAAATGGTAGCTTTACTTCTGCTGTCTTTTAATTTCTGTATCCATGATGCCTTAATAGCTTTAAATTTTGAATCTATATCTATAATATTAATCCCACCTTGTTCTATCGTTCCACTCAGAGTGTTTCTTTTAATTCTATCTTTCTTTCCCCTGAGGACAGAGAAGATAAGTCTATTGATTCATTTTATATCCGATTCGCGTGGAAGATTTAAAACAGATGTTCTATAAATTAATTTTGAAACTGCCAATGTATTAATTACACAACATTTTCCAAATAATGTAATATTTCTAGTTTTTCACGATTCGAAAAGTTTCTCCATATCCTCTATACATTTAATGCAATTATTTTGATAGCATAGTTCTTTATCATGACCGATGTAAATGCCTAGGGTTTTTACAACGGTATTATTTATTTCTACTCCAAAGGTGTGCATATTTGCATCACTTTTAAGACTTCCTAAAAGAATACATTTCAGTTTTGAATAAATTTAATTTCATACCAGACACTTTGCAAAACTTATCGATTTCTTTTAATGCATTTTCTAGCGACGATTCATTTTTAAGAGGCAATGTACAGTCATCTGCATGTTGTATCTTTATTCATTTTCAGAAGAGTTAGTAATATTGAAGCCTTTAATTTCTTTATTTTTCCTTATTTGATAGGCAAGGATTTCAATTACGAATAAAAAAATTATCACTATAATTTTTTTTATTCGTAACTCTTTTGCTACTTTAATTTTCTGAACAGCGCTCATTTTGTGGGTGAAATTCTCTACCACTGCGATGAAAAAGTTTGGTACTTGCAATTCAGTGGCATCTAGAATAAGTAATTATAATGGTTCCTTCTTGATTCAGATCAGTTTGTTGCGTACAGTTGGGTGCAGTTCTAACCTTACATTCAAGTGCATTTCAAGTTTAGTTTTTCGTCCTGAAAACCTGTAATAAAATTGAGTGAAGTGCACGTCATATCAAGTAATTCCGTCTTCAAGTTTACTATCACGTAACAGCAAGTTTACTTTTAACTTTTGTTTATTACAATTATCCAGTTTCGTATTCCATGAAAAAAAATTGTCTAATTGTGTACAACTGCATATGTTATATATAAAAAAATTGTTTAAAAAATATACTAAACTAAACTTGAAGTGCACTTGGAGTAAACCTGGAATCAAGTTTAGTACTAAACTTGAAATCAACTTGAAGTGCACTTTATGTAAGGTTAGGACTGCACCTTACTGTATATGTAGTTTACATATTTGTAATATGGCTGTAAACATGCAAGATTACTCTAAGAGCAAGAAATGACAAATTTTATTCAAGTACACGCAAAACTAAAAAAAAAAAAAACCAATACCTATCCACGAAACAGTGTTCGAAATGTGTTATGAAAGAAGAACTTCTTAATTTCGGGATTGAACGCAGAAAACATGTATAGATGGGTACAGTCCGAACATAACATGCACGTTAACGAGGACTTTTAGCAGAAGGACTGGTCGACCGGACGCGCATGCGGGACGGGAGGGATTTATTCCCGCGTTCGCTCGGTCCAGTCGCGCGTTCACATGCCTACAATTGAAATCTCTATGCAGTTGCACGGATGGAGGGAGTAAAAGGGAGGTGCTTAGATTACCGCAAATGTCTTCATATATACGTGTATTAAATGCAATGTTAAAATGACACCCAGCATTATGGGTTTCATATGTAATATGTTGATGGAAATTACCGCGGAGACATAACCTAAGGTATACTTCGTCACTTTATACTATAAAGTTTCCAGGATAATCACATTCTAATTCTATTTTATTTACTTATTTTTAATCAATTAAGTTCTGTATTTATTTGTTTATTTATTTATATGTTTATATTTATTAATATGTATTTATTCTTATTTATTGTTGTTTTGTTTTTAATTTTAGCTATATTTCATAATATATGAATACCATGATAATCATCATTATTATTATTATTATTATTATTACTTTTTTCATCGTCATCATCATCATCATCATCATTATTATTATTATTATTATTATTATTATTATTATTATTATTATTATTATTATTATTATTATTATTATTATTGTTGTTGTTGTTGTTATTATTGTCATCATTATTATTATTATCCTAAAATAAGAATAAATTTCATTATATTCAATGTAAGGAAATTGTTTCAATATTTTTAAAATTCATCCCTTAACTCGTAACCGTTTTATTTAATTAATTAATTCTAATTATTTACCTACATGCACACAGTAATAAGATCTTACTGTGCATGTGTAGTTTAGGTGATAGTCTTCCCTCCTGGGGCCCACAGAGGGATGTGACCAGTTCTCCGTTCATAACTCTAAATAAAACTTCTTTGCAATTTTTCCAAAAATAGTTATCTTAGAAAATAAATAATAATGTCAATATTTTGGGCCTAGTACTTGTGGGTACCGCTGTATGCATCAAGGACAGCGTTTCCATTAATCTTCAAGTGTTCTGTAAGTTTACATAAACATAAAAAAGGGTGGCTTCCTCATAAATCGAATGTCACATATTCGTATTAAAACAACTAGATGTGTTCCTCAGATAATTTTGTCAGCTTATTGATTTTCTGTTATATTTAAATAATTAGAGTTCATCTGAACATGACATTGGTAGGGAATTCGCGTTAACGCGATTTATTCCCGCGTGCGCTCAGTCCAGTAGCACGCTCCATGTCTATATTTGTAATTCTCTATGCAGTACGGATGGAGAAAATAAAATGGATCAGATTAAATTACCGCGAGTATCGCCATAAAAACGTGTATTTAATGAAATGTTAAAATGACACCCTGCATTAAGGATTTCATATGTGATATAACAAAGGAAATTATCGCGTAGACATGCAATAAGGTATTTATGAAAAAAACTTCGCCAGTTTATACTAGCATGATTACTTTCTAATTTCATTTATTTATTTTTTCTAATTAGTTTATTTATGTATTTATTTCTTATTTGTTTATTCATTTATAACTAATTTATTTTTGTATTTACATGTATTTCCTATTTATGTATTTATTATTATTATTTTTAATTAAGCTATTTTCTATATTATATGAATACAATATCATCGTTATTATCATCTTTATTAATTTTATTTCATTATAATTATTATAATAATAATAATAATAATTATTATTATTATTATTATTATTATTATTTTTATTATTATTATTATCATTTTCCTAAAATAAGAATAAATTTCATTAAAGTCAATGTTCGGAAATTGCATTCTATATTTCTAAAATTCATCCCTTAACTCGGAGGAGTTTTATTTAATTCTAAATATTTTACTTACACATTAATAAGTTTTTATATGTAAATAAAAAATATTTATATCGATTTTCTTTCAAATCTTTCTATATGAACATGTTAATACAAGTTTTAAGTTGTAAGCAAGCGAACGTGGCTGTCAAGCACGTTCACGCGGCAGTCAAGCGCGTTAACGCGGCAGTCAAGCGCGTTCACGCGGTCTGGAAATTAAGTTCACGTGGAAATCTGCGTTAACGCAAACGCGTGTGCTCAGCAGTCCTGAGCGCACGAGGAAAACAAACTTCACGTTAACGCGACGTTAACATAATGTTATGTTAGGACTGCACCTAACTGTATTTTATATAAAATAATTGTTTTAAAAAATATAGTAAATGATAATATAAATTCCCTCCCGCGTTAAGGCAAGGAGCGCACGCGCGTCCGGTCGACCAGTCCTAGCACGTTTGCTAAAACAGTCCTCGTTAACGTGCATGTTATGTTCGGACTGTACCCATCTATACATGTTTTCTGCGTTCAATTCCGAAATTAGAAGTTCTTCTATCATAACACATTACGATCACTGTTTCATGGATAGGTATTGGGGTTTTTTTTAGTTTTGCGTGTACTTGGATAAAATTTGTAGTTTCTTGCCCTTAGAGTGATCTTGCATGTTTTAAGCCATATTACAGATATGTAAATCCCATATACAGTAAGGTGCAGTCCTAACCCTACATAAAGTGCACTTCAAGTTGATTTCAAGTTAAGTTCTAAACTTGATTCCAAGTTTACTCCAAGTGCACTTCAAGTTTAGTTTACTATCTATATACATGTACATTTACTATATTTTTCTATTAAAACAATATCTTTATATAAAATATGGAAATGTAAATAATAAAACATTAATTTCTGTAGTGTTATACGAAACTGGATAATTGTAATAAACAAACGTGAAAAGTAAACTTGGTGTCACATGATAGTAAATTTGAAGACGGAATTATTTTAAAGTAAACTTAATATCAAGTGCACTTGACTAAACTCTATGACTGGTTTTCAGGACGAAAAACTAAACTTGAAGTGCACTTGTCAAGTGCACTTGAATGTAAGGTTAGGACTGCACCCAACTGTAGGTAATGTTTTATGAGCTAAATATATTTATTATGTGACGCCAAGAATTTTATCTGCAAGGCATAGCATACATGTATACAAGAGAAATGTGATTACCACATTAAATGTTTTCAATGAATAAATAGATTAATTATTGTATGTTGCCTTCTTTCTTCCATTAGGACAAGTGATGTGGTATACAACACATTTACGTTTGAATACTTCCTATTTTTGGTCACCCACACTTATTAAGGGTGCCCATACCCCTTGAAGGAGGAATTTTACAGCGTTTTTGCCAATGGGAAATTTTAATGATAGTTGAGTGATACAAATCAGCACAGCTCAAACATACTTGTTTGTATTCTGGATGAAAAAAATCTATGATCAGGGGTTACTCAATCTTTTCTACTTGTTGTTGTTAAAACCTTATAGTCATCTGATTCAGTATGTATATATACTCCCCGAAAAAAAAATTAGGGGAGCATATAGATGTCGTCTTGTCTATCTGTCCTAACTCATTTCTAATAACTTGTTCATGTAAATATCGTCATATTTCATACAATTATACTACAGATCAAGGGCTTGGGGACAAGTCCTACTTCACATAAGGTGAAAGTCAAGTGTAAAATGTTAGGATAGCATATGGAATCTTATTTCCATCGAGTTTCCAAGGTACTAGTATAAATAATTTCGGCTGCCCTATTGTAATCCATGCTCTCCGTCGGTGAGCAAAAACAAAAAAAAAAAAAAAATAAAAATAAATAACAAAACAAGAAAACAAAGAAAAAACAACCAAACGAAAAAAAAAAAAACAATAATTCATTGGCTGTAACTTCTCCATTAAGTGTAGAAATTTCAAATCTGATTTGTGTGTATCTTTTGAGAAGATTTTTCTACTTGTACCAAGTTTTTTTTTTTATAATATAACAATATCTTTTGGCACCCTTTTGAAAAATTTTAACATTGGGTCATTACTTCTTTACCATAAAAGGTAGAGCTTAAGGGGTTTTTCGTTTACCTAGGCAAGCTACCGCAGGAGAGGTATATTTCACTTTTCTTTAGATTTATCAGAAACCAATGTCTCTTGACTGTTGTAATCCGTTTTACTACATTGCAATGAAAATGGCACAGAACCATTAGGACTTGTAAAAACAATCAAAACAAGGAATATAGTGTTATTCAACATCGGTCATTATTGCAAAAAGGATGGGATGGCAAAGAAGAAATTCAATACTGCAAGCCATTTTTCATTTTTGGTTTTTGATATTTTAACTTCTTTCTGTTTTATAAAAAGTTTGCCATACGATGATGACACTAGCCTGGACGGTAATATAAATATACCATAGGGTGATTACACTAGTGTGGTCTGTAATATAAATATACCATAGTATGATGGCACTAGTCTGGACGGTAATATAAATATACCATAGCATGATGACACTAATCTGGACGGTAATATCAATATACCATTGGATGATTACACTAGTCTGAACGATAATATAAATATACCATGGGATGATGACACTAGTCTGGACTGTAATATAAATATACCATAGGGTGATAACACTAGTCTGGACGGTAATATAAATATACCATAGGATAATGACACTAGTCTGGACTGTAATATAAATATACCATAGGGTGATGACACTAGTCTGAACGGTAATATAAATATACCATAGGATAATGACACTAGTCTGGACGTTAATATAAATATACCATAGGGTGATTACACTAGTCTGGACGGTAATATAAATATACCATAGGATAATGACACTAGTCTGGACTGTAATATAAATATACCATAGGGTGATGACACTAGTCTGGACGGTAATATAAATATACCATAGGGTGATTACACTAGTCTGGACGGTAATATAAATATACCATAGGATAATGACACTAGTCTGGACTGTAATATAAATATACCATAGGGTGATGACACTAGTCTGGACGGTAATATAAATATACCATAGGATAATGAGACTAGTCTGGACTGTGATATAAATATACCATAGCATGATGACACTAGTCTGGACGGTAATATAAATATACCAATGGATGATTACACTAGTCTGGACGATAATATAAATATACCATGGGATGATGACACTAGTCTGGACTTTAATATAAATATACCATAGGGTGATGACACTAGTCTGGACGGTAATATAAATATACCATAGGATAATGACACTAGTCTGGACTGTAATATAAATATACCATAGGGTGACGACACTAGTCTGGACGGTAATATAAATATACCATAGCATGATGACACTAGTCTGGACGGTAATATAAATATACTATAGCGTGACGACACTAGTCTGGACGGTAATATAAATATACCATAGCATGATGACACTAGTCTGGACGGTAATATAAATACACCATAGCATGATGACACTAGTTTGGATGGTAATATAAATATACCATAGATTGATGACACTAGTCTGGACGGTAATATAAATATACCATGGCATGATGACGCTAGTCTGGACGGTAATATAAATATACCATAGCATGACGACACTAGTCTGGACGGTAATATAAATATACTATAGGGTGATGACACTAGTCTGGACGGTAATATAAATATACCATAGGGTGATTACACTAGTCTGGACGGTAATATAAATATACCATAGGATAATGACACTAGTCTGGACTGTAATATAAATATACCATAGGGTGATGACACTAGTCTGGACGGTAATATAAATATACCATAGGATAATGACACTAGTCTGGACTGTGATATAAATATACCATAGCATGATGACACTAGTCTGGACGGTAATATAAATATACCAATGGATGATTACACTAGTCTGGACGATAATATAAATATACCATAGGGTGATGACACTAGTCTGGACGGTAATATAAATATACCATAGGATAATGACACTAGTCTGGACTGTAATATAAATATACCATAGGGTGACGACACTAGTCTGGACGGTAATATAAATATACCATAGCATGATGACACTAGTCTGGACGGTAATATAAATATACTATAGCGTGACGACACTAGTCTGGACGGTAATATAAATATACCATAGCATGATGACACTAGTCTGGACGGTAATATAAATACACCATAGCATGATGACACTAGTTTGGATGGTAATATAAATATACCATAGATTGATGACACTAGTCTGGACGGTAATATAAATATACCATGGCATGATGACGCTAGTCTGGACGGTAATATAAATATACCATAGCATGACGACACTAGTCTGGACGGTAATATAAATATACTATAGGGTGATGACACTAGTCTGGACGGTAATATAAATATACCATAGCATGATGACACTAGTCTGGACTGTAATATAAATATACCATAAGGTGATTACACTAGTGGGGACGGTAATATAAATATAGCATAGGATGATTTCACTAGTCTGGACGGTAATATAAATATGTCATAGGGTGATGCCAGTAGTCTAGACGGTAATATAAATATTACAGAGCATGGCAACACTAGTCTGCACGGTAATATAAATATGCCATTGAATGATGACTATGGTCTGGACGGTAATAAAAGAGACCATAGGGTTATGACACTAGTCTGGACTGTAATATATATATATATATATGCCGTCCTGTGATTCCACAATCAGAAAGATATGAAAGACATTCGCCATCTAAGAGGACCACATGGAATTGAGTACTTAATCCAGCAAGTTCGAATTCTTAAAAAAAAATAATACCCCCGGTAGCAACAAAGTCTAAAATGTTATTCTTACTTTGAAGGTCATTGTCAAAGTCAAAATGTCACCGACCTTGGTTCAATGGCTTCAATAGCTGAGTACGCATTTGAAGTATGAAGTCTACATCACTCACGGTTCAAAAGTTATGGCAAATATTAATGTTGACAACAGAGAGACAGGACAAGAACAACATACACAGGATCTATCCATCCGGGGGCAGAAAATGTACGGTTTGATGTATCACTGGTGCAACTGCTATTGATAATGCAATAGGTTTATTGAAATACTGATCTCTCACACGAGAAGTTGGGAATCAATGTTTAAATTGAAATTTAACGGAATAATCTGAATAATTGGAAATGTATGTAAAAACCTGACAAACAGGAAACGTCATAAAATAATAAAAGTGTCTCTAGTATAAATGTTGTCGATTTACTACATGGGGAAAACCCAGAGATCTGTTTTTTTATAAACATCACAGTAGTTATTCGGGAGGAATAGATACTATATAAAAATAAATTAAACATCTTAAAAGTCCTCTGAAGGGAAGTAGCATCTCCTGATTCACCGGTAGAAGGTCAGGAGACCAATATATAGTGAATGCTGAGTTAAAAATAAATTATTTTTCAATTGCAATACCCTATCCATTTCTTACATTCTATCTCGAAATCATGGTAGAGACCATAATTCTTGTTTTGGCCCTTTCACAGCCTTATGCAATCTTTTGATTGAACACTGTATTTTGAGATGATGAGAAATGTACTACGAGTGTTTGTTTAATTAAAATTGTTGAACCGAAGTTCGCTGATGCATAGACTACTGTCAGTAAGAATGTGTAAATTCCGTAGTAAGGTTCAGGTATCTATGAATGATAGTGGAATCCAAGTGCGTTTTGACAAAGTACTGAGATCTATGCTATATCCCATTAGATATCATATATGCACCAATGGTATATGCATATGAATGCTAGCATAAGGCAGTAGTGGAATGTACTAGTGTGTGTATAATATACGATGATCTAAATGTGCTAGAATGAAGTGGGGTACAAGTAAATCCGTAATAAAAGTCTTTTGTATGTCTGACAGATAATGGAATGCAAGTGTGTGTCAAATATACCGGCCAGGTTTTCCCTTAAGCATACCGCAGGAATTCCTATAATGTAGAGCCAGAACAATGAGAAAAACCAATAGAATATATATCTTAGTGGAATGCAGAAGTGCGTAGATATTGTAGTGATATCCATGTGTACCTGAGAAAAAGTGAGATACAGTTGTGTAAATAATGTACTTTGCACACTCTAAATATTATAAATATATAAGTAAGGAGGCGTGTGAACCGGTTTGACCTATTTACTGTACTCATATTACCTAGATATAGGAACCAATGTTCAGGAGTATCGTGATATCAGGTAATAGGTATTATACACGTATCTTATGCAAGTTTATCTAAATGGTAGTGGGATGTAGGTGTGTATCATATTTCATTATCATTTGGAAAATAAAATGGTACGATGTTGCTTAAAAATGGAATTCCACTGCTATGCTGTATTCAGCTTATTTATTAGCTATCCTGGATTTTATTCTAGTGGGATTCAAGTCTGTGTAATATTTAATCTACATATTGATGACCTACATATTCACATTCAGGTATTACGGTATAACTTCCTGGAAATCCAAATAGGTTGTGGTGTTCAAAAATAGTGTTTCAACTTTGTAATACATTCCTTTTGCTACTGGTAGTGTATATCATACAGTACGAAGTAACGTTAAGGCACTCCACGACGTCATTGACATTATATAGTCTATATTGAAAACCGCATAAGAAATAGAATAAAGACTATTTCTGCAAAAATGGTAAAAATGCTAATTGTTTAACAAGTTTAATTTTTCACACATTTAAAATTTATCCTTAGTTGTTTGCCATCACATGACTACTATATATAGCATATGTAGTATTAACAACAAACATTCAACAAGTGCAAGGGCATATTGCCCAATTTGGTCATAAAATTTTGTTGTAAATAATAAATGGAAACCTATTGATAATATTTATAGCTGTGCCCTATTTACAAGAGACGTAATTGCGTATAAATACTGCGATGGAATTGTTGAATGATGTAGTCTTATAAGACATTTTCTAATTAAATTGAAATTCTATTGATATTCTATAATCTAAAAGTTAGGCCCAGCAAGACGCATTTCAAATAGATATAGAACAGTCTTTATGTGAAATTACACAACAAACAGAGTTGAGGAAAAGGTTGCACTACAGAGTTTTTCTTGGCATGTTGATTGTTGCAGTGTCTCCCGCTTCAAATAATGCACTGGGCCATAGTGACGTCACAGTGATATCATGTTATGTTTTGGCGGGTTTTCTGCAACATTGTATAATTGTGTATTGCCTTAACACAACTGCGTAATGGGAGTCAGGTCATATGTCATACATAAAGGGATTTAAGTAAAAACAAGTATGTGTGTGTTTTCAGTAAAAGACATATTTTTTTGTAATATAAGAATACACAGAGATTTCGGAAACAATAATAAACAGGATATTTTATGTGTGTAGAGAGTTTGATAAAGAGAAGATTAAGCAAAACTGTAGTGTGTGGTCATTTCAAAATAGGTATATTTTATTTAACTATAACCCGTAGTTTTGGAATGAGATTTTAAACAATTATGTCAATTGTAATTTCACCTTATTTTCAGCATAACGCACAAAGTGGTTAGATCAAAGAAACGACAAAGTTGTTCAAAGTGGTCTTCAATACAGTGAAGAAGAATAAACAGATTGCGAGAATCGAGAAGAGATAAAATTCAAACCACGATTTGTAATAAAAATTTAATATAAAAAATATATGATGCAACATCAACATGACACAAATATACTATATCAGACTATAATTGAACTTAGTTACACAATGATCAGTCAGAAAGGAAGGGGTTCAGAAATAAATATCATCTGAAAATACGTTGTGTTTTGTATCTCTACAAAATAAGACCGAAAAACAAGAGGGACATTTCATTCCAATCACTATAATCTTATTTTGCATGAATCGTCGGATGATGCAATCCTATCCTAGAGTGGTGAGACGTTTGACTGGTTCGATCTTGGCTACACCGGAACGGAAACATCCTTGAGGACAGCTGAAGATAATTGCCCTGAGAAGTCCCGAATAGAAATCCCAACTAAACAAGAAGAGATTAGCAGACCCCGTGAGGCTAAGACTGAGAACTTGGACAAACAGACGAAAATAAAAACCCCAGAAGGAAAACGCGGTACTAAAATGAAAGATAGATGTACCCGACCAAAAAAAAAAAAAAAAGCTAGCAAAGACCCTTCAATACATACTAAAAGTCGTGATACAGAAATTCAAGATAAAGTTGAGACAACCGATAGAACAACAACAACAACAAATAAATATTTTCATAACTGAACATAAGATTACAATGTAGAGAAAATAGCATATTACAATATATATACGTACAATAGTAAAAACAGCAGCACATGCGTGTGATAATATGCAACCAGAACGCGCTTGAAAACGAATCGTAAAGATGAAAAGAAAATAACCAAATTAGTTGCTTGAGGAATCTGAAATTGATCCACTCACTAAAGGTTTGAAATTTATACCTAATAGGACTAAAATTAACATGACTAAACTTCTAGCTGATCTTGCCGAATGGGATAGACAGATGCCACTTCGACAAGAACTTGAATAGTAATGGGGTAGAACAAAAATCGGTAGAAAAAAAGAAGAGCTACTTTACACCAAGGCATGGGAGATATTAATGGTTAGATATGTATATTGAACTTTTCAGGAAGCTAACTAACAAAATGTACAAGGAAAAGGTAATAACCAACGACTTTAACAATACCTCATTCCAAGGTATCCGACATCCCATAAACTTAAGGGAAATCCAAAAATTCATAAAAAGGACGCGCCACTTAGCACGACTTTTAGCGGGTTTAATAGACCTACAGAGAGGATAGCCGAGGTCACGGAGTACGAGATAGATAATTTTGTTACAAGCTGACCTACGTATGTAAGAGATACTGCAGATTTTATTTATGAGCTTAAAAAGATTGATTCCTGTGTCCCACGAAACGCGATATTATTTTGTTTTGACTTTTGGAAACTTTACTTATCTGTCCTCAGGAAAGAAGGAATGGAAGCATGTATGGAAGCGTTTGAAACTAGGACTGACTTCTTAATACCGACAGAATTACGCGATCAAAATGGTGGAAACTGTTTTGGATTCCAACGACTTGAGCTTAGGCAACAAAAATTATAAGCAGATAGAGGGAAACACGATTGGATCGAGACTTTGTAGAAAATTTGGTGAATTGATGGTGCAAATAAGGTGAAATTTCCATTGTCCTTCCAATTTAAATCTTATTCGAATATCACGAGTTACAGTATTATATATATTGCGTTCAGTCACAAATATATTCACTTTGAATTGACAATAAAGTACAATTTTCCCATACTCTTTCCTCGGGATTTCAGACCCTTACAGAGCCACAGAGTATGGTTCACTTATTTTGATGTTTCCTTACACATTTTTGATACAAGCATATCAAACGATTGGTGTCGAATCTTTTATAAAACTTATTGATCTTTTTTCTCTATTTGAAGTGTTATTGGTTAGGTTTAAAATGTTTGTCATCTGATTGGGCTGTTTTTTTTATTTTTATATTATTATTTATTTATTCATTATTGTTTTTACAATGTCACGACGTTATAGAAGATGCTTTAACTACATATTTTAAACGTTGGTGTAAAAAAGAACAGGTAAAGGTTCATGCTCTTAATGATTGGAAATACGAGATTTTAAGAATTGTCGATATCCGTATTAAGAACTTTACGGAAAATCCGCATTTATTTCAACAGCCTAATACATTCACGACAAATTCTATTAAAAAGAAGATAGCTGACTTACATGCTAAATATGTCTTTGTTCCCGCTGATAAAGCAGGTAATAACATAATAGTTGTTGGAAAACTATATTATATTGAAGTACTTAAAAACGAATTAAACTCCACTCATACATATGTGGAAAGCCCTACCTCAAAAGAGAGCACCTTGCACGATCACCTCATGACCATGTCCGACTTCAAAATTAAAACTGATAAATCTGATCTACCAACCATGTATTGGCTCCCAAAACTTCATAAAAGTCCATATAAATCACGTTTCATATATAATTCTAGCCACTGCTCTACTACGGTACTATCGAAACATATTACGTCTGCTCTAACTGCTATAAAAGATCATATTATCAAATATTGTGATGTCGCATTTCATAATAGTAACATCAATTACTTTTGGTCGATTATAAATTCTCATGAAGTTATAGACAAACTTCTTCCGCTAAATTTCAAAGCGACTCAAATGTCTACATTTGATTTTTCTACACTTTATACATCTCTGCCTCATGATTTGATTAAAAGCAAATTGCTGTCTCTTATACAATGGTGTTTTCACAGAGAATCTAAAACATACATATGTACTTCCAATAACTCTGGACTCTTTTCCAACAAACAATATACTTCATATAAATACTGGACTAGCACGGAATTGTGTAAAGCACTAGATTTTCTCATGAATAATATTTTTGTGCAGTTTGATGGCAAGATATATCAACAAATAGTTGGAATTCCTATGGGTACTAACTGCGCACCTCTGATAGCAGATTTATTTCTTTATTGTTATGAGAGGGATTTTATGGTTTCTATTCAAAAATCAAAACGTTTTGACCTCATTGACAAATTTAATAATACTTGCAGATATTTGGATGACATTTTGGTTATCGACAACCCTGAATTCGAACAATTTATACCAGAAATATATCCACCAGAGCTCATATTGAATAAAGCTAATACTTGAGATAAATCTACACCTTTCTTACATTTAAACATCAAAATTATCAACAACCTAATATATACTAATATTTATGATAAACGTGAGGATTTTGGATTTCCTATTGTAAATTTCCTTTACTTGGATGGCGATGTCCCTCGACTCCCATCATATAGTATCTATATATCTCAATTAGTTCGATTTGTCAGAGGCTGCACCGATGTTCTGGACTTTCATAAACGAAATTTACAAATTACTACTAAACTTTTAACTCAGGGTTACAGATATCACAAGCTAAGAAAAACATTCGGCAAATTCTTCAAATCTTATTCAGAACTTCTATCTAAATTTGGAAATATTTCTTTTCAACAGTATGTATCCAATGGAATTTCCCATCCTAATTTTTACGGTGATCTCGTATATAAACTAAGGAAAGTAAAAGGCGCCGATAACGTTATTTTATCATGTAATCAAATAGTCAAACGTCTCCTAAATAGACAATATGATATTGAGATCATCAAAAAGACTATAGGTCTTGTATTTGGCCCTTCTACAGCTTTATGCAGACTTTTACTTGAACGTTGCACGCTGACTAACAGGGCGATGGGGACTATATGACGGGCCTTGTCCAAACCTCTTTCAGAGGAGACATGGTCCTGAATCTCGTCCCCTCTGACTGTTAGTCGGGACTCGTAAAGATCTAGGGTCTTAGCTCGCTTTCAGACTGGCAGAGCACGGTTTATCATGTTGATGTCGCATATATTTTTATACCATTATGTGTTTTACAATACCTTACGTGTTTATATTTTTATGACCTCTCAATATGCAATACCTGTTGACCCTTGTTCTTTACATGGAGGATTATTTATAAATTTTTAAATGTACGTCCTTTGATTGTTCTGCTGTTACGGTGAGTGGTAAGGTGGGCCCGTAATATTATATTCATGTATTGTATAGCTCCATGGTGACTTCTGCCACATAACTGAGCCAGTAACTCCACTTTTTTCTTTTACATTTACATGTTATTTCTACATGCATTTCCGTAGGGACTATTCTCGTACAAGTGTGTTAGGTGTCTTATATTCTTTTTTTAATATAATTTTCCAAAATCCGGTGAGGTGTATTTACTTCAAATAAGAAATTTATCCTTATTGATATGCCTACTGATTTATTAAATTCACTGAGTTTCAAAGCAAACAGTACTTAATTCGTATATATATATATATATATATATATATATATATATATATATATATATAATAAAACAAGAAATTTAATTGGTTGTTGAAAGCATATTATAGCTTTATAAATTGGTTTGGTTTGGTCGATTGCTAGGAGCAACCAGCTCTGCGAATATTTTCCTCCGCTCTTGTTACATTTTCTTTTGCAGTTTAAACAAGAATTTAATGTTGATGATTCAAATTATTCTAGTCTTTTTGCAAATAAGTGCTTAAGTAAAAAAAAAAACAAATTCATTTTCAAGTAATCTTCAATATACTGTAAAAGAATCAACAGGTTGCTAACGTTGAGAAGAAATAATAATAACAGATATCGCAGAATTCTCTTACACTTCCAGAGAAAAGCGCACTAAATTTATTAAGAATAATAACAACACCCTGTTACGAATTTTCGGCTACTAAGCCTTAAAATGTCTTAGCTATGTTTTGATTTTTGTGGCTGGTTGGTTGATTGGTGTTTTACGTCGCTTTCAACAATATTTCAGTTATATTGCGACATGGAAGCAGGAGGTTACCAACCTCTTAAACATAGTGGTGCAACCCGGGAATCGAACCCGGATCGTCGGCGCCGCAAGCCAAGCGCTTAA
The DNA here is from genome assembly GCA_035048485.1 of Pteria penguin. Lineage (NCBI taxonomy): Eukaryota > Metazoa > Mollusca > Bivalvia > Pterioida > Pteriidae > Pteria > Pteria penguin. Next base: position 64,049,300 of record CM068584.1, read on the forward strand.
CCACTACACCACGCCTGCCCCTTTGATTTTTGTGAAATATAGTTTATCATTTTTTCTAATTTGAAAGTTGTATCTTCAGTTAATTTTCAAATTTATTTAGGATTTTATTGGTATCTTATATACCTCATTATATAAATATTATATTATGTTTCCTTTATATTTAATTATACCAAATGCATAGATATATTGACTATTATCATACAGTATTATGGAGGAAGGTTTTAACACAATATAAATGTAGAGGTCTGTATTTTTCTTTAAATATGTAATAAATTACTGAATTTTGTTATGAATATAAACGTGATATATTTAATTCTCTTTATTAAACTTTTGTATGCACTCTATTTGTTGATTAATTATTTTTAAGATACTCCTGTGAAAAACACAATCTGTGTATTCATATATAAGAATCACCATTTTGACACTGGAGATAAGTTTTCAAGCGCTATGCTTACCATTGCCTCTAGGGACATTAATAAAACAATAATATTGGATGATGCAGTACAAAACAAATAAACATTGGAAATAATTAACTAAACGTGCAATGATTATGGGGCAACGTTGAGCCAATATTAATTTTTCTGTATGATAATCGCCGAACTTTGGCCTACGTGTTATTGACAACTGAACAATGTTGGCCTATGTTGGGCCAACGTTGGGCCGATGAGCAACATTTCGTTGGACCAACATCATCCGCCAACGATGACTTAATGTGAATTCAACAGTACGGTTTATGTTGACCCAACGTTAGCATGTTATCTGGGTTTCGCGCTTTTCTTTGCTTTTAGTCTTCATATGGTTATCAGTATTTGCATGAACTTCTTATATTTTGTTGATTCTTAAGAAATAGAATATCGCGATAGAATATTTGAAGGATGTACTCTTATATACTATAGAATTGTTTGATTGACGTCAGGTTTATTTATGCTGAAGGTTTTATGGCATGAACATGGACTTCACATAGCTGTAAATTGCCAATCGTTTTGTAACGACCATTTGACTCTGAAGGCATGGGGGCGCTGGGAAATTTGGTCAAGACATAATATTTATTTTCAGATCTTTGAAGGATGGAATATTTATTTCTTTGATATTCTGGGACAAATTATATATTTTCTTGACTTTTTGTCGCCGAACGATACTTGTTAGAATTGCATTGTAATATATGTCATTAGCAAAACATATGCAGATAAAAAGTAAACTCAAATAATATGCAAACACTGCAATAATTGCATAGCTCTATCTATTTTTAGTTTCTATAGCGAAGTGTATAGTCGGTATCAGTCTCTGGTATTCAAGGAAAGGATTTTCATTAATCGCTATTAAAGGTTGTCTGAGAAATTGTTGCTGTTTCGTCTTCCTGTGCAAATGATAAAATTTTATTCTTACGACCCAGATATTATCGCTAAGACCATAGGTCTTGTACTGCGTCCCTCTACAACCCAATACAGACTTTTACTTAAGCGTTGCACGCTGACTAAAAGGGCGGCGGGAACACTATGACAGACCTTGTCTAAAACCTTTTAGAAGAGACAAGGTCGTGATCCGAGCTCCCTCTGACTGTTAGTCGGGACTCTTAGTGATCAAGGATCGCTTAGGGACCAACAGAGCAGGGTTTACTTATGTTGATGTCGCCTTACATATTTTGATAACAACATATGATATTATAAACGTTTCCTGTATAAAACTGTTTATGACCTTTCGTTTTAAGAATCCTGTTGAACTTTGTTCTCTTAGTGTAAGATTTTTTAAATGTTTATCATTTCATTGTCCTGCTTTTGCGGTGAGAGAGAAGATGGGTTAGACGCTTCGACTGACTATCCTAAGTCGGTATCGTAACCGCAACGCAATGGACTATTTTTGTAATGTCGTTTTTCTCTGAATAATTCACTATTATCATGTTTTGTGTGCACGTACTTGGTGATTTGTGTCATAGAGCTTTGTCAGATGTATTCTCTTTTTTTATCATACCTCGAACAGAGACATAGACTACATTGGGAGATTGGAAAGTAGCCATTACTTCCGGAATCATGCAGCAAATTTTGTTATGCGAATTAGGTTTCGCCACGGTTAGCGGTTCTTTTACTGTTTTAATACAATGATTTGACGGCGCCGATAGCGGAGTGGGTAAGGCGTCTGCCTGTATATCACCCGATTAACAAGGTTTAACCCGCACTAGCACCTATAATTTTGTTTTTAGTTTTATTTCATCAAAGACAGAAACCAACTTTAGTCAAGGTCAATCCAGGTAATCCTGCTTCGGTTGACATCTGTTATTACCAGATGTTTTTTAAGCAATTTAAAACACCATAGACTATTTATTTAAGCAATTAGCCATAAATTAGAGGCAGTCAAGAAATCATCCATTCTTAATTAGTGTTTATTCAGACATTAAGTTCTGTGAATAGCAAGATAAATCTGCCATCATTTGAACAGCAGGTGTGGTACTACGATGTCGGACATTTTACATTGGGATTATGATCTCGGTTTTGATCAGATCAATTCAAGAGATAAGGATCTTCACTGCTAAGATTCTAGACTATTGCTCTATAATGATAGAAACTTGGAAATAAACTTCGACTGTGTTTTATGTTTTTTTATCAAAATTTTGCTTTATTCACCAGTTTATACATCTGATATGTCTATAACAGTTTATTGTCTGTATCCTATCAAACCCGTTCCAGCTGTAACTACACATTAATTTCATAATACTGATGCCTTTTTCTTTGTATTTTGACACGAGGTAAAACAAGTAGAGAGAGAGAGAGAGAAGGAAGGGAGGGATTTGGTAGAGGGCTTCCACTGTCTGCTGTTCATGAAGAATTGTTTTTGGCATATATCCAGTAAAAATATTATAGTACTCAAAGGAAATGATAAAAAATCTGACTCAGTCGTATGATCCACTGTTAATAATGTAATCATTTAAAATTACATGTATGTAAATGTGCAGTTGTGACTCCGATTTATCATGATCAATTGATGTGATTCAACGGTTTGGAAGCCCACTTTCCAACTCACCACAAAAGCAGAATAACGAAAGGACACTCATTTAAAAATCTATAAATAATACTAAGGAGAGGGAGCAAGGATCAATAAGTTAGTAAAGTGGAGAGTTCTTAAAAAATTAAAGACGTATAGCAATGTAGAGTAAAATCAAGATAAAGATCTATTAATTGATTAAAGGTTGCTCTGCCGATCTGGAAGTGAGCTCAGACCCTTGATTTGTAGGAGTCCCGACCAAAAGTCAGAGAGCGGAAGTTTCATAACCATGTCTCCTCGGAAAAAGAAATTCAACGAGACTCACCATACAGTTCCATCGCCCTACAACGTTCAAATAAAAGTCTGTTTAAGGCTGGGGTTCGAGTCCCTTTCTGGTCATGCCGGTGTCCTGTCTTTTGGATGAGACAGTAAAAACCATGGCCCCGTGTCATGGTATGCATCCCTCACTGCTTCCGGTAGGTCCCTTGCAAAGGTCAAAATTTGTATGCCCTGCATCAGGCGGATGCCGTCACCAGATACGTGAAATATTCGTGGTGTGACGTAAAACATTTGGAACATTAAAACAAATATTAAGCTGTAGTTTGTCGGACATCAGGCATACTTAGTTCACTTACACTGTTTATGGCATTGACATCCGCATTAACATGGATAAGTATTCTCACTATATCACTATGACCATTAAATGCTGCCATGTGGAAGTGTCCTGATCCAGCCGGGAGAAAGGTATGAATGAGAAAAACGAAAAATAAAGTGGAGTGGACTTAACAGATCCTATAAGAAAACAGATATGAATGAGAAAGAATACCAAGTTCATATGGTTCTACAAATTGTGCAGGTTCCACGTACTAATTATACGAAAAATTTCGCTTTTATGTATACCCAATACCATATGAAAGAACAGTTATAAATAATATAAGAGCTTTATTGTAATATATTTTGTCTGTACAATGAGTGTTGAATGAGACTTTCGAATGATATGAAGTTGCAGAACTAGACTAGAAATTAAAACAATACCTTGACATAATAAGCCATAAAAATAGAGTACTAATGTCTTTGTTTCAAGAAACCCAAGAGGTTTGTCTTCCATGAACACCGTCAGTTTTCTTGTTTAGGGGTATAAGACATTATTTAACGAATTTATTTTTTCATTTAGAATACCTTGTACATTTTTGTACATTTATTGTGATCCCGTGATCATCTCAGAGACCATAACTCTAATACAGGGCGTCTTTATAACGTTATCTTTTCATTTTGTATTTTATAGTTGTTGCATTTTAGGAAACTTAAAATGCCGAGATTGGAGTATAAGTGGAAGCCAATCAGGAAAATGGTGGCGAATATGAATTTCTTCAGATAGTAGCATTAAGATATCAAATATCTCTCAGGCATAAATGTATTTTGAGACATCGCATGAGTCTTTCTTTCGTGCAAAACATTCAAATACGCAGCTGTCATGTACAATTCCGAGTCGGAGCAATCAAATCGATTTGAAATGAAAAGATTTGCATTATGGACACTACTGTATTTATTTTTTGTTTATACACAATACTCTTAGTACATGCTGTCTTGACCATACTTCTGTTACATGTACGTTATCACTGTTCAAAACTTTCATCGAATTAACATTATTTCCATGATAGTAATGGGGCTACCCGTTCCTAATCGACAGATATGTTTCGGTAATTAATGAAAAATGATATTTGCATAGAGAAGATGTATTTATTCCCACTAATGCTCCATATATCCTTCTGATTCGGAAACCAATTATGAACTACATTGGTAGGATATCTCTTCTATGCAATTCCTGATGAGCATTTGTGACACCCGCCATCTTGGATCAGACTATACGCCATGATGCAATAGCACTCTTCCGAAATCGTTAGTATTAGTCATCTTAATAGTCCTCCGAAGGTAAATATCATAAAACAAAGAATAGTTAACTCAGTATTCACAACATTTGATCTCCTGACCTTCTAGTGAATTTTATTGGTATTGGTATACCAATACCAAACCAATACCAATACATTCTTCTAGTGAATTTTATTATACCATATATATTGGTATTATACCAATAAAACTCACTAGAAGAAGGTCAGGAGACCGAAATTATACCAATACCAATAAAATTCACTAGAAGAAGGTCAGGAGACCGAAATATTGTGAATACTGAGTTCATTGTTCTTTGTTAATATTAGTGTTTCTCTTTTAAAATTTGAGAGTTTCACGACTCGGTAAGAAACGCTCGGTTTCCACTTAAGTTGACGGTGTCATTCACCTGTTACACAAGATCTACAGAAACACAAGGGGGAGGGGGTGTTTGGCGTCACTTATTTCCTAAATGGCTTTCCATTGTCTCTCTATGTGCCTTTTTCGCGCACTTTACGCCAGTAAAAGTGCCATTTTAATTTTCCTGACAAAGCTCATTTTGTTGCTGGAATTCTATAAAACTGCGATAAAAATTATGAATTGCAACTGAATGGCATCTGGAATAAGTTTTGATTGTTGTTTCATCTTGATTCAGATCAGCTTGATGCGTATATGGTATTCACATATTTGCTATAAGGTATGAGACATGCAATGTAAAGATGATGGATAAATTCAAACCGTAAGTCCGAAAATCATGAAACCAGAGGACATACAAAATCAGTGAAAATGAGAACCAAGATGAAAATAACAAAATATGTCTACTTGAAGAGCATATGTGAACCCCTGTGATGGAGTGAGATCAGCTGCCCGGGGAGAGTGACCATCTCCTGCTTGCTAGCAACACCCGTCAAATATACCCAGTAGAAAGAGTCAAATCGTGTGAATTCCATATGTATTTATATATGGAGAAGTCGAAGTAGGTAACCTTCTAGTATAGAAGGTGTCAAATCTGTGTAAAATGATCGGAATTGGTCTCAGTCAAGAATATCATTTAAAAGTCTGGATAACGATTATCATATGGAGACCACAGAACTTCCTTGGTGACGTTGCTAGTCTAGTACATATATAACTCTGGTTGAGTAGCTTATCTGAAAGTCGACTAGCTCTCAGTCATTGTAATTTGAACATGCTCTGGAATATTGTATTGACTGAGATATGAATACGCCGTATGCGGGCGATGACGGAATGTTGCTACTTATGAAAGGAAAGTTTTTGATAGCGAAATTGAAATCGTCATAGAGTGAGGTGTTCAGTTGACCATTAATGTCTAAAGACAACATAATATTCAAATACGAAGTAGAATTACTACTTTCTGTGATTTTTTTTTCTTACCTCCAGTTCACTTGGATAGATTATGCTAAGGTAATCCGCGAATGAAAGATTATTAATTGAAAACAAGTCATCTATACATCTGTAAGTGAAATTGAAGCCAAGAGCCAATTGTTTCTTTCTGTGCAAAAGCAAACACTGAATGAATTCAGCTTCGTATGAGTAAAGGAATATGTCAGCCAGAAGCGGGGCACAGTTAGTGCCCATTGGAATGCCGACAATTTGTTGAAAAACTTTCCTCCAAACACCACAGAAATGTTATTGATAAGAAAGTTCAACATCTTGATGACATCTGTTTCAGTGTATTATTTTGGGAATCAGAATTTTCCCTAACAAAGTAAGTTTTATCATGGCCTATAACTATATATTTGAATTTGCGGCTCCCGTTTTTTACTAGTAAATGCATTTTGAATAATTTCCGCTAATCTGTCTTTTAATTTTTGATGTGGGATCGTTGTGTAAAGAGTCGAAAACTAAAAAAAAAACATGATGGAGTGAATTCTAATAAAACTTTTGAATTTAGATGTTCTAACAACTCTTTTGAATTTTTAAGGATCCACATTTGATTTTTTCCACTTCTGGAATATACTATTTCGCAATACCAATGAAGGCCAGATTTAATTTCTGATAATATTTTTGTGAGTAGCATCGATACAGATTTTGTGGAACACTTCGCGGAACTAGCGAGAAAGCGTTGTTTGTGAGGATTTTTGTGCATTTTTGGAATGCAGTACAAATATGGAAGTTCTAAATTTAATTTATATGTGTCAATACCAAACATATTGAGGACAGATTTATGATTTATTAAGATCAGACTAAGAGCAGAAACTACAAATTTTAGGATGGAAACCCAGGGAGATGCCGAATTAAAATAGAACTATCCATGAAAACATTGATAAAGTAAAGAATGATCTTACATCACCAAGATGAATGAAAATGGAAGTTCGTAGACAATGGCATTATGATAGAAGAACTTCTTAATTTCTTGACGCAGTCAAATATGTACAAAAGTCTTCCAATATACAACCAAAACAGGAGAACATAAATCAGCAAACTTGTATTGTTAAGGAATCATCAATGACCAATATTGGTGACATTATGGTGGCTCACCATAAATTTTTCAATGGTAGAATTACTTTTAAATAAAAAGACTATGGATGAACATGGAATTTCTATTATAATTCTGTTGACCGATCGCATTGTTGCGTTTGGTCATCGGAGCCTTACTTGCCTAACGACAATTATCTTGTAAACCATAGAATAAATCATGATTACCTGTGCAGTGGGATACAACCATCTTATTATACGCGATTTTCTAATGGAGCAGGGATCGGCTGTATTAGTACAGAAAAAAAATCTTTGATTTGCACAAAAAGGTCGCAGAAACAAATGATAAGGAGTCCATCCAAGAATCATTTCAAGAGGATATATGCATGTATGAGAAACTCGATGGAATAAACATCTTACCAGATGCGTCTCATGGGTGGCGAAAAAAATGTGAAACGCACGACCTTGTTAAAATTCTGAGAACAATACTACTAAGTCATCGACTACTTTTTGTGAAGGCTCAGGGCAAAGTATCGCGGCCTCATGAATTAAAATCGGAACACAGCAAACAAACCAGAATCTTAGCGACAAGGATGTGTAAACCGACCAAATAAAACAAAATGCTCATAATAATGCTAAAACAGATATTCAATAATCGGATTAATTAATTAGTGTCGTCACCATATGGTATATTTATATTACCGTCCAGACTAGTGTCATAACCATATGGTATATTTATATTACTGTCCAGACTAGTGTCATCACCATAAGGTATATTTATATTACGGTCCAGACTAGTGTCTTCACCCTATTGTATATTTATATTACCGTCCAGACTGGTGTCATCACCCTACTGTATATTTATATTACCGTCCAGACTAGTGTCATCACCATATGGTATATTTATATTACCTTCCAGACTAGTGTCATCACCCTATGGTGTATTTATATTACCGTCCAGACTAGTGTCATCACTATATGGTATATTTATATTACCGTCCAGACTAGTGTCATCAGCATATGGTATATTTATCACTGCAAAAAACCCAACTTTCCGTTTGCGGAAACCTGGCGGAAACATGAAGTTTCCGCCAGGTTTCAGGTGGCGGAAACTTGCTGGAAATGTCCCAGTTACTGCAGGTTCCGCAAGGTTTCCGTGCGGAAACTTGATGTTTCCGCAACTGAAACCTTGCGGAAACCTGCAGTAACTGGGACATTTGCTGCAAGTTTCCGCCATCGGAAACCGGCCGGAACCAGGACATTTAAGGAAATGTACATAAATGAAACCAGCTGAACTCAGAACATATCCTCCACATAAACTGGAAAATTAAATTTTTCTGTAACCAGCTGGAGACCAAAGGAGGTTTCCGCTACGGAAACTAGCGGAAACCTGCTGAAACTAGGACATTTTGTAATAAATGAAATATCTAATTATGTGGTAAAGATGCCCAGAGATGTTGTTTCCCCGGAAGTAATGGTAGAAATCAACCTCTTGCAATTCAATAAAAACTGACAGCTAATTTTGTATCTTGAAATCTAATATATCTACTGTATAGGCCATCACATTTTCAGAAACAAAAAAAAAAAAAAAAATACACAAACAACAGAAATACAATAATAATTCACAATTGTTTAATAGTATTCAGTATATGTTCAAACTTGCACATAAAACATTCACAAAGTAACTGACAAACAAAGCTTTTTAAATTCACGTGTTTTAAAAATGTTTACAGCGTTTCATTTCGCCACTTCAAGATTAAACAAAACCAGAGCAAATGAATGAAATCAATGTTCTGTCCTTGTAATCAAACTATCTGAATTTTCACAAATATGTGTTCCTGTAAGAATTTGAAACTTGCGTCGTTGTGTACATTGAGAATTGCATTCTTTAATGTCCTCTCATTGATATTCTGTCACTGATCTTCTGTCATCTTAATCCTGCTTCTGAAACAAGAGATGTAAATTAAAAACTACACATACATGTACATAAGAGACTAAATCAGAAATTTAACTTGGAACTACATGTCCATATAATTAAGTGCTTTAACAGAACAATTCTGAATAAGCTTCCCTAAACAATACACCAAAAGTTACCATTTTATTTTTTAATTCCATGCATGCCATGCATAGATCTACCTCAAATGACAATAAATCTAAATAGATTCTAGTGGCAAAATATAACAGTACTTGCAATCGTGCATAACAAGGACAAATACTTTTACTAAATTTAGTAGAAAACTGACAGTCATTAGGGGCCAAATGGATGCCTGTCGCCATGACCTTGACTATAATTTTGTATCAATGGAAAGGTCTTGTCACAAGGAACACAGATGCTAAATACTAAAGCCCTACTTCTAATAATTCAATGGTTACAGTCAGTGTTAAAGTTTTTCAAATGCAGGTCAAAGGTCAATGTCAAGGCCCCATAATATCAAAAGAAATGTCTTTTCATAAGGAACACACATGCCAAATATGAAAGCCCTTCTTCTTACGGTTCCACAGTTATGGTCAATGTTAAAGTTTTTCAAATGCCGGTCAAAGGTCGATGTCAAAGCCACATGATCAAAAATCGTGGTACCAACTGAGAGGTCTTGTTATAAGGAACATACATGCAAAATATGAAAGGCTTTACTTAAAAAAGCAAAATTATACTGTATAAATACATGTACAGAATGTATCCATATTTTTTACATTGTTTGTAGTTCCACATATGTCAGTTTAATATATGATTCAGCTTAGCTCAATTTGTTGGGAGCTTAGCTATTAGATTGAAATGTCTCAAGTTCAAATCCCACAGGTAGCTATTCGGTGTCATATGTTTCATGTTATGTTATGTGGCACGTCAATGATCCCTCACTGCTTCACATAGGTTTGTTGCATATGTCTAAATTTCTGTGTAAATTAAAGAAGACTGAAGAATCAAGCAAACAAAACTACAGTACAATAAATATTTTGTTTATCGTTTAATAAACAAAGACCTTAATTAACTTCCCTTGGTATATATTGACAAGGAGAGAAGGACCGAGGGATTCAAACTCAGAACTGACTGAAGTCACAAGTCATAGAAGCAATAACCCCGTGTCCCCTCTGTGTATAATATGCTATTAGCATGTGTTTGAGTATATTATACAGATAGGGGCACAAGGTCAAGCTTGCATCTACGACCTGTAACGTAAGTGAATGGGAGGCTATGTGAATTACATGTATTTCCATCACATACATATAGCTTTATTTTAGACCACTAACCCAAAAAGGCCCTAATGTGCTAATGTTAACAGTGGGATCAAACCTTCAATCACTACTTAAAATTAGATAATAATACTTGAAACAATGTAAAAGTCTCTAACCTCCCATCTTACTTTTCTTTGTATCTCTGCATTTCACTTGCTGAATTTGATTTCTTCCTCTATTTCTTCTTTACAAAATCATCTTATATATTGTGATTTTCTGAGATTTTTTTCTGCATCTGCAATTGATCAACAATTCATTCTGACAGCAATAAGATTTTATAAATCATAATTACTATTTACTCACACTAAGGCTTAATTATGAATTGTGCTAAAAGAATTATAGTACGTTTATTAGTAGACTTCCAAGCATAATCAGTAGCCCCTATTTTTAGTATATATTTAATATAATAATGGTGATAGGGGCTAGCTATCAAGCACGCTTGGTCTCTAAGGATAAAAATAGCAGCTTTATAAAGAGTTTTTTTAGGAAAAGCTAATTCTTGATCTGACTATTAATCAATTTAATTCAATACTTTTATTTAATGTTAATTTTTTATATATACATGTAGCATTTAAGATGATTATCAAAAAATACTGATACTCCTTTTTAAAAAATCAATGATAATAATGATCAATACAATATCCATTCAACTTCAAGAGGTCCCTTGACAGTGAAAGGCAAATGTTGCTTTTTAGGGTCACTGCCTGAAAAAAGAAGGGGCACCCCTTACATTTGCCATCAGAAGAGTACATAATTACATATATCAACATCTTTATATCAAAAATACTACATTACGTTTATGCACACTGTATATACATCTACATGTCGATGGATAGAATTTCAGCACATGAGGTAATGAATGAAGTACATGTAATTAACCTTAATTTAACCCCCCCCCCCTTTTCCCTTATACTTTATTTTTTAATTGATAAATCTTATAGGGTAAGATATAGGGTATGATATAACATGTCATGTTAAACATCAACTGTTTCGTACATACATGCAACATTTCATGTCTTTATCAATGAAATCACGCTGTAGCTGTATGTACACTTACTGTACTGGCTACTGCATCATCATCATATATGCATGTACCCGTCAGATCGGGATCACTCGAACATGAATTAAAAATCAATGGACTGTAAACTAGTTGATGAATAGATTATGAATTTGGATATACATACCTTGCGTTTTTAACTTTAAATACAGATCTTCTGTAAAGGACTTCTAGATGATTGGAAAAAAACCTTCTTCTCGAGAGCTTCTGTCATGTTTGTTTTGATTTCGATCCGCGGGAGAGCTGTATGTTTTGAGCATTCTGATTGGTCAATTTAAATATTTTTTTGAAAATCCATAAATTTATATTCTAATTTCAAGACTACTATAATAACGATCTTTGTGAGAGTTGTCTCAGGATAGTCGCGGGAATCAATGCAGAATAAAATACAATTATATCATTTTTTTTTCGTCTGCATTTCCTCTGATTGATAAAAAAAAGTGGGGGGAGCGGGATTTTATTGGTTCATATCCGTGTTTGGTTTGATTTATACAACGGCTTATGAACAACTTGCTTATAAGTCTTTGATTTATATTAAAGAAAATCTGGCCTATTACTACAAAATTATCTTTAACCACATCCAGGGACGTATATAACGCACGTCCCTGCCACATCAAAATCCATACAGTGTCAGTTCATTGGCTTTCCATCGATCATTTCGAATGTTTTTACAGAGACATCTTTTTGTGAACTCAGAAAGATTTCTTTAAGAGAGGGCAGATCATGGAGATTATAATAAACTAAGAAATGCCAAATTGTCACGCGTACCGTACGCGCCAATGATTCCCCGGGGTAACCGGCCCGGACCCCTATGCCGGCTCGAGCGGGACCGGCCACTCCCGCACTCCAGGCTTGGATGGAAGTCTACAGGCGCCAAGTCTACATCCTTGTCACACATGCCTCTGGGTCCGCCACTGGCACACTTTACACAGTTTTGATATTTATTTTCCATCTTCACGGATTATCTTGATACGACTCTGGCAAGGATTTAGAAACAAAGTTTTGGTTTCAAAATCTCACATGCTATTCCAAGGACTTATATGTGTAGATATATAAGTCCTTGGCTATTCTTATGCCGGCGCAGGATTTTATTAATTAATATCATATGGAAAAAAAACCCACACAAACATTTCCCCCGTTTCCCCATTCTCGGCTAAAAAGTACTCAACAACTTCGTGTGCCCCTGTAGGCCTATACACGGGGACTTCGCTTCGAATTTTACATATATTTGAAATCTGTTAGCCTAGTCATTCAATATTCAGCAGCATGGTATAAATGTACGTATATAATATGAATATACTGTGTAATGTCACAATGCATATAACATATACCTGGTAACGGTAAAGTTTATTGGAGAACAATAGACCGGATAGAAAGGTGTGAAAAGATGGGCGCAAGGATGGAGTTTAGGAAGTTACTCAAATTGCAAATTGTTAAATATGCAGGAAATGAAATTAATTCTTTTTTTCTGATACTTTTTTACAAATTCCACACACATCAATGTTTAAAACTTAATTGATCAAAAGGTTTACCAAGGAATTGATTTAGCAAAACACTCTCCATTGTTCAATACAATTGTGCAACCCCCCCCCCCCCTTTTTTGTCAGGTAATCGAGGCTTTCTTTGAAGTTTTTCATACTTTTACATACATGTACTCTATTTTTCACTGTATCTTGGTAGGTTTAGTCTCAGTGGTAACTGAGATTGATTTTTTTTTTGCCTTTTCTCACATGGGATTAACTAAATCTCTCTCTCCGAGGCTTTCTTTCTCTGTCTGTCTCTCTCTCTCTCTCTCTCTCTCTCTCTCTCTCTCTCTCTCTGAGCAGTGAATGCCACTGCCTCCGTACAGTTATTATGCTGTTACAGAATTTTAAAAGTTGATATTAACAAGGACTTATAAACAACTTGTTTATAAGTCCTTGATATTCAGTAATAAATAACATTACAATAAAATTATCTTTATTTTCAAATTGTGCAGAGAATTTTGTATATAATTTATTTCAGTAGATATTCGATACATCCATCAATGAGCAAGTAGGGAAAAATGCTCCCGCCTCGCTTTCCTATCGCCCTAATCCCTTGTTCATATCTATATACATGTATGTATAATATATATTCTTGGGGTTTATATATATATATATACTAAATCTAAGAGTAAGATACATAAATATATTTGAATTTGAAACAAAAATATAGTTTGGAATAAATATAGTGTATCCCATGTAAAGTCTAATTATAGGAAATGTCAAGATATTTAAAGAAGAACTTGTGAAGTATAATTATACATTGCATTTCTAGCTTCTAGCAATAAATAGATTTGCCCTTTTTTATTATGATTACTTATCCATTACATTTCAGTTAATTGCCATTTTCTTTTAAATGAGAAATTGCTTAATTTATTTACTTAGACACTGGAGTACATTCTGAATGTGATATTTAAGTGTTTAAGTAATATACAGAAAAGAGCTTTTACATGAAAATGAGATAACAATTTTCAGATTATATGAGAAATGATTTTATAAAACTATCATAGGATTATATATACCGTTATGAACCAGTCTACCTCTAGTAAAACTAGATTATCATATATCTCATTTAACTTGAACAAACAAAATCACAATGCATATAGTAGACCTTTGGGTTTAGAAAGAATTTTAAAAGGTATAATTTCTATCAGCTTTATGTCTTTATATTTAATAAAAAATTGACAGTCATCTTAAAAAGTAATTTTCACTAGTGATATGGTAAATATAGAATATATATACCATTTAATTTTGTGCACCATATGCGCATTTCGACAAGTTGTGTCTCTTCAGTGATGCTCGTATGCGACTTAGTTTATTTGATATTCATATATAATATAGTAGAAAGCTAAAAGGGTTGAGGGAGGAAGAAAAATGTGATAAAATGTCATAAATTATGAATGATCTTGAATGAATTTTCATTTCATACGGTATTTATGAAGCGAGTTGTTTGTTTTATATCCCCGAACCTTGGCGAGGGGATATAAAACACACAACGAGTTTCATTAATACCATATGAAATGAAAATTCATTTCAGATTCTTTTTATCACATGTTTACACTCAGTTTAAATGTGATTATTTCATAAACACAGCCTTGACAAAATTCTTATCCACGCTATGACGTCAGCTATGTCATAAATTAATTTATGATATAGATATATTTCACTCCATAAAAAGCAAACATGTGATGAATATATATGTATATTGTTTTAGTAAGAAATTGCAGAGTTATTTCTTATCATCAATGTAGCTTTTTTAAGTAAAGCCAGCAAACATGTGTAAGATTATTTTTTCCCATTTATACATCTATCAATTAACGATTCACTTTCTCTTATATTTTCTTTATTTAGGCCCTGCTTCATAAGTGAGTGCCCTATACTGTCGTAATCACTCTGTCTGTCCGTCTGTCAACTAAACTTAAACATTGGCCTCATCTCTTACGCTGTCACAGGTAGAGCTTTCATATTTTGCATGTATGTTCCTTATAACAAGACCTTTCAGTAGGTACCAAGATTTTTGATCATGTGGCTTTGACATCGACCTTTGACCGGCATTTGAAAAACTTTAACATTGACCATAACTGTGGAACCGTAAGAAGAAGGGCTTTCATATTTGGCATGTATGTTCCTTATGAAAAGACATTTCTTGTCAAGGTCAAAATGGCATCGACTTCGGTATTATTTGCAAGGACTTCAATAGTTGAGTACACATGTTATATATGGTTCAAAGGTTAAGACAAATAGTGAAACACAGACCCTCAGACAGGCAGGACGGAAAGAATATGGCCCAAATCTATCGATCAGGGGGTTGAAACAGTACGGTTGTATACATACCAATCTGTCACATGCTGGAACTGCTATTAATAATGCAATAATATCATTGAAATGCCGTACAATGATAAGACAAGCTATGAATTAATACTTTAAGAAAGACGAGGAGAAGTTCGCTGATGCATAGATTGCTGTCAATAAGAGTGTGTGAATTCTGTTATAAGGTCCAGGCATGTCTAATTGATAATAGAAGAGAAAATAAATAAAATATATATCGCTTTTGTTTGGACGATGTTTTAAAGTAAAATTAATTTTACTGATACATTGTTTTTTTTCTGACTTATGTTTGTAAAAATCACAGCATCATAACGTGAATTTTGAAGCTAAACTTAAAAAATGACAAAAATAAAAAAAAAAAAAAAAAAAAAAAAACAAGAGAGAGAGAGAAAGAGATACAGACCATAAAATTTACACTAGGACTTTCAAACTTGGTGCACTTATTTATTAACCCTATTTTCAATTAAAAAACAAGTTAAAGGTCAATGCCATTTTGAGGTAAAAATAGCCATTTTCGTTAGAAATCACCTCGTAAATAAGATACAGAGGAAGCTGTTAATGCTAGAACTTGTAAACTTTGCTTCACTCAATTGTTACGACAGGAGGACCCTATTAAATTTCATTGATATTTGCAATGTCAAGGTCTCAATGCATATGATGAGTAATTTTTTGTCTGGGCCACACTTTTTATATCCCTTTATTCTTGCATAATGAGTTATTTGGTAGGTCATGATCTTGGACCATCTCATAGTCACATCTGCAAGGTCTATGTCACAATGTATAAGATGGGTAAAGTTTTGTTTGGCCCTTAAATTTTCAGCCCTTGCATTGATATAAAGTTTCGCAAAATTTTTCCCCAGAACTCCGGTCGGGTAATTCCTTGTCTGGGCCATTCCTTCTTTCTCTTTGCATGGCTTTCAAAAACATTTCACAGAATTGCTGCCCCTGATAAAAGGGTGAGTCATGACCTTGAATGAAGACCATACATTCTGTACCTGCAAGGTCAAGGTTGCAGTGCATATGATAGATAAATAGGTAAATCTTTGATCAGGCAATAACTTTTTACCCCTTGAATGGATTTGAATATTTCTCAGAACTGTGTTCCAAATCCATAGGGTGTGTCATGATCTGGTCATATCTGAAAGATCAAGGTCACAGCGCTAATGTATGGCAAATCAATGTCTTAGTCATAACTTTTTACTGCCTGGATGGATTTGAATAATATTAACTGAATTGTTGCCATGGATACAAGTGTGTGTCTTGACCTTGAACCGTGATCATAACTACCAGGAGAAGGTACTTATGTATGGTAAATCCTTGTCCAGGCCTTAACTTTTTACTGCCTGCATTAGGTTGAATAATATTTCACAGAATTGTTGCCCATGTCCCATAGGTGTCATGACTTTGAACCAAGAATACATTCCATTATTAGAATTCAGGGTGTGTGAAACTAACATTTCAAGTCCTAAAGACATTTGTTTTACAGTAATATCAGTTCCTATACACTGTTCATATCATTTCCTGAAGACCAGTATGATTTTCTATAGACATTGTCTATTGGCCTCTGTTAATTTCTTACACTAAGAATTATCCTACGAAAGTTTTGCCTCTATAATAAAATTTATTATAAAATTGCTGGGACTATTTGAATGCCCTAATAACTGGGGAAGAAAATTTTTTCCAGACGTTCATGTGACCAGTATGAAAATTAAGCGATAATATTTCACAGAATTGTTGCCCATGTCCCATAGGTGTCATGACTTTGAACCAAGAATACATTCCATTATTAGAATTCAGGGTGTGTGAAACTAACATTTCAAGTCCTAAAGACATTTGTTTTACAGTAATATCAGTTCCTATACACTGTTCATATCATTTCCTGAAGACCAGTATGATTTTCTATAGACATTGTCTATTGGCCTCTGTTAATTTCTTACACTAAGAATTATCCTACGAAAGTTTTGCCTCTATAATAAAATTTATTATAAAATTGCTGGGACTATTTGAATGCCCTAATAACTGGGGAAGAAAATTTTTTCCAGACGTTCATGTGACCAGTATGAAAATTAAGCGATAATATTTCACAGAATTGTTGCCCATGTCCCATAGGTGTCATGACTTTGAACCAAGAATACATTCCATTATTAGAATTCAGGGTGTGTGAAACTAACATTTCAAGTCCTAAAGACATTTGTTTTACAGTAATATCAGTTCCTATACACTGTTCATATCATTTCCTGAAGACCAGTATGATTTTCTATAGACATTGTCTATTGGTCTCTGTTAATTTCTTACACTAAGAATTATCCTACGAAAGTTTTGCCTCTATAATAAAATTTATTATAAAATTGCTGGGACTATTTGAATGCCCTAATAACTGGGGAAGAAAATTTTTTCCAGACGTTCATGTGACCAGTATGAAAATTAAGCGATGGGCGTATTATGCAACATAAGGCATTCCTTTTGTTCTACTGGCTGACCAAGGGCAGTATTAGATCGTCCTTCCAAACTTTTATCACCTTTCTGTTTTCCATACTTTTTCCTGTCGTTTTTGCAGATGTTAAATTTTCAGTGAAGATCAGTAAGTTACTAAGCACCTTCGAGCTTTTTCTCTATTTGATTTTTTGCCTATAACTTGTGAGCTGCAAGCTATACCTTGGCATTTCACTTACCGACCTTGACTGAGATGTTGGATCTACTTTACAAAAACAGGAACAAAGGGGATTTTTTTTTCAAATTACATTTTAAAGTAGGGAACCAAGATGTTTTTAATCTGTTTGTTTTAACATGGTCCATTGAGTCGATATTATGTATTACAATAAGGCTGATTATGACATACTGTGATCCATATGATATAATGTAATAGCGTATCTAACTTCACCTACATACAAAATGTAGAGAATGTTCTATGAGCCAAATATATTTATTATGTGACTCCAAGAATTTTATCTGCAAGGCATAGCATACATGTATACAAGAGAAAAATGATTACCACATTAAATGTTTTCGATGAATAAATAGATTATTGATTGTATGTTGCCTTCTTTCTTCCATTAGGACAAGTGATGTCGTATACAACACATTTATGTTTGAATACTGCCTATTTTTGGTCACCCACACTTCTTAAGAGTGCCCATACCCCTTGAAGGAGGAATTTTACAGCGTTTTTGCCAATGGGAAATTTTAATGAAAGTTGAGTGATACAAATCAGCACAGCTCAAACATACTTGTTTGTAATCTGGATGAAAAAAATCTATGATCAGGGGTTAATCAATCTTTTCTACTTGTTGTTGTTAAAACCTTATAGTCATCTGATTCAGTATGTGTTTATACTCCCCGAAAAAAAAAAAAACATTAGGGGAGCATATAGATGTCGTCTTGTCTATCTGTCCTAACTCATTTCTAATAACTTGTTCATGTAAATATGGTCATATTTCATACAATTATACTACAGATCAAGGGCTTGGGGACAAGTCATACTTCACATAAGGTGAAAGTCAAGTGAAAAATGTTAGGATAGCATATGGAATCTTATTTCCATCGAGTTTCCAAGGTACTAGTATAAATAATTTGGGCTGCCCTATTGTAATCCATGCTCTCCGTCCGTCAGCAAAAACAAAAAAAAAAAAAAAAAAAAAAGAAAAGAAAAGAAAAAATAACAAAACAAGAAAACAAAGGAAAAACAACCAAACGAACAAAAAACAATAATTCATTGGCTGTAACTTCTCCATTAAGGGAAGAAATTTCAAATCTGGCTTGTGTGTATCTTTTGAGAAGATTTTTCTACTTGTACCAAGTTTTTTTTATATAATATAACCATATCTTTTGGCACCCTTTTGAAAAATTTTAACATTGGGTCATTACCTCTTTACCATAAAAGGTCGAGCTTTCATATCTGGCATAAGTGTACTTTGAGACAAGACTACTAGTATGTCAATTAATATTTAACGTATGATAGACAATGAGTTCAATCATTGTTTAAATATTCAAGTTACATTTGTTTCGTTTACTAGGACAAACTACCGCAGGAGAGGTATATTTCACTTTTCTTTAGATTTATCAGAAACCAATATCTCTTGACTGTTGCAATCCGTTTTAAACCGTTTTTATGTACTGATAATACATTATAGTACTTCAATTTACCTTTGATTTTTATCAATCGCGGTTATATCACGGTCACACTGTTATCAATAAACACAATTGCGAATTAAACAAGCCCTTATAATACATCCTATGATTTCACAGGGGATGTGAACGACATGCAGGGGAGTCTTACTGATTGATGACACCTGATCCTTCTTGTTCATACAGGGGTCTATGCTTGCCGATATCTCATTTTATTTTTCTCGTATAATAGATAACCTTATTCACCACTGCTGGGTATCTTAGCATTTATATGATGTTTAGCAGCTAGACCGTGTTAGTGTAAAAGATTTGATATTCAAACCTCGCAATCAAGTCACGCGTTGAAAATGTCATATAAAAAAGGAAACATAATTATAACTTCTTTCCTAGTGTTTACTAAGCATACTGCAATATATGTACGTCCTTAGAACAACATTTTGGGGTTGTCTCCATGGCGTGACCTTATATGCAGCATGCATTGTATAATGTTAGAGCTTCCTAGAGTAGAGGATATGATATTCAAACCTCGCGATCAAGTCATGTGTCAAAGGTTTCATATAAGAAGAAAACAAAATAATAATTTCATTTCCGGTGTTTGCTAAGCTGTAATATACCTACGTCCTTAAAACAAAATCTTGGGAGTTGTCTCCATGGCGTGACGTTATAGGCGGCATTGCTTTGTAAGCTAGGCGAGACCGTCGTGCGGTTTATGTAGGCTATATATTTCATATATCCACATCGGTAGAGGTTTTATGATGTAAGAGGATGTGAAATCCCACTTCGGAATCAAGTCATATGTCACACATAAAATCACGAATTGTTTCCTTCAATATTAGGTAGCGAATTTAATTCATTATTAGGGAAAGCCTTCGGGGAGCTTTCCTGCTTTGAATCAATTACCCCATTGTCCCTTTTTGGAAATCTCCATCGAAGAAATAATAATAAAAAAAAGACAAATGTACGAAAACAGTAATACAAATATCCCAATTAAGAAAATGGAAATTCAGGGGTCTACGAGTAAAGTACTAACGATATTTCAACAAAAGAAATACATTTCAAATTTTATGCAATTAGTACACGACAGATATGAAAATGACAGACAAACCAACAATGTAAATAAACATGTAACATATGTATATCTGTCGAATTTCTAAATTTGAGTGAAAAATCGAAATAGCGGTCACTGTCATGAGGATGGGAAATTTGACACTCAGAAATCATTTATGTGACTAATAATTCAGATAAACGTCTGATCAAACATATTTAGAAAAGAGAATTAAATACTGTAATGAAAATGGCATAGAGCCATTAGGACTTAAAAAAAATAGAACAAGGAATATAGTGTTATTCAACATCGGTCATTCATGCAAAAAGGATGGGATGGCAAAGAAGAAATTTAATGCTTCAGTACTGCAAGTCATTTTTGGTAAATGATCTTTCAACTTCTTTCTGTTTTACAGAAAATTTGCCATACGATGATGACACTAGCCTGGACGGTAATATGAATATACCATAGGGTGATGACACTAGTGTGGACTGTAATATAAATATACCATAGGATGATAACACTAGTCTGGACGGTAATATAAATATCCCATGGGATAATGCCACTAGTCTGGACGGTAATATAAATATACCATAGGATAATGACACTAGTGTAGACGGTAATATAAATATACCATAGGGTAATGGCACTAGTGTGGACGGTAATATAAATATGCCATAGGTTGATGACACTACTCTGGACGGTAATATAAAGATACCATACGGTGATGACACTAGTTTGGACGGTAATATAAATATACCATAGGGTAATGACACTAGCCTGGACGGTAATATAAATATACCATAGTGTGATGACACTAGTCTGGACGGTAATATAAATATACCATACGGTGATGACACTAGTTTGGACGGTAATATAAATATACCATAAGGTGATGACACTAGTCTGGACGGTAATATAAATATACCATAGGGTGATGACACTAGTGTGAAGGGTTATATAAATATACCATAGGGTACTGACACTAGTCTGGACGGTAATAGAAATATACCATAGTATGATGACACTAGTCTGGACAGTAACATAAATATCCCATAGGGTGATAACACTAGTCTGGACAGTAATATAAATATCCCATAGGGTGATAACACTAGTCTGGTCGGTAATATAAATATACTATAAGGTGATGACACTAGTCTGGACGGTAATGTAAATATAGCATAGGATAATGACACTAATCTGGGCGGTAACATATATGTACCATAGGGTGATGACACTAGTTTGGACGGCAATATAAATATACCATAGAATGATGACACTAGTGTGGATAGTCACATAAATATACCACAGGGTACTGACACTAGTCTTGACGGTAATATAAATATACCATAGTATGATGACACTAGTCTGGACTGTAATAAAAATATACCATAGGGTGATGACACTAGTCTGGACGGTAATATAAATATGCCATATGGTGATGACACTAGTGTGGACGGTTATATAAATATACCATAGGGTACTGACACTAGTCTGGACGGTAATAGAAATATACCATAGTATGATGACACTAGTCTGGACGGTAATATAAATATACCATAGGGTGATGACACTAGTCTCGATGGTAACATAGATATGACACTCTTTTGTTTTGAAAGTCTGAGTGGGACATTATAAATAATTAATTCGTATATTGAAAAACATACGTATTTTACTTACCTCGTCCTTGGCATTCACATCGGACTTAGCGTCAATCAGCATTCTGATTACGTCACTGTTACCCTTTATGGATTGAGTTCTCAATTCAACAAAGTTCAAATTCTTCATGAAAAAGGAATAATGCCCCCGGAGGCAACAAAGTCTCAAATGTCATCAAAGTCATTGTCAAGGTGTCATTTCCAAGGGCTTTATTATCTAAGTACGCATTTGAAATATGAAGTTTGTATCACTCAAGGTTCAAAAGTTAAAGCAAATATTGAAGTTCATAACAGACACACCAACAAACAGGCAGGACAAAACAATATGACCCCTATAAAAAGAACGGTTTGATGTACACCAATGTGTTACATGGGGCAACTGCTATTAATAAAGCAATAATTTGATTAAAATGCCATTCTATCATACGACCAGTTGGGAATTAATGTTTGTATTGGCATTAATGGTATAATCTGAACAAATATTGGAAATGTAATAACCTGACAAAGAGAAAAGGTGATAAGATAATACTAGTGCCTTTGGTTTGAATGTTGTCGATTTACAACTTGGAGAAGACCAGAGATCTGATCCTCATAAACAACATCAAAGTAGATATTCGTGAGGAAGAGATATCATCTAAAAATTATTTATTTTCCAAATGCAATACCCTATTTATTTCTTACATTCAGTGTGATCTAGAAATCACGGTAGAGACCATGATTCTTCTTTTGGTCCCGTCACAGCCTTATGCAATCTTTTCAATGAACACCGTATTTTGAGATGTGTGTTTGTTTAATCCTTTACGGAGAAGAATAGTTGCTTATATAAAGGCTAGTATAAATACATTAAAAAAGACAGTTTAGGAACATCATGGCGAATTGGGGATATAGAAAACAGACTAGAAATTACTCGATATAATAAGTCATCAAAATAAAATACTAATGTATTTATTTTAAGAAACCCAAGAGGTTTGTTTTTCATGAACACCGTCAGTTCTGTTAGGGGAAATAGGCACTATTTAACGGATTTATTTTTCATTTGGAATTCCTCGTTCCTTTTTGTACATACATTGTGATCCCATCACAGAGACCAGAGCTCTGGTTCGGAGACACTCTATGACGTTATAGAATCTTTACATTTAGCATTGTATTGTTGTTGGCATTTTGGGAAACTTAGATAGCAGCTAATGATGAAAATGGTGGCCAGTATGAATTTCGTCAGATTGTATCATGACATTTCAAATATCGGATTAAACAGGCATAATTATATTTGGAGAATTAGTATGAGTCTTACTTACATACATAACTATAAAAGGAGGATGCAAATAAATTCAAATGCGCCGCTGTCATATACAATTCCGAGTCGGAGCACACATTTCGATTTGAAACCAGAAGATTGGCATAAGGATTTTATTGTATTTATTTTTGTTTATACAGGAAACTCTAAGCACATGCTACCTTGACCATGCTTCCTCCTTCCTCCTTGAATATGGAATAAACATTACATTAACCTGCACTATTTCGCATTTTTTTTTCGAATTGTTTCGCAACTCCCCTCCGTAGAAGATACCTGAACGTCATCAATACTTTAAATCATTTAGTTACCACTGTTCAAAACGTTCGTCAAATTAAAGTTGA
This sequence comes from Pteria penguin, assembly GCA_035048485.1. Taxonomy (NCBI): domain Eukaryota; kingdom Metazoa; phylum Mollusca; class Bivalvia; order Pterioida; family Pteriidae; genus Pteria; species Pteria penguin. The sequence continues at coordinate 64,073,201 of CM068584.1, forward strand.
TGGTATGATAAGGAGGGGCTACCAGTTGCTAATCGAACGACATATATTCGGTATTTAATGAAAATAGGATATCCCTTCTATGCAATTCCTGATGTATTCTTAAGACACCCCCTTCTCTCCTGTGTCTGGGGTCAGCCTATACGCCACGGTGTAATAACACGTTTCCAAAATCGTTAATGTTTTTCTTTTAGAAGATGAACATTTTCATGACTCGTCAATAAATACTCGGTTTCCCACCAAATGTGACGGTTTCTCTTGTCTGTTACACTAGAAACACGATTGGCATTCTTATTGTAGATATGTTGTATAACACACGCAGGAACATAACTTATTTTCTAGTTGGTTTGCCATTGTCTCTCTATGTGCCCTTTTCCGCGAACTTTACGCCAGTAAATCCTACTCCCTTGCCATTTTAAATTTCGGAACAGCGCTTATTTTCATGCTGGATTTGTCTAAAACTGCGATAAAAAGATTAGGAATTGCAATTCAATGTCATCTGAAATAAATTTTTATTGTGGTTCGATCTTGATTCAGATCAGTTTGATGAGTATATGGTGTTCACATATTTGTAATAAGGTTTAGGAGCAAGGCACTACAACTTTAAGGACGGAAATTCACGGAGCTGCGGAATTAAAATAAACCTATTAATGAAAACATTGACAAAGTGAATGATTATCCTACATCATCAAGATGGAAGTGCGTAAATAATGGCGTTGTGGTAAAGGAACTTCTGAATTTCTGGATTGAACGAAGAGGAACATGTATACCCGTCATCCTACATACAAACAAAAAGGAGGATATATATCAGCAAATAATTATTGCAGAGGAATTATCCCTAATCAATATTTATGACATTACGGCGGCTTACAATAAATTTTGCAATGGTAGAATTACTTTTTATTAACACTATGGCGGAACATGTAATTTCTATTACACTTCTATGTAGAGCTGACCCATCGCATTGTTGCTTTTGGTCATCATAAACTTACTTGCCTAAACCATAGACTAAATCATGGTTACCTTGCAGTGGGATACTACAATCTCATTATACGCGATTCTCTAATGGAGCAGGGATCGGCTGTATAAATACAGAAAAGCGAAAAAAAAAAATCTTGGATATGTACAAAAAAGTCGCAGAAACAAATTATAAGGAGTCCATCCAAGAATAACTTCCAGAGGAAATATGCATGTATTAGGAATTCGATGGACTAAACATTTTACCATATGCGTGGCGACAAAAATGCGAAAGGGACGACCTTGGTGGCTGTCTGAGAACAATACTACAAGGTCATCGACTACCTGATGTGCAGGCTCAGGACAAAGTCTTGCGCCCGCATCAGCAAAGAATCTAGAATCTTAGCGACAAGGATGTGTCTATCAAAGTGCATGCATTTTAAAATTACTTCTGGCACTATATGAAATAACAAGTATTTCGATGGGTACCAAGAGCAGAGGACACATATATAGCGAAGAAGTATTCGAGAAAAGAAAACCCATCACAACCCATATACATTCGTCCGTTCAGAATTATCAGCATAATCCTGGAAAAATTTACGAAAGAGGCTGGAATCGATTGTGTTACACTACTCCAATGTCCACACTAGTAGTCATTCTACATTAAGTTGTAGACTAAATTATGAACCTCCAAAGCCACTAATGTGGACAAACATGGCAAAACAGCTTACGGAGAAGACGATTAAGGAATCAATTATTTACAAACAAACAGGGGACTATATTTTTTTCAAAAGATACTTTTATGTAAAAAGTTTTTACAATGTATGTATGTAAGGAAAAAGAGATATCTTTCAGAGACGAACAATGCAGGTTCGGATCGTGTTGCACTGGAAAGAAAATATTCTTCTCTATACAGACCAAATAAAGCAAAATGCGCCTAATAATGCTAGAAACAAAAACAGGTACACAAAACAAATACTCAATAATCGGATTAATTAATGCAATAGATATACTGGGGAAATTTGCAATTGAGTGCAAATACAAGTTCAAAATCATGGTTTGCGTGAGGTCACGTTGTCGTTAGTAACAACACTTTGTTTGTAACGAGGGGACCTATTTATTATTTAGCCACCGGAAAATATGGTAGATCTTTAAAAATCGTACAATTGTCAAATCTTTCGAAGTGTATGATATATGCAACGTTTTATCATAAAAGCTCTATGTATAGTGTTGATAACAGTTTTAATGTCAAATAATTCTAAGAAAACTTTTTCCTTATCAGATATACTTGCATAATTTATGTGATATTTAGTATCCAGTTCTTCAAATATTTAACTATTGGTATGTAAATCAATAGTTAAAGTTTGATAGACAATGCGTTAAATCATTGTTTACATATTCAAATTACATTCTTTAAAGATCCTAAAATGCTGCAGTTTAGTTTTATTTGGCACCCAATTACTCTGTCGATAAAGTGTGCCCTTGCGCCTTAATATTGTCAACCAAATTTGATTACATTGCTATGAGTACATGATATTAAAAATACTACAAGATCCAATTTCTCTCCATATTGTTATCTTCCCATACACATTAGTAAACGTACCTTAACGTATGCATGTCATCTGACTTCGTTGGATTATTTCCGTTTACCTAGGCAAGCTACAGCAGGAAGGCTTATTTCACTTAATCAAGACTGCCGTTGGGTATCTTAGCATTTATATCATCTTCAGCAGCTATAGCGTATTAGTTCGTGTAAAATATTTGATATTCAAACCTCGGAATCAAGCCACGTGTCAAAATTTTCAAATTAATAGAAATAATAATAATAATAAAACAACATTTTGGGGGTTGTCTGCATGCCGTGTTGTTATATGCGGCATGCTTTGTTAGCTGGGCAAAGCCGTCGTGCGGTTTATATAGGCTACATATTTCATATATGCACATCGGTAAAGGTGCTATGATTTAGAGGGTGCGATATCCTATTTCGGAATCAAATCACATGTCACACATATATTCAAGAATCGTTTTCTTAGATATTAGGTAGCAAATTTAGTTAATTATTATGAAGAGCTTCGTGGAACATTTTTGCTTTGAACCAATTACTCACATCGAAGTGACAAAATGGAATTTCAGGTTTCAACCAGTAAAGTATTAACGATATTTCAACGAAAGAAATACATTTCAATCTAAAGGAAATGGCTACACGGCAGATATGAAAATAACAGTCAAAGGGAAATCGCAATTAACTATGTTACATACGTATATCTGTCGAATTTTTAAACTCTAATTTTCTAAAATAAAACCGTCAGACGTAAAGGTAATTATGTCTGACTTACTAGCATGATGGAGTTTTTTGAAAAATAAAACATGGCGTTAAAAAACGAAATAAGAGTCACAGTTATGAATTTGTGAACTTGAAAACTAAAATGTGACTGATGATTTAGATAAATATTGGATCAAACCTATTTCGAAAAGAGAATTTCAATTCGCAAATTGTGCACGAATGAAAATGGTACACCGCCGTTAGTACTTGTAAAAAGTAAGAGCAATGAGTGAACGGATTTAACTATAGTGTCATTCACCGTTGGTCATTACTGCAAAAGGATACTTTGCAAGATTTTAGGGGGAAATGATCTTTAAACTTGTTAATATGTATAAAGTTTGCCATAGAGCAATGAAAGTAGTCTGGACTATAATATAAATATCATTCTCTTCTGTTATAAAAACTAAACTTTCCAGTGGTGGGACATTTTTTAAGCAATTATATCGTATATTCTAGGACACGCGTATTCCCCTTACCTCGGCTTTGGCATTTACATCGGCCTTGGCATCGACCAGCATCATCACGAGATCACTGTGACCATTATATGTCGCCATGTGGAGTGGAGTGACCTGGTTCTACAATGAGAAAAATACGAAAGAAAGTATACCATGACATTTTGATTAAAGGAATTGTACAATTTCACCATGTTATAGTACTAAATGGAGTTTAGTACTCAATTCAGCAAAGCTCAAATTCTTCACGAAAAAATAAATTGATGCCTCCGGAGGCAACAAAGTCCAAAGTGTTAGCTTGAAGGTCATTTTCAAGGTCAAAATGTCATCGAATTCGGTATTATTTGCACGGTCTTCAATAGTTGAGTACACATGTGATATATGAAGTCACTATCACTCATGGTTCAAAGGCTATGACTAATAGGGAAAGGCAGACCCACAGACAGGCAGGACAGAAAGAATATGCCCCAAATCTATCGATCAGGGGGTGTAAACTGCACGGTTGTATGCTTACCAATCTGTCACATGCTGGAACTGCTATTAATAATGCAATAATTTCATTGAAATACCGTGCAATGATAAGACAAGGTATGAATTAATACTTTTAGAAAGATGAGGAGGAGTTCGCTGATGCATAGATTGCTGTCAATAAGAGTGTGTGAATTCTGTAATAAGGTCCAGGTATGTCCAATTGTTAATAGAAGAGAAAATAAATCAAACATATATCGCTTTTCTTTGGACAATGTTTTGAAGTAAAATTAATTTTACTGATACATTGTTTCTTTTCTGACTTATGTTTGTAAAAATCACGGCATCATAACGTGAATTTTGAAGCTAAACTAAAAAAAAATGACAAAATAAAAAAAAATCCCCAAAAACAAGAGAGAGAGAGAGAGAGAGAGAGAGAGAGAGAAAGAGAAAGAGATAGAGATCATAACATTTTACACTAGGACTTTCAAACTTGGTACACTTATTTATTAACCCTATTTTCAATAAAACATTGTTAAAGGTCAATGCCATTTTGGGGTAAAAAAAGCAACTTTTTTGAGAAAGCACCTCGTGAATACGATACAGAGGAAACTGTTAATGCTAGAACTTGTAAACTTTGCTTCACTTAATTGTTACGACAGGAGGACCCTATTAGTTTTCATTGATATTTGCAATTATCCCTTTATTGTTGCATAATGAGTTATTTGGTAGATCATGATCTTGAACCAAGGTCACATCTGCAAGGTCTAAGTCACAATGTATATCGTGGGTAAAGTTTTCTTTGGTCCTTAAATTTTCAGCCGTTGCATTGATATAAAGTTTCACAGAATTTTTCCCAAGGACTCCGGTCGGGTAATTCCTTGTCTGGACCATTACTTCTTCCCCTTTGCATGGATTTCAAAAACATTTCACAGAATTGCTGCCCTTGATAAAAGGGTGAGTCATGACCTTGAATGAAGACCATGCATTCTGTATCTGCAAGGTCAAGGTTACAGTGCATATGATAGATAAATAGGTAATGCATCGACCAAGCAATAACTTTTTATCCCTTGCATGAATTTGAATATTTCTCAGAATTGTGTTCCAAATCCATAGGGTGTGTCATGACCTGGTGATATCTGAAAGATCAAGGCCACAGCGTTAATGTATGGCAAATCAATGTCTGAGTCATAACTTTTTACTTTTTACTGCCTGGATGGATTTGAATAATATTAACAGAATTGTTGCAATGGATACAAGGATGTGTCTTGACCTTGAACGGTGATCATAACTACAAGGAGAAGGTACTTATGTATGGTAAATCCTTGTCCAGGCCTTAACTTTTTTTACTGCCTGCATTAGGTTGAATAATATTTCTCAGAATTGTTGCCCATGTCCCAAAGGTGTCATGACTTTGAACCAAGAATAAATTTTATTATTAGAATTCAGGGTGTGTGAAACGAACATTTCAAGTCCTAAAGACATATGTTCGACAGTAATATCAGTTCCTATAGACTGTTCATATCAATTCCTGAAGACTAGTATGGTTTTCTATAGACATTGTCTATTGGCCTCTGTTAATTTCTCACACTAAGAATTATCTTACGAAAGTTTTGCCTCTTTAATAAAATTTAGTATGAAATTACTGGGACTATTTGAATGCCCTAATAACTGGGGAAGGAAATTTTTCCAGACGTTCATGTGACTAGTATGACAATTAAGCAATGGGCGTATTATGCAACATTAGACATTGCTTTTGTTCTACTGACTGACCAAGGGCAGTATTCGATTGTCCTACCAAACTTTTATCACCTTTCTGTTTTCCATACTTTTTCCTGTCGTTTTTGCAGATGTTAAATTTTGAGTGAAGATCAGTAAATTACATGTACTACCCATCTTCGGTTTTTTTTTCTCTATTTGTTTTTATGCTGTTAGATTATTACATTTCTTTGTCTGCATGATGTATTACATTAATATCTATTATGACATATTATGATCCATTGTGTCAATATTCTCTATGATAGTAAAGATGATTATTACATACCATGGTTCACTCTGTACTGCATTAAGATTTATTGTTCCCTGCTTTTCATTGAAACTGTGAGAACATTGAAACTTGTTTGTCCATCGTTTTCTGTCACAAACACTTTATCCTTGCCTATAACTTGTGAGCCGCAAGATATACCTTGGCATTTCACTTACTGACCTTGACTGAAATGTTGGTTCTACTTTCCAAAAACAGGAACAAAGGGGATTTTTTTTCAAATTACATTTTAAAGTAGGGAACCAAGGTGTTCTAAATCTGTTTGTTTTAACATGCTCCATTGAGTCGATATTATGTATTACAATAAGGCTGATTATGACATACTGTGATCCATATGATGTATTGTAAAAACGTATCTAATTTCATCTACATACATGTAGAGAATGTTCTATGAGCCAAATATATTTATTATGTGACTCCAAGAATTTTATCTGCATGGCATAGCATACATGTATACAAGAGAAATTTGATTACCACAACTATTAAATGATTTCAATGAATAAATAGATTATGGATTGTATGTTGCCTTCTTTCTTCCATTAGGACAAGTGATGTCGTATACAACACATTTATGTTTGAATGCTGCCTATTTTTGGTCACCCACACTTCTTAAGGGTGCCCATACCCCTTGAAGGAGCGTGTTTGCCAATGGGAAATTTTAATGACAGTTGAGTGATACAAATCAGCACAGCTCAAACATACTTGTTTGTATTCTGGATAAAAATAATCTATGATCAGGGGTTACTCAATCTTTTATACTTTTGTCGTTAAAACCTTATAGTCATCTGATTCAGTATGTGTTTATACTCCCCGAAAAAAAAAAAATTAGGGGAGCATATAGATGTCGTCTTGTCTATCTGTCCTAACTCATTTCTAATAACTTGTTCATGTAAATATGGTCATATTTCATACAATTACAGATCAAGGGTTTGGGGACAAGTCATACTTCACATAAGGTGAAAGTCAAGTAAAAAAAGTTAGGATAGCATATGGAATCTTATTTCCATCGAGTTTCCAAGGTACTAGTATAAATAATTTGGGCTGCCCTATTATAATCCATGCTCTCCGTCTGTCAGCAAAAAAAAAACAACAAAAAAACAAAAAAAAAAAAAAAAGAAAAGAAAAGAAAAAATAACAAAAGAAGAAAACAAAGGAAAAACAACCAAACGAACAAAAAACAATAATTCATTGGCTGTAACTTCTCCATTAAGTGTAGAAATTTCAAATCTGGCTTGTATGTGTCTTTTGAGAAGATTTTTTTATTTGTACCAAGTTTTTTTTTATAATATAACCATATCTTTTGGCACCCTTTTGAAAAATTCTAACATTGGGTCATTACTTCTTTCATATCTGGGAAAAGTGTACTTTGAGACAAGACTACTAGTATGTCAATTAATATTTAACGTATGATAGACAATGAGTTCAATCATTGTTTAAATATTCAAGTTACATTTATTTAAAGAGCCTAAATGCTGCAGTTCAGCATTCCAAAACATCATTAAGGTAGTGTCATCTGGCACTTTATTACTCTGTCGATAACGTTTGCCGTTGCATATTGATATTATCATTGGTATAATTACACAACTGGTTGTAAGCGTACACGTAATGTATTCCTTGGAACCTGATATCAAAGGTACAAGAAGATCCAATTTCTCTCCTATCTACATTAGTAAACGTACTTTAACGTATGCATATAGTGCCGATATGTCTCAGCCGATCAGATATGATAAAGCGTTTATTTTTTTTTTTCGTTTACTAGGACAAGCTACCGCAGTAGAGGTATATTTCACTTTCCTTCAGATTTATCAGAAACCAATATTTCTTGACTGTTGTAATCCGTTTTAAACCGGTTTTTTGTACTGATAATACGTAATAGTACTTCAATTTACCTCTGATTTCTATCAATCGCTGTTATGTCACGGTCACACTGTTATCAATAAACACAATTGCGGATTAAACAAGCCCTTATAATACATTCTATGTTTTTACAGGGGATGGGAACGGCCTGCAGGGTGTCTTGCTGATTGATGAAACCTGATCCTTCTTGTTCATACAGGGGTCTATGCTTGCCGATATCTCATTTTTTCCCTCGTATAATATATAACCTTATTCACTACTGCTGGGTATCTTAGCATTTATATGATGTTTAGCAGCTAGACCGTGTTAGTGTAAAAGATTTCATATTCAAACCTCGCAATCAAGTCACGTGTCAAAAATGTCATATAAAAAAGGAAACATAATAATAACTTCTTTCCTGGTGTTTCCTAAGCATGCTGTAATATGTGTACGTCCTTAGAACAACATTTTGGGGTTGTCATGGCGTGACTTTATATGCGGCATGCATTGTATAATGTTAGAGCTTCCTAGAGTAGAGGATATGATATTCAAACCTCGCGATCAAGTCACGTGTCAAAAGATTCATATAAGAAGAAAACAAAGTAATAATTTCATTTCCGGTGTTTGCTAAGTTATAATATACCTACGTCCTTAAAACAAAATCTTGGGAGTTGTCTCCATGGCGTGACGCTATAGGCGGCATACATTGTAAGCTAGGCTAGACTGTCGTGCGGTTTATGTAGGCTATATATTTCATATATCCACATCGGTAGAGGTTTTATGATGTAAGAGGATGTGATATCCCACTTCGGAATCAAGTCATATGTCACACATAAAATCAAGAATTGTTTCCTTCAATATTAGGTAGCGAATTTAATTAATTATTAGGGAAAGCCTTCGGGGAGCATTTTTGCTTTGAATCAATTACCATTGTCCCTTTTTGGAAATCTCATTCGAAACAATAATAATAAGAAATGACAAATGTACGAAAACAGTAATGAAAATATCCCAGTTTATAAAAATTACTTCAAAGTGACGAAATGGAAATACAAGGGTCTACGAGTAAAGTACTAACGATATTTCAACGAAAGAAATACATTTCAAATTTTATGCAACTGTTACACGACAGATATGAAAATGACAGACAAAGCAACACTGTAAATAAACATGTAACATATGTATATCTGTCGAATTTCTAAACTCGAGTGAAAAATCGAAATAGCAGTCACTGTCATGAAGATGGGAAATTTGACACTCATAAATCATTTATCTTACTCTATAATTCAGATAAATGTCTGATCAAACATATTTAGAAAAGAGAATTAAACACTGCAATGAAAAGGGCATTGAGCCAGTAAAAATAGAACAAGGAATATAGTGTTATTCAACATCGGTCATTACTGCAAAAGGGATGGGATGGCATAGAAGAAATTCAATACTTCAATACTGATGATGACACTAGTGTGAACGGTAATATAAATATACCATAGGGTGATTATACTAGTCTGGCCGGTAATATAAATATACCATAGGATGATGACACTAGTGTGGACGGTAATATGAATATACCATAGAATGAAGACACTAGTTTGGACGGTAATATAAATATACTATAGGGTGATTACACTAGTTTTGGCGGTAATATGAATATACCATAGGGTGAGACACTAGTTTGGACGGTAATAGAAATATAGCAGACAGTGATGACACTAGTCTGGACGGTCATATAAATATACCATAGGGTGATTATACTGGTCTGGACGGTAATATAAATATACCATAGGATGATAACACTAGTCTGGACGGTAATATAAATATACCATACGGTGATGACACTAGTCTGGACGGTAATATAAATATACCATAGGGTGATGACACTAGTCTGGACAGTAATATAAATATACCATAGCATAATGACACTAGTCTTGACGGAAATATAAATATACCATAGGGTGATTATAATAGTCTGGAGGGTAATATAAATATACCATAGGATGATGACACTAGTCTGGACGGTAATATACCATAGGGTGATGACACTAGTCTGGACGGTAATATAAATATACCATAGGGTGATGACACTATTCTGGACTGCAATATAAATATGCCATAGGGTGATTATACTAGTCTCGACGGTAATATAAATATACTATAGGATGATTATACTATTCTCGACGGTAATATGAATATACCATAGGGTGATGACACTAGTCTGGATGGTAATATAAATATAGCAGACGATGATGTCACTAGTCTGGACGGTAATATAAATATACCATAGGGTGATTATACTGGTCTGGACGGTCATATAAATATACCATAGGATGCTCACACTAGTCTGGACGGTAATATAAATATACCATAGGGTGATAACACTAGTCTGGACGGTAATATAAATATAGCACGTGTCAAAATTTTCAAATCAATGCAAATAATAATAATAATAAATTTTGGGGGTTGTCTGCATGCCGTGTTGTTATATGTGGCATGCTTTTTTACCTACGTATACAAAGCCGTCGTGCGGTTTATATAAGCTATATATTTCATATATGCACATCCGTAAAGGTGCTATGATTTAGAGGGTGCGATATCCTATTTCGGAATCAAATCACATGTCACACAAGAATCGTTTCCTTTGATATTAGGTAGCAAATTTAGTTACTTATTATGGAGAGCTTCATGGAACATTTTTGCTTTGAACCAATTACCCACATCGAAGTGACAAAATGGAATTTCAGGTTTCTACCAGTAAAGTATTAACGATATTTCAACGAAAGAAATATATTTCAATCTTAATGAAATGACTACACGGCAGATATGAAAATAACAGACAAAGGGAAATCGCAATTAAACATATTACATACGTATATCTGTCGAATTTTTACACTCTAATTTTCTAAAATAAAACCGTCAGACGTAAAGGTTATTCTGTCTGACTTATTAGCTTGATGGAATTTTTGGAAAAAAACATGGCGTTAATAATCGAAGTAAGAGTCACAGTTATGGATTTTTGAAATTGGAAACTAAAATGTGACTGATCATTTAGATAAATATTAGATAAATCCTATTTCGAAAAGAGAATTTCAATTCGCAAATTGTGCACGAATGAGAATGGCACACCGCCGTTAGTACTTGTAAAAAGTAAGAGCAATGAGTGAACGGATTTAACTATAGTGTCATTCAACGTTGGTCATTACTGCAAAAGGATACTTTGCAAGATTTTAGGGGGAAATGATCTTTAAACTTGTTAATATGTATAAAGTTTGCCATAGAGCAATGAAAGTAGTCTGGACTATAATATAAATATCATTCTCTTCTGTTATAAAAACTAAACTTTCCAGTGGTGGGACATTTTTAAGCAATTATATCGTATATTGTAGGACACGCGTATTCCCCTTACCTCGGCTTTGGCATTTACATCGGCCTTGGCATCGACCAGCATCCTCACGACATCACTGTGACCATTATATGTCGCCGCGTGGAGTGGAGTGACCTGGTTCTACAATGAGAAAAATACGAAAGAAAGTATACCATGACATTTTGATTAAAGGAATTGTACAATTTCACCATGTTATAGTACTAAATGGAGTTTAGTACTCAATTCAGCAAAGCTCAAATTCTTCACGAAAAAATAAATTGATGCCTCCGGAGGCAACAAAGTCCAAAGTGTTAGCTTGAATTTTGAAGATAAACTAAAAAAAATGACAAAATAAAAAAAAATCCCCAAAAACAAGAGAGAGAGAGAGAGAGAGAGAGAGAAAGAGAAAGAGATAGAGATCATAACATTTTACACTAGGACTTTCAAACTTGGTACACTTATTTATTAACCCTATTTTCAATAAAACAAAGTTAAAGGTCAATGCCATTTTGGCGTAAAAAAAGCAATTTTTTTGAGAAAGCACCTCGTGAATACGATACAGAGGAAACTGTTAATGCTAGAACTTGTAAACTTTGCTTCACTTAATTGTTACGACAGGAGGACCCTATTAGTTTTCATTGATATTTGCAATTATCCCTTTATTGTTGCATAATGAGTTATTTGGTAGACCATGATCTTGAACCAAGGTCACATCTGCAAGGTCAAAGTCACAATGTATATCGTGGGTAAAGTTTTCTTTGGCCCTTAAATTTTCAGCCGTTGCATTGATATAAAATTTCAGAGAATTTTTCCCAAGGACTCCGGTCGGGTAATTCCTTGTCTGGGCCATTACTTCTTCCCCTTTGCATGGATTTCAAAAACATTTCACAGAATTGCTGCCCTTGATAAAAGGGTGAGTCATGACCTTGAATGAAGACCATGTATTCTGTATCTGCAAGGTCAAGGTTACAGTGCATATGATAGATAAATAGGTAATTCATCGACCAAGCAATAACTTTTCATCCCTTGCATGAATTTGAATATTTCTCAGAATTGTGTTCCAAATCCATAGGGTGTGTCATGACCTGGTCATATCTGAAAGATCAATGTCACAGCGCTAATGTATGGCAAATCAATGTCTGAGTCATAACTTTTTATTTTTTACTGCCTGGATGGATTTGAATAATATTAACAGAATTGTTGCAATGGATACAAGGATGTGTCTTGATCTTGAACGGTGATCATAACTACAAGGAGAAGGTACTTATGTATGGTAAATCGTTGTCCAGGCCTTAACTTTTTTTACTGCCTGCATTAGGTTGAATAATATTTCTCAGAATTGTTGCCCATGTCCCAAAGGTGTCATGACTTTGAACCAAGAATAAATTTTCTTATTAGAATTCAGGGTGTGTGAAACGAACATTTCAAGTCCTAAAGACATATGTTCTACAGTAATATCAGTTCCTATACACTGTTCACATCAATTCCTGAAGACTAGTATGGTTTTCTATAGACATTGTCTATTGGCCTCTGTTAATTTCTCACACTAAGAATTATCTTACTTAAGTTTTGCCTCTTTAATAAAATTTAGTTTACTGGGACTATTTGAATGCCCTAATAACTGGGGAAGGAAATTTTTCCAGACGTTCATGTGACTAGTATGACAATTAAGCGATGGGCGTATTATGCAACATTAGACATTGCTTTTGTTCTACTGACTGACCAAGGGCAGTATTCGATTGTCCTACCAAACTTTTATCACCTTTCTGTTTTCCATACTTTTTCCTGTCGTTTTTGCAGATGTTAAATTTTGAGTGAAGATCAGTAAGTTACATGTACTAACCATCTTCGGGGTTTTTTTTCTCTATTTGTTTTTATGCTGTTAGATTATTACATTTCTTGGTCTGCATGATGTATTACATTAATATCTATTATGACATATTATGATCCATTGTGTCAATATTCTCTATGATAGTAAAGATGATTATTACATTCCATGGTCCACTCTGTACTGCATTAAGATTTATTGTTCCCTGCTTTTCATTGAAACTGTGAGAACATTGAAACTTGTTTGTCCATCTTTTTCTGTCACAAACACTTTATCCTTGCCTATAACTTGTGAGCCGCAAGCTATACCTTGGCATTTCACTTACTGACCTTGACTGAAATGTTGGTTCTACTTTCCAAAAACAGGAACAAAGGAGATTTTTTTTTCAAATTACATTTTAAAGTAGGGAACCAAGATGTTCTAAATCTGTTTGTTTTAACATGCTCCATTGAGTCGATATTATGTATTACAATAAGGCTGATTATGACATACTGTGATCCATATGATGTATTGTAATAGCGTATCTAATTTCATCTACATACATGTAGAGAATGTTCTATGAGCCAAATATATTTATTATGTGACTCCAAGAATTTTATCTGCAAGACATAGCATACATGTATACAAGAGAAATTTGATTACCACAACTATTAAATGTTTTCAATGAATAAAAAGATTATGGATTGTATGTTGCCTTCTTTCTTCCATTAGGACAAGTGATGTCGTATATAACATATATATGTTTGAATACTTCCTATTTTTGGTCACCCACACTTCTTAAGGGTGCCCATACCCCTTGAAGGAGGAATTTTACAACGTGTTTGCCAATGGGAAATTTTAATGACAGTTGAGTGATACAAATCAGCACAGCTCAAACATACTTGTTTGTATTCTGGATGAAAAAAAATCTATGATCAGGGGTTACTCAATCTTTTCTACTTGTTGCTGTTAAAACCTTATAGTCATCTGATTCAGTATGTGTTTATACTCCCCGAAAAAAAAAAGGGGAGCATATAGATGTCGTCTTGTCTATCTGTCCTAACATTTCTAATAACTTGTTCATGTAAATATCGTCATATTTCATACAATTATACTACAGATCAAGGGCTTGGGGACAAGTCATACTTCACATAAGGTGAAAGTCAAGTGAAAAATGTTAGGATAGCATATGGAATCTTATTTCCATCGAGTTTCCAAGGTACTAGTATAAATAATTTGGGCTGCCCTATTGTAGTCCATGCTCTCCGCCCGTCAGCAAAAACAAAAAAAAAAAAAAAAAAAAAAGAAAAGAAAAAATAACAAAACAAGAAAACAAAGGAAAAACAACCAAACCCACAAAAAAAAAACAATAATTCATTGGCTGTAACTTCTCCATTAAGTGTGGAAATTTCAAATCTGACTTCTGTGTATCTTTTGAGAAGATTTTTCTACTTGTACCAAGTTTTTTTTTTATAATATAACAATATCTTTTGGCACCCTTTTGAAAAATTTTAACATTGGGTCATTACTTCTTTATCATAAAAGGTAGAGTTTTCATAACTGGCAAAAGTGTACTTTGAGGCAAGACTACTAGTGTGTCAATTAATATTTAACGTATGATAGACAGTGAGTTCAATCATTGTTTAAATATTCAAGTTACATTTATTTAAAGATCCTAAATGCTGCAGTTCAGCATTCCAAAACATCATTAAAGTAGTATCATTTTGCACTTTATTACTCTGTCGATAACGTTTGCCGTTGCATATTGATATTATCATTTGTATAATTACACACCTAGTTGTAAGCGTACACGTAATGTATTCCTTGGAACCTGATACTAAAGGTACAAGAAGATCCAATTTCTCTCCTATCCACATTAGTAAACGTATTGTAACGTATGCATATAGTGTCTATATGTCTCAGCCGATCAGATATGATAAAGCCCCCGGAGGCAACAAAGTCTCAAAAGTCATCAAAGTCATTGTCAAGGTGTCATTTCCAAGGGATTTATTACCTAAATACGCATTTGAAATACGAAGTTTGTATCACTCACGGTTCAAAAGTTAAAGCAAATATTGAAGTTCGTAACAGACACACCAACAAACACACAAGACAAAACAATATGACCCCTATAAAAATAACGGTTTGATGTACACCAATGTGCTACATGGGGCAACTGCTATTAATACAGCAATAATTTTATTGAAATGCCATTCTATCATACGACCAGTTGGGAATTAATGTTTGTATTGGCATTAATGGTATAATCTGAACAAAAATGGGAAATGTATGTAATAACCTGACAAACAGAGAAAAGGTGATAAGATAATACTAGTGCCTTTGGTTTGAATGTTGTCGATTCTTGGAGAAGACCAGAGATCTGATCCTCATAAACAACATCAAAGTAGATATTCTAGAGGAAGAGATACCATCTAAAATAATTTATTTTCCAAATGCAATACCCTATTTATTTCTTACATTCAGTGTGATCTAGAAATCAATGTAGAGACCATGATTCTTCTTTTGGTCCCTTCACAGCCTTATGCAATCTTTTCAATGAACACCGTATTTTGAGATGTGTGTATGTTTAACCCTTTTCGGAGAAGAATAGTTGCCTATAGAAAGCCTAGTATAAAAACATTAAAAAAGACAGTTTAGGAACATCATAGCGAATTTGGGATATAGAATGTAAAGATGATGGATAAATCCAAACCACAAGTCCAAAAATCATGAAACCATAGGACATATAAAATCAGTGAAAATGAAAAACAAATGGAAAATAACAAAATATGTCTACTTGAAGAGCATATGTGAACCCCTGTGATGGAGTGAGATCAGGTGCCCTGGGAGAGTGAGCATCTCCTGCTTGCTAGCAACACCCGTCACATATACGCCGTAGAAAGAGTCAAATCGTGTGAATTCCATATGTATTTATATATGGGGAAGTCGAAGTAGGTAACCTTCTAGTATAGAAGGTGTCAAATCTGTGTAAATTGATCGGAACAGTGTAGAAATTACTCGATATAATAAGTCATTAAAATAAAATACTAATGTATTTATTTTAAGAAACCCAAGAGGTTTATTTTTCATGAACACCGTCAGTTTTGTTAGGGGAAATAGGCACTATTTAACGGATTTATTTTTCATTTGGAATTCCTCGTTCCTTTTTGTACATACATTGTTATCCCATCATAGAGACCAGAGCTCTTGTTCGGGGCCACTCTATGACGTTATGGAATCTTTACATTTAGCATTGTATTGTTGTTGGCATTTTGGGAAACTTAGATAGCAGCTAATGAGGAAAATGGTGGTCAGTATGACTTTCGTCAGATTGTATCAATAACATTTCAAATATCGGACTAAATAGGCTTAATTATATTTGGAGAATTGGTATGAGTCTTACTTACATATATAACTATAAAAGGAGGATGCAAATAAATTCAAATGCGCCGCTGTCATATACAATTCCGAGTCGGAGCAAACATTTCGATATTTCCGCGAACTTTACGCCAGTAAATCCTACTCCCTTGCCATATTAATTTTCGGAACAACGCTTATTTTCATACTGGAATTCTCTAAAACTGCGATAAAACGATTAGTAATTGCAATTCATTGTCATCTGAAATAAATTTTAATCGTGGTTCCATCTTGATTCAGGTCAGTTTGATGAGTGTATGGTGTTCACATATTTGTAATAAGGTTTGGGAGCAAGACACAAAAACTTTTAGAATGGAAATTCACGGAGCTGCGGAATTAAAATAAACCTATCCATGAAAACATTGACAAAGGGAAGGATTATCCTACATCATCGAGATGGAAGTGCGTAAACAATGGCTTCTGTGTAGTGCTGACCAATCGCATTGTTGCTTTT
Source organism: Pteria penguin (assembly GCA_035048485.1). NCBI lineage: Eukaryota > Metazoa > Mollusca > Bivalvia > Pterioida > Pteriidae > Pteria > Pteria penguin. The sequence goes on from CM068584.1 coordinate 64,090,314, forward strand.
CGTCATCATACACTTACTTGCCTAACAACCATTATCTTGTAAACCATAGACTAAATCATGGTTACCTTGCAGTCGGAATCTACAATCTAATTATACGCGATTCTTTAATGGAGCAGGGATCGGCTGTATTAATACAGAAAAGCGAAAAAAAAAATTGATGTATACAAAAAAGTCGCAGACACAAATTACAAGGAGTCCATCCAAGAATCACTTCCAGAGAGAATATGCATATATGAGGAACTCGATGGAATAAACATTTCACCATATGCGTGTAATGGGTGGCGACAAAAATGCGAAAGGAACGAACTTGGTGGCTATCTGAGAACAATACTACAAGGTAATCGAGTACTTGATGTGCAGGCTCAGGACAAAGTATTGCGGCCTCAGCAAAGAAATCAGATTCTTAGCGACAAGGATGTGTCTATCAAAGTGCATGCATTTTAAAATAATTTGTGGCACACTGTGAAATGGCTGGAAAGAAAATCAGCAAGTATTTCGATGGGTTCCGAGAGCAGAGGACACATATAGCGAAGAAATATTCGAAAAAAGAAAACCCATCGCAACCCATATACATTCGTCCGTACAGAATTATCAGCATAATCCTGAAAAAAAAAATTACGAAAGAGGCTTGAATCGATTGTGTCTCACTACTCCAATGTCCACACTAGTAGTCATTCTACATTAAGGTGTAGACTAAATTATGAACCCCAAAGGCCACTAATTTTGACGAGCATGGCAAAACAGTTTTCGGAGAGGACGATTAAGGAATCGATTATTTACAAACAACCAGGGGACTATTTTTTCAAAAGATACTTTTATGTAAAAAGTTTTGACAATGTATATATGTAAGGAAAAAGAGATATCTTTCGGAGACGAACAATGCAGGTTCGGATCGTGTTGCACTGGAAAGAAAACGTAGGTAGAAAATATTCTTCTGTATACAGGCCAAATGAAGCAAAATGCGCCTAATAATGCTAAAAGGAAAAACAGGTACACAAAACAAATACTCAATAATCGGATTAGTTAATGCAATACATATACCGGGGACATTTGCAATTCAGTGCAAGTACAAGTTCGAAATCATGGTTTGCGTGAGGTCACGTTGTCGTTAGTTACAACACTTTGTTTGTAACGAGGGAATCTGTTTATTATTTAGCCACCGGAAAATAAAGTAAATCTTTAAATCGTACAATTGTCAAATCTTTCGAAGTGTATGATATATGCAACGTTTTATCATAAAAGCTCTATGTATAGTGTTGATAACAATTTTAATGTCAAATAATTCTAAGAAAACTTTTTCCTTATCAGATATACTTGCATAATTTATGTGATATTTAGTATCCAGTATCATATATTTAACTACTGGTATGTAAAGCAATAGTAAAAGTTTGATAGACAATGCGTTAAATCATTGTTTACATATTCAAATTACACTTTTAACGATCCTAAAACGCTGCAGTTTAGTTTTATTTGGCACCCAATTACTCTGTCGATAAAGTGTGCCCTTGAACCTTAATATTGTCAACCATATTTGACTACATTTGTACGAGTACATGATATTAAAGATACCAATTTCTCTCCATATTGTTATCTTCCCATCAGTAAACGTACCTTAACGTATGCATGTCATCTGACTTCGTTGGATTTTTTTCCGTTTACCTAGGCAAGCTACAGCAGGAAGGCTCATTTCACTTAATCACTACTGCTGTTGGGTATCTTAGCATTTATATCATCTTCAGCAGCTAAACCGTACTAGTTAGTGTAAAATATTTGACATTCAAACCTCGGAATCAAGCCACGCGTCAAAATTTTCATAATAATAATAATAATAAAACAACATTTTGGGGGTTGTCTGCATGCCGTGTTGTTATATGCGGCATGCTTTGTTACCTATACAAAGCCGTCGTGCGGTTTTTATAGGCTATACATTTCATATATGCACATCCGCAAAGGTGCTATAATTTAGAGGATGCGATATCCTATTTCGGAATCAAATCACATGTCACACATATATTCAAGAATCGTTTTCTTAGATATTAGGTAGCAAATTTAGCTAATTATTATGAAGAGCTTCGTAGAACATTTTTGCTTTGAACCAGTTACTCACATCGAAGTGACAAAATGGAATTTCAGGTTTCAACCAGTAAAGTATTAACGATATTTCAACGAAAGAAATACATTTCAATCTTAATGAAATGACTACACGGCAGATATGAAAATAACAGACAAAGGGAAATCGCAATTAACCATGTTACATACGTATATCTGTCGAATTTTTAAACTCTAATTTTCTAAAATAAAACCGTCAGACGTAAAGGTCATTATGTCTGACTTACTAGCATGATGGAATTTTTTGAAAAATAAAACATGGCGTTAAAAACGAAATAAGAGTCACAGTTATGAATTTGTGAACTTGGAAACTAAATTGTGACTGATCATTTAGATAAGTATTGGATCAAACCTATTTCGAAAAGAGAATTTCAATTCGCAAATTGTGCACGAATGAGAATGGTACACCGCCGTTAGTACTTGTAAAAAGTAAGAGCAATGAGTGAACGGATTTAACTATAGTGTCATTCAACGTTGGTCATTACTGCAAAAGGATGGAATCACAAAGCAGAAATTGAATACTTTGCAAGTATTTTAGGAGAAAATGATCTTTAAACTTGCTACTGTTATGTATAAATTTTGCCATAGAGCAATGACAATAGTCTGGACCATAATATAAATATCATTCTCTTCTGTTATAAAAACTAAACATTCCAGTGGTGGGACATTTTTAAAACAATTATATCGTATACTGTAGGACACGCGTATTCCCCTTACCACGAGTTTGGCATTTACGTCGGCCTTGGCATCAATCAGCATCCTCACTACATCACTGTGACCAATATATGTCGCCGCGTGGAGTGGAGTGATCTGGTTCTACAATGAGAAATATACGAAAGAAAGTATACCACGTCAGTTTGATTAAAGAAATTGTACAATTTCACCATCTGATAGTACCAAATGGAGTTTAGTACTCAATTCAGCAAAGTTCAAATTCTTCACGAAAAAATAAATTGATGCCCCCGGAGGCAACAAAGTCCAAAGTGTTAGCTTGGAGGTCATTTTCAAGGTCAAAATGTCGAATTCGGTATTATTTGCAAAGGCTTCGATAGTTGAGTACACATGTGATATATGAAGTCTCTATCACTCATGGTTCAAAGGTTAAGACAAATAGTGAAAGACAGACCCTCAGAGAGGCAGGACGGAAAGAATATGCCCCAAATCTATCGATCAGGAGGTTTAAACAGTACGGTTGTATACATACCAATGTGTCACATGCTTGAACTGCTATTAATAATGCAATAATTTCATTGAAATACCGTGCAATGATAAGACAAGGTATGAATTAATACTTTTAGAAAGGCGAGGAGAAGTTCGCCGATGCATATATTGCTGTCAATAACAGTGTGTGAATTCTGTAATAAGGTCCAGGCATGTCTAATTGATAATAGAAGAGAAAATAAATAAAACATATATCGCTTTTCTTTGGACGATGTTTTGAAGTACAATTAATTTTATTGATACTTTGTTTCTTTTCTGACTTATGTTTGTAAAAATCACAGCATCATAACGTGAATTTTGAAGCTAAACTAAAAAAAAAATGACAAAATAAAAAAAAAAATCCCCAAAAACATGAGAAAGAGAGAGAAAGAGATACAGACCATAACATTTACACTAGGACTTTCAAACATAGTACACTTATTTGTAAACCCTATTTTCAATAAAAAAAAAGTTAAAGGTCAATGCCATTTTGGGGTAAAAATAGCCATTTTCTTTAGAAAGCACCTCGTAAATAAGATACAGAGGAAACTGTTAATGCTAGAACTTGTAACCTTTGCTTCACTTAATTGTTACGACAGGAGGACCCTATTAATTTTCATTGATATTTGCAATGTCAAGGTCTCAATGCATATGATGAGTAATTTTTTGTCTGGGCCACACTTTTTTTATCCCTTTATTCTTGCATAATTAGTTATTTGGTAGGTCATTATCTTGAACCATCTCATGGTAACATCTGCAAGGTCACAATGAATAAGATGGGTAAAGTTTTGTTTGGCCCTTAAATTTTCAGCCCTTGCATTGATATAAAGTTTCGCAAAATTTTTCCCCAGGACTCCGGTCGGGTAATTCCTTGTCTGGGCCATTACTCCTTCCCCTTTGCGTGGCTTTCAAAACATTTCACAGAATTGCTGCAATTGATAAGAGGGTGAGTCATGACCTTGGATGAAGACCATACATTCTGTACCTGCAAGGTCAAGGTTGCAGTGCATATGATAGATAAATAGGCAATTCTTTGACCAGGCAATAACTTTTTACCCCTTGAATGGATTTGAATATTTCTCAGAATTGTGTTCCAAATCCATAGGGTGTGTCATGACCTGGTCATATCTGAAAGGTCAAGGTCCCAATGCTAATGTATGGCAAATTAATGTCTGAATCATAACTATTTACTGTCTGGATGGATTTGAATAATATTAGCTGAATTATTGCCATGGATACAAGTGTGTGTCTTGATCTTGAACCATGATCATAACTACCAGCTGAAGGTACTTATGTATGGTAAATCCTTGTCCAGGCCTTACCTTTTTACTGCCTGCATTAGGTTGAATAATATTTCACAGAATTGTTGCCCATGTCCCAAAGGTGTCATGACTTTGAACCAAGAATAAATTTTATTATTAGAATTCAGGGTGTGTGAAACTAACATTTCAAGTCCTAAAGACATTTGTTCTACAGTACTATCAGTTCCTATACACTGTTCATATCAGTTCCTGAAGACCAGTATGACTTTCTATAGACATTGTCTATTGGCCTCTGTTAATTTCTCACACTAAGAATTATCTTACGAAAGTTTTGCCTCTTTAATAAAATTTAGTATAAAATTACTGGGACTATTTGAATGCCCTAATAACTGGGGAAGGAAATTTTTCCAGACGTTCATGTGACCAGTATGAAAATTAAGCGATGGGCGTATTATGCAACATTAGACATTGCTTTTGTTCTACTGGCTGACCAAGGGCAGTATTCGATTGTCCTACCAAACTTTTATCACCTTTCTGATTTCCATACTTTTTCCTGTCGTTTTTGCAGATGTTAAATTTTGAGTGAAGATCTGTAAGTTACTAACCACCTTCGAGTTTATTCTCTATTTGTTTTTATGCTATTAGATTATTACATTTCTTGGTATGCATGATGTATTACATTAATACAGTGAGGTGCAGTCCTAACATAACATTAAGTTAACGTCGCGTTAACGTGATGTTTGCTTTCCTCGTGCGCCCAGGACTGCTGAGCACACGCGTTTGCGTTAACGCAGATTTCCTCGTGAACTAAATTTTAAGACTGCGTTAACGCGCTGGACTGCCGCGTTCACGCGCTTGGCTGCCTGACAGCCACGTCCGCTTGCTTACAACTTATATAGAGAAGGATTTAAAGGAGAATCGATATGTACATTGTATATTTAAATATAAAAACATATTACTGTGTGCATGTAGAGAAATATTTAGAATTAAATAAAACGCTTACGACTAAAGGGGTGAATTTAGAAAATATTGAATACATTTTCCGAACATTGAATATAATGAAATTTATTCTTATTTTAGGGTAATAATAATAATAATAATAATAATAATAATAATAATAATTAAATTAATGAAAAGAATAATAACGATGATAATCATGGTATTCATATATTATGAAAAGTAGCTAACTTAAAAAAAACCAATTGTAAATATATAAATCAGAAAAAAAAAATACATAAGAAAATTATAAATAAATAAACAAATAAGAAATAAATACATAAATTTATTAATTAAAAGTAAACAAATAAAATAGAGTTAGAATATAATTTTCCTAGAGTCTTTATAGTATAAACTGACGAAGTTTTTCATAAATACCTGAGTGCATGTCTGCGCGATGATGTCCATTATTATATTACATATGAAACCCTTAATGCGGGGTGTCATTTTAACATCACATGTAATACATGTATATATGGCGACATTTGCGGTAATTTAATTAGATTCCTTTTATTTTCTCCATCCGTACCACTGTAAAGAGAATTGTAAGAGAAATGTAATCATGTGAACGCGCGACTGGACTGAGCGCACGCGGGAATAAATCGCGTTAACGCGAATATCCTCCCGCGTTAACGCAAGGAGCGCACGCGCGTCCGGTCGAGCAGTCCTAGCACGTATGCTAAAGCAGTCCTCGTGACTGCTGTTCGCGTTAACCTGAATGTTATGTTAGGACTGCACCCATCTGTATCTATTATGACATATTATGATCCATTGTGTCAATATTCTCTATGATAGTAAAGATGATTATTACATTCCATGGTATTCAGTATGTGTTTATATTCCCCGAAAAAAAAATTAGGGGAGCATATAGATGTCGTCTTGTCTGTGTGTCCTAACTCATGTCTAATGACTTGTTTATGTAAATATGGTACAGATCAAGGGCTTGGGGACAGGTCATACTTAACAAAAAAGTGATAAATGTTAGGAAAGTATATGGAGTCTTATTTCCTTCGTGTTTCCAAGGTACTAGTATAAATAATTTCGGCTGCCCTATTGTAATCCATGCCCAACAACAAAACAAAGCAAAACAAAAAAAAAAAAAACAAAAAAAAAAAAAAAACAAAAAAAACAAAGGAAAAACAACCAAACAAACAAAGAGCAATACTTCATTGGCTGTAACTTCTGCATTAAGGGTAGAAATTTCAAATTTGGCTTGTGTGTATCTTTTGAGAAGCTTTTTCTATTTGTACCACGTTTTTTTATAACATAACCATGACTTTTGGCACCCTTTTGAAAAAATTTTTAACAATGGGTTATTACTTCTTTATCACTAAAGGTAGAGCTTTCATATCTGGCATAAGTGTACTTTGAGACAGGACTACTAGTATGTCAATTAATAGTAAACGTATGATAGACAATGAGTTCAATCATTGTTTAAATATTCAAGTTACATTTATTTAAAGATCCTTAATGCTGCAGTTCAGCATTCCAAAACATCATTAAGGTAGTGTCATTTTGCACTTTATTACTCTGTCGATAACGTTTGCCGTTGCATATTGATATTATCATTGGTATAATTACACACCTGGTTGTAAGCGTACGCGTAATGTATTTCTTGGAACCTGATATTAAAGGTACAAGAAGATCCAATTTCTCTCCTATCTACATTAGTAAACGTACTTTAACGTATGCATATAGTGTCTATATGTCTCAGCCGATCAGATATGATAAAGGTTTTTTTTCGTTTACTAGGACAAGCTACTGCAGTAGAGGTATGTTTCACTTTCCTTTAGATTTATTAGAAACCAATATTTCTTGACTGTTGTAATCCGTTTTAAACCGGGTTTTTTTTTTGTACTGATAATACATAATAGTACTCCAATTTACCTCTGATTTTTATCAATCGCGGTTATATCACGGTCACACTGTTATCAATAAACACAATTGCGGATTAAACAAGCCCTTATAATACATTCTATGATTTTACAGGGGATGTGAACGGCCTGCAGGGGAGTCTTGCTGATTGATGAAACCTGATCCTTCTTCTTCATACAGGGGTCTATGCTTGCCAATATCTAATTTTTTTCCCTCGTATAATATGTAACCTTATTCACTACTGCTGGGTATCTTAGCATCTATATGAAGTTTAGCAGCCAGACCGTGCTAGTGTAAAAGATTTCATATTCAAACCTGCCAATCAAGTCACGTGTCAAAAATGTCATATAAAATGGAAACATAATAATAACTTCTTTCCTAGTGTTTGCTAAGCATGCTGTAATATATGTACGTCCTTAGAACAACATTTTGGGGTTGTCATGGCGTGACGTTATATGCGGTATGCATCGTATAATGTTAGAGCTTCCTAGAGTAGAGGTTATGATATTCAAACCTCGAGATCAAGTCATGTGTCAAAAGTTTCATATAAGAAGAAAACAAAATAATTATTTCATTTCCGGTGTTTGCTAAGCTATAATATACCTACGTCCTTAAAACAAAATCTTGGGAGATGTCTCCATGGCGTGACGCTATAGGCGGCATGCTTTGTAAGCTAGGCGAGACCATCGTGCGGTTTATGTAGGCTATATATTTCATATATCCACATCGGTAGAGGTTTTATGATGTAAGAGGATGTGATATCCCACTTCGGAATCAAGTCATATGTCACACATAAAATCAAGAATTGTTTCCTTAAATATTAGGTAGCGAATTTAATTAATTATTAGGGAAAGCCTTCGGGGAGCATTCTTGCTTTGAATCAATTACCATTGTCCCTTTTTGGAAATCTCCATCGAAACAATAATAATTAAAAATGACAAATGTACGAAAACAGAAATACAAATATCCCAATTTAGAAAAATCACTTCAAAGTGACAAAATGGAAATTCAGGGGTCTACGAGTAAAGTACTAACGATATTTCAACGAAAGAAATGAATTTCAAATTTTATGCAATTAGTACACGACAGATATGAAAATGACAGACAACGCACCACTTTAAATAATCATGTAACATGTCGAATTTCTAAACTCGAGTGAAAAATCGAAATACCGGTCACTGTCATGAGCATGGGAAACTTGACACTCATAAATCATTTATGTGACTCTAATAATTCAGATAAATGTCTGATCAAACATATTTAGAAAAGAGAATTAAACTCTGCAATGAAAAAGGCATGGAGCCATTAGGAGTTGTAAAAAAATTAGAATAAGGAATATAGTGTTATTCAACATCGGTCATTACTGCAAAAAGGATGGGATGGCAAAGAAGAAATTCAATACTTCAATACTGCAAATCATTTATAATTTTTGGTAAATGATTTTCTTTCTTTCGTTTGCTATTCGATGATGACACTAGCCTGGACAGTAATATAAATATATCATAGGGTGATGACACTAGTCTGGACGGTAATATAAATATACCATAGGATAATGACACTAGTGTGGACGGTAATATAAATATACCATAGGGTGATGGCACTAGTCTGGACGGTAATATAAATATACCATAGGGTGGTGACACTAGTCTGGACGGTAATATAAATATACCATATGGTGATGACACTAGTGTTGACTGTAATATAAATATACCATAGGGTGATTACACTAGTGTGGACGGTAATATAAATATACCATATCGTGATGACACTAGTGTGGACGGTGATATAAATATACCATATGGTGATTACACTAGTGTGGACGGTAATATAAATATACCATAGAGTGATGACACTAGTGTGGACTGTAATATAAATATACCATAGGGTGATGACACTAGTTTCGACGGTAATATAAATATACCATAGGATAATTACAATAGTCTTGACGGTAATATAAATATACCATAGGGTGATGACACTAGTCTGGACGGTAATATAAATATACCATACGATGATGACACTAGTCTGGACGATAATATAAATATACCATAGGGTGATGACACTAGTCTGGACGGTAATATAAATATACTATGGGGTGATTACACTAGTCTCAACGGTAATATAAATATACCATAGGGTGATGATACTAGTCTGGACGGTAATATAAATATAGCAGACGGTGATGACACTAGTCTGGACGTTAATATAAATATACTATAGGGTGATTACACTAGTCTTGACGGTAATATAAATATACTATAGGGTGATTAATCTAGTGTGGACGGTAATATAAATATACCATAGGATGATACTAGTCTGGACGGTAATATAAATATACCATAGGGTGATGACACTAGTGTGGACGGTAATATAAATATACCATAGGATGACTACACTAGTCTCAACGGTAATATAAATATACCATAGGGTGATGACACTAGTCTGAACGGTAATATAAATATACCATCGGGTGATGACACTAGTCTGGACGGTAATATAAATATATCATAGGGTGGTGACACTAGTCTGGACGGTAACATAAATATACCATAGAATAATGACCCTAGTCTGGACGGTAATATAAATATACCATAGGGTGATTATAATAGTCTGGATGGTAATATAAATATACCATAGGGTGATGACACTAGTGTCGACGGTAATATAAATATACCATAGGGTGATGACACTAGTCTGAATGGTAATATAAATATACCATACGGTGATGACACTAGTCTTGACGGTAATATAAATATACCATGGGGTGATGACACTAGTTTCGACGGTAATATAAATATACCATAGGGTGGTGACACTAGTCTGGACGGTAATATAAATATACCATAGGGTGATGACACTAGTCCGGACGGTGATATAGATATGACACTGTTTTGTATTGAAAGTCTGAGTGGGACATAATAAAGTAATTAATTCGTATATTGAAAAAAACATCGTAGTATTTTACTTACCTCGTCTTTGGCATTAACATCGGACTTAGCATCAATCAGCATTCTGACTACGTCACTGTTACCCTTTAATACCGCGTGGTGGAGTGGGGTGACCTGATTCTACAAGAAGAAAAGTATGACTGAAAGAATACCACGTCAGTTTTATAAACGGAATTGTACAATTTTCACGATCTCATAGTACCAAATGGATTGAGTTCTCTATTCAACAAAGTTCAAATTCTTCACGAAAAAGGAATAATGCCCCCGGTGGCAACAGAGTCTCAAATGTCATCAAAGTCATTGTCAAGGTATCATTTGCAAGGGCTTTGTTATCTAAGTACGCATTTGAAATACGAAGTTTGTATCATTCACGGTTCAAAAGTTATAGCAAATATTGAAGTTCACAACACCTACCAACAAACAGACAGGACAAAACAATATGACCACCATAAAAAGAACGATTTCATGTACACCAATGTGTTACATGGGGCAACTGCTATTAATAAAGCAATAATTGTATTGAAATGCCATTCTATCATACCACCAGTTGGGAATTAATGTTTGTATTGACATTAATGGTATAATCTGAACAAAAATTGGAAATGTATGTAATAACCTGACAAAGAGAAAAGGTGATAAGATAATACTAGTGCCTTTGGTTTGAATGTTGTCGATTCTTGGAGAAGACCAGAGATCTGATCCTCATAAACAACATCAAAGTAGATATTCTAGAGGAAGAGATACCATCTAAAATAATTTATTTTCCAAATGCAATACCCTATTTATTTCTTACATTCAGTGTGATCTAGAAATCAATGTAGAGACCATGATTCTTCTTTTGGTCCCTTCACAGCCTTATGCAATCTTTTCAATGAACACCGTATTTTGAGATGTGTGTATGTTTAACCCTTTTCGGAGAAGAATAGTTGCCTATAGAAAGCCTAGTATAAAAACATTAAAAAAGACAGTTTAGGAACATCATGGCGAATTGGGGATATAGAACACAGACTAGAAATTACTCGATATAATAAGTCATCAAAATAAAATACTAATGTATTTATTTTAAGAAACCCAAGAAGGTTGTTTTTCATGAACACCGTCAGTTTTGGTAGGGGAAATAGGCACTATTTAACGGATTTATTTTTCATTTGGAATTCCTCGTTCCTTTTTGTACATACATTGTGATCCCATCACAGAGACCAGGGCTCTGGTTCGGAGACACTCTATGACGTTATGGAATCTTTACATGTAGCATTGTATTGTTGTTGGCATTTTGGGACACTTAGATAGCAGCTAATGAGGAAAATGGTGGCCAGTATGAATTTCGTCAGATTGTATCAATAACATTTCAAATATCGGATTAAACAGGCATAATTATATTTGGAGAATTAGTATGAGTCTTACTTACATACATAACTATAAAAGGAGGATGCAACTAAATTCAAATGCGCCGCTGTCATATACAATTCCGAGTCGGAGCAAACATTTCGATTTGAAACCAGAGGATTGGCATAAGGATTTTATTGTATTTATTTTTGTTTATACAGGAAACTCTAAGCATATGTTACCTTGACCATGCTTCCTCCTTCCTCCTTGAATATGGAAAAAAAATTACATTAACCTGCACTATTTCGCAATTTTTTTTCAAATTGTTTCCCAACTCCCCTCCGTAGAAGATACCTGAACGTCATCAATACTTTAAATCATTTAGTTACCACTGTTCAAAACGTTCGTCAAATTAAAATTGATGGTATGATAAGGAGGGGCTACCAGTTGCTAATCGAACGACATATATTCGGTATTTAATGAAAATAGGATATCCCTTCTATGCAATTCCTGATGTATATTCAATACACCCCCTTCTCTCCTGTGTCTGGGGTCAGCCTATACGCCACGATGTCATAACACGTTTCCAAAATCGTTAATGTTTTTCTTTTAGAAGATGAAGATTTTCAAGACTCGTCAATAAATACTCGGTTTCCCACCAAATGTGACGGTTTCTCTTGTCTGTTACACTAGAAACACGATTGGCATTCCTACTGTAGATATGTTGTATAACACACGCAGGAACATAACTTATTTTCTAGTTGGTTTGCCATTGTCTGTCTACGTGCCCTTTTCCGCGAACTTTACGCCAGTAAATCCCATTCCCTTGTCATTTTAATTTTCGGAACAGCGCTTATTTTCATGCTGGATTTCTTTATAAATGCCCTTAAAATGATTAGTAATTGCAATTCAATGTCATCTGAAATAGATTTTAATTGTGGTTCCATTTTGATTCAGACCAGTTAGATGACTATATGGTGTTCACATATTTGATATAAGGTTTGGAAGCTAGACACTACAACTTTTAGAATGGAAATTCGCGGAGCTGCGGAATTAAAATAAACCTATTCATGAAAACATTGACATAGTGAAGAATTATCCTACATCATCAAGATGGAAGTGCGTAAACAATGGCGTTATGGTAGAGGAACTTCTTAATTTCTGGACTGAACGAAGAAGATGTATATCCGTCATCCTATATACAAACAAAAAGGAGGATATAAATCAGCAAATAATTATTGCAGAGGAATTATCACTAATCGATATTTTTGACATTACGGTGGCTTACAATAAATTTTGCAATGGTAGAATTACTTTTTATTAACACTGTGGAGGAACATGTGATTTCTATTAGACTTATGTGTAGTGCTGACCAATCGCATTGTTCCTTTTGGTCATCATATACTTACTCGCCTAACAACCATTATCTTGTAAACCATAGACTAAATCATGGTTACCTTGCAGTGGGATACTACAATCTCATTATACGCGATTCTATAATGGAGCAGGGATCGGCTGTATTAATACAGAAAAGCGAAAAAAAAAAAAACCAATTGATGTGTACAAAAAAGTCGCAGACACAAATTACAAGGAGTCCATCCAAGAATCACTTCCAGAGGAAATATGCATGTATGAGAAACTCAATGAATAAACATTTCACCATATGCGTGTCATGGGTGGCGACAAAAATGCGAAAGGAAGGAACTTGGTGGCTGTCTGAGAACAATACTACAAGGTCATCGACTACCTGATGTGCAGGCTCAGGACAAAGTATTGCGGCCTCAGCAAAGAAACCAGAATCTTAGCGACAAGGATGTGTCTATCAAAGTGCATGCATTTTAAAATAACTTGTGGCACTCTGTGAAATGGCTGGAAAGAAAAACAGCAAGTATTTCGCTGGGTTCCGAGAGCAGAGGACACATATATAGCGAAGAAATATTCGAAAAAAGAAAACACATCGCAACCCATATACATTCGTCCATTCAGAATTATCAGCATAATCCTGAAAAAAAAATTACGAAAGAGGCTGGGATGGATTGTGTCTCACTACTCCAATGTCCACACTAGTATTCATTCTACATTAAGGAGTAGACTAAATTATGAACCCCCAAGGCCACTAATGTTGACGAGCATGGCAAAACAGTTTTCGGAGAAGACGATTAAGGAATAGATTATTTACAAACAACCAGGGGACTATATTTTTTCAAAAGATACTTTTATGTAAAAAGTTTTTACAACGTATATATGTAAGGAAAAACAGATATCTTTCGGAGACGAACAATGCAGGTTCGGATCGTGTTGCACTGGAAAGAAAACGTAGGTAGAAAATATTTTTCTGTATACAGACCAAATAAAGCAAAATGCGCCTAATAATGCTAAAAGCAAAAACAGGTACACAAAACAAATACTCAATAATCGGATTAATTAATGCAATATATATACCGGGGAAAATTGCAATTCAGTGCAAGTACAAGTTCGAAAACGTTAGTTACAACTTTTTGTTTGTAACGAGGGGAAGTATTTACTATTTAGCCACCGGAAAATACGGTAGATCTTTAAAAATCGTACAATTGTCAAATCTGTCGAAGTGTATGATATATGCAACATTTTATCATAAAAGCTCTATGTATAGTGTTGATAACAATTTTAATATCAAATAATTCTAAGAAATTTTTTTACTTATCAGATATACTTGCATAATTTATGTGATATTTAGTATTCTTCATATATTTAACTACTGGTATGTAAAGCAATACTTAAAGTTTCATAGACAATGCGTTAAATCATTGTTCACATATTCAAATTACATTTTTAACGATCCTAAAACGCTGCAGTTTAGTTTTATTTGGCACCCAATTACTCTGTCGATAAAGTGTGCCCTTGCACCTTAATATTGTCAACCATATTTGACTATTTTGGTACGAGTACACGATATTAAAGATACCAATTTCTCTCCATATTGTTATCTTACCATACACATCAGTAAACGTACATTAACGTATGCATGTCATCTGACTTCGTTGGATTATTCCCGTTTACCTAGGCAAGCTACAGCAGGAAGGCTTATTTCACTTAATCAATACTGCTGTTGGGTATCTTAGCATTTATATCATCTTCAGCAGCTATAGCGTACTAGTTAGTGTAAAATATTTGACATTCAAACCTCGGAATCAAGCCACGTGTCAAAATTTTCATAATAATAATAATAATAAAACAACATTTTGGGGGTTTTCTGCATGCCGTGTTGTTATATACGGCATGCTTTGTTAGCTGGGCAAAGCCGTCGTGCGGTTTTTATAGGCTATATATTTCATATATGCACATCCGTAAAGGTGCTATGATTTAGAGGATGCGATATCCTATTTCGGAATCAAATCACATGTCACACATATAATCAAGAATCGTTTCCTTAGATATTAGGTAGCAAATTTAGTTAATTAGTATGAAGAGCTTCGTGGAACATTTTTGCTTTGAACCAATTACTCACATCGAAGTGACAAAATGGAATTTCAGGTTTCAACCAGTAAAGTATTAACGATATTTCAACGAAAGAAATATATTTCAATCTTAATCAAATGACTACATGGCAGATATGAAAATAACAGACAAAGGGAAATCGCAATTAACCATGTTACATACGTATATCTGTCGAATTTTTAAACTCTAATTTTCTCAAATAAAACCGTCAGACGTAAAGGTTATTATATCTGACTTATTAGCATGATGGATTATTTTGAAAAATAAAACATGGCGTTAAAAATCGAAATAAGAGTCACAGTTATAAATCTGTGAAATTGGAAACTAAATTGTGACTGATCATTTAGGTTAATATTAGATAAATCCTATTTCGAAAAGAGAATTTCAATTCGCAAATTGTGCTCGAATGAAAATGGCATACCGCCGTTAGTACTTGTAAAATAATAACAAGGTGTCAACGGATTTAACTATAGTGTCATTCAACGTTGGTCATTACTGCAACAGTTTGATTAAAGAAAGTGTACAATTTCACCATCTGATAGTACCAAATGAAGTTTAGTACTCAATTCAGCAAAGTTCAAATTCTTCACGAAAAAATAAATTGATGTCCCCGGAGGCAACAAAGTCCAAAGTGTTAGCTTGAAGGTCATTTTCAAGGTCAAAATGGCATCGACTTCGGTATTATTTGCAAGGGCTTCAATAGTTGAGTACAGATGTTATATATGGTTCAAAGGTTAAGACAAATAGTGAAAGACAGACCCTCAGACAGGCAGGACGGAAAGAATATGCCCCAAATCTATCGATCAGGGGGTTGAAACAGTACGGTTGTATACATACCAATCTGTCACATGCTGGAACTGCTATTAATAATGCAATAATTTCATTGAAATACCGTGCAATGATAAGACAAGCTATGAATTAATAGTTTAAGAAAGACGAGGAGAAGTTCGCTGATGCATAGATTGCTGTCAATAAGAGTCTGTGAATTCTGTAATAAGGTCCAGACATGTCTAATTGTTAATAGAAGAGAAAATAAATCAAACATATATCGCTTTCCTTTGGACGATGTTTTAAAGTAAGATTAATTTTTCTGATACATTGTTTCTTTTCTGACTAATGTTTGTAAAAATCACAGCATCATAACGTGAATTTTGAAGCTAAACTTAAAAAATGACAAAAAAAAAAAAATCCCCAAAAACAAGGGAGAGAGAGAAAGAGATACAGACCAAAAAAATTACACTAGGACTTTCAAACTTGGTACACTTATTTATAAACCCTATTTTCAATAAAAAAAAAAAAGTTAAAGGTCAATGCCATTTTGAGGTAAAAATAGCCATTTTCTTTAGAAAGCACCTCGTAAATAAGATACAGAGGGAACTGTTAATGCTAGAACTTGTAAACTTTGCTTCACTCAATTGTTACGACAGGAGGACCCTATTAAATTCCAGTGATATTTGCAATGTCAAGGTCTCAATGCATATGATGTGTAATTTTTTGTCTGGGCCACACTTTTTGTATCCCTTTATTCTTGCATAATGGGTTATTTGGTTGGTCATGATCTTGGACCATCTCATAGTCACATCTGCAAGGTCTAGGTCACAATGTATAAGATGGGTAAAGTTTTCTTTGGCCCTTAAATTTTCAGCCCTTGCATTGATATAAAGTTTCACAGAATTTTCCCCCAGGACTCCGGTCGGGTAATTCCTTGTCTGGGCCATTCCTTCTTTCCCTTTGCATGGCTTTCAAAAACATTTCACAGAATTGCTGCCCCTGATCAAAGGGTGAGTCATGACCTTGAATGAAGACCATACACTCTGTACCTGCAAGGTCAAGGTTGCAGTGCATATGATAGATAAATAGGTAAATCTTTGATCAGGCAATAACTTTTTACCCCTTGAATGGATTGGAATATTTTTCAGAACTGTGTTCCAAATCCATAGGGTGTCATGATCTGGTCATATCTGAAAGATCAAGGTCACAGCGCTAATGTATGGCAAATCAATGTCTTAGTCATAACTTTTTACTGCCTGGATGGATTTGAATAATATTAACTGAATTGTTGCCATGGATACAAGGATGTGTCTTGACCTTAAACCGTGATCATAACTACCAGGAGAAGGTACTTATGTATGGTAAATCGTTGTCCAGGCCTTAACTTTTTACTTTCTGCATTAGGTTGAATAATATTTCACAGAATTGTTGCCCATGTCCTATAGGTGTCATGACTTTGAACCAAGAATACATTTTATTATTAGAATTCAGGGTGTGTGAACTAACATTTCAAGTCCTAAAGACATTTGTTTTACAGCAATATCAGTTCCTATACACTGTTCATATCAGTTCCTGAAGACCAGTATGATTTTCTATAGACATTGTCTATTGGCCTCTGTTAATTTCTTACACTAAGAATTATCCTACGAAAGTTTTGCCTCTTTAATAAAATTTAGTATAAAATTGCTGGGACTATTTGAATGCCCTAATAACTGGGGAAGAAAATTTTTTTCCAGACGTTCATCTGACCAGTATGAAAATTAAGCGATGGGCGTATTATGCAACATAAGGCATTGCTTTTGTTCTACTGGCTGACCAAGGGCAGTATTAGATCGTCCTTCCAAACTTTTATCACCTTTCTGTTTTCCATACTTTTTCCTGTCGTTTTTGCAGATGTTAAATTTTGAGTGAAGATCAGTAAGTTACTAAGCACCTTCGAGCTTTTTCTCTATTTGATTTTATGCTGTTAGATTATTACATTTCTTGGTCTGCATGATGTATTACATTAATATCTATTATGACATATTATGATCCATTGTGTCAATATTCTCAATGACAGTAAAGATGATTATTACATTTCATGGTTCACTCTGTACTGCATTAAGATTTTTTGTTCCCTGCTTTTCATTGAAATTGTGAGAACATTGACACTTGTTTGTCCATCTTTTACTGTCACAAACACTTTATCCTTGCCTATAACCTGTGAGCCGCAAGCTATACTTGGCATTTCACTTACTGACCTTGACTGAGATGTTGTATCTACTTTACAAAAACAGGAACAAAGGGGATTTTTTTTTTCAAATTACATTTTAAAGTAGGGAACCAAGATGTTCTTACGCTGTTTGTTTTAACATGGTCCATTGAGTCGATATTATGTATTACAATAAGGCTGATTATGACATACTATGATCCATATGATATATTGTAATAGCGTATCTAACTTCACCTACATACAAAATGTAGAGAATGTTCTATGAGCCAAATATATTTATTATGTGACTCCAAGAATTTTATCTGCAAGGCATAGCATACATGTATACAAGAGAAATGTGATTACCACATTAAATGTTTTCAATGAATAAACAGATTATTGATTGTATGTTGCCTTCTTTCTTCCATTAGGACTAGTGTTGTCGTATACAACACATTTATGTTTGAATACTGCCTATTTTTGGTCACCCACACTTCTTAAGAGTGCCCATACCCCTTGAAGGAGGAATTTTACAGCGTTTTTGCCAATGGGAAATTTTAATGACAGTTGAGTGATACAAATCAGCACACCTCAAACATACTTGTTTGTAATCTGGATGAAAAAAAATCTATGATCAGGGGTTACTCATTCTTTTCTACTTGTTGTTGTTAAAACCTTATAGTCATCTGATTCAGTATGTGTTTATACTCCCCGAAAAAAAAAAAAACATCAGGGGAGCATATAGATGTCGTCTTGTCTATCTGTCCTAACTCATTTCTAATAACTTGTTCATGTAAATATGGTCATATTTCATACAATTATACTACAGATCAAGGGCTTGGGGACAAGTCATACTTCACATAAGGTGAAAGTCAAGTGAAGAATGTTAGGATAGCATATGGAATCTTATTTCCATCGAGTTTCCAAGGTACTAGTATAAATAATTTGGGCTACCCTATTGTAATCCATGCTCTCCGTCTGTCAGCAAAAAAAAAAAAAAAAGAAATAAAAGAAAAAATAACTAAACCAGAAAACAAAGGAAAAACAACCAAACGAACAAAAAACAATAATTCATTGGCTGTAACTTCTCCATTAAGGGTAGAAAATTGAAATCTGGCTTGTGTGTATCTTTTGAGAAGATTTTTCTACTTGTACCAAGTTTTTTTTATAATATAACCATATCTTTTGGCACCCTTTTGAAAAATTTTAACATTGGGTCATTACTTTTTTACCATAAAAGGTCGAGCTTTCATATCTGGCAAAATTGTACTTTGAGACAAGACTACTAGTATGTCAATTAATATTTAACGTATGATAGACAATGAGTTCAATCATTGTTTAAATAGTCAAGTTACATTTATTTAAAGAACCTAAATGCTGCAGTTCAGCATTCCAAAACATCATTAATGTAGTGTCATTTTGCACTTTATTACTCTGTCGATAACGTTTGCCGTTGCATATTGATATTATCATTGGTATAATTACACACCTGGTTGTTAGCGTACACGTAATATATTCCTTGGAACCTGATACTAAAGGTACAAGAAGATCCAATTTCTCTCCTATCTACATTAGTAAACGTACTTTAACGTATGCATATAGTGCCTATATGTCTCAGCCGATCAGATATGATAAAGCGTTTTTTTTTTTTTCGTTTACTAGGACAAGCTACCGCAGTAGAGGTATATTTCACTTTCCTTCAGATTTATCAGAAACCAATATTTCTTGTAATCCGTTTTAAACCGGTTTTTTGTACTGATAATACATAATAGTACTTCAATTTACCTCTGATTTCTATCAATCGGTGTTATATCACGGTCACACTGTTATCAATAAACACAATTGCGGATTAAACAAGCCCTTATAATACATTCTATATTTTTACAGGGGATGTGAACGGCCTGCAGGGTGTCTTGCTGATTGATGAAACCTGATCCTTCTTGTTCATACAGGGGTCTATGCTTGCCGATATCTCATTTTTCCCCTCGTATAATATATAACCTTATTCACTACTGCTGGGTATCTTAGCATTTATATGATGTTTAGCAGCTAGACCGTGTTAGTGTAAAAGATTTCATATTCAAACCTTACAATCAAGTCACGTGTCAAAAATGTCATATAAAAAAGGAAACATAATAATAACTTCTTTCCTGGTGTTTGCTAAGCATGCTGTAATATGTGTACGTCCTTAGAACAACATTTTGGGGTTGTCATGGCGTGACTTTATATGCGGCATGCATTGTATAATGTTAGAGCTTCCTAGAGTAGAGGATATGATATTCAAACCTCGCGGTCAAGTCATGTGTCAAAAGATTTTTTATAAGAAGAAAACAAAGTAATAATTTCATTTCCGGTGTTTGCTAAGTTATAATATACCTACGTCCTTAAAACAAAATCTTGGGAGTTGTCTCCATGGCGTGACGCTATAGGCGGCATACATTGTAAGCTAGGCTACACCGTCGTGCGCTTTATGTAGGCTATATATTTCATATATCCACATCGGTAGAGGTTTTATGATGTAAGAGGATGTGATATCCCACTTCGGAATCAAGTCATATGTCACACATAAAATCAAGAATTGTTTCCTTCAATATTAGGTAGCGAATTTAATTAATTATTAGGGAAAGCCTTCGGGGAGCATTCTTGTTTTGAATCAATTACCATTGTCCCTTTTTGGAAATCTCCATCGAAACAATAATAATAAAAAAATACAAATGTACGAAAACAGTAATGAAAATATCCCAGTTTAGAAAAATTACTTCAAAGTGACGAAATGGAAATACAAGGGTCTACGAGTAAAGTACTAACGATATTTCAACGAAAGAAATGCATTTGAAATTTTATGCAACTGTTACACGACAGATATGAAAATGACAGACAAAGCAACACTGTAAATAAACATGTAACATATGTATATCTGTCGAATTTCTAAACTCGAGTGAAAAATCGAAATAGCAGTCACTGTCATGAGGATGGGAAATTTGACACTCATAAATCATTTATCTTACTCTATAATTCAGATAAATGTCTGATCAAACATATTTAGAAAAGAGAATTAAACACTGCAATGAAAAGGGCATTTAGCCAGTAAAAATAGAACAAGGAATATAGTGTTATTCAACATCGGTCATTACTGCAAAAAGGATGGGATGGCATAGAAGAAATTCAATACTTCAATACTGATGATGATACTAGTGTGAACGGTAATATAAATATACCATAGGGTGATTATACTAGTCTGGACGGTAATATAAATATACCATAGGATGATGACACTAGTGTGGACGGTAATATAAATATACCGTAGGATGATGACACTAGTGTGGACGGTAATATAAATATACCATAGAATGAAGACACTAGTCTGGGCGGTAATATAAATATACTATAGGGTGATTACACTAGTTTTGGCGGTAATATGAATATACCATAGGGTGAGACACTAGTCTGGACGGTAATATAAATATAGCAGACAGTGATGACACTAGTCTGGACGGTCATATAAATATACCATAGGGTGATTATACTGGTCTGGACGGTAATATAAATATACCATAGGATGATAACACTAGTCTTGACGCAAATATAAATATACCATAGGGTGATGACACTATTCTGGACTGCAATATAAATATGCCATAGGGTGATTATACTAGTCTCGACGGTAATATAAATATACTATAGGATGATTATACTATTCTCGACGGTAATATGAATATACCATAGGGTGATGACACTAGTCTGGATGGTAATATAAATATAGCAGACGGTGATGTCACTAGTCTGGACGGTAATATAAATATACCATAGGGTGATTATACTGGTCTGGACGGTCATATAAATATACCATAGGATGCTCACACTAGTCTGGACGGTAATATAAATATACCATAGGGTGATAACACTAGTCTGGACGGTAATATAAATATAGCACGTGTCAAAATTTTCAAATTAATACAAATAATAATAATAATAAATTTTGGGGGTTGTCTGCAAGCCGTGTTGTTATATGTGGCATGCTTTTTTACCTACGTATACAAAGCCGTCGTGCGGTTTATATAGGCTATATATTTCATATATGCACATCCGTAAAGGTGCTATGATTTAGAGGGTGCGATATCCTATTTCGGAATCAAATCACATGTCACACAAGAATCGTTTCCTTTGATATTAGGTAGCAAATTTAGTTAATTATTATGGAGAGCTTCATGGAACATTTTTGCTTTGAACCAATTACCCACATCGAAGTGACAAAATGGAATTTCAGGTTTCTACCAGTAAAGTATTAACGATATTTCAACGAAAGAAATATATTTCAATCTCAATGAAATGACTACACGGCAGATATGAAAATAACAGACAAAGGGAAATCGCAATTAAACATATTACATACGTATATCTGTCGAATTTTTACACTCTAATTTTCTAAAATAAAACCGTCAGACGTAAAGGTTATTCTGTCTGACTTATTAGCTTGATGGAATTTTTGGAAAAAAACATGGCGTTAATAATCGAAGTAAGAGTCACAGTTATGAATTTTTGAAATTGGAAACTAAATTGTGACTGATCATTTAGATAAATATAGGATCAAAATTATTTCGAAAAGAGAATTTCAATTCGCAAATTGTGCACGAATGAAAATGGTACACCGCCGTTAGTACTTGTAAAATAATAACAAGGTGTCAACGGATTTAACTATAGTGTCATTCAACGTTGGTCATTACTGCAAAAGGATGGAATCGCAAAGCAGAAATTGAATACTTTGCAAGATTTTAGGGGGAAATGATCTTTAAACTTGTTAATATTATGTATAAAGTTTGCCATAGAGCAATGAAAGTAGTCTGGACTATAATATAAATATCATTCTCTTCTGTTATAAAAACTAAACTTCCCAGTGGTGGGACATTTTTTAAGCAATTATATCGTATATTGTAGGACACGAGTATTCCCCTTACCCCGGCTTTGGCATTTACATCGGCCTTGGCATCGACAAGCATCCTCACGACATCACTGTGACCATTATATGTCGCCGCGTGGAGTGGAGTGACCTGGTTCTACAATGAGAAAAATACGAAAGAAAGTATACCATGACATTTTGATTAAAGGAATTGTACAATTTCACCATGTTATAGTACTAAATGGAGTTTAGTACTCAATTCAGCAAAACTCAAATTCTTCACGAAAAAATAAATTGATGCCTCCGGAGGCAACAAAGTCCAAAGTGTTAGCTTGAAGGTCATTTTCAAGGTCAAAATGTCATCAAATTCGGTATTATTTGCACGGACTTAAATAGTTGAGTACACATGTGATATATGAAGTCACTATCACGCATGGTTCAAAGGCTATGACTAATAGCGAAAGACAGACCCACAGACAGGCAGGACAGAAAGAATATGCCCCAAATTTATCGATCAGGGGGTGTAAACTGCACGGTTGTATGCTTACCAATCTGTCACATGCTGGAACTGCTATTAATAATGCAATAATTTCATTGAAATACCGTGCAATGATAAGACAAGGTATGAATTAATACTTTTAGAAAGATGAGGAGGAGTTCGCTGATGCATAGATTCCTGTCAATAAGAGTGTGTGAATTCTGTAATAAGGTCCAGGTATGTCCAATTGTTAATAGAAGAGAAAATAAATCAAACATATATCGCTTTTCTTTGGACAATGTTTTGAAGTAAAATTAATTGTACTGATACATTGTTTCTTTTCTGACTTATGTTTGTAAAAATCACGGCATCATAACGTGAATTTTGAAGCTAAACTAAAACAAATGACAAAATAAAAAAAAATCCCCAAAAACAAGAGAGAGAGAGAGAGAGAGAGAGAGAGAGAGAGAGAGAGAGAGAAAGAAAGAGAAAGAGATAGAGATGATAACATTTACACTAGGACTTTCAAACTTGGTAAACTTCTTTATTAATTCTATTTTCAGTAAAACAAAGTTAAAGGTCAATGCCATTTTGGGGTAAAAATAGCAATTTTTTTAGAAAGCACCTCGTGAATACGATACAGAGGAAACTGTTAATGCTAGAACTTGTAAACTTTGCTTCACTTAATTGTTACGACAGGAGGACCCTATTAGTTTTCATTGATATTTGCAATGTCAAGGTCTCAATGCTTACATGTATGTTTAGTAATTTTTTGTCTGGGCCACACTTTTTTTTATCCCTTTATTGTTGCATAATGAGTGATTTGGTAGATCTTGAACCAAGGTCACATCTGCAAGGTCAAAGTCACAATGTGTATGGTGGGTAAAGTTTTCTTTGGCCCTTAAATTTTCAGCCGTTGCATTGATATAAAGTTTCACAGAATTTTTCCCAAGGACTCCGGTCGGTTAATTCCTTGTCTGGGCCATTACTTCTTCCCCTTTGCATGGATTTCAAAAACATTTCACAGAATTGCTGCCCTTGATAAAAGGGTGAGTCATGACCTTGAATAAAGACCATATATTCTGTATCTGCAAGGTCAAGGTTACAGTGCATATGATAGATAAATAGGCAATGCATCGACCAAGCAATAACTTTTTATCCCTTGCATGAATTTGAATATTTCTCAGAATTGTGTTCCAAATCCATAGGGTGTGTCATGACCTGGTCATATCTGAAAGATCAAGGTCACAGCGCTAATGTATGGCAAATCAATGTCTGAGTCATAACTTTTTACTGCCTGGATGGATTTGAATAATATTAACAGAATTGTTGCCATGGATACAAGGATGTGTCTTGACCTTGAACCGTGATCATAACTACAAGGAGTAGGTACTCATGTATGGTAAATCCTTGTCCAGGCCTTAACTTTTTTTACTGCCTGCATTAGGTTGAATAATATTTCTCAGAATTGTTGCCCATGTCCCAAAGGTGTCATGACTTTGAACCAAGAATAAATTTTATTATTAGAATTCAGGGTGTATGAAACGAACATTTCAAGTCATAAAGACATTTGTTCTACAGTAATATCAGTTCCTATAGACTGTTTATATCAATTCCTGAAGACCAGTATGATTTTCTATAGACATTGTCTATTGGCCTCTGTTAATTTCTCACACTAAGAATTATCTTACGAAAGTTTTGCCTCTTTAATAAAATTTAGTATGAAATTACTGGGACTATTTGAATGCCCTAATAACTGGGGAAGGAAATTTCTCCAGACGTTCATGTGACCAGTATGAAAATTAAGCGATGGGCGTATTATGCAACATTAGACATTGCTTTTGTTCTACTGACTGACCAAGGGCAGTATTCGATTGTCCTACCAAACTTTTATCACCTTTCTGTTTTCCATACTTTTTCCTGTCGTTTTTGCAGATGTTAAATTTTGAGTGAAGATCAGTAAGTTACATGTACTAACCATCTTCGGTTTTTTTCTCTATGTGTTTTTATGCTATTAGATTATTTCATTTTTTGATCTGCATGATGTATTACATTAATATCTATTATGACATATTATGATCCATTGTGTCAATATTCTCTATGATAGTAAAGATGAATATTACATTCCATGGTTCACTCTGTATTGCATTAAGATTTATTGTTCCCTGCTTTTCATTGAAACTGTGAGAACATTGAAACTTGTTTGTCCATCTTTTTCTGTCACAAACACTTTATCCTTGCCTATGACTTGTGAGCCGCAAGCTGTACCTTGGCATTTCACTTACTGACCTTGACTGAAATGTTGGTTCTACTTTCCAAAAACAGGAACAAAGGGGATTTTTTTTTCAAATTACATTTTAAAGTAGGGAACCAAGATATTCTAAATCTGTTTGTTTTAACATGCTCCATTGAGTCGATATTATGTATTACAATAAGGCTGATTATGACATACTGTGATGCATATGATGTATTGTAATAGCGTATCTAATTTCATCTACATACATGTAGAGAATGTTCTATGAGCCAAATATATTTATTATGTGACTCCAAGAATTTTATCTGCAAGACATAGCATACATGTATACAAGAGAAATTTGATTACTACAACTATTAAATGTTTTCATTGAATAAAAAGATTATGGATTGTATGTTGCCTTCTTTCTTCCATTAGGACAAGTGATGTCGTATATAACATATTTATGTTTGAATATTTCCTATTTTTGGTCACCCACACTTCTTAAGGGTGCCCATACCCCTTGAAGGAGGAATTTTACAGCGTGTTTGCCAATGGGAAATTTTAATGACAGTTGAGTGATACAAATCAGCACAGCTCAAACATACTTGTTTGTATTCTGGATGAAAAAAATCTATGATCAAGGGTTACTCAATCTTTTCTACTTGTTGCTGTTAAAACCTTATAGTCATCTGATTCAGTATGTGTTTATACTCCCCGAAAAAAGAATTAGGGGAGCATATAGATGTCGTCTTGTCTATCTGTCCTAACTCATTTCTAATAACTTGTTCATGTAAATATGGTCATATTTCATACAATTATACTACAGATCAAGGGCTTGGGGACAAGTCATACTTCACATAAGGTGAAAGTCAAGTGAAAAATGTTAGGATAGCATATGGAATCTTATTTCCATCGAGTTTCCAAGGTACTAGTATAAATAATTTGGGCTGCCCTATTGTAATCCATGCTCTCCGTCCGTCAGCAAAAACAAAAAAATAAAAAATAAATAAAAAAAAAAAATAACAAAACAAGAAAACAAAGGAAAAACAACCAAACCAACAAAAAACAATAATTCATTGGCTGTAACTTCTCCATTAAGTGTGGAAATTTCAAATCTGACTTGTGTATATCTTTTGAGAAGATTTTTCTACTTGTACCAAGTTTTTTTTTTTATAATATAACAATATCTTTTAGCACCCTTTTGAAAAATTTTAACATTGGGTCATTACTTCTTTACCATAAAAGGTAGAGCTTTCATATCTGGCAAAAGTGTACTTTGAGACAAGACTACTAGTATGTCAATTAATATTTAACGTATGATAGACAGTGAGTTCAATCATTGTTTAAATATTCAAGTTACATTTATTTAAAGATCCTAAATGCTGCAGTTCAGCATTCCAAAACATCATTAAAGTAGTGTCATTTTGCACTTTATTACTCTGTCGATAACGTTTGCCGTTGCATATTGATATTATCAACGAAATATGACTACATTGGTATAATTACACACCTAGTTGTAAGCGTACACGTAATGTATTCCTTGGAACCTGATACTAAAGGTACAAAAAGATCCAATTTCAATGAACACCGTATTTTGAGATGTGTGTTTGTTTAATCCTTTTCGGAGAAGAATAGTTGCCTATAGAAAGCCTAGTATAAAAACATTAAAAAAGACAGTTTAGGAACATCATAGCGAATTTGGGATATAGAATGTAAAGATGATGGATAAATCCAAACCACAAGTCCAAAAATCATGAAACCATAGGACATATAAAATCAGTGAAAATGAAAAACAAATGGAAAATAACAAAATATGTCTACTTGAAGAGCATATGTGAACCCCTGTGATGGAGTGAGATCAGGTGCCCGGGGAGAATGAGCATCTCCTGCTTGCTAGCAACACCCGTCACATATACGCCGTAGAAAGAGTCAAATCGTGTGAATTCCATATGTATTTATATATGGGGAAGTCGAAGTAGGTAACCTTCTAGTATAGAAGGTGTCAAAACTGTGTAAATTGATCGGAACAGTGTAGAAATTACTCGATATAATAAGTCATTAAAATAAAATACTAATGTATTTATTTTAAGAAACCCAAGACGTTTGTTTTTCATGAACACCGTCAGTTTTGTTAGGGGAAGTAGGCACTATTTAACGGATTTATTTTTCATTTGGAATTCCTCGTTCCTTTTTGTACATACATTGTTATCCCATTATAGAGACCAGAGCTCTTGTTCGGGGCCACTCTATGACGTTATGGAATCTTTACATTTAGCATTGTATTATTGTTGGCATTTTGGGAAACTTAGATAGCAGCTAATGAGGAAAATGGTGGTCAGTATGAATTTCGTCAGATTGTATCAATAACATTTCAAATATCGGACTACATAGGCTTAATTATATTTGGAGAATTGGTATGAGTCTTACTTACATATATAACTATAAAAGGAGGATGCAAATAAATTCAAATGCGCCGCTGTCATATACAATTCCGAGTCGGAGCAAACATTTCGATTTTTCCGCGAACTTTACGCCAGTAAATCCTACTCCCTTGCCATATTAATTTTCGGAACAACGCTTATTTTCATACTGGAATTCTCTAAAACTGCGATAAAACGATTAGTAATTGCAATTCAATGTCATCTGAAATAAATTTTAATCGTGGTTCCATCTTGATTCAGGTCAGTTTGATGAGTGTATGGTGTTCACATATTTGTAATAAGGTTTGGGAGCAAGACACTACAACTTTTAGAATGGAAATTCACGGAGCTGCGGAATTAAAATAAACCTATCCATGGAAACATTGACAAAGGGAAGGATTATCCTACATCATCGAGATGGAAGTGCGTAAACAATGGCTTCTGTGTAGTGCTGACCAATCGCATTGTTGCTTTTCGTCATCATAGACTTACTTGCCTAACAACCATTATCTGTAAACCATAGACTAAATCATGGTTACCTTGCAGTCGGAATCTACAATCTCATTATACGCGATCCTTTAATGGAGCAGGGATCGGCTGTATTAATACAGAAAAGCGAAAAAAATTGATGTGTACAAAAAAGTCGCAGAAACAAATTACAAGGAGTCCATCCACGAATCACTTCCAGAGGGAATATGCATATATGAGGAACTCGATGGAATAAACATTTCACCATATGCGTGTAATGGGTGGCGACAAAAATGCGAAAGGAACGAACTTGGTGGCTATCTGAGAACAATACTACAAGGTAATCGAGTACCTGATATGCAGGCTCAGGACAAAGTATTGCGGCCTCAGCAAAGAAATCAGATTCTTAGCGACAAGGATGTCTCTATCAAAGTGCATGCATTTTAAAATAATTTGTGGCACACTGTGAAATGGCTGGAAAGAAAATTAGCAAGTATTTCGATGGGTTCCGAGAGCAGAGGACACATATAGCGAAGAAATATTCAAAAAAAGAAAACCCATCGCAACCCATATACATTCGTCTGTACAGAATTATCAGCATAATCCTGAAAAAAAAATTTCGAAAGAGGCTTGAATCGATTGTGTCTCACTACTCCAATGTCCACACTAGTAGTCATTCTACATTAAGGTGTAGACTAAATTATGAACCCCAAAGGCCACTAATTTTGACGAGCATGGCAAAACAGTTTTCGGAGAGGACGATTAAGGAATCGATTATTTACAAACAACCAGGGGACTATTTTTTCAAAAGATACATTTATGTAAATAGTTTTGACAATGTATATATGTAAGGAAAGAGAGATATCTTTCGGAGACGAACAATGCAGGTTCCAATCGTGTTGCACTGGAAAGAAAACGTAGGTAGAAAATATTCTTCTGTATACAGACCAAATGAAGCAAAATGCGCCTAATAATGCTAAAAGCAAAAACAGGTACACAAAACAAATACTCAATAATCGGATTAGTTAATGCAATACATATACCGGGGACATTTGCAATTCAGTGCAAGTACAAGTTCGAAATCATGGTTTGCGTGAGGTCACGTTGTCGTTAGTTACAACACTTTGTTTGTAACGAGGGGATCTGTTTATTATTTAGCCACCGGAAAATAAAGTAGATCTTTAAATCGTACAATTGTCAAATCTTTCGAAGTGTATGATATATGCAACGTTTTATCATAAAAGCTCTATGTATAGTGTTGATAACAATTTTAATATCAAATAATTCCAAGAAAAATTTTTCCTTATCAGATATACTTGCATAATTTATGTGATATTTAGTATCCAGTTCATCATATATTTAACTACTGGTATGTAAAGCAATAGTAAAAGTTTGATAGACAATGCGTTAAATCATTGTTTACATATTCAAATTACATTTTAACGATCCTAAAACGCTGCAGTTTAGTTTTATTTGGCACCCAATTACTCTGTCGATAAAATGTGCCCTTGCGCCTTAATATTGTCAACCAAATTTGATTACATTGGTATGAGTACATGATATTAAAAATACTAGAAGATCCAATTTCTCTCCATATTGTTATCTTCCCATACACATCAGTAAACGTACCTTAACGTATGCATGTCATCTGACTTCGTTGGATTTTTTCCCGTTTATCAGGCAAGCTACAGCAGGAAGGCTTATTTCACTTAATCAATACTGCTGTTGGGTATCTTAGCATTTATATCATCTTCAGCAGCTATAGCGTACTAGTTAGTGTAAAATATTTGACATTCAAACCTCGGAATCAAGCCACGTGTCAAAATTTTCAAAATAATAATAATAATAAAACAACATTTTTTGGGTTGTCTGCATGCCGTGTTGTTATATGCGGCATGCTTTGTTGGCTGGGCAAAGCCGTCGTGCGGTTTTTATAGGCTATACATTTCATATATGCACATCGGTAAGGGTGCTATGATTTAGAGGGTGCGATATCCTATTTCGGAATCAAATCACATGTCACACATATATTCAAGAATCGTTTTCTTAGATATTAGGTAGCAAATTTAGTTAATTATTATGAAAGCTTCGTAGAACATTTTTGCTTTGAACAAGTTACTCACATCGAAGTGACAAAATGGAATTTCAGGTTTCAACCAGTAAAGTATTAACGATATTTCAACGAAAGAAATACATTTCAATCTAAAGGAAATGGCTACACGGCAGATATGAAAATAACAGACAAAGGGAAATCGCAATTAACTATGTTACATACGTATATCTGTCGAATTTTTAAACTCTAATTTTCTAAAATAAAACCGTCAGACGTAAAGGTTATTATGTCTGACTTACTAGCATGATGGAGTTTTTTGAAAAATAAAACATGGCGTTAAAAAACGAAATAAGAGTCACAGTTATAAATTTGTGAACTTGGAAACTAAAATGTGACTGATGATTTAGATAAATATAGGATCAAACCTATTTCGAAAAGAGAATTTCAATTCGCAAATTGTGCACGAATGAAAATGGAACACCGCCGTTAGTACTTGTAAAATAATAACAAGGTGTCAACGGATTTAACTATAGTGTCATTCAACGTTGGTCATTACTGCAAAAGGATACTTTGCAAGATTTTAGGGGGAAATGATCTTTAAACTTGTTAATATGTATAAAGTTTGCCATAGAGCAATGAAAGTAGTCTGGACTATAATATAAATATCATTCTCTTCTGATATAAAAACTAAACTTCCCAGTGGTGGGACATTTTTTAAGCAATTATATCGTATATTGTAGGACACGCGTATTCCCCTTACCCCGGCTTTGGCATTTACATCGGCCTTGGCATCGACCAGCATCCTCACGACATCACTGTCACCATTATATGTCGCCGCGTGGAGTGGAGTGACCTGGTTCTACAATGAGAAAAATACGAAAGAAAGTATACCATGACATTTTGATTAAAGGAATTGTACAATTTCACCATGTTATAGTACTAAATGGAGTTTAGTACTCAATTCAGCAAAGCTCAAATTCTTCACGAAAAAATAAATTGATGCCTCCGGAGGCAACAAAGTCCAAAGTGTTAGCTTGAAGGTCATTTTCAAGGTCAAAATGTCATCGAATTCGGTATTATTTGCACGGTCTTCAATAGTTGAGTACACATGTGATATATGAAGTCACTATCACTCATGGTTCAAAGGCTATGACTAATAGGGAAAGGCAGACCCACAGACAGGCAGGACAGAAAGAATATGCCCCAAATCTATCGATCAGGGGGTGTAAACTGCACGGTTGTATGCTTACCAATCTGTCACATGCTGGAACTGCTATTATTAATGCAATAATTTCATTGAAATACCGTGCAATGATAAGACAAGGCATGAATTAATACTTTTAGAAAGATGAGGAGGAGTTCGCTGATGCATAGATTGCTGTCAATAAGAGTGTGTGAATTCTGTAATAAGGTCCAGGTATGTCCAATTGTTAATAGAAGAGAAAATAAATCAAACATATATCGCTTTTCTTTGGACAATGTTTTGAAGTAAAATTAATTTTACTGATACATTGTTTCTTTTCTGACTTATGTTTGTAAAAATCACAGTATCTTAACGTGAATTTTGAAGTTAAACTAAAAAATGACATAATAAAAAAATCCCCAAAAACAAGAGAGAGAGAGAGAGAGAGAGAGAGAGAGAGATAGAGATCATAACATTTACACTAGGACTTTCAAACTTGGTACACTTATTTATTAACCCCACTTTCAGTAAAACAAAGTTAAAGGTCAATGCCATTTTGGGGTAAAAATAGCAATTTTTTTAGAAAGCACCTCGTGAATACGATACAGAGGAAACTGTTAATGCTAGAACTTGTAAACTTTGCTTCACTTAATTGTTACGACAGGAGGACCCTATTAGTTTTCATTGATATTTGCAATGTCAAGGTCTCAATGCTTACATCTATGATTAGTAATTTTTTGTCTGGGCCACACTATTTTTATCCCTTTATTGTTGCATAATGAGTGATTTGGTAGATTTTGAACCAAGGTCACATCTGCAATGTATATGGTGGGTAACGTTTTCTTTGGCCCTTAAATTTTCAGCCGTTGCATTGATATAAAGTTTCACAGAATTTTTCCCAAGGACTCCGGTCGGTTAATTCCTTGTCTGGGCCATTACTTCTTCCCCTTTGCATGGATTTCAAAAACATTTCACAGAATTGCTGCCCTTGATAAAAGGGTGAGTCATGACCTTGAATAAAGACCATATATTCTGTATCTGCAAGGTCAAGGTTACAGTGCATGTGATAGATAAATAGGTAATGCATCGACCAAGCAATAACTTTTTATCCCTTGCATGAATTTGAATATTTCTCAGAATTGTGTTCCAAATCCATAGGGTGTGTCATGACCTGGTCATATCTGAAAGATCAAGGTCACAGCGCTAATGTATGGCAAATCAATGTCTGAGTCATAACTTTTTACTGCCTGGATGGATTTGAATAATATTAACAGAATTGTTGCCATGGATACAAGGATGTGTCTTGACCTTGAACCGTGATCATAACTACAAGGAGTAGGTACTCATGTATGGTAAATCCTTGTCCAGGCCTTAACTTTTTTTACTGCCTGCATTAGGTTGAATAATATTTCTCAGAATTGTTGCCCATGTCCCAAAGGTGTCATGACTTTGAACCAAGAATAAATTTTATTATTAGAATTCAGGGTGTATGAAACGAACATTTCAAGTCCTAAAGACATTTGTTCTACAGTAATATCAGTTCCTATACACTGTTTATATCAATTCCTGAAGACCAGTATGATTTTCTATAGACATTGTCTATTGGCCTCTGTTAATTTCTCACACTAAGAATTATCTTACGAAAGTTTTGCCTCTTTAATAAAATTTAGTATGAAATTACTGGGACTATTTGAATGCCCTAATAACTGGGGAAGGAAATTTCTCCAGACGTTCATGTGACCAGTATGAAAATTAAGCGATGGGCGTATTATGCAACATTAGACATTGCTTTTGTTCTACTGACTGACCAAGGGCAGTATTCGATTGTCCTACCAAACTTTTATCACCTTTCTGTTTTCCATACTTTTTCCTGTCGTTTTTGCAGATGTTAAATTTTGAGTGAAGATCAGTAAGTTACAGATGGGTGCAGTCCTAACATAACATTCACGTTAACGCGAAAAGCAGTCACGAGGACTGCTTTAGCACACGTGCTAGGACTGCTCGACCGGACACGCCTGCGCTCCTTGCGTTAACGCGGGAGGAAATTCGCGTTAACGCGATTCATTCCCGCGTGCGCTCAGTCCAGTCGTGCGTTCACATGATTACATTTGTAATTCTCTTTACAGTGGTACGGATGGAGGAAATGAAAGGAATCTAATTAAATTACCGCAAATGTCGCCATATATATATGTATTACATGTGATGTTAAAATGACACCCCGCATTAAAGGTTTCATATGTAATATAATAATGGAAATCACGGCGTAGACATGCACTCAGGTATTTATGAAAAACTTCGTCAGTTTATTCTATAAAGACTCTAGGAAAACTACATTCTAATTCTATTTTATTTGTTTATTTTTAATTAATAAAATTATGTATTTATTTCTTATTTGTTTATTTATTTACAATTTACTTATGTACTTTTTCTTATTTATATATTTACAATTTTTTTTTTAATTTAGCTATTTTTCATAATATATGAATACCATGCTTATCATCGTTATTATTCTTTTCATTAATTTAATTATTATTATTATTATTATTATTATTATTATTATTATTAGTATTATTACTATTATTATTATTATTATTATTACCCAAAAATAAGAATAAATTTCATTATATTCAATGTTCTGAAATTGTATTCAATATTTTTTAAATTCACCCCTTTACTCGTAAGCGTTTTATTTAATTCCAAATATTTATCTACATGCACATAGTAATATGTTTTTATATTTGAATATACAATGTATTCTCCTTTAAATCCTTCTCTATATAAGTTGTAAGCAAGCGAACGTGGTTGTCTGGCACGTTCACGCGGCAGCCAAGCGCGTGAATGCGGCAGTCCAGCGCGTTAACGCAGTCTCAAAATTTAGTTCACGAGGAAATCTGCGTTAACGCAAACGCGTGTGCTCAGCAGACCTGAGCGCACGAGGAAAGCAAACTTCACGTTAACGCGACGTTAACATAATGTTATGTTAGGACTGAACTTCACTGTACATGTACTAACCATCTTCGGTTTTTTTCTCTATTTGTTTTTATGCTATTAGATTATTTCATTTCTTGATCTGCATGATGTATTACATTAATATCTATTATGACATATTATGATCCATTGTGTCAACATTCTCTATGATAGTAAAGATGAATATTACATTCCATGGTTCACTCTGTATTGCATTAAGATTTATTGTTCCCTGCTTTTCATTGAAACTGTGAGAACATTGAAACTTGTTTGTCCATCTTTTTCTGTCACAAACACTTTATCCTTGCCTATGACTTGTGAGCCGCAAGCTG
This sequence comes from Pteria penguin, assembly GCA_035048485.1. NCBI lineage: Eukaryota > Metazoa > Mollusca > Bivalvia > Pterioida > Pteriidae > Pteria > Pteria penguin. Next base: position 64,125,503 of record CM068584.1, read on the forward strand.
TACCGTGGCATTTCACTTACTGACCTTGACTGAAATGTTGGTTCTACTTTCCAAAAACAGGAACAAAGGGGATTTTTTTTTCAAATTACATTTTAAAGTAGGGAACCAAGATATTCTAAATCTGTTTGTTTTAACATGCTCCATTGAGTCGATATTATGTATTACAATAAGGCTGATTATGACATACTGTGATGCATATGATGTATTGTAATAGCGTATCTAATTTCATCTACATACATGTAGAGAATGTTCTATGAGCCAAATATATTTATTATGTGACTCCAAGAATTTTATCTGCAAGACATAGCATACATGTATACAAGAGAAATTTGATTACCACAACTATTAAATGTTTTCAATGAATAAAAAGATTATGGATTGTATGTTGCCTTCTTTCTTCCATTAGGACAAGTGATGTCGTATATAACATATTTATGTTTGAATACTTCCTATTTTTGGTCACCCACACTTCTTAAGTGTGCCCATACCCCTTGAAGGAGGAATTTTACAGCGTGTTTGCCAATGGGAAATTTTAATGACAGTTGAGTGATACAAATCAGCACAGCTCAAACATACTTGTTTGTATTCTGGATGAAAAAAATCTATGATCAGGGGTTACTCAATCTTTTCTACTTGTTGCTGTTAAAACCTTATAGTCATCTGATTCAGTATGTGTTTATACTCCCGAAAAAAAAGAATTAGGGGAGCATATAGATGTCGTCTTGTCTATCTGTCCTAACTCATTTCTAATAACTTGTTCATGTAAATATGGTCATATTTCATACAATTATACTACAGATCAAGGGCTTGGGGACAAGTCATACTTCACATAAGGTGAAAGTCAAGTGAAAAATGTTAGGATAGCATATGGAATTTTATTTCCATCGAGTTTCCAAGGTACTAGTATAAATAATTTGGGCTGCCCTATTGTAATCCATGCTCTCCGTCCGTCAGCAAAAACAAAAAAAAAAAAAAAAAAAAAAAATAAAAGAAAAAATAACAAAACAAGAAAACAAAGGAAAAACAACCAAACCAACAAAAAACAATAATTCATTGGCTGTAACTTCTCTATTAAGTGTGGTAATTTCAAATCTGACTTGTGTGTATCTTTTGAGAAGATTTTTGTACTTGTACCAAGTTTTTTTTTATAATATAACAATATCTTTTGGAACCCTTTTGAAAAATTTTAACACTGGGTCATTACTTCTTTACCATAAAAGGTAGAGTTTTCATATCTGGCAAAAGTGTACTTTGAGACAAGACTACTAGTATGTCAATTAATATTTAACGTATGATAGACAGTGAGTTCAATCATTGCTTAAATATTCAAGTTACATTTATTTAAAGATCCTAAATGCTGCAGTTCAGCATTCCAAAACATCATTAAAGTAGTGTCATTTTGCACTTTATTACTCTGTCGATAACGTTTGCCGTTGCATATTGATATTATCATTGGTATAATTACACACCTAGTTGTAAGCGTACACGTAATGTATTCCTTGGAACCTGATACTAAAGGTACAAGAAGATCCAATTTCTCTCCTATCCACATTAGTAAACGTATTGTAACGTATGCATATAGTGTCTATATGTCTCAGCCGATCAGATATGATAAAGCCCCCGGAGGCAACAAAGTCTCAAAAGTCATCAAAGTCATTGTCAAGGTGCCAAGGGATTTATTACCTAAGTACGCATTTGAAATACGAAGTTTGTATCACTCACGGTTCAAACGTTAAAGCAAATATTGAAGTTCATAACAGACACACCAACAAACACACAAGACAAAACAATATGACCCCTATAAAAATAACGGTTTGATGTACACCAATGTGTTACATGGGGCAACTGCCATTCTATCATACGACCAGTTGGGAATTAATGTTTGTATTGGCATTAATGGTATAATCTGAACAAAAATGGGAAATGTATGTAATAACCTGACAAACAGAGAAAAGGTGATAAGATAATACTAGTGCCTTTGGTTTGAATGTTGTCGATTCTTGGAGAAGACCAGAGATCTGATCCTCATAAACAACATCAAAGTAGATATTCTAGAGGAAGAGATACCATCTAAAATAATTTATTTTCCAAATGCAATACCCTATTCATTTCTTGCATTCAGTGTGATCTAGAAATCAATGTAGAGACCATGATTCTTCTTTTGGTCTCTTCACAGCCTTATGCAATCTTTTCAATGAACACCGTATTTTGAGATGTGTGTTTGTTTAACCCTTTTCGGAGAAGAATAGTTGCCTATAGAAAGCCTAGTATAAAAACATTAAAAAAGACAGTTTAGGAACATCATAGCGAATTTGGGATATAGAATGTAAAGATGATGGATAAATCCAAACCACAAGTAAAAAAATCATGAAACCATAGGACATATAAAATCAGTGAAAATGAAAAACAAATGGAAAATAACAAAATATGTCTACTTGAAGAGCATATGTGAACCCCTGTGATGGAGTGAGATCAGGTGCACGGGGAGAGTGAGCATCTCCTGCTTGCTAGCAACACCTGTCACATATACGTCGTAGAAAGAGTCAAATCGTGTGAATTCCATATGTATTTATATATGGGGAAGTCGAAGTAGGTAACCTTCTAGTATAGAAGGTGTCAAATCTGTGTAAATTGATCGGAACAGTGTAGAAATTACTCGATATAATAAGTCATTAAAATAAAATACTAATGTATTTATTTTAAGAAACCCAAGAGGTTTGTTTTTCATGAACACCGTCAGTTTTGTTAGGGGAAATAGGCACTATTTAACGGATTTATTTTTCATTTGGAATTCCTCGTTCCTTTTTGTACATACATTGTTATCCCATCATAGAGACCAGAGCTCTTGTTCGGGGCCACTCTATGACGTTATGGAATCTTTACATTTAGCATTGTATTGTTGTTGGCATTTTGGGAAACTTAGATAGCAGCTAATGAGGAAAATGGTGGTCAGTATGAATTTCGTCAGATTGTATCAATAACATTTCAAATATCGGACTACATAGGCTTAATTATATTTGGAGAATTGGTATGAGTCTTACTTACATATATAACTATAAAAGGAGGATGCAAATAAATTCAAATGCGCCGCTGTCATATACAATTCCGAGTCGGAGGAAACATTTCGATTTTTCCGCGAACTTTACGCCAGTAAATCCTACTCCCTTGCCATATTAATTTTCGGAACAACGCTTATTTTCATACTGGAATTCTCTAAAACTGCGATAAAACGATTAGTAATTGCAATTCAATGTCATCTGAAATAAATTTTAATCGTGGTTCCATCTTGATTCAGGTCAGTTTGATGAGTGTATGGTGTTCACATATTTGTAATAAGGTTTGGGAGCAAGACACTACAACTTTTAGAATGGAAATTCACGGAGCTGCGGAATTAAAATAAACCTATTCATGGAAACATTGACAAAGGGAAGGATTATCGTACATCATCGAGATGGAAGTGCGTAAACAATGGCTTGCTTTTCGTCATCATAGACTTACTTGCCTAACAACCATTATCTTGTAAACCATGGACTAAATCATGGTTACCTTGCAGTCGGATACTACAATCTCATTATACGCGATTCTTTAATGGAGCAGGGCTCGGCTGTATTAATACAGAAAAGCGAAAAAAAAATTGATGTGTACAAAAAAGTCGCAGACACAAATTACAAGGAGTCCATCCAAGAATCACTTCCAGAGGGAATATGCATATATGAGGAACTCGATGGAATAAACATTTCACCATATGCATGTAATGGGTGGCGACAAAAATGCGAAAGGAACGAACTTGGTGGCTATCTGAGAACAATACTACAAGGTAATCGAGTACCTGATGTGCAGGCTCAGGACAAAGTATTGCGGCCTCAGCAAAGAAATCAGATTCTTAGCGACAAGGATGTCTCTATCAAAGTGCATGCATTTTAAAATAATTTGTGGCACACTGTGAAATGGCTGGAAAGAAAATTAGCAAGTATTTCGATGGGTTCCGAGAGCAGAGGACACATATAGCGAAGAAATATTCGAAAAAAGAAAACCCATCGCAACCCATATACATTCGTCCGTACAGAATTATCAGCATAATCCTGAAAAAAAAATTTCGAAAGAGGCTTGAATCGATTGTGTCTCACTACTCCAATGTCCACACTAGTAGTCATTCTACATTAAGGTGTAGACTAAATTATGAACCCCAAAGGCCACTAATTTTGACGAGCATGGCAAAACAGTTTTCGGAGAGGACGATTAAGGAATCGATTATTTACAAACAACCAGGGGACTATTTTTTCAAAAGATACTTTTATGTAAAAAGTTTTGACAATGTATATATGTAAGGAAAAAGAGATATCTTTCGGAGACGAACAATGCAGGTTCGGATCGTGTTGCACTGGAAAGAAAACGTAGGTAGAAAATATTCTTCTGTATACAGACCAAATGAAGCAAAATGCGCCTAATAATGCTAAAAGCAAAAACAGGTACACAAAACAAATACTCAATAATCGGATTAGTTAATGCAATACATATACCGGGGACATTTGCAATTCAGTGCAAGTACAAGTTCGAAATCATGGTTTGCGTGAGGTCACCTTGTCGTTAGTTACAACACTTTGTTTGTAACGAGGGGATCTGTTTATTATTTAGCCACCGGAAAATAAAGTAGATCTTTAAATCGTACAATTGTCAAATCTTTCGAAGTGTATGATATATGCAACGTTTTATCATAAAAGCTCTATGTATAGTGTTGATAACAATTTTAATATCAAATAATTCCAAGAAAAAATTTTCCTTATCAGATATACTTGCATAATTTATGTGATATTTAGTATCCAGTTCATCATATATTTAACTACTGGTATGTAAAGCAATAGTAAAAGTTTGATAGACAATGCGTTAAATCATTGTTTACATATTCAAATTACATTTTTAACGATCCTAAAACGCTGCAGTTTAGTTTTGGCACCCAATTAATTTTTCGATAAAGTGTGCCCTTGAACCTTAATATTGTCAACCATATTTGATTACATTTGTACGAGTACACGATATTAAAGATACCAATTTCTCTCCATATTGTTATCTTCCCATACACATCAGTAAACGTACATTAACGTATGCATGTCATCTGACTTCGTTGGATTTTTTCCCGTTTACCTAGGCAAGCTACAGCAGGAAGGCTTATTTCACTTAATCAATACTGCTGTTGGGTATCTTAGCATTTATATCATCTTCAGCAGCTATAGCGTACTAGTTAGTGTAAAATATTTGACATTCAAACCTCGGAATCAAGCCACGTGTCAAAATTTTCATAATAATAATAATAATAAAACAACATTTTGGGGGTTGTCTGCATGCCGTGTTGTTATATGTGGCATGCTTTGTTACCTATACAAAGCCGTCGTGCGGTTTTTATAGGCTATACATTTCATATATGCACATCCGCAAAGGTGCTATGATTTAGAGGATGCGATATCCTATTTCGGAATCAAATCACATGTCACACATATAATCAAGAATCGTTTCCTTAGATATTAGGTAGCAAATTTAGCTAATTATTATGAAGAGCTTCGTAGAACATTTTTGCTTTGAACCAGTTACTCACATCGAAGTGACAAAATGGAATTTCAGGTTTCAACCAGTAAAGTATTAACGATATTTCAACGAAAGAAATACATTTCAATCTTAATGAAATGACTACACGGCAGATATGAAAACAACAGACAAAGGGAAATCGCAATTAACCATGTTACATACGTATATCTGTCGAATTTTTAAACTCTAATTTTCTAAAATAAAACCGTCAGACGTAAAGGTTATTATGTCTGACTTACTAGCATGATGGAATTTTTTGAAAAATAAAACATGGCGTTAAGAAACGAAATAAGAGTCACAGTTATGAATTTGTGAACTTGGAAACTAAATTGTGACTGATCATTTAGATAAGTATTGGATCAAACCTATTTCGAAAAGAGAATTTCAATTCGCAAATTGTGCACGAATGAAAATGGCACACCGCCGTTAGTACTTGTAAAATAATAACAAGGAGTCAACGGATTTAACTATAGTGTCATTCAACGTTGGTCATTACTGCAAAAGGATGGAATCACAAAGCAGAAATTGAATATTTTGCAAGTATTTTAGGAGAAAATGATCTTTAAACTTGCTACTGTTATGTATAAATTTTACCATAGAGCAATGACAATAGTCTGGACCATAATATAAATATGATTCTCTTTTGTTTTAAAAACTAAACTTTCCAGTGGTGGGACATTTTTAAAACAATTATATCGTATAGTGTAGGACACGCGTATTCCCCTTACCCCGACTTTGGCATTTACGTCGGCCTTGGCATCGATCAGCATCCTCACTATATCACTGTGACCAATATATGTCGCCGTGTGGAGTGGAGTGATCTGGTTCTACAATGAGAAATATACGAAAGAAAGTATACCACGACAGTTTGATTAAAGAAATTGTACAATTTCACCATCTGATAGTACCAAATGGAGTTTAGTACTCAATTCAGCAAAGTTCAAATTCTTCACGAAAAAATAAATTGATGCCCCCGGAGGCAACAAAGTCCAAAGTGTTAGCTTGGAGGTCATTTTCAAGGTCAAAATGTCGAATTCGGTATTATTTGCAAGGGCTTCAATAGTTGAGTACACATGTGATGTATGAAGTCTCTATCACTCATGGTTCAAAGGTTAAGACAAATAGTGAAAGACAGACCCTCAGAGAGGCATGACGGAAAGAATATGCCCCAGATCTATCGATCAGGAGGTTTAAACAGTACGGTTGTATACATACCAATGTGTCACATGCTTCAACTGTTATGAATAATGCAATAATTTCATTGAAATACCGTGCAATGATAAGACAAGGTATGAATTAATACTTTTAGAAAGACGAGGAGAAGTTCGCCGATGCATATATTGCTGTCAATAACAGTGTGTGAATTCTGTAATAAGGTCCAGGCATGTCTAATTGATAATAGAAGAGAAAATAAATAAAACACATATCGCTTTTCTTTGGACGATGTTTTGAAGTACAATTAATTTTATTGATACTTTGTTTCTTTTCTGACTTATGTTTGTAAAAATCACAGCATCATAACGTGAATTTTGAAGCTAAACTAAAAAAAATGACAAAATAAAAAAAAAAATCCCCAAAAACATGAGAAAGAGAGAGAAAGAGATACAGACCATAACATTTACACTAGGACTTTCAAACATAGTACACTTATTTGTAAACCCTATTTTCAATAAAAAAAAAAGTTAAAGGTCAATGCCATTTTGGGGTAAAAATAGCCATTTTCTTTAGAAAGCACCTCGTAAATAAGATACAGAGGAAACTGTTATTGCTAGAACTTGTAACCTTTGCTTCACTTAATTGTTACGACAGGAGGACCCTATTAATTTTCATTGATATTTGCAATGTCAAGGTCTCAATGCATATGATGAGTAATTTTTTGTCTGGGCCACACTTTTTTTTTATCCCTTTCTTCTTGCATAATTAGTTATTTGGTAGGTCATTATCTTGAACCATCTCATGGTAACATCTGCAAGGTCACAATGAATAAGATGGGTAAAGTTTTGTTTGGCCCTTAAATTTTCAGCCCTTGCATTGATATAAAGTTTCACAGAATTTTTCCCCAGGACTCCGGTCGGGTAATTCCTTGTCTGGGCCATTACTCCTTCCCCTTTGCGTGGCTTTCAAAAACATTTCACAGAATTGCTGCAATTGATGAGAGGGTGAGTCATGACCTTGGATGAAGACCATACATTCTGTACCTGCAAGGTCAAGGTTGCAGTGCATATGATAGATAAATAGGCAATTCTTTGACCAGGCAATAACTTTTTACCCCTTGAATGGATTTGAATATTTCTCAGAATTGTGTTCCAAATCCATAGGGTGTGTCATGACCTGGTCATATCTGAAAGGTCAAGGTCCCAATGCTAATGTATGGCAAATTAATATCTGAATCATAACTATTTACTGCCTGGATGGATTTGAATAATATTAACTGAATTATTGCCATGGATACAAGTGTGTGTCTTGATCTTGAACCATGATCATAACTACCAGCTGAAGGTACTTATGTATGGTAAATCCTTGTCCAGGCCTTACCTTTTTACTGCCTGCATTAGGTTGAATAATATTTCACAGAATTGTTGCCCATGTCCCAAAGGTGTCATGACTTTGAACCAAGAATAAATTTTATTATTAGAATTCAGGGTGTGTGAAACTAACATTTCAAGTCATAAAGACATTTGTTCTACAGTAATATCAGTTCCTATACAATGTTCATATCTGTTCCTGAAGACCAGTATGATTTTCTATAGACATTGTCTATTGGCCTCTGTTAATTTCTCACACTAAGAATTATCTTACGAAAGTTTTGCCTCTTTAATAAAATTTAGTATAAAATTACTGGGACTATTTGAATGCCTTAATAACTGGGGAAGGAAATTTTTCCAGACGTTCATGTGACCAGTATGAAAATTAAGCGATGGGCGTATTATGCAACATTAGACATTGCTTTTGTTCTACTGGCTGACCAAGGGCAGTATTCGATTGTCCTACCAAACTTTTATCACCTTTCTGTTTTCCATACTTTTTCCTGTCGTTTTTGCATATGTTAAATTTTGAGTGAAGATCTGTAAGTTACTAACCACCTTCGAGTTTATTCTCTATTTGTTTTTATGCTATTAGATTATTACATTTCTTGGTATGCATGATGTATTACATTAATACAGTGAGGTGCAGTCCTAACATAACATTAAGTTAACGTCGCGTTAACGTGATGTTTGCTTTCCTCGTGCACTCAGGACTGCTGAGCACACGCGTTTGCGTTAACGCAGATTTCCTCGTGAACTAAATTTTGAGACTGCGTTAACGCGCTGGACTGCCGCGTCACGCGCTTGGCTGCCTGACAGCCACGTCCGCTTGCTTACAACTTATATAGAGAAGGATTTAAAGGAGAATCGATATATACATTGTATATTTAAATATAAAAACATATTACTGTGTGCATGTAGATAAATATTTAGAATTAAATAAAACGCCTACGAGTAAAGGGGTGAATTTAGAAAATATTGAATACATTTTCCGAACATTGAATATAATGAAATTTATTCTTATTTTAGGGTAATAATAATAATAATAATAATAATAATAATAATAATAATAATAATAATAATAATAATAATAATAATAATTAAATCAATGAAAAGAATAATAACGATGATAATCATGGTATTCATATATTATGAAAAATAGCTAACTTAAAAAAAACCAATTGTAAATATGTAAATCAGAAAAAAATACATGAGAAAATTATAAATAAATAAACAAATAAGAAATAAATACATAAATTTATTAATTAAAAGTAAACAAATAAAATAGAGTTAGAATGTAATTTTCCTAGAGTCTTTATAGTATAAACTGACGAAGTTTTTCATAAATACCTGAGTGCATGTCTGCGCGATGATGTCCATTATTATATTACATATGAAACCCTTAATGCGGGGTGTCATTTTAACATCACATGTAATACATGTATATATGGCGACATTTGCGGTAATTTAATTAGATTCCTTTTATTTTCTCCATCCGTACCACTGTAAAGAGAATTGTAAGAGAAATGTAATCATGTGAACGCGCTACTGGACTGAGCCCACGCGGGAATAAATCGCGTTAACGCGAATATCCTCCCGCGTTAACGCAAGGAGCGCACGCGCGTCCGGTCGAGCAGTCCTAGCACGTATGCTAAAGCAGTCCTCGTGACTGCTTTTCGCGTTAACGTGAATGTTATGTTAGGACTGCACCCCTCTGTATCTATTATGACATATTATGATCCATTGTGTCAATATTCTCTATGATAGTAAAGATGATTATTACATTCCATGGTATTCAGTATGTGTTTATATTCCCCGAAAAAAAAATTAGGGGAGCATATAGATGTCGTCTTGTCTGTGTGTCCTAACTCATGTCTAATGACTTGTTTATGTAAATATGGTACAGATCAAGGGCTTGGGGACAGGTCATACTTAACAAAAAAGTGACAAATGTTAGGAAAGCATTTGGAGTCTTATTTCCTTCGTGTTTCCAAGGTACTAGTATAAATAATTTCGGCTGCCCTATTGTAATCCATGCCCAACAACAAAACAAAGCAAAACAAAAAAAAAACAAAAAAAAAAAAAACAAAAAAAAACCAAAGGAAAAACAACCAAACAAACAAAGAACAATACTTCATTGGCTGTAACTTCTGCATTAAGGGTAGAAATTTCAAATTTGGCTTGTGTGTATCTTTTGAGAAGCTTTTTCTATTTGTACCACGTTTTTGTTTTATAACATAACCATGACTTTTGGCACCCTTTTGAAAAAAATTTTAACAATGGGTCATTACTTCTTTACCATAAAAGGTAGAGTTTTCATATCTGGCAGATATACTCATATACTTTGAGACAAGACTACTAGTATGTCAATTAATAGTAAACGTATGATAGACAATGAGTTCAATCATTGTTTAAATATTCAAGTTACATTTATTTAAAGATCCTTAATGCTGCAGTTCAGCATCCCAAAATATCATTAAGGTAGTGTCATTTTGCACTTTATTACTATGTCGATAACGTTTGCCGTTGCATATTGATATTTTCATTGGTATAATTACACACCTGGTTGTAAGCGTACGCGTAATGTATTCCTTGGAACCTGATATTAAAGGTACAAGAAGATCCAATTTCTCTCCTTTCTACATTAGTAAACGTACTTTAACGTATGCATATAGTGCCTATATGTCTCAGCCGATCAGATATGATAAAGGTTTTTTTTCGTTTACTAGGACAAGCTACTGCAGTAGAGGTATGTTTCACTTTCCTTTAGATTTATCAGAAACCAATATTTCTTGACTGTTGTAATCCGTTTTAAACCGGGTTTTTTTTGTACTGATAATACATAATAGTACTCCAATTTACCTCTGATTTTTATCAATCGCGGTTATATCATGGTCACATTGTTATCAATAAACACAATTGCGGATTAAACAAGCCCTTATAATACATTCTATGATTTTACAGGGGATGTGAACGGCCTGCAGGGGAGTCTTGCTGATTGATGAAACCTGATCCTTCTTCTTCATACAGGGGTCTATGCTTGCCGATATCTCATTTTTTTCCCTCGTATAATATGTAACATTATTCACTACTGCTGGGTATCTTAGCATCTATATGAAGTTTAGCAGCCAGACCGTGCTAGTGTAAAAGATTTCATATTCAAACCTGCCAATCAAGTCACGTGTCAAAAATGTCATATAAAAAGGAAACATAATAATAACTTCTTTCCTGGTGTTTGCTAAGCATGCTGTAATATATGTACGTCCTTAGAACAACATTTTGGGGTTGTCATGGCGTGACGTTATATGCGTTATGCATCGTATAATGTTAGAGCTTCCTAGAGTAGAGGTTATGATATTCAAACCTCGAGATCAAGTCATGTGTCAAATGTTTCATATAAGAAGAAAACAAAATAATTATTTCATTTCCGGTGTTTGCTAAGCTATAATATACCTACGTCCTTAAAACAAAATCTTGGGAGATGTCTCCATGGCGTGACGCTATAGGCGGCATGCTTTGTAAGCTAGGCGAGACCATCGTGCGGTTTATGTAGGCTATATATTTCATATATCCACATCGGTAGAGGTTTTATGATGTAAGAGGATGTGATATCCCACTTCGGAATCAAGTCATATGTCACACATAAAATCAAGAATTGTTTCCTTAAATATTATGTAGCGAATTTAATTAATTATTAGGGAAAGCCTTCGGGGAGCATTCTTGCTTTGAATCAATTACCATTGTCCCTTTTTGGAAATCTCCATCGAAACAATAATAATTAAAAATGACAAATGTACGAAAACAGAAATACAAATATCCCAATTTAGAAAAATCACTTCAAAGTGACAAAATGGAAATTCAGGGGTCTACGAGTAAAGTACTAACGATATTTCAACGAAAGAAATGAATTTCAAATTTTATGCAATTAGTACACGACAGATATGAAAATGACAGACAACTTTAAATAATCATGTAACATGTCGAATTTCTAAACTCGAGTGAAAAATCGAAATACCGGTCACTGTCATGAGCATGGGAAACTTGACACTCATAAATCATTTATGTGACTCTGATAATTCAGATAAATGTCTGATCAAACATATTTAGAAAAGAGAATTAAACTCTGCAATGAAAAAGGCATGGAGCCATTAGGAGTTGTGAAAAAAATAGAATAAGGAATATAGTGTTATTCAACATCGGTCATTACTGCAAAAAGGATGGGATGGCAAAGAAGAAATTCAATACTTCAATACTGCAAGTCATTTATAATTTTTGGTAAATGATTTTCTTTCTTTCGTTTGCTATTCGATGATGACACTAGCCTGGACGGTAATATAAATATATCATATGGTGATGACACTAGTCTGGACGGTAATATAAATATACCATAGGATAATGACACTAGTGTGGACGGTTATATAAATATACCATAGGGTGATGGCACTAGTCTGGACGGTAATATAAATATACCATAGGGTGCTGACACTAGTCTGGACGGTAATATAAATATACCATATGGTGATGACACTAGTGTTGACTGTAATATAAATATACCATAGGGTGATTACACTAGTGTGGACGGTAATATAAATATACCATATGGTGATGACACTAGTGTGGACGGTGATATAAATATACCATATGATGATTACACTAGTGTGGACGGTAATATAAATATACCATAGAGTGATGACACTAGTGTGGACGGTAATATAAATATACCATAGGGTGATGACACTAGTTTCGACGGTAATATAAATATACCATAGGATAATTACAATAGTCTTGACGGTAATATAAATATACCATAGGGTGATGGCACTAGTGTGGACGATAATATAAATATACCATAGGGTGATGACACTAGTCTGGACGGTAATATAAATATACCATACGATGATGACACTAGTCTGGACGATAATATAAATATACCATAGGGTGATGACACTAGTCTGGACGGTAATATAAATATACTATGGGGTGATTATACTAGTCTCAACGGTAATATAAATATACCATAGGGTGATGATACTAGTCTGGATGGTAATATAAATATAGCAGACGGTGATGACACTAGTCTGGACGTTAATATAAATATACTATAGGTTGATTACACTAGTCTGGACGGTAATATAAATATACCATAGGGTGATGACACTAGTCTGAACGGTAACATAAATATACCATCGGGTGATGACACTAGTCTTGACGGAAATATAAATATACCATAGGGTGATGACACTAGTCTTGACGGTAATATAAATATACCATAGGGTGGTGACACTAGTCTGGACGGTAACATAAATATACCATAGAATAATGACACTAGTCTGGACGGTAATATAAATATACCATAGGGTGACTATAATAGTGTGGATGGTAATATAAATATACGATAGGGTGATGACACTAGTGTCGACGGTAATATAAATATACCATAGGGTGATGACACTAGTCTGAACGGTAATATAAATATACCATACGGTGATGACACTAGTCTTGACGGTAATATAAATATACCATAGGGTGATGACACTAGTGTGGACGGTAATATAAATATACCATAAGGTGGTGACACTAGTCTCGACGGTAATATAAATATACCATAGGGTGATGACACTAGTCCGGACGGTGATATAGATATGACACTGTTTTGTATTGAAAGTCTGAGTGGGACATAATAAAGTAATTAATTCGTATATTGAAAAAAACATCCTAGTATTTTACTTACCTTGTCTTTGGCATTAACATCGGACTTAGCATCAATCAGCATTCTGACTACGTCACTGTTACCCTTTAATACCGCGTGGTGGAGTGGGGTGACCTGATTCTACAAGAAGAAAAGTATGACTGAAAGAATACCACGTCAGTTTTATAAACGGAATTGTACAATTTTCACGATCTCATAGTACCAAATGGATTGAGTTCTCTATTCAACAAAGTTCAAATTCTTCACGAAAAAGGAATAATGCCCCCGGTGGCAACAAAGTCTCAAATGTCATCAAAGTCATTGTCAAGGTATCATTTGCAAGGGCTTTATTATCTAAGTACGCATTTGAAATACGAAGTTTGTATCATTCACGGTTCAAAAGTTATAGCAAATATTGAAGTTCACAACACCTACCAACAAACAGACAGGACAAAACAATATGACCACCATAAAAAGAACGATTTCATGTACACCAATGTGTTACATGGGGCAACTGCTATTAATAAAGCAATAATTGTATTGAAATGCCATTCTATCATACGACCAGTTGGGAATTAATGTTTGTATTGACATTAATGGTATAATCTGAACAAAAATTTGAAATGTATGTAATAACCTGACAAAGAGAAAAGGTGATAAGATAATACTAGTGCCTTTGGTTTGAATGTTGTCGATTCTTGGAGAAGACCAGAGATCTGATCCTCATAAACAACATCAAAGTAGATATTCGTGAGGAAGAGATATCATCTAAAAATAATTTATTTTCCAAATGCAATACCCTATTTATTTCTTACATTCAGTGTGATCTAGAAATCAATGTAGAGACCATGATTATTCTTTTGGTCCCTTTACAGCCTTAGGCAATCTTTTCAATGAACACCGTATTTTGAGATGTGTGTTTGTTTAATCCTTTTCGGAGAAGAATAGTTGCCTATAGAAAGCCTAGTATAAATATATTAAAAAAGACAGTTTAGTAACATCATGGCGAATTGGGGATATAGAACACAGACTAGAAATTACTCGATATAATAAGTCATCAAAATAAAATACTAATGTATTTATTTTAAGAAACCCAAGAAGGTTGTTTTTCATGAACACCGTCAGTTTTGGTAGGGGAAATAGGCACTATTTAACGGATTTATTTTTCATTTGGAATTCCTCGTTCCTTTTTGTACATACATTGTGATCCCATCACAGAGACCAGGGCTCTGGTTCGAAGACACTCTATGACGTTATGGAATCTTTACATGTAGCATTGTATTCTTGTTGGCATTTTGGGAAACTTAGATAGCAGCTAATGAGGAAAATGGTGGCCAGTATGAATTTCGTCAGATTGTATCAATAACATTTCAAATATCGGATTAAACAAGCATAATTATATTTGGAGAATTAGTATGAGTCTTACTTACATACATAACTATAAAAGGAGGATGCAAATAAATTCAAATGCGCCGCTGTCATATACAATTCCGAGTCGGAGCAAACATTTCGATTTGAAACCAGAAGATTGGCATAAGGATTTTATTGTATTTATTTTTGTTTATACAGGAAACTCTAAGCATATGCTACCTTGACCATGCTTCCTCCTTCCTCCTTGAATATGGAAAAAAATAAGGAGGGGCTACCAGTTGCTAATCGAACGACATATATTCGGTATTTAATGAAAATAGGATACCCCTTCTATGTAATTCCTGATGTATATTTAAGACACCCCCTTCTCTCCTCTGTCTGGGGTCAGCCTATACGCCACGGTGTAATAACACGTTTCCAAAATCGTTAATGTTTTTCTTTTAGAAGATGAACATCTTCGCGACTTGTCAATAAATACTCGGTTTCCCACCAAATTTGACGGTTTCACTCGTCTGTTACACTAGAAACACGATTGGCATTCCTAATGTAGATATGTTGTATAACACACGCAGGAACATCACTTATTTTCTAGTTGGTTTGCCATTGTCTGTCTATGTGCCCTTTTCCGCGAGCTTTACGCCAGTAAATCCTATTCCCTTGTCATTTTAATTTTCGGAACAGCGCTTATTTTCATGCTGGATTTCTTTATAAATGCCCTTAAAACGATTAGTAATTGCAATTCAAGGTCATCTGAAATAGATTTTAATTGTGGTTCCATTTTGATTCAGATCAGTTTGATGACTATATGGTGTTCACATATTTGTTATAAGGTTTGGAAGCTAGACACTACAACTTTTAGACTGGAAATTCACGGAGCTGCGGAATTAAAATAAACCTATTCATGAAAACATTGACATAGTGAAGAATTATCCTACATCATCAAGATGGAAGTGCGTAAACAATGGCGTTATGGTAGAGAAACTTCTTAATTTCTGGATTGAACGAAGAAGAAGATGTATATCCGTCATCCTATATACAAACAAAAAGGAGGATATAAATCAGCAAATAATTATTGCAGAGGAATTATCACTAATCAATATTTGTGACATTACGGTGGCTTACAATAAATTTTGCAATGGTAGAATTACTTTTTATTAACACTGTGGAGGAACATGTGATTTCTATTAGACTTCTGGGTAGTGCTGACCAATCGCATTGTTCCTTTTGGTCATCATATACTTACTCGCCTAACAACCATTATCTTGTAAACCATAGACTAAATCATGGTTACCTTGCAGTGGGATACTACAATCTCATTATACGCGATTCTATAATACAGAAAAGCGAAAAAAAAAAACAATTGATGTGTAAAAAAAAGTCGCAGAAACAAATTACAAGGAGTCCATCCAAGAATCACTTCCAGAGGAAATATGCATGTATGAGAAACTCAATGAATAAACATTTCACCATATGTGTCTCATGGGTGGCGACAAAAATGCGAAAGGAAGGAACTTGGTGGCTGTCTGAGAACAATACTACAAGGTCATCGACTACCTGATGTGCAGGCTCAGGACAAAGTATTGCGGCCTCAGCAAAGAAACCAGAATCTTAGCGACAAGGATGTGTCTATCAAAGTGCATGCATTTTAAAATAACTTGTGGCACTCTGTGAAATGGCTGGAAAGAAAATCAGCAAGTATTTCGATTGCTTCCGAGAGCAGAGGACACATGTATAGCGAAGAAATATTCGAAAAAAGAAAACCCATCGCAACCCATATACATTCGTCCGTTCAGAATTATCAGCATAATCCTGAAAAAAAAATTACGAAAGAGGCTGGAATGGATTGTGTCTCACTACTCCAATGTCCACACTAGTATTCATTCTACATTAAGGTGTAGACTAAATTATGAACCCTCAAGGCCACTAATGTTGACGAGCATGGCAAAACAGTTTTCGGAGAAGACGATTAAGGAATAGATTATTTACAAACAACCAGGGGACTATATTTTTTCAAAAGATACTTTTATGTAAAAAGTTATTACAACGTATATATGTAAGGAAAAACAGATATCTTTCGGAGACGAACAATGCAGGTTCGGATCGTGTTGCACTGGAAAGAAAACGTAGGTAGAAAATATTTTTCTGTATACAGACCAAATAAAGCAAAATGCGCCTAATAATGCTAAAAGCAAAAACAGGTACACAAAACAAATACTCAATAATCGGATTAATTAATGCAATATATATACCGGGGAAAATTGCAATTCAGTGCAAGTACAAGTTCGAAAACGTTAGTTACAACACTTTGTTTGTAACGAGGGGATCTATTTATTATTTAGCCACCAGAAAATAAGGTAGATCTTTAAAAATCGTACAATTGTCAAATCTTTCTAAGTGTATGATATATGCAACGTTTTATCATAAAAGCTCTATGTATAGTGTTGATAACAATTTTAATATCAAATAATTCCAAGAAAATGTTTGCCTTATCAGATATACTTGCATAATTTATGTGATATTTAGTATTCTTAAAATATTTAACTACTGGTATGTAAAGCAACAGTTAAAGTTTCATAGACAATGCGTTAAATCATTGTTTACATATTCAAATCTTATTTTTTAACGATCCTAAAACGCTGCAGTTTAGTTTTATTTGGCACCCAATTACTCTGTCGATAAAGTGTGACCTTGCACCTTAATATTGTCAACCATATTTGACTATTTTGGTACGAGTACACGATATTAAAGATACCAATTTCTCTCCATATTGTTATCTTCCCATACACATCAGTAAACGTACATTAACGTATGCATGTCATCTGACTTCGTTGGATTTTTCCCGTTTACCTAGGCAAGCTACAGCAGGAAGGCTTATTTCCCTTAATCAATACTGCTGTTGGGTATCTTAGCATTTATATCATCTTCAGCAGCTATAGCGTACTAGTTAGTGTAAAATATTTGACATTCAAACTTCGGAATCAAGCCACGTGTCATAATTTTCAAATTAATAGAAATAATAATAATAATAAAACAACATTTTGGGGGTTGTCTGCATGCCGTGTTGTTATATGCGGCATGCTTTGTTAGCTGGGCAAAGACGTCGTGCGGTTTTTATAGGCTATACATTTCATATATGCACATCCGTAAAAGTGCTATGATTTAGAGGATGCGATATCCTATTTCGGAATCAAATCACATGTCACACATATAATCAAGAATCGTTTCCTTAGATATTAGGTAGCAAATTTAGTTAATTAGTATGAAGAGCTTCGTGGAACATTTTTGCTTTGAACCAATTACTCACATCGAAGTGACAAAATGGAATTTCTGGTTTCAACCAGTAAAGTATTAACAATATTTCAACGAAAGGAATACATTTCAGTCTTAATGAAATGACTACACGGCAGATATGAAAATAACAGACAAAGGGAGATCGCAATTAACCATGTTACATACGTATATCTGTCGAATTTTTAAACTCTAATTTTCTCAAATAAAACCGTCAGACGTAAAGGTTATTATGTCTGACTTATTAGCATGATGGAATTTTTTGAAAAATAAAACATGGCGTTAAAAATCGAAATAAAAGTCACAGTTATAAATCTGTGAAATTGGAAACTAAAATGTGACTGATCAATTAGATAAATATTAGATAAATCCTATTTCGAAAAGAGAATTTCAATTCGCAAATTGTGCACGAATGAAAATGGCATACCGCCGTTAGTACTTGTAAAATAATAACAAGGTGTCAACGGATTTAACTATAGTGTCATTCAACGTTGGTCATTACTGCAACAGTTTGATTAAAGAGAGTGTACAATTTCACCATCTGATAGTACCAAATGGAGTTTAGTACTCAATTCAGCAAAGTTCAAATTCTTCACGAAAAAATAAATTGATGTCCCCGGAGGCAACAAAGTCCAAAGTGTTAGCTTGAAGGTCATTTTCAAGGTCAAAATGGCATCGACTTCGGTATTATTTGCAAGGGCTTCAATAGTTGAGTACACATGTTATATATGGTTCAAAGGTTAAGACAAATAGTGAAAGACAGACCCTCAGACAGGCAGGACGGAAAGCATATGCCCCAAATCTATCGATCAGGGGGTTGAAACAGTACGGTTGTATACATACCAATCTGTTACATGCTGGAACTGCTATTAATAATGCAATAATTTCATTGAAATACCGTGCGATGATAAGACAAGCTATGAATTAATACTTTAAGAAAGACGAGGAGAAGTTCGCTGATGCATAGATTGCTGTCAATAAGAGTGTGTGAATTCTGTAATAAGGTCCAGGCATGTCTAATTGATAATAGAAGAGAAAATAAATAAAACATATATCGCTTTTGTTTGGACGATGTTTTAAAGTAAAATTAATTTTACTGATACATTGTTTCTTTTCTGACTTATGTTTGTAAAAATCACAGCATCATAACGTGAATTTTGAAGCTAAAATTAAAAAATGACAAAAAAAAAATCCCACAAAAAAGAGAGAGAGAGAAAGAGATACAGACCATAAAATTTACACTAGGACTTTCAAACTTGGTACACTTATTTATAAACCCTATTTTCAATAAAAAAAGTTAAAGGTCAATGCCATTTTGGGGTAAAAATAGCCATTTTCTTTAGAAAGCACCTCGTAAATAAGATACAGAGGAAACTGTTAATGCTAGAACTTGTAAACTTTGCTTCACTCAATTGTTACGACAGGAGGACCCTATCAAATTCCATTGATATTTGCAATGTGAAGGTCTCAATGCATATGATGAGTAATTTTTTGTCTGGGCCACACTTTTTGTATCCCTTTATTCTTGCATAATGAGTTATTTGGTAGGTCATGATCTTGGGCCATCTCATAGTCACATCTGCAAGGTCTAGGTCACAATGTATAAGATGGGTAAAGTTTTGTTTGGCCCTTAAATTTTCAGCCCTTGCATTGATATAAAGTTTCACAGAATTTTTCCCCAGGACTCCGGTCGGGTAATTCCTTGTCTGGGCCATTCCTTCCTTCCCTTTGCATGGCTTTCAAAAACATTTCACAGAATTGCTGCCCCTGATAAAAGAGTGAGTCATGACCTTGAATGAAGACCATACATTCTGTACCTGCAAGGTCAAGGTTGCAGTGCATATGATAGATAAATAGGTAAATCTTTGATCAGGCAATAACTTTTTACCCCTTGAATGGATTTGAATATTTCTCAGAACTGTGTTCCAAATCCATAGGGTGTCATGATCTGGTCATATCTGAAAGATGAAGGTCACAGCGCTAATGTATGGCGAATCAATGTCTTAGTCATAACATTTTACTGCCTGGATGGATTTGAATAATATTAACTGAATTGTTGCCATGGATACAAGTGTGTGTCTTGACCTTGAACCGTGATCATAACTACCAGGAGAAGGTACTTATGTATGGTAAATCGTTGTCCAGACCTTAACTTTATACTGTCTGCATTAGGTTGAATAATATTTCACAGAATTGTTGCCCATGTCCCATAGGTGTCATGACTTTGAACCAAGAATACATTTTATTATTAGAATTCATGGTGTGTGAAACTAACATTTCAAATCCTAAAGACATTTGTTTTACAGTAATATCAGTTCCTATACACTGTTCATATCAGTTCCTGAAGACCAGTATGATTTTCTATAGACATTGTCTATTGGCCTCTTTTAATTTCTTACACTAAGAATTATCCTACGAAAGTTTTGCCTCTTTAATAAAATTTAGTATAAAATTACTGGGACTATTTGAATGCCCTAATAACTGGGGAAGAAAATTTTTTTCCAGACGTTCATGTGACCAGTATGAAAATTAAGCGATGGGCGTATTATGCAACATAAGGCATTGCTTTTGTTCTACTGGCTGACCAAGGGCAGTATTAGATCGTCCTTCCAAACTTTTATCACCTTTCTGTTTTCCATACTTTTTCCTGTCGTTTTTGCAGATGTTAAATTTTGAGTGAAGATCAATAAGTTACTAAGCACCTTCGAGCTTTTTCTCTATTTGATTTTATGCTGTTAGATTATTACATTTCTTGGTCTGCATGATGTATTACATTAATATCTATTATGACATATTATGATCCATTGTGTTAATATTCTCAATGATAGTAAAGATGATTATTACATTTCATGGTTCACTCTGTACTGCATTAAGATTTTTTGTTCCCTGCTTTTCATTGAAATTGTGAGAACATTGACACTTGTTTGTCCATCTTTTTCTGTCACAAACACTTTATCCTTGCCTATAACCTGTGAGCCGCAAGCTATACCTTGGCATTTCACTTACTGACCTTGACTGAGATGTTGGATCTACTTTACAAAAACAGGAACAAAGGGGATTTTTTTTTTCAAATTACATTTTAAAGTAGGGAACCAAGATGTTCTTACGCTGTTTGTTTTAACATGGTCCATTGAGTCGATATTATGTATTACAATAAGGCTGATTATGACATACTATGATCCATATGATATATTGTAATAGCGTATCTAACTTCACCTACATACAAAATGTAGAGAATGTTCTATGAGCCAAATATATTTATTATGTGACTCCAAGAATTTTATCTGCAAGGCATAGCATACATGTATACAAGAGAAATGTGATTACCACATTAAATGTTTTCAATGAATAAACAGATTATTGATTGTATGTTGCCTTCTTTCTTCCATTAGGACTAGTGATGTCGTATACAACACATTTATGTTTGAATACTGCCTATTTTGGTCACCCACACTTCTTAAGAGTGCCCATACCCCTTGAAGGAGGAATTTTACAGCGTTTTTGCCAATGGGATATTTTAATGACAGTTGAGTGATACAAATCAGCACAGCTCAAACAAAAATCTATGATCAGGGGTTACTCATTCTTCTCTACTTGTTGTTGTTAAAACCTTATAGTCATCTGATTCAGTATGTGTTTATACTCCCCCCCCCAAAAAAAAACATAAGGGGAGCATATAGATGTCGTCTTGTCTATCTGTCCTAACTCATTTCTAATAACTTGTTCATGCAAATATGGTCATATTTCATACAATTATACTACAGGTCAAGGGCTTGGGGACAAGTCATACTTCACATAAGGTGAAAGTCAAGTGAAAAATGTTAGGATAGCTTATGGAATCTTATTTCCATCGAGTTTCCAAGGTACTAGTATAAATAATTTGGGCTACCCTATTGTAATCCATGCTCTCCGTCTGTCAGCAAAAAAAAAAGAAGAAAGAAAAGAAAAAATAACAAAACAAGAAAACAAAGGAAAAACAACCAAACGAACAAAAAACAATAATTCATTGGCTGTAACTTCTCCATTAAGGGTAGAAAATTGAAATCTGGCTTGTGTGTATCTTTTGAGAAGATTTTTCTACTTGTACCAAGTTTTTTTATAATATAACCATATCTTTTGACACCCTTTTGAAAAATTTTAACATTGGGTCATTATTTCTTTACCATAAAAGGTCGAGCTTTCATATCTGGCAAAATTGTACTTTGAGACAAGACTACTAGTATGTCAATTAATATTTAACGTATGATAGACAATGAGTTCAATCATTTTTTAAATATTCAAGTTACATTTATTTAAAGAACCTAAATGCTGCAGTTCAGCATTCCAAAACATCATTAAGGTAGTGTCATTTTGCACTTTATTACTCTGTCGATAACGTTTGCCGTTGCATATTGATATTATCATTGGTATAATTACACACCTGGTTGTAAGCGTACGCGTAATGTATTTCTTGGAACCTGATATTAAAGGTACAAGAAGATCCAATGTCTCTCCTATCTACATTAGTAAACGTACTTTAACGTATGCATATAGTGTCTATATGTCTCAGCCGATCAGATATGATAAAGCGTTTTTTTTTCGTTTACTAGGACAAGCTACCGCAGTAGAGGTATATTTCACTTTCCTTCAGATTTATCAGAAACCAATATTTCTTGACTGTTGTAATCCGTTTTAAACCAGTTTTTTTGTACTGATAATACATAATAGTACTCCAATTTATGATTTTTATCAATCGCGGTTATATCACGGTTACACTGTTATCAATAAACACAATTGCGGATTAAACAAGCCCTTATAATACATCCTATGTTTTAACAGGGGATGTGAACGGCCTGCAGGGGAGTCTTACTGATATATGAAACCTGATCCTTCTTGTTCATACAGGGGTCTATGCTTGCCGATATCTCATTTTTTCCTCGTATAATATATAACCTTATTCACTACTGCTGGGTATCTTAGCATTTATATGATGTTTAGCAGCTAGACCGTGCCAGTGTAAAAGATTTCATATTCAAACCTCGCAATCAAGTCACGTGTCAAAAATGTCATATAAAAAAGGAAACATAATAATAACTTCTTTCCTAGTGTTTGCTAAGCATACTGTAATATATGTACGTCCTTAGAACAATATTTAGGAGTTGTCATGGCGTGACCTTATATGCGGCATGCCTTGTATAATGTTAGAGCTTCCTAGAGTAGAGGATATGATATTCAAACCTCGCGATCAAGTCATGTGTCAAAAGTTTCATATAAGAAGAAAACAAAAGAATAATGTCATTCCCGGTGTTTGCTAAGGTATAATATACCTACGTCCTTAAAACAAAATTTTGGGAGTTGCCTCCATGGCATACATTGTAAGCTAGGTTAGACCATCGTGCGATTTATGTAGGCTATATATTTCATATATCCACATCGGTAGAGGTTTTATGATGTAAGAGGATGTGATATCCCACTTCGGAATCAAGTCATATGTCACACATAAAATCAAGAATTGTTTCCTTAAATATAAGGTAGCGATTTTAATTAATTATTAGGGAAAGCCTTCGGGGAGCATTCTTGCTTTGAATCAATTACCATTGTCCCTTTTTGGAAATCTACATCGAAACAATAATAATTAAAAATGACAAATGTACAAAAACAGAAATACAAATATTCCAATTTAGAAAAATCACTTCAAAGTGACAAAATGGAAATTCAGGGGTCTACGAGTAAAGTACTAACGATATTTCAACGAAAGAAATGAATTTCAAATTTTATGCAATTAGTACACGACAGATATGAAAATGACAGACAAAGCACCACTTTAAATAACCATGTAACATATGCATATCTGTCGAATTTCTAAACTCGAGTGAAAAATCGAAATACCGTCACTGTCATGAGCATGGGAAACTTGACACTCATAAATCATTTATGTGACTCTGATAATTCAGATAAATGTCTGATCAAACATATTTAGAAAAGAGAATTAAACTCTGCAATGAAAAAGGGATGGAGCCATTAGGAGTTGTAAACAAATTAGAATAAGGAATATAGTGTTATCAACATCGGTCATTACTGCAAAAAAGGATGGGATGGCAAAGAAGAAATTCAATACTTCAATACTGCAAGTCATTTATAATTTTTACTAAATGATTTTTCTTTCGTTTGCCATTCGATGATGACACTAGCCTGGACGGTAATATAAATATACCATATGGTGATGACACTAGTCTGGACGGTAATATAAATATACCATAGAATAATGACACTAGTCTGGGCGGTAATATAAATATACCATAGGGTGATGGCACTAGTCTGGACGGTAATATAAATATACCATAGGGTGCTCACACTAGTCTGGACGGTAATATAAATATACCATCGGGTGATGACACTAGTGTTGACTGTAATATAAATATACCATAGGGTGATGGCACTAGCCTGGACGGTAATATAAATACACCATAGAGTGATGACACTAGTGTGGACGGTAATATAAATATACCATAGGGTGATGACACTAGTTTCGACGGTAATATAAATATACCATAGGATGACTACACTAGTCCGGATGGTAATATAAATATACCATACGGTGATGGCACTAGCATGGACGGTAATATAAATATACCATAGGGTGATGACACTAGTCTGAACGCTAATATAGATATACCATAGGTGATGACACTAGTGTGGACTGTAATATAAATATACCATAGGGTGATGACACTAGTCTGGACGGTGATATAGATATGACACTGTTTTGTATTGAAAGTCTGAGTGGGACATAATAAAGTAATTAATTCATATATTGAAAAACATCCTATTATTTTACTTACCTTGTCTTTGGCATTAACATCGGACTTAGCATCAATCAGCATTCTGACTACGTCACTGTTACCCTTTAATACCGCGGGGAGGAGTGGGGTGACCTGATTCTACAAGAAGAAAAGTATGAATTAAAGAATACCACGTCAGTTTTAT
Source organism: Pteria penguin (assembly GCA_035048485.1). Lineage (NCBI taxonomy): Eukaryota > Metazoa > Mollusca > Bivalvia > Pterioida > Pteriidae > Pteria > Pteria penguin. The sequence continues at coordinate 64,150,922 of CM068584.1, forward strand.
AAACGGAATTGTACAATTTTCACCATCTCATAGTACCAAATGAATTGAGTTGTCTATTCAACAAAGTTCAAATTCTTCACGAAAAAGGAATAATACCCCCGGTGACAACAAAGTCTCAATTGTCATCAAAGTCATTGTCAAGGTGTCATTTGCAAGAGCATTATTATCTAAGTACGCATTTGAAATACGAAGTTTGTATCACTCACGGTTCAAAAGTTATAGCAAATATTTAAGTTCACAACAGACACACCAACAAACAGACAGGACAAAACAATATGACCCCCAATCTATCCATCTGGAGACATAAAAAGAACGATTTAATGTACACCAATGTGTTACATGGGGCAACTGCTATTAATAAAGCAATAATTTTATTGAAATGCCATTCTATCATACGACCAGTTGGGAATTAATGTTTGTATTGGCATTAATGGTATAATCTGAACAAAAATTTGAAATGTATGTAATAACCTGACAAACAGAAAAGGTGATAAGATAATACTAGTGCCTTTGGTTTGAATGTTGTCAATTTACTACTTCGAGAAGACCAGAGATCCGATCCTCATAAACAACATCAAAGTAGATATTCGTAAGGAAGAGATACCATCTAAAAATAATTTATTTTCCAAATGCAATACCCTATTCATTTCTTACATTCAGTGTGATCTAGAAATCACGGTAGAGACCATGATTCTTCTTTTGGTCCCTTCACAGCCTTATGCAATCTTTGCCATGAACACCGTATTTAGAGATGAGAAATGTACTACAAGTGTTTGTTTAATCCTTTTCGGAGAGGAATGGTTGCCTATAGAAAGCCTAGTATAAATACATTAAAAAGACAGTTTAGGAACATCATAGCGAATTGGGAATATAGAAAACAGACTAGAAATTACTAGATATAATAAGTCATCAAAATAAAACACTTATGTATTTATTTTAAGAAACCAAAGAGGTTTGTTTTTCATGAACACCGTCACTTTTGTTACGGGCAATAAGCATTATTTAACGGATATATTTTTCATTTGGAATTCCTGTTCCTTTTTGTACATACATTGTGATCCCATCACAGAGACCAGAGCTCTTGTTCAGGGCCACTCTATGACGTTATAGAATCTTTACATTTAGCCCTGTATTCTTTTTGGCATTTTGGGAAACTTAGATAACAGCTAATGAGGTAAATGTTGGCCAGTATGAATTTCGTCAGAGTGTGTCAATAACATTTCAAATATCGGATTAAACAGGCTTAATTATATTTGGAGAATTGGTATGAGTCTTACTTCCATATATAACTATAAAAGGAGGATGCAAATAAATTCAAATGCGCCGCTGTCATATACAATTCCGAGTCGGAGCAAACATTTCGATTTGAAACCAGAAGAATGGCATAAAGATTTTATTGTATTTATTTTTGTTTATACAGGAAACTCTAAGCACATGCTACCTTGACCATGCTTTTGTTAAAAGAGTTCCTCCTTGAATATGGAATAAACACTACATTAACCTGCACTTTTTCGAAATTTTATCCAAATTGTTTCGCAACTCCACTCCGTAGAAGATACATGAACGTCATCAATACTTTAAATCATTTAGTTACCACTATTCAAAACGTTCGTCACATTAACATTGACGGTATGATAACGAGGGGCTACCAGTTGCTAATCGAAATACATATATTCGGTAATTAATGAAAATAGGATATCCCTTCTATGCAATTCCTGAGACACCACCTTCTCTCCTGTGTCGTGGGTCAGCCTATACGCCACGATGTAATAACACGTTTCCAAAATCGTTAATGTTTTTCTTTTAGAAGATGAACATTTTCACGACTCGTCAATAAATATTCGGTTTCCCACCAAATTTGACGGCTTCACTCGTCTATTACACTAGAAACGCGATTGGCATTCCTACTGTAGATATGTTGTATAACACACGCAGGAACATAACTTATTTTCTAGTTGGTTTGCCATTGTCTCTCTATGTGCCCTTTTCCGCGAACTTTACGCCAGTAAATCCTATTCCCTTGCCATTTTAAATATCGGAACAGCGCTTATCTTCATGCTGGATTTGTCTAAAACTGCGATAAAAAGATTAGGAATTGCAATTCAATGTCATCTGAAATAAATTTTTATTGTGGTTCGATCTTGATTCAGATCAGTTTGATGAGTATATGGTGTTCACATATTTGTAATAAGGTTTAGGAGCAAGGCACTACAACTTTTAGGACGGAAATTCACGGAGCTGCGGAATTAAAATAAACCTATTAATGAAAACATTGACAAAGTGAATGATTATCCTACATCATCAAGATGGAAGTGCGTAAACAATGGCGTTGTGGTAAAGGAACTTCTGAATTTCTGGATTGAACGAAGAGGAACATGTATACCCGTCATCCTACATACAAACAAAAAGGAGGATATATATCAGCAAATAATTATTGCAGAGGAATTATCCCTAATCAATATTTATGACATTGCGGCGGCTTACAATAAATTTTGCAATGGTAGAATTACTTTTTATTAACACTATGGCGGAACATGTAATTTCTATTACACTTCTATGTAGAGCTGACCCATCGCATTGTTGCTTTTGGTCATCATAAACTTACTTGCCTAAACCATAGACTAAATCATGGTTACCTTGCAGTGGGATACTACAATCTCATTATACGCGATTCTCTAATGGAGCAGGGATCGGCTGTATAAATACAGAAAAGCGAAAAAAAAAAAATCTTGGATATGTACAAAAAAGTTGCAGAAACAAATTATAAGGAGTCCATCCAAGAATAACTTCCAGAGGAAATATGCATGTATTAGGAATTCGATTGACTAAACATTTTACCATATGCGTGGCGACAAAAATGCGAAAGGGACGACCTTGGTGGCTGTCTGAGAACAATACTACAAGGTCATCGACTACCTGATGTGCAGGCTCAGGACAAAGTCTTGCGCCCGCATCAGCAAAGAAACCAGAATCTTAGCGACAAGTATGTGTCTATCAAAGTGCATGCATTTTAAAATTACTTCTGGCACTATATGAAATAACAAGTATTTCGATCTGTACCAAGAGCAGAGGACACATATATAGCGAAGAAGTATTCGAGAAAAGAAAACCCATCACAACCCATATACATTCGTCCGTTCAGAATTATCAGCATAATCCTGGAAAAATTTACGAAAGAGGCTGGAATCGATTGTGTTACACTACTCCAATGTCCACACTAGTAGTCATTCTACATTAAGTTATAGACTAAATTATGAACCTCCAAGGCCACTAATGTGGACAAGCATGGCAAAACAGCTTACGGAGAAGACGATTAAGGAATCGATTATTTACAAACAAACAGGGGACTATATTTTTTTCAAAAGATACTTTTATGTAAAAAGTTTTTACAATGTATGTATGTAAGGAAAAAGAGACATCTTTCAGAGACGAACAATGCAGGTTCGGATCGTGTTGCACTGGAAAGAAAATATTCTTCTCTATACAGACCAAATAAAGCAAAATGCGCCTAATAATGCTAGAAACAAAAACAGGTACACAAAACAAATACTCAATAATCGGATTAATTAATGCAATAGATATACTGGGGAAATTTCCAATTGAGTGCAAATACAAGTTCAAAATCATGGTTTGCGTGAGGTCACTTTGTCGTTAGTAACAACACTTTGTTTGTAACGAGGGGATCTATTTATTATTTAGCCACCGGAAAATAAGGTAGATCTTTAAAAATCGTACAATTGTCAAATCTTTCGAAGTGTATGATATATGCAACGTTTTATCATAAAAGCTCTATGTATAGTGTTGATAACAGTTTTAATGTCAAATAATTCTAAGAAAACTTTTTCCTTATCAGATATACTTGCATAATTTATGTGATATTTAGTATCAAGTTCTTCAAATATTTAACTATTGGTATGTAAATCAATAGTTAAAGTTTGATAGACAATGCGTTAAATCATTGTTTACATATTCAAATTACATTTTTAACGATCCTAAAATGCTGCAGTTTAGTTTTATTTGGCACCCAATTACTCTGTCGATAAAGTGTGCCCTTGCACCTTAATATTGTCAACCATATTTGACTATTTTGGTACGAGTACACGATATTAAAGATACCAATTTCTCTCCATATTGTTATCTTCCCATACACATCAGTAAACGTACATTAACGTATGCATGTCATCTGACTTCGTTGGATTTTTTCCCGTTTACCTAGGCAAGCTACAGCAGGAAGGCTTATTTCACTTAACCAATACTGCTGTTGGGTATCTCAGCATTTATATCATCTTCAGCAGCTATAGCGTACTAGTTAGTGTAAAATATTTGACATTCAAACCTCGGAATCAAGCCACGTGTCAAAATTTTCAAATTAATAGAAATAATAATAATAATAAAACAACATTTTTTGGGTTGTCTGCATGCCGTGTTGTTATATGCGGCATGCTTTGTTAGCGGGGCAAAGCCGTCGTGCGGTTTATATAGGCTACATATTTCATATATGCACATCGGTAAAGGTGCTATGATTTAGAGGGTGCGATATCCTATTTCGGAATCAAATCACATGTCACACATATATTCAAGAATCGTTTTCTTAGATATTAGGTAGCAAATTTAGTTAATTATTATGAAGAGCTTCGTGGAACATTTTTGCTTTGAACCAATTACTCACATCGAAGTGACAAAATGGAATTTCAAGTTTCAACCAGTAAAGTATTAACGATATTTCAACGAAAGAAATACATTTCAATCTAAAGGAAATGGCTACACGGCAGATATGAAAATAACAGACAAAGGGAAATCGCAATTAACTATGTTACATACGTATATCTGTCGAATTTTTACACTCTAATTTTCTCAAATAAAACAGTCAGACGTAAAGGTTATTATGTCTGACTTACTAGCATGATGGAGTTTTTTGAAAAATAAAACATGGCGTTAAAAAACGAAATAAGAGTCACAGTTATAAATCTGTGAAATTGGAAACTAAAATGTGACTGATCATTTAGATAAATATTAGATAAATCCTATTTCGAAAAGAGAATTTCAATTCGCAAATTGTGCACGAATGAAAATGGCATACCGCCGTTAGTACTTGTAAAATAATAACAAGGTGTCAACGGATTTAACTATAGTGTCATTCAACGTTGGTCATTACTGCAAAAGGATACTTTGCAAGATTTTAGGGGGAAATGATCTTTAAACTTGTTAATATGTATAAAGTTTGCCATAGAGAAATGAAAGTAGTCTGGACTATAATATAAATATCATTCTCTTCTGTTATAAAAACTAAACTTTCCAGTGGTGGGACATTTTTAAGCAATTATATCGTACATTGTAGGACACGCGTATTCCCCTTACCTCGGCTTTGGCATTTACATCGGCCTTGGCATCGACCAGCATCCTCTCGACATCACTGTGACCATAATATGTCGCCATGTGGAGTGGAGTGACCTGGTCCTACAATGAGAAAAATACGAAAGAAAGTATAACATGACATTTTGATTAAAGGAATTGTACAATTTCACCATGTTATAGTACTAAATGGAGTTTACTACTCAATTCAGCAAAGCTCAAATTCTTCACGAAAAAATAAATTGATGCCTCCGGAGGCAACAAAGTCCAAAGTGTTAGCTTGAAGGTCATTTTCAAGGTCAAAATGTCATCGAATTCGGTATTATTTGCACGGTCTTCAATAGTTGAGTACACATGTGATATATGAAGTCACTATCACGCATGGTTCAAAGACTATGACTAATAGGGAAAGACAGACCAACAGACAGGCAGGATAGAAAGAATATGCCCCAAATCTATCGATCAGGGCGTGTAAACTGCACGGTTGTATGCTTACCAATCTGTCACATGCTGGAACTGCTATTAATAATGCAATGATTTCATTTAAATACCGTGCAATGATAAGACAAGGTATGAATTAATACTTTTAGAAAGATGAGGAGGAGTTCGCTGATGCATAGATTCCTGTCAATAAGAGTGTGTGAATTCTGTAATAAGGTCCAGGTATGTCAAATTGTTAATAGAAGAGAAAATAAATCAAACATATATCGCTTTTCTTTGGACAATGTTTTGAAGTAAAATTAATTTTACTGATACATTGTTTCTTTTCTGACTTATGTTTGTAAAAATCACGGCATCATAACGTGAATTTTGAAGCTAAACTAAAAAAAAATGACAAAATAAAAAAAATCCCCAAAAACAAGAGAGAGAGAGAGAGAGAGAGAGAGAGAGAGAGAGAGAAAGAGAAAGAGATAGAGATCATAACATTTTACACTAGGACTTTCAAACTTGGTACACTTATTTATTAACCCTATTTTCAATAAAACAAAGTTAAAGGTCAATGCCATTTTGGGGTAAAAAAAGGAATTTTTTTTAGAAAGCACCTCGTGAATACGATACAGAGGAAACTGTTAATGCTAGAACTTGTAAACTTTGCTTCACTTAATTGTTACGACAGGAGGACCCTATTAGTTTTCATTGATATTTGCAATTATCCCTTTATTGTTGCATAATGAGTTATTTGGTAGATCATGATCTTGAACCAAGGTCACATCTGCAAGGTCAAAGTCACAATGTATATGGTGGGTAAAGTTTTCTTTGGCCCTTAAATTTTCAGCCGTTGCATTGATATAAAGTTTCACAGAATTTTTCCCAAGGACTCCGGTCGGGTAATTCCTTGTCTGGGCCATTACTTCTTCCCCTTTGCATGGATTTCAAAAACATTTCACAGAATTGCTGCCCTTGATAAAAGGGTGAGTCATGACCTTGAATGAAGACCATGTATTCTGTATCTGCAAGGTCAAGGTTACAGTGCATATGATAGATAAATAGGTAATTCATCGACCAAGCAATAACTTTTTATCACTTGCATGAATTTAAATATTTCTCAGAATTGTGTTCCAAATCCATAGGGTGTGTCATGACCTGGTGATATCTGAAAGATCAAGATCACAGCGCTAATGTATGGCAAATCAATGTCTGAGTCATAAATTTTACTTTTTACTGCCTGGATGGATTTGAATAATATTAACAGAATTGTTGCCATTGATACAAGGATGTGTCTTGACCTTGAACGGTGATCATAACTACAAGGAGAAGGTACTTATGTATGGTAAATCCTTGTCCAGGCCTTAACTTTTTTTACTGCCTGCATTAGGTTGAATAATATTTCTCAGAATTGTTGCCCATGTCCCAAAGATGTCATGACTTTGAACCAAGAATAAATTTTATTATTAGAATTCAGGGTGTGTGAAACGAACATTTCAAGTCCTAAAGACATATGTTCTACAGTAATATCAGTTCCTATAGACTGTTCATATCAATTCCTGAAGACTAGTATGATTTTCTATAGACATTGTCTATTGGCCTCTGTTAATTTCTCACACTAAGAATTATCTTACGAAAATTTTGCCTCTTTAATAAAATTTAGTATGAAATTACTGGGACTATTTGAATGCCCTAATAACTGGGGAAGGAAATTTTCCCAGACGTTCATGTGACTAGTATGACAATTAAGCGATGGGCGTATTATGCAACATTAGACATTGCTTTTGTTCTACTGACTGACCAAGGGCAGTATTCGATTGTCCTACCAAACTTTTATCACCTTTCTGTTTTCCATACTTTTTCCTGTCGTTTTTGCAGATGTTAAATTTTGAGTGAAGATCAGTAAGTTACATGTACTAACCATCTTTTTTTTTTCTCTCTATTTGTTTTTATGCTATTAGATTATTTCATTTCTTTATCTGCATGATGTATTACATTAATATCTATTATGACATATTATGATCCATTGTGTCAATATTCTCTATGATAGTAAAGATGATTATTACATTCCATGGTTCAGTCTGTATTGCATTAAGATTTCTTGTTCCCTGCTTTTCATTGAAACTGTGAGAACATTGAAACTTCTTTGACCATCTTTTTCTGTCACAAACACTTTATCCTTGCCTATAACGTGTGAGCCGCAAGCTATACCTTGGCATTTCACTTACTGACCTTGACTGAAATGTTGGTTCTACTTTCCAAAAACAGGAACAAGGGGGATTTTTTTTTCAAATTACATTTTAAAGTAGGGAACCAAGATGTTCTAAATCTGTTTGTTTTAACATGCTCCATTGAGTCGATATTATGTATTACAATAAGGCTGATTATGACATACTATGATGCATATGATGTATTGTAATAACGTATCTAATTTCATCTACATACATGTAGAGAATGTTCTATGAGCCAAATATATTTATTATGTGACTCCAAGAATTTTATCTGCAAGGCATAGCATACATGTATACAAGAGAAATTTGATTACCACAACTATTAAATGTTTTAAATGAATAAATAGATTATGGATTGTATGTTGCCTTCTTTCTTCCATTAGGACAAGTGATGTCGTATACAACACATTTATGTTTGAATACTGCCTATTTTTGGTCACCCACACTTCTTAAGGGTGCCCATACCCCTTGAAGGAGGAATTTTACAACGTGTTTGCCAATGGGAAATTTTAATGACAGTTGAGTGATACAAATCAGCACAGCTCAAACATACTTGTTTGTATTCTGGATAAAAATAATCTATGATCAGGGGTTACTCAATCTTTTATACTTGTTGTTGTTAAAACCTTATAGTCATCTGATTCAGTATGTGTTTATACTCCCCGAAAAAAAAATTAGGGGAGCATATAGATGTCGTCTTGTCTATCTGTCCTAACTCATTTCTAATAACTTGTTCATGTAAATATGGTCATATTTCATACAATTACAGATCAAGGGTTTGGGGACAAGTCATACTTCACATAAGGTGAAAGTGAAGTAAAAAAAGTTAGGATAGCATATGGAATCTTATTTCCATCGAGTTTCCAAGGTACTAGTATAAATAATTTGGGCTGCCCTATTGTAATCCATGCTCTCCGTCTGTCAGCAAAAAAAAAAAAACAAAAAAAAAAAAACACAAAAAAAAAGAAAAAAAAAATAACAAAAGAAGAAAACAAAGGAAAAACAACCAAACGAACAAAAAACAATAATTCATTGGCTGTAACTTCTCCATTAAGTGTAGAAATTGCAAATCTGGCTCGTATGTATCTTTTGAGAAGATTTTTTTATTTGTACCAAGTTTTTTTTATAATATAACCATATCTTTTGGCACCCTTTTGAAAAATTCTAACATTGGGTCATTACTTCTTTCATATCTGGCAAAAGTGTACTTTGAGACAAGACTACTAGTATGTGAATTAATATTTAACGTATGATAGACAATGAGTTCAATCATTGTTTAAATATTCAAGTTACATTTATTTAAAGAGCCTAAATGCTGCAGTTCAGCATTCCAAAACATCATTAAGGTAGTGTCATTTTGCACTTTATTACTCTGTCGATAACGTTTGCCGTTGCATATTGATATTATCATTGGTATAATTACACACCTGGTTGTAAGCGTACCCGTAATGTATTCCTTGGAAACTGATATCAAAGGTACAAGAAGATCCAATTTCTCTCCTATCTACATTAGTAAACGTACTTTAACGTATGCATATAGTGCCTATATGTCTCAGCCGATCAGATATGATAAAGCGTTTTTTTTTTCGTTTACTAGGACAAGCTACCGCAGTAGAGGTATATTTCACTTTCCTTCAGATTTATCAGAAACCAATATTTCTTGACTGTTGTAATCCGTTTTAAACCGGTTTTTTGTACTGATAATACATAATAGTACTCCAATTTATGATTTTTATCAATCGCGGTTATATCACGGTTACACTGTTATCAATAAACACAATTGCGGATTAAACAAGCCCTTATAATACATCCTATGTTTTTACAGGGGATGTGAACGGCCTGCAGGGGAGTCTTACTGATATATGAAACCTGATCCTTCTTGTTCATACAGGGGTCTATGCTTGCCGATATCTCATTTTTTCCTCGTATAATATATAACCTTATTCACTACTGCTGGGAATCTTAGCATTTATATGATGTTTAGCAGCTAGACCGTGCCAGTGTAAAAGATTTCATATTCAAACCTCGCAATCAAGTCACGTGTCAAAAATGTCATATAAAAAAGGAAACATAATAATAACTTCTTTCCTAGTGTTTGCTAAGCATACTGTAATATATGTACGTCCTTAGAACAATATTTAGGAGTTGTCATGGCGTGACCTTATATGCGGCATGCCTTGTATAATGTTAGAGCTTCCTAGAGTAGAGGATATGATATTCAAACCTCGCGATCAAGTCATGTGTCAAAAGATTCATATAAGAAGAAAACAAAGTAATAATTTCATTTCCGGTGTTTGCTAAGTTATAATATACCTACGTCCTTAAAACAAAATCTTGGGAGTTGTCTCCATGGCGTGACGCTATAGGCGGCATACATTGTAAGCTAGGTTAGGCCGTCGTGCGGTTTATGTAGGATATATATTTCATATATCCACATCGGTAGAGGTTTTATGATGTAAGAGGATGTGATATCCCACTTCGGAATCAAGTCATATGTCACACATAAAATCAAGAATTGTTTCCTTCAATATTAGGTAGGGAATTTAATTATTAAAATTTGCTTTGAATCAATTACCATTGTCCCTTTTTGGAAATCTCATTCGAAACAATAATAAGAAATGACAAATGTACGAAAACAGTAATGAAAATATCCCAGTTTAGAAAAATTACTTCAAAGTGACGAAATGGAAATACAAGGGTCTACGAGTAAAGTACTAACGATATTTCAACGAAAGAAATGCATTTGAAATTTTATGCAACTGCTACACGACAGATATGAAAATGACAGACAAAGCAACACTGTAAATAAACATGTAACATATGTATATCTGTCGAATTTGAACAGCTGTCATTCAGATGTTGAACTTTCTTATCGATAACATTTTTGTGGTGTTTGGAGGTAAGGTTTTTCAACAAATTGTCGGCATTCCAATGGGCACTAACTGTGCCCCGCTTCTGGCTGACATATTCCTTTATTCATACGAAGCTGAGTTCATTCAGTCTTTGCTTTCGCAAGGAAAAAAAAATTGGCTCTTGGCTTCAATTTTACTTACAGATATATAGATGACTTGCTTTCAATTAATAATCCTTCATTCGCGGATTACCTTAGCATCATCTATCCAAGTGAACTGGAGGTCAAAGAAACCACAGAAACTAGTAATTCTACTTCGTATTTAGATATTATGTTGTCTTTCGACATTAATGGTCAATTGAACACCTCACTCTATGACAAACGTGACGATTTCAATTTCGCTATCACAAACTTTCCTTTCATAAGTAGCAACATTCCATCATCGCCCGCATACGGTGTATTCATATCTCAGTTAATACGTTATTCCAGAGCATGTTCAAATTACAATGACTTTGTTCTGAGGGCTAGGCGACTTTCAGTTAAGCTGCTCAACCAGGGTTATATATATGCTAGACTAGCATCGTCACTGAGGAAGTTCTACGGTCGTTACGAGACTCTTATTACTCCATATGATATCTCGTTATCCAGACTTTTAAATGATATTCTGGACTGAGACCGATTCCGATCACTTTACACATATTTGACACCTTCTATACTAGAAGGTTACCTACTTCGACTTCTCCATATATAGATACATATGGAATTCACACAATTTGACTCTTTCTACGGGGTATATGTGACGGGTGTTGCTAGCAAGCAGGAGATGCTCACTCTCCCCGGGCACCTGATCTCACTCCATCACAGGGGTTCACATATGCTCTTCAAGTAGACATATTTTGTTATTTTCCATTTGTTTTTCATTTTCACTGATTTTGTATGTCCTATGGTTTCATGATTTTTGGACTTGTGGTTTGGATTTATCCATCATCTTTACATTCTAAACTCGAGTGAAAAATCGAAATAGCAGTCACTGTCATGAGGATGGGAAATTTGACACTCATAAATCATTTATCTTACTCTATAATTCAGATAAATGTCTGATCAAACATATTTAGAAAAGAGAATTAAACACTGCAATGAAAAGGGCATTGGGCAAGTAAAAATAGAACAAGGAATATAGTGTTATTCAACATCGGTCATTACTACAAAAAGGATGGGATGGCATAGAAGAAATTCAATACTTCAATACTGATGATGATACTAGTGTGAACGGTAATATAAATATACCATAGGGTGATTATACTAGTCTGGACGGTAATATAAATATACCATAGGATGATGACACTAGTGTGGACGGTAATATAAATATACCATAGAATGAAGACACTAGTCTGGGCGGTAATATAAATATACTATAGGGTGATTACACTAGTTTTGGCGGTAATATGAATATACCATAGGGTGAGACACTAATCTGGACGGTAATATAAATATAGCAGACAGTGATGACACTAGTCTGGACGGTAATATAAATATACCATAGGGTGATTATACTGGTCTGGACGGTAATATAAATATACCATAGGATGATAACACTCGTCTGGACCGTAATATAAATATACCATAAGATGCTTACACTAGTCTGCACGGTAATATTAATATACCATAGGGTGATGACACTAGTCTGGACAGTAATATAAATATACCATAGGGTGATTACACTAGTCTGGACGGTAATATAAATATACCATAGGGTGATTATAATAGTCTGGAGGGTAATATAAATATACCATAGGATGATGACACTAGTCTGGACGGTAATATATATATACCATAGGGTGATGACACTAGTCTGGACCGCAATATAAATATGCCATAGGGTGATTAGACTAGTCTGCACGGTGATATAGATATACCATAGGATGATGACACTAGTGTGGACGGTAATATAAATATACTATAGGGTGATTATACTAGTCTCGACGGTAGTATAAATATACTATAGGATGATTATACTATTCTCGACGGTAATATGAATATACCATAGGGTGATGACATTAGTCTGGATGGTAATATAAATATAGCAGACGGTGATGTCACTAGTCTGGACGGTAATATAAATATACCATAGGGTGATTATACTGGTCTGTACGGTCATATAAATATACCATAGGATGCTCACACTAGTCTGGACGGTAATATAAATATACCATAGGGTGATAACACTAGTCTGGACGGTAATATAAATATAGCACGTGTCAAAATTTTCAAATTAATACAAATAATAATAATAATAAATTTTGGGGGTTGTCTGCATGCCGTGTTGTTATATGTGGCATGCTTTTTTACCTACGTATACAAAGCCGTCGTGCGGTTTATATAGGCTATATATTTCATATATGCACATCCGTAAAGGTGCTATGATTTAGAGGGTGCGATATCCTATTTCGGAACCAAATCACATGTCACACAAGAATCGTTTCCTTTGATATTAGGTAGCAAATTTAGTTAATTATTATGGAGAGCTTCATGGAACATTTTTGCTTTGAACCAATTACCCACATCGAAGTGACAAAATGGAATTTCAGGTTTCAACCAGTAAAGTATTAACGATATTTCAACGAAAGAAATACATTTCAATCTTAATGAAATGGCTACACGGCAGATATGAAAATAACAGACAAAGGGAAATCGCAATTAAACATGTTACATACGTATATCTGTCGAATTTTTAAACTCTAATTTTCTAGAATAAAACCGTCAGACGTAAAGGTTATTCTGTCTGACTTATTAGCTTGATGGAATTTTTGGAAAAAAACATGGCGTTAATAATCGAAGTAAGAGTATATCATTTAGATAAATATTAGATAAATCCTATTTCGAAAAGAGAATTTCAATTCGCAAATTGTGCACGAATGAAAATGGCATACCGCCGTTAGTACTTGTAAAATAATAACAAGGAGTCAACGGATTTAACTATAGTGTCATTCAACGTTGGTCATTACTGCAAAAGGATGGAATCACAAAGCAGAAATTGAATACTTTGCAAGATTTTTAGGAGAAAATGATCTTTAAACTTGTTACTGTTATGTATAAATTTTGCCATAGAGCAATGAAAGTAGTCTGGACCATAATATAAATATGATTCTCTTTTGTTTTAAAAACTAAACTTTCCAGTGGTGGGACATTTTTAAAACAATTATATCGTATAGTGTAGGACACGCGTATTCCCCTTACCACGAGTTTGGCATTTACGTCGGCCTTGGCATCGATCAGCATCCTCACTATATCACTGTGACCATTATATGTCGCCGCGTGGAGTGGAGTGGCCTGGTTCTACAATGACAAAAATACGAAAGAAAGTATACCATGACATTTTGATTAAAGGAATTGTACAATTCCACCATGTTATAGTACTAAATGGAGTTTACTACTCAATTCAGCAAAGCTCAAATTCTTCACGAAAAAATAAATTGATGCCTCCGGAGGCAACAAAGTCCAAAGTGTTAGCTTGAAGGTCATTTTCAAGGTCAAAATATCATCGAATTCGGTATTATTTGCACGGGCTTCAATAGTTGAGTACACATGTGATATATGAAGTCACTATCACGCATGGTTCAAAGGCTATGACTAATAGCGAAAGACAGACCCACAGACAGGCAGGACAGAAAGAATATGCCCCAAATCTATCGATCAGGGGGTGTAAACTGCACGGTTGTATGCTTACCAATCTGTCACATGCTGGAACTGCTATTAATAATGCAATAATTTCATTGAAATACCGTGCAATGATAAGACAAGGTATGAATTAATACTTTTAGAAAGATGAGGAGGAGTTCGCTGATGCATAGATTGCTGTCAATAAGAGTGTGTGAATTCTGTAATAAGGTCCAGGTATGTCCAATTGTTAATAGAAGAGAAAATAAATTAAACATATATCGTTTTCCTTTGGACGATGTTTTGAAGTAAAATTAATTTTACTGATACGTTGTTTCTTTTCTGACTTATGTTTGTAAAAATCACAGTATCTTAACGTGAATTTTGAAGTTAAACTAAAAAAATGACATAATAAAAAAATCCCCAAAAACAAGAGAGAGAGAGAGAGAGAGAGAGAGAGAGAGAGAGAGAGAGAGAAAGAGATAGAGATCATAACATTTACACTAGGACTTTCAAACTTGGTACACTTATTTATTAACCCTATTTTCAGTAAAACAAAGTTAAAGGTCAATGCCATTTTGGGGTAAAAATAGCAATTTTTTTAGAAAGCACCTCGTGAATACGATACAGAGGAAACTGTTAATGCTAGAACTTGTAAACTTTGCTTCACTAAATTGTTACGACAGGAGGACCCTATTAGTTTTCATTGATATTTGCAATGTCAAGGTCTTAATGCTTACATGTATGATTAGTAATTTTTTGTCTGGGCCACACTTTTTTTATCCCTTTATTGTTGCATAATGAGTGATTTGGTAGATCTTGAACCAAGGTCACATCTGCAAGGTCAAAGTCACAATGTATATGGTGGGTAAAGTTTTCTTTGGCCCTTAAATTTTCAGCCGTTGCATTGATATAAAATTTCACAGAATTTTTCCCAAAGACTCCGGTCGGTTAATTCCTTGTCTGGGCCATTACTTCTTTCCCTTTGCATGGATTTCAAAAACATTTCACAGAATTGCTGCCCTTGATAAAAGGGTGAGTCATGACCTTGAATGAAGACCATATATTCTGTATCTGCAAGGTCAAGGTTACAGTGCATATGATAGATAAATAGGTAATGCATCGACCAAGCAATAACTTTTTATCCCTCGCATGAATTTGAATATGTTTGTAAAAATCACGGCATCATAACGTGAATTTTGAAGCTAAACTAAAAAAAATGACAAAATGAAAAAAAATCCCCAAAAACAAGAGAGAGAGAGAGAGAGAGAGAGAAAGAGAAAGAGATAGAGATCATAACATTTATACTAGGACTTTCAAACTTGATACACTTATTTATTAACCCTATTTTCAGTAAAACAAAGTTAAAGGTCAATGCCATTTTGGGGTAAAAATAGCAATTTTTTTAGAAAGCACCTCGTGAATACGATACAGAGGAAACTGTTAATGCTAGAACTTGTAAACTTTGCTTGTAAACGCCGTAGAAAGAGTCAAATCGTGTGAATTCCATATGTATTTATATATGGGGAAGTCGAAGTAGGTAACCTTCTAGTATAGAAGGTGTCAAATCTGTGTAAACTGATCGGAACAGTGTAGAAATTACTCGATATAATAAGTCATTAAAAGAAAATACTAATGTATTTATTTTAGGAAACCCAAGAGGTTTGTTTTTCATGAACACCGTCAGTTTTGTTAGGGGAAATAGGCACTATTTAACGGATTTATTTTTCATTTGGAATTCCTCGTTCCTTTTTGTACATACATTGTTATCCCATCATAGAGACCAGAGCTCTTGTTGGGAGCCACTCTATGACGTTATGGAATCTTTACATTTAGCATTGTATTGTTGTTGGCATTTTGGGAAACTTAGATAGCAGCTAATGAGGAAAATGGTGGTCAGTATGAATTTCGTCAGATTGTATCAATAACATTTCAAATATCGGACTAAATAGGCTTAATTATATTTGGAGAATTGGTATGAGTCTTACTTACATATATAACTATAAAAGGAGAATGCAAATAAATTCAAATGCGCCGCTGTCATATACAATTCCGAGTCGGAGCAAACATTTCGATTTTTCCGCGAACTTTACGCCAGTAAATCCTACTCCCTTGCCATATTAATTTTCGGAACAACGCTTATTTTCATACTGGATTTCTCTAAAACTGCGATAAAACGATTAGTAATTGCAATTCAATGTCATCTGAAATAAATTTTAATCGTGGTTCCATCTTGATTCAGGTCAGTTTGATGAGTGTATGGTGTTCACATATTTGTAATAAGGTTTGGGAGCAAGACACTACAACTTTTAGAATGGAAATTCACGGAGCTGCGGAATTAAAATAAACCTATCCATGAAAACATTGACAAAGGGAAGGATTATCCTACATCATCGAGATGGAAGTGCGTAAACAATGGCTTCTGTGTAGTGCTGACCAATCGCATTGTTGCTTTTCGTCATCATAGACTTACTTGCCTAACAACCATTATCTTGTAAACCATAGACTAAATCATGGTTACCTTGCAGTGGGATACTACAATCTCATTATACGCGATTCTTTAATGGAGCAGGGATCGGCTGTATTAATACAGAAAAGCGAAAAAAAAAAATTGATGTGTACAAAAAAGTCGCAGACACAAATTACAAGGAGTCCATCCAAGAATCACTTCCAGAGAGAATATGCATATATGAGGAACTCGATGGAATAAACATTTCACCATATGCGTGTAATGGGTGGCGACAAAAATGCGAAAGGAACGAACTTGGTGGCTATCTGAGAACAATACTACAAGGTAATCGAGTACCTGATGTGCAGGCTCAGGACAAAGTATTGCGGCCTCAGCAAAGAAATCAGATTCTTAGCGACAAGGATGTCTCTATCAAAGTGCATGCATTTTAAAATAATTTGTGGCACACTGTGAAATGGCTGGAAAAAATCAGCAAGTATTTCGATGGGTTCCGAGAGCAGAGGACACATATAGCGAAGAAATATTCGAAAAAAGAAAAAAACATCGCAACCCATATACATTCGTCCGTTCAGAATTATCAGCATAATCCTGAAAAAAAAATTACGAAAGAGGCTTGAATCGATTGTGTCTCCCTACTCCAATGTCCACACTAGTAGTCATTCTACATTAAGGTGTAGACTAAATTATGAACCCCAAAGGCCACTAATTTTGACGAGCATGGCAAAACAGACAGAGAGACAGAGAGAGAGAAAGAGATACAGACCATAAAATTTACACTAGGACTTTCAAACTTGGTACACTTATTTATAAACCCTATTTTCAATAAAAAAAAGTTAAAGGTCAATGCCATTTTGGGGTAAAAATAGCCATTTTCTTTAGAAAGCACCTCGTAAATAAGATACAGAGGAAACTGTTAATGCTAGAACTTGTAAACTTTGCTTCACGCAATTGTTACGACAGGAGGACCCTATCAAATTCCATTGATATTTGCAATGTCAAGGTCTCAATGCATATCATGAGTAATTTTTTGTCTGGGCCACACTTTTTGTATCCTTTTATTCTTGCATAATGAGTTATTTGGTAGGTCATGATCTTGGGCCATCTCATAGTCACATCTGCAAGGTCTAGGTCACAATGTATAAGATGGGTAAAGTTTTCTTTGGCCCTTAAATTTTCAGCCCTTGCATTGATATAAAGTTTCACAGAATTTTTCCCCAGGACTCCGGTCGGGTAATTCCTTGTCTGGGCCATTCCTTCTTTCCCTTTTCATGGCTTTCAAAACATTTCACAGAATTACTGCCCCTGATAAAAGGGTGAGTCATGACCTTGAATGAAGACCATACATTCTGTACCTGCAAGGTCAAGGTTGCAGTGCATATGATAGATAAATAGGTAAATCTTTGATCAGGCAATAACTTTTTACCCCTTGAATGGATTTGAATATTTCTCAGAATTGTGTTCCAATTCCACAGGGTGTCGTGATGTGGTCATATCTGAAAGACCAAGGTCACAGCGCTAATGTATGGCAAATCAATGTCTTAGTCATAACTTTTTACTGCCTGGATGGATTTGAATAATATTAACTGAATTGTTGCCATGGATACAAGTGTGTGTCTTGACCTTGAACCGTGATCATAACTACCAGGAGAAGGTACTTATGTATGGTAAATCGTTGTCCAGGCCTTAACTTTTTACTGTCTGCATTAGGTTGAATAATATTTCACAGAATTGTTGCCCATGTCCCATAGGTGTCATGACTTTGAACCAAGAATACATTTTATTATTAGAATTCAGGGTGTGTGAAACTACATTTCAAGTCCTAAAGACATTTGTTTTACAGTAATATCAGTTCCTATACACTGTTCATATCAGTTCCTGAAGACCAGTATGATTTTCTATAGGCATTGTCTATTGGCCTCTTTTAATTTCTTACACTAAGAATTATCCTGCGAAAGTTTTGCCTCTTTAATAAAATTTAGTATAAAATTACTGGGACTATTTGAATGCCCTAATAACTGGGGAAGAAAATTTTTTCCAGACGTTCATGTGACCAGTATGAAAATTAAGCGATGGGCGTATTATGCAACATAAGGCATTGCTTTTGTTCTACTGGCTGACCAAGGGCAGTATTAGATCGTCCTTCCAAACTTGTATCACCTTTCTGTTTTCCATACTTTTTCCTGTCGTTTTTGCAGATGTTAAATTTTGAGTGAAGATCAGTAAGTTACTAAGCACCTTGGAGCTTTTTCTCTATTTGATTTTATGCTATTAGATTATTACATTTCTTGGTCTGCATGATGTATTACATTAATATCTATCATGACATATTATGATCCATTGTGTCAATATTCTCAATGATAGTAAAGATGATTATTACATTCCATGGTTCACTCTGTACTGCATTAAGTTTTTTTTTGTTCCCTGCTTTTCATTGAAATTTTGAGAACATTGACACTTGTTTGTCCATCCTTTTCTGTCACAAACACTTTATCCTTGCCTATAACCTGTGAGCCGCAAGCTACACCTTGGCATTTCACTTACTGACCTTGACTGAGATGTTGGATCTACTTTCCAAAAACAGAAACAAAGGGGATTTTTTTTCAAATTACATTTTAAAGTAGGGAACCAAGATGTTCTTACGCTGTTTGTTTTAACATGGTCCATTGAGTCGATATTATGTATTACAATAAGGCTGATTATGACATACCATGATCGATATGATATATTGTAATAGCGTATCTAACTTCACCTACATACAAAATGTAGAGAATGTTCTATGAGCCCAATATATTTATTATGTGACTCCAAGAATTTTATCTGCAAGGCATAGCATACATGTATACATGAGAAATGTGATTACCACATTAAATGTTTTTAATGAATAAACAGATTATTGATTGTATGTTGCCTTCTTTCTTCCATTAGGACAAGTGATGTCGTATACAACACATTTATGTTTGAATACTGCCTATTTTTGGTCACCCACACTTCTTAAGAGTGCCCATACTCATTGAAGGAGGAATGTTACAGCGTTTTTGCCAATGGGAAACTTTAATGACAGTTGAGTGATACAAATCAGCACAGCTCAAACATACTTGTTTGTAATCTGGATGAAAAAAACTATGATCAGGGGTTACTCAATCTTTTCTGCTTATTGTTGTTAAAACCTTATAGTCATCTGATTCAGTATGTGTTTATACTCCCCGAAAAAAAAAAACATTAGGGGAACATATAAATGTCGTCTTGTCTATCGGTCCTAACTCATTTCTAATAACTTGTTCATGTAAATATGGTCATATTTCATACAATTATACTACAGATCAAGGGCTTGGAGACAAGTCATACTTCACATAAGGTAAAAGTCAAGTGAAAAATGTTAGGATAGCATATGGAATCTTATCTCCATCGCGTTTCCAAGGTACTAGTATAAATAATTTGGGCTGCCCTATTGTAATCCATGCTCTCCGTCTGTCAGCAAAAAAAAAAAAAAAAAAAAGAAAAGAAAAAATAACAAAACAAGAAAACAAAGGAAAAACAACCCAACGAACAAAAAACAATAATTCATTGGCTGTAACTTCTCCATTAAGAGTAGAAAATTCAAATCTGTATCTTTTGAGAAGATTTTTCTACTTGTACCAAATTTTTTTTATAATATAACCATATCTTTTCGCACCCTTTTGAAAAAATTTAACATTGGGTCATTACTTCTTTACCATTCTTTTCATATCTGGCATAAGTGTACTTTGAGACAGGACTACTAGTATGTCAATTAATAGTTAACGTATGAAAGACAATGAGTTTAATCATTGTTTAAATATCCAAGTTACATTTATTTAAAGATCCTAAATGCTGCAGTTCAGCATTCCAAAACATCATTAAAGTAGTGTCATTTTGCACTTTATTACTCTGTCGATAACGTTTGCCGTTGCATATTGATATTATCATTGGTATAATTACACACCTGGTTGTAAGCGTACACGTAATGTATTCCTTGGAACCTGATATTAAAGGTACAAGAAGATCCAATTTCTCTCCTATCTACATTAGTAAACGCACTTTAACGTATGCATATAGTGCCTATATGTCTCAGGCGATCAGATATGATAAAAGTTTTTTTTTTCGTTTACCTGGACAAGCTACCGCAGTAGAGGTATATTTCACTTTTCTTTAGATTTATCAGAAACCAATATTTCTTGACTGTTGTAATCCGTTTTAAACCGGTTTTTTGTACTGATAATACATAATAGTACTCCAATTTACCTCTGATTTTCATCAATCGCGGTCATATCACGGTCACACTGTTATCGATAAACACAATTGCGGATTAAACAAGCCCTTATAATACATCCTATGATTTCATAGCGGATGTGAACGGCCTGCAGGGGAGTCTTACTGATTGATGACACCTAAACCTTCTTATTCCGACAGGGGTCTGTGCTTGCCGATATCTCTTTTTTTTTCTCGTATAATAAACTTATTCACTACTGCGGTGTATCTTAGCATTTATATGATGAAAAAAAAAAACCATTGTACGAAAACCGTAATACAAATATACCAGTTTAGAAAAATCACTTCAAAGTGACAAAATGGAAATTCATGTGTCTACGAGTAAAGTACTAACGATATTTCAACGAAAGAAATGCATTTCAAATTTTATGCAATGAGTACACGACAGATATGAAAATGACAGGCAAAGCAACACTGTTAATAAACATGTAACATATGTATATCTGTCGAATTTCTAAACTCGAGTGAAAAATCGAAATAGCAGTCACTCTCATGAGGATGGGAAATTTAACACTCATTTATCATTTATGTGATTCTAATAATTCAGATAAATGTCTTATCAAACATATTTAGAAAAGAGAATTAAACATTGCAATGAAAATGGCATAGATCCATTAGGGCTTGTAAAAAATCAAAACAAGGAATATAGTGTTATTCAATATTGGTCATTATTGCAAAAAGGATGGGATGGCAAAGACGAAATTCAATACTGCAAGTCATTTTTAAGTTTTGGTAAATGATCTTTTAACTTCTTTCTGTTTTATAGAAAGTTTACCTTACGATGACGACAGTAGCCTGGACGGTAATATAAATATACCATAGGGTGATTACACTAATGTTGACTGTAATATAAATATACCATAGTATGATGGCACAAGTCGGGACGGTAATATAAATATACTATAGGGTGATGACACTAGTCTGGACGGTAACAGAAATATACCATAGGGTGATGACACTAGTCTGGACGGTAATATAGATTTACTATAGGGTGATGACACTAGTCTGGACGGTAATATAAATATACCATAAGGTGATTACACTAGTCTGGGTGATAATATAAATATACCATAGGGTGATTACACTAATCTGGACGGTAATATAAATATACCATAGTGTGATGACACTAGTCTGGACGGTAATATAAATATAGCATAGTGTGATTACACTAGTCTGGGCGTAATATAAATATACCATAGGGTGATGCCAGTAGTCTGGACGGTCATATAAATATTACAGAGCATGGCAACACTAGTCTGCACGGTAATATAAATATGCCATTGAGTGATGACTATGGCCTGGACGGTAATATAAATATCCCAAGGAATGATGACTCTAGTCTGGACGATAATAAAATAGACCGTAGGGTTATGACACTAGGCTGGACTGTGTGATTCTACAATCAGAAAGATATGAAAGACATTCACCAGCAGCACATGCGTGTGATAATATGCTACCAGAACGCGCTTGAAAACGAACCGTAAAGATGAAACGAAAATAACCAAATTATTCGCTTACGGAATCTGAAATTCATCCACTCACTAAAAGTTTGAAAATTATACCTGATAGGACTAGAATTAACATGACTAAACTTCTAGCTGATCTTGCCGAATGGGATAGAGAGATGCCACTGCGCGAGTTATTATTTTTTTTTTTCGACAAGAACTTAAATAGTAATGGGGTAGAACAAAAATTGGTAGAAAAAAAGAAGAGCTACTTTACACCAAGGCATGGGAGATATTAATGGTTAGATATGTATATTGACCTTTTCAGGAAGCTAACTAACAGAATGTACAAGGACAAGGTAATTACCAACGACTTTAACAATACCTCATTCCAAGGTTCCGACATCCCGTAAACTTAAGGGAAATCCAAAAATTCATAAAAAGACGCGCCACTTAGAACGACTTTTAGCGGGTTTAATACACACGGAGAGGATAGCCGAGGTCACGGAGTACGAGTTAGATAATTTTGTTACCAGCTGCCCTACGTATGTAAAAGATACTGCAGATTTTATTTATAAGCTTAAAAACATTGATTCCTGTGTCCCACGAAACGCGATTTTATTTTGTTTTGGCTTTTATAAACTTTACCCATCTTTCCGCAGAAAAGAAGGAATGAAACTAGGACTAACCTCTTAATACCGACAGCATACGCGATCAAAATGGTGGATTTCAACGACTTGAGTTTAGGCAACAAAAATTATAAGCAGATGAGGGAATCGCGATTGGATTGAGACCTGGTAGAAAATTTGGTGAATTGATGGTGCAAATAAGGTGAAATTTCCATTGTCCTTCCTATTAAAATCTTATTAGAAAAACACGAGTTACAGCATTATATACAGTGCGTTCACTCATAAATATATTCACTTTGAATTGACCATAAAGTACAATTGCCCATATTCTTTCCTCTGGATTTCAGACCCTTACGCACAGACTATGGTTGACTTATCTAGATGTTTCCTAACACATTTTTGATACAAGCATATCAAACAATTGGTGTCGAATCTTTTATAAAACTTATTGATCATTTTTTCTCTATTTGAAGTATTATTGGTTAGGTTTAAAATGTTTGTTATCTGATTGTGCTGCTTTTTTATTTTTGTATTATTGCTTATTTATTCACTACTCTTTTTACATTTACATGTTATTTCTATATGCATTTCCGTAGGGACTATTCTCGTACAAGTGTGTTAGATGTCTTATATCCCTTCTTTGATATAATTTTCCAAAATCCGGTGAGGTGTATTTACTTCAAATACGAAATTTATCCTTATTGATATGCCTACTGATTTATTAAATTCACCGAGTTTCAAAGAAAACAGTACTTAATTCGTATTCCCCATAAATCTGAATACTTCATATCATTTGAGTTTGTAAAATTTATGAGAAAGGGCGTTTTCTAGTTAAATGAAATATTGTCAGCATATAACTAGCAGCCATCTGAACTCATTTTTTCACTTCGATACGATATATATATAAGAAATTTGATTGGCTGTTGAAAGCATATTATAGCTTCATAAATTGGTTTGGTTTGGTCGGTTGCTATGAATAACCGTCAATGCGAATATTTTCCTCCGCTCTTGTTTCATTTTCTTCTGCAGTTTAAAATAGAATTTAATTCTAGTCTTTTCTAAATAAGTGCTTAAGTCAAAGAAACAAATTCATTTTCAAGTAATCCTCATTATACTGTAAAAGAATCAACAGGTTGCTGACGTTGAGAAGAAATAATAATAACATATATCGCAGAATTCTCCTACACTTCCACAGGGAAGCGCACTGAATATATTAAGTATAATAACAACACCCGTAACGAATTTTCGGCTACTAAACCTTTGTCAAGTCTTAGCTATGTTTAGATTTTTGTGAAATATAATCTTTTTTTCTAACTTGAAAGTTGTATCTTCAGTTAATTTTCAAATGTATTTAGGATTTTATTGGTATCTTAGATACCTCATTATATA
This sequence comes from Pteria penguin, assembly GCA_035048485.1. Taxonomy (NCBI): domain Eukaryota; kingdom Metazoa; phylum Mollusca; class Bivalvia; order Pterioida; family Pteriidae; genus Pteria; species Pteria penguin. The sequence continues at coordinate 64,175,659 of CM068584.1, forward strand.
AATGTTATATTATGTTTCCTTTATATTTAATTATACCAAATGCATATATATATATATTGACTATTACCATACAGTACTATGGAGTAATGTTTTAACACAATGCAAATGTAGAGGTCCGTATTTTTTCAAATATGTAATAAATTACTGACTTTTGTTATGAATATAAGCGTTATATATCTCTTAGTTAAACTTTTGTAGACACTATTTGTTGATGTATTATTGCAAACCCCGTCGGGGGTTTGCATATTACGTTGTTGTCTAATCTGGAAATGCGCATGTGCGACATGATTATGCTGCATGCTGGGAAAACATAGCCTCCAAAAAGTAGTTGCTTTACTTTACGAGGTCAGACAGTATAAGTTTTGTATTGTCCATGACATCGATATTTCTAATGCGCTTAAAAGGAAAAGCAACGAAGAACAATACCTTTGCTTTCAAAGGAAATGCTCATTACTAAATCAATGTTACAGTTGAGCGTTCCAAACGATTAGTATTTACCGTACTTTCAAACGCAGAGAAGAGTATATGAGGATAGAGCTTTTAATAACTTAGGATGTTCGAAATGTCTAAACAGCGACATCCCGACGAATATGGTCAGCTTTTCCCAACCCAAGTCTAAACATAAATAAACATTAGAAAGGACGTATTAACTATTATTTAGACAACAAGCTAGCTTACATCATACAAAAGGGTCTTCATTTTCTATAGCGAAGTGTATAGTCTGTATCAGTCTCTGGTATTCAAGGAAAGGATTTTTCATTAATCACTATTAAAGGTTGTCTGAGAAATTGTTGCTGTTTCGTCTTCCTGTGCAAATGATAAAATTTTATTCTTACGACCCAGATATTATCGCTAAGACCATAGGTCTTGTACTGGGTCCCTCTACAACCCAATACAGACTTTTACTTAAGCGTTACACGCTGACTAAAAGGGCGGCGGGAACACTATGACAGACCTTGTCTAAAACTTTTTAGAAGAGACAAGGTCGTGATCCGAGCTCCCTCTGACTGTTAGTCGGGACTCTTAGTGATCAAGGATCGCTTACAGACGGGCAGAGCAGGGTTTACTTATGTTGATGTCGCCTTACATATTCTGATAACAACATATGATATTATAAACGTTTCGCGTATAAAACTGTTTATGACCTTTCGTTTTAAGAATCCTGTTAAACTTTGTTCTATTTATGGAAGATTTTTAAAATGTTTATCATTTCATTGTCCTGCTTTTGCGGTGAGAGAGAAGATGGGTTAGACGCTTCAACTGATTGTCCTAAGTCGATATTGTAACTGCAACGCAATGGACTATTCTTGTAATGTCGTTTTTTTCTGCATATTTCACTATTATCATGTTTTGTGTGCACGTACTTGGTGATTTGTGTCATACAGCTTTGTCAGATGTATTCTCTTTTTTATCATACTTCGAACAGAGACATAGACTACATTGAGAGATTGGAAAGTAGCCATTACTTCTGGAATCATGCAGCAAATTTTGTTATGCGAATTAGGTTTCGCCACGGTTAGCGGTTCTTTTACTGTTTTAATACAATGATTTGACGGCGCCGATAGCGGAGTGGTTAAGGCGTCTGCCTGTATATCACCCGATTAACAAGGTTTAACCCGCACTAGCACCTATAATTTTGTTTTTAGTTTTATTTCATCAAAGACAGAAACCAACTTTAGTCAAGGTCAATCCAGGTAATCCTGCTTCGGTTGACATCTGTTATTACCAGATGTTTCTTTAAGCAATTTAAAACACCATAGACTATTTATTTAAGCAATTAGCCATAAATTAGAGGCAGTCAAGAAATCATCCATTCTTAATTAGTGGTTATTCAGACATTAAGTTCTGTGAATAGCAAGATAAATCTGCCATCATTTAAACAGCAGGTGTGGTACTACGATGTCGGACATTTTACATTGAGATTATGATCTCGATTTTGATCAGATCAATTCAAGAGATAAGGATCTTCACTGCTAAGATTCTCGTGACAATAAGTATAACAAAAGCAAGGAAAATAGACTATTGCTCTATAATGATAGAAACTTGGAAATAAACTTCGACTGTGTTTTATTTTTTTCTTTTATCACATTTTGCTTTATTCACCAGTTTATGCATCTGATATGTCTATAACAGTTTATTGTCTGTATCCTATCAAACCCGTTCCAGCTGTAACTACACATTAATTTCATAATACTGATGCCATTTTCTTTGTATTTTGACACGAGGTAAAACAAATAGAGAGAGAGAGAGAGAGAAGGAAGGGGGGGGGGATTTGGTAGAGGGCTTCCACTGTCTGCTGTTCATGAAGAATTGTTTTTGGCATATATCCAGTAAAAATATTACAGTACTCAAAGGAAATGATAAAAAATCTGACTCAGTCGCATGATCCACTGTTAATAATGTAATCATTTAAAATTACATGTATGTAAATGTGCAGTTGTGACGATCAATTGATGTGATTCAACGGTTTGGAAGCCCACTTTCCAACTCACCACAAAAGCAGAATAACGAAAGGACACTCATTTAAAAATCTATAAATAATACTAAGGAGAGGGAGCAAGGATCAATAAGTTACTAAAGTGGAGAGTTCTTAAAAAACTAAAGACGTAAAGCAATGTAGAGTAAAATCAAGATAGAAATATATGAATTCATTAAAGGTTGCTCTGCCGACCTGAAAGTGAGCTAAGACCCTTGATTTGTAGGAGTCCCGACCAAAAGTCACAGAGGAGAAAGTTCATAACCATGTCTCCTCGGAAAAAAAATTCAACAAGACTCACCATATAGTTCCATCGCCCTACAACGTTCAAATAAAAGTATGTTTAAGGCTGTGGTTCGAGTCCTGTTCTGGTCATGCCGGTGTCCTCTCTTTCGGACGAGACAGTAAAAACAGAGGCCCCGTGTCATGGTATGCATGGAATGTTGAAGATCCCTCACGTTGCAAAGGTCAAAATTCGTATGCCCTGCATCAGGCAGATGCCGTCACCATATACGTGAAATATTCGTGGTGTGACGTAAAACAAAAATCTATAAATATATATATATATATATATATATATATATCTATATATCTATATATATATATATATATATATATATATATATATATAATATATATATATATATATATATATATATATATATATATATATATATATATATATATATATATATATATATATATATATATATATATATATATATACAATGACAGTGTAGGATAATCATAGCGAAGTGGTGATTTGGAACATTAAAACAAATATTAATTTGTAGTTTGTCGGACATCAGAGATACTTAGTTCACTTACCCTGTCTATGGCATTGACATCCGCATTAACCTCGATAAGTATTCTCACTATATCACTATGACCATTAAATGCTGCCATGTGGAGTGGAATGTCCTGAATCTGCCGGGAGAAAGTATGAATGAGAAAAACGAAAAATAAAGTGGAGTGGGCTTAACAGATCCTATAAGAAAAAAGATATGAATGAGAAAGAATACCAAGTTCATATGGTTCTACACATTGTGCAGGTTCCACGTACTAATTATACGAAATGGTGTTGAGTACTCGGTTAATAAAGACAAGTAAATAATTTGCGGAAAAAGTTCGCTTTTATGTATACCCAATACCATATGAAAGAACTCCTATTAATAATATAAGAGCTTTATTTTATCTGTACAATGAGACAATGAGTGTTGAATGAGACTTTCGAATAATATGAAGACTACAAATTAAAATAATAACTTGACATAATAAGCCATAAAAACAGAGTACTAATTCTTTATTTTAAGAAACCCAAGGGGTTTGTCTTCCATGAACACCGTCAGTTTTCTTGTTTAGGGGTATAAGACATTAAATAACGAATTTATTTTTCATTCAGAATACCTTGTACATTTTTGTACATTTATTGTGATCCCGTGATCATCTCAGAGACCATAACTCTAATTCAGGGCGTCTTTATAACGTTATAGCATCTTTTCATTTTGTATTTTATAGTTGTTTGCATTTTAGGAAAGTTAAAATGCCGAGATTGGAGTATAGTTGGAAGCCAATCAGGAAAATGGTGGCGAATATGAATTTCTTCATATTGTAGCATTAAGATATCAAATATCTCTCAGGCATAAATGTATTTTGAGACATCGTATGAGTCTTTCTTTCATGCAAAACATTAAAAAAAAGTCGCCTAGCCCTCAGAACAAAGTCATTGTAATTTGAACATGCTCTGGAATAATGTATTAACTGAGATATGAATACGCCGTATGCGGGCGATGATGGAATGTTGCTACTTATGAAAGGAAAGTTTGTGATAGTGAAATTGAAATCGTCATAGAGTGAGGTGTTCAGTTGACCATTAATGTCGAAAGACAACATAATATTCGAATACGAAGTAGAATTACTATTTTCTGTGGTTTTTTATCTCCAGTTCACTTGAATAGATTATTCTAAGGTAATCGGCGAATGAAAGACTATTAATTGAAAACAAGTCATCTATATATCTGTAAGTGAAATTGAAGCCAAGAGCCAATTGTTTCTTTCTTTGCAAAAGCAAAGACTGAATGAATTCAGCTTCGTATGAGTAAAGGAATATGTCAGCCAGAAGCGGGGCACAGTTAGTGCCCTTTGGAATGCCGACAATTTGTTGAAAAACTTTCTTCCAAACACCACAGAAATGTTATTAATAAGAAAGTTCAACATCTTGATGACATCTGTTTCAGTGTATTTATTTTGGGAATCAGAATTTTCCCTAACAAAGTAAGTTTTATCATGGCCTATTACTATATATTTGAATTTGCGGCTCCCGTTTTTTACTAGTAAATGCATTTTGAACAATTTCTGCTAATCTGTCTTTTAATTTTTGATGTGGGATCGTTGTGTAAAGAGTCGAAAACTCAAAAAACTTGATGGAGTGAATTTTAATAAAACTTTTGAATTTAGATGTTCTAACAACTCTTTTGAATTTTTAAGGATCCACATTTGATTAATTCCACTTCTGGAATATACTATTTCGCAATACCAATGAAGGCCAGATTTAATTTCTGATAATATTTTTGTGAGTAGCATCGATACAGATTTTGTGGAACACTTCGCGGAACCATCGAGAAAGCGTTGTTTGTGAGGATTTTTGTACATTTTTGGAATGCAGTACAAATATGAAAGTTCTAAATTTAATTTATATGTGTCAATACCAAACATATTGAGGACAGATTTATGATTTATAAAGATCAGTCTAAGAGCAGAAACTACAAATTTTAGGATGGAAATCCAGGAAGATGCCGAATTAAAATAGAACTATCCATGAAAACATTGATAAAGTAAAGAATTATCTTACATCACCAAGATGAATGAAAATGGAAGTTCGTAGACAATGGCATTATGATAGAAGAACTTCTTAATTTCTTGACGCAGTCAAATATGTACAAAAGTCTTCCAATATACAACCAAAACAGGAGAACATAAATCAGCAAACTTGTATTGTTAAGGAATCATCAATGACCAATATTGGTGACATTATGGTGGCTCACCATAAATTTTTCAATGGTAGAATTACTTTTAAATAAAAAGACTATGGATGAACATGGAATTTCTATTAGAATTCTGTTGACCGATCGCATTGTTGCGTTTGGTCATCGGAGCCTTACTTGCCTAACGACAATTATCTTGTAAACCATAGAATAAATCATGATTACCTGTGCAGTGGGATACAACCATTTGGTTGTACGCGATTTCTTAATGAAGCAGGGATCAGCTGTATTAATACAGAAAAAAATTCTTTGATTTGCACAAAAACGTCGCAGAAACAAATTATAAGAAGTCCATCCAAAATCATTTCAAGAGGAAATATGCATGTATGAGAAACTCGATGGAATAAACATCTTACCAGATGTGTGTCATGGGTGGCGAAAAAAATGTGAAACGCACGACCTTGGTGATTCTCTGAGAACAATACTACTAAGTCATCGACTGCATTTTGTAAAGGCTCAGGGCAAAGTATCGTGGCGCCATGAATTAAAATCGGAACACAGGAAACAAACCAGAATCTTAGCGACAAGGATGTGTAAACCGACCAAATAAAGGAAAATGCGCATAATAATGCTAAAAAACAAATACTCAATAATCGGATCAATTAATGGAATAGATATATTATGGAAATTTGCAATTGAGTGCAAATACCAGTTTGAAATCATGCTCTGTCTGAGGTCACGTTCTCTTTAGATACTACAGGCATTTTGTCGGTGTCACTCGTCTGTTACACAAGATGTTTTTCGGCGCTCTTTACATATTCACATATTTGTTATAAGGTATGGAACATGCAAAATCAGTCTCAGAGCAAGAAACTACAAATTTAGGATGGAAATCCAGGGAAATAAATTATACCTATCCATGAAAACATCTACACCATCAAGAAGAATGAAGATGGAAGTTTGTAGACAATGGCGTTATGATAGAGGAACTTCTTAATTTCTGGACGCAGAAAAAACATGTATATCCGTCATCCTACTTAAATCAACAAACATTTATTGCAGAGGAATCAACTATATTCAATATTATGACATTATATGGCGGCTTTCAATAAATTTTGTAATGGTAGAATTACCTTTTAATAAAAGGACTATTTTTGCTTTTGGTAATCGTAGCCTTACTTGTATAACAACCATTAACTTGTAAACCATAGAGTAAATCATGGTTACATGTGCAGTGGAATAAAACTATCTCATTGTACGCGATTATCTCAAAATGCGAAAGGCAGGACCTTGGTACAAAGTCATCGACTACATATTGGTGGCCTCATGAATAGAAATCTCAACACAGCAAATAGACCAGAATCTTAGCGACAAGGATGCGTCTATCAGAGTGCATGCATACTACAGAAATCTTGTTAAGGATAAATTTGAGAAGGATACGAATTTCAAAATGACTTGTGGCGCCCTGTTAAATTCCTGAATAGAAAATTAACAAGTATTTTGATCGATACCAAGAACAGAGGACACATAAAGAGCGAAGAAAACTCATGGCAACCCATATACATTCGTCTGTTCAGAATTATCAGCATAATCCTGAAAAAAAAAAAAAAATACGAAAGATGCTGGTATCGATTGTGTCTCACTACTCCAATGTCCACACAAGTAGTCATTCGACATTAAGGTGTAGACTAAATGAGAATTATGAACTTCCAAAGCCACTAATGTGGACCAGCATGGCAAAACAGTCATCGAAAAAGACAATTAAGGAACCGATTATTTACCAACATCTAGAGGACTATATTCAGAAAAGTGTTAACAATGTGATGCATATCTGTCAGGAAATAGAGATATCTTTCGGAGACGAACAATGCATTTTCCGATCGAGTTGCACTGGCAAGAAAACGTAGATAGACAATACTCCTCTGTATACGGACCAAATAAAGCAAACTGCGCCTAATAATGCTTAAAGCAAAAACGTGTAAACAAAACAAATATTCAATTATATATATACATAATAAGTGACTTATTTTGTGTTTTCATGCAGGAATTACTTAAAATGGCTGATGCATTTATTAGATTGATTGATGCCTGCCTGATGCATTGCAAACAAATTTAGACCTTTGCAACGTACCCACCCGAAGCAGTGAGGGATCTTTTACGTGACACGGGACCTCGGTTTTTACTGTCTCAGCCAGAACACAGGTGTGCTAAGGGCGGCAGTCGAACCCTGGACCTCACGATGATGAGCTGAGCACCTTATCCACTTGGCCACAGCGGCTTATATTTATTAGATATAATGCGCGTAAGCGCATTATACCTTATAAATGCATCGGAAATTGTAATTTATTATTGCATGAAAACACAAAATAGGACACTTATTCTAAATATATCCTCTGTTAACACCAAAATATCATACTGGAAACTTCCATTTCCTATTTATAAACCGCATAATTAATCATTCCAGAGGAAAGTTATGAATTGAAAGAAATAGCCGGTGTCCCATGACAACGTAACGTTTATCCAGAATTACATACTTTTGTCTCATGTCAAGCACTTTAGCGCAGAATGGTTGGAAATGTCGAACACTTCATTATGACGTCATAAAGGTAACAATCTGCCAAACATCGCTTTTTGTGCTTAAAAATAGATCAAGTATGGGGCGTTATGATGTCACCGATCAATGTATACACAAATAAAATACATGACTTGAAAGCTTTATCCGGGCAATTACAGTGGTTGTATATATATATATATTAGTGTCGTTTGTCGCTTTCTTGTGCTTATATATAAGAAGCACAAGTAGGAAATATAACAACAACATTCACCATTCAAAAATCTCTGATTCAACCATGGGACAATGCAAGTGGCTAAGGAATAAAAGAGGTCAAATATAAAAGCACAAGAAAGCGACAGACGATACTAAAATAAAGAAAAAAAATTGTCAAGTTTTCGAGGCGATCTGCCCCTCCCTCACTTCGTTTTCTAAATGTAAAATGACCAGGCCTTCATCCGATATCGTGGTCATAGGGGAATAGAGCGACACCTAAATGTGTTGTGGTTTGCCTTGACCCATTCATGTTTTAATATGACTAAGTGAAATAAGAGAATGCTGAGACATGAAAGTAGAATGAGAAAAGGCAAAATGAATGAGAAAACACAGAAACAAAATGAATACATAAATAAAAAGATGAAAAAGGAGGGGTGGGGAGGACTATAAGCACAGAGTCAACAGGACTGGTGTTTAATATTTTTGTTTATTTGGTAGACATCCATCAATTTGTTGAGACCATTAGGTTCTTAAGCGCAAGTTGCCAAAAGTTTTTCTTCTGTTGTCCACATAATGTTATGGTCTATGGCCACAATCATTATATCCTCCTAACAATGGTCAACCTTGTAAAAATGCTACCCACAGGACGACCTGTGGTTATTTACTCAAATGTTGAGTTTTCTGTTTTTACCTTTGTTCTTCTACATGTAATCATGCCTTTATTACGTAATGAACATACGGTTGTTTGATCCGGTAAATATCGCCCGTAATTTCATATAGAGTGTAATCTTGATGCAAATATACCGATGCACTTTTCAGACATGTTTCGCGGACTTTTGATTGTTATGCTTATGACGTCATAATCAAATGTCCGACTTGTCCAACCCTGCGTGACGTCATTACAGTCGTATTTTGCGCTAAAGTGCTTGACATTCGACGAGAGTGGATCGGTGTAATGTGATTCATAATTAACAGTACCTTCATATGTATGAGGGGACAGAATATATTTAGTAACAGGTTGAAACATATAGTTGGTAGAGTTCAATGTAAATTGTGTGTTACTGGCCAAATTAAAGTGTCCTTTTAATTGTGACTTATAAAGTTTAGGATAAAAACGGATTTTCACACTTCAGAAGTGAAACAGTTTGTTTTACACACGATCATTTATCTATTTTTATATCATAAGCTAAACTACATCAATTATTTAAGTTCGATTTCTACCGCATTTCCTCTGATAATAGCAATATTACGGAATACATGCGAAAAACTAGATTTTTAAAGCTGTTATATAAAGTGCTATTCCCTTCCGTTAATTTACATACGGATTACATAAGTATATGTAGCTGCATTACAGTCTGTAGCGAGAGGGAATTACGCACACTTAAAGCCATGGTCGTAAACTTAAATTAAACACTGTTTTATAAACAAAGGGGGGAGGATTAAGTTAATTTTATCGTTGAATTGTCGCTAATTTATGAAGAATGCAATATTGATTTGTTAACATTAATCATGAATGCTTTTAAACTCCAAAGGGTGTGAGGATTGGCTTTAAGGTCGTAAAATAACAATATTTTGGTGGAGTCTCTACAGAGGTTGCAAAAGAAATTAAATAAACACCAATTATTATGTATTATTAAAATTATTGCTAGTGATATGTATAAATATTTATTTCTTTTTTTGTATTTATTTATTTACAATTAAAAGACCATTTTCCATGGTCTTCGGCCAGCGATTTTTTTTTAATATAATTATTTCTATTTTACTTATTTTTTTATTTATTTTTTTATTTTACTCTTATTTTCGTGCGGAAAATGATTGTTCTTAATGAAAAGATATAAAGAGATAAATAATATATAGGTGAATAAATAAATAAATAGATGAAGTCCGCCGAGGAACGCTGATGGACGATGGACGAAATATACGGAAAAATAGTGTTCTTATGATAAATAAATGAATTTTAAAATGTTTTGTTCTAATCATTGTTCACGTTTTTCCTTCCAATGATGCACCTCTATGAAACAACGATGTTAAACAACATGCTACTGCTGCAGTTTGTTTATTTGTTTTTCGTTCGTTCGTTTGTTTTTCGGTTTCATCCTTCTTTCTTTCTCTAAGTCGATCAATAAAACAAGTGAAATCGCGCTCGAAAGTCCTTTGTCAATAAAATTGTTTTTGCTGAATACGTAATACATGTAATTTATTAAACTTTATATGTAAAGATCATCTTACAAACGTTAGTCAGAATAGGAACGTTATATCAGTAAAATTATCTTTAAACATCTTTGGAATGATTCGCTTAAAATTGTAAAAATTCCCCGCTACTAAAGTCATCACATTTAATACATATTAAATGTCATAGACAGATAACAGCGAACCATTTTAAGAGCTTATATTACAGAAGGGGCCGTATAGAATTACACGAGACCGGGAAGGCACGGCCGGAGGGCACTGCAGTAGGTGTCAGTGTTTTTTCAGTGACTTCATAGTTTTCCATAAATTTTAAGCATCGTCAGTATTTCAGATTTTTCAGTGTAGACCTCAGAGTTTTTCAGTGTTTATCAGAGTGATAAGAGTTTTTCAGTTTTTTTCAAGTACATTTCACTCTCTTTTCGGGTTTTGCAGAGTTCATCAGAGGAAAACGAGATTCGCAGAGGATCTTCGGTCCAGTAGTGTAACATACTGACATCTAAGCGTGTCTGAAGGAAGTGAAATACTTACTATTATACAAATTGTTTGCCAACGTACTATATTGCATGTAAATAAACTGACAGAAAATGAAAACGGTGAAGTAAATATAACTGTTGTCTTGTTTTATAGTCAATATTTCCCATGTCGATATGGAACATGAAAAACATTTTGTAGCACATACGGATTTGACTTACCGAATCCTTGGCATTGGCATCCGCCTTAGCATCTATAAGTATCTTCGCTATATTTGTGTGACCGTTGAATGCTGCCTTTTGAAGTGGAGTTTCCTCATTCTACAAAAAAGACAGAAATGAGAAGGAATACCACGTTATTCTGATTATAGAAATGGTGCAAATTTCACAAACTAATGACAGGAAATGGAGTTGAGTACTCGACTCAACAAAGGGGAAATTACGCAACAATTTTATTGGAAAAGAGTTTGTCCATACAACGCAATAATATTGTTCACAGGGCCATAAGGTGCAACTGTTATTAATAATGCAACAGTTTTATTGGAAAAGAGTTTTCCCTTACATTCAGTGATGTAACAGTGTTTAGATTCAAATTTAGATGCAAAATTAGAATAAAGATTAAAAAAATACGAAAATATCCATTGCAAAATGTCTGGGAAATTTAAATAATAACTTGAAAGAGTAAATGAATAAAGAATACTTATGTACTTTGATTAAAGAAGTAGTCTGTTGAGCGATATAGGCAGAAAAGTAAACTACCGAACGGGAGGTAACTTGTTAAATCGCGACGATGTGACGTTTTCAGTAGTGATAAGAATTGCAATAGTAATATTCAATAATATGTCTGTTAAGTATGTGTTTATAAATTATCATGAAATATTCAAATATCCAAAACTTATTTTACGATATACCGGTTTCCGTCGCTCTTGTAATCGACGAAGGCGATATAGATCTATATGCAGGAGAATATAAAATAGGAAAAGTGAAATACTGTAAAACCCCAAAAACAAGATAGGCAACTAAAAGCAAAGGCTGATTTATTTAATTATCTTGAAACAATAAAAATTAAATATATTGAAAAAGAGAGTTTTTTTTATTTTTTTAGCCCTTAGAGTGCCAACGTTTTTGAAAGGGCTGCAGATATACGTCATGCAGCAGAGGATGACATCATTGTGACGTTACGTCATGACGTGACGTCCTCGCATCTGCTGTGTAAGCTCTGTGGAAAAATATGGTATCTTTGAGCCGTTATATCTCGGCACTCGTTCAGGTTTACTATGATTTACATGCATCGTTTATCATGCATGCTTTAAATGATTTACACATCATTAAAACGAAAACAATGATATTACGATATTGTTACTGACATATTAATTCACTGATCGTCAAATGCCTGACATCTCACCTTTTGGCACACTTTTTCATTATGACGTCATAAATAAATGGCGCGCCAAACATGATTTTAACTGTGACGTCACAATGAAACTACGCCATGGGCTTGATTAAAGTTGGATCTGTCGATCCCTCAATTGATGTGCATGCACCACAAAGACAGATTTTTCGAGGAAATATATGTACTTGTTTTCCGAATAGCCTCCATCATCCTAAAGGGGTGGGGGGGGGGGGGAGGGGGGAGGGAGGCATTAATGCAATTATATCTTTTAATTATATCAAATCTAAGTATGATTTTGATTTGAAATGTCATTTGAAGCTTATATGAATACAAACCAATCCCTTTCTTGATCATGAAAAGGAAATATTTCATTCAATATATATTACACATAAAATAAATGGGCTATAGCAATATCTGTGGATTTTAAGTCGTCTTACTACCTCACCAAAATACGCCCTTAAAAACGGGTTTTGATACTTCCTGGAAAATCCCCCAAAATTCTGGTTTTCAGTGATGTTTTGTAGGCGTTATAGACATTATTTAACACATTTATGTTTAAGATAGCATCCATTGCTTCATTGTGTACATTCAGGGTGATCCCGTGATCATCAAAGAGACCACAACTTTTATTTTGGCCCCCTCTGCAGCGTTATACTATCTAGTGATTACCCACTGTATTCTGATTAAGGGGGCGCTGAGAACCCTTCGACAATCTTTGTATAAAAATTCATTCTTTCTCCCTTTCGTTGGTAGTCCTTAGCTCGCCTTCAGATGGATTGATCCCTATATTTAAATTCAATAATAATACTAATGTTCATGTTTTATGACTTCTTAGATGGATCATTCTGCTCAGTAGTTTTTAGTTTTGTTTTGTTTTTGTTTTGTTTTTTGTTTTGGTTTTTTTTTTTTTTTTTGTCTTTGGTTTATCTCAAGGGAGTGTTAATCATTTTTGTAGTTGTACAGATTTCGGATTATCACTTTTTTCGTTCTTGGTAAGTTGTAGTTATGTAAACCACTTCACAACTGAATTTCGATCCACATTTTAATCGACCGTCATAAATGGCGTTAATATGTCAAAACTATCTTTTTGTGATGTCATTTTGGGTGCTTATTGTGTCTCTGTCTTTGTGTGTGTTTGTGCGTGTGGGAGAGAGAGAGAGAGAAAGGGGGGGGGGACATTATTGTAAAACCCTGTATACTTTCTGACATCCTTGCTAAATCTCTCTGAATGGAAATAAGACAGAAAACAAGCGCAGACTGAAGAAAAATAAACTTTATAAATTCCTTTCAAAAACATTCAGGGTGGTAATCTTTTGTTCAGAGTAAAGCACGCAAATTGTGTTGGTTACTCTAAAGTGTTCTACAAATTATTATAAATTAGAAACCGCAAATTCTCTTAAAGATCACAAATCCAAGTGCTAGAAGAATCCAGATGGAAGAAGTCAAGTGTAACGTCGTTTTTCCATGTATATTTCACTATTACCATGTTTGGTGTGCACGTCCTTGGTGATTCATGTCATACAACGTTGCCATATGTATTCTTTTTTTCTTCTCTTTTTAAAACTTACTTCGAACTGAGACATAGATTACATTCAGAGATTGGAAAGTAATCACTACTACTTGAATCATACTGCACACCCTTTTGTTATGCAGATTAGGTTTCGACGCGATTATAATACTTTTTTAACACGATGACTTGACGGCACAGATAGCCGAGTGGTTAAGGCGTCTGCCTGTATATCACCTTAATTAACAAGGTTAAATTCGCACTAGCACATATGATTTATTTTTAATTTCATTTCAAAGTCAAAGTGAATCCAGATGTGCCATTTCCTACAATAATTTTACTATAAGCAAAAGAAAATCTTTGGCAAATTGACCACAGAAAATCCACATGAAAAGGTGTTAAATAATAAATCATTGCTTTGTTTTCTCCTAGTGAGACCACATTTTGTCTTTCCCTCATAAATAACTGCAGCTATTATCGAGTGAATTAGCTTAAATCATTAGAAAATGTTGTGACAATTACGCCGTGGGAATGCCATCTTATTAAGGGAGGTCATTTCCTATTAAAAGTACAGTGGATCAAGGATTTCAAACGTCAGGTCTTATTTTCATTACCTATTGTCTATCTGAGACATTCTTTAGTGGATTCTTTAAACATTGCGATATGATGGGTATCTTATCTCCAAGTGGAGATTCACGTAGAACAATATATGGTGGACGGCCGTTATTTACATCCAGCTTCCTCAGACAGGTAGCTTATGCCATTGTTTTTCTAATGGCATAGAAGGAGATTTCAGTCTCTGAAAGTGCTCTATGTCTCTGCTTTAAACTATGTCATTTTGATTCAAAAAGGAACCCATATATCTTTATGTATTTTATGTATTGATTTCTCACATTTTTAACTTTGCCGTCAGGACTTGAAGACTGAATTTGAATACACTTTGTAGATAATAAGAAAAGATATTCTTCTGCTATTCTATATGTTTTGTTGAACATTCTGAACAGCATGATTTTTCCAATGCTATAAAAATTCCGCTGAAATTCGAACTATTAAGCTAAACTACTACACAAGATAATATAGGTAGCAAACTGGCGAGCGCAGCTATCCGCAAAAAATGTTTTCTATGGAACTTCAGATTAATATGTCCAACATCTGGTATATGTACATGTTAGTAGGAAGGATATTTATTTTCATTTTAGTCAAAGTCAGATTTTTTATTTCCAGTAATTTCAGGTTCAGAATATTTACTTCCGTGAAATGCCATCCCCCCTTCCCCTTTACACACCCGCTACCATCAGAATCTAATGGTCGTCCCATAAAGGCAAAGTAGTCGAAAATCTTAACTGAGTGTTTCTCTTATTATTATAATACATAGGAAAACATAACGGAGTGATAAAGGGAAATTCAGATTTTTATCATTAATGTACAGACGATATTCATTTAACGGAAGAATATATTTTAATCTCTAACTTCAGCATGTTGTAGACGTCTTTAAAGAATTCATTATAAATCTGAAAACGCCCTTTTTTCATACAGTTAACAAATCCTAGTGATAGAAATATCCAGATGGATGGAGTCTACTCATCAGTCTAGGTGTATGGGGAAAGGGAATTTACGATTAAGGAAAATCATATCAAAGTGAACAAGATAAGTCAGCTATCTGCCAATAAGAGCTGATTATATTTCATTTAAAGAACAAATGTATTTCATTCTCTATACAATGATCACAAAACATAAAACGGGAAAATGAAAGTTACTTTACACTTACATGTATTTGTAAATATTTCGAGGAACCCGTTAAATTTGATATATATTATGTGCTCATTTGTTATTTTGATGTTTTTTTTTTCTTGTTTTTTTTATTATTGTTTGACCCCATGGTTGTTTGCCAACGTATGATGTTACATGTCGATAGACTTCACGAAAATGAAGACGGTGATGTAAATTTAATTCTTTTCTTGTTTTTAAAGTGAATGTATCCAATGGTGACATGAAACTTTAAAAACAACCTCAATTTGCATTTTGTACGACATACTGATTTGACTAACCGAATCCGCCTCAGCATCTATAAGTATCTTCTCTATATCAGTGTGACGATTTATTGCTGCCTTTTCAAGTGGAGTGTCCTCATTTTACAAAAAAGACAGAAATGAGAAAGAATTGCACGTCATTCTGATTATAGAAATGGTGCAAATTTCACAAACTAATGACACGAAATGGATTTGACTATTCGATTCATCAAAGAAGAAATTACGCAACAGTTTTATTGGAAAAGAGTTTGTCCATACAATCAGTGGTGTATTTGTGTTTAGATTCACATTTAGCTGCGTAAATAGATTGAAAACTAAGAAATAAGAAACAAAATGCATGGCAAAAGTTTTGGGAAATGTAGAAAATGACTTGATAGTTAAGTGAGAGAGAACAAAATCGAATACTTTTGTCTTTTGTTTAATAAAAGTTTTTCCTATGGAAAATCCCCAACAATCTTGAATACTGTAAATGTTGTTGCGTAGAAGCTATAGATATTATTTAACACATTTATGTTTAAGATAGCATCCATTGATTCATTATGTACATTCAGGGTGATCCCGTGATCATCAAAGAGACCACAACTTTTATTTTGGCCCCCTCTGCAGCCTTATACTATCTTTTCATGTAGCACTGTATTCTGATTAAGGGTGAGACGGGGACCCTACGGCAAGGCTTGTTGAAACCATTTTAGAGAAGACAATATCTTGAAATTTACCCCTTTTGTTGGTTGTCCTTAGCTCGCTTTCAGTCGGATAGATCAGTGATATTTAAATTCAATAATACCAATTCTGACATTTTTATGACTTCTTAAATGGATCAGTATGTTATTTTTTATCTATACGGAGTGTTATTTATATTTTGTGACTGTAAAGATTTTGGATTGCCGCTGCTTTCATTCTGAGTAGGAAAGTTATGTCAGTTATGTAAACTACGCCACAATGCCAACTGAATTTTGATCCACATTTAAATCAACCGTCATGGGTGGTGTTGATATTTCAAAACTATATTTTTGTGATGTCATTCTGGGTGCTTAGTGTGTCTTTGTGTTTGTGTCTCTTTGTGCGTGTGTGGGCAAATCATTCCTGATAAACGGTCGATTTGAATGAAATACGTGTCTTCTGAGTTTGGAAATGATATCGAAGAAAAATGTGAATTACAAAGGAATGGTACAACACTTTGCTAGTTAATTTTAGGATATGTGATCCATTTCCAGTTTTATAGTCAATATATCCAACAGTGATACAGAACAAAAAACCCCCATAAACTGAATTTGTAATGTGTAGGGCATATTTATTTGACATACCTTGTTCTTGGCATTTATCTCCGCATTAGCATCAATAAGCATCTTTACTGTATCAAGGTCACCATTTAATGCTGCCCTGTGGAGTAGAGTATCCCCAACCTACAAAAAAAGTATGATTTAGACAGCTTATCACTTCATTATGCTTCTACAGATAGTGCAGATTCCACCAACAAACGATACGAAATGCTGTTGCGTACTGGATTTAGCAAAGAGGAACTTATTTACGGAAAAGGTACGCTTTTAGCCCTTAAACAAAAACACTGTCCATTGCTCATGAAACACAGACAATTTGGGATTTTTTCCATGAAGTGAATCGACAAAACTTTCCTTAAACCAAACACATCAGTATTTTTTGTCTCTTGATTTACTATGTTAAATTATTATTCTGTATAGATAGGCTGCATCTCAATTAAATTGTTGCATTTCTGATTAGAGTTAGGGCTTATGGCACTTAATATACATATAGACATTATTTATTGAATTCATTTGTCACTTCTTCATTTTTGTCAATTCATTGTGATCAATATAGAGACCATAAATCTTGTTCGGGGCCCCTCTATGGCATAATATCATCTTTTATTTACCATTTAGCAGCAGGGCGATAAAAATCTTCTATTAGACGCGTTTAAGCCGCTTCAAAGGAGATACAATTCTGTATTGTGTCAACTTTTGTAACAGTTTTCATATCAGTGATCCCAGATTCAGGATCTTGCCTTCAGACGGATCGATCACTCATATTTTTCAATTAAAAACAAGACCCATGTGCAAATTTTTATCACTTCTTATATGGACTACTCTATAATTCGGTATAATCCATTCGGAGGGGTATTTATAATTTTGTAAATGTATAATTTCTTTGTTTTCTCTGCTTTTCTCTCTTTGTTTCTCTCTGTGTGTGCTGTAAAATCATATAACAATACACATAGATTTCAGGAAAAATAAAGAATACAGTAAGCATGTAAATTTTTAAATAGAATATTTTATTTCCATGACAGAAGACAAAAGACATCTGACCGAGTTGTATGGCACAAATCCCCAAGCCCAAGCACATAAAACTCGATAATGTTCAAATAATCACAGAAAACGGCTTTGCCAAAATATTCTTTTGAACTAACGTCACGGTGCCGATTAGTACGGTCAATTAAAGAAACAAACCTCGCGCAATTGATGTAGTTAACTAAGTTACTTGTGCCAACTTTCCAA
Source organism: Pteria penguin (assembly GCA_035048485.1). Classification (NCBI taxonomy): domain Eukaryota; kingdom Metazoa; phylum Mollusca; class Bivalvia; order Pterioida; family Pteriidae; genus Pteria; species Pteria penguin. The sequence continues at coordinate 64,193,983 of CM068584.1, forward strand.
CTCCAATTATTACAATATGCCTTACATTCCAATCGATTCTCTCATAGAGAATTTTCCATGTAACCCTACATATTTCCTCTGGTTTAGGATTAAATACCCCGAGCCCTCCTTTATGTTGCGTAGAATGCAAACCAGTATCGTAAAAGAACATTATTAATATTCAAGGTAAATAGCATGCCAGATGTGCCATTTCCTTCAATAATTTTACTATAAGCGATAGAGAATCTTGGGCAAATTGACCACATAAAATGCACATAAAAAAGTGTTAAATAATAAATCACTGCTTTGTTTTCTCCTAGTGAGACCACATTTTGTCTTTCCCTCATAAATAACTGCAGCTATATAATTGTGAATAATAAGAGTTGTCTTCAGAAAAATATAAAAGGAACGAAGTATTAATATATAAATTTTTCTTATCAAAAGCCAAAATCAGCAACTCGTATGAAATAAAAAGTTATAAAAATTAATTTACATACCACATACTTATAATGCAAACAGGCAAATATCAATAATTTACATACCATATAAGCATGAGGCTACTATGTTATTGAAATATTCGGAGTTTTTAACACGTATTTGCACAATGTCAACGTTAGCAACTCCGTTCAGAAAAAATAAATGTCGCCGATATACCAGTTTTATTGAGCTTGTAGTGCAATATTTACAACAAGTTTATCTATAACAAATACAGACCGATTATCTAAATAGTTATAACCCTGCAAACAAAGCATTGTAAAGCGAATTAGCTTAAATCATGAGAAAATGTTGTGACAATTACGCCGTGGGAATGGCATCTTATTAAGGGAGGTTGTTACCTCTTAAAAGTACAGTGGATCAGGCCAAATTTTAAATCATAAGTCTGTTTTAGAGAAAATACCTCCATATTTCAAAAACAAAGATCCGCCATGTATTTCCTATAGCTACACGCCATCAGTTGCATCCAAAATTTATAATTACAAAGGGTTTCTACAGTGTCTTGATCTTAGCAACTCTGCATGCCATTCTCAACCGTGTGCATGTTCCTCATCTAATTTCGTATATTCTCCTTGTGGCCATGTCATTACTCGATATAGTTAAAAACACTAAATTAAGAGAATTTTTACTTAAAGGTCCAAAATACAGAGAACCCAGATCATTCACATGGAGCCAAAATTTTGAGAATATTATGAACTGCTGCGAGGAATATGCCACACGATGGGCAAAAAGAGAGGAAGTACAAGTCGACACTCTTTCGGAATGGATAAAATCTATTGCAGTACTGCTGAGATCAAAAATTAAAAAATTACAAGGTTCTGTAAACACCAGATTCGAATCTATTTTTAAAGATCCTGATGTTGTCAGAGAACTTACCTTCCTCCAAGAACATTATATCCTTACACCAGCAGATAAAGCATCTAATAATTATACATTTACTTGTAATAAATATTACTTTGACAGCCTAGTGAAAGAATTAGGATTAAATTCAGCTCCAGGAAATCCTACTTATACTCTCACGAACTTTTCGGTTTCGGAAGTACTCGAGAATCATAAATCTGTCCTCAATACGTTTGGTATTGACTCAAATAAATTGAATTTAGAACTTCCATATTTGTACTGTATTCCAAAAATGCACAAAACTCCGTACAAACAACGCTTTATCGCTGGTTCTTCGAAGTGTTCCACAAAATCTGTATCGATGCTACTCACAAAAATATTATCAGAAATTAAATCTGGCCTTCATAGATATTGCGAAACAGTATATTCCAGAAGTGGAATTAATCAAATGTGGATCCTTAAAAATTCAAAAGAGTTGTTAGAACATCTAAAATCAAAAAGTCTTACTAAAATTCACTCCATCAAGTCTTTTGAATTTTCGACTCTGTACACAACGATCCCTCATTAGAAATTAAAAGACAGATTAGCGGAAATTATTCAAAATGCATTTACTAGTACAAACGGAAGCCGCAAATTCAAATATATAGTAATAGGCCACGATAAAACTTACTTTGTTAGGGAAAATTCTGATTCCAAAAATAAATACACTGAAACAGCTGTCATTCATATGTTGAACTTTCTTATCGATAACATTTTTGTGGTGTTTGGAGGTAAGGTTTTTCAACAAATTGTCGGCATTCCAATGGGCACTAACTGTGCTCCGCTTCTGGCTGACATATTCCTTTATTCATACGAAGCTGAGTTCATTCAGTCTTTGCTTTCGCAAGGAAAAAAACTATTGGCTCTTGGCTTCAATTTTACTTACAGATATATAGATGACTTGCTTTCAATTAATAATCCTTCATTCGCGGATTACCTTAGCATCATCTATCCAAGTGAACTGGAGGTCAAAGAAACCACAGAAACTAGTAATTCTACTTCGTATTTAGATATTATGTTGTCTTTCGACATTAATGGTCAATTGAACACCTCACTCTTTGACAAACGTGACGATTTCAATTTAGCTATCACAAACTTCCCTTTCATAAGTAGCAACATTCCATCATCGCCCGCATACGGCGTATTCATATCTCAGTTAATACGTTATTCCAGAGCATGTTCAAATTACAATGACTTTGTTCTGAGGGCTAGGCGACTTTCAGTTAAGCTGCTCAACCAGGGTTATATATGTGCTAGACTAGCATCGTCACTGAGGAAGTTCTACGGTCGTTACGAGACTCTTATTACTCCATATGATATCTCGTTCTCCAGACTTTTAAATAGATATAGAAAATATATACATTTTAATTTTGTGCACCAGATGCGCATTTCGACAACTTATGTCTCTTCAGTGATGCTCGTGGCCGAATGATATTCTGGACTGAGACCGATTCCGATCACTTTACACAGATTTGACACCTTCTATACTAGAAGGTTACCTACTTCGACTTCTCCATATATAGATACATATGGAATTCACACGATTTGACTCTTTCTACGGGGTATATGTGACGGGTGTTGCTAGCAAGCAGGGAATGCTCACTCTCCCAGGGCACCTGATCTCACTCCATCACAGGGGTTCACATATGCTCTTCAAGTAGACATATTTTGTTATTTTCCATTTGTTTTTCATTTTCACTGATTTTGTATGTCCTATGGTTTCATGATTTTTGGATTTGTGGTTTGGATTTACCCATCATCTTTACATTTAAAACGTCAGGTCTTATTTTCATTACCTATTGTCTTATCTGAGACATTCTTTAGTGGATTCTTTAAAACATTGCGATATAATGGGTATCTTATCTCCAAGTGGAGATTCATGTAGAACAAAATATGGTGGATGGCCATTATTTACATTTCAGTTTCCTCAGACAGGTAGCTTATGCCAGTGTTTTACTAAGAGCAGAGAAGGAGTTTTCAGTCTCTGAAAGTGCTCTATATCTCTGCCTTAAACTATGTCGTTTAAATTCAAAAAGGAACCCATATATATTGATATATTTTATGTATTGATTTTTCACATTTTTAACTTTGCCGCTAGGACTTTTAGACTGAATCTGAATAAATTTTGTAGATATTAAGAAAAGATCTTCCTGGACAATTCTATATGTTTTGTCGAACATACTGAACAGCATGATTTTTCCAATGCTATAAAAATTCCGATTCAATGTGATTTATTCAGCTAAACTACTACACAAGATAATATAGGTAGCAAACTGGGAGCGGAGCGATCCGCAAAAATGTTTTCTTTGGAACTGCGGATTAATATGTCCAACATCTGATATATGTACATCTTAGTCGCAAGGATATTTATTTTCATTTTAGTCAAAGTCAGATTTTTTATTTCCAGCAATTTCTGGGTAAGAATATTTATTTCCGTGAAGTGCAACTCCCCCCCCCCCCCCCACTTTTACACACCCGCTACCATCAGAATCTAATGGTCGTCCCATAAAGGCAAAGTAGTCGAAAATCTAAACTGAGTGTTTCATTTATTATTATAATACATAGGAAAACATAACGGAGTGATAAAGGGAAATTCAGATTTTTATCATTAATGTGCAGACGATTTTCATTTAACGGAAGAATATATTTTAATCTCTAACTTCAGCATGTTGTAGACGTCTTTAAAGAATTCATTATAAATTTGAAACGGCCTTTTTAATACAGTTAACAAATACCAATGCTGACATGAAACTTTAAAAACAACCTCAATTTGCATTTTGTACGACATACTGATCTGACTAACCGAATCCTTGGCATTGACCTCCGCCTTAGCATCTATAAGTATCTTCACTATATCAGTGTGACTATTAATTGCTGCATTTTGAAGTGGAGTGACCTCATTCTACAAAAAAGACAGAAATGAGAAGGAATACCACGTCATTCTGATTATAGAAATGGTGCAAATTTCACAAACTAATGACATGAAATGGGGTTGAATATTCGATTCATCAAAGAAGAAATTACGCAACAGTTTTATTGGAAAAGAGTTTGTCCATACAATCAGTGGTGTATTTGTGTTTAGATTCACATTTAGCTGCGGAAATAGACTTATATTTTGGACCCCTTCGCAGCGTTATACTATCTTTTTATGTAGCACTGTATTCTGATTATGGGTGCGTTGGGAACCCTACAGCAAGGCTTGTTGAAACCATTTTAGAGAAGACAGTATCTTGAAATTTATCTTGAGAGAGAGAGCGAGCCATTATTGTAAAACCCTGTATACTTTCTGACTTCCTAGTTAAATTCCTCTGAATGGAAATAAGAACGTAAAACATGCGCAGATTTTTGCAGAAACAAAATTATTCAAATCTATCAAGTAATAGAAATATCCAGATGGATGGTGAAAAACGAATTATTAATCGTGTGCGTCGATACAGAGTAGTGAATTAAAAAAAAAAAACAGTGGTCTAATCAATCCGGATAAGTGGTGGATTTGAGTGAAATATGCGACTTCTGAGTTTGGAAATGATATCGAAGAAACAATGTGAATTGCAAAAGAATGGTACAACACTTTGCTAGTTAATTTTAGGATATGTGATCCATATCCAGTTTTATAGTCAATATATCCAACAGTGATACAGAACAAAAAACCCCATAAACTCAATTTGTAATGTGTAGGGCATATTTATTTGACATACCTTGTTCTTGGCATTTATCTCCGCGTTAGCATCAATAAGCATCTTTACTGTATCAAGGTCACCATTTAATGCTGCCCTGTGGAGTGGAGTATCCCCAACCTACAAAAAAAGTATGATTTAGACAGCTTATCACTTCATTATGCTTCTACAGATAGTGCAGATTCCACCAACAAACGATACGAAATGCTGTTGCGTACTGGATTTAGCAAAGAAGAAAGTATGACGGAAACGGTATGCGTGTAGCCCTTAAACAACAACACTGACATTGCTCGTGAAACACAGACAACTCGGGTTCTTTTTTTCCATGAAATGATTCAACAAAACTTTCCTTAAACCTAAAATATCAGTATTGTTTTGTCTCTGATTTACTATGTTAAGTTATTACACTCTCCAGACAATAAAACTTGCATTATTGATTAGAGGTTCTCCTTATGGCACTTGGTATATATGGACATATAGGCATTATTTATCGAATTTATCTTTCACTTGGATTACCTTGTTCATTGATGCCCATTCATTGTGATCATCATAGAGAACTAAGGAGAATCTCCCTCAGGCATAGCTCTGTCCTTAGATTGATTCTTTGGTTCACTTTTTCGGTCATTTTGGTTTCAATACTGCTCTTCAAACATTTATATTATATGAGATTTCCAATCATTCGGCCATGAGCATCACTGAAGAGACATAAGTTGTCGAAATGCGCATCTGGTGCACAAAATTCAAATGTATATATTTTCTATATCTACCATAACTCTTGTTCAGGGTCCCTCTTTGGCATAATAATTTCATTTAGCATTTTGATCTTGTTAACGATCTCTTGTATTAGATCTTGTATTAGACGCATTAAACCGTTTAAAGGAGATAAAATTCTGTATTCTGTCAACTTTTGTAATAGTTTTCATATCAGTGATCCCAGAATCTCACCTTCAGACTGATCGATCACTCATTTTTTTTTAAATTCAAAAACATTACTCATGTGCAAATTTTTATCACTTCTTAGATAGACTACTCTATAAATCGTCATAATCCATACGGGGGGGGGATTATTTATAATTTTGTGAATGTATGATTATTATGTTTGTTCTGCTTTCCTTTTAAGTTGGAAAGTTCCAGTAGCTTTGTGAATTAGTTTACAACACCAACTTTATGCTGATCGATACTTAAATCGGCCATCATGATTCGCGTTTTGTAATATTTTATTGGATTTCTTATAATTTTTTATCTGCACGCCCCTACATTTATTTCTCACTTTGTTTCTCTGTGTGTGCTGTAAATATTTTTTTCAGTAGAGGAAATGGCAGCTTTTAAGTCATATAACAATACACATAGATTTGGGGAAAAAATAAAAAATATAGCAAGCACTAAAATTTTAAAATAGAACCTATTATTCCCAGAACAGAAGACAAAAGACATCTGACCGAGCTGTATGACACAAATCACCAAGGCTAAGCATATCAAACTAAATAATGTTCAAATATTGACAGAAAACGACTTGGCCAAAATATTCGATCCGATCCGATCCGATAGGTACCGATTAGTACGGTCAATTAAAGAAACAAACTTTATGGTATTGTTGTGGCTATCTAATTTACGGGCGCCCACCTTCCAACTCACCAAAACAAAAAAGAGAACAATCAAAAGACACACATCTCAAAATTTACGAACAAACCTCAAAATAGAGAACAAGGGTCGACATGTTTCAAAACACAAGAGGTCGTTAAAATTTTCCAAACGAAACGGTTTATGGAATTATATGCTGATAGAAAATTATGCTAGGGGACATCAAAATAATAAACCGTACTCTGTCAGTCTGAAAAGTAACAAAAACTTAAACTGAATTTTATGACCAATTGAAAATGATTGTCTTTATGACTATGTAACTCGTGATTTTCCAACGAGATTTTAAATAGCAAGTACAATTAAAATTTCACCTTATTTGCAAAAAGTGGTTAAGTCAAAGAAACAAATTCATTTTCAAGTAATCTTCTAAATACTCTAAAAGAATCAACAGTTTGCTAAAGTTGAGAAGAAATGAAAATATTATATATTATTTAAAATAGAAATCCGAATTTAGCGAAAAATATATATATCAGAATGAAAAAAAAAAATAATATTGACATTTCTGCTAGTGCTCCGATATTTTGTTTAACGAAAATAATATATTTCAATCTCTGACTTCAAAATGATGGCCGTATATGTAAAGAAATAATTATAAATCTTAAAACGCCTTTATCATATACTTAACAAATCCAAGTGATAGAAGTATCCAGATAGATGAGGTCTACTCATCAGTCAATTTAGATGTGGAAAGCAAATTTTCAATGTGGGAAAATCATATCAAAGTGAAAAAGATAAGTCATGTTTCTGTCATTAATGTGCTGACGGTATTTCATTACAAGCAAAAATATATTTTGTTCTCTATACAATGGTAACACGGTAAATTTGAACAAATCATAGAACGGGAAAATGTAAGTTAAGATGTAAGACTTACATATATAAGTTCGAAACAAATAGACATTTTAATGTGCAGATTTATCATTTTGATGGGAGTTGTGAAAATCAATTACGCCTCTTTGAAGAGGACAGACAAAGTCATGTACTTCTAAAATTTGACTTTAACTTTTCATGACGCTGACTTATTTGTTCAATGTGTTTCCATTTAATAGCGCATTCCTGCACGAAAAGAGGCATACCTCCTTGAGTACTGGTGACAAAGTTACAGCAAGGAAATAGATGATTGAAAGATATTGTTATTGAACATTTGTCATTGGAACAAGAAGATGTGAACTGCAAATGAGAGATTTATTTCTATTTTCCTTGACTCCACCGTTATTTCACGAATATGGCGACGGCATCTTCCATATGCATTGCATAAACATTTTTACCATTGCAACGGACCCACCCAAAGCAGTGAGAGATCTTTTTTGTCGCGCCACAAATACCATGACACGGAAGCTCGATTTTTACTGTCTCATTAGAAAGAAAGATCACTTGTGTGCTCTAGATCACGAGACAAACACCTCATCCATTAAACCACACTGGCTTAATATCAAAGGTATGGTTCACCACTATTGCGGTTCGTTTTGGGCATATTTTATTCAAACCCCATACTATTATACAATTTTAAAGCGCATGTTATTTCACAAATATTCTGACAGACAATGAAGACGGTGATGTAAATACAACTCATTTTCTGTTTTAAAGTCAATATTTCCAATGGTGATATGAAACATTAAAAACAACCTACATTTGTATTTTGTAGGGCAAACTGATTTGACTTACCCAACTCTTGGCATTGGCATCCGCTTTGGCATCGATAAGTATATTCACTATATCACTGTGCCTATTGAATGCTGCCTTGTAGAGTGGAGTGTCGTTATACTACAAGGAAAAAAGATATGATTGTATAAAGAGGCCCGAGTGGGCCGATATCGCTCACCTGAAGATCTAGATCAAACCAAATACAAAATTTGTGCGTAATATGTTGAGGAAGAAGCATGCAATTTTTCATTGAATTCAGCCCAGTAGTTTCAGAGAAGTTGAATATATTAAAATGTTTATGGACAGTCTACAGACCATCTGGTATGACATTCGGCTCAGGTGAGCTCAAAATCAAAGTCCCGTGACTGTAACGACAAATTGGATGAACCTGAAAGTCGAATAGCGACTTCCTCTCCACATTCTTGATCTATTGATTTCAGTATATTTCAAGTGAATTAAATCCAAATATAATCCAAGAAAAACTCATTCTTTAAAGACATACATACAAAGCTATTTACGTGAAAATTTTTTGAGGAGAAAATCACCCGCTATCTTGTCTCATAATGTGAAAAATGATACAGCATCTTGAACCCGGTTTTTTTCTCTCAAAAATGAAAAAAAAAATGAGAAAGGGTAAGGGGGAGGAGGAGAGGTGTTTTCATTCTTTATGAAAGAACATGATTATTTCATATTACAAGCAAATATTTTAAATGTTATATATTGAAAATATATCAATATCTGTATGGTTTGCACTTCACTAGAAGAAGAAGTCAATGCAAATTGCAATGATGCAGTAATCTTTTCCCTTTTGCATAAAAGAAAATTTATAAAGATTGGCCTGTAGTGACACCACCTGTTGACGCATCTTAACTTCACACAGTTCTGAAGATAAAGAAGAAAATGTGAATAAACCCCCCTTTTTTTAATTCTGAAAAAGAAAAAGAAAAATCTAGAAATTGAGATACTCAATTTTTTTTTTCACTATAAAAGTTCTTTTCATACATATGATTAAAATAATTGCCCCCGGCGGGGTTTGAACACACGACCTTAATATTCGTTTAAACCCACGACCTTAAGTTTTGTTTAAAACTTTCACTGCCAGTAATATTACATTCTTATAATCTTCATAAAACATCTAAATAAAAATTAAGATGTTGACAAAACATTTTACTTTGGCATTTTTTTTTTTTTTTTGGCCCTTATTAGGAGCAATAATGAGTAAAGTCACTTGTTTTTGCATTGAAAAGTCCAAAAAAGACAACGAAAAAACGTCAAAAATTTGAGTTAGGAATTTAGTAACCAAAACAATACTTCTTCACATATGCCTCTAGATTATTCATATGCACTCAGTTGGTCTCTGTATGCCTCCAATCTGAAAAAAGAAGTTCGTCAGACGGTACCCTCTGTGACCTACTTTTGCCTGTGGTCGCGCCATCTGCTGATTAATCCGGACAAAACATAACAACTCTTGTAAGAGACCATGAGTACTTGCATCCTTCCAAGTTCCATCACAATCCTTCAAGTAGTTCTGCAGAATAAGTTGAAAATGTGAAAAACTGTTTTCCCCCCCCCCTTTTTTTTCTTCTTGGAAGTCTTAAAAATTCATTTAAAATCAAAAAATTGAGATACTGAGAAAATTCTTTCACAATAATATTCCTTACCATAATTATAGTCACAATGTCCATAAGAACTCATCATTATTAATTAACTGAAAAACAATACACTTTTCGGCATTGAAATTACTAAGTCCAAAAAAAGAAAAGTAAAATAAAAACGTCAAAAATCTGATTTTGGAATGGAACCAAAAATAACAACACTTCTTTACACATCTGTCTAGATACTTCCTATGCATTCAGTTTGTCTCTGTATGCCCCGGTCTGAAGAAGAAGTTTGCCAAAGGAGGGTACCTTCTGTGACATATTTATGATCATGGTGGTGCCACCAGTCAATAGATCCCGACTAAAAATAACACCACTTGTAGGGGACATTACATACTTTTTCCACACGAAGTTGCATCAAATTCTGTTCAGAGGTTTTTAAGAGGTCGGAAATTTGAAAAGTTTACGACAGACGACGGACGGACAGACAACGGACGCCGGACTAACTATGACAATAGCTCACTTGAGCTTCGGCTCAGGTGAGCTAAAAAGGGTACTACGCCATTTTGATTATAGAAATTGTCCAAATTTTACAAACTAATGACACGAAATAGAGTTGAGTACTCGATTCAACAAAGAAGAAATTATTTATGCAAAAATGTTTCATTGTATAAGGTGCCATAGCGCAGTGACGTTAAGGCACTCCTCGAAATGATTGATATTATGTAGTCTATATTGAAATCCGCATAAGAAACAGAATAAATAATTTCTGCAAAAAATGGTTAAAATGCAAATTTTTAACAACTTTACATTTTCACACATTGAAATTATATCCCTAGTTGTTTGCAATCACGTGACTGCTATATATAGCACATGTAGTATAAACAACAAACATTCAACAAGTGCAAGGGCATATTGCCCAATTTGGTTATAATTTTTTTTTGTAAATAATAAATGGAAACCTATAGATAATAGTTATAGCTGTGCCCAATTTCTAAGAGGCGTAATTGCGTATAAATACTGCGATGGAATTGTTAAATGATGTAGTCTTTTAAGACATTGTCTAATTAAATTGAAATCCTGATGATATATTATAATCTAACAGTTAGGCCCAGCAAGATGCATTTCAAATAGATATAGAATAGTCTTTATGTGAAATTACACAACAAACAGAGTTGAGGAAAAGGTTGCACTACTACGTTTTTCTTGGCATGTTGATTGTTGCAGTGTCTCCCGCTCCATATAATATACTGAGCCATACTGACGTCACAACGACATCATGTTATGTTTTGGCGGGTTTTCTGCAACATTATATAATTGTGTATTGCCTTAACACAACTGCAATGGTAGAACTTTTATTAATAATGTAACAGTTTTATTGGAAAAGAATTTGCCCATACAGTCACATTTAATTGCAGAAATAGACCAACGAAAAAAAATATGAAAAAAAGGCAAAACTTTCTGGGAAATTTAAATAATAACTTGATACAGCAAGTGAGAAAAAAAAAACAAACTCCGAATATCTTTGTCTTTTGTGTAATAAAAGGTCTGTTCAATTTACTTCATAGAATATCCCCAAGAGATCTGTTTTTCTCGAACATTGTTAGTATTGTTGTGTAGGGATTATAGACATTATTTAAGAAATTTAGGTTTAGTATGGAATACCATGATCATTATGTACATTCAGTGTGATCCCATGATTACCATAGAGACCATGGCTCTTATGTTGCAGCGGTATACTATCTTTTCGTCGTTTAGCAGTGTATTCTGATTAAAACGCGATGAGAACTACACGTCAAGCCTTGTTTAAACCGTTTTAGAAAATATCCTGAAATTCACCCCCCCCCCTTTTTTTTTTTGTTGGTAGTCCTACCTCGTCTTCAGACGGATACATTACCGATACTTTAAATTCTATAATAATACAAATGTTCATATTTTTTGACTTCTTAGATGAATCATTCTTTTTCAGCTTTGTATCTACAGGGAGTTTTAAATATATCTTTAGTGACTGTAAAGATTTTGGATTGTCAATGATTTTGTTCTGAGTGGAAAAGAAGTAGTTATGTGAACCACTTCATAATACAAACTGAAAGTTGATCCACCTTTAAATGGAGCGTCATGGGTCGTTGATATATCAAAACTATTTTTCTGATGTTATCTAGGGTGCTTATTATGTCAATGTGCCTGTCTTCGTGTGTGTATGTGCATTTGTGTGTGTGTGTGTGTGAGAGAGAGAGAGAGGGGGGGAGGGGAGGGGAGAGAAAGCCATCATTGTCAAAACCTTCATACATTCAATACCCGTCTGACTTCCTTGCTAAGCCACTCGGAATGGAAATAAGACAGACAATCAAGCGCAGATGTATGAAAAATAAACTTCATTAATTCCGTTCAAACAAACGTTCAGAGTGATAAGTGGCAAATGATATCGAAGAAAGAATGGGAATTACAAAGGAATTGTTCAACACTTTCCTAGTTAATTTGGGGAAATTTGATTCTTTTTCTTGTTTTATAGTCAATATTTCCAATGGTGATACGGAACATTAAAAATAACCTGAATATGTAATTTGTAGGATATACTTATCTGACTTACCCTGTTCCTGGCATTAACCTCCACGTTAGCATCAATAAGTATCTTCACTATATCAATTTTACCATTTAATGCTGCCCTGTGGAGTGGAGTGTCCTCAAACTACAAAGAGAAATGTATGAATGAGACAGAATAGATTGTGCAGATTCCACAAATAACGATAGGAAATGGTGTCGAGTACTCGATTCAGCAAAAGAAGAATTTTTTTACGGAGAGGGTACGCTTCTATGTATACTAATAGATAAAGGGAGCAACTCTTATCAATAATGCAACAGCTTTATTTAAATACAGTTTGTCTATACAGTTAGTGGTGAATGGGTCTTCAGATTGACATTAAGGACAGTGGCGGGAGTCAAATTTTTTATATCTCCGCGATGAAGAGTTCCACCCCTTCCATGTACAATTACCGGCAGAAGTTCCGTTTTGACTCCGTACTTCTCTTTGCCCGCGGCAAAAGGCATAATAACACTTGAGTCAATCCCATTGTTAGTCAATCCCATTGTTAGCCACACTTCAATGCTCATATAAATCAGGATTCATAACCTGAGTAGTCATTACAATTCTCCAAGGAAAGGAAATGAATCAATTGAAACCCCTGTTCAAAGGGAATCTGAAGAAGAAAGTGAGGCAAATATTTCCAATCATTTTCTTTGAATTGCCTAATAGGGATTTTATATTTTTCATGCATACTCTTTTATGCGTTTTTGCAAAGACTGCAATGCATATTGTAGGTACTGAGCGTTGTGCTGGCAAGACTTTATCATGAAGAGAGATAACTCTTATTGATGGTTTACAGAATAAATGCAAGTGTCACTTTCCCAGTGCCAATTTCATAAAAGGTACAAGGGAAAAGTCCCAAGTTCCTGTCTTTATTTAGAAATATGTATTTCACAGAGATCTTGTATTTGAATTCTGAACAGAAAATATCTGCTAGAAATTGTTTTATTGTGAATTGTGTAGTTCTGCCTATATGAGGCAATGAAGCAAACCGTGTTCTGTCAAATCAGGAAGTTGGAAAATCTCAAAATGTTTATTGGTAGCCATATCAAAGGTTACAATGAAACTCAATAATGCTCAAGTTTAATACAGCAACTCAAAATTGATAGAAAGATATCTGAAAATTAAATAACCGGTATCTGTCCTCAAGTTGCAAAAACACACTAAAGACTGTTAAAATGTCTGTGAAATTTTAAATAATAACATTGACATAGAAGGTCATAGAGAATACTGATGACTTTGGTTTAAAAGAAGTTATCGTGGGTTGTAGACATTAAGAAATTTTTTCTTCACTTGGAACACCTTGTTCATTTTTGTCCTTCCATTGTCATCATCATAGAAACAATAACCTCTAAAGTGTTATGCCATCTTTTCAATTTTTCTTCTTCTTCTTCCAATACGAAGTGTACTCAAAAGTTGAGCGTTATACTTCAATTAGCATTGTATTCTTGTTTACGGGGCCGATGGGAACTATTCGACAAGCCTCGTCTGAACCGTTTTAATGTGTCCACTTATGTAACAGTCTACAAAGCAGTGACCTAATCTCGACTTTAAATGGATCGTTTTGTTTTGTTTTCGGTTTTTTTTTTCTATAGTTCTTGCAAATTTTGTCAACTCACCCTATTAAACTTCATTGAAATGACCAATAACATGCAATTGTGACTATCGAACAAACGGATTCCGGACAAAGTGATCGCTATGTGCCGCTATGCTTTGCAGGTGACACAAAAATGAAGTTAAAGTGAAGACAATAGTTCAAACAGCGAAACAAATGTGTTGCATTCTCTATGCAATGGTCTCATAACAGATATGCAAAAAGGTGAACAAAGCAACAGCGCAATCGAACTTGTAAGACAAACGTATATTTGTAGAATTTCGAAACAAATAACATTCTCAAGTAACCATTAAATTTATGTTTATTTACAAAGCATCTTCGAAATCGGCAGACAATTTCATGCACTTTTAAAATTCGAAACTAAAATGTCAAGTGACACTTGCCATTTAGTTCAATGTGTTCGTATCAAACCTGACGAAGAAAACTCTGTTTAGAAGTTACACCGTATTTCCAAAAGAGTATTTATTAGCGCATTCCTACATATCACTGTGAGTTCCTCTGCCAATGTTAGACAATAAAGTCAAGGGACTGACAGATTGGGTATTTAAACAAAAACCATAGACTAAATTCATCCAAATTTCATTTATGTTATTACTTGGGAAGGAAGAAGATGTGGGGCTCAGTATGTCGAAAACCCCCCGGAAACCCTATAATTCGTTTTTGTAATCATTATTACAAAATCATAAAATAATTCCCGACGGAAATACAAAAAAGTTTCTTAATAGCCACTTTATCAAATATAAGCATAGTATTTACAATATGAAACTAACTCCAGTCTACAATATTACTAAACTACCAGCAGAGACGAAATCGGGTGTTACAAAACGACTATTGGAATTCTATTACCATACATATCTAAAAGGAAATATTTCTTTTAATGATAATATTAATATTTTTTTTCTTTTAGAGCAGATATAAGGGGAAAACATATGTCACATGCAATCGTTGTAAACACGATGATTACATTGACCATTGAAGAATCTTCTGCGTAACGCAAAAACAATGGCAGTCACGAATTATTTAATGTATTATCAACTATTCCGATGATTAAACTGAAATATATCCTGGACGAAAGTCATCTTAAAATTTTAGGCAATTTTGATAGATTTAGAATTAATATGATTATTTCATTTTCATATTACGAACTTTCTCCACGTATTCCGTCGCTTCCACCTAAGCTGAAGTTAACATTTATCAATAAAGGTTTAGATTTACTTATAGTTTCGAATGTTTTCCATGATCATAGAGTCCCATCTAAAATTCTGCAATATTTTAAAAACCTTGAACCTTCACTAATCTGTTATCCATCCTAAAAACCTATCAGAAATCCTACTTCAATTCGCAATGTAGTTACATGTCTATCTAACCCTAATGTTCTAAAGTCTACTACATCGTTGTGCTCTTATAATAATTCAAAATATGTATATAAATCAGCAGGTCAGATCATTACTGGAGACCTAAATTGTATTTCCGATAAAGGTTTATTTTCAGTTTTTCGACAAGGACATAAGTTAAGGTTACCGTCGAAGATAGACTTCAATAAATGCCGTAGTGTACTAGAAGCGTTACCTCCATGCTCTTAATGATTGGAAATGTGACATTCTAAAGTTTAGCGAAGTCCGTATTAACAACTTTACGAAAAATCCTCATTTATTCAAAGAGCCAAGTAAACTGTCATCTCATTCTATTAAAAAGTGAATGGCTGATTTACATACTAAATATATATGTGTACCTGCTGATAACACAGGCAATCATACCATACAGTTGTGATATTAATGTACTTTGCACCTTGCATAACCACGGCATTATTATGTCTGATTTCAACTAAACCTTGATATAAATATGATCTTTCAAACATGTATTGGCTCCCTAAATTACATAAAAATTTATATAAATCACGTTTTATATCAGATTCTATTCACTGTCCCACTGCTGTACTTTCTAGACATATCATGTAATGTCGCTTTTTAAAGCAGTAACAAAAATCACTTTGGTCTATGAAAAACTGATATGAAGGTAAAGAAAACCTATTTTTAGACATTGTCCAACCTATTTAAATATTTACATGTAATTGCTATATAATATATATACTTCTTTTCCAAATGGTTTGATTAAAAGCAAGGTGTTTGACCTCTTACGTTGGTGTTTTAAGAGAGAATCTAAAACATATCTCTGTACTTCCAATCACCCTGGATTCTTTTCGAACAAACAATTTACTTCACATAAATACCGGAGTTTTTGATGGATGATATCGTGCAATTTACTGGCAAAAGAAAAAACCGAAGTGCCGATCAGTTTTCCGGTGTCGAAGTCTTACAGGGGAGGCTAAATTATGAAATTACGCCTTATAAACTGTTGTGAACCCCGGTAATACAACGTTTCAGGGTTAAACAAGGTGCCCGGGAAGAGTGAGCGTCACCTGCCTGCACGATAAACCCGTAGCACCAGTTATATAGAAACATTCAAATTCAAATGAAAGTCCTAATGCACACAGACATGAACATAAATGGTAAAAGTAGCGTCATAGTGCGATAGGCAGGAGAGAAAGTGAAGATCGTCATCTGAAGATCGTCTGATTTGCAAGGTGCTTTCTTCCTGTCGGGAGCAAAGTCTCAAGAAACACGGCTTTGTATAAATATAAGAGATTGTCAGAATTAAGGAGGGGAACAGTTGATGACCAAAGGGATGCCATTGATTTGCTTAAAAACTGTGCCTTCAAACAACACGAACATATTGTCTACCAGTAATTTCAGATGTCTTCAGTATACTTTTTGTCTGAATCAGGGTGTTCCTGTACGAATTATGTGTCCTCCCGCCCTAAAACAGGATGTTTGCATATGCAATTTCAACTTTTGTCAGGAAAGGAGTCTAGTGTTATCCTTATTGGTATATTGTTTAGCTTTTGATCATGAATGATAGTGTGGTGAAATCAAAAGATTTTATACTGGTAACATGAATGAAATTGGTGGAATGCGCATCTGATGAACATAATTGAAAGGTATATATGTTCTAAATTTATTATAACCACTAGGCTGGTGTCACTGCTGGTGGACTGATAGTTCTCGAGGGCATCATAAGTCTAGTTTTCAGTGCTTTTGTACCGAAGGTATACTCGTTAGTGCTTTACGATATATATCCAATCGAAATTCCATTTTTACGGTGACACTATATACAAACTTAAGGGGGTCAAACAGTCCGACAAGATTATTTCGTCGGGTCCCAAAAGAAACTAGAATTGTCCTAACGGGACAAACATCACCCGCGGCAACAAAGTGGACACATGCAAGGATTCACCCCTTTATGACAACCCATAAGACATCCATAGAGCAGGTATAATAATCCTACGTGCTATTTACTATTATAGAGGTCAAAGGTCAAGGTCGGTGTTTTGGTACATGACATCTCCTTCCCATGATGAATCAACTTGTACGGTTTGATAAATCTAGGTGCTGTGGTTCAAAAGGTACGCTGCGAATACGAATTAGCCCAGGTTTTACTATCAAAGAGGTTCAAGGTCAAGGTCACAGTAATTTGGTACATGACACATCTTCTCATGATGCATCCACATTTCTTTTGTCATGAAGAATAAGATAATATGTGGTTTAGGGGTGGAGATCTGAACCAGATTCCTGGAATTAAGGTGGTGGGGATGACCCTGAGGATCCCCAACTTATGCTATACAACTCGATTTGCCATGAGGAATCAGAAAACTTATACTTTAGGGGTGGAAATCGGAACTATTTTTTAGATAAACAAGGTTTTACCATCACGGAGGTCAAAGGTCAAGGTCAAATAAAGGTCACAGTGTCTTAATTCTGGTACATAATACATTGCCCTCTAATGATGCACCAACAAGCGACAATTTTGTGAAATATTATTGAAATCTGTGCACAAGGTGAGAAGTTATGACCCGGGCAAGGTTAGGTGGAGAGACATGCGGACAGACAGACAGGGTGATTCCTATATACCCCCCTCCGCCAAACTTTGCTTGCGGGGGGTATAATAAGCGCATTCGACATAGACAATATGAACAGGAGATAATCAGAAAGACTACAATTCCCCAAACAGACATCTACTTGAGCCTTGCACACTGACTGACAGGGCGGTTGAGGTTAAATGACGGCCTTGTTGAAACCTCATTGAAAGGAGATGGTCTTGAATGTAGTCCCCATATAATATTTCAGAATTTCTCAGTGTTTTTCAGGCATACTTCAGTGTTTTTCAGGGGTTTGCATAGTTTATCAGAGGAAAACGGGATTCTTGGGAGAGGGGTTTGCAAAGAAATTTCGGTCAATACTTTGCCATTTCCGAGAAAATAATCTTTGAACATCTAAATATTATACAAAATGTTTACTTTGGAGTGATGCTACATAAAAAATAT
Organism: Pteria penguin; assembly: GCA_035048485.1. Taxonomy (NCBI): domain Eukaryota; kingdom Metazoa; phylum Mollusca; class Bivalvia; order Pterioida; family Pteriidae; genus Pteria; species Pteria penguin. The sequence goes on from CM068584.1 coordinate 64,212,473, forward strand.
GATTCTTTTCTCTGTTTTCTAATAAAGATAACACTTAATTTCTATCATGTAGGACATATTTATTTTATCTACCTTGCCCATGGCATTGACATCCGCGTTAGCATCGATAAGTATCTTCACTGTATCGTTGTGACCATTTGATGCTGCCTTGTGGAGTGGAGTGTCCTGGTCCTACAAGGAGAGAAGTATGAATGAGAAAGAATACCATGCCATTTTGATTTTATAAATTCTACAACTTTTTTTCAGCCTATTGATGCCAAAAGGCGTTAGGTACTCGATTCAACAAAGGATAAATACGCTTCCATGCATACCAAGTGTCAGTTTGAGCCACTGTTATCAATAATACAGTAATATAATTGTAATAGAGATCATTCATACTGAAAATGGTGAATTAAGATTCGTATAAAGGTTGCAGAAATGGAATACAGATTGGTAAAATTAGTGCAAACTTTAGATAATAACTTCACATAAAGGGTAACAAAAAATACCCCCAAAACCAAACCAAAAAAAAAAAAAAAAAAAAAAAATCAAAGGCCATAAAGGCCATAAAGGCATCGAGCAGGATTGATTATCAAGCCGTTTAAAGTGCAAGTGGGACAATGAACAACTATGTTGATTAATTTCTTAAAATTAACTATGACTTGATGCATGTGACAACAAGGGTATGATAGTAGGTCTCCGGACATTTGTCCTGGCAAGCTAAACACTAGAGCTGTCCTAACGGGACAAATACCCCACGCGGCAAAAAAGTTGAACATGCAATTATTCAGGAAGCTGAACATTTAGTCTTGCCAAAATCCAATCAGACATGAGTTAAGTCACCAAAGAAACAGCGAACTTGAACTATGCCACACCCTTAGGTCATGGACAAAAATCCTGTGAAATATTATCCAAATCTATTAACCCAATAACAAGATATTGCCTGGACAGGATCTTTAACACCAAGCACACCGTTACCTTGATTGTTGACCTTCGGTCAAGGTCATGACACACCGTTGGGTCATGGGCAATAATCCTATGAGATATTATCCAAATCTATTGACCAAAACAAAAAGATACGACCCGGACACGATTTTAATAACCAAGTCCACATTGAACTTGACCTTTCAACTTGGGTCAAGGCCATGACACACCCTTGGGCGATGGGCAACAATCCTGCGAAATATTATCTAAATCCATCAACCCAATATAAAGATATGGCCTGGATAGTATTTTAACAACCAAGTCCACAGTAACATCCACCTTTGACCTATGACCTTGGGCTTCCACAAAGGAATTGGTTGTTTGGTTATATCGGTACCACAAATACTGAGAAATCAAAACTTTTGTGTCATTTTCTATGTGCTTTTACGTAAAGACCATCAACGTAGCTCAAATATGCTTTGACTTACTCTATGTGATCTGTAAGGATCCGATTTAAAATCAGAAAGGAATGGGTTCATGACTATATAATATCCGTAAAAAAAGAGGTTTTCAATACGGGTATGTTATGGAGACATCGGAAAGAAAACAAGATCGCAGAAAAGAGCACTGTTTTATACAAACTTTAAAAACTCAACTGAAATCGAGAGTGATATGATTTTGTCCAAAGTAAAGCACGCAAATTGTGTCGGTTTCTGCAACACCTTGTGGATACAATGTATTTTTAAACATCTTTAAATATTTGTTATAAATATTAACACACCTTTGTTCTTGAAGTTAAGAAAGCCAAGTCACAGAAGTATCAATATCTAGAAAATAAGCAAATCATCAGGGGTATATTCTGGATTTAAACTAAATTTGCATGTTCCCCTTGGCAAACTATATCACAGACCAGATATAAGATATCCTAATTAGGAAACCCATGGCGAATATTCATTTTTTTAGGTCACAATCCGGGCAAGAGAACAAAACCACACAACTTAAGGAAATAAATGAGAAAATATTGCAATTAGGCGGTAAACAAATTTATAAAGTCCTTGACTGATGATTAATGCAATTTCGGTATTTAATGGCAAAGTAATCAAGTGATTTTAGATGGCTACGTCCGTATACAGCACGTCCGAATGGTCCATTACACAAAATGTTTGCCATAGTGTGATGCTACGTGTTAGTAGTCTGACCGAAAATTAAATAAATAAATATAATATAAATGTAATATACATGTGAATTTTTCCTGTTTATGGGCAATGATGCCACTGGTGATGTGAGACAGTTTAAAAACAATGTCATTGTTTAGTAATAACTTTGATTTACCAAGTCCTTGGCATTGACATCAGCCCTAGCATCAATAAGTATTTTCACGATATCGATGTGACCATTTGATGCTGCGATGTGAAGTGGAGTGTCCTGAAACTACAAAGCGAAAAGTATTGTAGAGAAAGAGTGCTATAGATTGATGAATTTATGTTTATATATGTTTACATATATTATATGTAATGGTACAGACAAATCAGACATTGGAAAAGATGTTTAGAAACTATAATGAATGTAATCGGATCAATACCAAATTAGTATGAAATATTTTGACTTTTACAATACTGACAAAATTCCTCAGGAAATAGTGACTGTTTTCCATATACATATGATACAAAACCTTTTAACGCGAAACAACGACGTTATGGCGAAATACTATTTATCTATTAACTTTAAAAGGCGTTAAAACAAATTGACCAATGAAAAGACCGATCTAGATATATTAGTAATACGTAAAAATGGACATTACAAACTAGAAAAAATATAAAAAAAAATGTAATGCTTTAGATCAATTAATAATACTGAGAAGTCGCTGTAAAATTAAAACAACAAACTATTGCCACTACCACATAAAGACCTAACACACTAGAAACAAGGATATGATGTGTAGATTTATTACGGTGAAATAAATGAATAATATATGTAATGATAATAATAATAATCATCATCATCATCATCATCATAACCCCCCCCCCCCAAAAAAAATAAATAAAAACCAAAAACAAAACAGATCCCGATAAATAGCTCTGTTTTAATAAATTCATCTTGTGCTTCTATTCATGCTAAATTACTTAATATAACCTTATCATATAGGGGACCCTTTCAATATCTGATCGATATTAAGATTATTGCAAAAACACTAAGAGTATAGTACCCCCCCCCCCTTATTTCAACTTTGTGCAGTCCTGTCCTTTGCAAATGCACTCTAGATAATATATAGCGGTTGTTCGGTAAAACAAAACAAGATAGGGAAAGAAAGTTTTTTTCGCCTGCAATCATGAGCGATTTTTAAGTACACTAAATTTGTGTATTTCAAAGTATGTATATTAAACTTACAAAGGCCTTGGCATTGACATCGGCTCTAGCATCGATAAGTTTTTTTAATGTTTCAATATCACCATCTGATGCTGCCTGGTAGAGTTGAGTGTCCTTCTCCTGCAAGAACAATGGTGCATTAATAAGACTTAAAACCCCATTATTCTTTTTATACCAATTCTATGAATGTAACTATGTGATAATAAAATGTACCAAATACAAGGGTGTACTCTGACTCAACAACATTCAAAATTGCAATATGGAGCTTTAGTTATAAATAACGCATTGATTTTTCTGGGATATGATATTTTCTGTTGTTTGTGAATTATTGTTTATATGGATCATTAATAATCTAAACAAAATAGACTCATAAATTCCAATAAAGAACCGAATGACCAGATAACGTAACACGTATAATATGTATATAATGGGTATAATGAAAAAAAAAAGAAAGAAAACATCCTCAACCTGGTACGCTGTAGCTGTAGGGGCGCCAACAAACCAGAGATCCTAGCTCACCACAAGATTGATGTTCGAATTGATACTTATGTTTTTTGTTTTTGTTTGTTTGGGTTTTTTTTAATTGAATTTGTTTCATTATAATGTTCATGTTCATCTTTTTCTGACCTCTCAAAACATTTAACCTGTTGATAAGTGTTCTTAATATTGATGATTATTTATATATCTTTAATTGCATGTTCTTTGGTTGTTTTGATTTGTAGTGGATGGAAATGTAACCCACACCAACTGACTGATGATTGTCGTTTGGAACGAGTAATAAATAGCAATTCCATTGACAATAGAATATTTTTGAGATGGTACAATCTGTAGATCAGATTTCGCTGTATGTATCCGCTAGTGTGTTGTTATCTGAGGAGCGAAATCACCACCTATCATACACAGTATCATGTAGTTTAAGAACACTTCCCAACCAACTCTACTGTAACCGTTGTGAGCCTTGAATATTTCATGTGTCGTCTGGGTCAGTAGGCTGTCCAGATTTGTTGTTAACCTAACTTTTAAGCATTATCAAATCACAAAAATTAATACAATATCTAGTGAACACAGTTTGACTTCTGATAGACTTGTTTTAGATTAACTGCTATAACTTTGGTGAAGCAGTCAGAAAGTCCAAGATTGAAATAATGTTGAAGGGATTCTTGTGCTTTGTTTTTGAATAAAATACAAATTACCTAGTTCTAAGTATATTTTACTTGTGTTCACACCAGCGTTCTGAGAACAGATAAATGGTAGTCGGTTAATTATGAAAAAGAACACATGAAAAGTTTACCCATCAACACTTTAGCATGAACTTACAGAGACAATAAATGAAGAATCTGGCTGTGGTTTATGTGATGATAAGCTAAAATATGTTTGTTGTGTCTCATCTGGTAAAAGCGGTGTCTGACTGCTGTAGCTGTCTTCAGAACTAGAATAGTGCGTATGTCGCAAATGTTGCTGATCCTTTTTCTTTGAAACTGAAATTTGAAACCCGTAAAATTAAGTACAAAGAGAATAAATATGAAGCTTTAACAGGGTGTATTGTTACGATTTTCTTGTCCGAGTTTTAATGAGATGGCTATACAGTGCAGATATCTGCATTAAGCGAGAAATTAACGCCTACACATCGGTCATTAAAGACTACTAAAGGCAATAACATTGAACATGTCAATGGCCCTCTATTGCGATAATTGTTGTCAAAACACAAAAATACCTAGATTAGTGTTGCCGTTGCTCTGTGTTCAGACATTTGAAAACAATTAATTTTCAATCGTCATAATCGGATCGAAAAGAAAGGTTTTAGCTTTTAAAGAAATAGTAAATGTATGAAAATTATTGATGAAGGGAAATGTGCTCGGAGTTTGGCGTCAAAAATGGGAGTAGAAAAATACAATTAGGACAAATTGTTAAACGTAAATCGTGCATGACATTTCGATAGTTAATGCGGTTTTATACCTGTCTTTTTTGTAGAATACGTAAAGTTTGGGAGCTCTGTTTCAACCGTTGTATCAGGGGACGAGTTCTCCTTTATTAGAAGCAAGTGTTGCTGTTCGTGCGGTATAGCCCCCATTTCAGCAAGTTGTTCCTGGTTAATTGTGCTTTTATTCTCTCTGTATAAATTGTTCTCAGCTTGTATAATACCCAAACCTGTGACAGGAAATCAAGAAACTTATATACGATAAAATGAAATATCTACTTCGTTCCATATAAAAGTAAGAGAAACGAAACATCGTACAAAAAATGACATTTCAATGCATTTCAACATTTAGAATACATAACAATGAATGATCTGATGAGCAATATTAACAACATACAATTATTAAAGGCGCAAAAATCCCGAAAAGCCGAAATTTATCTGTCCCATACATGAAAACATAACTCAATACTGAATATTCTGATATCGTATATGTAAGAAGAGAAAATACAATGCACAATTTGTATACGACAGAACCAGAACGGAGAAATGAATGGTAACACGACAATATATCATTATCAAATAGTAAACACTTTACTACATCTTGGTCTTTCCATACATTCTGTTTTGTATTCTTTTAATTATTTGAGGGACCTCATTTTCGATACCGTCGGGTTGAGCCCGATACTTTAATTCCCATTTCCGTTACCTGCTGTAGTGGAGGATCTGGTATGATTAGGGAATTATGAAACAGTAGTATGTGGTCACCTGACACAGGTGAGAAATACCTCCAATCATGATAGACTCAGAATGGGACAAAACAAAATTAACGCATTTTTGTTTCCTTTTTTGTTTGATGACCTGGAGCTGTTCTGGAAGTTTTTCAAGGGCGGATAACCCCCTTGTCATATATTGCCTACCACACTTAGACCAATCTGGTTGTTATCGATACGTATCAATAATGTGACTTTTTCAATAAAAACATAATCGCAGACAAATTTTCTGTATACCATCGAATTTTTTATTACCTTAAAATGATAAAAATAGTGTTATGCAAATCAAGGCATTATCAAAGCCCTGTGACGAAATCAAGCACTCCGATACTTCTGATTGTTGACTTATCCAGCCGCCCTGAAAAGAAGTTTATCCCCTTACCCCCCCCCCCCCCCCCCAAAATAAAAAAATAAATAAACAATATGTACAGAACCCTCATTACTTCGTTCCTTCCAAGTTTTGTTTGATTGCTTTAAGTCGATATAGAAATGGTATTGAAAATCTGAAAAGTTTACAAACAAGTATGAACAGACGGACGAATTACGGAGCACAATGACTAAAGCTCAAGTGAACGAAAAACCGGAAAGGAACAAACCATTACTGACCTCCTCTATGTCCCAAAAAAAAAATGAAATTATATGTTTTCCATTACAACCACAAATCAAGAAAACCTATCAAAGAGGAAAGAAAAAATTGCCTCCACACTTTCCATTGATGTATATCTGCTTTGTATATAGCAATATACAAATCAGTATTATCTGAATGTAACATATCAAGAGATCAGATTGGCTCTATATTTAATTTCCTTATTTATTCTGTATTTTGTATTTTTTTTTAAATTTATTTATTTGTCTTCTTGAAAGTATCATTATTTAACATGCGAGTGTATGATAGAATAATATATCTACGATACTCTGACTAAAAATTTATATGAAATGTAGGAACTTCAATGGTCTGTTGATCAATGTGATTGTAAAATACTTACTCTTGTATTCAGAACGACCTGTAAGTATAGTTTTAATTAAATAACAAAAATCCAATGCAAATGAACAAGATTTCAATACTTTCAGAAGCTATAATTAAATGTTCAATAATGTGTGGTAATATCTATATACCATTTAATCGTGATGGGCACTGGTTCAGCCGGAGTATTTTCAATGTCTATGGTAAACTGTTTAGCCAAACGTAGGTGGCATATACAAGCAAAGGTATGCCTTGGTTCGAAATGCATTCAGCAGAGCAGGCATAGAACTAATGTATATATTTTCTGTTTATTTAAGCACATAGCAAAGGCCCGGATATCAAATCTTGGAATATATTTGCTCGCACGTCAATGCGTTATAGACATACCGAAAATCAATGACAAATGTGGAATGACTTAAGATCTTCTTCTTGTTGTTAATGCTATAATAAGAAATAAGATTATTATCTAAAACTGCATAGTTACCTTTACATTTTCCTCTAAATACGAGATAAAATACGACCAAAAGGAAAAGCAACCCAACTGCTATAGACAGTGTATTTAGTTTCCAGTTTTCATAATGAAGAATTGTATCAGGTGTAGTAGTTGTGGGAGCCCCGGTTACTTTGTCAGGAGAAACAGAACTGTAAGAGGGATAATAATAATAATAATAATAATAATAATAATAATAATAATAATAATAATATTATTATTATTATTATTATTATTATTATTATTGTTATTATTATTATTATTATTATTATTATTATTATTATTATCATTATAATTAATCTAATTAAAAACAAACACATCATCAATTTATATCTAAAAAAATGATAAAGTAATGAACAATAACGGTTTTACTAAAATTTTTTCAATATATCACTAAAATAATTCATCTTTCTTTTTCTTATTTATTTTCCTGATTAATTTTACGTAAGTGATGTGATTTTTAATCAGTCTTGGTTAAATTTCAAGATTTCTATATTCCATTCAATGGAAAAGAAGTTCTACGCATACTTGGTCATAAAGAAGTGCAATTGCGCTTTGTACTTCAAATGACCTAGAAAACGTGCGCGGGTGAACAAAGCTACTAACGGAATTATACACGATATCTTCGCGTCCTTTCTCTCGGTTCAACAATTCACCTATGTTTCATCATGAACTTTATTTTCTCTCAAATTGTCGGTTCCCAGATTTTTAATACCCTTTGATTTCATAATAATCGAATTGCTAAGTTGGTTCTGAACATTTTTGACATTCAATATTAAATTCACACGTATCCGTTTAAAAATTCATTAGCAAATAATATCTGTGTGTAATGAAATAATTGTCATTTATTTAATACTGTTACCTTTTGTCAGATGTATTTCTTCCCTGACACCTTGCATCTGAAATATTTGACATGTAAAATATGGTAATAATGTGGTAAAACTGAAATCTTATTGATATTTGCTTTACTGTGAGCTTTATATTATCAGGCTTACACATTGTTGTTAACGTCATCAAACACAACTCTCCTGTTGTGAGCAACCTTATGCATAAGACGATACATTGTCGGTATTCGATGCAGCTTTACTACCGACCGCTTTAAAAGCTACTGAATAAATCTATTAAATTAATCAATACAATGTTTTACACGTAACAAAAAAGGGAAATTCTTACATTTGTAAATTTCCAAGATAGAATAGCCAGAATGATTACGCGGAGGACATCCATTATGATCTGGGGGACATGGAAGGTAATTCTGGTATACCACTAACAATGGCTGACCTGTCCGAATATCACATTGTTTGGTGTATGGACACCCAGCTGTAATTACAAAATGCAAATATAAATCCTAATAATAACTGTTGCATTGTACTTATTCATATCATGCAGTTTTAAAGATGAAAGGGGAAAAAGAATAGAAGAATAAACAAAAGACATCTGATAAACCTTTATGACACAAATAACATGGGACATGCACACAAAGCATGATGATAGTAAAATGTATACCAAAAACAACATTACAAACATATTCGACTGTGCTGTGCCGACTTCGGATGGTAAATGAAAGTAACAAACGTCACTCAACAGAAGTATAAATCTGCGATACCGATCCGCTTTCCAGAACTCGAAGTCCATTTAACATAACAATGTAATATTGACTGTGATGCCATAAAGTATCAGTATTCCGAATAAGTGTTAAAGCGGTCACAGACGCCGAAAACAGCACAGCCGTAGTCACAAGTGGTCATAATAATACAGTATTGATAATGTAAACGGTGTAACTACTTTACCAAGGAAGTCAACATGTCAATCAACGATCTCTTATATGAGTAAATAAGGTATTTATAACGTCTGCTAAATCTGCAGAATGTTGGCTTAAGGTGTGATATCGCATGTACCCGTTATAGTAACTTTTCTCCAAGCAGTTTGCCTTGATACGAAAGGCCCATACTCAGAAGACGTTCTAGCATACTCAATAATTTGAGACATATAAACACCATACGCAGGTGATAAATGAAGGTTACTAAATGAATAAAGAATGTTAACTATGGCGAAATTAATGTCATCACGTCTGTCATAAACTGGTGTAGTAGGTTTGCTATCTCAGTTAATACCATTTTGAAGAACTAAATACGAAGTACCTGAATGGGAAACTATAGTGCCCTGTCTTCAATTTCCAGGTCATTAGGATATAATGTATGTACGTATGTATCAAAGTTCTTGTTATTTGTAAATTGTACATCATCAATATATCTGAATGTAAATTTAAAGGACAAGGCAAATTGCTCATTATTCTGACTTGCAGGATTTTGTATGAAGTCAGTTTCACATGAATAAAGGAAATAGAAATAAACACAATTATTGGCCATAGCGATTGCGATTGCGATGGTCTGATGGAAGACCTGGTCATCAAACACAACATATATTGTCAACCACAAAGTCCAGCATGTTTTTTTTTTCATCTTCAATGTTCATGAATTTATATTCATTTGTCAAATAATATGCGTCTGGTTATCCTAACACAATTTATTTATGTCTGCGTAAACACTTTTTGGAGGAAAAATAATTATCAATAATTTTAAACAGTCTGTTTTTCAATTAACCATGAGATGAGGTATAGTGATATAAATTGTAGAAAACAGTATGTTTTAATGTATTGTAGATAAAGTTTAGCTTTAAAGCTTTCCTATAATTCCTTGGAGATTTGTAGTATCAATAATTTATTCACTCCACATTAGCAAAGTGCATTGGAGTACGCCTAAATGTAGAGATGATGGATAAATCCAAAGCACAAGTACAAAAATCATGAAACCAGAGGGCATACAAAATTAGTGAAAATGAAAAACAAATGGAAAATAACAAAATATGTCTACTTGAAGAGCATATGTGAACCCCTGTGATGGAGTGAGATCGGGTGCCTGGGGAGAACATCTTTCTTAAATGCAGACAGTATATTTGTTGGCTGATTTGGTGGAGCAATCAATGGATTTTGTTTAAACAGATCTTTGTATAGTTATGGAATCCGATATCAGTACGGTAACCCGAATTATCTCTGATACATATGTTACAGGCACTCAAGGCATCTTCTGAGAGTGTAGAGCGAGTATAATTTCTAGTAGATGTGTAATACCAAGCTCCTCTAAAAGACAATCAAGTAAGCTTTGCAAACAAAAAACTGTATTGTTTGAGGCTTTATTTCTTGACACTTATACATATTTCTACTTATGCCTTGAAGGATGACGGGTCTTAATGTTCCACTTTAGTTTACTAGTATGGGTTTTTGTCAAATAACTTACACCTTTACCCATTCTGACAACGTATCTAACTCTACATCTTCATGTTTCCACATCTGCGAACATAATCATCTACAAAATCCATCATAATATGGCCTCCTACATATAGTCCGAAGGTAATCAAATGGCGAAGAATTATATTGTCTACAATATTGATATTTGCCATTACTGACGATACCGACAGGACTATTTCTGATATTAGTGGAGAAACATAAGCAGATAAAGTAGACTGTTGTGTAAGACGATTGATATCTAGGCACTTAAAAGTTACTTTTTTAACTGAAAAATGTGGAACCGATGTTATGTGCATAGCTTAAGGATATGCATGGTATTTTTATGCTTAAAATATGACGAAATGCAAGATTGAACTTTTTATGGTTAAGGATATTGGTCGATGGTAAATAAGTCTATGCCTTTATTTGTAAACTTTAGCTGCAGAAAAAAGGGCGACGATCATTTTACAACCCTATGTTACAAATACTTCTAAGGAGAGGGTTGAATCATAAAACACCTTTTTATCGACGTAACGATGTTATTGAAAAAAGGGAAAACAACGAAAACAGTAAAAGGTGTTCTGTGATATCTGCAGATAAATATTGTTCATTTCCATTATTCCAACCAACTAGTAGTGATAAAATTTAAAGTTTTATTCCCTAAAACACGCATACAATATTGCCTGACAGTCACTACTTGATATTGCGCCTCATATGAAAATTATTCTCATGTGAAAGTCTCTAAACAGAAATTTTATCAACAGTGATATGTCTTATTTCAAAGACATGTGTCATTTGATAAGGTTGAAAACCGAACATGTGGTGCCAAAATTATACAGCTTTTTATTCAAATGTGTTTCTTATAGGGAAAACATAAGCAAAGAAGCAGTACCCGTGTACTTACGTTACAGGGACTGTGCTAAAGTATGTTTACGCTAATAGCAATATACTCGAAGATACGCATGACTGTTATATGTTGCACTTCTCCATGAAAAGTCTGATACATCAAAACCTCTACTTTTGCTTTGAATGTGATTGGCTTAAAATGAATGCACGCACTGTTTATGTTGGCGTTTTCTCTTCTAGTACACATAATCAGAATTGAAATCGTGTGATATAAATGATGGATTGATAGAGACAAAACAGAAATTAGATAATAATATCAACTTACTTTGTCCAGCCTGTATTGTGTAATTGAATATGCATCCTTCCCGTAATTCATTTCCTGGTGCCATCAAGCATACGTATTTTCTATTGCCAGGACAGTTGAACAGCTTCCCTCTCTCCAACCACTGGTCCGCAGTAGGACATGACGTAGTTAGTTTTGTGCAGTTCAAAATAGATGAAAATGAACACTGTTTCACAGAAAGGACACCGATTACAATATGTATGTATGCAGTCATTGGCCTCTGAAAAATAAGTATTTTAAGTTAAGTATGATACCTTGTATGAATTGCTAAAAATTTTTGTTTCTGGTGTAAGCTTTTACATATTGTAAGTTGTTGAATCTTTCTAAACATAATGTTTGATTGAAATAATGACCATGTCACTTGCTTTTGTTTGATAATGTTTACGGTGAAACAGCGATTTACATATAGATTATATGATAGAGTTATAAAATGCAGACATCAAATGATTGATAGGCTAATTGATTTATGTCCTACATATCGGAAAATAGTTTCCAATCCGGTAAAATGCCCAATAGGTATACATGAATAAAAAGAAATTGGATAGAAAAAATAAAAATTTGAGAGTATAAGCTTGTACAAAACAGAAAACTTCGAATAAATAAAAAAAAAATGCTCTCCGTTTGGCACCTGGTATCACCTCTAATTCCCAGAGATCGATGAACGTTCACCATTATATATCCTGTGTACATTCCGAAGAGACATTCCATCCGTTATTAAAGTATTTTCATGTATGTATTTGTGAACAATTTATTAAGAGTTTTCTGCCTTAGATTACAAAATAACGATATTATGTATTGTGTGCCACACTTGTCCTGTAGTCAAATGAAAGTGTCTCTCGCGCAAGATTTCTAGCTGTTTATTTTATTTATGTTCTTATATTTTTATTAATTTCTTTTTCAATAAATTGTATAAAATGCAAGTTAAAAGAAAATATATATATAAGTTATATTTGTAAGTGCAGACAATATGATAATCGAAAATATCGTCCCCTCCCACTGGATAGTATACTTCAGCATATTTAGTGGTGCCTTGAGCTTGCGCTGATTCAGTGTTGAATAAATCTGCTATAGGTATATCAAGCAAGGTGCTATTGCATTTAACATATTTATAGTTAGAAAAATGGAGAGAAACATTTTTGTAGTGCGTCTTGTAAGACTCATTCGATAACACCAACTCTAAAACTTGAGTGCATCACGCCTGCACACGTCAAGATCAACACACAATGAGTTCATCTTGCCGTTACAAAGATGCGACTGATTATTTCAATTTTGTAGGTGTCTGATCGATCGAAAGAGCGTAATGTTCGAATCACGCCTTTGGTTCGTCTGCATTCCATCAACAAAAATTTTAATAAGAGCGTAAAATGAATTAAGTGTATAAATAAAGCTGGAGGCGTGCTTGTCTCCATGGATAGGATGCACGGCTAATGACTGAAAAATCCAGGGTTCGACTCTCACAAAGGCCATACCAGTGTCCAGTTGTTCGGGTTAGATGGTAAAAACCGAGGCTCCATAACTCATTGTGTACTGCTTAAAAGATATCTTACTGCTTTGGGTAGGTCCATTGTGAAGGTATAAATTTCTATGCAATGCATCAGCGCATGTTACGTCACCAGACATATGTGATAATTGTTGAGTGGAATTAACAATATACCATCACTCAAAGAAATCAAACAATACTTGAGATAAAATCGTAATGAAGTAAATAGTGCCTAACGGCTGACGTAAATACAGTTTTGATACCTGATTACTAGGATACTGACTTAATCTATGCATTTCTCAAACAAATAAAGAATACATGATATATAGAACATACAAAGAAATAACTGTAAACTTAAGGCTGGAGGTATGATCTAGGGTCAGGTTAATGATAGATCCTGTGTTCTTAGAACTTTCTTGCTCAAGGCAGGACACCGGTGCACTTATGGCGGAAGTCGACCTCGGGCCAACCAGTCACGAGCGAAGCACCTAATATACTGAATTACTGGGGATTCACCTTACTATTCAACTATTGAACATGTGGGATTATGTATATGCACAGGCATATCATTAGGTGTATGTACAGATGCCGGGCGATTAATATCGGAGCGGCAACCCATGGCATTTAGCAGGGCCTGCGATGTCTTTCCAGCATCCAAGTTAGTGCTCTTCGGAGGCACTTCCATGGGATATGGACGAATACCTTCAATCACCTAGATCGTTTGATGACTTCTGAAGTACGAGCAAGGCATGATTTTAACACTTATAGCGTGCAGCATGTACAAAAGTGAAAAGTGAGAAAACTGTCGCGGCAAAACAAAACAAAACAAAAATAAATAAATAAAACAAAACACAAAAAAAGCAACCACACACACAAAATAATGATAAAATAAATAAAATTTAAATAAAAATTACAAAAAGGTTAGATAAAAGTAAATAAATAAAAATATAGGAGTAATGGTTTTTATTTTCGTTCTATTCATATCACATGACGATGTTTTAATGAGAACATGAATAAACAATTTATTTAGATAGAGTCCCTTAGAATTCTGAAGAACCTAAACGTTAATATTTGGTTCATTATAAACCCGTACACATTAATATTGCGATCTAGACCTATGTGTTTACATGGACACACATATCAAACGTGTCTAGTGAACTCTGATCTTCAATAAAATACAGATATACAACTAGTTTACACCATGATAAATAATGCAGTTTTAAAAATACATATGTATATGAAAGAAAGCATTAAAAATTAGTAACATGCACAGTAAATTGTCGCCTCATATGTAACATGTGCGTCGTTTAAATACCGTACAAATGATTTGGCAAGGAAATGCTGATTTAGTTCCTTCTTGGGAGAGATATTTAAGTCCCTTGAATGAAATTGATCATATAATGCATTTCCCTACAGGAATAGAGTGATTGTTAAATCAACATTTAATTATCGTATCAAATCATTATATATTATAATATGGTATATGGATGGTTTAATCGTAATTAACGACGGATTAACTAGAAGACCCTCAGTTTAAAGGATAAACGGATTTTGTGTTCCAACATGTTTCCAACATGTAAATGATTTATAAATATATATATGGAGCTTGGTATACTTTTATGTAAATGTGAGGCCCATAAATATTAAGGTACTGACCGATATCTCGTAATGTATGGTATAATAATTGCTGTGTGATTTAAGATGGTTTAATTATCCATGTGATTGAGCATCAACTGATTTTGTATTCAAAGTCAAACATCAAGATAAATGGTTTCTGACATGTAAATAATGCAGAAATATGTGTATGGAGCTTTGGTATTCCTCTTTGTAAATGTGAGTGCCGCCATTATAGAGGACCTGACCAATGTATCGGCATGCCCGTTAGAGATAAGCCGTTGGAAGGAAAGAGAATCGCTTAAGTCTTGTGACGAAAACAACGGATTTCTGTATCATTGTATGAAATCATCATGGGACACATTTGCTGAATTCTGTATGATACCTTTGTCCTTCAACGTTGATGGTAAGATTTTAATGCACTGCATTAAAACCATATACAGATACACTGAATTGTAGTATAACTCTAGACGCGTACTTTTATTCTTATTATGTGCGACAGTAATCATCATTCT
Organism: Pteria penguin; assembly: GCA_035048485.1. Lineage (NCBI taxonomy): Eukaryota > Metazoa > Mollusca > Bivalvia > Pterioida > Pteriidae > Pteria > Pteria penguin. The sequence goes on from CM068584.1 coordinate 64,227,969, forward strand.
TCGTTCATTTTGGGATATTGTGGCATACTTAGTTATCCAATTTTCAATCCAACAGTAATTTTTGGCAATTTCTTATCTTAAAAGAAAAATCGCATTTATTTATTATAAAATCAATCAGCATTTCCTTATCAAAAATTGACATATTATAAACTTTTTAATTGATAGTATATTTAATGAAGAATATAAAAAGTCAATGTTTACGTAGGAAATCATGTAAAAATACACCTACCGTAGATGGATTCAACTTGTCATATTATGTAGAATACATACCTTTTTACGTAATTACATGTATAGAAAAAAAGCAATGTTTAATTCCACCTTATATTCTAAATCTAAAATAGTTGGTTCTAGAAATAAAAATGGAATATATATTTATTTAAAGCTGTATACCCTATGTTCGCAAGTACAGTGCATATTATAGGTAAATTTATTCTAAATTGTTTTGATTATATATATATATATATATATATATAAGCCTAAAACATATCAAAAAGGACCCTTGCAAATGTTGTGATCAAATTCGTCGTATTAAGTGAGATATGGCTATATAACACGCGATGTATGTAAACAAACAGATCTAAATTGGAAACCGTCGCATCATGGACACTGATGGAGGGCGAGGTAAATAAACTTGACGAGGAACTTTAAAAATCTGCTTTCAAGTCTGCTAAAGTTAGTATTTACTGAAATCTTTTTCTTTTGGAGTCTCCCTTCATCGTATTTGTTTTCATTAAACTGCACAAGCGCGAAGTCAGGTTATGGTTGTATTTATGGAATATCCACTTTATTTACGAAGTATTTTCTTTTTCTTTTGATACCTCCGAGGGTTTGAAGCAACAAAATATGTTATAAACACAAATTTAACGACTTCGGCCATACGGGAAAAATACAGTTTTTGTGTTACATGCCCAATTGTCTTGAAATTATACCGAATTGTAGGGTATACAACTTTAAAATAAAATATAAAAAAAAATAAAAGTGGAAGATCTGTATACGATTCTTTGCCTCTATTTCTAAATCAAGAACATTTTTCATAAAATTTGTATATTAAAAGTACATTAATTCATATAATTATTTTTCCAATTTAGATGGATGCCTCCAAATCCACAGAAGAGATAATTTATATATCCAGTATGTCAAGTGCTCAATAAACGGAAAGTGTCCAAATAAAGTTAATGACACATACGTGTCTTATCAGATGTACAAATGTAAGTAAATGCATCCATAAGTTCATATTTATTGTGTCTTATGTCCGATATTTTATTAATATGTAGTTTCATGTGTGCAAGTTAATAATTTTAGTTATTATTATTTTGCTTATAAACATAGTTTCCGTTTATTAATAGACGATGGGTGCTACAAAGAAGAAACACATGAAACCCAGATTACTACAGAAAGGTATGTCACAATACGATGTTGGGTTTTTTTTTTTTTTTTTTTTTTTTTTTTTTGTTTTGTATTGGTGTTGTGTGTTTTGTTTTGTTATTTATTTATTTATTCTTTTTTTTCTGGTTATTTTTCTGCGAGTACAAACAACCAAAAGTTAATAACTCTGAATTACGTGACAGAGGCTATCCGAACTAAGATTACATGCACATGGATTACTACATATCACTTTTACAGGACGCTGTTCCAAACCTATGTCTTTGAAACTAAACTTAAACATCAGTGACATGAACCGGTTATTTGCCCGTACACACCAGGAATTCAAATGTATTACATGCACAACGAACGAACTGGTTCACGGATCCTACTTCTGGCATTACTCGCCAATGCATGGATATATACATATGAAATTCATGAAAAAATTTTACGATACAGTTCTCTATGATGACAGACATATTATAACTCCGACAGTAGGGATTATCAGTCACAGGAAAATGAATTATGGTAAATAATATCATAATTTCATGGCGGAATTTGAGATGTTGAAATTGAATTATAATGCAATTTAGTGTAAATAAACTCAGAAATGTGGTAAACTATGTAAACGAATTGCATACCATAGGAATGTTTTCTATTGAAATGTTTCAGAACGTCTGCTACGAAATACAGTTCCAAATATTCAACAACCATTTATCCGTTAACGATCATAGATTTCACACCAAATAATAACGATAGGAAGGGAGTAACAGGCGGTAAAGCTATTTCGTATATATGTATATTGTGGCATATTATACTGTACTTTCATTTGAATGTATATTTTTTTCTTTATTTATTTAATGTGACAGTATGGTATCTCTTGGAATTTAAATTTCTAATAGGACATTAGGAAGGTTAATTGACAAGGAACGGCGTAATATAATCTGCTATTCTGATATTTAAGATTAGGTAATCTGATGTTTCCTCATACTTTCCTTTCTTCAATATTGTGAAAAATACAATTCCCATGCCCGTTATAACGTTATTATACGGTTTGAAAAGACTATTTATCACATATAATATATACTTCTATGCATTCAGGTACGACATTCACCGACTCGTGGACCTCTGCTTCATCCACATACTTCGAGAATAAATTCGTTTTAGGTAATTCTTCCATTATAAGAGTGGCACGTAAAAATCCGTCACTGTCTCGGGCGGGTCCGTTGTAAGGTTAAATGTGTATGCAATGCAGCAGATGCTGTCACCATTTACATAAAATAATCGTGGAGTGACTTAAAGTAATATTCAATTAATCGATCAAGCCATTATATGAAGTAAAATTAAAATGTGAGACATTGAATCTAGAGGAAATAACATATACAGTGGCAATAATCAGATGTTAAACAAGACAATGTGGCATAATTATTGTATCAGTTTGATCATAAATAGGTCTAAGTGATTTACTCACTCGCATATGCCTATATGAATCAATATAAATTAATATGACCTGAAATTAATACTTTCAATCGATATATTGCGTAATATTGTTTACAAAAATGTATATATGTATAAATATAAATATATTTGTATGTTAAAGGTATACTAGCGGGAATGTTCGTACTGTTGATTTGTGGATCATTAACCTTCTCGACATATTACATTCGAAAGTAAGTCTCATTTCCCAACATTGCTTGACATTATTGGTTTTAAATTTTCAATATACATATTTTACATAATCAAGCGTTTCCTCCTCATCTATTCTATGAAAATAATTGCAGGACAAGGAAATACCACAAGAATGAATACTTTGTCGAGTACAGTGCTAATACTGATGTTAACAGACGTGAAGAAAGCGTGTATAATAACATAGAGGAAGTTCAATCTGAAGTGTCAGATAGCCGGTCATATGAGGACCCAGTGTCTGTGACAATCCTTCAGTCTGAGACAGTACCAACTGCATCAGTTCATGTAATATCAGGTAGACGCAACGAGAATACAACTAATACGCATACACCTTCACAATCCAGCGATGACAGCGTCGATATATTATAGAAAGTTTTTCTAATAAAAGTACAAGACAGAATCAGTCATCAGCATATAAACACTGTTTTGCCGTCCCTTAAATATCGTTTTATCTGAAGTCACTCAAAAAACATATATCCAACTATTTTTATAATAAGAACAGAAGTATTACTTCGCGTTGTTCTCTTGATATGTTAAGTACATGTACATTTATGTCTGTGTGTGTTTTTCATGTTCTATTTTGATCAATATATTTACATTTATACCGTTTCCTCTAATTTAAATGTATGGTGCTCTCCCTGGTGTTCATCTAAGTGTTTCCTTTAAACCATATAGCTTGTACTATACAGGAATTGATACAATTGGTCTATATATACAAGGAAGTAGTTGAGTATGTGAAAATTGCGGACTCTCAATCAAAAATAAAAACTAAAAACATTAATAAAAGAAAATGAAAAAAAAAACCGTACTCCTCGGTCACGATCATCCACTGTGTTAGACTGGTTTAGGTTATGAGAATTCAGAATCACCTCGAGTCCTACATTGAAAAATATCAGTCGAGGGTGACATACTTCGACATAATATCGAAGTATGTCGCCGGAGATTGATATCATTCGGTCTGGGACGAGACGTGGTTCTTGATTCTTATTCTCGCCAAATAAACCCCCTTTCAGTGCTTCTTTATTCCTGACATTTTACAGATCTTTGACCCACACGTACGCTAAACATAATTCCAGATAGGAAAGATATTTTGATAACATTAAAAGTGTGTAACAAGGACATGAAACCAGTCACAAACATATAAGTATAAAAATAGTTAATTAAAACTTTTTTGTATCTTAATATGTAGAGTAATAATTACGTAGTAATACAACGTGCTAGATCGATGTTCCAGATCGATTGATCTAGAACCCCACTTCCGGTGAAATTCTTGAGTCTCGTATGCGAGAAAATGAAATACAGGGGTTTTTTTTTTAATAAAACGCTGGGTTTAAGGTGATTCATACTTTAGGTAAAACATTGAAATCTGTTAAGATGGTGCTAATAGGGTTTCAATCTCCTTTCTAAGAATAATCTACAGAAAGAAACAATCAGTTTGAAAATGAACGGCGTACAGTAATAAATATAAATCAAGACTTTATTTTAAAGGATACCACGACATAAACCACTAGTGAAGGCTATGTTTAAATATGAATGTTATAGTGACGTATGATGAAAGATATAGGAGATATATGTAGTTCATGGTATTTTAAGTCATAGTTAATAAATGAACTTGGCCTTTCAGAAATGATCCAGAGTGAACTTTGTCCAAAAGCCCTTAACCTAAAGAATACTGTTGTGAAATATGATCAAATTCTGATGAAGGGTTTAGGAGATATACGCATGTCATGGTATTTCAATTCATAGTTAATAATTGACCTTGACTTTTCAGAAATGACCTTATTTGAACATGGTCCAAAAGCCCCTAATTTAAAAAACATTTGGATGAAGTTTGATCAAATTCTGATGAAAGATGTAGAAGATATACGTAATTCATGGTAATTAAAATCATAGTTCATAAGTGACCTTGACCTTTCGCAAATGACCTTCACTCTTTACCCCAACACCATTTTTCGTGAGACATGATGAAATTCTGATGAAAGGTCTAGGAGATATATCTACTTCATGGTATTACAAGTCAGTTAATAAAAGACCTTGATCTTTCAGAAATGACCTGGAGTGACCTTTTAGTCCAAAGCCCTATCACCTAAATAAAACGTTGGTGAAGTATTATCATATTCTGATGAAAGGTGTAGGAGATATGAGTTTGGATGGACGGACATGAAAGCGAATATATGCTCCCCCAAGAGTTTTCGAGGAGCAGAACAAATCGTATAGATTGTGATATAATAATATTAAGAGTTACATCACCTCCACGTCTCTCCTTTTCAGCTCATTAAAATACCCCCACCCCCTTCCAAAACACCCCCCACACAAAACCACACACATGCCTACAAATGTATATAGTTCATAAAGGTAATTTTTGTCTGAATTTTCTTTTTTCACTGTATTCTTAAAGTGTGTTTTACTTGTTGTCATTCAATACATCAATTTTCAATCAATTTTATAATGGTGTGAACGGAAGTTGTGTGTGTGTGTGTGTGTGTGTGTGTGTGTGTGTGTGTGTGTGTGTGTGTGTGTGTGTGTGTGTGTGTGTGTGTGTGTGTGTGTGTGTGTAGGTGTGTGTGTGTATTTTTCCTTTGTCATGTAAATACGTCCACAATATAATTTTTATTAAAGTGTTTGCATCTGCCCTGTTGTACGTTATTTAAATATCGGATTATAAAAGAGAGATAAATATGATGCCACAATACAAGGCTCCGTCAGATAATGTGTCAATTGAGAGATTGAAATGAAAATATTCATCAAATATTTCTAAATAAGTTTTATTGTTATAAATACTGTATATTCGGTATTACACGGTATCTGATGTAGCCACTGTACTTTACATATTCACGTGGCTCGTGCATGTGTTAACATAGGAAATTGTTTGCAAATTGCGATCAATATTATGCCCAGGATAACGTCTATATGATACTAAGTAAGGAAAATACATTTGACTGAATCTTGTTTGACTTCATTCCAAAATTGTAGTATTATTTGTGTCTGCATGATGTAATGCAGTTGATTTCAACCCTCTGCAATGGACCCTCTGCAGTGGGGGATCCTTTATCTACCACATGTATATTGATTCAGGAAATCTTTTTACATATCGACGAGAAAAGAATGGCATTCAAGCCTGGTACTTCTCAGTCCCGTGCGCTTACTGGTCATTGTACAGACACAGGTAATGCAATATGGTAATGCATATGAGATATTATGCAATGATACATACAGTAGCGGATAAAGGGTGTCATTGCGAAAACTGTCAGAACCCACCCCCCTTCCCTGACCCCTTCAATCATGGTTTGGATTCTGTTACAAAAACAAATTATTTAAATCGAATTTTAAAAAAATTCATATATTTAAGATAAACTCTTATTTGGTGATGATTAATGTCACAAAGATGTTGTTTTAATCCATAAAATGCCCTCTGTCATTAAATGGATATTTATTTAGTAAAGTAAAAAGAGGAAATGCACGCATGACAAAAAGTAAAACGAAGAATATTTATAATAACCGTAACTGGGACATAAATTGATCAATGACTTTTTTCCCAACTTCAGTCATCTTTCATCTCTATTATTTTATCTTTTATCTTTTTGTTTTATATCTATGGCATTCACAGTACATTAAATGGCATATTAAATTGCAGCCAAATAATGGTTCGTTTAACTCCTTATACTGCATTTAATTGAAGTTTACACGTTTTAGCATCATTTGAGCGATTAACATATATGCAGAAATATTTTCCATAGTCCTCTACCATAATTACCCGGATGAATAAAATGGTCTGAAAGGCACATAAACTCTGTTAGGCTAAGCAGTGGAAACATTTCATTTGACTATATCTAAACAATTAGAAGAGTTAGAGTCATTGTCGGCGTGCTGCATTGGTTAGTTTTACCAGTGGTTTGAATTTGAAACATCAGACTCAAGGTGAATATATTAGTATGAAAGTCTGTTACCCTAAGTGCCAGCTAACAGTTAAATGTAATTGGAAAATGATCCATTGATGTATACCCATTGTCATTTACATTCATTTAGCCCATGATCTTAGTCGAAAGCAGGTTTTTATCGTAACCTGAATATTAACTTTAAAAAAAAAAGAAGTTTAGAAGGGTTAGATATATCTCGTAGTCCGTGGAATAAAAGGAAAATATCATGCCATATTCAGACAAGTTCGCACCTCGGTTAAAGCTGTATACCTTATGTTCGCATATTATAGGTAAATTTATTCTAAATTGTTTTGATTATATATATAAGCCTAAAACATATTTAAAAAAGGTCCTTGCAAATGTTGCGATCAAATTCGTCGTATTAAATGAGATACGGCTGTGTAAAACGCGATGTTTGTAAACAGAATGTTTACAACCAACTTATCACGTGATCTAATTCGGAAGCCGCACGATGGATGGCGAGGTAAATAAACTTGAGTAACTTTAAAAATCTGCATTCAAGTCTGCTAAAGTTAGTATTTACTGAAATTGTTTTCTTTTGGAGTCTACTTTCATCGTATTTGTTTTGATTAAACTGCGCATGCGCGAAATCAGGTCATGGTTGTATTTATGGAATACCCTCTTTATTTACAAAGTATTTTTTTTTTATTTTGATATCTCCAAAGGTTTGAAGCAACAAAAAATGTTATTAACGCAAAGTTCATAACTTCAGCCATACGAGAAAAATACAGGTTTTGCTTTACATGCCCTAATTTTTGAAATTATACCGAATTGTAGGGTATACAACTTTAAATATAGGTGAGACCAGAAGCCCAGGAGTAAGCCTCCCCTGGTTGCATACAATACCTGTCGCAAAAGTCCTATAACAGTTTTATTATCTACTAGTATGTACTGAAACAAATGGCATGGTGAATACGTCCCAGCAGAATTTCAAATATAAAGCAATCTATGCATTTTCTCCTTAAAATCGTTTTCCCATATATAGCTCACTAAGGCATAAAACAGGTAAAATTCTCCCTCATAGGTACAGCGGCACATTACACAGTACAAGTGATAAAAGAGCAAACATTTGCTTGTAGATAAGGTCCTACATAAAGTGTATGCCGTTACTCTGTTTAAACCTACAAATATTTACAAAGAAGTGTGCGGTATCTGGCAACAACTATAAATAAAAGCAACTATGTAACAGTGGCAATATTCTTAAAAGATATCCAATGTATTGTGCAGCAGTTAATCCATTTGAAGTCTTAACTATAGCATGACTTCTAATGATTGGTACCCAACATTTCATCTTATAACAAACCAACTGTCAATCTTTATGAGCAACGTTTACTATACACTGAAAACGGGTGTGTCTTAAATAAGCATTTTACACCCTGAGTTATGAGGTCTGTTTAGTATACTTGGTTTGGTTGTATAACATAAATGAATGAGAATTACGAAAGTGCAGGAGTAAATGGGACGTGTATGATCAAACCAGATAACATAAAATGGGAGAAACATCTTACTTGGAAATGTGAGAAATTTTTGAATAATTTCAGAAATAGGTAATCAATACCAAAAAAAAAAAAAAAAATCAAAACTTAAATATACATCTCTTGAAAAATCCGGTGCACATACCCATGATAATCTTTTATTACCCCTGACTTCCTTTCTTGGCAAACATAGGTAAAACTGAATTAATTGAAAGAAAAGAAGGAAAAATTTGCGATACTCCATCAAAAATAATACAAATAACCCACACTCCTGTCATATGTTAACAGGTGAGTTGTTCCATGCATGATATTTGACATATGGCATCAAAGGTCTAAACCGGAGAATAGAACCCACAATCCTCGGCTTGCAAACCGATTCATATGACAATAGCCAGAGTGGTATGGTATAGCTTTGTACGAATTGTACAGATACAAGTGATGAAGGTAATTTCTTTCATTTTGCTAAATATTCAATATGACGTTCATTATATAAGTTGTACATACATGAGGGGTTATTGTGGTCTTCCCTACATTCCAATGAAAATATTGCAAAAAACTGAATTTTGATTACTTTAATGGTAAACGTGTCCCTATTTCCTAAATAGTTTCAAACATTAAACTACTGAGGAATAATTCGTCATTCCCAGACTTTTCAGACTGTATTGAATATTAAGAGACTTGATACGGTTATTTAATATCATCTGAAAATTAGGTTTCCATAAAAAAAATTTAAATACGGTAACCTTTTCGGAGGAGTATTGTCTATCATGAAACACATAAAAAATATACTGAGAAGTTCAAAGTGAAGGAACAGTACATACTGCACGATATGAAACAAGATAGCATTACAATGGTAAAAATCACCAGGTTTTCTCCCAATAATTTCCTTCCTGTTTGACATCTTTCTTTTCCATTTAAGTATTCTCCCTTTCTCTCAAATGAGCAACATAACCATATATTAAATAGCACAGTAAAAGCACACCACTGAACACAATACTCAAGGTCCATGATTGATTTTCTTTTCCATATCCTTATCAGGTTCCTCACAGTTTTATTTGTTTACAAGCCAAGAGAAGTAACTCGTATTTACTATATCACGACATGTACGAAAATCTGTCAAATGTGGAAGAGTAAAACACAAAGCTTGTGAGTAATGATAAGTATTGATTATCGAATTAAAGGTTAAATGGTGTTTGCAGTATTATGGTCACTATCACCATTTATCTTTCACTTTCCTTCATTTGTAAAATTCTAGCCATGTCACGAGCGAATCGGAAGTGAAATAAATTAATCTCGTGATATAGCCAATAGTTTTTACATTTCCTTTATGCTTTGTAAGGGATTAAAATAAAAGTGAATCGAGTAATTTCTATTACACCCCTACGCGTAATCACCGTGTAATATTCTAAACCTTCGTACGAGCGTACAAATACCTGTTTCTGATTTGCATATGATGAATTTATGCATGCGTTTGCCTACGTATGTTGGTGCTTGTGTGGGATTTACTGTCAAGTTTTAATGAGAAACGACCGCCATAAGAGATATAAACATATTAACAAAAAGACAAATTACTGTTAATTAAAATCAACGTTCCAGTCCCATTCACTAACTTACACTCTCTCTGTCAGTCTTTCTGTCCGTCCGTGTCTCTTTCTCTCTCTGTTATTGGCCTTTCGTTTAAAATAGTACCGAATTACTGCATATGTCCTTAAATGAATCGTGTCAATTTCTTTTAACAATTTCGTAATATTTTTAGATGTAAATATCCAAAACTAGAACCACTCGTCTTGGTTCTCATTTCTAATACACCCACGCCTATCTAAACTAAATCCTCACCGATTCAATGTGCAAATGACTTAGTTAAGAGTAAATAAATAAAACTAATTAACATGGAAGATAAGGGATTGATGACATGTATATGATACACAACTTTCAGTAATGAAATAAACGCGACGAAAACATAACACGTAGATGAGGACAGTCATATTCGATTTTAAAAACCAAGTATCGATGAAAGTGGGCATATATATGGAGCTTAAGTAGTTGATAAATCCCATATGATATCCTTTATCATAGACCTATATAAGAAAAAACTATCGTTGGAATCGTGCATTTGAGAAGCCATGGAATAATGTATAAGTGAATGAAATCCCCATGTGATAAGCTTTTTAAATCTAATATGGTACCCTTCAATTCAGATTTTGTTACCTCAAATAAAAATAAGATAAGTCTTTAATAATCACATAATTTATAACTTTCTTGATATCAAACCTATAAACATTATTTACGCATTAAAATCTATCACTCAGTGATATTACAAATCGATATGTAAAATGCCCTTCAGTTTGGACGTCCGAATGGACATGAACATGGTCCTCCTTTACATGAATACACAGTTCTATACATCGATTCCAAAAGAGATCCTACTCCTATTAAGGAAAAGTTAAATGTTGCTTGCGCGTATCGTTTTTCATATTCATGGCAACATTTCTCTTAGAGTTAAGTCAGAGTCGGTTTTTTTTTCTTTTGTGGTCTTTCCTTCCTTTCACACAATTACAGACGCATGTATCAATAATTGGTAAAAGAAAACTAAACAAAGGGATATAAATTTTAATTCAGTGTCTGAGTTTTAAGCAAAGACCTTGATACAAGAGAATAGGCAACAAAGCAGGTTAAAAAGGGAGGTCTGTGCTAACCATAATGCTATGATAGTACATTCTATTGCAAACATACAAGTAACACAAATTCTCATTACACAATGAGGCATGCAAATGCTGGATTGCAAAAACAGCAAATTTCAAATTGGTATTAATACGCGGCACAGTTAACTATCAACGTAAACAATATGGCTGATCTAGAGAACACGCTGGGACGAACTCCAGTTACTATGAAAAATATAGGAGTTTGAAGAAAAACCGAACCATAACTCATAGGCCATGGAATAAAATTACAGTATCGTGTATAGTGTCCTTTTCAGTCAAATGCGAACCCCAATAAAATCAAGGTGGACCAGGTGCCCAGGAGAAGTAAGTGTTCCCTGGTTGCATGCAACATCCGTCGAAAACACTGCAACGACTTTTTTAAGTTAAGATGGTTAGTTTGTATGGTCAGGTCCCAAAATATCGGTAAACATTCTTGAAAGAAGGATATGAAATTGCTCCAGATCCCTATAACGTCAATAGAAGTCAGAAGCAATATATCTCCGTTAGTAGTTTCGTGGCAAGAAACCGCGCTCCCAGGACGAAATTTTCGTATGTAAGGCATCCCCTAACATAGGGTATAAGTTGTGAAATTAAGACGTCATATGCAGGAGACGAGAGTACGTTGGTAAATATGAAATTGTAATCGCCACGTTTGTCAGTTATAGAGAGAGGTTACTAATGATCTTTCTTATGTTCTCAAATTTTCGGCATGTTAACGTGTCGTCCAATGATTCAACAAATCATATACTACGTGTCGGAAACATGAAAACGCAAGCATGTCATCCTATTATTAAAACACATCACGTCCTCTGTTGTATACAAGAGGGTTGACACAGGGAGTTTAATAAGAAGGAGCTTGCAATTGATGAACTAGGTATGTCCACAAGAACTTGGGTGGGGAGGGCGGTATGCATTGGATCAATTTTTACTCTTCTTCTAAATCATCAGAATATCAATTCGGTAGTACATGTACACGTCAGGTACATCTAGGATGACAAAAACCTATCACTCTGCAAGTGTTTGCAATATGTAAACTCATATAACTATCAAATTGATAATGAACATTAACAAGAACAATCCTTGTATGCATAGTAAAGATAAAATCCGAAAGAACGGATTGTGCATGCGACTGGTCTTTAAATCCTTTTATAACACTTAATATAATTTAGGACAAAAACATGGTGTATCCCATGCTATCAAAAATATAGATTATACATATGAACATTCCGTTTACGGATAGGAAGGTTAAAATAATCACGGAGACTGCGTGTCACTGATTTCAAAATCATATTGAAAAATATAATTTGGAACAAATGCAAGGTATGTCATCTTATTTAAAGGTATAAATGATGAGTTTAAATGTTGGATTACGTCATAACCATGGCACGGTTGTAAATGTACATAACGTACATTGTGCACTAAATATATACATGTATATCGCCTTGCGGGGTAAGCACCATACGTACAGGTAGTTCCAAAATATTGAGCACTATTTACGACATTATCTGAAGATCTATTATGGTATTGTCGTTGACGTTATACGTATGTGTAGACATTTGCAAATCAGGCAATGATCGTTAGTGCAATCCCTTTGTGCTTCACATGTATGTTCACATAACACTTCATCTACTTAGCTATAAATGAATTCTAATTGATATGATATTCCACTGAAGCAAGTCCGTCTAATTTAAGATAATTTTATCTATAAATACTGCCATTCTCATCAATTTTCATAATCTGCAATTGATTCCAGTTGCCTAAAAGTAAAACATTACAATCGACCGTTGCCGTTATTCCCTCTTCCCCTTCCCTTACACACTGATTTCCGACAAGGGGAGCCCAAACGTGAAAATCAAATATAAGCTGAAATACTCAGCCACCTTGGGTGCAAACTCTAGAGTTTACTCATATCATTTGAGTGTTTGCAATCTTATCATCAATACAAGATTTATAATTTTGTTGTGAAAAGGGGGGAGGGGCCTTCTTACTCAGCTACTGAAAACGACAACACAACAGATCAGGCTATCAAATTCTCTTTTATTGAAAATCCAATACGTGCGGAATCACGTAATGTGTGGAGTAACAATAAACTTCGTCATGGAGACATAACTCCCCTACCGATTGTTGAACACGTTTACTGTTTTTTTTTTTCTTTTTCTTTTTCTTACTTTTTTTTTGCATAGAAAATTAGAAAATACTTTGCATGTGTGCTTCTGTTACCAATAACGATCAGCAATTGCTCATTCTCAAACATATAGAATTAAAATGTTTTTTAAACCACCAATTATTGTAACCACCATGAGATATGAGATCAGTCGGTGTTATATCCATTCTTTAGGGTGAAACCACAGGGGTGACCTTACATTGAGAAATCCCCAAGACATAATCCATAATAAACTAGTAATACGTCAATTGGTAAAAGGGGAAGACTCGTATCACAGGGGTGACCAGCATCAAACCTCGATATCTCCGCTAATTTTGCACGCTTTGACAAAAACCTAGTACCGATCCATCGGGGAGAGTCTCTTCTCTTTGTATATATAGACTTTGTTACTGTTTACCCATGTATTCCATGTTTTTTTGCACGATTATTTCACTTTGCCCCCAAATGGACGTTTAATGGATACACCGTGCTATAAATAACACCGCAATGACCTTGAACGATGCATTGCAAGGAGATTTGCTGCGGACTCGGGTTACAAGACATTGCTGCTTTATTTATAGCACGATGTATCCATTAACCGTCCGTTTGGAGGCAAAGTGAAATAATCGTACAAAAAAAGATGGATTATATGAGTAAACAGCAACAGAGTGTATATATACAAAGAGAAGAGACTCTCCCCGATCGATCGGTACCAGGTTTTTGTCAAAGCGTGCAAAATTAGCGGAGATATCGAGGTTTGATGTTGGTCACCCCTGTGATACGAGTCTTCCCTTTTATCTATTGACGTAATTACAAGTCTATTACAGATTACGTCTTGGGAATTTCTCAATGTAAGGTCACCCCTGTAGGTGAAACAGTAAAAATCGGTGATATATGTGGATTGCAGTGGATAGATAAAACCAAACTTGACAAACTTCTAGTAAATTCTAGAGGATCTTCAAATTGTCTTCAATGCAGATGTTGTCTATTGCAATTGACAGAATCTCAATCCATTGTTAATTAGGTACTAAATTATATCATCTCATTATATGTGGTAAATAACATTTTCCATATCAATTTCATCTCTATTGAAACCTCCACTCAAAGTTACATTATTCTATTGTGGCGCAACAGTCCATGAAGTACCGTGATAACAAAACCAAACAAACTACTGCATCGGTTAAATGTCCCTGAAAATTATTGACTTCGTGTATTGGAATATCTACATAGGATTGCATTATATCAATCGATTCATTATATCATGTGATATAATGTCATCTTGTATAGCCATACCAATGTGCATTGAAATAAATATAAAACTTGAGGACAGCAGCTTATATTCCGTTTGTGTTACTTGGTTGGAAATGGAGTAAAAAGAATGAAATTATGATAATAAACATATTTTAATGAATCAGAGGTCCAATAAGGTATAATTGATAATGAATGAATCGACCTCTTTATATAATTTGTTGCAAAACAAGTGGGAGGGGGAAATGTGCCAATCCTTCTTACGATCACCTCTCCGTATTAAAAATGTGTGCTACACCCTTATGTAGCGTCTCCAAAGGATATTTCTGCCACAGATCATCGATTCATCTAAAATAAGCCCGGAGAAATGACAAGAATGAACTGAAATAAAAATTTTCGCGTACTCACACTTTGATATCCCATTCCTTGTCTGTATCCGCGCTATATCGTTCATATCGAAAGAGGAAGAAAGTTTCCAGTAGCCATTGACGTTCTGTCTCTGTAAATGTCTATATTTAGATTGTGGTAATTTTCAAGATTTACCCGAGTAAAGGAGCGATAACTCGTTGTTCAGTCTTGTTGAATAAAATGTATAAATTTCATTGTTATTTTATTCTATCCTTTTCCTTTTGATTAGAGGAATTAAAACCCGTCCCAGGTCGACTGTTCACTTCGGACAACGATATGTGTACCGTAGAAAGCGAAACGAGATGCCATTATGATGAAAACCAGCACAGGGCCTTAAGTTGCCCTTTCGTATTAACTATGCATTAAGCAATGGTAATTAGTAGTTCAATGGAAGGATTGTACTATTTTGAATATCAATTCGCCTGTTCCTGACGGATTAATTTATAGTTTTGCGGGTTTTTTTAAACCCGCAACCCCCCCCCTTTGGGGGAGGGGGTGTTTCTTTCTTGTTAATTTGGTTTTTGTTTTGTGTTTTTGGTTCAAGTTAACTATATATGACTTCTGAGTAGACTTCTTCCATAAAAACCATACAGTTATACATATATAGGAAAAGTTAAATACATTGAACATGGAACAAAGCCACAATCCGCAGGGCATACCATGGTTTCAATTCCTCTTTCCATTAAGAATCTAGCTGCAGGTTTCTGGATCGGCGCCAAGACAGTTTATACATGCACATAATTGTATGAAATATTAGAAGATATGTTTAAATGAATACAACGATTCTAGGTAAGTTTTTGTTGATCTCACTTAGCGACAAAGTGTCATGGAATGCATAAATATAGACATGTGGACCCGGCAATATCATTACTATGAAAACCATCAAAGGGTTTTCAGTGACTCCACCCCCCCCCCCCCCGTTTCCAATCCCATTTAGCCATCCTTGACTTACATTATATTATTTATTAACCTATATTGTATAGCACTCTGAATGTTTGTTTTGTGTTGAATGTGAATTCGCACTAAATGACATAGTCTAGAAGGTAAACACACTGAAGTTCTATTTTTAACCTGTATTATAGTTTCCCTGTACACAGATACTTTATTATGCATTACAGTGGCGGATTTAGAGGGGGGGGGGGGGCGAGCACATATATCGTCACATATTTACTAGTAAAAATATTACTGAATATAATTGATTGGATGCATCAATGTGTAGATCATTGATTACCTTGGCCAATTGACTCACCGCATGATCAACTGACGGATAAGATTTCTATAAGGGTATTGTTATATCAGGTACATTAGCAGTTTACTTTCTTATCCTTTAGAAAGCTAAGAAAGACAACTCCAAATTTCGATATCTCATAACTGCATACAGGATTGTTTCTTGCCAAATCAACTTTTAAGTAATAGCTGCTTAGCTGTCTTAGACACTTTCAGGGCATGGTAAGGACGGAATTGCACTATTGAATTTTAACTGAAAAGGGATAAGTGAGACAACACGATTAGAAGGGATGGAAAGTATAATTATTTTGATTTTCTTGACAATTTTTGGAATTATAGAAAAAGGACGAAAAAGGACTGTCAGAACAGTAGCGAAAAAAAAAAAATCCAAAAAGGACATAATGACAAAATGTTTTTGACAGTCACGATACCCATTCTCTTCTGTAAAGTCAAAATTGTATACTTGAGAGAAACGAAAAAAGACATGTTTAAAGTTTTCTTCGAGTAATCAGGGGTATATCTGAGCACAAACGCACTTGCATCGTCTGTTGTGAAAGTTGCTGAACTCACCCTAACCCCCCCCCCCCCCCTTCAACTTCTTTTCTTTAGATCCTTATGTTTCATTTATAATATGTGCTACATAGAATGGTTGATGCGAAGGCAGGAAATAGATTAATCTTAGCTGAGCATTGGATACACCATTCTTGATCTCGGCTCAAGAAATCGATTCAAACAAGGCTAGCATTAATTTTGTTGCGGTACTTTGTCATAACTGAGCGGAACTTTCGAGCGGTAAAGGCTTTAATCACTAAATATCATATCTTTGACGTCCACAATACAAAAAAAAATCCTGACAACACGTTTGGATAATGCACACAATGACATGCAGAAGTCTTACACGTGTTTGTATTGAATTTTAACAGAATGATAATGACGATGGTTGACGTTAAATCCTAAATTCGCAAAATGTTTCCTTAAAAATGAAAGTTTTCACAGTTGGTTCTTATTGAAGTAATGTCAAATGCATTTTCAATATATGTTTACGACAAAATATGAAACATTATATCATTATGTTATTAACAATGACGGGGATAGGGGGTACTTTAAAATGATTTTCATACACGCCTCCAGTCATCCTTCATTCCGTTAGTTTATTAATGAATATTTTATTTTAATAAGAACAACATAACTTTATATCAAACAATAATAAATTTTATCAAAGAACTCTTAATATTATGTAGCTATTTTGAATTTGCACTATCTAACAGAGATTTATTTTTTTCTTGATTATTTCACTCTTATACTCACGTACTATAAAGATATCATAAAAGAAACGGTCGGTGTTCTTCATTGTAAGAAACTAGAAGTTCAAGGGGTAGGGGTCAGCGTTCGGAAACATTGACATTTCGTCATTCTTCTATCTTAGAATAAAGTTCAAATTGCAGAGGTTATAAAAGGCTAATATCCGTGTCCAAAGAAAGTTGTCACAGGAATTTGTCTTAGACCCTGTTCTAGTTCCCATTCCTATCTCCCCGCCTTTTGAGGAAAATAAGCAGACTGAAATATACAAAGCTTGTATTGCATGCGTGGTTGATACATTGCTTAATCTAAGGCTGAGTGATAAGAATTGCTTCAGAAAATTTTATAGTAGTCTTTGAAGTGCGTTTTTTTTTTCTATACAATGATGTACAAACAAAACAAGTGTTCAACAATTAAATCCGCCGGCATGCCAATCTTTGTTTGTTATATTTATTACTAATAATCTGCCCCAGATATATGTGTCACAGGAAGTTCAAAAGTAGGGTGTATTATTGCAGTGTGTGTATAGGGGGACTGGGGATGGAACACACAAAACAAAAGGAACAGAATCCTTCAATGTTGTCATTTACATTTAAGTTATACTTTCTATCTATAATATTGATACTAATCGTCGACTGCTATGTCATATAAAGATAAGATATTGACTAAATGAACCCATGATACCTGATCTCGGCTTTCGAGCCTATTCAGAAAAGTGTGTATGTCGCTGTACTTTCCTTTATTGATATGTATGAGCTTCTCTTAAACGCCTGTTATACATGATATGGTATAAACTATGACGACACTAGTGACGTATACTATGGATGCTATGACGGATACCGGATGATACTATGGGTTTAATTCCATTCGACGCACACAGACTGACAGACCGAAACACAGAGATAATCATACAGATAGGCAGATACACAGAGATAATCATACAGACAGGCAGATACACACAGATGTGCAGACGAACGCACAAACGGGAGATACACAAACACACACAAAACCCGGCGTGGCCTAGTGGTATCGCGCTTGCCTCCTGATCAGGAGACCGGGGTTCGAATCCCGCTCTGGTCATGCCGATGTCCTATCCTTCGGATGAGGCACCGTGTCGTGGTATGCATGGCACGTTAAGGATCCCTCACTGCTTCGGGTGGGTCCGATGCAAAGGTCAAAACATGTATGCCCGGCATCAGGCAGATGCCGTCACCATATACGTGAAATATTCGATTGACACTCATATTTCAGATACGGTTAACGGATTAACGTGAGTATGGCGTTAACTTTAAATGCATTAAATGCATACATCTATAGCAAAACAAAACAGAGGGAAGAAATATGACATTTGTGTACCATTCGATTGTAATTCGAACCATCACTGGGGCCGTGTTATCTCAATAGCTTCCTTCCTTCACTTCAGCCATCCTTCATCTTCATTTAGTTCGTTTATCGTTTGTTTTCATGTAAGCAATATTTCTATACATTTGTATATAATATCACAATAAAGGCCAAGCCACAATTAAATTGTAATCAAACACCATTTGAATGCTCTTGACCTGACATAGTTTGGAAAGTGATGATACTCAAGACATATCTCATGAAATCCTACACCATAAATCTTAGGTTCAATGAATGTCAATGATACGTGCATAATACTGACCACGATAAACACATACTATTTTATGTAAAAACAAAAAAGAAACGAGCCATGCATATGTTTTCTTTAGAAATAACCTCATCAGGTGTCACATAAAATGGAGGTAAGCTAGTTACATTTTCCTTTATCAGATAATATTAAATTAATATCTGTGATACTTGGTCCTTGGACAGCTCGGCTAATGAATAGATCCATTCGATCCCTCGCTTAGTAAGAAGGACTATTTCAATTTCTGTAGGGATACTATAAATCAATTACGTAATATGGATTAAACTTTATTAAGGCAAAGAAAGGAAAATTTCATCTTTACATGTATCGGCATTTACTTTTTCATTATTCTTTTAGAATTGTATATTAAATGAATAAAAGAATAAAGAAACTGCAAAGAACTGTAATTATCAGCATTACTTTGCCGTTTTTACACGCTATAAGACTTAATGAAAAGGTGATTTGAAGGAGATTAGAAAAGGCTTGGTAGGATTTGATATAACAGTAAAGGCCCTCAACTACAGAACATTGGCCGCCATCTCAATCCTCAGGTGATGTTAAAACAATAATTCCATGTTATGTTTAAAACAAATAGAGAAGAGATTTTATGAAGCAAAAGAAAATTAACGAGAAAAATGGGGGGGGGGGGGGGGATATAGCAGAGTAATACACTATCAATAATTTTAAAGATTTTTCCAAGAATCAGTTTCGTCCTATTTATTATAGTCAGTTTTGTGTATTATTTCCACTAAGAATGGGCTCGTGATCGAGAGGTCCCGGGTTCCACTCCCGCCCTGTCTTTCGGATGAGACAGTAAAAACCGAGGTCCCGTGTCTCGGTAGGCATGGCACGTAAAAGATCCCTCACTGCTTCGGGTGGGTCCGTAGCAAAGGTCTAAATTTGTATGCAATGCATCAGGCAGGTGCCGTCACGATATACGTGAAATAATCGTGGTGTGACGTAAAACAAAATTCAATCAATCAATCAAAATCCACTAAGAATGATATATGTATGCGGATGTATATCTGTGAGTATTAAATTTATTATTTATTAACCTTTAGTCCTATTCAGTTATTTCCTGATTAAGCATGAAAAAATGCTTTTTTTTTTATTTTTTGACTGGTTAACTACCATTGTATCAATAATACCCGCACACAGTGGCGAATCCAGTATAAATTAAAAAAAAGGCCGAGTGGGATCTAAAAATCAAGCATTTGCTGAAATACCCTTGCCGTTTGGGGAGCCGAATTCGGAGATTCAGTCATATTATTTGAGTGTTTTCAGCCTTAACATCTATATAATGCCGTGTACATTTGGGGAGAAAGAAAGCCCTCCCCCCAACCAGAACCACCACTTATAGTTTATAACCTTGCCTTGAAATGGCTTAGCTCAGTCGGAAAATGTTTATCTGTAAAATGTGAAAACAGATATAGTATTAGTCACAATATTCCTTTATAATTAGTAACATAATCAATATTGGACAGATAATGGTTCAGTAAAGATATTGTTGATACTATCAGACACAGAGTGCTGTACTGAGCACATGCAAGAAATTCTTGTCTGAAATCATTGATTTATCTTGCATTTTTACAGTGCTAAATATAGCTAAACTTTGTTAACCATATTGTGATGAAAAATGAGTTACTCTTTTCTCTTTGTAAAGAATTAATGTAATGTATGAACTGCATTATTTACATGGTCCTATTTGATAAGATACTAGTCTTTATGACCAATTCTCGGGTCAACATGATGACCCATTAGAATATTCTATAAATCAATTCTATTTATTATAGTATACTATATAAAAAGACAAGGGAAACGTGTTCAAAGCCGCTTTATGCGACATCTGATGAGGCTGTTCAAACGAATATGTATACACAGTATGTGCTTTTAATTATATTGAAGAATGTGAATTGCCGACAGATTATGCGTTTAACAGTCATTTTCGTTTAACTTGGAAATTATTGTAGAGGATTTAAGGAAAAAAAAATTGAGTTTTATCACAAAAAGAGTAATGTAAACCTAATTAAATAGGATTAAACGATTAAGTACCATAAAATATATAACGTTTAGGATTAAGCCGATAAGAGCTACCTTTCTTTGCATTGGAAAGGTACAAAATAAAGTGTAATAATTATTGCGTATTTGATTCATAATGCCCCTGCAAAACCTAATGGCCTTAGTTGCTAAGCGACGGATCACACTGACCAATCGATGGGCCGAATAGACCAACGGCAGAGAATAAAGTTGCATAAATTCTTTCCATTTGTTAATACACAAATGACACCTCATAGAGAAAAACAGAACGTATGAATGGCTCTTTCATTTTTTAACGTAACATGAGAGTATTTGATAATCGCTGTCAGTGTTATGCACTACAAATCACTTTAAGGAAAAAATGTCCTCAATATATTGAGTCTTGCAGATGGTTTCTAAATCTTGCCAGTCATGGACCTATATTTAAACTGTTAGTAAATTTTACAGATCTCATTCAGATATTTATCTAAATTTGGAAATGTGACCTTTCAACAATACGTATCCAGTGGAATTTCCGATTCCAATTTCTGCGGTAATCTAGTGTACAAACTAAGTAGGGTCAAAGGTTCCGATAATTGCAAATCGGCGGTTTCTATAATTATTAAACGCCTTCGACATCGAGAGTATGACCCCGAAATCATCGCTAAGACCATAGTTCGTTTGTTGGGTCCCTCTTAAACCCAATGCAGACTTTTGCTTGAACGTTGCACGCTGACTATCAGGGCGGTAAGGACTCTATGACGAGCCTTGTCCAAACCTTTTCATAAGAGACAAGTCTTGATCCTCGTCCCCTCTGACTGTTAGTCGAGAATCCTATTGATATAAACTTCTCGTGTGTAATAAATTTTTATCACCTCTCTTCTTAAGAAAACTGTTGATCCTTGTTCTCTATATGGAGGATTATTTTCAACTTTTTTTATGTGTCCTTTGATTGTGCTGCTTTTGCGGTGAGTGGGAAGGTGGGAGCCCGTAAACCGTTTAACCACGCCAACGTTTGTTACTTCAATTGACCGTCCTAAGTCGGTATCGTAACCGCAGCACAATCAATTTTTTGTAATGTCGTTTTCCCGCCAAAACATAACATGACATTATCACTTTTATAGACTGCAATAAGAAAACACCCTGTCGCATACAAATCGATTCATGCAATTTCAGTCTCGCATTTTTATTAAGTAGTACCTCTATGTTTTGGTGTAGAGTACCAGTTACATCTGCCCCGTGGGGTGAAAGTCTCCTGACCAAATCGAAGCTACAGAGGCTTTCAACGAGGTTGCAAAGTTGTAAAATTACGATGTGAAGCAGCGAAGTTACGATGCTAAAATGCAAAGAAATTCACTTCGTAACTTCGCTTCTTAGCATCTAAACTTCCTTGTTGTGTTTGTAAAAGAATGAAATAAGTATTATTTACAATGTAAAAGATGTCGAAATGTGCCTAATGTAATGAGTAACTTGAGGGAATATCCGCGAAAAATATAATTGTTGACGAAGACTGACAGACAGATGGACATTGCCATTTCAAAAACCGGTTTACTTCCGGTTAACAAAGTGATCTCTATAATCAACTCCCTTGTTTTGAAGATGGCATAATAAAATGTAAACCTAATCGATGATAGTTGTAAAATGCATTTTGCGCGTCATTTCCGTCGACAGTTCCCAGCATTTTTTTAACAACTCTAGGCTTTGGGTTTGCATTGCTAGTGTACGTGAATGTTGATAACAAGCGTACAGGTTTTCTTATTGGATCACTTTTATAGCAGATCATCGTAGATTCATAATTTTGCTTCTTCGCATCATAATTTCGCTTCTTCACAACATAATGTTGTAAGTTTACAAAGTTGCTTGACAGCGTAAAGGTTTTTGTAGGGTGAAGTTGCGATGTCCCAAAAGGAATTCCGTAGATAATACTGAAAATTTCGGTACTGAACAATTATATCAATGGATTGACCATCAATACATGTAGCAAGCTTTACCTAGTCAAGTGAGGATTGCTTCTTCAGGAATGGTTGCGTTATTCGCCAAATGAAAAAAAAAACTCAAGAAACAACTGCAACCGTGGCCGTAGTAACCGGGGCAGGGAGGCCTGCCCTCCCCCATTTTTGACGGATCATAATTGTTTCATAGGGTGTTATCTAATTCATTTACTAAATCTAAAGTGCGGCTAGCCTAGCAGTTACGATTTTGAACGAACCCATGTGTCCGCAAGAAGCACGTACATGTATTTTCTGCTGAGCGACATGAAACGCCTCTCATAGAAACAGGAATAAAAAAAACTTTGAGCTTGTAGCTGACTTCTGCTGTCAAATGGGTGATTCGTGGAGTTTTATTTCTTTCTTTCTTTCTTTCATTCAATTGCAGACTCAGAGTCATATTTTTCTGAAAAATACTCTACTGATATTTAACTACTTGTTTCTCGAACAATATGACGTAACAGATTCATCGTAAGAAATAACAAGAAGTATTGTGCAAGTCGAGAATTTTGAGGAAGCATATTTTTGGTCCTTGATTCTTCCTAAAAATGCGGCTTTCTTATAAATCTGGAGGCTATACTCGTATCCATATACCGCCAATATTGTTACACTGGTTGTAACGTCCCTATTTAGAACATGACGTCAGTTTACGTTGACGTTTGAATGAACGAAGAAGACGATTTTTCGCGGATTTCCCTTATGTTACTCATGATATCAGACACATTTGGACATTTTTTACATTATAAATAATACTTATTTCATTCTTTTACAAACACAACAAGGAAGGTTGAATATTTGTTCAAACGTATAACTCATCTTAAAGTAATTTTGCAGAGAAGAAATAGGAATTCAGAGCGGGGTTTTAAATGGCCCAAAAGTGACCATTTGGCACATAGATGGTTAAAGGCTATTTATATACAATAGTGAAGATTACAAGTGGCGACACCTATAATAGCTCTACATAATAGAAAAAAACCCTGTTATTATGGTTACACTTTTTGTCTGTTGATTCTTATTTAGTTCTCGAAGAAGTTTATTGTTCAGTTTCTTGACTTGTCCAATTCTGTTCGGGCAGGTTTGATAATTGGCTTCATAGAGTCGAATTCTTAGTAGCTCTGGTTTTGATGTGTATTTGGATGGCATAAGCCTATGTTGATCGAACATAAGGCATAATGGTAGCAGGTTGCTTAGCACAATTGTGTAGGATTTCATTCCAACGTCTACTGAAGCTAAAGATCAATTGCCTGTATTAGGGAGTAAGGTTATACAAAAACATTTAGGAATTGTATTATTTTCAAAATACATGGAAAAAATGTGAAATTCTGTGTATCGCTTTAATAAGTATTTCATTTAGGTACTTGAGATGTTTATGTCAGATGTCAGTTGTAAAAGACATTATAGATCAAGCATAGAAATGTAATACTACTCATACTCCTACTACATTTACTCCTAGTCTTCTAGTCCCATTCCCCACCACATTATATTACTACCTCTACTACTCGTTCCTCTACTAATACCACTACAACAACTACTACCACTACTGCTACTACTACTGCTACTACTATTCGGATCTCTACCTTTAACGCTAAAATAACAACAACTACTACTACTGCTACTTTACTACAACAACTGCTGCTGTTGCTACTACTACAATTTCTCCCACTACCTCTATTCCTACCCTTACATCTACTACTAGTCCTCCAAACATGGCCTCGCTGACAAGCGCGAGATAATATCGGTGGGTCTTTACTCTTTATAGCAAATGTGTTGCAGACGAAAATTCTTGCACTACACTTTTAAGCTCGGAATTGGTTTAAATGATATTAAGGTATTTTAATCCTTACCTTATGAATGTCAAATATTCAATTGATTCAGGTCTAAAAAAGGATAGGTATCTTATATCGTCTGTTAAAACAATGTTGTGAATAGAAAATTGAATTTGTAAAATTTTCATAAAATTCTAGCAAAACGAATAATGTACCTTCACTTAGGCTGAAGTTGCAATTGACAGAAAAGAAATTAAATAGGTAAAAATGAAGCATAAAATGACTTGCTCACTGTTGGGTATAATTATATGTTCATTTTAGTTCCGAATGTGTTCTCAGGATTTTTTTTCATATTTGATTTTTCTCAAAATTAAATGAACATTGAAACATACAATTATTGTACATTTTGGATTATTTTTCAATATTTCAAGGTAAGTGGCATTTAGTTTAATGTTTAATCTGTGTAATTCATGTTGCATTTCAGCTGGAAACCTACTTTTATTTGCATACACCCCCACGTTTCTTCCTCACTTAATCGCTGAGTAAAGAACTACATGGAATGGCAGGCAGTATCGGCAAGACTCCCTTCCGAACAGCAAGTAAATAAGAGGAACGGAGTCTCGCATTGCAGGACTAATCTACTACTAGTATTACCACTACTACTACTACTACTGCTGTTGCTGTCGATTTAATACTTCTCTTACTTCTACTACTACTACTACTACCATAGCCACTACTGCTGTTATGGTACTATTACTTCCACAGCCACCTCAATACTGCTGTTGAAACAATTATTTCTACTTCTTATTTTCCCAGTCTTCCGCCTACCCCTTTTTATAATTCAGCAATGCTTTTAAATCTACTATTATTAGTACTTTTACCATCACCAGTAATACTACTACTGCTAATACAACTATTTTCTACTCCCACAAGTACTACCAATACACCTCGTCCCTTTCTTCCTAGTTCTAATACTTCTGCTGCTACGTCAGTACTGCCATTTCTACTACTACCACTACTTTATTACTACTCCAGCTACCACAACTACTACTTTTCTACTACCATTATAACTACTTCTACTACTACTTCTACTGTCTCTACTTCTAATATGTTTACTGCTAGTTCTGCTACTACTACCACTAGTAACTAACTACTACTATTCTAACTACTAGTTTTGTTACCACTACTACTTCTGCAATTACAACTATCACTAATATTACATCTACTATTAATTCTATTTAAATACTGCTACTAGTACAGCTACTACTACTGGTTATACTAATACTGCTATTATATTAATACTATTACTACTACTGCTGTTCCTTCTTCTGATGCTTCTACTGCTTATTCAATACTGCTAGTCCTACTACTGTTCTTACTACTACTACTGTTACTATTACTACTTCTACTACTACTACTACCAAAGCCACTACAATACTTCTGTTACCACTGCTATTGGTACACGTACCTCTACTGCTAAAATGTCTCCATTAATTTTCCGACTAGTTCAATACTGCTTCTATTACTATCACTACCACTACTGCTACACTAATACTACAAGTTCTACCAATATTGCTGATGCTATTACTGCTACTAGTACTATTACTACTTCCACTTCAATACTTGTATTACTACTGCTACTGCGAAAACTACTTCTACCTCTATTTCTACTACTACTACTCGTCCCTCTAATATTCTGCCAGTCCTGATTCTACTTCAATATTTTTTTCTATTTCTACTTGCTAATTTAATACTACTACTACCAGAAATACTTGTATAGAATACTTCTCATATTCCTTCTCTTATTGCTGTTTCTGTATCTAATAATTCCATTACGTCAAAACTGCTTCTTCTACTACTTGTACTACTACTACTTATAGTAATAGTACTACAGCAAAAACTGCTACTCCTACTACCACTTCTATTACAACCTATTTCTAATGCTCCTCCTCTTGCTTTACTACTACTACTGATTAATTCTGCAACTACTATCACTACTGCTGCTACTTCTACCAGAACTCCCACTATTCTACTCCTTCAACTACTACTACTACTACTACTACCAATCCTACTGCAGAAAAAAAGTACTGTTACTACTTTTACTTCTACTGCTACTAATGCTGCTAAAGAAAAAAACATTCATTACGGCAATATATAAATTTACATTAACCTGATCAATCAAAGTCAGAATGTGATGCAAAAAACAATACCCGGCTTCAATTCATTGAAATATATCTTAATAGTTTTAGATTGAAACATTTGGTGCAAATTTAAAATGGTCTGATAAATGTCGATTGGAACGTCGCTAATGCCGACAGTAAATGTCTACTGCTTTCACCCTGAGCCACAGGGGGCGCTGAAAACCTTTTCATTGGACAGAAAGGAAAAGATGAACAAATTACGTTACCAAAAGACAGGAAGGAAGGGGCTCATCTTGATCAGGTGGGTGCACGGGAAACTGTTCAAGAGTATATACGGTACAGTCCTCTTGAACTCGTGTATGGATACGGCTGGGTGTCCTTTGAAATTGTTAGAAATTGAGGAATGGTCCATAATTAACAGGATGGGAATTTTGATGTGCATTGTCTAAATATTTTTGAAGAGATTAAGTCCTGAGCCTCGGACCATCGTGCTGTTATGCGAGATTTCTATAGATAATTGACCTTAGGTGGCTTATAGATAGGTAGATAACGGCAAGATCTTGTTATAATATCTTATTATTTTAATCCGTATTTTACATTTATACATTTTTTTCCAAATAATGATTCAGTATTCAGTAACTGCACATCAGGACCATCACCTATTTTCTTTTTTCTTTTTTTTTTTTTTGGTGACGGAATGATTCATAAATATTACTTTTCCTCTTGAATAATAGGAAAAACAATGATAATAATAATAAAAAGATCTATCGTGTAAAAATTAATATTAATCAAGATTTTATACAGTTTCTTAATAAGGACAGGGTTTGTTCCTCACCAAAAAACTAAATGCACTGGTCTCTGAACCAACAATACAACACCACTGACAAATACTTCAAATATATGAACATAGATTGAAAGGTATATATGTTCTATATTTTAATCATCCAACTTCTAAGTACATGCATTTGCCCATATACCAAGTATATAATAACAAAGATAAATGGGTCAAAATTTAAGAAAGAAAAATATTCCCTTTTGCATAAATTTCAAATATCAAAATTATTCATATAGTAGAATTAAGGAATATATTGCTGTGCATAAATAGCATTTAGTTTGATAATATCGATGTATTTATAGTATAATTTTTTTCAGTATATTCTAATGTCATATAGTTTTCTTTAACAGGAAAGTCATCATAGTTCGGACATCTACAATCAATTTTACATTATTTTTTATCAATATATATATATAACGCCAAAATATCATACTGGAAACTTCCATTTCCCATTTATAAAGCGCTCCATTAAATCATTCCGGAGGGAAATTATACATTGAAAGAAACAGCCGATGTCCCATGACAACGTAACACTTATCCAGAATGACATAATTTCGTCGAATGTCAAGAACTTTAGCTTTGATGACGGCACGCAACGTTTGAAATGCCAAACATTTCATTATAACGTCCTACGCTGAACAATCAAAAATGGGTCAAATATGGGGTTTTATGACGTCAACGATCAATGTCATTTATACAGAAATAAAATTCATAGGTCTTGAAAGCTTTATCTCAGGCAATTACAGAGGTTGTGCATATATATTTGAATATAAACACACATCCAATAGTTTTTGGTTTAATTGTTCTCACTCTTTCATTATGATACACTAATCTGGTACATATTTATACTAAGTGATGAAACGAGAATAACTGATGATATAGCACAGTAGCATTCATAACATAACTAAGCAATGAATATACATGGGCTCTATTCATCCAGAGGCGGGACCTGTGATCGAGGAGAAGTAAGACTCTTCTGTTGGCTGGCGACATTCACACGACAAGGTCTATAGTTGAGCACTACAGAGGTCTTATGAATGTATACAATGTTTTATACACAGTGGCATAACAATATCAATTCACCGATTCTGACAGCTGTGGGGAGCTATGGGTGCTTACAACTCAATAATGTTGAATCCCATCCTTGGGTATTATGTATATAGTATAACGATTTAGATGTTCACGCGTAGGCAGTCGTGGATCAATGATGTGCCATAATATATTCTTACATACGGTTAACTGGTATATTAGTGTATGCTTCCTTTAAGAACGGTATACATCAAGTAGTACGAAATGAAAATATAATGTATGACGTTTTCTATCACATTTACCCGTTATGATATTCGTCACAGAGTTATGACATCATTGCACAATAAACACAATATAAGCAAGTGAAATTAAATACAAACAGTCCGTGATATATCGGTTTAATTGCTCTTACTATGTGCACACATATTTTATTTGCATGTTCTTGGAAAATGCATAGACAAGGTGGTGTAGAAATGTTCCATTTCGTCGAATTCTGTATCATGCATGTGCTCTGCGACTTAGAATATCGATTCTCTCCTATTTCTTCTGTTCTTTTTATCTATCTCTGTCGTGTAACATCTGTTCAAACTCAAACTCCTGCTGGACTGAGATATAATACTTTACATTAAGGAGTGCGGTTGCCAGACTGACTATCTTCACATGGCCTTTTTCCTTGTTGTTATCGTACCATTCCTGGAGTATCACGCGTTTCAACTCGATTGTTCCTCCTTTAAAATTCTTCTGCCTTTAATCTTAACTAACTCCACATGGAAGTACTCATTTGTTACCTTATCAGCGACAGCGTGTATATGTTCACTATGACCAGTGTCCAAGCTGAAATCTTTTAGAAAAAAATATTTTAATACCTTGAATACCTTTATATTCAAATTTACAATATATACTATAAATCATCATCCCTTCATATGGTATGTGTCCTGGCAAGCATTTAGAAATGTCCTGTTATACTGTAAGATGTTGTTGGGCCCAAGTGAACAGAATTATTTCTGTCAAAACAAAAACAAAGAACGTCAAATTGTTGCAGTGTTATATTAAACATTTTATGTTGTTATTAATGTTATACTTTTTATTAGAATCATTAAAAAAGAATTAAAAAAAAGTTCTGCAGTGAACGTAAGGTGAAATCACAGAATCCCCCCTCCCCCAAAATAAAAACGTAAGAGAACAGTACAATCCAATCAGTCACACCTAAACCATTCAATCCATGTTCGATCATACAGTAATCAAGGCAGAATGTACAGACGGATAATCGGTAACAACGGTAACGATATTATGGTGCCTATATTCTATAAGACTATAGGAAACGATTGAATAGATATAACTATATGAATAAAAGGTAAAAAGCAAAGAGGTTTTGCATAAACATAAAATTTTATTTGATGTCATTCAACTTACGATGCTCGTCCTCCTGTCGGATAACCTATAAAACATGAAAACCTTTAAAAGTCTCTATACATAAAAGCATAATGCAACATACAAGAGAATACTATTGATTTTAATGAAAAAATCAGATAAAACCTACTCAGTCAAAAACCGAAACACAATCAATCAAGATGAGCTAAAATATTAATGAAAATTAAGAAAGCAGTAGAATAGAAAAGCTTTGTCATTTAAAAGTCGTCTCCTCTCCTGAATATTTTTATGTTGGTCTAATTCTCCATATTGGGATATTTAGTAAAAATTACTTCGTTTTTCGAAGTTTTGGTTTCCGTTTACTACCACCACTAACATCCGAGATAACTTCTTTGAAAAAGTTCGTCCAAGTGAAACCATCATTGACTAATCAGAATGTTGCCTTGACAATTTTAGGTATGCTTTCTTTTGGTTGGAAGAATAAATATTCCAGATATGTCTTGAGGTTTCCCGAACAAAATTTAATAGAGTGGCGACACACAGCCGCCACATCATAGACACATACAGGCGCAGAACAAGAAATTATGTTGTGATGGAGTCCATTCATAGCCATCAGCATCCATGTCTGCCAAGTAGTCACTGTACATAGTAGATAAGAAGAAAAATAGTTTCTCCAAATCTCCAGACCCTTGCTCCACCCCTCTGGATCCGTACATGAGCTGAGTTCATGGTCTGAAAATCGCTTGCTGGTTTTGATAACGAGTTGACCTTTTTCAACGGAATTACGTCAGATGTTAATTATGGAAAACAATAAAAGGAACCGGAACAGATGCTGTTAATTAAATTGATCATGTGTTTCAGTGACTTTAAACCTTGCGGAAGATTGACGTTACTTCGTTATGATTTTTTCAAAAACTCGTGATTTTAAAGCATTTTATTAATGGGTTGGTTTAAAGATCCGCCGACCATTTTTTCTAAAGCTTACAAATGTGAGGAATCATTGTTTACTACCTCTCAGTGGGTTATTTGTTATATACTGGAGTACAACATACATCTTGTGTAAAGCGAAGCCTAGTGTGTTTTGTTCTGTCGGCAGAGTACTGATGTTAAGGATCTCCGTATACAAAAACCCAAACCGGCCAAATCACTTGTGTGAGAAAAACATTAATATCGTTCTTAATTAACACTATTGAAGGAAACGTCAGTTGATGAGTGGGAGAAAGGAAAATAACTCCCCACTCTCTTTATGTTAATCTATCGATTTGTTTATCTATATCTTCTGTGGATAGAATAGTACTTACCCCTAAAAACCTGTTGAATAAAGGATAAAAACATTAAAATGCACGTGTATGTATATATCAATATATGTATATGATCATATAAGAAAATAATTTCAATACAATTGATATTATGTCGTACGTCCTGATTTTTTTTTTCATTTATACATTGCCATATATCGTATCAGTGGTTGACTAACAACGTCAATTAAAATAGTCTACTGTCTGAAAATAACATGATTTCTCGTTACACAGAAAGTTAAATGACACATTTTCGTGGTTTTTTTTAATACTTTTGCTTCTGGACTAATGATTTGATTTTAACCATCATCTCAACGATTTTGAATTGATACATGACATTAAAACTAATTACTTACTTGTTTTGCTGTCAGATTTCCTAACTCTTCAGCTGTCTCGCCATTCTATAAAACATTTAATCCTGATTTTAATAAGAAATTTTTCCAAGAGAACACAAAGCTTTGCTTTGACGGAAATAAATAATGTCTACCTTATACTAAAGGTATATACGTCATTTTCGTTGGTATTTATAAAGAGGATATCTTGTCGAAAATTGTTTTCCGACATGCATTTATAGTTCTAGTGTTACTCATTATGGACACTCTTTTCTGACACATTAACACAACCAACAAAAGAATTATCACCAGTTACAGTACAACACTATATCATAAACTGCAATCATAATGTTCTTAATATAAAATTGAAGCACAGTGTCCGTATAAAAACCTTGTCAATTGATCTTAAATGAACAGTATTAAATGCCTCTGAATTTACCCTTTCCAAAGCGCAATCCATCATTGCGATTCAATACCATTCCTCTAGGAACCGTGGAAACTTTAATTGTGTCTTTTATATTTTTTATTATTATAGATTGTAGCATGTAAATTAATGACATCCTTCATTCAACTTTTTACTTACTGCTGTTGAAATTAGCGTAGTATTTATTGGAAAGTGATTTGAATATAGAGGATATTTTCATTTATATTGCATAAGAATTTATTGGAGAGTTATTTGTATGTTGAAATTATATTATTTACATTGTTCGTGATTGAGAAATCGGCTGCAGATGATAGAAGAATTCTAATGATTCCAACGTAATCACGTGCAGCTGCCACATGGAGAGGAGTGTTTCTATCCTTAAATGAAAAAGAGATATAAGAAGAATAGAGTTACATGAACGTTATACAAAAGATATACGAATAATAACACTACAAATTTTGATCAATTTGTAATTGTATATTAACTGCAACGTATGATTGTGGAAAAACCATCGACTCTTAATGATAAACGGGTCGATCGAAAAGAGTAAAGGAAAGTTACAGTATATGTTCTTAATTCGTTTCACTCAAACGAACATAAATCATTTAAAGAATAAATAACACATGTGTTGGATTAGGAGGCGAAGCGCTCAGATATATTTCAATCTTTATAAATCAATATCAACATCGTCGTCGTCATTCTTCATTCTCATCATGATCAACATCATAGACATCATCATATACAATCATCAGCCAACATCGTCATCATCGTGAAAAACATCTAATGAATATATCCGACCACAACAGCCACAATGAAAAAACACTAAAAAAGAAAAACATAATATACATTTTTAAATCAGTTCTAAGAATGTATTTTTCAGAATTAATAAGAAATATGTATATATGATCCATTATGTATACCATTTCTATTGTCAATAGCATTATCATTATACATATATAGCTATTTATTAATTTTAAGCGTGTTGCTTCAATAGATCTGAGCCTGGAATAGCCACTTCTATTACCTTTATTTTTCTCATCGACTACTATCACACCTGAGTAGTCGTCTAATCGAACTCTTTCTTTTACCTAACCATCAGAACCGTCGTTACACACTCATTTTATCAACCATCCGTGACATTTATAAAACATATCACATGTTTAATAACTACATTAAATACATTTCTAAATTCGTTAAATCTTTAAAATCATTTACAGAATAAATAACACATGTGTTGGATTAGGAAGCGAAGCGCTCAGATATATCGATTATAAAGAGGATACTAAGCCAGGAATAAATATAAAATTATATGTAGATATTTAAATTCCAAGATTTTTAGACACCATCAATTTTTCATATAAGGACTCCTTAACATATCAATCTTTTGCTTTGTCTGTACTTTACCTACCGTGCTTCTACCGAAAATTCTATCATTCACCCCTGCAGCAGCCGCAGCAGTAGAACCGCCTGACCTGAGGCTACAGTTAGGTGCAGTCCTAACCTTACATAAAGTGCACTTCAAGTTAACTTTATGACTGCTTTTCAAGTTTATTTCGCGACAATAGAGTAAACCTGGAATAAAGTTTAGTAGTAAACTTGATTCCAAGTTTAGTACTAAACTTGAGTCCAAGTTTACTCCTAGTGCACTTCAAGTTCAGTTTACTTTCTATACGCTTGTACATTCACTATATTTTTATATTAAAACAATTGTTTTATATAAAATATGCAATTGTACATAATAAGACAATTATATCGATCGTGTTATACGGAACTGGATAATTGTAATAAACAAACGTGAAAAGTAAACTTGGTGTCACGTGATAATAAACCTGAAGACGGGATTACTTTAAAGTAGACTTGAAACCAAGTGCACTTGACTAAACGTTATGACTGGTTTTCAGGACGAAAAAGTAAACTTGAAGTGCACTTGTCAAGTGCACTTGAATGTAAGGTTAGGACTGCACCCAACTGTATGAACGCCAAATTTTGAATTATCGAGACCGATGCTCTCTAAACCTTCCAAAATAATCTCTCTAGTTCTAGTGTAAGAAATAGATTTTTCTACTTTTCTTAATTTATATGAATTAGATATTTTCAAAAAAGTAATTTGTTTAAATATAAATTCTGTCGAATAAGGATCAATATTTGATTTTCCAGATATTCGGAAAGCATATTGACAGAACATGTTTTTCTATTAGTTTTTGATATGACAACTTTGTTCCCTTCATTATATTTATCAGTCTTACTTTTCGGGATCAAAATTGACAGATAGTCACTGTGTGTAGTAATATGAGACCTTCTTATGCCCGATATTTCAGAAAATCTCAAGAAACCTGCATAACGAATCAAGTACATTGTTAAAAGTCTAAGATCAGCTAAATTATTTGAATTATTTTCTATTTTTCTACCAGTAATAATAAATGCTCTGGTAAAATGATTCTTTTTAGATATAGGTCAAGAGGTTTCTCTGAGTGCGCCCTCTTTAGAATGTTTGACTAGGGAAGATTGACACGGGTCATTCAGTCCGGCCAATGACTGAGCCCATGAAATCAAATACGCTGCTTCATGGATTTCTGAAGTAGAATGAAATGTTTCTCTAAGATGAATAAAGTATAAAGAACTTGTAAATCCTGGGAGAATTTGAAATTGTTTAGATGAACACCAGGTACTAACCTTTTTTTCTAAAGTACTTTGGAAATTCTTAAGACCAAGTTCAATACCTTTCATTTCTCTCCAAGTAGAAGACTGAGAAGATTCTATAGAGTTCCACATACTATGAGATATCTTGTGATCAACCTCTAATGTGTATGCAGCACATGCAACGTCGCTAGCATCAGAACAAATGAAAATATTTTTCTTCTGATCCGATTTTAAATTTTTCACTGTATATGACCGTATATGTTTTCTCCAAAACAGAAGTTCATTCAACACAAAATCTATCATAGACACACCCAAAGGTCTATCCCATACCTGTCTACTTTCAATGGCTACGTGACGTCTTGCCATCAATCTAACGACATTTCCCATAACAGGTGACATTGAAATCATTTTACCAACTACCCGAGCAAGGCAACGAGCCGCAATATGCGGTAAAAATGAGATAACTCTCGTTAAACATGATTCAGTGTCATGAATTCGTCTCTCCGTAAAAATCAATAGAATTCCATTGGAAACCTAACCATTCAAGTTGTTGAACAAGTTCGAATATTGATTTCTTCTTATTTATGAAAAAACCGGCTGATAACAATGTATTCTTCACACATTTTGTTACTTTTTAGCATGAATTTGTGAGTCAGACATAATCAAACCATCGTCCAAATAAACTACAATTTTGTGATTATTTTTGCTCCAGAATTTGATTAATGGTCTGATACATTTTGTGAAGCAGAAAAGAGCAGAAGATAAACCGAAAGGCAACACTGTGTAAATGTAGAAATTTGTCTTGCCATTTGAACCCTAAATATTTTTGGAAACTTGGATTTATGTCCATGTGATGGTATCCAGACTGAAGATTAAATTTTGTAAGGAAACAATTTTTAACAAAATATTGAATAGCAATTTTCCAATCTTCGAATTTAATTTCATCCTTTTGTACAAATGAATTCAAAACACTAAGATCTCATATCAAACGTTTTTTCTCTCTATTCTGAGCTACACTTAAAGGACTCACTACATGAGGCAAAAAGGGCACCTTTACTACTCTACCTGTTTATAGCAGCTCCTGAACCGCTTCTGAAACAAAACTATCGGTAAACAATGCTGATTTGTTGTTATGGAATAACAAAACAGGGGGTTCGGTGTGAAAAGGAACAGAGTAACCATTTTTTTATAATTTGAAACCACAGAATCGTAAGCATCTATGTTTTGCCTGAATTCAATATTACGAAAAAGGTTATTTTTAACCCTGTTTTCTACATACTCTGACTTTTGTTCTTTGTCTAGAAGCATGGTATCAATATCAGAATAAAGATACTTATTATTTTCGCTGTTGCTGGCTTGTGAAATTGAGGGGGCACCTGTTCTTCCAATGACCGGTCCCGTAGCACTTGTAGCACAGGACGTTTGCCTGGGGGGGGGGGGGGGGGTCCTGCGTGATCCCCTGCTCCTACGACTGATAATTAGTAGTAGTAGTACCGGTAATAACAGGAATATGTGCCTGAGAACCTGAACCCGCTGCCGCTGGTATGTTTGTTCGTTGGTAGGGGTTAAACCTCGACCCTCGTCCACGTCTCGCAGGCATTGCTGTTGACTCAGCATTTCTAACCCTCTTGTCGTCGTCCGAGTCATCTGCCACATCATTTAATTCGTACTCCGACACCGTTCTCCGGCCTGCTGGACTACTATCAGCTATACGTATTAATTTGTTGCGTTTTTCTTGAATGTTATTTAATAAGCGAATAACAGACGGTGATTCTTTACGTTTGGTTTCTACGCTCTCTATGTCTTCTAAGATTTCCTCATTGAAAGAAAACTGTATGCGCCTTTAAGTTTATTTACCGGATTGTCTTTAATCTTTCAAGATAAGGATTTTACGTTATTTTGTTGATCATACACTAGTTTTTCTGTCAAATTAGAAAAGTGACTGTTTAATACAGTTTTAAATAAATTCATAGCGTCGACAAAATCACTATTTTGAGATGTACTTGCCCTTCCGTGCGGCTCAGTTTCGGTAGTAATGTTAAGCAAGTCCTCGTAGGCGGAAAAGAAATAATAAAAAATGATAAGAAGAAGAAAAAACAAACAAAAACAAAACACACACACTTGCACGCGGCAACTTAGAAAGATCACGAAGAATTTTTAAATCGTACAAACGAGATACTAAGTCGTACAAACGACTTGCTAGGTCGTACAAACGAAATACTAAGTCGTATAAACGATATGATAGGTCATATAAACGAAAAATTAAGTCGTTCAATCAAGATACTAAGTCGTACAAACGAGATACTAAGTCGTACAAACGATTTACAATGTCACACAAATGAACTATTACGTCCTATAAACGACTGACCATGTCGTACAATCGAGATACTAAGTCATACAAGCAACTTACTTAGTCGTACAAACGACTTTGTGACAGACAGAAGTAATTGCGAGTTAGGAAGATGTAATGTGTATATTAAGCATTGCACAGAATATTACATAGAGTCTAGCACCATATCTCAGAAAACAGATTTATTTTACAGTGAGATAACTTTTGCGGAGCAAGTGATATGTACTGGTCCAGGATCGGCGGATAGGACTTAAACTTCCTGTATTGGAATTGAAATGAATGAATGTCATAGAATGATGCTTGTATGTATTCTTGGGGAATTTCAGAAATGAAATTAAAACAATCTTGAGACATTGCAATGAGCGATGTGAGCTGGAAAATATTTTTCTAACAGTTAAACATGGCGAGGGAAGAGACCCAAGAATTTTTGAAAATAGTTTATATTATATGCTAGAATATGAGCAGAATTAAATCCAAACTATTTATGTTTTTGTCAGTAGAGGACACATAATCCTTTTCAAGTTTTTAGAGACCAGAATATTTATTTTGCAAGTAAAAAAGTACAAATTCTATTGACATGCAAGATCATTATGCTAACATGCTAGATAAACTTAATCAACCTGCATGTTTGTATAATTAGCTTTCGTTGCATTAAATAATATATATGTCGACATAATCTAAAAAATAGTAACCCGCATGTAATTATAGGTAGACATATCCGGTTGAGAAAGCTACATGCAACGTGAGTGAATGAAAAGTTCTAGGTGCGATTTCATTATGTATCACACTCTGATCTAGTCTCACCCAATTATGTTTCTGTATTACCGTCACATGATACTTTAACATGAAGGAAACATTAGTTGCTTGAGTTTTCAACGTTAAAACGGCCTTTCGTTAAAACCATATTCCATCACTTGTACTCTCAACCCAAAGTAAAAAAAAAATGTAAAAGATTTTAAGGTGTAGGCTTTTGATTTTAATTACATTTAAGTAGCCTAATGAAGTTGGTGGTATGTGGCGTCATCAACTGAAATTAAATATGTGATATTGCTTTCAATTTATTTTGATCACACATGTTACATATGTAATTCACCTTTGAGGGATTCGATTGGTGACCCGGACAATTTAGTGGTTAGAGCGTCGGGATTGATTCCCGTATTCGGTCGCAACCTTTTCTCCTGCTAGTTATTCATCTGCTCAGAGTAAGAGGTACGCCGGAAGTAAACCATACTATATTTTAATGAATAGAAGTCGATGATTCGTTTAACGTCAAATTTAGCGATATTTCATCTTTATAGAAACGGAACATAATCGCCTAAACTGAAATATGTTTGTCCAGCTGACAGGCATCCGACTTATTGACAGCTAAGGATATGAAGAGGTCGTAACCTCCCCGCCATAAGATGTACCCGTATCCTTGCAATCCCCTAGTTAAGATCGAACCTATGATCCCCCAAAACACTAGTTAGATACGCTCTCACCTCTCTTGGCATACCTCAGCAAATTCCGATACCCTACTACAAACCAGATAACGTGTCGCTTCAAATATGTTGCACATTCTTGTATTTTCTGGACGTACATTTAACAAAGCAAGTTCTTTTTTATTTTTATTCAGTTTTTGTTTTGTTTTTGCTTTTGTTTCTTTGTTTGATTGAGTGCAACGTAAACATATTTGCTGTTTAAACACCAGTTGGTGGAATAGACGTGAAGGTTCATGTTGTTATACTTCAACATATCCGTTTCTGCTTCCTGGTCGGCTCGTTATCTCTTTGGGATGCCTTGCCTATTGTCAACAGCGTAGATGAGAGTTTCCAAAATTGGAACTGGATTATTGCTGGTTTGATACCCCTCCACCCAAATTATGTACCATCCAAAAATACACATTCCATACGAATTCAGCTTATCATAGGAGTCCATGTGCCATATAACATTGGGTCTGGGGATCGAATATTGCCGTCTCTTTAAACTTCCCTTGCGTCTATTGTTAACTCCAGTTGGATCTATCACGTGTAAGAACTGTCTAACTGTTTCTGTGGTAACCACATATTCATTCTGAATATATATAAAGTACATAAACTTGAAGGTGTCCCGCATTCTCAGCCTCATATAACAAAAAGAGAGAATCCTCCAAGTTAATTTTCCGCCGAAACAAATTCGTTTTTTTCAATGAACCTTTCCTAATAATAGGTTTGGCCACTGCAGCGAGATAGCAAAGTATTTCATCGTGATTTGAACCAATGCCGTGGTACAGCTTAAAGCTGGCCTCTCATCATAAAAAGTCGAGATGTTTCGAATTTTTTTTTTTACGAGAACGAGGTCGACCTCGGTCCAGCTCGCTCCCATACTAATTGAACGTATAACGGTAACCATATAAAAGAAATGTCAAATCGACAAACCGTCACATTTAACTGGCGGCGATCTGCACGAACGGTCAACACGGCTGTACAGAACGTATGAATACTTTGTTTCCTCACTATGCACAGTACATAGATATTTTACACTTACAGCACTAACCTCGTCTAACGGATTCATTTTATTTACATTTTACATTTATTTAATTCCTTTACAACAATTTAGTTATGTGTCTATTATTTCATTTTTGACTGGTATACAATACGGATGAAAGTCTACATGTATAATGTTAGCATGCATATGTTATTATATTTCATAACATGATCCACCACAGATAAGAGACGCATGGGTTTTGTCTGGCTAAACATTCCCGTTTCTTGCCTTATCCTTCAAATCCGTCTTCCATGTATTACCGAGGTGGCATTCCCCCCAGTTCATTCCCCTCAAATTTACACTTCGTCCCTGCATACCACCCCTTTCATCATTTCTTCTCTTTCCCACCTCACCTCAAAATAAAATGAAATTCGAAATTAGTATACACTTTCTTGAATTCAGAGTGTTCGATTATAAGTATTTTTACATTTACAGAAACAGAGATGATGGAGAGAAGAAAACAGCTGTTCTGGAAACAACATATGTACATTTTAT
Source organism: Pteria penguin (assembly GCA_035048485.1). NCBI lineage: Eukaryota > Metazoa > Mollusca > Bivalvia > Pterioida > Pteriidae > Pteria > Pteria penguin. Next base: position 64,268,295 of record CM068584.1, read on the forward strand.
CTATCCTTTGCCTTTGAGGGGGAGTGGGAGAGCAGCGGTGGATGGGTAAGAAGTTCCTCTATGATTGGGGTTCCATGTCAAGTCGAATAGTTATAAACGAATAGCAATTTTATTAGTTCTAATTAATATATGATTTTAGACTTTTTTACCTTAACCCCTCCGCTCCACCCACCTTTCCTTCCACATTTTGCACCAGTCTAAGAGATCTTGGGCAAAAAAGCGTTCGGTCGTTCCGTCCGTCTGTATGTAATTCCGTAATTCTGCAGCGCCTGATAACTTTCAATAGAATTTTGTTACAGTTACCAAAATTCAACAAAAAGTATATCCCCGAGCGTCACCATGTGACTCCGGGGTAGGATATTGACAGCTATGTTTATTTGCCGCTTGGGCATTCGTGTTTCAAAAATGCAGGTTGTGTACCTGAAAATGTTCTTGAATTTGTATGAACACCGTACTAGCCCGTCAATAACAATATAAATTATCACAAAAGTTTCATATAGCTTTCTGTTTCCGTACTATTATTGACGAAAAATGGATGTACTTGAAATAAAATAAAATAAAAAAAAATTAAATTAAATAATACCTTTGTGAATCCAGATGTCCAAAGAGGGGATAGGGATCTTGGGACGGAATAACCCTACTCTTTCGGAAATTTTTAGGCACAAGTTTTATTGATTAATTATGAGGCTGGAACCTCTATGTCTGGCTCAATTTGTTCTTCTGCTTTCACAATTTAGACATTGCATTGCTTTGTCCAATATATCTTAGAGTGTGGCTGTAAGTAATGAAAGGGCAGGGGCAAAACTGTAAAAATGCCCCTTTCCAAATCAAAATCGTAATTAATATGGATGGTTCGCTGTTGGCAGATCCAGAGAACGGGGCATGGATGGTACGGATGATAGGAACCCCACCCCTTCCCCTTGCACACACATGCCTTATGTCATAAAATTCTTTCCTGGCATTGACAGATCCTATTCATGGCTGTTCAGTTACCACATTACACTTTACATCGGTAAACCCATCTCTTTTTCATTCAAAATCGCTGATGTGTAAGTTCAACAAGTCTCACACTTGACAAATAACATTATCCAGTAAGCACTCACTATGTAGGATCATGAAAAGAATCGTGTGTGTAATTTGAAGATTTCGTCTTCAGTAAATACCATTTCCTGTTTGTATGTTATTCATTCGAACACTCAAAAAGATGTGTCAACAAACGGATGTGAAAACTGATGTATTTGTTTAGAGTGAAGTATACATGTATAGATAACATTATGCTTTCCAAATGTGTGGTCTGTTGTGGAGTATTGGAATTTGGCTCTTGTAATTTGGAGAAAGGATAGTATTACCTGAATATCGCAAGTTTTCAAATCACCTGTGTCTCATTTGCCTTTTTATATTTGCATAGATAGGGTGGGTTTCGTTACAAGTACAACTGAACACACGATACTAATTGTACATTATGATATAGGTAAGCCCTGGTCCTATTAACTATTATAACTAGTACATGTAATGTAATTTGTTTGTTCTACCGTTCTACATTAAAATTTGTTTATCTACGTTACGCACGGTTGAATGCGTGGCTTTTTCGTGGCAAATTGCGTACATTACAGTATCATGTGAATAATTACATGTACTTCTGTTTGCGACGCCATGTTGCCTTTGTCGTGTCTTCGATCAAATGTCACGGTTGCATGACTCCGCCTGTTTCTTTTATACCTTGGACGAGAGTTCATTCGAGCATTAGTGTCAGACGGGAGCTAGGGTAAACTAGGTCGCTCCCGTAAAAAAAAAATCGAAACATCGGCTTTTTATGGTGAGAGGCCAGCTTTAACGCTTCCAGTGTGTATATGTGTGTGTGTATATATTGTCTGAAATTAAGAACTCTCCCTGTAGAACAATGAAAACTGAAACCGACAATATCTATCTCGTTTGTATGACTAAGCAAGTCGTTTTACGACTTGGTATCTCGTTTGTACGACGTAGTAAGTCGTTTGTACGACTTGGTATCTTATTTATACGACCTAGTATCTCGTTTTTAAGGAATTGGTAAGTCGTTTGTAAGACTTAATATCTTGTTCGTACGACTTAGTAAGTTCTGAATACGATCTAAAGTACGAAAGTAACTGGTGTCACATGACTATGGCACTAACAACAATGTACCACGGTGGGCATTCATAGACCCCTGAAATTCAGAGGTGAGAGCAGGTGCCAGGGAGGAGTGAGGGTCTCCTGTTTGACTAGCCGCATCCGTAGTAAAAACCCTTACATTCAGTCGATTGATTATTGCTTTACGTCACTCCACGATTACTTCACGTATATGGTGACGGCATCTGCCTAATGCATTGCATACAAATTAAGACCTATGCAACGGACCCACCCAAAGCAGTGAGGGATCTTTTACGTGCCTTGCCTACCGTGACACGGGACCTGGGTTTTTACTGTCTCATCCGAAAGACAGAACACAGGTGTGCCCTGGGCGGGAGTCGAACCCGGGACCTCTCGATCACTAGCCGATCACCTTATCCAATAGGCCACACCCGCTTAACGTACAGAAGAAACATATAATTCTGTACTGTATACATATATATGAATGTGAAAAAAACACTCTGTAGAAAGTGTCACAGCCACACAACATCAGGAAAAAGGGTATAATAACACTTAAGTCAAACCCTCCGCGGGAATTTTTTTACGAGCTCCACACTGCAAAGGGAATGTGTGTGACGTTCGTGTAAAATACGCAAGTAACTAATGTCACATGACTATGGCACTAACAGAAATGAACCACAGTGGGCATTCATGGACTAAAGAATATTTTTCTTAGTTTGTGATATCTGTAACCCTGAATGAAAAATTTCAAAGTAATTTGTAATTTTTTGGTATGAAAGTCAAAATCATCAGAGCAGCCATCTGAGATATAAAGATGCCATATCATAAGAGTCTAGTGACATAACCATCCAAATAAGAGAAATTTACAATAGAAAATCGAAAATCGTCACGTTTATCGTAAAAATTACTATGAATGATCTTGTCAACTGTCTTAATGTTTAAGTCAAAGAAGGTGTTTCTGTACCACAAATATCAGATTTTTTTGTAATGAAGTTCAGATGGGTATATTTCAGGTGTGTCTTTCAAACTCAGATAACTGGATGTATCACTGAATTTATCAATCAGAAAAAAAGTTTAGATTTTTTAATCAAATATAAGTTATAAATCATCGTCTCCATGAGGTCAGTTTGTCGTTAGTTAGTACATGCTGTTTGTGCACGTGGGGAACTATTTATTATTTATCAAGCGGAATATTATGCTGTCTTCGACCTTTAACTATCCTACAATTTTCAAGTCTTTCGAGGTGCATATCTGCAACGTTTTATCATATACTATTTTTCTGTTTTGATGACCAGTAATTCTAAAGTCTAAGACAATTGTTTCCTTATCTGATATTTTGGCTTTGTGTATGAGATATTCAGTGACCAGTTCAAACTTCAACTACTGATATGAAGTTTAATAGACAATGCCTTATGTCATTGTCTTATTATTCATGTTACATTTATATAAACATCACAAAAGCTGCGATTCATTCTGTGAATGTCCACTGTGGTACATTGTTGTTAGTGCCATAGTTATGTGACACCAGTTATTTTCGTATTTCACATCATTATTAATATTAATATTATTATTATTATTATTATTATTATTTAAAAATTAATAAAGATAATAATAATGATGATAATTATTATATTCATATATTATAAAAATAGCTACATTAAGATAATAATGATAATATATGCATAAATAAGAAATAAATACATAAATAGATTAATTAGGAATAAATAAACAAATTAGAAATAAATACATAAATAAGCTAATTAATAATAAATAAATGAATAAAATTAGGAAGTAGTCATGCTAGTATAAACTGAAAAAGTTTTTCTCATAAATACCTTATTGCATGTCTACGCGGTAATTTCCTTTGTTATATTACATATGAAATCCTTAATGCGGGGTGTCATTTTATTTATTCATTACATTTAATACACGTATATATGGCGACATTCGAGGTAATTTAATTAGATCCATATTATTTCCTCCATCCGTACTGCATAGTGAATTACAAATGCAGACATGATAACGTATGACTGGACCGAGCGCACACGGGAACAAATCGTGTTAACGCGAGAAGCGCACGTGCGTCCGGTCGACAAGTGTGCTACAGCAGTCCACGTGACCGCTTTTCGCGTCAACGTGTGTGTTATGTTAGGACTGCCCCCATCTGTAGAGTAAAACCAAGATCAAAAATCTATAAATTGACCAAACCGTGCTCTGTTCTGCCGACCTGAAAGTGATCTCAGACTTACGTGATTCCACGGTTATAACGCGTATATTGCGACGGCATCTTATTGATGCATGCATAGAAATGTCTACGTTTGCAACAGACCCACCAGAAGCAGTGACTGATCTTTTATCCGCCACACACACCGTAACACCGGTAATCTTATCCAAAAGACAGAACATTTGGTTGCCTATGGCGGGAATCGCACCCGGGAACCCTAGGTCACGCGCTGAGCACCTCATCCGCTAGGCAATATCGGCTTAATGCAAAAGTAATGGTTCAACACTCTGCCTTTTCGTTTTTTGGAAAAAAGTTTTGAACTCCTTACAGTTATAGAAATTGTTTGCCAACGTATGATGTTACATGTCAATAGTCAGAACGTATATGGTGGTGTAAATACAATTCTTTTCCTGTTTTAAAGTCAATATTCCCAATGGCGATATGGCACATTAAAAACAACATAAATTTGTATTTTGTAAGACATACAGATTTGACTTACACAGTCCTTGGCATTGACATCCGACTTAGCATCGATAAGTATCTTCACTATATCAATGTGACCTTTGTATACTGCATTGTGGAGTGGAGTATCCTCGTCCTACATGGAAAAAGACATAGATGTCAAACATACCACGTCATTTTTATTATAAAATTTCTGCAAAGTTCACAAGCTAACATGATCTGGATTTGAGCACTTGATTCAACAAAGAAGAAATCATTTACGCAAAACTGTTTCTATGTATAAAGTATCATAAGGTAAAACTGTTATTAATATTAAAATAACAATTTTATTGGAAAGTAGGTTTTCCATATATTCAGTGGTGTGTTAGTGTTTACATTCACATTCAGAATTAGACTAAACACTAAAAAAATAAGGAAAAAGTCTCGGAGAAATTTAAATAATAACTTTGTAGAGTACGTGAAAAAAAAACCCCGAATACTTATGTAAGTTTTTTTATTTACTTCGTGGAAAGTTCCAAAGAGATCTATTTTTCTTGAACACTGTCAGTGATGCTGTCTAGGGGTTCGGTACATTATTAATGAATTTATGTATGTTTCAGATGGAATACCTTGTTCATTATGTACATTCAGTGTGATCCCGTGATCATCATACAGACCATATCTCTTATTTTTGGGCCCCTCTGCGGCGTTTTGGTCATTTAGCTCGGTATTCTGATTAAGAGGAGATGGGAACTCTACAACAAGCCTCGTTAAAACCGTTCTAGATAAGAGGATATCCTGAAATTCATCCCCTTTTGTTGGTAGTCCTTAGCTCGTCATCAGACGGATAGATCACTGATACTTTAAATTCAATAATAATACCAATGCTAATGTTTTTATGACTTCTTGGATGGATCTTTCTGATTAGCTTTTTTATCTATAGAGAGTGCAATGAATGTTGATTCAACCTTAAATCGACCGTCATGTGTCGCGTTGATATTTATAAACTATATTTTGTGATGTCATCTAAGGTGCTTATTATGTCCATGCCCCTGTCTTTATGTGTGTGTGTGTGTGAGAGAGAGAGAGAGAGAGAGAGAGAGAGAGAGAGAGAGATTCATCTGGTCATCATTGTTAAACCCTGCATACCTTTTATACTGGTCTTACATCCTCGCTAAACCTCCCCGAATGGACAATAAGAAAGCAAATAAGACAGCAAAACAAGCTGCAGATTTATGAAAAATCAGCTTCATTAAGTCCGTTCAAACAAACATTCAGAATGGTAAGTGTTAAATCAGTGCAAAGTTATTAAATTGTGCTGGCTACTCTAAAATGTTATGCACATAATTATAAATAATAAAATGCCCATTCTCTTAAAGTTAACAAATCCAAGTGATAGACGTAAACAGATGTGGTCTAATGATCAGTCCAGTTGGAATCAAATACACCTTATCCGATTGTTGAAATTTATAATGTGAATTGCACAGGAATGGTGCAACAGTTTGTTTATTAATTTTGGGAAATATGATTCATTTCCTCTTTTTTTTATTATCAATATTTTAGTGATACGGAACATTAAAAAAGAACTTAAATATGTATTTTGTAGGACATACTGATTTCACTTACCGAGTCCTTGGCATTGACATCCGCATTTGCATCGATTAATGTCCTTACGGTATCAATGTGGCCATTTAATGCTGCCTTGTGAAGTGGAGTTTCCTGATACTACAACAACAAGTGTAAGAATGAGACAGAATACCATGTCATTTTAGTTCTATAGATTGTGCAGATTCCACCAACTGATGATAGAAAATGATGTTGAGTACTCGATTCAGCAAAGAAGAAATTATTTACGGAAAAGATGGCATTTGAAAGTGAACCTACCGTCGTTTACAGTGACCCGCCATATGTATATCGGAGGTAACACACTCTTGACGTTACATCCGGTGAGATGCTATTTATTTGTACCTTCGGCAAATACGCATTTGAACATTATTCATAAATAAATCCTTACGCGGTAATTGTAAACAAATTTGTTACTCTCAAGTCGAAACGTTTATATAGCCTTGATTTTTGAATGAAAATCCCTACAACGGGAGTATTCCTTTAATATTGATCTTACTTTCTTACTAAACCTCCCCGAATGGAAATAAGAAAGCGACAGAGGTATCCAGATATGGTCTAATGATCAGTGCAGTTGGAAGTGGAAAAACGAATTAACTACCGTGTGCTTCGATTTCCAGTAGTGAACTAGCAAATCATTCGGAAAAAAGGATTTGAGTCAAATACGCGTCATTCGATTTTGGAAAATGATAATGTGAATTGCAAACTAATTGCTAACTAATTTTGGGAAACGTGATTCATTTCCTGTTTTATAATCAATGATCATTAAGAAAGAACCTAAATCTGTATTTTGTAGGACATTCTGATTTCACTTGCCGAATTCTTGGCATTGACATCCGCCTTAGCATCAATAATTATCTTCACGGTATCAATGCTGCATTATGAAGAGGAGTGCTATGACACTACAATGAGAAATGTATGAATGAAACAGAACACCATGATTCTGTTTTGCCTTCAGACGGATAGATCAGTCATTTTTTCAATCAAAAAACAATGCAAATGTGCTTATTTTTATGACTTCTTAGATTGACCTATTTCTTAGTCCTTATAAGGAGGGGTATTAAGAATTTTGTGAATGTACGATGTTTGATTGCTCTGCTTTCGGTTTGATTTTGAAAGTAGTTATGTAAGATATTTAATAATACCAGTTGAATGTTATCATGAGTCGCGTTCTGTGATATATAATGTGGTGCTTAATACAGGTTTAGTGTTCTGTGAGGTTTAATTGGGTGCTTGTTGCCCTTTTATTTGCATCTCCCTGCATTCATTTCTCTCTCTCTCTCTCTCTCTCTCTCTCTCTCTCTGCATGTGCTGTATATTTTTTGCAGGATGGGAAATGACAGTTTTTGTCATATAAGAATACACATAGTCTTGAGGAAAAAGAAAAAGAATTATATCTAATGAAATCTTTTAATAGAATCTTTTATTTCCAGAAAGGAAGACAGAAGACATCTGGCCAAACTGTATGACACAAATCACCAAGATCATACGAATAAAATAGGATAATATTCAAATAAACACAGAAAACGACATTGCCAAAAATGACACATTTCACAGTTTACGAACAAACTTCGAAATACAAAAGAAGGATCAACATGTTTCAAAAGACGTAAGTTCATTAAAATTCCAGATGAAACGTTTTATGGAATGATATGATGTTAGAAGACATAAAAATAAGTAAACCGTACTCCGTCCTTTTGTAAGCGTCTCAAATCCAACGAAAAGATTATGGTCGATTGAAAATGAATATATTTATGACTTGATGAAATATATATATATATATATATATATATATATATATATATATATATATATATATATATATATATATATATATATATATATAACTGGTGATCTTACAATAAGAATTTATATAGCAAAGACAAGTGCAATTCCAGCTTATATGCATCGTCCATTAACCAAAGTGGTTAAATCAAAGAAACAATTTCAATTTCATTTTAAGTAATCTTCATTATAATATAAAAGATTAATAATGAACAGGCTGCTAAAGTTGAGAGTAAATAGAAATAATAAATATTATATAAAATAGACATCCAAATTAAGGAACAATATATCTGAGTGGAAATAAGAGGTTGTGGTTTCTGTCAGTAAAGGGGTGCCAATATTTCATTTAACGAAAGAAATATATTTTGATCTCAAACGTCAAATTGTTGTACGCATATTTAAAGGATTCGTTAAAAATCTGAAAACGCCTTTTATCATATAGTTAACAAATACAAGTACTGGAAGTATCCAGATGAATGAGGTCTACTCATCAGTCCAGTTGGATGAGAAAAACGAATCAGCAATGTAGGGAAATTATAGAAAAAAAGATAAGTGACTGCCAGTAAAGTGCTGACAATATTTCATTTGAAGAAAAAATGTATTTCATTCTCAATACAATGATCATGCGGTAAATTAAAAAAAAAACATAGAACGAGAAAATGTATGTTAAGTTGTTAGACCTACATATATTGGTAGAGTTTGAAACAATTAGAAATTCGAGGAAACTGTTAAAAGAAATGGATATATAATGTGCAGATGTATTATTTTGATTGAATTTGTGAAAATGAACTACGCGTCTCCGAAAAAGGCAGACAAAGTCGTGATGTTCTGCAATTTGACATGATTAAGAATCCAACTTATTGGTATGTTTGGATCAAACATGAGAAAGACAGAAATCCCAGTTCAAGACTTGTCTTCTATTTCCAAAACAGCATTAATCACGACAAAAACATAGCAAATTGAGTACTCGTGACAAAGTTAGAACAATGAGTCAGATGACTGAAAAATACAGTTGGGTGCAGTCCTGTCCTTACATTCAAGTACAATGCAATTTAGTTTTTCTTACATTCCAGTACAATGCAATTTAGTTTTCTTTGTCCTGAAAACCAGTCATAAGTTTAGTCAAGTGCACATGATGTCAAGTTTTCTTTAAAGTAATTCCGTATTCAAGTTTGTGGATTTTGTTTGTAATAGTTTGGAGGCAGCTGTCGACATATACCTGTAGGAAATGTATGTCGACCTCTGGTGGGTGATTAAGAAGAAATTCAATCCTTGACAGATCAGTGGTACAAAATGTTTCTGAAATGCAGAGCATCATCCAACTTATTTGCAAATCTAATACGACTGCCTTGAAAAATCTTTTTGACTAGATGTTCATAATAATGCATTGTAGGCGAAGTTCCGCTGAACCAGAATCGGTAAACTGTAATGCAACTGACGATTCGGACTATTAACGTAACCTCTTCAAATCGAGGGAGTACAACTTGGTATGAATATGATCAAGACTTTTAGGTTGATTGACAAATGGTAAAAGGGCATCGAAAGATATATTATGGATACCAGGTCTATTATATTTTTGTATGCCACTATGTCATGACATCGATGTCTTGTCTTCTTGCAATTTGGTCAATTATCTGAAGTACATTTACCGACTTGCACCCAGGACTTGTCAGATTTCTTATACTGTTGATGTGGTCGTTGCAGCCGTATGGGGTAGTAGTGCCAAATTGTTTCATCCAGTAACCTTCCCCTTTTCAACGGAAGGAAGTACTAATGTTCAGATTGTTGGTAAGATGATATATATATATATATATATATATATATATATATATATATATATATATATATATATATATATATATATATATATATAATATTCGGACTCTAGGGGAGAAATTTAAGTGTCTGTAAAGAAGTTGATTTCCGCTATGATCAATATGAAATCGATGCCCTGATATCCTACATTATCAGCAAATAATTGGGATTCTTAATGGTAGTAGCTGTGCACCACTGGTAGCAGATTTATTTCTATATTGTTATGAGAGGAACTGTATGCACTCTATTCAAAACTCTTAGCCCATTGATATGACTGATAAATTCAATGATACATTTACATATCTTGATTATATTTTAGTTATCGATAACCCTAAGTTTGAAATCTATCTACCTAAAATTTAACCACACGAGCTTCGATTAATCAAAGATAATATTGATGATACAGAAACGTCTTTCTTAGACTTATTACGATAATTAAAAACAGATTCATAATCATATTTATGATAAACTTGAAGATTCTGGATTTCCTATTGTAAATTTCCTTTATTTGGATGGCGATGTTCCTAGCCCATTATATTGCATCTTTATATCTCAGGTTGTTCCACTTGCTAGGGGCTGCACTGATGTTTTGGATTTTCAGACCAAACATTTACAAATTACTTTGAACTTCTAATTCAAGGTTACAGATACCATAAACATAGAAACACATCTGGCAAATTGTTTAGATCCTATTTAGAAATATATATATATATATATATATATGTATATATATATATATATATATATATATATATATATATATATATATATATATATATATATCCGGAAATATCACTTTTCAACCATATATATCGAATCAAATTTCCCCTCCCAATTTCTACGGTGACCTTGTGTACAAACTTAGGAGAGTCAAAGATTCCGACAAGATTATTTCGTCGGGTCCCAAATTAAGGGCTTTCGTTATAGACAATATGAAACGGAAATTATCATAAAGACTATAAGTCTTGTATTCGATCCTTCTACGGTCTAGTGTGGACTAAATGACGGGCTTTGTTGAAACCTCCTTCAGAGGAGACATGATCCTTTTAGTCGGGACTCCTGCAGATCAACGGGTTGGGCTTGTTTCCAGACCAGCTGAGCACTGTTTCTTTATTTTGACCTCGCTTAATATATTTTTATACTATGATGTTTTTCTGCATTACCATAAGAAATTATATATTTTTATGACCTTTCAACTTTAGACACATGTTGACCCTTGATCTCTATATTGACAAAGGATATTTATATTTTGAAAGGTGTTCTTTGAATATTCTGCTGGTACGGTGAATGGGAACGTGGGCCCGTAAACCGGTTAACCATACCAATTGATTGGGGTTTTTTTATACAACATTATATTTATTACCATACAGTTGTAACATATATTTCACCTTCATGTTATTACTACAAACGGTTGGAAAAATTTGCCTTTTTGGTGGTGGAAGGGGAGGGAAAGGCTTATCTGTAAACTCCTAAATTGTTTTCAAAAGTATGATGTTACGTGTCAGTAGTCTGGCCCAGAACTAGGATGGTAATGTAAAGATGATGGGTTTTTTCTGTTTGATCCTCAATATTTCCAATGGTGATACGGAGCTTTTAGTTGGAATTCTCCCTACAGCGTTATGTAATCTTTTTGTTGAGCATTGTATTCTAATTAAGGGAGAGTATATCACCTTTGTCATTGTTTTCATATGGTATGTAATCTGGTCATGGTTATAAGGCTGCATATCTTCAATACATTTCTGAGAGAATTGGTAAAGATGTCCATACAAAAAGAAGACAAAAACAAAATAACTATAATAGACAGAAAGGCGCTGCATTTCATTTAAGTCAAAGTTGTACAGAGACACGTAATATAAAAATAAAAACAATTCCTAATTTAAGAAAATAATATCGAAATGCCAAAAAGGACGTTAAGTTTTTTAACACTAAAGCGCTGAGGATATTTCATAGAACGAAAACGATGCATTTCAATCCCTACGCAATGGTCACCGAAGGAGATATGAAAAGGCACAGAAAGGAGTACGGTAATAAACTGTTAAATCTAATTGCTATTTATCTGCAGATTTAGTAATTTGATGGAAATTTTGAAAAAAAAACTGTACTCCCTTAAAACTCTGCAGTCAATACATTTAGTTCGATGTCTTTCGATACAACCTTCGAAAGAGAGGCAATTAGGTAAAGAACTTTCAAACTATTTCGAAACGAGAAATACATAATTGCATACCAATGTGTGTACTGCTGACAAATTAGAACAAGTGGTCAAAGGATAGAAAGCTATATAGTGTTATTTAACATCTGTCATTATGTAATGATACATATCGGTAACAAAATTTATATTAGTAAATTATCTAAACGTTTGAATGATAAAAATAACGAAGGCATCTAATTGACCTTGTTAAAATGGAATCATCCATTATGACTTGACCCCTATTTAGCTCAATGGAATAAACCAGTGGCTATATAGACTCTGCACCATGTGCTTTCCGCATAATGCTGTATGCTGGTGAAGAGAAGACATCGAAACAAAAGGCAAAAGCTAAAGGAATCTTCTGTAAGGTAAACGCCCGAATAGAAGGAAGACCCGAATAGAGCCAACATATCTAATAGTGGAAAAGAGCTGACTATACAAAGTCCAAATAATACAGATATAGCGCTTCATATGCTATGGCATGGCACTTCGAGTAGATTTACACAGCAGTGTTGTAAGTCAGGTTATCCACCAGTAGTAAACTTTAATTTAGATCTTGAACTGCATTTGATACGGTTAAGCTGAGTGGAAATGCACCCAGACCAGAACACACCAGTGACACGTCAGTACTTACTGGCACGTCATAAAGTGGCACGCCACGGAGTGACGCGTCAGGGAGTGACGGACCATTTGGTGGCAAGTCATTTGTTTGGCACGTCATTTGTTTGGCACGTCAGTTGAGGTCAGTTTGCGTTGATTACAAATCCAGTCATTGTATGTACATATTTGATTCAGATAAATATAATCATTTGTTTAAGGCAGATAGTCGTTAGGAAAATTTGTATGTGTTATATTTGTACAGCAATTCCCTATGTAAATTAGAGGCGAAACATCAGTATATTATTCGTAATAATCCGCTCGGATAGGTTCACGTCACATTAGTAGTATGACTGAAAACTTGAGCGGTAATAAAAATATGATTCTTGTTCTACAGAACACCGGTGAGGCAAAGGCGGGAATCGAACCCAGGACCGTTCGGTCACTAGCCCAGCACCTCATCCACTGACACACACCGGCTTCACATTTTTAGGAAGAATAACACTTCATTTCTATTATTTAAGACATACTTATTTTACTAACCTTGCCCGGGGCATTGATATCCGCCTTTGCATCTATGAGTATCTTTACTATACTAATATGACCATTTGATGCTGCATTATGGAGTGGAGTATCTTGATACTACAAAAAAGAGGTATGAGTGAGAACAAATACCGCATCATTTTGAGTATAGAAATTAAGCAAATTTCACCAGCTAATTATGCGAATTGTACTTGAATACTCGATTCAATAAAGAATTATTTACGCAAAAAATGCTTTGATGAATACCAAGTATTAATTTGAATATATACAGATGGATGCAATCCTAACATAACATGCACTTTAACGCGAAAAGCGGTCACAGGGACACGTGTCGGAACTGCTCATCCAGACGCGATTTATCCCCGCTTGTGCTCTGCTCATGCCTACATTTGTAATTCTCTGTGCAGTGGTACGAATGGAGGAAATAAAATTTGTATAATTAATATTACCGCGAATGTTGCCATAAATACGTGTATTAAATGTAACTTTAAAATGGCACCCGCATTAAGGGTTTCGTATGTAATCTAACATTTGAAATCACCGCTTAGAAATCTAAAGTGTTGATGGAAAACTGTGTCAGTGTATACTATAAAGAAACTAGCATAGTTACTGACTGATTTTATTTTACTTGTTTACTTTTAATTCATTTATTTGTGTATTTATCTCATACTCATGTATTTATTATTTTTATATTATTATTTTTTATAATATATTAATATCATCAATATTATTTTTGTTAATTTTATCATTATTATAAGGAATCGGAAGATCCGTCTGTTATTGTGAAGTTGGGTTTTTTTTCTCTTTATATTTGTTATTATTATTACTATCTTTATTATTATCATTGTTTATTATTATTATTATTATTATTATTATTATTATTATTATTATTATTATTATTATTATTCATTCTAACTGTATTTCTCTCAAAATAACTTTATCAACAACCTATTTCTCCTTGCTAATTACTTGCTCTGCCAGGGAAAATTGATTGATACGAAAAAAAAAATTGAAAAATTATGCCTTTTTCCAATGTCTTTGCAATGGACACACAAGCAGATATGAAAAGGCATAGACAGGAACCCAATACCGATATGTATACCGCTGACAAAGTAAGATCAAGTAATCAAAAGATCAAAAGCTAGATAGTGATATTCAACTTTTGTCATTATTATAAAAGGATGGAATTGCAAAGAAATTATTCAATACTTTGCCAGTCATTTCCGCGAAAATGATATTTGAACCCCTAAAATGTTTACCGTAGGGGTGATGGCCTCAGTTTTTACTGTAAATATAAACCAAGACAGACCAAAGACTTGTTTCATTGTGGCTAGTTTTTGGCTTTAGAAACCGAAGACCGAAGAAAAGTACGCTATACTATACAAACTTTTAAAATTCTGTTTAACTGAAATTGAGAGTGATATGTTTGTGTCCAAATTAAAGCACGCAAATTGTGTCGGTTTTTCCAGTACCTTGTAGATATTATCAAACATCTTCAAAGATGTGCTATAAATCTCCAAAAAAAAAAAAATCATTCTTGAAGTTAAGATATCCAAGTGATAGAAGTATCCAAATGTATGAGGTCTAATCATCAGTCCGGTTGGATGGGTGAAACGCGTACACAATATTTTGCTTAGATGCTGAATAGTGAATTTATTAAATAAGTAAGCAAATCGTTCATGGTAAATTCTGAATGTGACCTAAATACACATGTCCTTATGTCCTCCTTTCGAAAATTGTATCCAAGAGGAGAAATAAGACATCCGACACATTTCCAAGACAAAAGACGCTGCATAAATCCACGGGAAACCCCCCCCCCCCTCCCCCCCAAAAAAATACAAACAAAAACCAAAAACAAAAACAAAATAAAACAAACCCCATAAATTGAAACTAAAAAAACACTAACAATGAAAAAAAAAAAAACAAAACTAATCTTCGAGGAACCCTTAGATTTTATAATTATTTAAATGTGGATTTATTGTTTTAATGGAATTTATTAAAGAATTAGGCCTCATCGAAATCGGTAGTCAACGTCATGCGCTTCTG
Organism: Pteria penguin; assembly: GCA_035048485.1. Lineage (NCBI taxonomy): Eukaryota > Metazoa > Mollusca > Bivalvia > Pterioida > Pteriidae > Pteria > Pteria penguin. The sequence goes on from CM068584.1 coordinate 64,283,666, forward strand.
ATATTTGAGAATAATTATCTAGGTGATATTTACTTAATTGATTTCGGATGCAACATGACAAAGAGTGACAGCTTTGTTCAAGAATTACATCATATTTCCAAAAGATAATTTAACGACGCAATCCTCAACCCCCCCCCCCCCCCCTTTTAAAAGACAGAGAGAGAGAGAGACAGAGAGAGAGAGAAAGTAAAAATGATAAAATATATCATTTAATGTTTCAGTTTTGGTTATATGATATGTGAATTCTTTACTATAGACCTTTCCAATGGTCAAATACTCAACAGTTATCTGCCCTTTACAGAAATGCGATGCGATCGTATCGGCCATTGTGGTACTGAAAAAGCTTTTATCGAGATAGTTAAAAGATGTATGAGTATAGTACACAATATATGTGTTTATTAACGTGATATTGATTGATATAATCTATCAATGACTGAAAATTAGTAAATGTGTTTGTCTGTTATTAATTTCAGTTTTATTTAACACTGATTTGACTTACCAAATCCTTGGCAATGACATCAGCCTTGGCGTAGATGAGTACCTTCACTATATCAAATTGACCATTTGATGCAGCCACGTGAAGTGGAGTGTCCTGAAACTACAAAGCGAAAAGTATTGTTGAAAAAGAGTGCTATTAGTGTTAATATGACCTTTAATGGTATAGACAGATCAGGCATTGGAAATGATGCTTGGAAATGTAATTAAGATATCAAACAATAGCTCTGTTTTCATAGATTCAATACGTGGTTCTGCTCATGCTAAATTTACTTTATTTTATAACTTATATGCCATGTAGAAGAACCTGTTAACATTGAGATTACTGCAAAAAACACCAGGAGTCTTTTATTATTATTTCTGTCTATTATCCCCCCTATTTCAAACGTTTGCAGTCTTGTGCTTTAGCTATACACTCTGGTGTACATGGAGATAAAAACTCTATAGCAAATGATGTTCGGTAAAAGCAGACAAGATAGAAAAGAGAAGAAGTTTCTTTTTCTGATTTATTATCAGAATTTCATCTGCAAAGAAGAGCGATTTGACTCACAAAGCTCTTGGTATTGACATCGGCTTTAGCATCGATAAGTTCCTTTACTGTTTTAATGTCACCATTTGATGCTGCGTTGTGGAGTTGAGTGTCCTGATCCTGTAAGTACATATGTATATAAATAAGACATAAAATCAAATTATTCTTATAATACAAGAGGTATGAATGATATGTGATAATACCAAATACAATGGTAAAGTCGGTCTAGACAATGCTTTACGAGAAATATATCTTTCTAAACAATCAAATTGCAATATGGAGCATTAATTATAAATAATGCAATAATTTGATTGGGATACAAATATCGATACTTATATTTGTGATAAATGAGTTTGTTTCGTTATAATATTCATGTTCATCTTTTTCTGACCTCTCAAATAATTTAACCTGTTCAGTGTTCTTGATATTAATGTTTTGCTTTTTTACTAAATGGAAAGGTAGACCCGTGAACCAATATCCCACAGCAACTGACTGATGATTGTCACTTCGACTGACAGTCATACAATCCTTAGAAAAGAGCGAAATCATCTTTCATCATACACTGTACGCAGTGCCATGTACAGACTGATGAAAAACAAACTTAAGATAGACTACACCTTTAACAAAGTCCGTAAAGAAGCACTAACATTTTAGCTCTGCAAATGTAATCATGCAGAATAAAGAAGGAATCCTTCTACCCAAAGCAAACTTCCCCAACAACTCTACTGTATAGCTGGGGTGCCTAGAATATGTCATGGGTCGACTCTGTCAGTAGGCTGTCCAGATTTGTTGTTAACTTCATTTTTGAGTAATATCAACCCGCTGATATCTGGACGTTGAAAAATAGACATTGATACCCGAAAGGAATGAGATTGGTCTTGAAATGCGTTGTTTGTTGTTTCAAATGTGTTACCAGTATAAAAAGATGGCTTTGCAAAAATATCTTGATTTAAGGTTCATTGAAACACCAAATGAAAAATGACCTGAATTTTAACGTAACATCAGAAGTAAATTATATTTGTATATAAGTTCCTTAACATTCAATTAGTTGATTTATGAAGAAGAAGTTGAATTTCACCGTCTGAATGAAGCATTTTTCATACATACCACCTTATATTGACTCATACATTCCTACCCATCAAATCATTTATAACAAAGGTTCATGTAGACTATATCTTGAAAAAATTTTTTTAGTTCAAAGATATATATTTCATTCATAAAAAATAAGATATATATCACAGATGTCACTGATTTGGAAAACAAGACTGGTGATATATGGACTGGGGCATAATTATGAGATTCAAGATGACACTAGGGGATATGAAAAAAGAAATGTTGTGCATGTTTGAAACATGAAAAATTAATGAATTTTATATCCTTTTTTAATACTTGTTATCTTCATCACAGATTGAAATGGGAAATGCACACCGCTAAATTACAAAGTAATAACAAAATATCATTGACTACCCCTAATCTTAGTCTGTTACAATTACTTCGAAAATACAACAAATAAGGATTGTAAAATATAGGTAATAAAACGATGCACAGTATAATAGATTATACAATCTGCATGTTGTTGTAATAAACAATGTTACATAAAATAAAGCAATTTTAATGAGCACTTCATTATGAAAAAAAATTCAAAGTTTTCATTTAATGTTGACAACAATATTAATATGGCTGGCTGAAAGTGAATATAAAAATATCTGTAGGCATGTAGCTTGTTCCTACTCTACTAAATATTTATATATATAGATACCACCAACCAACATCCCCCCTCCCCTTCCCCCAACCTCCGCGCCACCACCACAATACATACAAAAAGTCTACACTAGGCTGATTTAACCAGCTGATATATATATATATAAAGCACAAATAGAATCAGTGAAACACCTGGGAGTACTATGGACCTTGGATCTCCGAAGAAATACCTGTAGAAAATAAAGACAAATTAGACAAACATATAAAGCACAAAGACACTACAGTTAACAAGGCACCCTATATTTCACTTATATTCGTTCCCCGTCTGGGACTCGAACCCACGACCTATGGTACCGAATCACCTAGCTGTCTTGCATCCGACCCTCTAAGCGACTGAGCTACCCCAGCTCCACAAAAATGGAGCTTTAATAGCCAATCATTAGCTAATCGCATGCATGACAACACGGTCGCGGAAAGTGAAGGAATTTACCCGACGTAAACGCAAGCGGATCCTCTGAGAGGATACATCACTGAAAGAGAAATAAACATATAAAGCACAAATAGAATCAGTGAAACACCTGGGAGTACTATGGACCTCGGATCTCCGAAGAAATACCTGTAGAAAATAAAGACAAATTAGACAAACATATAAAGCACAAAGACACTACAGTTAACAAGGCACCCTATATTTCACTTATATTCGTTCCCGTCTGGGACTCGAACCCACGACCTATGGTACCGAATCACCTAGCTGTCATGCATCCGACCCTCTAACCGACTGAGCTACCACAAAAATGGAGCTTTAATAGCCAATCATTAGCTAATCGCATGCATGACAACACGGTCGCGGAAAGTGAAGGAATTTACCCGACGTAAACGCAATTATATATATATATATAATTCAAAATGCATTTTTTATTTTCTTTTCAATGTTTACGTTGGGAAAATCCGAAATCGGAAACAGGTAAGAATGGGTCGCAGTCATTTGTATGATCTACAGTTACAGCTAAAGTTTTATTATTTGTATTATTTATTTCATTTCATTGTGTTTATTTAAAGGACGTTTTTGTGAATCTCCATTTTAATCTGTGCATTAGTTTATATTCTGCTTTACAATCTAAGTCAATATTATGTTTGAAAATGAAACATTTAAATGATCTGTAAAGAAAAGATAACTCCATTTGGTTATCTTTTATTGGTGTTTCATTGAACTTTAAATAGATATCGTTTATGCATCTGTAATTTTTTTTTTGATATATAAGATGTGTTTTCTTAATTAAAGAGTACGGTTTAAACTTTAAATTAACTGAGATGTAAATTTCTTATTAAAGCCAAATTTCTAGATAACGTGCTATCAAATGAAGCATGCAAGGCAATAACTAGAAACAAAATCAAAAACAAGAAAAATAAATAAAGAAGATACATGAAGTAAACCAGATAAAAAAATATTGAATAAATAAAATATAAAAAACAAAAAAACCCCAAAAAACAAAACACACACACACACACACACACACACACACACACACACACACATCTAACTCAGCTGTGACGGATTGTAAGAGAGTTTCAACTTTGCCTGTTAAGTTGTTTGATAATATGTCGAGTCGTAAAAAGGAACTTATGAAAAGGTAAAACCATGATTGAATTTAACTTAAACATTAGATGTTATAACAGTATTATAAACTTTTAAGGAATTCTAAGGATTAATAAAATTTATACTGAAAACCGCTTCGTTTTGACAGAAATGTTTTTGGTCATATCAATACACATTTTGTGGAGCACCAAGAAAGACAAAGAGTGAAATGTATATGAATAGAATGCAAATAAGTTAGTTCTAAGTATATTTCACTTGTGTTCACACCAGCTTTCTAACAACAGATTAATGACAGTGAGTCACTTTTAAAAAAGAACACACAAGGGATATAACCTTCGAAAACTGAAGTATAAACTTACGGAGATTATGAATGATGCCTCCAAATGTCGTTTATGTGATAATTGTGATGGTTGTTGTCTCATATGTAGTAGGATCGGTGTCCGACTACTGTCGCTGTCATTAGAAGTAGAAGAGTATGTGTGTCGTTGCACATCCGTTTCATTTAAAACTGAAAATTGAACACCAGAAAAAAATACAAAGGATATAAATGATAAGCTTTAATAGGGTGCATGTGTAAAACTGCTAAAAGAGTGCACAGATAACAACAACAGCTTTCGTATATTTTGAAAAACAATGGTAAAATAGCACAGGGGCGCCGATTGGTCAGTGAAATTGGAAAAAAAAATTAAAACATTTACAAATCGAGAAATGCTTCTGTAAAATGGGAGACATGCCGATGAAATACAAGCTGATGATTTGAACGGCGATGATAAGCTCTACGAAATTACGATTCACGAAATCAGGTGTGAATATTGGCTATAATGTTTCCACACACACACACACACACACACACACACAAACACACACACATACACACACACAACCACACACACACACACACACACACACACACACTTTTACATTCTCAGTCCCTCTCTCTCACATACACCCTGTACAGATAGCATTAAATAGGATGAAATAATAGTTTAAAGAAAGTAGATTTATACCCGTCTTTTTTATAGACTTTGTAGAATATTGTAACTCGGTTTCAATCGTTGTATCAGGTGATGAATTGTCCTGTATTTGAAGCAAGTGTTCCTGTTCGGAAGGTATCGCCTCTGTTTCAGCAAGAGGTTCCCGGTTAAAGGTGCCATTATTGTTTCTGCAGAAACGGTTTACAGCTTGAACAATATCCAAATCTGTCATAGGAAATTAAGAAACCTATATACTTTGTTCCACACAAAAGTAATAGACACGGAACATGCATGCTATTAATAACACACCTTTTTAAAAGATTCAAAAACTATTGGGGGAATAAGGTAGTTTTTGAAATTGTGGTCAAAAATCTTTTTATTTATATGCTTGTAAATGTTACAGTATCAGTTGCAAATGCTTGGCAAAACCACTGGCATATTAGTTTGCTTGATTTATAAAAGATTGCTACTTAAAAATACCTCGCGCATAGATGCTATATTGAAAACAGATTGTGTTTTTTAAGTTCAAAATAGTAGTAAAATGATGCACGGAATAGTTCTATAGCGGGCACTATCATTTTCATTTTACTTTTATATAATTATCTAAGTTATGTTTTATGCACTTAGAAAATTTCTAATGAAAAAGGTCCAGATGAAATGAATGATAACACGACAATATATCAAAAAAAAAAAAAAAAAAAAGAACCCCCCCCCCCCAAAAAAAAAAGGTGGACTATTTCTGGGCTTTGGTATTCTTTTGTTTTTGGTATTCTTTCAGTTATTTACATTTCAGAAATGTAAATATACAATGTAATGGATGATTTTATAGAACGAAACGGAAAGTCATGTTTGTAAACTATGATGATATTTAGATAGTGCTTTAGATAGGAAGTTGTTAGAATTACCAATCTAAATAATTTATCTAAGAAATTCAAAACTCACCATAAATAAATAGGAGTTAAAAATTGTGATAGTGGTTCTGATTAAAGTGATTTTTATCAAACTAGTCAAATAAATATATTGTTAGCATTTTCAGAAGGTACGAAATGCATTAAGATGTGATATATTTCAAGCTAAGAAGAGCAAGGGACCAAATGAAAAGAAATCGCTGTGCATTTCAGAGAAATGTTTTGATATTACATGGTTTATATGCAAATTATATTCACCAAAGTCCTTGATTTCGATGACGATGAGGACTTTATCTATGTATCTATCTATGATTCCTCCTTGAGTGCCTATTAACCATTGTCCCCGACAGTAAACATGCAATGTAACGAATGTTCTTGCCGATCCCGATAATCATAATCAATTTTAAAAATCTGAAAATTTTACAGATAAATATGGACGGACGGAGCACTACGAAAAAAAGCTGAAGTAAACGAAAAACCAGAAAGGAGCAAAACATTACTGGCCTCCTCTATGACATCTAAATATGAAATTAAATATTTCTCTGCTCTCTTTTTTCAGAGCGTCAAGTTCCGTTTTCAGAAATTACCATCTGTGTATGTTCAGCAATGTGATATCAACACATATAAACATTTACGGAAATAGATTGGTTAAGCATATATTTTAAGGCCAGGGCAATTTCAGTGCGAGCGAAGTATACCTCTAGCATTAGATTCACTTTGACAGAGAACATCAGGACATTGAAAAATATTTACGTGAATTCTTATCTTAATGATAACTCAAGATTTTTGGGAGACCCCCATATTTTGATTGTCTGGATGAACCTGATACTTTCACTTCATTATCTGTCCAAGTGGAGGATCTGGTGAAGTAAACCTCCATTAAATGTGGATTCTGAATGGGAGAAAAACAAAAATTTAAATCATTTTTTTCCTTCACTATGGTACCTTCAGTTTAATTAATTTCTTATTACATTTATAACGATGAAATTAAAGATATACAAATCGACGCATAAACAAAGACCTGTGGTGAAGTAGTCATTCCGATGGCAATGACTGTTCATTTATGCAGCCGGTCTGAATAGTTTATCCAATGAAGTTACCTTTTATAGTATATGTCACCCCACCCTGGATTCCGCTTTGACTGATCGGACCGAAAAACAACAATAAATGTACAGAACCTTCATTACTTCGTCCCTTCCAAGTTTCGTCTAGTTGCTTTAAGTGGAACTAGAAATGGGATTCAAAATCTGAAAAGTTTACAGATAAGAATGGACGAACGGACGGACGATGTACGGAGCACTACGAAAAAAGCTGAAGTGAACGAAAAACCAGAAAGGAGCAAAACATTACTGACCTCTATGACCTCTAAATATGAAATTATATATTTCTCCCGTCCCTTTTTTCAATTGCGTACAAATTTCTACGTTATAACTAGAAATCAAGAACACCTATTAAAGAAGGAAAAACAAATGCTTCCACACTTTTCATATGTGTATAACTGCTAATTTTAAAGCAATATACAAATCAGTATTATCTGAAATATACATATCTGGGGCCAGTTGTTCGAAACTTTAACCATCGGTTAAACTAACCGGCGGTTAAAGTTTGAGAGACAATTAATCTTATTTATAGGATTTCTGTACATAAGTCTCAATTACTGTACAAAGCTTGTTTCAAATGTTACAAATCAGTACACAGACTATGACTTAAAGTCTTACCGTTTGAAAGATATAGTTAGACGAAATTTAACCACTGGTTACCTTGACCGGTGGATAAAGTTTCGAACAACTGGTCCCAGGAGATTAGATTGACTCTTTATTCTTATTTCTTTATTTTTAATTTTTTTTTTATTTTTTTTTTTCTTGAAAGAATCATTCATTTAATTCGACTGCCCGATAGAATAATATGATATCTACGATACGTCGACTAACAATTTATTTGAACCATTGGTCTGTTCGTCAATGATATTGTAATCATTTGCTACATTATAATACTTACTCTTGTCAGAACGACCTGTAAATATAAGTTTAATTAAATAACACAAATTTAATACAAATGAAGATGATTTGAATATCAATGAGTGTAAGCTACAATTAAATGCTCAATAATTTGTGGTAATATCTATATACTAGTGTCACTATTGTCAATGTCTATGTTCAATTGTTTAGGTTAAAGTCGGTGGCATATTCAAGTAAATGGATGGCTCGATTCGAAATGCATCCAACGACTTATTTCACCACGTGACAAAGGTCCGTCATACACATATCGAAAATCAATGACATATGTGGAGTGAAGTTAAACAGTAATTAGTCAATCCTCTTGCTGTTTTATTGAAACATATACGATAAAAAGAAAGTAGATGATTTTATAAAACAGCATAGTTACCTTTATATTTTGCTCTAAACACGAGATAAATTACGAAGAAAATAAAAAGCAACCCAAGTGCTATAGAAAATGTATTTAATGCCCAAATTCCATGTTGAATAATTGTATCAGGTACTATAGTTGTAGGAGTTCCTGTTACTTCGCCAGGAGCAACAACACTGTAAGAAAGATAATAAAGGACTTTTAAATGATATTCTGGACTGAGACCGATTCCGATCATTTTACACAGATTTGACACCTTCTATACTAGAACGTTACCTACTTCGACTTCTCCATATATAAATACATATGGAATTTACACGAATTGACTCTTTGTACTGGGTATATGTGACGGGTGTTGCTAGCAAGCAGGAGATGTTCACTCTCCCCGGGCATCTGATCTCACTCCATCACAGGGGTTCACATATGCTCTTCAAGTAGACATATTTTGTTATTTTCCATTTGTTTTTCATGTTCACTGATTTTGTATGTCCTCTGTTTTCATGATTTTTGGACTTGTGGTTTGGATTTATCCATCATCTTTACATCATAATAATAATAATAATAATAATAATAATAATAATAATAATAATAATAATAATTATTATTATTATTATTATTATTATTATTATAATGATACATGTAATAATAGAAATGATAATTATAATAATGAATAAATAAATAATAATGTTATAAATTAAGCACAAACATCAATTAATATATAAAACAATGAATAAACAAAGGGACATTCACAGTTTAAATAACGTTTTCAATGTATCACCGAGAAGAATGATTCCTATTTCTATTCCTTATATATTGTCTGATTACCTTGACGAGAGTTTTTTGATTTTTAATCAGCGTAGGTTCACTTTCATTTTTGTATTATCCATTCAATGCAGAATAGGTCCAACACATACTTCAGAAAAGGGGTGCAATTGCTGTTTGTACTTCCCTGAACTAGAATACAGGCGTGGGCCAAGGCAAACGGCATTATACTGAGATATCTTCGCTTCCCTTTTCTCTATTCGGCAACACACTTATACTTCACCATGAATTTATTTTGGATTGCTCTCAAATTTTCCGTTTGCTGATTTTGAATACCGTTTGAGTTCGTAATATTTAAACTGATCAGTTGGTTCTGAACATCATTTTGACATTCAGTGTAACGGTCCACGCGTGTCCGTTACAAAATTCATTAGCAAATAATATCTGTGTGTAATGAAATCATTGTCATTTATTTAATACTGTTACCTTTTGTCAGATGTATTTCTTCCCTGACACCTTTTATCTGAAATATGGTACATGTTAATGTAAATGTGGTAACAACTGATTTCTTAAAGTGCTATTACAACATTGCGGTATTTTGGATTTTCTTAAAATCCTAATCGAAGTGTTATAAAATCTAAAAAAAAATACTGCAGCTTATCCTTCATCTGTTCGCCCAAGTAAAATAAAGGCTTACTGTACAACTTCTTGTACAACTGTTAAGGTCATTTTATTGTGACATCTCAATGCAAACATTAATGGCAGAATTTACACCCAAAAAGTAGCAATGGTACAACTCTGACGTCATATATTATAGAGATTAACGAGTTGTTTATGGATCATTAAAATATATTGTAATTGGAGTCATGCAGCAGTGCAGTTTTTATTCGGCGACTTATGTATGTAGATATGCACATTGTATAGAAATATTGTGAACATTCTTATAGCGTTTGTTATATGCTTTACTGTCAACTGTGTAATATCAGGCTTACACATTGTTGTTAACTTCAACAAAGACAACTGTCCTGTTGTGGACAAGTTTATGCATCAGACAATACTTTCTCGGTACTACTGCAGTTTTCCAACCGAGCTATTTATTAAATGTGTTTAATTAATCAATAAATAAATGTATTACACGAAGCACATGAAACTCTTACATCTGTAAATTTCCAAGATAGAATAACCAGAATGATTGCGTGGAGGACAACCATCAAGATCTGGAGGACACGGAAGAAAATTATTGGGTGCTACTAACATTGGCTGATCTGTCCTAAAGTCACATTTCTTAGTATATGGACACCCAGCTGGAATTACAAAATACAAACATAAATACTTATAATTACGGTGGTATTGTACTCATTCATCAGATCCAAATTTGAACATGACAAGGAAAAAACAAAGAAAAAGAAAAAAAAAGTAAAAATCTGAGATACCAATCCGATTTCCAGAACTCGAAGTCCAATTAATATGATAAAACATGTCACATCCGCCGTGACGACATAAGTGTGAGCGAATTAGTATTATCTGCACAGAAGTAGGAAACAGCATAGCCGTAGTGACTAGTGGTTTATGTCATGATCAGTACAAATAATACATTATTGGTACTACTTTGAAACAAGGAAGTCAGACAACGATTTTTCGTATGAGTGAATAAGGTATCACATATACGCGTGAAAAATGTTTTATGAACAATGAACAATTCCTATGAAGGAAAACATTGTTAACAAATGAGCACATTTAGTGCCCATAGCGATTCCGATAAGATACAACATATATATATATATATATATATATATATATATATATATATATATATATATATATATATATATATATATATATATATATATATATATATATATATTGTCAATCAGAAAGTCCAGTATGCTTATGTGTCATCTTCAGAGAATTTAGCCTCATGGTAATTTGTCACATGATGTGTCTGGGTATCCTAACACAATATATTTATATATGCGCAAACGATTTTTGGCGTGTGTAAAAAAAATCGAAAGACTTAATGTAATGTGGACAATTTTGAGATTTTAAGATTTTATGCCTTATAGTAATTTCTTGGAGGGCTTATCCGCTGGCACTAACATATATTTGTGGTGTATTCTTTCTAGTTCTGCCTTGATACCCGAGTCGTCCAAGACAGAAGGATGACAGGTCTCCAAGCTCCTTTGTGGTTTACTAATATTTTTTTATCAAACACCTACACTTTTTACCAATTCTGAGAGCGTATCTAACTCTACGTATACATGTGTCCTCAATCTGCGAAGAAAATCCTATGCAGATTCCATCATAATACGGAAAGATTGACGCAAAGTAAATGATTTCAGTTTCTACATTTAGGGCCCCGGATAATTACCTGCAGCTGAAGTATATTGCCTGCGACGTTGACATCGCCAGTAATAACGTGACCGACACGACTATATGTAAATTTAGTTCAGGAGCATGATCAGGTGGTAGGGTTTTGATATCTAGGCACTTCAGAATAATTTTTTTTAATTGAAAAGTGTGGAAACGATAGTAGGGGTATAAGTGTGGGATATTCATGGTATTTCTTTATGTTTAGAATATAGAGGAATGCAACACCGAACTGTTAAAGACATTGCTGATGTTGAAACGTAGACCTCAGCTTTAAGAAAAAAAAAATGAGGATTTTACACAACTACCGTGTATATGACAACTGAAAGCAGAAAAATGAAATGTAAAGCACTGTTTTATCGATGTAAAAAAAAAACACCAGAAAAGAAAACAAAAACAGGAAAAAGAGTTTGGTATTCCCCCCTCATGAGTATTATCATTATGTAAAAGTTTCTAAACAGAAATTTCGTTAACAGTAATACATTTTATTTCGAAGACCTGTGTGATTTGATAAGGTTCAAAACCAAAACTGTGGTGACAAAATTATACAGGGTTCTATCAGAATCATCTGTAGATAGGGAAACAGAAGAAAAGGAGTGCAAGTGTACTTAGGTTATAGAGATTAATAATTTAGTTGGGACTGAAGTGTCATGTTTGCGCTAAAATATCTCTACGCTGATGGAAATATACTCGAAGATAAGCAGGACTGTTATATTGCATTTCTTTACGAAAAATATGATATATCAAAAACCTCTAATTGCTTTCATTGTCATTGGCTCAAGTTGAATACGTGCGCAGTCCATGTTGGCGTTTCTGTTTGTAGTAAACATCATTAGAAATAAAAAAGAAAACTTGTAATACAAAAAAATGAATTGATTCTAGCAAAAAAATAAAATATAAATAATGATATCAACATACTTTGACCAGCCTGTATTGTGTAATTGAATATGCATCCTTCCCTTAATGCATTTCCTGGTGCCATCAAGCATACGTATCTTTTATTGCCAGGACAGTTGAACAGTTTCCCCCTCTCTAACCAATGCGCATCAGTAGGACAGGATGTAGTTAGTTTTGTGCAATTCAGATTTCGTGAATACGAACATTGAGTCACAGAGAGGACACCAAAAACAACATATGTGCATGCACTCATGGGTCTCTGAAAAATAAAAGATACTTTGTTTGAAATACTATGTATGTTCGATTTTGAAGTTGTGAGTATAAGTTTGTACAAAATATAAATAAATGAAAACAAAAATGTAAAGCAATTTCAATTTCTTTGATCAAGATCTTTTAGAATCCATCAATATTACTAACGCCATATGCCATTTAAAGTGTACTCTTGCAAATTTACTAATGTAAAGATGATAGATAAATCCAAACCTTAAGTCCGAAAATCATGAAATCATATAACATACAAAATCAGTGAAAATGAAAACGAAGTAGAAAATAACGAAGAATGTCTACTTGACGAGCATATGTGAACCACTATGATGGAGTGAGATTAGGTATCCAGGGAGAGTGAACATCCCCAATTCTAAATTTTATTCCGTGCACTGTGTTCGTTAAAAACATTTTTATGAAGTTGAAAACTTCCGTCCATCACGATGCAAGGAGATTTTCGTCAACCTACCGCATCATTCATAATACGTTTCGCCAATTCTTTTATATTTCTCATGCTTCGATTCTATATTCTAATTCACTTGTTTTGTTTTGACAATTCTGATTGATCCACACATTAGCGTTCAGACATATATAATTACGATATACCGTTCCGATAGTAACTACTACATTGTACTACTCTATGTCCACAATGCCTCTGTCTCCATCTATCAAAAATACTGTCCAATAACTGCTTCATCCAGTACTCTGAACGTCCATCATCAGAGTCATAACAAGCGCGATTTGCACGTTCTGCCATTCACGTGCAAATCTATTACAATAAAGTTGAAACAACAAAACTGACAACGTACATGACGGACAGCATGTTATTTCATCTCGCTGCGCAGCACCAAAACTTCCTGGTCAGCTGTATACGAATGCATTGCGGTGTTAAGTCACTCATGTGTGAATTTAATGTGAAAATGAAAAAAAAAAACATTCTTAGTTAATGCAATAAATGTTCATCTCCTTTCTCGAAAGAATTTTAAACATGGCGCTATCCGTCATTTAGGAACTAGGAATGAATTTGGGGCAATTTCAAAGAGAAAAGGCACGATTTGAGTGTGTTACAGTGAATTAGCTCCGCCAGGAAAACTCAGTTTCCACTGTAAACCTGTCAGAAAAAAAAAAACAAACACAATACGTCTATCCCCTAAGTATAATTCTAGATAAAAGGGTAAAACCAAATTTCGCGAACAAACTGGAGATGCTCTCTCTGTTTTGCTACTTGGTCCCACCTCTGGTTTCTAAAGATCGAAGACTGTTCACCATGGTAATTCTTTTGTAAATGCTGCGGTGACATTCCGTCGGTTACTATCATATTGTCTTGAAGCCGGCTTGGCCTAGTGGTATCGCGTCGGACTCCTAATCGGGAGGTCGGGGTTCGAGTTCCGCTCTGATCATGCCGGTGTCATATCTTTCGGGGGAGACAGTAAAAACCGAGGCTCCGTGTCGTGGTATGTATGGCACGTTAAAGATTCCTCACTGCTTCGGGTGGGTCCGTTGCAATGGTCAAAATTTGTATGCTTCGCATCAGGCAGATGCCGTCACCATATACCTGAAATATTCGTGGTGTGACGTAAAACAAAAAGCAATCAATCGTATTGTCTTCTGTGTATGAGTGTGTTGGCAACTAAGTAAGAGTTGCCTTTCTTCGACCACAAAATAGCGGTATTATGTATTGTGTGTCATACTTATCTCGTATTAAAATGAAAGTGTCTCTTGTGCATTTTTTTTTTTAGTTTTTTATTTACTTATTTATTTATTTGTTATCATTATTATTTTTATTACTATTATAATTATTACAGTGGGCATACTAGCATCAGCATGTCACAGATGGCGCGGTACATGAAAGACCCCTCACTGTGACGGGTGGGTCCGATTACACGGGAGAAGTGAAAATGGGATTTTTCAATATTCCCTTTAATCTTCTGTTCACTCATATGTTGTTTAATTCATTCCATAATTAATACCTTTATGATTATCCTATATTAGAAATTAACGTATCTCAATATTCGTATTCAGCACAGAGGCGTCGCCCACTATAAAAAAGGCCTCAAACTGCAACGTGCAAACACGTGCATAGCAGTTAACTTAGGTGTCCCACAAATTATTTTAAATGACGTTAAAAATCAAACATTTGTGACAAGCACTAATAATGAACTCTGGTATCAACATGCGGATGGCTTCATTAACATCAAGCCCTGTAGGTTTCAACTAGTTGACGTAATTAAAGATTACCAATTCTCCCATTATGATTGTGAAATATCTAAATGCGGGAGCAAAAAATGCAAAACTTGCAACATCTTAATTACAGACAATTCTTTTACGAGTAATTTAACTAAACAGAACTTTAATACGCGTAGTTTTGTTAATGTAAAATGTAAGAGTCCAAATATTGTATACGGTAGTTCGTGTTCACTGTGTGGGTTAATATATAGGAAATCTTATTTATACTCTCACGAACTTTTCGGTTTCGGAAGTACTTGAGAATCATGAATCTCCTCAATACGTTTGGTATTGACACAAATAAATGTAATTTAGAACTTCGATATTTGTACTGCATTCCAAAAACTGCGCAAAATCCTTACAATCAACACTTTATCGCTGGTTCAACGAAGTGTTCCACAAAATCTGTATCGATGCTACTCACAAAAAATATTATCAGAAATTTGATGTGGCCTTCATAGGTAATGTATATTCCAGAAGTGGAATTAATCAAATGTGGATCCTTAAAAATTCAAGAGTTGATAGAACATCTAAAATCAACAAGTTTCACTAAAATTCACCCCATCAAGTCTTTTGAATTTTCGACTCTTTACACAACGATCCCTCATCAAAAATTAATAGACAGATTGGCAGAAATGATTCAAATGCATTTACTAGTAAAAACGGAAGCCGCAAATTCAAATATATAGTTATAGATCATGATAAAACTTACTTTGTTAGGGAGAATTCTGATTCCAAAAATAAATACACTGAAACAGATGTCACCCATTTACATTTTTGTGGTGTTTGGAGGAAAGGTTTTTTAACAAATTGTCGGCATGCCAATGGGCACTAATGCTGATATATTCCTTTACTCATACGAAGCTGAATTCATTCAGTCTTTGCTTTCGCAAAGAAAGGAACAATTGGCTCTTGGCTTCAGTTTCACTTACAGATATATATATATATATATATATATATATATATATATATATATATATATATATATATATATATATATATATATATATATATATATATATATATATATATATATATATATATATATATAACTTGTATACAGTTAATAACCCTTCATTTGCGGATTACCTTAGCATCATATATCCAAGTGAACTGGAGGTCAACGAAACCACAGAAGGTAGTATTTCTACTTCGTATTTAGATATTATGTTGTTTTTCGATATTAATGGTCAATTGAACACCCCACTCTCTGACGAACGTGACGATTTCAATTTCGCTATCACAAACTTTCCTTTCATAAGTAGCAACATTCCATCATCGCCAGCATACGGCGTATTCATATCTCAGTTAATACGTTATTCCAGAACATGTTCGGATTACAATGACTTTGTTCTGGGGGTTACACGACTTTCAGATAAGCTACTCAACCAAGGTTCTATATGTGCTAGACTAGCAACGTCACTGAGGAAGTTATATGGTCGTTACGAGACTCTAATTACTCCATATTTTATCTCGTTATCCAGACTTCTGAATGATATTCTGGAATGAGACCGATTCCGATCATTTTACACAGATTTGACACCTTCTATACTAGAAGGTTACCTACTTTGACTTCTCCATATATAAATATATATATAGAATTTACACGATTTGACTCGTTCTGCTGGGTATATGTGACGGATATTGCTAGCAAGAAGATGCTCACTCTCTCCAGGCACCTGATCTCACTCCATCATAGGGGTTCATATATGCTCTTCAAGTGGACATATTTTCTCATTTTCCACTTGGTTTTCATTTTCACTTATTTTGTATGTCCTCTAGTTTCGTGATTTTCAGACTTGCATTCAAGTCAAAATTGACACTACATCTAATACCCTCGTATGTCTTAGAAGGGGACAGACAGGGGGAATAGCTGTGTCCAACTTCCTGTCACCCCATCTTGTTCCTTGCCTCAAACCGCTTTTTACGTCAAATCATAACTATTCACTGATTGATTATTGTTTTGCGTCACTCCACGATTATTACGCCTATCTGGTGATGGCATCGGCCTGAGGCATCGCATGGATAGTTATACCTTTGCAACGGACCCATCACATGCAGTGAGGGATCATTTAAATGGCACACAACATGTCAAGGAGCCTCGATTTTTTCCGGTCTCAACAACTGGAAACCGGAATATTTCTTTGGACTTTGTTGGATTTTCTACATGTACACGTATACAGTGGAGTGTGCATAGATATGCCACACGATTATTATAGGTCACCGAGGACGCATCGGGTATATGAATGAATGGTTCGACGACCTTTTAAGGTATGGTCAAGGTATGATATAAACATACATGATATAGTGTGGCATGCACGGAATTGAAAATGTAAAAAAGAGTAAATTATGGAGGAAAAAAGAAGTGTTTTTTATTCTATTATTCTCTTGGTATGATATCACAGGACAACATTTCAATGAGAAAAGCATAAGCATTATATTGAGATAAAGTCGGAATTGTGAATAACGTGGGCGTCATTATTTGGTTCATAATTCACCCTTGCACATTAATATTGCCGATTAGGTCTTGTCTTTACACAGACGCACATATCGAATATGTTTAGTAAACTCTGATTATCAATATGATATAGATATAGAACTAATTTCAACCATGATAAATTGTGCAATTTTCAGCATATATAAACAAGCAAACCTGGCATATATATCTAATACTTATTTCATATGAAAATATTAAACAAAGCGTAGTAAAATACCCACACTGAAGTAAAAATAATAGAACCATACTCCGTAATTTTTCACCTTATATATAAAGTATACTTCGTTAAAATACCGTAGAAATGATTTGTCAAGGAAACGCGGATTTATTTCCTTCTTGCCTAGGTTATGTAAGTCCCTTCAATAAAATTGATCAAATGGTGCATTTCCGTACAAAAATAGAGTGATTGTCATATCCGTATTTGATAATCGTGTAAAATAATATGTATTATAAGTTGTTGTAAGGATTGCTTAATTGTAATATTCCATGAATTAAGTGGAAGACTGACAATAAAGGGATTTTGTGTTCGAAGTGAAGCATAAGGATAAAAGGTTTTGTAACATGTAAATAATGCAGAAATATGTATATGGAGCTTTGATATACTTTTATGTAAATGTCAGTGCCTTTAGTATTAAGAAACTGACCAACGTTTCTTCATGCCCGGTGGAGTTAAACCATTGGAATCACAGAGAGTCGCTGAAGTCGTGTATGGAAGACAAGGGTCTTTTATATCATTGTATGAAATCATCCTGGAACACATTTGCTGAATTTTGTATGATGCCTTTGACCTTCAACGTTGAGGGTAAGATTTTATTATATTGACTTTAAATCATGCATATACATATATATATATATATATATATATATATATATATATATATATATATATATATATATATATATATATATATATATATATATATATATATGTGTGTGTGTGTGTGTGTGTGTGTGTGTGTGTGTATATATATAATGCTATAGGCGTTCTTTTATTTATATTGTATGCGACAGTGATCATCATTCTTCGATCAGTTTTGTACACTGTGGCATACGTAGTTATCCTCTTTTTCCATTAACCATTAATGGGTTGCAAAATTTATCGTTATCGTTTATCGTATTACTTTTCATGTATTACAAAATCAACATTTCACTATCCAAAGATTGACAAATTATAAAGTTTGTAGTTGATAATTTACATACTGTTGAACATATAGCCGCAAGTAGTGACCCTATATGAATAAAAGGGCCACAATTCCTTACCACAGTTCCACAGTGCCGGCCATTCTGTTTATTAAAATTGCAAGTTTACGCAACGTAAGGAATTGTTACCCTGTCATTCATATAGGACCACTACTATCGGCCAGTGAACATAATGAATAAATGTTTCCGGGGGAGATCATTACCGACCTTACATTGATTGAACTACTTATATTGTGTAGCGCATGCAACTTGTTGAGTAATTATTGAAAAGACACCATGTTTTAACTCAGCTTATATTCTACAATTAAAATAATTGGTTGGTTTCCTAGACGAAAAATGGACTATATATTTATTTAAAATACATAATGAAAAAGTGGAAGATCTGAAAACGAATTATTCTTTGCCTCTATTTTCTAAATCAAGAACATGTTTTCACAAGATTTGTATATTTAAAGTACATTAGTGCAGATGATTATTTTCTAATTAAGATGGATGCCCACAACTTCAGGGTAGTGACATTTTAAAAATCCAGTACGTCAAGTGCTCGGTCAGCGGAAAGTGTCCAAGTAAAGAAAATGACACATACGTCTCTTATCAGATGTACAAATGTAAGTAAATGTTTATATGTAATATATCGTAACATCCATAAACTAATATCTATCGTGTTTTTGATATTTGATATATATGCAGTTTCATGTGTTAATTTTATTATTATTATTTTGTATAATGTAAAACATGCAGTTTTCCTTATAATATAGACGACGGCTGCTACAAGGAAAAAAAGCATGAATTCATAATTCCTACAGAAAGGTAATCGACTTGCTCCATATCACCATGCATTCTTATACTGGATTACCAACTGTTAAACATAAATAATGCTCAACTACATAACAGCAGTTAAAATGAAATGGGAAATACATATATGCAAATGGAAAGTTATATAAGCATGTTACAAGGAAGTTATTCCAAAAGTATTTCTTTCATACTAGGACTAAACGCAATTGTTGTATGTACAAACAATGACATGAAGTCGTTAATGATTGTACACATCAAACGTATTTCATATACAAAGCAGGGAGTAAGGGAACTAAAGTAGAAAAAGGGGGAATGGGGGTTGTCATATAACTGATGTAGAAACACATCTCTCTTATACAGTTAATCTGATTGTCAAATCTCCGATACTGCCGAGAAAACTGTGTACTTAATTAGACCAGCATTTACAAAAAAAATTAAATAAATAAATAAAATAAAAAATAAAACTGTATATCATGGAAAGATCAGAGTTCAATGTCTATGAAGATTCAGTACTTAAAAATAATTGTGAATTAAGGTAAGACCAGAACGCATATAAATTGAACAAAACATTTCTTTGGTCTCCAAAGGAAAGTGCTACATTTATTTCTCGACATTTAAAGGTATAAAATGATAATCATGTGTTATAACTAGATTAGAAACAGATGTTTTGGAAAACTGATCAAACTTGTTATGATGAAATATGTGTCAATAGAAATTTAAATAATATATCCGGGTTTGAACACTGAGTTATAACTAGAAATACTAATAATATATGCTTCCCTTTATAAAATATTTCAGAATTTTTACTACAAAGCACAGTTCTAAACATACAACGACCATTCTTCATTATGGCGCTGTAACCTATACTACAAGTAATGATACCGCAACGCTGGAAGCCACCAATGGTAATATATGTCCCATGAATATAAGTTTTAGAAAGCGCATGTTTATATTAAAAACAATCGCCCACAACACGAATCTAACTGCATAAATGAAAGACAAGTTACATTGTATCAAATGACATTCTATATTGCAGCAACTTTCGTTTACATTTATCGAATGTGTTCAATCAGACCATGCAGGTATGGGTGACACCAACTCATCTTACCCTAGAATGACCATAGAAGTGTTAGCAAACTTCATTAGCGAGTCTTTTATGCTATGCTATCATTATGTGCCTTTTAAATACATTTACGTCCTGTTTCTTTCCTTTAACATTTTAAGCCTTTGATGAATTATATTTAAATAAACATTACAAAGGTATAAACATGTTTTAGTGCAAATGTTGCAGTGGATATTGATTCAACATAGTAAAAATTTTCTGATTTCGAATTTCAACTGTAGTCCTCATTAAATAGTAGAGTTTCTGGACGGGTATACAGTAAGAAGTTACTATATGATTTATGTTTCATGATCTTATGACTTGTATTGTATAAAGTGTTCATGCTGCTTATGACGGGATTGCTGTTTAAAATATATTTTGTCTCTCTTTTTCTTCTACATATTTATGAATTTAGTTACAATGGGCATCAACTCAAGGAATCCATTAACTCAACCGATATCTCTCCAGTTTGAATTCATCTTAGGTAATTTAATATAATGCATTATATTTGAACCAATAACAAGCATATTACCACATTACATGATGAAAATTTTATTTATGCTGTAAAAGAACCGTACCCATTTTATCATAATAGATTTCGATGATAGAGTGCATTATAAAGTGTTTTATAGCACATAAGCTTATTTTGTGATAAGAAACTTAATACAATTAACAATATATTTTTCTTAATAGTTACAGCCCTGGGTATAATAGTGTTACTGCTGTTGGTATCAATGACAACATTGATGTATTATATAGTGAAGTAAGTATCACTTCCCTATTTTATCAAATCGGCATATCCGGTCAGTCTTCATAGGATAGCATGCAGTGAATTCAAAGTGTTTGTATTTCCTATTGCCAATATATGTACATAATTGTTTGAACAATTGGAGATGTGGAAGAAAACGAACGTGTTTTTGTTTATCTATTCCCCTAAATTTCAGGACAAGGAAAGATGCATATAACATGTATCCACAAAGAACCAATTGTAATGCCAATAGACATGAAGAAAGTGTGTATAATGAAATAGAGACAATTTAGTTAGAAATGTTGAGCCGGTGGCCGTTATCAGTCTGCAGAAAAGATACAAAGGATATAATTTTTTTCCCTTTAAACACACCAATTGAAGGACGTTCAAATGATCTTCCTAAGTAGATAGCGTAACTGCAGCAGAATCGAATATTTTTCTAATGTCGTTTTTCCGTGTAATTTCTACTATTATCATGTTTTTGTGCATTTCCTTAATGATTTTGGTCATACAGCATTGTCAGATGTCTTCAGTTTTCTCTTTTAAATTGATTTAGATCGATGCAACGAAAAAAAGTATATTCCTTCACTGAAAATGATGATGTCACTTAATCTGCTAAGCTCGCTGGGCTTCTATATCATAATTTAAGCATTTTATCCACTGGTCTATGTCCGACCTGTTCAGTATTATGCGTTTGCTTATCATGCATACATGGGTGAAAAGTACAGAAACAACGTAGGTTACATTCACAGTTATCCACAGATTGATTGATTGATCGATTCTTGTTAAACGTCACACCACGAATTTTTCACGTATATGGTGACGGCATCTGCCTGATGCTGGGCATAAAAAAATTGAAATTTACAACGGGCCCACTGGAAGCAGTGAGGGATCTTTAACGTGACATGCATACCACGGCACGGGGCCTGTCTCATTCGAAAGACAGGACACCGGCATAACCAGATCAGGACTCGAACCCCGGCCTCCCGATCAGGAGGCAAGTGTGATACCATAGGCCACGCCTGCTTCCACAGTTATCCAAAGAAACTTGCTTTTGAGAACATCAGAAACTGGAGTGCATGTACCAGATATATTAGAATGGAGAAATACTCTATTCTTAAATCTGTTTTCCAATCGATGCAGAATTATTAAAATGTGAGTTTAATGATATGTAGGCGGATCCATTATTTTGTAAGTCTTATCCTTGTCGTCTGTATATGTTTACATCCTAATTAAAGTACAAAACTCTGTTTCCAATGTAAGCGTTACAAGGAAAACTACACTAATGTTTCATCTAACTCTTATAAGAGATTTAAGTGAAATCTCTAAAATCTAAAATTATCTAGTTTAACAGAGACGTAGCAAAGTATGTAAAAGTGGAGAGCAGAATATTTGGAAAAGAGGAAGGGGAAGATATAAAAACCAATTATAACTTAAAAAGAGGAGAAAAGAAACAGACAATTCAAACAGACAATGCACTTCCACATACTGATCTCCTCTACCCCTGTGCCTTAATCCCCTGGTACATATAAATTAGCATTTAAGGATGAGGGAACTTGCACTATTCAATATGAATCTAATATAATTGACAAAAGATGTCTACAAAAACATACTATTCCGTCAAATTTAAAAATGTAAATGAATAAAAAGATTTATGGATAGACAAATCAAAAACATTCACACACAATTCAGATAAAATCTTCTTTTTTTTTAAATGTTATATGTGGAATCTTAATTCCTATTTAATCATACTTCCAAAAAGGGAGAAAAGTAAGGAGCACCTCTTTCGCCGTGATGTGATAATAACAAAAAGGGAAATATGTAAAGGAGAGAATAAAAGTTGAACACCGAGAGACTATGAAATTAGCCTTATTCAGCCTATTCTTCTATCTCAACAAATTTTTAGCCATGAAAATGTAAACACACAGAGTATTGTTATATTACATTGTTATAATGTTATGTATCTATCAATTATTTCCATTTAACCGGAAACCGTTTAGCAATTACTGAGATATGTCGAATTATTCAGCAGTAGATAGATATATGTGAATTCTGTGCGTCTTGTAAGTGACAATATCCGGACAACAGTTAGGCCATAATCCATGACCATGTCAGTAATCTGAAGCAGACATTTATGGGAATGGAAATGTTCGTTTGTATTGATTACTACTGAATGAAATATAGTCTAGATACGAGTTTAAGGTCATGGGAAAAAAACCCCTCAACATTCTAAGTCTCTTTCAGTTTCTTTTGGTACAAATATATTCACAAACAATTGAGCCAACTGAATTCGAATAGCTGTATTTTTTTTTTTTATCTTTAATACGTATATAGGGTTTGATTTTTATATCAGTATCCAGTTAAATAGATATGTATCAGAGACATAGATACCTCAGAGACTGTAAACTCCTTAGGAAAATACTGGCGTGTGATACCTGTCTGAGAATCCCTGATGTAAACAACGGTCGTCCGCCATATTGTTCTACATGAATCTCTACTTGGAGACAATATAGTCAGAATATCTCGTTTTAAAGAATCGACTAAAAATAAGTCTCAGATAAAACAATTAATTTAAGATAATATGACCTGACGCTTGAAATCCTTGGACCACTGTAATTCTAACAGCAAATGGCTTAACATGATAAGACGCCATTTCCATGGCGTGGGGTATACAAACAGACACTCGACAGCGTCATTGTCATTTTCTACTGACTTATCGTAATTCACTCGACAATATTTTGTTTGCAGGGTTATGTTTTTTTTATTGATCAGCTTGTTGTAAATATTGCACTAAACGCTTAGTAAAACGGGCATATCGGCGACATTCTATTTTTCTGAACGGAATCGCTGACATTTACCCTGTACAAATAGGTGATAAAAACACCGAACAATTCAATGACTTATAAAAGTCTCATATGCTTATGTAGTATGTAGGTTATTTATTTTTACTTTTTTGTCATTATAAGTATAATATGTGGTATATAAATGAATGTTTATCATCTTTAATTCAATACCAGTTGCTATTTCCGGTTTTGATAGGAAAAGTGATATAATATCGTAAAAGAAATTAAATTATAAATTTATAGAAGATACTGGGTCTTTTTTAATAAATAGTACTCTTATTGCATTACTTTAAGTTGAAACAGAGTTGCTGCATGGCATTTTACTAAGATGTTCCAGGCTCGAGTTTGATCGGCATTTCAACGGCGGTCTGTGTTTTGGAAATGTTAATTATTACGATTTCCACACACATACAAACACAAATACATTAGGAGAGGGAGATATAAGGGGAAGTAAGTTATTGCGATTATAAGAATCACATGGTGTCATCGTATCCCCTCCATTCAATGTTTTTATCACCAGTTACTCATAATAACAGCATTACTTTACACTAGATACATTAGATAGCATACTGATTATTGGTTGATTAATTTTTCAATAAGAGGATCGTCGGTTAAGCTATTCTATTGTTTAACATACAAAAAAAGATGGAACTAATGTAATGACTACAGGCTAATGATCATTATTTATTAATGTAAATAGCCAGTATTTGACTAAATTCATATATCATACCCTTCATGGAATCAGTAAAAAATTAGTAGAATGAGCTACATTATATGCATTGTAAATATACTTTATTCTTTGCTCGATTTAAGGATGATCCTCTGTTAAGAAATTCTCACGGATACATGGGTGCAAACCTAAAAAATTCTTTCTTTTTTCATTCAATACAACTAAAAGGTACAAATATGAGACAAGAAAACAGTACCTTTCCATATTTTTAATACTTTGCATTGATATCACATTGATGTATAAAATGGCACAAAATGGCGTTTATTTGCATTTGACCTGTGAAATATATTTCAGACATTGACAGGTACAGTTATTTTTTTGGTTTTTATCCACTCATATTTTTTTCAAAATTGCATAATTCACAGCACATTAAGAGCCAAGTAAATAAAAATTTGTCCATTTTGGGTGTCTGATATTGTAATTTGGTATGAAAAAAAAAACAATGGGACATGAAATAAAGATCTACAGCAAATTAAAAATGTGTTAAAATTGTGTTAAATAAGTTTAATCTTATAGAACAACATAATATATAAATGAAGTTTAAAAGAAAAAAAAATTGATATGCACCCATATTAAAATCCAGTTATACAGCTTTGTAGTGCCTCATCCCCCCTTTTTTCCACCGAAAATGTGTCGTTACAAGATGTAAAGGGCTTTGACAAGATAAAACTGTGTACACACCGAATTTGATAGGTTTGTGTTCTGATGCCATTCTGTGGGTCACGTTGGTGCACAATATTTAACTCGGTGAATCCAAGGCAGTTTTGAACTAATTTTCTGATGATTTCTGTACTTATAGCTTTATTTTCACCAGTGGTTCCAATGCGGCTTTACATAAGAAATATTGGAAGCTGAACACGTTTTGGGATACAACTTCACTATCAAGACTAAGTTATTTTGTCATACAGTTCCTTTAATGTACACACATCCTCTAAAGCATTATGGGCTTGATATTCTCTTACAAGATACAGTTTAACTAATGTTTCCTGCTTATAATTTTCTACTTCGGACTTTGAAATAAGTTGTTTGGGAAGCTTTAGAATATCTAAGAAAAAGGGGGCAGTTGCGTATAACTCCTGCATGAGATTGTACTTTTTCAACTGGTGAAACAGACGGGGAAGGTCAAAGGCCTGGATATTAATACCAGCAAGCATTGGTTTATGATTTATGATTTTACGAATGTTAGAAATTGCTTGAGGCCATCTTGAATTGTTGTTGCTGTAACTTTTTTCACCATGCAGTCGTAAAATCCCGCCTGTGAAATTTAATCCAGGAACTTCTGAGGTTTTTAAACCAATCGGTTTTGATGGGTTGATGTAAACACTCATAGTTTTATTTTCAAATACTGCAGCAATCTGCACAATGTCTGCTGTTGTTTCTGAAATTGAGCAATATGAAGAGTTGAAAATAAGATTGTGTGTCGGTCAGTCTCTATGTCTATCTGTTTGATATACAGATGGAAATAAATTACTATTTATAAAATTAACTTTCCACTTGTGATGACAGTGTGTACAATATACTAACCAAAGCCAGTAGCTTCTAGATCGAAGAATATCATTGAGCAGTCTGCATAATTTGTTGGTCCAGATGCTGCATTAATATGCTCTATGTTGGCCAATTCTCCAGATTTGAACTTTACCTCGCAAACAGAACATCCAATGCTTCACGCAGACTTTGGTCAGACAATGGTTTCCCATATGGCAGCGTTTTTGGCTTGTATCCAGATTTCTCATGTTTACACCATTCACCACGTGTTGCATGCTTACCTAGAAAGAATAATTTGTATAAAAACTTATGCAAAAAAAAAAAAAAAACCCTAATCAATGAATAAAATGAAATGAAATGATGAATCAAATGTTTCAAAGTTTCCTAACCAAATCAGGTGCTACAAAAGAAATTCAAACAAGATGTGTTTGTGAAACACTAATGCCCAGAGTGGCACTTAAGTTCAAATAAGTCAAGTTTTGAAATATAGCTCAAAGGTCCCGGTCAAGGTCACAAGGTCATTGACTTCGGTATTATTTGAAAGGGTTTCATTAGTTGAACATGTATGCCAAATATGAAATCTCTATGGCAAATAGTATTATATCTATTGCATCTTGTGAAAAGCAGGACAGAATTACGGGCAGACAGACGGACGGACAGATAGACGGACGAACTAAACACTACATGCCGCGGACCTTTCAGGCCAGGGGCATTAAAATACAGATACTCCACTAAGATGGATGATAATAAGGAAATTACCATAGAGATGTGGAACTATATTTCTCAATGCTGATGATAGTTCTTTTGAGCTTCCCTTGTGTTGATGTACACAGTACATAAAGAATCTTACAATATGAGTGCGCAGTTTCACATTTTTTAGCATCTTATGTGCATTGCCCATTTCAATCAGTGCACCAGTGAGGCCCTTGCTTGTATGGTTACTGTCAGACTTCTTCTCTATTGATGAATCCACTGTGACTTTCACTCTAGCAATAGTGGTGGAGTCATTATCCATGATAAGTATGGATATTTGAAGAAAAACTCAAAATACCATTGTCTATAAAATGTACACAATCTACACCATAAAAAATTTAGAAAGTTATTGAAAAGGTATTTATTCTAATGTTGTTATATATATATATATATATATATATATATATATATATATAATATATATATATATATATATATATATATATATATATATATGCATTATACATGTTTTAATCTAAAAAGACTAAGACTAAATCACCAGAACATACATGCTTGCATATTGGTCCTTTACATGTTGTATCATCTCCCACGCCATAGCAGGTTCCATCGATTTTGCTGATCCTGACCAAATTTTCATACAAACATGTGGTCTGGGTTCAGTCTCCATTTCTCTGGCCTTATCAAATACCCTGCACTTCTTGCTCTTGACAGCCAAATATATACATTTTCCTGTTGTTTTTTTTTTTTTTTCGCCTATCAATGTAGCATGACCTATATGTAACATAATATACATAAAATTAATAACTACATGAATTACCACGTATTTCACATTCTTAAGATTGAATGTGTCACTTACATGTCACACCTATTGACAGACAAATGGGTAAACATGAAAAATGAAGTGTTGCAAACAAAGACAGGATGCACATACCATCCTTCAAGGATTATAACAGTATATTAGCCGCTAAGCACAGAAAATACTGACTGTCATCCGTGCTTGTATATCAAAAAAAGTGGTTTCATATCAATTTAAGACTATGTAAGACTATTGTAGGCACGTCCAGTTCCCCTCTTGTGCCAGGCACCATCAAATCCTTAAAGTAAGATATATCATATAGTTTTAAGGAAATTTAGAGACTAAAGACTTACACAAAATTTTCCAAGTTCAAGTACATCATTTAGTATAGGCATAATTAGTAGCAAATTTCTTAATTATTTACAGTAACATCGACTTCAAGGCTTTAAGCTTCAAGAGTAAACTTTAGCATCTTTAGATCATAAGTTTGCAAAAAAATCCCTCTGAGCGGATCTAGCCGAAAATCTTGTCACTAATGTTGGGAATCACGTATACTTCATCCCAACTAAGTTTTATCAAAATCTATCAAGGCTCTCGAGTACGATAGTTAAAAAATAATCACTGATGGATGAATGCATTGGCAACATGGGGTGTGTGATTACAATACATGTAACTCACTAAAGCTTTTGGTTCCTGTGTGCTTAAATATGTATAACAAAAATCACTTACAGAATTGTTTCCTCAGCGAGTTGTTTGTTACAGGAATCTTCTGTCATCCGTATTATTTCACTGCTGATCTCTCATTCTCTGTTTTTCAAACTTCCAGATGTGATGTTTGGGATGTTTAAAACTGCCAGAAGAGAATTGATCTGTGTTTCTCCAAACCCACAATTTAGCATTCCTGTTTATGAAAAATATGATTCAGAATAATTTTAAACATGTTGAATATGATTTCAAAAAACTGATACATGCACATATATCAGGAAATCATTTTCCATCCACACTTACTCAAATCATGTACATTGTGACACTATATTAATATATGTTATATCAATATTGACAGAAAGTATCGAAGCAAGATTACTTGCAATTGATCTCTTCAATATTGATGATTACTATGACAAGTTAGTCAAGTAACAGTATAAAAAAAAAATAATAAAAACATGCAGCTGAACTAGGTTTTCGAACCCAACACGTTTGACTTGCAATGAAGATTCTCTTATCACTGAGTTATCAAAGAGGAATTATTGAACTTCACCAGACAAGTGAATGAAACAAGTGTTTTATACAAGTAATGATCATGTATGCACTATTGTCATGTTTATATATATTATTACAGAGTCAACATTTAATTACCTGCAGCTAGCTTTGTATTGGCATCCCAAGCAAGTCTATCGTTTTTGTTCTGCTACCTGTGGGGGCATCATTAATGAGGCTGCAATGTTGACATTTGATCTGCAGGATTGACGTCAAATGCTGGGGCTGGCTAGATAATTTGCATCCACTCAAAGCATCTCCCAATATTCCCAACTGCACAACTCTTCTCCCTTCTCTCCAGCTGCTTGAAGCCTCTGAACTTGTCGGTTTGTCCGTCTCTAATGACTCTACGCAGACTTCTCCCCCTACGCCGACGTAATCGTGATCGACTACCTTGTTACAGAAGTCGAAATCTTTCTCCACATCACGCTCGATGATTGTCTCCGAGTTCAAGTTCCCCCAACGCCGAGTTCTTCCTTTAGAGAGCGAGTCAATACGTTTTGTAGCCTTTTTTTGTTTGGCAAATCTGCCTTTAAGTGTCTTAGGTCGTCCAGACGACATTTTCACAGGATAGCGATTACTGCGTTCGGTTTTAAAACCGATAGCAGTCCGGAAAATATATTACGTCACCCAAGGAGGGATTAACCTTAAGAAAAAAGAGGTGTTACTGGATCAGTTATGTGGCAGAATTCACCAGGAAAAATTTTCCTCTGATGTATCTCCTTATTACATGCATCATGCCACGTAGTAAAGTGAAAGGGTAGATTTACGACTTCCAATAGAAAAGTATATAAAGAAACACCCCCCCCCCCCCCCACACACACACACACAAAGCATTCGAGACCTTTATATTTACATTCTGACCTTAAAAACAAATTCATTTTCTATATGATTGACAGGCTTGCTTCAGTTCCATCGAGATTTTCATGAGGAATGAATAGATTCTTACAGGAAAATATCAAAATACAGTTTCACAGAATTTTTAAAAATCAAAACATGTTTAAAATTATATACAGGAATGATTCATACTCGAATGGGTCCAAGCCATGTTGATAGCTTTCTAATTTCCTGCAATATTCCTCCTATTCCTTTAATTTTCTAGACAACAATGTTCTAAATTTCATATTAAGTTTATTACATTAATCTTATCCTTTCAAATATAAAATTTAATTTTCGTATTTGTAAAACTTAAGTTTCATCTTGGCATTTTATATGATGCTGGCTCGCAAAAACAATTAATTAGAATATGTCTTTGCCCCTTCCCACACACAATTTCTCGCTTCCATCCCACCTCAGGAAAGTAACTTTTTGGCTTTGATATTTTGACATATCTGTATGTGTATGTTTTTATTCGAAAATCTGTTACGATCCTGAATAAGAATGAAATTATAGGTGACGTGAAAGAAAGACTGAGCTGTCCTTAGATAAATTCTTTGGTCCACCATTCGGTCATTTTGGTTTGACATTGCTCTTCAACTACTTCTATTTTATGCGATTTCCAATCATTCGGCCACGAATATCACTGAAGAGACATAAGTTGTCGAAATGGGCATGTAGTGCACAAAATTAAAAAGTATATATATATATATATATATATTTATATATATATATATTTTCACAACAAATATAGAAATGGAGACCATTCTAGAGGATAATGTTACAGAAATTTCATCGCTCATTCCTGTATCTTCCGCAGAGACATTGGTTACTACCGACCTAAATACAACACAATCTTCCATAAATGATGATATTCAATTGTCTTTCGGCATTTGTGTGGAGCATATCTATAAAGCGAATGCATTACACAGATGAATTACTAATACATTACTCAGCAATATTGGGGCAGGCTTGGTGTAGTGGTTAAGCGCTTGGCTTGCGGCGCCGACGATCCGGGTTCGATTCCCGGGTTGCGCCATTATGTTTAAGAGGTTGGTAACCTCCTGCTTCCATGTCGCGGTATAACTGAAAAATTGTTGAAAGCGACGTAAAACACCAAATCAACCAACTCAGCAATATTTGTATCGACATCTTTTTGTGACAATAGGTAGAGATGGACATAAGAATAATTTGAAGTGTTATTTTCATACTGAATTACTCACTAAACATTAATTTATTTTGTGTAAAATTATGATAATATACAGGTATGATAACTCGTAATCCTGTGTATAACTACTTATTAATATTTTTATTTGCATGTCCTTTGGCGATTTGTGTCGTACAACTTTGTCAGATGGCTTCTGTTTTCTCTTTTACAAATTTTAATAGGTTGGAGTTTGAAGGTGATTGTAAGAAAATGAGATTTTTTAAATGAATTTGTAAACTAACGATGTACCTTTCCCGGATTGATGAATATGAATATTAAAATCAATACAGGTATTTCTCTAAACGCCACCGCTTTCAAAATGGTGAAACTCATTTAATATTCAGTAAGTTTCTATACAAAAATAGGTCACTAATGATGTGATCATTTATCATGGGGGGCATCTCATCATTTATGACAAGGAAGTTCTATAATGGATTTCCAAGGAGATCTTGCTACTGTTAAAGGGAAATATTATTTGTTTTTATCGTTGTCCATGTTTTTCGGTCGACATTTTTACGTCGGACATATCTAAGTCAGTTTTTTTATCATCTTCCCTTCCCTTCTACACGATTGCCGGTACCGGTGATTTGGTAGTAGCGTACGATTGGATATCATGTTCATTTTAGCATATGAGTTTTAAACAAGGAACATGTCCCTAGAGAGGCAGCATACAAATCGGGGTAGAAAAAGGGACAAATATTGCGTGAACTGTTCCTTATCCATAATCTTACATTAAAGTGTTCACGTCGAATAATAAACATTGGTTTCATACTTGGGGGAAAAATATTCTGTAAATTAAAACCTAAAATGTCAGATTTTAAAGTTTTTGTAGATAGATGTGACATGATGATTTAGTATAACTTGCTGTTGACCAACTGGGAATCAACTAGAGGCCTGTCCATTGAGGCATTTGGAGTGGTATTACAGATGGGTGCAGTCCTAACATAACATGCACGTTAACGCGAAAAGCGGTCACGAGGATTGCTTGGGCACACGTGCGAGGACTGCTCGACCGGACGCGCGTGCGCTCCTTGCGTTAACGCAGGAGGAAATTCGTGTTAACGCAATTTATTCCCGCGTGCGCTCGGTCCATTCGCGCGTTCACGTGCCTACATTTGTGATTCTCTATGCAGTGGTACGGTTGGAGGAAATAAACGGGATTTAATTAGAGTACTGCAAATGTCGCCATATATACGTGTATTAAATGTAATATTACAATGACACCCCGCATTAAGAGTTTCATATGTAAAATGGAAATTACCGCGTAGACATGCACTAAGGTATTTATGTAAAAACTTCGTCAGTTTATAGTATAAAGAATGTAGGATAATTACATTATAATTCTATTTCATTAATTTATTTTAATCAATTAAATTATGTATTTATTTCTTATTTGTTTATTTTTTTTTTACAATTTATTTATCTATTTATTCCAATTTATATATTTATTATTGGTGTTTTTAATTTATCCATTTTCATAATATATGAATGCCATTATTATCATCATTATTATTTTATTATTTTTTTTTTTCTTATTATTAATATCATAAAATAAGAATAGATTTCATTATATTTAGTGTTCGGAAATTGTATTGAATATTTTCAAAATTCATCCTTTAACCCATAAGCGTTTTATTTATTTCTAAATATTACCTACACGCACATAGTAATATGTTCTTATATTCAAATATAAGATGTATATATCGAATCTCCTTCAAATCCTTCTCTATGTACATGTTAATGTAAGTTTTAAGTTGTAAGCAAGCGATTGTGGCTGTCAAGCATGTTCACGCGGCAGCCAAGCGCGTGAACGCGGCAGTCAAGTACGTTAACGCGGTCTCGAAATTAAGTTCACGAGGAAATCTGCGTTATCGCA
Source organism: Pteria penguin (assembly GCA_035048485.1). Lineage (NCBI taxonomy): Eukaryota > Metazoa > Mollusca > Bivalvia > Pterioida > Pteriidae > Pteria > Pteria penguin. Next base: position 64,316,879 of record CM068584.1, read on the forward strand.
GACGCGTGTGCTTAGCAGTCCTGAGCGCAAGAGGAAAGCAAACATCACGTTGACGCGACGTTAACATAATGTTATGGATGTCTGAATTATAACATTTAAAGCTGAATACCCTATGTTCGCTAGTACACTGCTTATTATAGGTAAATTATTGTAAAATATTTACAATACTAGTATAATTCCTTCGATGAACCATGCTAAACAGACTCGGTTCATCAGCCCATGAACTTAGGTCATGGAAGTAGTACCCGGCGTATGGCAATTTACATGCGTAGTAATATAAAAAGAGGCGGAGCTTACTGAAGTTCAAGGCCGATGTTTTATTACTGAATTAATGCATCTATTAATTTTGAGCAATTAAAGAAATTACCCGGAGAGATAGAGCATTTTTAGCATTCTAGACACGCATTATATTGCGTGGTGGAAGTACCTTTTAAAATGCATTGTAAATATAAGGAATGACTGTCTTTTTTTCTAGGTTCATGGGGAATGAACTTGGGTGAGAAACAAACAAATCATTCGAGAACCGCTTCGCGGTTCACGTGATTTGTTTGTTTTTCACCCAAGTTCACTCCCCTTGAACCTAGAAAAAAGACAGTCATTCCTTAAATGTTCTGATTATATATATATATATATATATATATATATATATATATATATATACTTGATTGATTTATTTCGGAAGCGGCATCATGGAGAGCGAGGTGAATAAACTTGACGAGTAACTTTAAAAAATCTGTAATCAAGTCTGCTAAAGTTAGTATTTACTGACATTGTTTTCATTTGACGTCTCCCTTCATCGTATTTGTTTTGATTAAACTCAGCATGCACGAGTTTATTTATGGAATCCCCGCTTTATTTACGATGTATTTTCTTTTTATTTTGATGTCTCCGAGGGATTGAAGGAAGAAAATATGTTATTAACGGAAAGTTATAAACTTCATTCATACGAGAAAAATACATTTTTTTTCTAGATGCCCTAATTTGTTAAATTATACCGATTTGTACAGTACAGAGATTTACTCAGGTAAATTTCTCTTATAGATGATCTCATAGTAAAGTGGCACAGCTTTTATACACTAACTATAAACCTACAGCACAGATGCAACATTCTGATTGAAACACGGATCGATATTTAAATTCCGTTGAATAAATATAATTGAGGACAAACGCGTTATATGTCAAAAGTTATTTAAAGGTATAATTAATGTGCATATCTAAGTGTTGGATTACGTCATAACCACAGCACTGTTGATAAAGACTGATGATTGTCAGAGAAAAGCACATAGTAAATAATACGCTAGTATTTAGAAATTCCCAATAAACTACCGCCACGTGATTCAGATATAAGATACAAAATCCTCATTGCCCTTTTTAATTTATGAGTTCACATATATGCGATGGTTCAAGGAAACCGCTCAATGTTATGAACCAAGTCCGTCTAATCTAAGATAATTTGTATGTATATAGATTATGTCATCCTCATTAGTTTTCATCATCTGTAATTCTTTGCTAGATAAAAACTCAAACTTACTATTTCAATGGGCCGATGTCGTTATGTCCGTGTCACTGCAACCCCCCCCCCCCCCCCCATCTTTTTCTTACAATGAAACCAGTGGCAGATCCAGGATTTCTAAACAAAAAAGGAGCGCACGTTAAAGTCCAGAACTAGTTATAATACTCAGCCATTTTGGGTGAACAATCAAGAGTTTTACCCATAACAATTGGCGTCTTATCATCGACATTTGCTTTGTAAATTTGTGGCCAACGGAAACAACAACAGAAGAGATCAGACTATCAATATCACTTTTTTTGTCCTATTTAAAACCGGGAGGGGATTGCGTAGTGTATTGAATAACAATAAACTTTGTCATGGAGACATATCCCCATAGCCTATGTGATCCTTTCCTCAATAACTATCAGTTTCATATATCCTAAAATCGGTGTGTAGGATATGTATGTCTCGTAAAATATTGGATTCTTGTATTGGATTAGTTGCATAGGATAGCATTGTATATATCATATATCGTGATTCATTTTATCACGTGTAGCTATACCAAAATGCCTTTCGATAAATTTAAAACTTGATGATAGCGGTTCGGAGTCTGTGGTGTTAGATTGTTGGAAAAGGATGAGAAAGAATGGAATCCTAATACCAAACATTGTTGTAAGGAATCAGAGGTCCAAAACTGAAATTAGATATTACATAAATCTACCTCTTTATATAAATTGTTGCAAAAAAAGAGGAAGGAGGAGTTATGCCAATCCCTCCTCCTCTTCCCTTATTAAAAAAAGTTGGCAAAATTTGTGCCATACCTCTAGGTAGCGTCTTTAAAGTATACTACTACCACAGGACATCGAATGTTTATTTTCTGAAAGGCAGAGAAATGTCGTCTCCTCCTCTGGACATGGATTCCATTTGCTTAAATCCTGACTTGTGAGCAGATTCGTCTAAACCAAGTCAGAATTAGTGTCAGGAAGGAACAGAAATAAAAAATAAAGAAATTTTCGTACTCACACTTTGGAAGCCCATTCCTTGTCTGTATCTGTACTACACTATAATATTGGTAAGATTGGTAATCTCACTAGTCCTGCGTGTCAATCAGTTAACGTACTCGGTTTATTCAACAAAAGCCAGAGAAGGCATCTATGTCATGGTACACGCAAATACAAGAAACCTGAAATACATAATATTTCCTTTGATGCTCTTTTGCCATTTATAAATAAACCTTTGGGCCTTCATCACATTCGTACAAAACTTTATTCTATTTCACTCAGAAAATTACACGAGTTGTACGTATTGTCCAGACACCGTATATTTACTGATATAAACTCTGCAGAGTATAGACTAGATGGCATTATTATGGACATATCGACCGCTAGACTTTTTCTTCCCGTCAAGTCAGATATTTCTATGAAAAAATCTAATCGCCCTTTCATCAAAATTAAATTTGCAAATAAAGGCATTGATTATTTAAATTTTGGCCAAATTTTAAATCATAAGTCTGTTTTAGAGAAAATACCTCCATATTTCAAAAACAAAGATCCGCCATGTATTTCCTATAGCTACACGCCATCAGTTGCATCCAAAATTTATAATTACAAAGGGTTTCTACAGTGTCTTGATCTTAGCAACTCTGCATGCCATCCTCAACCGTGTGCATGTTCCTCATCTAATTTCGTATATTCTCCTTGTGGCCATTTCATTACTGGTGATCTCGATATAGTTAAAAACACTAAATTAAGAGAACTTTTACTTAAAGGTCCAAAATACAGAGAACCCAGATCATTCACGTGGAGCCAAAACTTTGAGAATATTATGAACTGCTGCGAGGAATATGCCACACGATGGGCAAAAAGAGAGGAAGTACAAGTCGACACTCTTTCGACATGGATAAAATCTATTGCAGTACTGCTGAGATCAAAAATTAAAAAATTACGAGGTTCTGTAAACACCAGATTCGAATCTATTTTTAAAGATCCTGATGTTGTCAGAGAACTTACCTTCCTCCAAGAACATTATATCATTACACCAGCAGATAAAGCATCTAATAATTATACATTTACTTCTAAGACATATTACTTTGACAGCCTAGTGAAAGAATTAGGATTAAATTCAGCTCCAGGAAATCCTACTTATACTCTCACGAACTTTTCGGTTTCGGAAGTACTCGAGAATCATAAATCTGCCCTCAATACGTTTGGTATGTACTCAAATAAATTGAATTTAGAACTTCCATATTTGTACTGTATTCCAAAAATGCACAAAACTCCGTACAAACAACGCTTTATCGCTGGTTCCTCGAAGTGTTCCACAAAATCTGTATCGATGCTACTCACAAAAATATTATCAGAAATTAAATCTGGCCTTCATAGATATTGCGAAACAGTATATTCCAGATGTGGAATCAATCAAATGTGGATCCTTAAAAATTCAAAAGAGTTGTTAGAACATCTAAAATCTAAAAGTTTTACTAAAATTCACTCCATCAAGTCTTTTGACTTTTCGACTCTTTACACAACGATCCCTCATCAGAAATTAAAAGACAGATTAGCGGAAATTATTCAAAATGCATTTACTAGTAAAAACGGAAGCCGCAAATTCAAATATATAGTAATAGGCCACGATAAAACTTACTTTGTTTGGGAAAATTCTGATTCCAAAAATAAATACACTGAAACAGCTGTCATCCAGATGTTGAACTTTCTTATCGATAACATTTTTGTGGTGTTTGGAGGTAAGGTTTTTCAACAAATTGTCGGCATTCCAATGGGCAATAACTGTTTTCCGCTTCTGGCTGACATATTCCTTTATTCATACGAAGCTGAGTTCATTCAGTCTTTGCTTTCGCAAGGAAAAAAACAATTGGCTCTTGGCTTCAATTTTACTTACAGATATATAGATGACTTGCTTTCAATTAATAATCCTTCATTCGCGGATTACCTTAGCATCATATATCCAAGTGAACTGGAGGTCAAAGAAACCACAGAAACTAGTAATTCTACTTCGTATTTAGATATTATGTTGTCTTTCGACATTAATGGTCAAACACCTCACTCTATGACAAACGTGACGATTTCAATTTCGCTATCACAAGAGACACGGACGGACAGAAAGACTGACAGAGAGAGTGTAAGTTAGTGAATGGGACTAGAACGTTGATTTTAATTAACAGTAATTTGTCTTTTTGTTAATATGTTTATATCTCTTATGGCGGTCGTTTCTCATTAAAACTTGATAGTAAATCCCGCACAAGCACCAACATACGTAGGCAAACGCATGCATATATTCATCATATGCAAATCAGAAACAGGTATTTGTACGCTCGTACGATTTGTTCGTTTATTTATTGTACTACATTACAGCTAGACTATTACATTCATTTGGGAAAAAACATCATTCGTTTGCAGTAAAATGCCTGTACAAAGGAACAATGAAAGTACATTTAGGTGTCCAGTCTACCTCAGTTTTGACTGGCTCATCCAAAGGACAGGGCATCAACGATACACCAGCAGAACTCCAACCCTATGAAATTTCGATCAGGTTGTATGGAATTTTTTCAACTTTGTTACGCCGATTCAGGTCATGTAATAAAAGTGGCACCTATTTGATTCGAAAAAAGAGTAACACACAGCCTTGACAGAAATCTTCGTTTACTTATGATTTGGAAATTTTACAATATGTGGTATCATGGCCATAAAGAGTTAGGATTAAGGAGGAGATTTTTCTGAAATCAAGGAAAAATGAAAACGAACAGAAACGGATCATTACATAACAGTACTTAACTCAAACTTGAAATAAACAACGTGTTTTAATTTTAACAATATATAAAACAACTGGCTGGGTAAAACGCAATAATAGAATTGATTTGGATGTATCCAAATGTTTGCCTATTCATTGTTATATGTTAAAACATACGGACGGACACACCATATCAGTAACAATTATTATAAAATCATGTCTGACGAGCAAAGAAAACACAAATTAATAACAGCGGGGTTTTTTTGGAATTTAATATATTGATATACATAATTATACACACATATACTGCAGAACTGTAGGAAATCATGAAACTATATGAATACTCTCCCCAACCAGATTTTCACCCTGGTCGACGTGTTCTGCGCAGGGGCGTATATTACGATATCATTTTGTGTAGGCTAAAATGAAGCCGCACGCTTCATACGAGGCGCGTAGCGCCGAAGGGGGGGGGGTAGGTGGGGAAGGGGGACATCCCCTCCCGTAGGGAGGGGGGTTTGGGGGTCCTCCCCCGGGAAAAAGAAACAAAATGCTGCATTTTTGAGTATACTTGTGTATTTGACATAATAATATTTCAATACAATTTGACAAATATCATGATAGTGAGAAATGACTAAAAACAAGATACCATAGAATATAAGACTCTTTTATAGGCTGCTATAAAAGATACATCAGTTACAACCGAGGGGTCTCAAAATCAAGTAACACCCGAAGCTTTCCGATTGTTTTGCATGATTTTGAGACCCAGAGGGTGTAACTGATGTATCTTTCATAGCAGCCTATAAAAGAGTATTTTTCTCTCATATTTTTGGCCCAAAATTGAATTTCCAAAAAATCGGAAAATATTTAACTTTATCGAATCAGGAAAATTTTGTCATATTCGTGTTCAGCGTCCTCGATTCTAATGAATAAACCTTTATCAATATTATCTTTGCCTTTTAATGTAAAACAACGTAGAAAAAGGAGTTTTTATTTGAAGAACAAAGATATGAACAAAAATGCAAAAAAAAAAAAAAAAATCTGCAAAATTTTGTGTAGGCTCGAGCCTTTTAGCCTATATGTAATATACGCCACAGCTGTGTATAATGTTGAAAAAAGGGCAGGGAATATGACGAGTATATGCTAAACATTGTACGCATTCTACTTTATCTTGGCTCGCAAACAGAACAAACAAGCTAGACAATGGTGATCTGGTCTCCAGACGTCGCAATGTCATTACTATAGAAATCATCAAAGGGTTTTCAATAACTGCAACCCCCCCCCCCCCCTCATCAATCCCTTTTAGCCATTCTTGACTTGCATTGTATTATTTGTTTACCCATATTGAATAATGCTGTGAAGATCTGTTTTGTTTTAAATGTGAATTCGCACTTAATGACATAGTCTACAAAGTAAACACATTGAAGTTCTATTTTTAGCCCTGCAATATAATTTCCCTGTACGCAGATACTCTATTTTGCACAACAGAACTTGAGTTATGTATCCTTTTGAAATAGCCCTATCATATATCGCATAAATTTAAAGCATATTACCTGTTTCTCATATATATTGCTGAATATACTGGATTGGATGTCTCGTTGTGTAGACCCCTGATTACCTAGGCCCATTGATTTACCGCATGAGTAACTACTATAAGATTTCTATACTACAGATAAGTATTCTATACGGATATATTTATATTAGGTACATTAGTAATTTACCTTTTTATCCTTTAGAAAGCAAAGAAAGGCAACTCCAATTTCCAATCTATTTCTTGCCTACAATTAACTTTTAATCAAATGCTATTTAGCTTTATTAGACACGTTCGGTGCATGGAAAGGACGAAATTGGAGTATTGAATTTTAAATCAAAAGGGATGATGGAGACAAAGAGATTTGAAGGGAGGGGAAGTTGAATTATCTACTATGATACTATGGTTTTAATCCCATTGGAAGCACACACAGATATATAGACAGGCAAACACAATCAAATTGGCCGATACACACAAAAACATGCAAACGAACACAGAACAGGACGGACAGATGGACAAACACAGAAGAGCGATGGTTCAAGACACTTGGTATTTCAGGCACATGTGTATTAGCCAAACTACTCGGCCATTTTGGTGCCAAATTTGGATTTTTACTTGTAAATATGTGGCGAAAAGTTGCTGTGACTCCTACCCCCTCTTAATCAGCCACTGTATAAATTTTCTGTATCTGTTGTAGCACATTTGAGGTCAATATAGGTTTTTTTTTAAGTTAATATACGACGGTGAAATGTTTTGTCCAAGTAAATAATGTAGACAGATTCTGTTTGCATTTTATAGGAGATTGGGGGGGGGGGGGGGGGGTGGGTTGCTTACATTCAAGGAATCCTCAATATTTGTTTAAGTTCATAAAGAAACAAAAGGACTGCTGTAACAACTTACATACAAGATGTCGGATCGGTAAATATAAAATAAAATAACCATATAACAAACAATGGTATAAAGCGAACTATAATGTAATAAAGGATCATATAATACCAGTATAGTGGTAAGTATATCGAAATTATTTGTAACTTCTTTCCGGAATGCGTGGAGTGTTTACCGCTTCAGGTGTATAACAAAAATGACTGGCAAGAACTGTCGGTGTATTTATAATAGTAGAGTTTACAAGTGGTGACACCTATGGTGGCTATACATCATGAAAACCTCTTATCACGGTTAAACGTTTGTGTGTTGATGTTTATTTAGTTCTCGTTCGAGTTTATGTTCAATTTGTAGAACTGTTAAGTTCTGTTCAGCCAGGTTGGATAGTTGACATCATGGAGCCAAGTTTTTAGTAGTTCTGTTTCTTCACTGATGGGGTTTGGATGGTATCAGCCTTGTGTTGATTGAACTTACAATTTTAAACATTACTGAAGCTATAGGGTACCTTGCCTCTATTGGGTAGTAAGGTTATGCATGAAACTTCTGTTAATTTCAAGATAGGTGGAAAGATGTGAAATTCAGTGTCTGACATAAATAAGTTTTTATGATGTTTGTGAGATGTCAGTTGTAAAAGTTGTAATAAATCAAGCATAATGCTATACTATTCCTACTACTTTCACTCCTATTCCTGATTCATCCTCCTTACCATAATACAAATCCTACTCGTTCATCTACTTTTTACCACTACAAAAACTTCTACCACTACTACTACTTCAAATACTACTACTATTCGTACCTCTAACTTAAACACTATAACAATAACAACCACTACTACTTCTATTGCTGTTGTTACTACTACTACTACCATTTCTCCAACTACTTCTACTTCTAATACTACCATTACAACAACTACTACTGTTGCTGCAAGTCTAATACTTCTTTTACCTCTACTACTACTACTTCTACTACTACTACCACTATTATTCATATTGTTGTAAGTCATGTGACACCAATTACTTTCGTATTTGACATTCCTTTGACTATGGCAACAACACAACGACTACTACCACTGATTTTTCTCCTACTTTTATTTAAACTTAAAAACTACTTTTATTACTAGTATAACTATTATTACACTACTATTACTACACTATTACCACTAGTACTACCAATACTCCTCGTCCTTCTCCTCCTGCTTTTACTAATGTTCCTTTTTCTAATACGTCTGCTATTTCAATACTGCTAGTTCTACCACTAATTTTACTCCTACTACACTATAACTACTCGTACCACTCCTACTACCACCCTTCCTATTCTAATATTTCTACTGCTACAGAAATATTGCCAATACTACTAGTAGTCCTATTACATCCACAGCCACCCCACCTCAATACTTCTATTAATACTTCTGTTGATACAATTGTTAGTACTACTTCTAATTTTCCCAGTCTTTCGCTAGCCCCAGATTCTACTTCATTACCGCTTTCATTCTAGTACTATTAATATTTCTACCTTTACTAATACTACTACAAGTACTACTAATACCCATACTACCATTTCTCCAACTACTTCTACTTCTAATACTATTTTCATTTAGTTGTCGAACGAGTTTAGATCTGTCCAATTCTGTTCAGGTTATTTGATAGTTGGCATTATGGAGCAGATTTCTAAGTGGATTTGCATGTTGAATGAAGTGTTATTGGACGTGAGGGATGTCATTGAAATGTTCACTGAAGTTATATGATACATTGCTATATTAGGGAGTAAGCTATGTCATTTATAAGCCTTTAAGAATTGTGTTATTTTCAAGATTTGAAATGTGTGTGACTTTAAAAAGCTTTTCATAAGGGTACCTGAGATGCTTATGCCAGATGTCCTGTTATAAAAGAGAAAGCGAACTACAATGTAATAAACGATCATATAATATCAGTATAGTGGTGCATATATTGGCTTCTTCCGGAATGTATAGAGTGTTTTCCGATTTAGGTGTATAACAAAAATGACTGGCGAGAACTGTGAATTTATTTATAATAGTGGAGATTACAAGTGGCGACCCCTTCGGTGGCAATATATAATGCAAACCTCTTATCACGGTTTAACTTCTGTGTGTTAATGTTAGTTCTCCCATTCACATGCTGCCTATTCCTAATCCTACTTCATTATTGTTTCTACTACTGCCACTACTACTGATAGCACTAGTAATACTCCTCCTACTAAACTGGCATGCTGAGTTACCTTTTGATACTTGTTCTATTTATTTAATTTAAATGCATGTTCTTTGTTTGTACTTGTGCTGCTTAACTAATATCCTCCGTCGGCAATACGACTGCATCTCAATCACATAATTTTGCGACGTATTTTCAAGTGCACTTACAGGTATACTTTGCTTATGTGTCTACATTTATTATACACCTTAGTCTTTATACATATTTGAGACGTTTCAGGCATGTACTGAATGACGGAATTTCATGAGGAATTACAAACAAGATGAACCCAAATGAACTTTCTGGAAACGTTCTATGCTCAAAAGATGTAAGTAAGTAGCAATATATAAAACGATAGGGGCTGTGTACAGTGCAATTTTATATTATCACTCCGAGTGAAACAATAACCCTGTTAATTAGATTATACGCAAGAAATGGATTTTTCTTAACATATCTTTTAGTTACTTATATTATAAATTGAAAAACAATTGAATGGAATGATGTATACATTTTCTGTTTTCTATACAGATTTATTTCATTGATAGTATTTCTAGCTTAAGATTTTAGTCTACATATTTTTGTCTTTCTATACTCTTTTTGTAGTCAACAGATTGCATTTGCGCCTAATTGTTGTTTTATCTGTTGTTAAATTGATGAAATGAAAGTTTTGTTCGATCATTTAATGCGAATGAATTAACTCCGTTTGCATTTTATTGGAGGAGGGTGGGGTGATTAAATTAACTGAATCCGAAAGATTTATTTTGTTTATGTTTATAATAAGAACAAACAGATAGCAGCAACATTCTACATCGAAGATTTTTGGATCGGCAAATAACTGTAAAAAAGATTTATATAAAACGCAAAGATATCGAGTGAACGACAATATAATAAATGATGCAATAATACTATAAATATTGATAAATGTTTCGAACCATTAATGTCTTCCTCAACAGGTGCTTGTAACCTTATTTAGATTACAAGTGGCGACACCTATAGGAGCTACACATAACGATAACCTCTTACCAGGGTTCACTTTTAGTGTCATTTTTATTTTGTTGTCGAATGAGTTTAGATCTGTCCAATTCTGTTCAGGTAAGTTTGATAGTTGGCATTATGGAGCCGGATTTTAAGTAGATCTGCATGTTCAATGATGTGTTATTGGATGTGAGGATTTCGTCGAGATGTTCACTGAAGTTATAGGATAAATTGCTATATTAGGGAGTAAGCTAGGTCATTCATAAGCCTTTAGGAATTGTGTTGTTTTCAAGGTTTGAAATTGTGTGTTACTTTAAAAAGCTTTTCATATATGAAAATTTCCTTTATGAATATATTTTTTTCTTTGTTTATGTCAGATATCAGTTGTAAAATACATTATAGATAAGGCATAGAAATGCTATATCACTCCTACTGGTACTATTTTCATTCCTAGTCCTATTCCTCCACAATATTATTATTATTATTTCTACTCTTTCCTGTACATTTACCTTAAAGCATATTGTTTAATCAGTTATTGCCAGAGCTAGTTCAATTTACAATGACAATACAAAGACAAACGTTTTTCAGGTAAGTTAGTCAATCTAGGACATGAAAGAAATCGAATAATCCCAATGAGGAAGTTCTAGTGTTGATACGTGGTTCTAATATTTTATATTGAATAGCATGCTGAGTTGAAACCTATTTTGATCTTCTCCAAAACCGAACTTGACACATATACCTGGTTATTGTTTACTCTCCCGGGGCACCTGATCTCACTCCTATTTTGGGATTTACTTATGCATCTGAATAAATGTTCTTATGCAATTTTTAAATGTGATTGTCAATTTATGCTGAATTTATTTGCCTTCCAATTAGATGATTTTGGACTAATGAAATGGTTTAATACACATTTTGTTTTATAATAAATTCAAACCTTTTCTTTATCACACACAAAACATTTCGCTCTTTCTAGAGAAGGTAGTGCAACACAAATATACCGATAGATATTTACAGAATGAAACATTCCTTTTACATTCGTCAAAAAAGGGCAGACCAAAGAAATGTATGGTGAAATTCAAAAGAGATGGAGAGGGTGTTATATAGTAGTTTTTCCCCCTAGCCATTTTTCCCCCCGGAAAAATGGCTATATAGTAGTTTTTCCCCCGGGGGAAATTTGACTATAAAGCCACCCCCCCCCCCCTCTTATAGCCATATTTCCCCCGGTGAAAAACTACTTTATAGTGGATTTTCCCCCCAATGTGAAATTCCGGATTTTCTTTTCACACATACATGTAAGTAAATCCAGCTTGTTACCTTGTTAAAATAAAAATAAATAGATTTCTATTTAAGAGATATCTCAATTTTTTTATATGGAGATATATCCAATTAATTTAGAGATATCTCATTTTCTTAAGTCTTCAATTTTAATCTCTTTTCCAAATACAAATGCATAGATTTAGAACAGATATTTATATACTAGAATTTCTTTCGAGATATCTTCATTTAATCGGAGAAATCTCTATATATACAAATGGAAAAAAGAAAAACAAGTTCGTTTTTATGCCCCCCGGAATGAAATTCGGGGGAATCTAGTTTTTGGCCTATCTGTGACTCTTTGCTTGTGGCAAAACCCTTGACTGTATCGTCTGTACCAAGAGGTACAAGGCTTTGAAATTCCACATACAGTTTTCTTGTGATGACCTTTTATTTGGGACCATGATTTTTTTAACTAGTGACTTTGACCTTGGTGCTCTACGTTTTCAAAAACTTAAACTTTGGCTGTATCTTTTGTACCAAAAGGAGAAGGGGTTTTGAACTTCATATATAGATTACTTGTGATAGGATCTTTAATTTGGGATCATGACTTTTGACCTAATGACCTTGACCTTGAAGTGTGACCTACTTTTCAAGAACTTTAACCTTGACTATATCTTCTACACAAAAGTATGTAGAGCTTTGAAACTTAGCATATAAAAACTTTTAGATGAAACCTTTCATACTGTACGTAAGGGACAAGGAGATCGCATTCTTGTGATCATGATTTACAACATCTGCGACTAGACAAGCCTTGTCGTAGATTGCAAATCGTAGACACCTGGGTGGAATTCCCTTCTGTTATTTTCATACTCTGTACATGATGAGCGATATTTTGATATATATATAGATATATATATATATATATATATATATATATATATATATATATATATATATATATATATATATATATAATGCATCAGTCTTAATTTATTTAGGAATTGAATGTTCAAGGAATTCTTGTACGTTCAATTCTTATATTTGTCATTGGAACATTTTGATTGATAAATTCATATGTTAAGTAATATGTTGTATTACGAAAAATTGCCTGGGATCAAATCTTGAGTCACAGCCTGACGTCATGATTGACATCTATACGCAAGTAAACGACAATTTTCACAATGAAATAATAGAAGAAAATAGCATACTATGGTAAATATATAAAAAGAAAGACTTGTAAATAAATACATAAAACAACAAAATAAATACACACACATACACGCACAAACAATACACTTAACAGTATTTAGAAACACATTAACCATAACACCATCGGTTTGATCCACAGGCTATTACTATAGTACATTTGTATTTAAAATGTTATCTGACTAATACAGAACGAACGTGTATAATTTCCAAACCGTTACGTAAGGGGGGAAAACTACTATGGGGGAAAGACTACTATATAGTAGTTTTTCCGCCATGGGGGAAAAACTACTATATAGCCATTTTTCCGGGGGGGGGGGGGAAACTACTATATAGCCATTTTTCCGGGGGGGGGGGGGGGGGGAAGGGGGGAAACTACTATATAACATGGGCACCAGTCTATTTGCAACCACTACTATCACCCATTTTAGCAGTATATTAGCTTGGGTTTTATTAAGGGAGAATTAAGAGTGTATTGCGTAATTTTTCCGGTCAAGTCATTATTTGCTTTCAATTGTTAATTAATAACTGTAGACATATCTATGCCACATCTATATAAAGATATGAAATAAAAACAAATATTCATGTAATACTAGTAAATTATGCACAGTATTCTCCTCTTATTATCCTCCTTTCTCTGTGACAATGCTTGGGTCGACTCTGGGAAAACCTCCAAAATATTTCATATCATTTAAATACAAAGTATACTTTTTTCTACGGAGACAGAGGGTAGTTATGTACTATTTGTTTACACATCAGTGCGGATTTAGTCATGACACAGAAAGCACGGCAACCCCTCACCCTCACCCTAAAACAAAGGGGCGGGGGTGCTATTGTTTTTTTTTTTTATTTTTAAAATATTTATTATAAGTAAATAAAGGCATACACTACAAAGTAATGTTTCTGTTGCCACATCATTATAAAAATATGTAAACTGCTGTAATGCAAACTTGGTAAGTATAAACCAAGGATCCCGTAGAGATACCCCTGTAGTTAAGATATTGGAAGCTCTCCCAAATTATGCGTTCATCCATTGAACTCAGCAATTATGCTACCAACATTTAACACGCTATTTAGAATAAAGTTATAATATAAATTGTTATTGAATCTGAAAGAAAAAGAAATCAGTTATGAGGAAAAGGAAGTGAAGATTTGGACATTATACATGCTTCATTCCATTAATGTTTTTGTAATTGCTCCATTGTAGCTTTAATTTTATTTTACACCCATCCCTAGAAATAAAATATTGCAAGGAACATCATTTTACACACTATATGTTTGTTTGAATTCAGTAAACGTCTATGCACTTCACAGTTGCAAGGTAGGGATGAAGAAAATTTCGTATAGTTTGTTGCTGTGGTGTAGAAATGACCCTTCAGTGTAACTTTTCTAATGTTAGGGATTTTGTTCAGCGAAATAGTAAAATAAATAGTTTTGATTAACATTTTCATTGACAGAGGAATAGAAATCCCAATACCCCCAATGGTCCAGACAATGACATCAATGAATATCATACTTTATACATGTGTTAAGTGTACATGTCTTTCCTTTATCAACACAGTATAACAATAATCTGGTTAGCTGGATCTAAATCATGAGTTCAGTGTTGGATTGATCGAAACGTACCGAGTTCGAGTCCTGCTGGAGGCCTAGTCGATACATCTCCTTTCGGTGAGATAGTCAAATTTGAGGCATAGATTTGCTGTAGTCGGAACACATAAAAACCCCTAACTTTTCAATTACACAGTTCAACATTTCCTTGAAAAGCATCAGGCAGATGATATAGCTTATAAGTGCAATAATCTTGGTGTGAAGTAAAACGAGTCATTAACCGTTAACGCATAATGATGACACAACGTCTGATGCTCAAAGTTGAGTACTATTGATGCCCGGGTATGACTTCAGCTAAAGATCCACATAAATTTTGCTGATAAGCATCACGAGAATCTCTCTTGGACTTCCAGTTGACTTAGAATAACAAACACGCATTTGCCTGACAATGAAATAATTGATGAAAAATTATAGAATATTTGTTTCGTTTCTGCATCTTTATACAGAAAAGGCACTAACATTAAAGGCTTTTCAGCAACATTTTTCGTCAATTATAATACTATTTTACAATGTCATCCTCATGTCCTGAAAGCCTCCTATAATTCTGGAGTTGCCAGTCTTTGTGTTTGAAAGAGTAAGCAGTTGTCAACTACTAACTAATTTAATTATAAATCAATACCCTTGTCCCATCGAAATCTTCTTTGCCA
Source organism: Pteria penguin (assembly GCA_035048485.1). Classification (NCBI taxonomy): domain Eukaryota; kingdom Metazoa; phylum Mollusca; class Bivalvia; order Pterioida; family Pteriidae; genus Pteria; species Pteria penguin. Next base: position 64,332,428 of record CM068584.1, read on the forward strand.
GAGGTGATCATGCGATGGACCATGGTTACCAAGCCTAATCAATGATAATTTCAATGAATTGTATTCGATAATATATAAGAGAACAAGCTGTGTTTGAGAAACACGAATGCCGCCGGCAGCAGGTCTTTGTCAAAGTCAAAATGGCATCGACTTTAATTTCATTTGGGAAGGCTTTATTAGTTGAGTACGCATATCAAATGAAGTCTCTCCCCCTCCCCCCACCCCGGTTCAAAAGTTATAGCCTAGGTTAAAGTTGACAACAGACAGGCAAATAAACAAACAGGACAGAATCAATATGCCCTATCGATCCGGGGAACAAAAAGATAAATAGGTTAATTTAATCTGTACAGGAAAAGTTTATCTCCAACGTAAACTAAAACATGACTCGAGTATTGACTTTGCACAATAAAGTATCTGCATACGGGGAAGTTATAATACACAGTTAGAAATCAATGTGTTTACCTTCTACATTATGCCAGTTAATGCGATTTCACATTCAAATGAAAACAAATTTTGAAAGCACAATTTAATATAATGTTTGTTAACATGGAAATAAAATGTATGGGAGTATAGAATGCCAGAACTGAATGATAAAATGAGGGGTAGGAAGGGGTTGGAGTTTTTAGAAACTCTTTGATGATTTCCATGGTAAAGATATCTAATATCACAGTTTCCCTCTCCTTCTATTTAGTAATATATTTGTGCCATTCATATTTTTTTCTTTTTGCTCTGTGCGATCAACATTGTTAAAATTTATTTTTGATCACTGTATAAAAACATTAACAGTAGATAAAAACATGTATATGTTTACAGTCTCCTGGCTGATGCTTGAAATTTTAAAAGTTTCTTATATCGGCTTCACTGATGACTTGATATTTTACGCCCTAAAATTTCAGCATCACGAATTTCCCCTTTATGTAAAAATATTGCATTATTGCTTGGCATTTTCATATATATTATCTAATACGTTAATGCCAGAGCGAGTTCAAATACCAATATTCTGATCGATAAACTACTTTCGTATAAAGAGCTCAAACTAAATCCAATGAAAAGGTTCTAATGTACCTTTGGTGCTAATCAATACCGAAACAGGGGAATTTTAGGTAAGGAGATCTAAATATTAAGCCACAGTATCCCCTCCCCTCCGTATCTGCCAATGGTATTAATGAACATCATGTTCTATACTGTTAAGTGTACAAAGTCTTTCAACGAAAATCCGGCTTGTTGAATCTGAATTATAAGTTTAATTTTGTGATCGAGAATTCCCGGGTTCTAGTCCTGCTGAAGGCACGTCGATGTTATACCTTTGTATGTAAAATTCACATCTGAGGCCCCAAGTATCCGTAGACTTGGCAAATATAAGATTCCTCATTGTTCCTTTGCACAGGTCTACATTTATTTGCATCTATCGTCAGATACATTAGAATTGATAAACATACCAACAGTAACAACAACAAATAATAGATAAATAAAAAAAAAAGAATTAAAATGGAAAGTAAATAAATTAAAAGAAAACTTCAACCCTCCTTCCTTAAATAATCAATATCTGTTTGGTGAGGTCTCCGCCTAAACTCCGTCAAAAAAGGCGATTCATGTTGGTACACTCCTTTAACTAATCTTTTATTTAACATTGTTAAATGTGCAGTTAATGATTATATTGACAAAGAGAGTGCATGTGATGGTTCTGAAAATAATACCGATTTCCTCTCTACGACACAAGTATATAGTGGTCCAAAGTATAATGCATAAACCATGATATGAATCTATTCCAAGAGTTATCTTTCCTAAAACACTCAGGTAGATATTAAATGTACCATGACACTGGTGACTCTACCGCTTTTAATATGGAAGCGTCATAGTGTGGATACAGACTAAGAATAGGATATCGATATGTGAGTAAAATAAGGTTTTCATTTTTGTTAATTCCTGTCCATTGTCCTGGCTAGTTTTAGATGAATTTGTCAAGATATTGGATACCGGGTTTTATATCAAGATGTGTCTTTTTTCTGCCTTTCAAAAAACAAGTATTAAATGTCTGTGCACTTAGTATACTTTTAAGACGCTACGTAGAGGCATCGCAAACGTTTGGGCAGTATTTTCTAAATGGCGGAGAGGAAAGATTGGCACAAGTTGGTTTGTACCAATCCTCCCCTCTTTTTGCAGCGAATAATAGAGGTTTATTCAATTTTGGCCTTGTCGCTGATTCTTTACAATGAAAATTATCATTTTTCATCGTTTCTCACCTTTTTTTTTTTTCATCAATTGAACACCGGCAGAATGAAACTCGCTTTTCAAATTCATTTTAATGCGCGTTTGTATTGATATATGACATTATTTCCACGATATTACGAATACGCTAAGGTTTTAAGCGGGACTATGCCTGATACACAGATACACAATATTACCCGGAATTTGCGTTATGATGTTAATTCATGGATTACTACATCACAATAGAATAATGGTAATGGAAATTTATTTGAGATTGCAGAAATGATCAAATTGATATAAAAATGCTATTCACCACATACAAAAAAAAAAAAAAAAAAAAAAAAAAAACGAACTTAAGTACTAAATTCATAGTTCGTTGATATTATGTAATTTTTAAAAGGCAGCATCTGCATTCAATGAAATTTTAAGCTTATGTAAGAAATCTACTCGACGTTTGTTTATACGTAAAATACAATAAATATGGATCATCGTTTCTGACTGGCTAATTCTAAGGAAATGATATTAGTTTTCTCATTTAACATAAAGCATATCTAATTTCTTTGACTTTAGAATTCGCAACAGCTGGTAGTTATTGGCACAGGGGAATTACGGACATAATACCAAATCGATTTAATGGTTATGGAATACCATGCCAGGGTTAAGTCTCCATGTCAAAGCTTATTGTTACTCAAAATATTACGTAATTCCGAAGAATTTAATAACAAAATAAACGCACTATTAAAAGTCGGATCTGTTGCTTTGTCGCTTCATCGTTTAAATAGACAAATTCCATAATAGCAAAGGCAGTATTAGAATTTTATCTAGCAAACAATTACAACTGATGACAGCGGATGAAGGTAGCATTATCTATAGACAAAAAACAATCTCAAATTAGACTGAATTTATTCAAAACATTGACATATCATACCAATCTGAACTGGTTTATGATTTTGGAAGATCAAGACAATGGGGATGAAATGTTATGTCTAAATCTCGTGACATTAACTGTGTACTATTTTCAAAGTACAAGTACATAACGTGCAGTCTGCTATGATTATTTATACGGTTGATTTTGATCAACAGTTGTGTGGCTATTACGTAAGCATCTAAACATCCACTTTATTTATACCTCTAGAAAACATCTGGCATACATTATGTTTTCCTCAATTACATTTTCTCAAACCTATTTAATATCTGTCACATGCACACTTCGTGCTTTCCTTTCTAATTCTAACTTTGAAACCCGTATAACGAATTGTCTGCCTAATGACTCTGATAATTTCTAGAAAACTCAGCTAATAAATGTAATAAATATTGCACATCTTCTCCACTGATACATCACGAAGATCTTCAACTGACGTTCCCATTGCCTCTAGATACTTGTTAACAAATTCACTGCTGTCTTGATTATATTTCCTAGTATTTTTATTATCCCTTTCATCGAGTATCTTCTAAATTTCCTCTTCGGACGCGTTTGTAAATCTCTGAGCCGGGTTAACAGTCTTTTTAAATTTACTTTTCAGCAATGACGTCACATAAGTAATGACGTCATGTGTCCAATAATTTTTACTGTTGGCCCTAGGATATTGTAACGGTAATCACTATGAATTATATAGGATAGTGTGTTAAGGTCTCTGTGTTCACGTTCGTACGGGCCCTTATCACACTTAATAATGACTTCTTGGTTGGAGTTTTGTATAGATGTATATAAAATGGCTAATTTATTAGACAGCGTTGAATATATATTGTTCATCAAAGCAGAGAAGTTGTTGTACTGGGTGTACAACATACCGATTGACCTTGGGTAAAGGTCATCGGACTTTCAATCATTATCATTTAAAGATCTAAATTTTTAAGGGTTTTAAGGAAAGATAGATACAACTTATTTTCTTCTAATAAATGGCCTTGGCCTTGATCTTTGGAATTTGACTTTTAAAATTTCACAAACGGCTTCCAGGAAAACAATTTCATATTTCTTTTTCGAAAAGTGGGCACCCTACCAAAGTTAAACCCTTAAAACATTATGCACAGAAAAAAAAATCGTGAAAAGCAGACACTTGATAAATTTCATGGGAGATCCGGCATTTACCATGATCGAAATCAAGCCAAAGTCTGAATTATTCTATTGTCCAATGTATATTTATACCCAGGGTCCCCATAAGGTAAATCTTACTACTACTGCCGTCATACTCCACGCAGCCACCTGGTGCAACAAATGTTTATACATAAGGATAATTGACATATATTACAACTAGTAAGAGTTCACATAATCTAGTCTGTTGACCATGAAATAGTTCATAGTTCACATCAAATTTAAAAAATAGAGTCAATCGGTAAGACTGACCACTACAGGTACACAGCTTTTTGTAGATCAGTAGATGGTGTTCCTTAGGTAACGATCCATAGGTAGCGTGCGTAGTATGCCGATTTCATACATGCCTTCCCATTTTACTATAAAAATATCCTGACACGATATTCTCTTTAAAAGAGTGTTCGTGTAACATGGTCTGTTTGTTGATCCGCAGCAATGAACTCCATGAGTTATTTAAGGTCTCTGCCTAAAACAATGCTTCTATTCATATCTGCTATCACATAAAATTGGTCATTTGCCGAAGTACCTCCTAATTTAATTTCTAATTCTATATAACCGTCTATTTCTAATTTTCTGTCATTTACGGATTGGAGACTAATATACTTCTTCACCAAAGTTGCGGTTTATTTAAAGATTGATAAATTTCTCTGTGTGACAAACTAACACCAGCCCCACTGTCAATTTTCAACTTTGAACTACCAGCTAAATTATTTGCTAAGAAGGATATTTTTGGGGTTTTATTCTTATTTCTCTTGTATCAATATTCTCTTATACCTTTTATTCCTAACATTTCGGCGACGCTCCGACTTTTCGGATGAAACATTAAAATACCTAGATTCCTAATCTCAAATAAGAGGTGACACGTAAACAATATGTGTGAATTAATTGCAGAATTGTGTAAGGCAATAATCAATCAATCAGGTAATTGGACATTTGAATATTATTGTACATTATCTAATATAGAAATTCATGTTTGGAGCTGTCACAACCTTTAGATGCCATCTTTTCATTTACAAAATACGCAGTAATGTTAAGGCACTCCTTGACGTCACTGGCATCATAGTCTACTGAAATCACATAATTTAGTGAAGACAATTTATGCAAAAAAATAAAAATGCAAATCGTTTAACGGGTATAAATTCTTAATCTACATTCAATTCTATACCTGACTTTTTGCAATCACATGATTGCTATATATAGCATATGTTAAATAACAAATAAATTTCAAAAAGTGCAAGGCATGCTTTGCTCATTTTGGTAATCAAATCTTACATAAAATTCAATTTTAGCAACTAAAGTTAAAGAATTTGTATTTGTGATATATAAGTCCCTGCTAATATTGTCGGCTGGGGAAAAATGAAGTAAAGATGCATTTTGATATAGGAAAATATATTCAGACTTGAGGATGCTTCTTGCTGTCTTTGGAATGACTCCATCCCCCCCTCCCCCCATCCCCCGGTTAAAATTGAATACTCTGTTGGTTAATGATTAATTATTGCATTATGTTACTTTGCGCCCAAGTGGGTATATTTAGAGGCAAGTCGTAGCCTTATTAAAATGATAGGGCCACAAATCCTTACATTACAAACTTATAATTTTTGATAAACGGAATGGCCGGTGTCATAGAGTAAGCCTCCCCCATATCCAGACTCCCTTCCCTCAAGGGGAAAGCTCACGCTAGAACCAGCCTTCCCCCTGATCAAACAGCACGCAAGGACTAATTTTCTAGAAAAATGCACGCGTGTGGTAGACCTGTCAACATCGAGTATTACCTCGGCTGGGTATTACTATGGTTTGCTGAGATTCAAATTCTATATATCATTCAGTATATAAACTGTGGCGGATACAGGATTGCCAAAAAAAGGGGGGGGGTTGGGAAAGAACATGTGAAAACATGAATCTTTCAGTCTACTCATCTACTCAATCATGTATGAATTTGAATAATGTCTCACAGATTTGTTGCCCTGGACCGAAGGGAGTTTCATGACATTGACAGAAAGGCCAGACATGCATCTTCAAGGTCAAGGTATATGCATATGATGGGTAAATCAGTCTGTGCCATATTTTTCTACCCCTAGTATAGATTTGAGTAATATAGTGTTTTCAAACGGATCAAATGATATGAATTATGATAAGGTTTGTTTAGTGTAAGGGTGTTTATTAAATATTCATTAATACTTCATATTATTATTATTTGTAGTTTCTCATTCCGCCATTAACGTATTTCCATCACCTTACATTTCGTTATTGATAGATATTTTGCCATTAGAGCCATTATTATTTTTTTAGTTTTGTTTGCTTGTTCGTTTTTGCCTTTAGTTACTACATCTATCAACACATGTATTTTAACATTCAATACAAACATATGCAAGACGTATCAAGGCGCGGATAATATAATAATGGAAACGTGTGAAGAGAGATGGATGCTTAAACAGTTAAGTTTGATATTTTTAAATAAAACTCTGCTAAGTAAGATGGTATCATTCAAATGATTTAAACCTTGGTAAATGTCAGCGGTGACCTTAATATGATAGAACAGGATATTCCTATGCACATATTATTTATATTTTCGATATCGTGAGAAGCATTGTACTCCCAGAATTTTATGAAGTTTTAAGTGAATTTAAGACCACTGTGATAGTGCAACCAATTATCTCTAGTTTAACATAATTCTGTCCCCTTCTATTCCGTGTTTAATGATAATCATCGAGCCAAAGAGCTATTATCATATTTATACTCGTTTACAATCAAGTGATATATGAACGCATGCCTCTTTATATTCAGTAAAACCTGTAAATAATAAATTATCAAGACACGGATCCTGCGATATTCTAAGTTTGTCTCTATCTCTTTTTGGTTTTCAATTATATACAAAGCAAGACATGTCATAAAATTATCTGTATTTCTTTAAGTCATCTCAACTGGGACATAGGTAAAACGGTGTGAATAGAGGATTATTGGGTTTATTTATATATATATTATTAATATTTTCTGAAGCTTGATCGCAAAAGAAACACACCGGAATACGAATAAATGCAAAAGACTATGCATTTTCAAAATTTATAATTTTGTATGAAGTACGTACAGGAACGTATAAGTATATAAATGAGTTTGCAATATTTTAAAGCAAACTTGCAGAAAAGTAACCTTGACAAATAGAAAAAAACCGACTTTCAAATGTTAATGATACAAAAGCAATAACCTAGAAAAAATGTAAACGTGCGTCAACTTTGTCTTCACTGCTCATGATCAAAACGCCAATCACCTCGATCGCTTTTTTTCAGTCTATATTCTAGTGCTCGGACGAAAGGGTTCGATATTCAGACTACCTCGGTTGTCCCCTCCTTACTGATTTCTCCATGTGATCGTGTCTTTTTCAACTAATATGCAATATTCCTAACTTTTTCTAATAGTATAAGACTTAAATATTATACATTTAAAACATGTTGTATCATACGATAAATAAATTTCGTGATATAGTAAGTCGGAGTTACCTTTCTTTGCCTTACACAGGAAAACAAATAATATGTAAATCACTTATATATTAGCGTTAGAACATACCAGAATCTGATAAAATATAGCCGTGACTGAAAATCAGTGGTCCTACTTGACCAGGAAATGGGACGACTCTACCATCATATGCGCCGAGTTGACAAGGGCTTAAATCGATTCCTAATTTCTGGAAATTGCCTACAGTATTTTAACGAAACAGAATGAACCTTCGTTCAAAGGAAATTTATACATGGCATACAGGTCCGTCCAGTGCTTGACAGAACATTTTACATGGCGTTAAGTGTTAGTGCTCTTATTTATAACTATCGCACATCGACAAATCTCACGGAAGTGAATGAAGACTAAAAGAGAGGAAGAAGCAATTTAAAAGATAGTTTCAGTAATTGTTCCTATCTTTTGAAATCTAGAACTACAGATAATATACATTTCCTCTTTTTACACTTTCCGATATATTGAGTATGTTGTTAATAATAGACATAACTTCCTTCTAAACGTGAATTCATTACAGTTTAAATATAATCATGGTATTTTATGACATATGGTCGTCTCAGAACAATAGTGTTGTGCTGCCAAAATTACGATTTTGACTTTAACCAAAGAGAAAAAGAAAAATCACGTGTTCCAAAATAAAACAGATCGGATTTTTTTCCTGTCCATAAATTTGATACAAAGTTTCCCTATCGATTACAATAGAAATTCCCGAGATAAAACAGAATGAATTTTAAGCAAAGTTACCATACCTGTCCCACGAAGCATATATTCACCAATGTAAATGTCTGAAAAGATGCGCAATCTAAAGGCGAATCCAATGATATAAAGGACTCGAGTTTGTCAAATTGATAGTTAAAGCAGTCTGGATCTCTGCGGACGATATATTGTAATTCTTAGTGCAAATTGAATGTGGACGGGTCCAGGTCCTTTGGAAACGTCGGATTGGTGAGTGCTTAAACCCTTCGGTCAAATATTTTCAATAACAGATGTTGATTGCTTTTATCTTACAATTAACGAAAATTGGCAATTTCCTTGTAAGTAGGAAAGGAGTTGTTGACATTCCATTTGTACCACTAGAGTCACAATTAATATCATGAACGCCACAATTTATAACATGTAAAGTAATGCAGTTTTAAACTTTATTGCACGGATCTCAACTCAATTAAGACAAACTATTTTATCACATAAATATGAACTGTCGCAGTTGAGTAGGCTCGCAAGCCAAGATAAAAGATGAGTTAGATACCCAATGGAGACGCATTTAAGCACCGTGGCAAGATATGGACTTTGATGACACGTGTAAATATCATACATAAACACATCACCTAAGGCCATAGGAAAAGAAGGGGAGGAAAACAAATAGGGAGGGCACAAACGTATTAACCATAATTTAAATCAATGATTATATTCCAAATATAAAAGAACAACGGAAAGTTGTTCCTTTGAATTTCCCAGTCACTATATCCAACACCAGAAAAAGATATTTGAATGCTTACATGTATATATGATTCATGTATTTCTTTACATTAGTATTTAAATGTCACTGTCGGTATTATGCAATATTATAATGCTCTCGGCTTGCAATATGCATTCTGATTGCTTAAATGTTTGAAAAACTGCAATGAGATTAAAGTTTCATAGCAGTTTTTCCTATGACATAATACAACACTTGTCAACGTAGTTGATTCAATACTTTTTATCTGATTCAAAGGTCGCTGTAAAACTGGATTTATGACAAGGGATTTGCCGAAACCCTATCATTAAAAACAACAAAAAGCACTAGCACCGTAACCTTTAGATCCAAACCTTTCTTTTTTCTAGGTTTTCTGAGATATGATAAACGAAACATATTTCCTCAATGTATTAACCATCCAAAACAAGGTCAAATCATGCAGATTCAAAATGAATCAGTACAACTCTTCAAATTAACAATTATTTGACTAAGATTTAATATATTATTTTATATTAAATTATACAAAAATATAGACCATGTGATATAAAAAGTTAACGAAGAAATAAATAGGGGTGAATATTTACGGAGAAGGAAGACGGAAACCATTGAAATAATAAAATCTCAGTACTGAATGATATCTGGTTTAATATTTTCATTTTGCCGTATACATATTTCTCTTCCCTTTCTCTATCAGCGTATCAGTAAACGTACATCTCTTGATATTAAGTACAAACATATCGATAGTACAGGATCCAGGAATAGAACCAGACAGTCGGTGTGGAGAATTTCCGCCTTTAAAGAGAAAATGTTTGTAAATATTGCCTATGGAGAGGTTGCTGAAGTCCTAGGTTTTACCAGATCGTATGCACAGCTCTCTTATAAAATAAAATATTTCATATACAAAGATATTATAAATAATATTTAGGGCAAAAGAAAAATGTAATGCAAGTGAAGTGTGACTGTTGATAGAATCAACTTCATAATGAAATCCCTCTTAAAACAATTTGAAATTTAGGCATTGATCCTATTCCTATTTGATTTGATGTTACTGCGATTTTTAATCTTTGTTGAAGTAAGGATGTCAGGTTTACAGAGTGAAAACTCTATGATATTGTTTAAAACATTACAGATAAAATCCGATACCCCTTGTTGTACACTGATGAAAAAATCAGCTCCATATATAAAAGTTTTGATTATAAAATCTCTATTTCATTATACACATCTCTTTCCTGCCTATTGCCATTATCATCGTCAATAGAACCGATATTTTGTCGATATAAATCATCCGTGCCCTTTCCTGTCCTGCAATTATTCAAAGAAAAGGATATAAACAAACGCATGTGTTTCTTGCTTATTTCAAACACAGTACACATATATTTACCATAGAATACTGAACACTTCATAATCACTGAATGCAGGTGTACTATGAAAGAGACTATATATTACGTCAATGTATGCATACTTTTGAAAGAACTATGAGTAATAAACAAATACTTACTTAAGTATATAATACAATAATGCCATCATAAACCCCAAGAGCAATAGCACTATTATCCCAGCTGCTGTAAATATGGAATGAAATATATTGCTGGTTATTTAATTGTTCAACAGTATGAGCATATTTGCTTCTCTAAGCACCAGCAAAATGAAATTAAAATGCATCACGGAAAGATCGTTACGGTTATTCTGCAGTATAGGTAAAATGAGGCAGTGGTATACGTGTCTTTGATTTCGATGTCAACATTTGGCTATAATATGCAAAACGCTTTACATTACTAGAGTAAGATATTCTATAAAAGAAGAAATTACCTAATATGAATTCAAGCTGGGGGAAAATCGGTTGCTTTGATGATTTCCTCCAGTCAATGTCTTTTGTAACTAAATGCATATATATGTAGAATAAATGTCGGTTTTTGTATAAGCTTTTTTGTAATTCATTAAATCTTTTTACAAAAGTTTACAAAATATTAAAAAAAAAGAAGCAAAATGCTCTGGAGTAATTACATAGGATTGTACAAGACATAGAATATAGTAAACCCTTAGAAGAGAAGACATCTGACACTCCATTAACGGCTGAAATGTGTGCCCATCCTCGAACTAAACGGAAAAGCAGCACAATAAAAAAAATTATATATAATGTTAGAGTAAGTGCAACCACAGATGTCAAAAAGGAGTATATCTTAAGACAAAGACGGCAGCTGCATACGAAATCAAAACATACAATTAAACATCAGTATTATTCGCTAATGAGGAAGTAAATATGTCGTTTTAGAAAAACTAATTGCGATTATGAAATTTTAATACACTTTAGTAATCATGAGTGTTCATATGTTAAGTTGCCAGGACAAAGGTCATGTTAAAGTGATGTGAGTTATTGCCATTTATACTTGTGAATGCCCAATGATGCACATTGTTGTTAATGCCATAGTCATGTGACACCAGGTACTTTCGTATTTTACTTGTATTTCCATATTTGGTCCTAAACAGAATAACTGTTGTCGTTGCTTTGAAATTATACAATGACATCAACATGGCTTTTATGGCCCCTCACTGCCTTGAAGAAATATCGACTAGTTCAGGACTTTCTTTTTTCCCTATCGCCTAGGAGATGATTCAACAAAGGCCCATTATACATGGAAATATGCATATGCACAGGATTTATTTTACCATCAGCTTCCATCTTTCTTGTAACATTACTTGTTGTATAAACTCCAGTCATGTACATGTATAAATCCACGGCCGTTGAATGTCTAGATTTGTATTTCATAGTAAAAGATCTGAAATATTTCATAAATGATATTCACATGGCTAAGGTATAATACCGGGTGTTGCGTTAATTTTCACAAGCATACTAAACTGTAATTGTTCTTGCAAAGTCAAATTAAGTGCCTGTATTCCATGTAGCAATAATACAATTTTCCCAACATAGTCAACTCGCTTAGCTTCTGTTGTATATGAAATACGCTTCAATTAAAAAACTTCTTTATTTCATTATGTATCCTGGAAAACACTGTATTTACTGTTTTCGATTTCATTCAAAAAGATACCAATGAAAAATAAAATGACGTCTTATATGCATTGTATGTACGTGATAATTGTATTCTTTTGAATTATTTTATGGTCGTTGATTCATCATTATACCCATTTCTTACCTTTCTTTTGTTGTTCTGATTAAACCTTCTTGCTTACACACATTCTCTATAAGTTTAAAATAAATATGATTAAATGTGATCATTTAATGAAATATAAAACTGTATTAAAACAATGAGAAAAAAACAAAAACAAAAACAAAAAAACACACACAAGAAGAGATACATATAAGTTTATGGATTTTATAGCGTAGTGCACACAGAAAAATAAAGCTTACTTTGGTAAAACTCATAAGACAAGTAGGTTTCATTTCTCTCATGTTGACAGTTTCCGATAACTGAGCAATTGACAAACCGGATGTATAAATTGTCCTTTTTGTGCAACTGTGGGCATCCATCTGAATATGAAAAATAAGATAAGGCACTTTTAGTATACACTCTGTGTGAAGAGGATCAGGATTTTAAGAAATTATAGGTACATAATAAGATTGCTTTGTTCTTATATTGACACTCTCCGCTGAGTGAGCACATGCCATGCCGGATGTGTAAATTGTCCCTTATATGCACCTCTGGACATCCATCTAAACAACATAGTCCATGACTGTGAGATTATAATCTCTTTATCGAATTTGAAAAAAAAGACAACTTATGACAAAACGAAATCACCCCTTTTCTGTAGTTCACATTTCCATTAATAAACCGCAGATTTTATCCAGAAATGTGTGTACATATTAAAAGTCTCTATCTTACTTCTTACTTGTGTATTTGGTATTTCGAGAAGTGTCTAAGGATATCTTATCGACACCATGTATTAAAAAGGTAGATAAACATATCATTTTAAATCGCATAATAAGCACTAATAAAGACAGCACATGCACGTCAGGAAATAAAAATTGTATTGATGTTTAGATTGCTATTTGAGATGTATACATTGTGTTAATTTCTACCCCCAAGTGTGTCTCAATAAATAGAAGTATAGACATTAAGAAAACCATTTATGTAGATAACAATGTGTTTTTATCGGAGGCTTATTTCTGAAAACAAAATACATTTCAGAGATTATAGGCTTAATAATAAGTGCCTCTGTATATCACTAAAAATAGATGCAGTCATATTGAATTCATACAGTCAGCTACCAAGAAAATTAATATATCCGTTTAGATGGGTTTTCTTTCAATATTGCTATTATACAATTCCTTCGTCAATCTGATATCGAGGCACAATCTCATTAAATTTAAAATTTCTTTAAATTAAACTATAATGACTGACAATCATAGTTAATTGTTGATAAATAGACTTGAGATTGCAAAACTATTCACAGACGTTGTTATCCTACTAGCAAACCCTATAACGAAAAAACATTAAGATCATGAGATCTACCAGTAAATCGTCTTTAATAAACAAAATCCTACCGTTAAATTTTATTGACACAGGTTCCATACAAAATTCAACAAACATATCCCATGATGATTTCATACAATGATATGCCAATCCGCTACCACACGCCTTTACTTCTTCTTTTTCTTTCCATATGTTTTCCGCTACCGGACATGATGACACATTGGTCAAATCAATGATATGCTCGGCACTAACATGTAGAACAAAGAATACCACAGCTCCTCGTAGATACAAATGCATATTTTACATGTTGAAATTCCGTTACCTTATATTTATGCTTGGTTTTTAAAGCCGAATATATTATCCTCACTTAAACGAAATATATTATGGATTCCAGTTGTGATAGCGTAATACAAGACACAAAATATATCTACTTTTTTAATATTAAAATAGAATAATAATAATAATAATAATAACAATAATAAAACACAAACAAAAACAAATTGCCATCTTCTATATGTGTATGTTTATCACCATGTTCTCCCTCAGAATGCATCGTGTGATTGATAATGTTGACGGCTCAGCAAACATCCTCGATATATGGGGAAAAAAATTACGTTTCCGTACAATTTCCGTATTCATTTCTGAAGTATTTATAAATCTGTATGTGAAAGGAAAAGAAAGGACAAAAGTATAACACATGGTATCTTTATTTCTGCTACACCATGACTATTTTTCAAAACTATATAATATGAATTTAAGAATTGATGAGTGATTTTCCATCATGTAAAGTGACAAGCACGGTGATCCACCAAACTCAAACAATAAGAACAATAAATAATCCTATGTTTTACTAAAGGGTAGAGGTGTTCTCTGATGTCACTTTAAAACATTTCCTGGCGGTTTTGTTTTCTTTTGTTTCTGTCACATCATCTAATTTGATTTACTTGCAAACTGTTGAATATATCAAATACTTATAAGGAAACATTCCCTGACAGTTTTGTTTTGTTTAGTGTCTGTCATATCATTTTATTTGATTTAATTGGAAACCGTTCAATATATCATATACTTATAAGGAAACATTCCTTTGTTATCTTTTTTTTTCACTCTTTTAAAATTTTAGTGGGATGAAAATGCATCATTTTTTCAGTGTATAAGAAGTGATGTGTTCTCTATAGGATACCGATGCTGATTAGCATAAAAGTTTACTGTTTATGTTCTTAATAATGCTTATTTTTAATGAATGAATCCATGCTTTTAACCCTTTAAATAGATGAATGATGATTTTCATGTATATTTTTAATTATTTTTGGGTGATTGAGCTGTGCGACTAAGAATATAAGACTCGTATTCCTCGATACAATTGCAATATATTGAGTTGTCATTAGGCATTGTATCATAGAGCATATCATACAAACTGAAAAAGGGGGATGTTAGCTTTGTTTTAACCTATGTGATATATATATATATATATATATATATATATATATATATATATATATATATATATATATATATATATATACCGAGAGAGAGAAAGTATTAAGATGGTTTAATAATACATGGTGATCTCATTTGCGATATTATATGACGAAATTAATATAATGCAAACTGATAATTTCTTACAACTCACATGAAATATTGTCCATAGTACATGCGCCACAACCTGGTCCAATAGATAGACTAGTTTATCTTCATTCAGCATAATTAAACTTCTCTAATATAAGAAAGACAACTCTGACACTTTATAATGTAAAACAATAATATTGTGCATACATTTTTTTTTTAATTTCTATCGTCTAGATATTTTTGGCTTTTTCTTAATTATTCTTCCAGAGTCCTGACTTGTTTAATTTCTGTTTTTCAATTATACAAAAGGTATTATCGGAATGTAGCAATACTTCATACTGATAACTTATATAATAAATCACGGTATATAAATTTTCATCAAGATGGACTTAAAGTATATTTACAGAAACGACCATATACAAATATTTTACTTAAAAGAAACTAGAAATTCTTAAACGACCATATAAAAGTAGTTGACCTTTAATAGGGGTGGCCGTTATGACAGAGATTATTGCAATTGTTATAAAATTCTTGTTTTCCAGAACGTTATGAAGCCGCACAGTTTAACAGTTCTCATCATATTTTCTCGTCCTGTATTTTCACTGAAACTTGACTTTTGCACAAATTTTACGATGGCATGTCCATCTGCTGAACTGTGGTCAGATAGAGAGAAGTTATACAACTGTCCAGGGAAAAAACGATACACATGCCTAATGTCAACAAGAAATGAATTAAGAGAGGGCTGCAGAAACAACATAACGATAAAAGCTGGACAGAGTATGTTTCCTAAGATGTTTTGTTACCTGCCTTTTCGGTAATCATATCTGTTTACTAGCAACACTCATTCCAATGGTTTACATAATAAAAGTTATTTGTAAGAATTAGATGAAAAATAAGTAGAAACGGTGTATAATTCACTATTATTATTATTATTATTTTGTTTTACAGCAGGATGTCCTCTCATTGATGTATGTGATCCGAAGACAGAACAGCCAATCTTTGTGGCTCCACATAATTACCTCCCATGCCCTTCAGATACTACAGGATGTCCTCCCAGAAACCATTCTGGATATTCTATCCTAGATATTTTCAAATGTAAAAAATAATATAGTTTGCTTATTGTATACATTTGATATTTTTCCATTCTGAACTTAGCACTGGGAGCATCATTTTAATATAATTCGTAAATAATTTCTTGAAATAATAATAATTGAAAATTAATAATAGTAATAAAAATATTAAAAAAAAAAACTTAAATGTATATTAAAATAAGACCAGACTATAGTAACTGCCATACCCTCGTATTTCAACTTTTCAATAAAAAAATTATGTAATTCGATCTAACTCATTTCCAAAGACTAAAAGTGTTTTGATTTTTTCCTACTGAGGAATTTCACAAATAATATTTGATGTTTGAAAAGGACATACGAGGGATGTTCCGAAATTATTGTTACTTTGGCGATTTTCTTTTTGATAGAAGTAATTGTGATCATTTTACTTTGCCCTGTCCTTCGAAGTACTCCCCCTCTGCATTTATGCATCGTTTCAACCGATCAATCCACTTTTGGATACAGTTTTCGTACTCTTGAATTGGTATACTCATAAGATACTGGTGAATGGCAGAGCCAAGGGCATTTTTTTATTTATATTTTTTTCCAGATAGGTGAAATTTTAGTTTGGGGAACAAGAAAAGGCCATGTCTGGTGAAAATGCAGGGTGGGGGTGGACAGTGACCTTTTCTGCCTTCAAAAACTCCGTTACAATACGCGCCTTGTGTGCTGGCGCATTGTCATGCAAGAGCCTGAGGCGTTTGTAGACTTTCTTCAGTTTTCGAAGTACAACGTCTCTATAATACTTTGCTGTGACAGTTTTGCCTTTCGGAACAGGGATTTGCATGATTGAACCCTTGTTATCAGAGAATATGACATACAAAACCTTCCTCTCGGTGCGTATTCTTTTAGCAATGCTAGGGCGCCTGGCGTTTTTGTTTGGCCAGATTCGATTAGAGCATTTTCTTTTGGGCTCGAAAAAAATACACCCATGTTTCATCACCTGTGACCAAATTATCAAAAGCCTTTTTGCTGTATTTTGGGTATTTCTTCAATAAGGATTTGGCCTTGTCACCCGGGACCTCTTTTGGTCGTCAGTTAGTAAATGGGGTATCCACCTGGAATTGATCTTGCCCAGCTTAAGATATTTCTTTAAAATACAGTGAATACGTGCTAAAGACAAGCCTGTCATTTTAGCTAACTGCCTGACAGTGTACCTTGCATCTTTTTCAAGGATTTGCCGAATTCGTTCAATGTTATGCTTTGTTGTTGTTGTTGCAGGGCGACCTGTGTGAGCAGCATCTTTCAGCTGCTGGTGTCCCGACTTAAATCGAGCAACCCACCTACAAATAGTCATATATGACATTTGACCCTTCCCATAAATATCACACACCTCACGATGAATATCTACCGCCTTTAAGCCAAGTAGAGACCTACCTTTGATATAGGCCCTAATTTCAATTACGTTTTCAGCTCTCTTGCCAACCATATTTATATAGAGTGTAACGAGTACGCTACAAAACAATGTACACAGCACCAAGGTCAGTGTAATTGTGAGCGAGAAATTTACCTATACCACGCTTCAGATATCACGCTATCGCCATGAGGTAGTTTTAAGCTCATTTAGCACTATTTCCACGAGATATTGCGCAAGTAACAATAATTTCGGAACACCCCTCGTAATTGATACTGTTTCCTTTCGTCAGATTGAAGTCGAGAAAAGTATATAAATGTAAACATACCTCTTAATCAGAAATCGATTGTTGGTTTATTATCTAAGATGTATAGAAAGTATCGTTACTAAAGTGGCTGTCGTTAATGAGATCTGCCCGATTTAAATTTGCCACATAACCACGCCAACTCCTTGAATGTTGATGAAGACGGTAAGAGGACATCAGGTGACAATGACACTTGAACTTTATCCGATTCTAACATTTGTTCTACTTTTTTTAGGCCTCTGAGTCTAAGTATGTTTTTTTCTACCGCATTTTTGCTGTCTCCCGTGCTCGTATTCCTCCATGTTTATCATTGTTGTTGTTTTCTACAGTAAACATCTGCACACACGGATGGTAATTGGCCGATCATCGTCTTATTTGGAGAATTGAAAACAAATGAATTTAATTCAACTCCTTTAATCTACGAAAAAAATTGGGGGATGTTAGTTTTTAAATTTGCAATTATCATCTATTACATTTATAATTGCAATAAAGTAAAAATAAGATATTGTCGTAATTTATGCTTCTCATGCTATAATTTTCCAGTACGGACTAGGTTCCCTTAAATTGTTATGTTACATGTTTACATATTTCAGATCCGTTGTGCCAGAGAATACAAGGTGATAATACAAGGTAATAGAAATATCAAGTTGATGTAATATATAGGACAGGATGATGTATTATACTTTACGCACAACATGACCTACATTTTTGGTTTGATCTGAGGAGGTCTAAATATCTGTGAAATTTCAGTCGCTATATAAACAACGATCAAATGATCAAACGACTGATGAAGGATATTTATTTATCTGATGGTGTAAATTAAAAGCAATGCCCGTGTGAAGATAAAAATGACAAGTTTATGTCTCTCATCGTAGTCTATCATTAACTTCAGTGTAAAAGTTTTAACTCTTCATAGAACATTTAAGAATAAATGTCCAACATAAACATAGGTTAACAATCACCTTTACTGCAATATTAGAGTATATCCTATCACAGCATGTTCGGGGAATGAAATATAGTTAAATTATTCGTATTCATGGTGATTCTCACTGGTAAGCCACTCAAATCAAGAGACAGGTAATCACCCAAGGTTCGATTCTCTCCTTTAGTTTTCAGGAAATTTAGATATCAAGAGAAGCACATTATTTTGAAATAAATAATTGATCTGTAACCTTCGTATGTTAAGAGAATGTTCTGACTACCTGTTGGTCTATTCTAGCAACGCCAGCATCACTCTATCAGATATTACAAATATATTGCAAAATCATTAAAGACGTACTATTTATTCACGAACGTCCGGCCACTTCTCAAAATCTAACGGCGAAGATTTTCAATCCTTCATTTATAAAATCCATTCCTCTTGTGAAAGTGTTCTTTGTGAATTCTTTGTAACATAATAATGAAACATTACATCGTAGCAAGTAGTAGACATGGAGATAAAATGAATCTTCCACATTTCCTGTTAAATACGTGCTACAGAAAGCAGTAATCATATCAATCATATTAAACATTACATGCACTGGAAAAAGGTCTCTACTCTTTCCTTTCATTTCTTCCCATGCACCTTCCTAACATTTTCACTTTCACAAAAGACCCTAGCTAATATCATTTTTTTTTTCTTCTTAAGATTGATGAAATGAAGCATGACTAATTTGTCCTGAATATGAATATTATAAATTGTCCATTTAATTTTTGTTTAATATTATTACATCGTTGCCGTAATGGCAGCTTTTAGAATATATTGATGTATACCCAAGATGTGAAGCATACATTTAAATCAGGAGTTCTTGCGTGTAATTATAAGGGACAGATGTTCATGAAAACACGTGTACGATTTACCATAGTAGTGATCCTGTATGTATTGCAGAATTTAACCTTTACTATTTTTGACCTATTGTAAAATCGCGTTGTAGGTTATATTACACAGATGTGCGACTGTATTACTATGTGACTTTACCAATGTATTACGCCCTTCATAATTCACAAACGTAATACAATAAACGATACTAAAATCCATATGACAATATTGATAGGTCTTAAATGCACCATTGTTTTTTTTTCAGCTTTAGTCACACAGAGAAGATATACCTTCAAACTACACATTCAATTGTAAACACCACGCAGAAATCGAAAAACATCAATGGTGATATTGTAACAGTTATCCTTGTAGTAGTAACAGCAGTCGCCATCCCAAGTTTTATATTTGGAACAGTGCTACTACGGCAATTCATGAAAAAAGGTACGATATTCCTTCACACAATATGTATAATCATTCAATTTAATGTTCCTACACAATTCGCAGATTATATATCGGTATTTAGATAGAAGTACTCACTTTTTTATCCTCAAAATATTCCATCAGTTCAATTTCAAAAGAAGACATGTCCAATTTCTTTGAAGCTTACGTTGTAATGTCGAACTTATTCGACAAAATTCTCCGCGTTATTTTATGTTCTTTTATTCTATGTACTTAAACAAGGTTGTTCCTCATGTGTGCAGTGCTAAAATATTTGCAATATTTTCTTTTCATTTTACATTCATGAGTCAGATAATTAAACAAGGTGAAAATCATGCGTGTAACACCAGTTACATTCCTATTTATAATTATACTTCCTTTTGTAATTCAGAAATTTTCTGATTTTTCTCTGCAGGCCGGTACCAGAGAAATACAGATGAAAACAGAGGTATGTTTGACTTCTTATGAATACGAATATCTCGTTTTTCGTTTACTTAAATGATTGTTTTTTGTTTTGAAAGGCGTTAGTTTTCCAGCTATATGGATTGTAATAGTGACTTGTATAAATGAGCACGACGAATGCACAGTTGTTTTAAACGCCAGGAATATGCAATGGATTTAAATTAACTTAAACATTTAATCAGATATCGTTTTGTTTCAGAAAGTGATGAAACTTTGATCAAAAACGCAGATATGGTTTAATGAAGGTATAATACATTTATATAGTATTAGGTTGAAATGCACATAAATTACACTACAGATTAAATATTTTTTTCAATTTTGAAAATACCATCATATCTAACGATGAATGCGGTCATCAATGACTAGTGATTATCTGTGAGTTAAATTAACTGTGATTGATATATTTATTTGTTATTCTTTGATGCTGTATGTCTGTGATACTTTCTATACAAATAAATTTTGTCGCCGCGGTAAAGAATTAGATATCGTATATGAAAAGCGATTTTACTTTGAATGACTTCTGCTCTGACCGTATGTTAATCCCATTCCTTTTGGTGAAAATCTTTTCTTCATCGATCCATAAGGTCTGATGAAAAATCTTCAAACTGCCCCTGTAACTCTGCATAATCAGCGGTAGACGAATACCTAACTTATGCTTGACTTGTTGAAAGAAACAGACAAATTTCGAACCATCTGATCTGACTGAATGGCCTTGGATGCTTACAGAAACCTGAAAAACTCGGCAAGGGCCTCAAATATGGCCGTTGCATTCATATTTCTTAGAGGCAAAGGGCTCAAAGAATGGCGTGGAGGTACACAATGGTAAGGAAATACTATCTTCCTGAACAAGTCCTAGGTAAATAGCCTACACACTCAACCAATACCTTACTTAAAGATTCTTCCATATCCAGATAGGTTGGAAGGTGGGTTTCATGTTTTCTGATTATATCTTCATACAACCTGAAAAACACAATTCAGAATCATCTGTACCTAAATTGGGCCTTTAAAATGACTAAAAACTAAAAAAAAAAAAACATGTTTAAAGTCTTACTGACCCCAGAAATAACCTTCCGGGGGTTGTCCTCAGATAAATCATATACCGCAATCTGGCCGCACTCGCTACATCACGCTTTCGATAAATATCTGTTTTCTGCTAAGGGTGTTCTGTTCTTAACAAATGGCACATTAGATTCATTACTTATATCAGCAGAGAAACACCTTTTGGTATAAAGTGTTTTAACTGCAGGTAAATTGTTATCTTCCTTATACAACACAGTTACGTAGTGATTTTTCACTTCAGGTGAATTAGCTGTAACAACAACATGGAATACATACGATACAGACTGGATAAAATTCGTCTGCATCACCAGACGCCATATTTCACATTATGTCACACACCATGGGATCGATCACAATTTTGCCACCGGCTAAATCATTGCATTAGACAAGGAACGACTTGCTCAACAGCAGGTTCAGTACGAAAATGTGAATCGAGATGGCTCTTATTTAGTTGAACATCAATCACGCCTACATGTAGCTCCACTCTGTTATGAACATTTATCATTTAAACGAATTCTTACATTTTAAGGTATTCATCTTCTTAATATCTTAAACAACAATAATTGTCTTAAAGAATTGTAATTTATGATCAGATTTAATGGCGAAAATAAAAAATGTTTCAACTCCCAATTTTCAGAACTGTCGGCTATACTTTAATTAGAAGCAATTGTTTGAAACTAAAATATTAATTAATATATATTTATATATATATATATATATATATATATATATATATATATATATATATATATATATATATATATATATATATATATATATATATATATATATATATATATAAGTCTTGTAGTGTTTCCTGCATCACTTTCTGACTTTGATCTGTGAGTATTCTAACTTATATATTGCCGTAGATGAATTTTATTTCTCATTCTAATTTAAGTCTTTCTAGTTCATATTTTCTTCCTTGTTTTCTCTTCCCCTTTTCTCTTTCTTCAGTTTCTCTTTTCTTATTCTCCGTCAGCAACAGCGGTGTCAGCAGTACAAGTAGCAGCAGTAGTAGTTGTAGAGGTAGTAGTAGTAGTAGTTGTAGAGATAGTAGTTGTTGTAGAGTTAGTAGTAGTAGTAGTTGTAGAGGTAGTAGTAGTAGTTGTAGAGGTAGCAGTAGTAGTTGTAGAGTTAGTAGTAGTAGTAGTTGTAAACGTAGCAGTAGTTGTAGATGTAGTAGTAGTAGTTGTAGACGTAGTAGTAGTAGTGGTTGTTGTAGAGGTAGTAGTAGTAGTAGTTGAAGTTGAGTTGCAGTTGTTGTAGGAGAATAGGTAGTAATAAGAGTTGTAGAAGCAGGAGTAGTAGTAGTAGTATTTAGAGAGTAATAAAGGTAGCAGTGACAGTAATGAATTAGTAGTAGTATCTGTAGTAGTAGTAGTAGTATTTGTAGTATTAATATTTCTTTTTAGTAGTTTTATAATTGATTGATTTTTTTTAACGTCACACCACGAATATTTCACGTATATGGTGACGGCATCTGCCTGATGCGGGGCATACAAATTTTGACCTTTGCAACGGACCCACCCGAAGCAATGAGGGATCTTTAACGTGCCATGACACGGGGCCTCGATTTTTACTGTCTCATCCGAAAGACAGGACACCGGCATGACCAGAGCGGGACTGGAACCCCGGCCTCTCCATCTGGAATCCAGGACGATACCACTAGGCCACGCCGGCTTTTAGTATTCTTGAGATCTCTTCATCTTCTTTGTTTACAGTATTATACCTCTGTGCTTAATCTATAATCTCAGATAAACTGACATCTCATTAAACATCTTAACTACCTCAATGTAAAAAACTTATCACAGCCACACACAGAATTTCAACTCTTCCATTTATCTTGAAATCGCAGAATAATTCATAAGGAAGCCACTATAGGTGTCGCCACTTGTAATATTCACTATTATACATCAATAGGCTTTAAATATTTCACATCAGTCATTCTCGTTAAATGGCTTAATTGGTAACACGCCTCATGTAGTCCTGATAAAAGAACAAATAGTTCCGAAATATATATCTCTATTCATAACATTCTAAGATCATTACATTATTGTTAAAGTTATATTTTTACATAACGCGTCCTTTCGACATGTCCAATCCAACAATGTTGGCTGTGGATCGTTGCTGTTGTCTTTTTTTCTTTTTGATAAACATCCATAAATACAAGGACTCCGCGAATTTAAGCACCCCCTTCCCTATAAAATTCAAATAGAATCTATTTATATGCATTATTGTAGTGAACATGAAATTTCACCTTATGAACTTAACTTCAGGAAAAAGATATCATCGAAAAATGTGCGATCTGTTGACTACAGAAATAGAATAAGTATATAGAGAGGAAAGTATATCTATATTAAAAACTGAAATTAGATAGACTAGCAACGAAATGAATCTGTATGAAGAGCGGAAAATGAATACATTTTCCCATCGTTTATCAGTTTTAGCAAGTAGAATTAATTAAAAGTTTTTGACTTGTGCTTTGGATTTATCCATCATCTTTACATTACGAAAAATACATTCCATGCGAATGTTAACTGCCGAAGCTCTCTCACATCGTGTATAAAACCCTTTAAGTTTAGCATTATTTGTCCAACATTATAAATGCTATTCGATATAGAGTTCATACCGAAATAACACATAAAGAGATTAGAAGTGAATGGAGGTGAATAGTAGTTGAAGTGAATGGAGGAAGTCAGTGTATTGACCCGGTCACTAAAACTGTTGGTATCAAATTACGCATGCTGCCGTACACAGCCCTCGCCGCTTGTTATATTGCTTTTTAAGGCATGATTGTCTTATTTTTTGTGTGTTTTATAGATTGCTACTTAAGTACTCATTTACATGATACCTAATAACGTTTACCTTTTAGCAAAGTCTATTTCAAAGGTTGAGTACATCGGGTGGGAGTGTATCGTTAAAAAAATCCTGTAATGATATGTCTACTAACGTTCAGTATAAATCACCAAAAAAAAAAAAATAATAATAATAATAATAAATAAATAAATAAAACGCCATGATATCTCTTCAATTGAAAACTGAACTTATCTTACCATATAATAATAACTTATCTTCCCCTTGATGATCGATAAATGGCTCAACATAATCAATGGTTGAATGCACCATACTCTATTTGATTTATTATTATATTGCATATAAAAGGTAATTAGTTTAAAGTTGCTTTATGCAACATATAATGAGGTTGTTTAAAAGACAAACGAGGCGCTTGCATATTTTTATATCGAAGAGTATACGTGTATCGCTGTTAGTTGTGTGCAGATAACAGTCATTTCTTCGTTTAATTTGGAAATTATGGGAGAGGATTTAAGGAAAATACAATTTTCTTTTCAAAATAGAAAAAAAAGTGTAAATCTAAATTTCCATGCATGATAAAACTTTACTACCAAAGAATAGATAAAGTGTACGGAGAAGTAGGTGAGAGTTACCTTGCTTTCTCTTGAAAAGGCCACAAATGAAGTGGAATTCAAATTGTGTGCTTCATCTATAATGCCCCTCTCCCCCCAAAAGGAAAAAGCCCTAATGGACTCAGTTGCAAGGCAAAGGGTCAAGTTGACCAATCTGTGTGCCGAACAGGCAAATAAATATTCATTTCCCCCCTTAATTATATTAAAACGACTTGTAAGATAAGAAAAAAGTGAAAATGACTGTGTTTGTTCACTAATGTAAAATAAGAAAGTAACTAAGAAACTGAAAACCAAGTAACTAAGGAAAACTTTTTATATATCAGTCTTTAATGATCATTATGGATGGGTTTTCAGCTCCTCAAGGACAGAGCGGGCTGGGGGCATTTATTTTGTTGGTCATGGGCAGAGTTTTGCCATGTCACAAATGCAACAAAAATCACATCTCCACATTCCCTCCCCCTCTTTTGTTGATATGATTTCAGGAAAGAAATTATTATAAGAGTTCAATAAAGAACTATTCGTCTTATCATATCAACACCACTTAAATGAAACTTTTTTTTTCTTTACCAAAATTGAAAATATTACTAATTATAAAGGAATACTGCACAAATGATAAATGGTAACTATAGAGGTTCATATAAAAGAGTGATGATAAAAAGGGAAGCAGGTCGTTGTCATAGCTGGACCAATTTGATGGTTACTATCACAGTGTCTATTTTCAAGCTTTTTTACCCAAATTAATACCTTATCGACTGACTTAATCCGTTTAATGTCAAGGTTAGGGCATATAAGTGGCGGGTAAGAGGCAAGGGTGAGCCTCTCTTGCTAACACCCAAGAGTTTGCTCCCAAATTTGTGAGAGTATTTTCGCTAATAATTGACTGTCACATGTGTCCCCACCCCCTTTGTGTTACTTGTTTGGAAATCCTGGATCCGCCACTGGATACTAGAATAATTAATGCGATAATTGTTAACGATCTAGTCAAAAAAGGAAGTAACATTTACTTAATGCTTATTCAATGTTGGTTCTACTGTTTACCTAAACATATTCAAGGAAATAGGGAAAGGTCTTATTTTGCAATATGTCAAAGAATAGAGAGAGAGAACACTATTTTGAAGGAATACTGTGTCCCTTTACCACTTACAAAATCAGAAATACCTACTTTGACTTCTCCATATATAAATACATATGGAATTTACACGATTTGACTCTTTCTACTGGATATATGTGACGGATGTTGCTAGCAAACAGGAGACGCTCACTCTCCCCGGGCACCTGATCTCACTCCATCACAGGGCTTCTCATATTCTCTTCAAGTAGACATATTTTGTTATTTTCCACTTGTTTTTCATTTTCACTGATTCTGTATGTCCTCTGGTTCATAATTTTTAGACTTATGGTTTGGATTTATCCATCATCTTTACAATGAATCCGCAATGTAACAAAAGAAGATGTCATTCTAGTTTCCCATGAAACAAATAGATTTCTCCAATATTATGTATTAATTTTTGTTATACATGTAACACACCTACTGCATGGTAAAGCAGCATGTAATAAAACTAATTTTCTGATAATGTCTTACATACAGTGAGGTGCAGTGCTAACATAACATTATGTTAACGTCTCGTTTACGTGAACTTTGCTTTTCTCGTGTGCTCAGTGCTGAGCACACGAGGAAAGCATTAACGCAGATTTCCTCGTGAACTTAATTTCCAGACCGCGTTCACGCACCTGGCTGCAACGTGAACGTGCTTGAAAGCCGCGTTCGCTTGCTTACAAATTAAAACTTACATTAACATGTACATAGAGACGGATTTGAAGGACAATCGATATATGCATTGTGTATTTAAATATCAAAACATATTACTGCGTGCATGTAGGTAAATATTTAGAATTAAATAAAACACTTACGAGTTGAGGGATGAGTTTTAAAAATATCGAATACAATACCCGAACATTGAATATAATGAAATGTATTCTTATTTTGGCATAATAATAATAATCATAATCATAATAATAATAATCATAAAATTAATAAAAATAATACTATTGATGATAATCATGGTATTCATATATTATGAGAAATAGCTAGATTTAAAATACAATAATAAATAAGAATAAATGCATAAATAAATTATAAACAAAGAAACAAATAAGAAATTTATACTTATTTAATTAATCAAAGATAAATATATAAAATAGAATTAAATTGTAATTATCCTTGAGTCTTTTAAGTATAAACCGACAAAGTTTTTCATTATTACCTTAGTGCATGTCTACGCTGTAAATTCAATTATAATATTACATATGAAACCCTTAATGCGGGGTATCATTTTAACATTACATGTAATACACATATATATGGCGACATTTGCGGTAATTTAATTAGATTCCTTTTATTTCCTCCATTCGTACCACTGCATAGGGAATTACAAATGTAGGCATGTGAATGCGCGACTGGACCGAGCGCACACGGGAATAAATCGTGTTATTGCGAATTTCCTCCCGCGTTAACGCAGGGAGCACACGCGCGTCCGGTCGAGCAGTCCTACCGCGTGTGCTAAATCAGTCCTCTTGGCCGCTTTTCGCGTTAACGTCCAAGTTATGTTAGGACTGCACCCATCTGTATAACATGTAGGAATTGTTTGGTCGATTGACATTTAGACCAAAACAACACATTGGAACACTAATTGATCTTACACGCGCTGCATCCTTCGTGGCAAGGAACCTTGGTTTTTTCTCTTCATCCAATAGACTATATATCAGTCACGGGAGAGACTCGAAACCAGGACCTATCGGTCAGATGCCAAACACCTGATAGAGCAAAGCTGGATTGAATTTGTAGAAGAAAATTCTGAAGAACGAGTTAGAAATTCGACGAAAAATATATTTGTGTTCCATCAAGTTTAGCTTGTGACCAAGAGGTCCCGGGTTCGACTCCTGTCCTGGTCACAACGGTTTTCTGCCTTACTTCGTCTGAGTCCCCGTGTCATAATAGGGCGAACGAAAGAGATCCCTCGCTGCTTCGTGTGATTCCTTTGCCAAGGTATAAATTCCAATTCAGTGTATCGGGAGAATGTCCCCATATATGTAAAATAATCGTGGAGTGCCGGAAAACAATAATCAATCAATAAACCACCATTCATGCGAAATATTTACAATTGGATTTTAAAATGTGTTTATCGAATCAGTTTTATATCCTTTTGGAATTAGTACAGAAAAGGTATATCAATTTATAATGTTCAATTTCCTACTACAAATACTAAGTTATCTATGGATTAAAACCTTAATATTATATTGTTATTATACCCTTTTTCCTGATGTTATGTGGCTGTGACACTTTCTACACAGTGTTTGTTCACATTTCATGTATCTTTACAGTGCTGAATTATTTTGTTTCGTCTGTATGTCAGGACATTCAAGGCGGGTGTGGCTAGCCAAACAGGAGACCCTCACTCCTCCCGGTCACCTGGTCTCACCTCTGAATTTCAGGGTCCGTGAATGTCCACTGTGGTACATTGTTGTTAGTGCCATAGTCATGTGACACCAGTTATTTTCGTATTTTACATTTATTTGTAGGAAAGTTCAAAGTAAAAGTGCTATTAGAATGCTGGGGGTATTTTGTGTTTTCTTAAAATCCTAATTGAATTATTATAAAATACATAAAAATCACTGCTCCTTCTACTTCAGTATTTCTCTGAGAGATATCTAAAAATGTCCATTTGCCCGATTTTACGGGAACACGCGAGTAAAATAAAGGCTTCCTGTACAACTTGTTGTACAACTTTTAACGTCATTTTACTGTGACGTCACAATGCAGATATTAACGTCATAATTCAAAGTTAAGGAAAAGTAGCATTTGTACAATTTCTGACATCACATATTACGGAGATTAACGACTGAAAAAAATCCACCGAGTTGTTTATGGATTATTATATATATCTTGTGATCGGAGTCATGCAGTGTAGTTTTTTGTCAGCTTTTCGTGTATATTGATACGCACATTGTATAGAAAAATTGTGAACATTCTTATAGCACTTAAATGATTCATAACATAGCAGACCAGATAATGAGAACTGTTTGTTGACCATCCATTGTGTTGTTTGGTGTAAAGTTATGTTGTTCATATAAAAATAAAAGGTACATGAGTAATAAACGCAGTGAAAATGGCTGAAGGGGAATAAAGCAACCATTTAAAAAAATTGACATCGTGATTTGTCTTTACACAATTTTATCATGTTTCGCGTTTTGAGGTTAATACATATATATATATATATATATATATATATATATATATATATATATATATATATTTAAGGACAGACATTTCATGTACTTCGGTACTGCCAAACCTTTTGTGCCTGTCATTTTAATTAGCCCTGCTATGAATCTAGATTTATCTTTGAACGGCATTTTTATCAACATATATCTCTTAATATTTAATACAAAGTTTTGCATGTTACATTATGCAAGCACGGTTTCAGAAACTTCGCTTTTTGCATTTTCATTGAGAAATTTGGGAGGGATTTCATCTTAAATACAGCCAAAACCACTAGCTACAGGAAAGATTCTAATGTTAACCATGGTTTAGACCCAATTATCCCCATCAACTCCCTTGCGTCCGCTTGCAGAATTATACACGTCATAGTTTGTTAAGTAAGGCAAGTCAATATTTAAAACAAAATGCCCAGCCCATTTATGACAAAGTACCGCAACACACCACTCTGGATTTAGTGGGAAAAGGTTTCTTAAACAAAGATATAGTATGGTACGACGAATATCCAGAGGCAGCAAATCAAGTTTTAACCTCGTGCCACACATGTCATATCTCAATATTATATTTATAGAACGTATAGCTCACCGATAGTATCCTATAAAAAAAACCTAACACAACATAATAAATTTCTTTATGCAGCATTGGAATTTATGAAATGTGAGTAGTCTTTCTTTGACTTCTACTTCTATAACATATATGAGGAAAAGGTAAATAGTTTGACTTTTGTATCACACCTGAGAAAGCTATCTCAAACATAAATTTAACAATAAACATGACTCGTGTACTGGTATTGCATAAAATAGTGTCTGCGTACAGGAAGGTTAAGATAGTGAGTTAAAAATAAATCTTCATTGTATTTATCTTCCAATCTATTTCAGCTTGTGCAAAACTCAAAACAGAGCAAACTTTCAGATTGTTATCTTACATTATGATTGCTGTTAATTTGAAAATAATGAATGAACAAATAACGTAATGAAAGTGAAGGATAGCTGAAGCGGATTGGGAAATTGGTGTATTCCATAGTAACGATATCTAATTTCACATTTTGCCGTGCACACATTCTCCTCTCTTTAAACCTAGGATATATATATATATATATATATATATATATATATATATATATATATATATACACCTGATAAAAAAAGTTTGTTATGATACATACATTAATTTGTCTTTTTCAATGTCAGGAAATTTACAGATGAGTGCAAAACACCTCTCGTGACACGCAAATGTTCTGTTATGTAAACAATACTCAACTGATGTTAACATGTATCGGTTTTACCGAAGTAGCCTAGTTACCATTTTCTGTTAAATATTAACAATTAAATATGGCAACACCCCTCCCCCAACGCATTTCAGAAAAAAAAAATTGTTCAAGGTGATCACCCCCCCCCCCTCATCATTTGACCAGTGTTAATTAAAGCACTGAAAAATTAATGAATATTGATGTCTTTCTTAGTAAACAATGATAAATAGTTCTATTGAACATGTCATACTAAACATGTGACAGGTTTGAATTGTGTTAAACAATGCAATATATATATATATATATATATATATATATATATATATATATATATATATATATATATATATATATATATATATAGAGTTATTTTTCCTATATATTTTATCTAGGGTATGTATTGA
Organism: Pteria penguin; assembly: GCA_035048485.1. Lineage (NCBI taxonomy): Eukaryota > Metazoa > Mollusca > Bivalvia > Pterioida > Pteriidae > Pteria > Pteria penguin. The sequence continues at coordinate 64,363,562 of CM068584.1, forward strand.
AAATTACCAGAATCTAAGAATAGAAATTGTTAAAGTTTGTCGGGAAAAAATGTGGAAGGTTGACAACTTTCTTCTTGTTCTTATTTATAATTGAATAAGATACCGAATTCTGCGTACGAAAACGTTTTCTTATTGTTTTGGTAGGGTCTATCTAACTGTTTAGTTCTATTTCCCCTCCAAATAGTGAAAAAGGACATTTTGGGGTTACATTGATAATGAACAGTGCATTTGAAATCAAACTACTCTAATTTATTCCTAAATCTGTATCATGAACTTCATAGTTTACACTAAGTGTATTATAGCAATCATTTTTTTATAGAAAATACTATACCGTAACACGAAAATGTGGCTAGCCTTCAGATTACAGGTTTCATGTTCGGCGGAGACTTGTCATTCTCCTGCTGTTTAAACATTGGATAAGCAATGTCCTGATTCAATAGTATGTTTAAAACATTGCCGTACTTGGGCAGCATTTTAAAGTTGGGGAGGGAGGGAAGCGATATCATAAGTTGGTCAATACCCCCTACTGCCATTTCTTTGCAGTAAATTACCGAAAGAGATAAGTTCAATAATAATCAATTATGGGTCTGCTTCTGATTCGATTAATTCAAATATATCGAAAGGATTTAAAGCGTTTCTTAATAATTTGATAGCGACGGGATGAAACAGGGACGTCTACATATGATTGTAATTATCATATTGCATATTGGAAAAACTACCGAAATGAGAATACAGAGCTGAACTTGTGACAGCGGTGAAGTGTGTATTAGTCACCTTCAAAGTACAAACGCAATACTGTAAGCATTGCGACACGTGCTCTTATTTCTAGCCGATTAATATGATATCTGTTATTTCGAATTTGCATTTATTTATCTATGGTGTATACCTGACTATTTATAAAGTACACATTTAAGCTATCACAGGAAACTGACTTTGCGTGCGAACTGATTGAAATGAAATAAATGCAGACGACAGTGATTTCGACATTGTGTTAATTTTGCCTCTATTTTAGATAAATAAACTGATTTTTAAAAAAGGTCTCTAAAAAAATTTCATATATGGTTAAGTATGTAGGGAGAAACTTTGACATGAAAATGTGCAGATAATGAGTTCTTTACCAGCATTGTCCTGGTTATGTCTCTTAACTACACTTTTGAAACATTCTTGCCTCCTGATTTTATGTTTAGGTCTCAGGATCTGTCGGTCTGTCTCTATGCATGTATGTATGCTTATTTATTTATTTATGTTTAAAATCGATCAATACACTTAGTATTCATCTTACGTGTAAAGGAGATAAAAGTTCCTTACTTTGGTGCAGACAAGTATGACACAAATCACCAAGGACATGCACACAACTCCCCCGCATCCGCTGAAAGCATCATATACGTCATAAGTAAGTTAACCCAATCTTTAAACGCAAAAAAAACCCCTCATTTAGGACAAAGTACCGCAACACAACACTCTGGTCTTAGTTGATACGGTTACTTAAACACAGATAAAGTAGTATGTGTTCAAAGGATTTTTTTTTACCTTCGTTCCACACATGTCATGTTATATATTAATATTATTTACAGAACATATGGCTCATCGAAAAGTATCTTGAAAAACTAAAGCACAATACATAAAACATAATTCTAGGCAAGAAATAAATTTCTTTGTGCAGTGAGGAAATTTAGGAAATGTGAGTTGTCTTTCTTTGACTTCTATTTCTGTAACATGTATGAGGAAAAGGTAAATGGTTTGAATTTTATGCATCACCTGAGAAGGTTATCGCAAACGTAAATATTAACAATAAACATGACTCTTGTATTTGTATTGCATAATATAGTGCCTTTGTACCTGGGGGTTATGATAGAGAGTTGAAAATAAACCGGCAATGTATTTACCTTCCAAAGTCTTTCAGCTTGTGCGAATTCACATTCAAAACAGCAAACTTTCAGACTGTCATTTAATGTAATGTTTACTGTTAATTTGAGAATAAAGAATAAAAAATAATGTAATGAACGTGAAGAATAGCTGTAGAGGATTGGGAAATTGATGTCTTCCATAGCAACGATATCTAATTTCTCACTTTGTCGTGCACACATTTACCTGTGTTTATACCTGGGCATACGTGCGATACGCAAATGCTCTGTTACGTAAACAATACTCAAGTCATATTTTCATGTATTGGTTTGAACGAAGTGGCTAATTACCATTTTCTGTTAAATATTAACTAAATATGGCAACGCCCTCCCTAAGCATTTCAGAAAAATAATTGTTGAAGGTGATCACCGCTCCCCCCCCCCCCCCCCTCCTTCTCCCCCTCGAACATTATGAGACCAATGTTAATGAAAACACACATCTTGGTTGCATTGTTATATACATAATGATAACTAGATGTAGTTTTATTGTAAACATACAATTGTACTAAGCGTCTTACTAAACATGCGACAGGTTTGAACTGTGTAAAACAATGCATAGAATAGTATGTTTATACCCAATTTGTAACAAAAGTTATCTTTTATCTCGAGTAGGAAATAAAAATTACCAGAATCTAAAAATAGAAATTGTTAGAAAAGTCGGGTAAGAATGTCGACGGTTGACAATTTTTTTATATGATGGCGCCCTTATAATGTGGAAGAAAACAAAGAACAGTAAGTTAGTTAATCATACCAAAATTATTTGCTTGGCTGTGACATTTCCGACACTTTTTACGGTCTTTTTATACTTTCCTATTCAAGAATGCATTTAATGATGAACGTCATTCCGCTTAAGAAAACAATGGATCCATAAAATTCATCATTTTAGCATATTCCGTTTAAAACTGAGAGTAATTTTTAATAGATCATTTATCTCTATGTGTCGTCATACTGGGAACAAATAAGTGCTCACTTTACTACCCAGGCCAAAATCAAATACAAAGTAGGGTATATTTATACTCTTTAGTTCTTTAGTTGTATTTCACCTTAAGAATAGTTGAATTTTCAATACAAACTGGATTTGAAATCAAACTATTCCACCTATTCCGAAATCTATGTCATGAACGTCATAGTTTACACTTAGTTTATTATAGTAAGCATTTCCTTTAAAGCAAGATAGTGAAAATATACTAATATACGAATGAAGTTAACCGTAGATGAACCGTAGATGAATCTGTGCCATAGCTGAGATTTTGGATTGCGGGTATGGCTGAGACTTGTCATTCTTATGCTATTTAAATAGTGAATATTCAATTCCTGTCTCAAAAGTATTCTTTAATCAGCCCTGGCGAGTCACAAAATATGACAGCATTTTGAAATGAAGGAGTGAGAGAAACTGTTGGCAGAAGTCGATTATCACTCTTACTCCCCTTTTCATTGCAGTACAATATGGGAAAAATAGGCTTAATATTATCAATTGAATAAGATACTGAATTTTGCGTACGAAAACTTTTTGTTATAGTTTGCTATCTTACTATCGAATGGTGAAAAAAGACATTTTGGAGTTACATTACAAATGAAACCTACATTTGAAATCAAACTATTCCACCTTATTCCGAAATATGTATCATGAACTTAAAAGTTTACACGTAGTTTAGCATGCATTTACTTTAATGCAAGATAATGGAAGTACAGTAACACATCAGTCTGGCTAACCTTAATTTAATCTAGGATTACAGACTTCATGTTCGGCGGAGACTTGTCATTTTCATTTTATGGGGGAGGGAGAGAAGGGTTAGGATAAGTTGGTTGGTATTCCTACTCCCCTTTTCTTTGCAGTAAATTATAGAAACAGATAGACTAAATTATTATCAATTATGGGTCTGTTTCTGATTCGATTAATAATTTGGCACGCCCAGGATGGAACATTGACGTCTAAATATGATTATAACTTGTAATCTTATTGCACATTGGAATAGCTACAGAAAACGACAATACAGAACTGAACTTGTGACGGCAGGGAAGTGTGTGTTAGTCAACTTGCAAACACTGCGACATGTACTCCTATTTCTAGTCGATAAATAAATATGATATGTGTTATTTCGAATCTGCATGTATTTACCTATACTGTATACCTGACTAATTACAAAGTTCATTTTTCAAATATCACTGAAAACTGATTTTGCATACCTTAGTTAGGTAGGGACAACTTTAAAATGGAAATGTATGGATAATGAGTTTCTATTCTGTTGAATACAAATACTTTTTTCGATCAAAAGGACAGTTATATCTATTTTCAAAATAATTGCTGTGCAGAAACGCCTAATATTTCACGGACAGTGTAATTTGTCCTTCAATATCCAATGCTTTTTTACTTAACTACAACTTTGAAACACGCACATTATACGCATAGTGTCATGCAAGATACAATGCACCTGTTCTGGAATAAATCTTTTCTTTAAGATTTAAAAATCGTTCACATTCAGAATTCTTGCTTCCTCATTTTATATTTAGGACTCGGCATCTGTATGTATGTATGTATGTATGTATGTATGTATATGTCTGCGTGCGTGTGTATGTATGTATGAATGTATGTATTCTTATTATTCATTTATGTCTAATATCGATTAATACTTGTTGAAAGTCAACATTTATCACGTAGCTGTAGACTAGTATCTATTTAGCACAGACATAAACATAAGATTCATCAGTCTACACCTAGTATTCACCTTAAGTGTTAAGGAAATAAAAGTTCCTTGCTCTGGAGTCAAGTATTTTGAGTTATGACAGCAGGATTATAAGGCAGCGACTCATACGAGGTTATCTGGTAAGATAGGACTGCAGAACAACGTGTATAAAGCGTTTTTACGAAGGAATCAAATATCATGTGGCCGCTGTGAAGTTTGAATCGGTCATTACAAACGCAACAATGTAGTTGCTGTGACAGTAGCTCCAATGTACCATCGAAGTATGTGATAACCATTCTAACCGATCGTATTGTACCTGACTATTGGTAAAGACTGCCACTTAACTAGCACTGGAAAAAGAATTCTAGTATGTGGCAATACAAACACTAAGATTGGGTAAATGTTTAAATAACCGACGGCATACATTATAATGTTTCTACAAGACTTATATATCGCTGGCGCTCACACGCCTTGATGTCTGGAGTTATTTTAGAACCTGTTCTTTGATTTATCTTACCTGAGCAATACAATAAAGGAATATACCATCCACTAACTCATGTCCGTACTTAATTCTTATTGATTGATTATTGTTTCTGTCACGTATATTGTAAAGGCATCTGCCTCTTTTTTTGCATAGGCAGTTATATCTACAATGAATATTATCTTTATGTATCCAGAGAAAATAATTGCTCCCGTTGTGCTAGTCAACCTTCCCCACTAAATCATTGTTGACAGATTACTGTTTTTGTATGGTGAAGGGGCATCTACTTAATGCAATGCCAATTTAAAACTTCGCATCCGATGCACCAAAGCTTGCTCTTCTACATTCTACGCCGTTGAAGACAATCGTTCCCCTTTTGAGAAATTTGTCTATGGTATGATATAAATCCATGTCATTAAATTTTCAAAATTCATAGAAGATGGTTGGTGTTGACATGGACTTTGCAACAATGGGCGCAGTTAACCACACTAGTTGAGAGTTACTTTTGTTGACCTTCCCAAGTAGGTCTCATAACTGCAGTACAATCGAGTATTTTTGTAACGTTTGTTTATATGACTATTATTACGTTTTATGCGTATATCCTTGGTGGATTGCGTCATACAGCTTGGTCAGATGTTGTCGGTCTTCTCTTTCATGGCGTATTTGATTAAACCTATAGAATTCTTCATGCAAATCCGGCAGATGTATTTTCCTTATGAAAGTGGAATCTAATTCATGTTCACATAAACGGTACTCGTACAGTCGACATATGTGTGAAAAATATCGTAGAAGAGTGTTAAAAAGTAAGCAATACATCATGTAATTGGACTTCATATTACTTTTTCATTATCTTTACTACCTCGAACCGAGATGGCCGTAGTTTAACAAATTGACTGATCAGGCAAGACACTGATCCATATGTGAAAAAATGCAGAAGTCATGTGTATGTGTACACCGAAACAATATAAAACCGACAAAACAGGAGTTACTATAATAGAACTGCTTTTGAAATAAATGATTGGTGTTAGTGTTTTCCTTTAGAAATTTAATATAGCCCGATCTCTTGATTAAACATTAGATGAACACTATTCAAATTCGATCAGCATAAAATTCTGATTAATTCAATTTAATTATCCTTATGAGAGGAATTCAAACGCAAGTTTTCTTTGTTCTCTCAAACTAACATCACAACTGCCTTCATAGTTTACTATTTAAGAATATATTCAAATAAAGATATTACCTCCTTGGTTCAGGTTGAAAGCGTCACAGATCTTATGGTTTCAGTGTAATTCATTCGAAAATAAGTTGTTTTTTTTTTCATGAGAGATCGTATCTTTTAACATAGGTATCTGAATCCATGTGCAGACATGGTCACGCCACAATATCTAGTAGAGAAAGGGTGGCTGTTACACACCAACAAAATATCTATAAAAAGTTTAAATTAAACGGAAAGGGCATTGATGAGGTTAAAGTTCCGCATTACTTTGCATCAGAGAATGGTATCTTCAACGTCATAATTTATAAATCATATAGCAATCAGCTCAATTCAGAAACTGTACATTTTTTTTATATCATTCTCTGTTTACTCGACAATTATCTTTGCGATTTTCGTCATACAGTTTTGGCGAAATGCCAGCTGTCTTTACATTTAAAATGTTTATTGCAAAATGCTTCGTAATGTACACTATATGTAAACTCTGACTTGTGCTTGCTTTATATATACATAAACCGATTGTTTTAACAAATTATTTATACATCTGTTGTCAGTGGAGCACTTGACACATCGACGGTAGCAAAATTATAGCTTTTTAAAATAGTGGATAAACAATTTTTATAAGGCCTCAAGCTCTGACCATTATTAAATCCAAATGAATCTGGTGTCAAACTCAACATTTTAGTCATTTTATCAAAATGTGGTACAAAAGATTTTTGGGAGTTTCTACTAGGCTAGGCGACTTTCAGTTAAGCTGCTCAACCAGGGTTATATATGTGCTAGACTAGCAACGTCACTGAGGAAGTTCTACGGTCGTTACCAGACTCTTATTACTCCATATGATATCTCGTTATCCAGACTTTTAAATTATATTCTGGACTGAGACCGATTCCGATCATTTTACACAGATTTGACACCTTCTGTACTAGAAGGTTACCTACTTTGACTTCTCCATATATAAATACATATGGAATTTACACGATTTGACTCTTTCTACTGGGTATATGTGACGGGTGTTGCTAGCAAGCAGGATATGCTCACTCTCCCCCGGCACCTGATCTCACTCTATCACAGGGGTCCACATATGCTCTTCAAGTAGACATATTCTGTTATTTTCCATTTGTTTTTCATTTTCACTGATTTTGTATGTCCTCTGGTTTTATGATTTTTGGACTTGTGGTTTGGATTTATCCATCATCTTTACATTTCACAATATAACTTAAAACAACACAATAAAAATAGGGAAGGGAATATTTTCAAAAATGTCCAAAGCATTACTTCACGCAGGGGAGAAAGATCAAATGGGGCCAAGAGGCCGGTGCAAATCTGCAACCCTTCCTCCCAAGTAGAATAACAGAATAAGGCGTTCCAGTCAATTCCCATTTCGGGGGTGCTTTTCTTTATAATTTCATATAAGGGGAGAAGAAATAGAAATCATGCTTCAGATTGTGAATTTATGTTATTATAATACAAATTAATATAGCTCCATAAAATGGTCTTTTAAGAATTAATTAGCCAAACACAAACAATCTATAACAGAAAGAAAACCAAAAGAAACTCTTTGTGCTTCAATAACCTGTAGATAACAGATTTTCTGTATTAATGTTATTCACTGAATATGTCACCTATCGAGTTTCTGCAAGGTTGCAAAAGAAAGGGACGGAGTCCACTTAACATGTGGGCTAACCAATAGGTAGTGCCTTCTTGTAGTCGTACATTTAAGTATGAATTCTACATACACAATGGAAATTGATAGATAGATATATATTCATTATCTTATCGGTTCAGAATTGTTCTTTGTTTACCGTATTATTAGTGTGTATCGTTATGGATTGAATAGGAGTTTCCTTTCTTTCCATAGTATAGGATCGAATGTAATCTGTGAACTGCATTATGTATTTCTTTTTATAAAACCACTATTCCCGCTAACCGTTCCCCTTGTAGTAAGAATAATCTTCATCGTAATTTTTATTTAAACTTCGGGTATGGGAGGCTAATGACCAAGTTGAAATAAGCTTGGTTTAGTGTGACTCAAATGTCATTGAAAACATTAATATAAGTTTGAGACGTTAGAAATAAATCAGACTGACAATCTATTCATTCAAAACTCATCCTATCTCCTTCTACCTTTGTTTTTATTCAAATATTTTATAATAGTTTAAATTCATTTTGATTCCACTTATCGAGATCAATTTTGTAAACCGTTACAATTAGGAAACATAAGGTATATGGGCGTTTATTTATTACTTTTCTTTGCACTAATGTCTATATTTGTAGAATCATTTCAACATTTTGCCAGTGCGTAAAAAAACAAAAAGGAGATCATTAAAATAATTCAATCTTTTTGTCAAGTTGAACGAAGTCAGTTTCAAAATAGGAAAACATTCCGATCATTCCATCATTTCGATCAACATTTTTTTAACTGTTTACCATAGAGTTCATGAAAAAAGTAAGGTTTAAGTAAAACGTTGATCACTGAAATGGCTGAAAAAAAAAACTGACAGAAAATAATACGATTCCGGGTGATGGTTCCATCAAAAGAAATATAGCTTCATATTTTGCACTAAAACATTTCTCTCTCGTAATACTTCCCTATGTATTTATTTATATTTAGATACAGACATTATTACCCTCCCCTTTCCTCGTTACTAATTTAGGCTTCATCTTAAAATATCGCATCTACCATTACTAGTCTCTCCATATTCCGTGCTTAATCGTGCATGTAACAGTATTCAGACGCAAATTAGTAAGGTTTCTAAAATAAGGGAATTCGATATCCATCCCTGGATTGTAAATTTTGAAATGGTAGGCAGAATGATGGGTAAAATTTCAATCTGCACTGTGGGGTTAAAGAGTCGGTAATAATATTATAAATGTCATAGAGAAGCGGGGGTTTTTTTATCGTAATAAGATGAGTTCAATTCAAGGGAAATATCGTGACGCAATTTGCTATTTTCAGTTGAATTTGTTCATGCAGCATGTAAGGGGCAGAACTGTAGGCCTGTGAGTGGGTTCGAATTTTTTTTTCACATTCCTGGCAAAGACGTAATTTGGTGAACGTACGTACAGATGTTTCTTGTATTCATTGAATCGGTTTAAAATCGAGATGAAAGATTATGGAACCAGTGTCCAGTGTGACTAGTCAAAATCCTATCTATATGCGATGGAGTGTGCCAAAGGGGAAAGGACAGGAAAGTAAACAAAAATCTAAAATAAAACAAACCTGACCATTGTTTAAATATACCGTTTCATCCAGTGATTCTATCCAAGTGTTGTTTAAAACGACTTTAACTGATAATCACTGTACTTTATAAGGAATGGAAAATATTCGGTTTGAAATAAATACATAAATAAAAATATTATTTGCCTAATCCCGGACTACTTTTTGTGTAGTTCAGCCCTTTAACGGAAACATTATGTAGAAATAGTTGACATGATTTTTAATGAAAAGTTATATCGCTCTTATGAACTAAACTAAACAGATTAGAAAGTGTAAAGGAGAGCTGAATGTGAGGATGGAATAATTGAAACAAAGTGCTTTGTTATGGGCGAATCAATGGGATAAAAGATATCATACTTCTCAATTTACTAAATCTTACCTCAGAGATATCTAAGTAAATAGAGATTGTAAATAATGTAATATATGTCCTACGAGTGTTTCTTTTTCCTTTCCTTCGTTCTTTATTATTTTTTCTTTTTTTTTTTTTTTTTTGTTATTATTATACCGTCCAGTATGGAAGCTTTATTGTGTAGACTTAAATATGAAATGTATAGTGAGTAATATACTGTTTTTTCCTATTAAGTCTTAAAGAAAGAAATTCTGACTCGTCTTTTTCTACACTCCGAATTCTGAATTTTGGGTTAACTTTTTTTTGGGGGGGGGGGGAGCTAATAGTCTATTTACATTTGATAAAAGACATTGCTTAACTACACAGTTAATCATATGTCATATTACAGATACAAGATTGATAATACACAACCAACACAGTTTTTATCTGATTACGAAAAAAATAAAACGTTGCTATCTTTGTCGTTCATGATAAAACAAAAAAAAAAAGGGGGGGGGGGGAGTAGTATTCTTAATTTTAAGTAATAGATTGATTAGTACTTGTATACCAGAAAAACCAATTCGTCTTCATGTACCAAAATATCGTTCTTACTGTGACCCTACCCTATCCAATAAGACGAATAAATGGTTTTATGTTATACGTATCAACGTAATTTTGCTTATTTCATCGACAATTCTTTATATAATATATCAGACAATTAATTTCATAACACATTTATTCGCCAATTTACGAATATGAAGCCAATATACTTATAACTTTGATATCAAGTCATTGTTAAATTAGGGAAAAAATCATTCATACGTTATATATGTGGGTTTTAATTTTATATTTCAAGGCTGTAAGAAGCATGTAATAAGTCGCGTTTTAGGGCAAACCGTAATTTTCTTTTGGAATCGACCCACGATATACCGAAACAATAAATGGACAGGGTATCCGACCCCACTTGTTAACGGACTGTAGACATTTTTGTGTGTTTTCGAACATGTTTTGTTACGAATAATGAATATACAGGTTTTACGTCTATTCCTTTCTGGTCTATTTTCATTTCGCTGGAATGAATATAGTTTATACTGTTGTCTCTGACTGTATGTTGGTCATAGACTCTGGGTCCACATATGAACGGCTCTCTGAGACCTCTGACTGTATATCCTCTATTGCATTATACACGCTTTCGTCCTGTGTATTGAAATTACAATGGGCATGGTGCAGAACTTTTCTCTGTGTTCTTCTTCTCGTACTTTGTCAATGAAATAAATAAACGAGTTTTTTATCTTTTTTTTAACAAAAAGATCAACATTAATAATTATAATAATTTAATTGAGATGGGCTGATCCAGTGCTCCAATAAGACACTTTGCATAGTCTCTCGACGTTCATCTTTTTTTTTTATTCTAGCTTTTACATATAAACGAATGGAATTGATCTAGAAAAAATTCAGAGAAACAAATTTCTTTTGTGTACGTGCGTTTGCATGTGGCCATTTTCTGAAAATTACCAGATACCAAACAAACAAATAAGAAACTTGGTATTGTGAAAGCAATTTAAGTAATATAGAAATATTCTTAAAATGTAAATAACAATAAATCCAGCGACGGTTTTGATTATGGGGAATCACAAGATCCGTAGTGAAATATTTAGGGCTTAGAAAAATGTAACAGTTAAGTGAGAGGCAAAAATTTTATGTGGAAAAATATCCGCAAATTGCACCTCCAAAATATTTCATAAATCGATAAATATCGCCCCCCCCCCCACCCACCCAGCAGCACCAAGTGAAAAGACTCAGGACGAAGCATATGTGTTATGAACACATATATAACATTATCTTTACAATCTACAGTTTTCAATATCAATAAAAAAATCCCAACATTCAATCTGTCCTAAATCTATTTCGATTTTATTCATATTTGATTATAATATCTAGTTTTTGACACAAATAACTTTAATGAAATAAGCTTACCAGTTTTAAATGATGAACATGTTTTAACATTATTGAAAATGACATTGATATTATTCCTTGGTTTTAAGTGATGGCAGATTCTGAATACTATTGATTATATAGCCTATATTTCTTATCGACATTTCAATTAATATTTTCCCGATATACATAATCTGTATTGTTTCCTTTTCTGGGATTATTTTAATAGAATTCATAAAAAACGCGTACATTTCTTCCTTATTTGAAATATATTAAACAGATTTTAACGAAAAAGAATATTCAACACTTTATAAGTACTGAACGTAGGTGTCTTATGAATGAAATTTTATATATTACCGATACAGATATGCATTTGATACAGCAATTCACAAATAATGAAGAGTAAAATAATTTAATACTTGCTTTAAGACATAACACAGCAATGCTGTCATCAAGCCCAACATCATCATTGTTATACCAGCTGTTGTTACTAAAAATGCTCTCGAGTCAATGCCGGCTGTAGCTAAATGCATAGATTTGTATAATTAATGTCAGGAAAAACATGACAATTCTTGTATAACATGACATGGTTTATAAACTAAAACACCAAACACTAAAGACCCAAAGGTGGAATAAGGTGCAACAATAAGCTGTCATTAAAGGAGCATAGCTATAAAGATGGCGTCTAAATATGAAATCAAAACAAAATCAAACGAAAGTATTAATACATCGCTATTAACTATGTAGTTCTAGAATAAATAAATTGTGATTATGAAATTGCAATATACTATAGTAATCATGAGTTGTTGAGGAGTCGAATTGGCCTAGATGATGAGGTGTTCGTCTCGTGAAAGAGGTCCCGTATTCGATTTTCACGTTGACACACCGGTGTTCTGTCTTTCGGATGTAAAAACCGAGGTCCCGTGTCACGGTAGGCCTAGTACGTAAAAGATCCCTCTCTGCCTTGGGTGGGTCCGTTGCAAAGGTAAAAAATTATATGCTTTGCATCAGGCAGATGCCGTCACCATATTCGTGAGATAACCATAGGGTGTCGTTAAACAATAATCGATTAACCAATCAGATTTTGAGTTGTCAGGGCTGGAACTTCTACGGTCATTTCAAAGTGAATTGAGTGATTTCCATATTCTGATTGTCATTTCTTTGAAATTATATGACTTCGTACGTTGTGTGTGTACATTTTCTCAACATATCTAAATTTCTGCTCTGGTGGTGCGAATACTGACTTCAGTTACGATAACACGAGAGAAATTACGTCGTCGGAGAAAAATCTCAGAGGAGATATACCAGTAATCGGTAAACCAATCTAGATGTGCGTTATGTATAAAATGAAAGGATATCAACATGAAAGTTTTAGTTCCTCATTGCCCTGTAGGAATTTCGACTAACAACAGGCAGAAAAATAGATATATCATTTTCCCTATTGTCTTGGCGATGATTCAGTCAAGGCCCATACATGAAAATATACATGAGATTTATATTACCGTCAGCTTCCGTTGCTCTTTTACCATGACTTGTATAATCAGCGGTGGTATCTGGCTTTATGGTCGATGAATATTTCGAAATGTATTTCATAGTAGAAGATCTGAAAATTTTCATAAAGGGTATCTATACAGAAAATAATTGGTTTACGTATTGTATCAAGTCTTGTCCTCCTAGTTAATTGCATGAAATGTATTGTATATATGCTGTAAAATTGTGTCTCTTCAATACACATGTTGTATTTATGAGAATAAATCATTTTGTTGTTGTTGTGGTTGTGTTAATTTTCAAAGTTATAATTCAGTTTTTAAACATGAATTATCTGCATAAATTCCACCATAGCAACAAAACAAGTTTAGCCAGATAGCTTAAATTGGGGCTTGTATATGAAATGTATATTAATTGCTGAACTTTCTCATTTCATTGATTTTCTATAACATACTGTCTTTACTGTTTTTGATTTCGTTCACAAAGACATCCATGGTTTAACTTCCATGTATAAGAAAAATAAAACCACTTGTGTGTATAGTATGTATGTGTTTATTTTATTATTTTCATAGATTTGGCCGTCTTTATTTTATTATTATACCCATTCCTTACTTTTCTTTTGCTGTTCGGGTTAGATCGGTTTCTTCTTGTTTACACACATTATCTATAAATTCAGGAAAAAAAATTGATAACCTAGTTGACACCACGTCATGAAATATTTGAGTATATTATAACGATTACCTTAAAGATACAAAATAAGATAGAATAAATCATTTTATAACACAATGCATACATAGAATTAAAACTTACATTTGTAAATGTCATAAGAGAAGTAATTTTCATTAATCTTATGTTGAAACTTTCTGCTCGTTGACCACTTGACATACCGGATATATAAATTGTCCGTTCTGTGCACTTGTGGACATCCATCTAAATTGCCAAAATATCGTAAATTACGTCATTGATCTATACACTCTCTTTCTGATTATTGACATTTGAATTTTATATATGGCATCCGTTCTTCTAACAAATTTGTTTCAATTACTGAACAAATAAACAGTCAAGATACCGTTTACCAAACAAATTATGTAAACGTCAGAATATTTATATCGGTGGGCTTATTTTATAAAATTGTCGTTTTAGAGATTAAATGTGTAATGATAAAGAACATTTGTTAATTACTAACAACATATGCAGTTAGGTTAAATAAAATTAGTCTCCAGCCAAAACACATTTCAACCCTATTAATTTTTAAATTTTTTGAAGAGAATGACTGACGATCATAGTTGGTTGTATATACGATAAACAAAAAGACTTGATTGCATAGATAATATTTGTAGAATTTATTGTCATACAAAAGAAATTTATTATCTAAATTATCTATAATTAACACAATTATACCATTAAATTTGATGGACACAGGCTCCATACAGAATTCAACAAAATTGTCCCATGATGACTTCATACAATGATATACGAACCCGTTGCTTACATCACACGCCTTTACTTTTTCTCTTTTAAGCCATATGCTTATCTCTACCGGACATGATGATACATTTGTCAAACCAATGATATTCTCGACACTTACATTTACAACACAGAATACCACAACTCCTTGTAAACATAAATGCATATTTTACATGTTAAAATTCCATTATCTTTATAATGTGTAGTAATGAAAGTCGAATATATTCATCCTCACTCTCACGGATCTTGTTTATAGTTTTCAATTCCAATATTAATTTATTAAAACATATTCTTGTTTTTATCACCATGGTCTCTTGTCACAATGCATCGTGTGATTGATTATGTTGACGGCACTGTGTACATCCTCGATATAAGGAAATGAATCCACATTTCCGTAGAAAACTATTTCTAAAGTATTTATGAGCCGATATGTGAAAAATGAAAAAGCTAAAAGTATAACATAAGGCATCGTCCCCTCTACTACACCAGGAATTTTTTGTTCAAGGCTTTGTGCTGTATGAATATAAGATTTTCTTTTACGGTTTTCAGGGATTTTTCTCACCGAAGTTTATGGTTCGAATCCTGGCCGGTATTTATACAGTCCTTCGCACGAGGCATTAAAATTAAAGTGTCCCATATCAGGGCCATGACACATAAAGATCCCTAATGTTTGGAGTGGGTCAATTACACATGTATAAGTCTCTGTATTTTGCATCAGGCAGATATAAAGAAAAAAAAAAAGGACAAAGACACCCCTAAAATCTAAGGGAACACCACGCTTGTGTGAGATTCATACCCAAAAGGGAAGTTAAGTTAAAGTTTAATACGAAAATCAATAATGAAAATTTTGTCTGTGCATATAATTGTTATAAACCAGTTCTATAATTCATACTGCCATAAAATGTTTAGTGGTTAAAATAAAATTGAGAAATAAATACGACAATCTAACATCAGAGGATGCAATTTCCCCACATGTTGAGCTTTAATATCCTCTAGGACATCCCTGCTTACATCACTAAAGAAAATGTAAGCAGGGATGTCCTAGAGGATATTAAAGCTCAATAAAGCTTAATACATGGTTATCTCATTTGAGAAGCTATATGACGAAATCAGTATAACGCAAACTGAGAATTTCTTACAACACACATGAAATATTGTCTGCAGAACATGAGCCACAACGTTGTCGAATAGACTAGTTAATCATCACTCCGCATAATTAAACTTCTCTAATGTAAGAAAGACAACTCTGACAATTGGTAATGCGTTGGTGTACGAAATATAGTATTATGCATACATTTTAGATTATATTTTTTCGTCTGAGTGGTTTTGGTTTTTCTTACTTATTCCTCCAACCTAGTATATTTTAACAAATATGTTAATTGTTTGAAAACTTATTTCTGTTTTCCAATTATGCAAAAGGCCTTGTCGAAATGTAGCTATGCTCCATACTGATCACTAATATTAATTTTCTTCAAGAGGAATTTAAAATTTTGAGGTATAAAAATATTTTCTCTAAAACAATATAAACTGGACATTTTAAACGACCATATAAAAGTAGGTGACCTTTAGTAGAGATGATCATTATGACGGAGAGTATTACAATTGTTATCTAATTCTTCATTTCCAGAACGTTATGAAGGTCTACATTTTAACAGTTATCTTCATAGTTTCGAGTCCTATATTTTCAATGAACCTTTACTCTTGCACAACTCTTACGACGGCATGTCCTCCTTTTGAATTGTGGTCAGATAGAGAAAAGTTATACAACTGTCCAGGGAAAACTATATACATGCCTGATGTCAACAAGAAATGAATTAAGAGAAGGCTACAGAAACAACATGACGATAATAGGTGGACAGAGTATGTTTCCTCAGTTGTATTCTTACCTTCCTTTTCTGCAGTCATATCTGTTTAATAGCAACACTTATCCCAGTGGTTCATATAATAAAAATCATTTGTAAGAAAAAGATAAAAAAAATTCATAGAAACGGTCTATAATTCATTATTACAGATTTTTTTTTTTCGGTTTTACAGGAGGATGTCCTGTCATTGATGTATGTGATCCGAAGACAGAACAGCCAATCTTTGTGGCTACACATAATTACCTCCCATGCCCTTCAGATACTACAGGAAACCATTCTGGATATTATATCCTAGATATTTTCAAATGTAAAAAATAAAATAGTTTGCTTATTGTATACATTTGATATTTTTCTATTCTAAACTTAACACTAGGAACATCATTATAATATAATTTGTAAATACTTTCTTGAAATAATAATAATTAAAAAAGAATAATAATAGAAAGAATAATTAAAAAAACTTAAATGTATGCCAAAATAAGACCATAGCATAGTAACTGCCAAAGCCTCATATTTCAACTTTTCAATAAATATTTTATGTAATTCGATCTAACTCCTTTGCAAAGATAAAAGTGTTTTGATTTCTTTTTTTCGCTGAGAAATTACACAAATACTAATTGATGTTTTGAAAAAGGACCTAGTCTGATTGAAGTCGAGAAAAGTATGAAAAAAATGTAAACAGATTTCTTGAACGGAAATCGATTGTTAGTTTATTATCTAAGATGTATAGAGTGTATCATTACTAAAGTCGATGTCGTTAATGAGATATGCCCGATTTAAATTAGCCACAGAACCACGCCAACTCCTTGAATACTGATCAAGACGGTCAGAGGAAATCACGTGAGAATATCCGATTCTAACATTTGTACTACTTTTTTTAGGCCTCTGAGTCTAAGTATGTTTTTTTTTCTACCGTATGTTTGCTTTTTCCCGTGCTCGCATTCCTACATGTTCACCATTGTTGTTGTTTTCTACAGTAAACAGGCGCGCACACGGATGATAATGGGCGGATCATCGCCTTATTTGGAGAATTGAAACCAAATGAGTTTAATTCGACTAAGTTACCTTTTATCTACGAAAACATTGAAGGATGTTAGTTTTAAATTTTCAATTAACATTTATTACATTTATAATTTATGAAATTAAGGAAAAATAAGATATTGTAGTAATTTTTCATTTTCATGCTATTATTTTCCAGTTCCGTACCAGGTTCCGTTAAAGTGTTTATGTAACATGTTTATATATTTCAGATCCGTTGTGACAGAGAAGACAAGGTGATACTACAAGGTGATAAAAATATCAAGTTTATTTATGGTGATGTAATATATAGGACAGGATATTCTACCATGTATTATACATTAGGCACAACATGACCTATATTTTCGGTTTAAATATCTGTGCACTGTGCAATTTCAGTCGCTATATAAACACAATGATTTCAGACGATCAAATAATCAAACGACTGATGACGGATATTTATTTATCTGGTGGTGTAAATTAAAAGCAATGCCCGTGTGAAGATAAAAATGACAAGTTTATGTCTCTCATCGTAGTCTATCATTAACTTCAGTGTAATTGTTTTAACTCTTCATAGAAAATTTAAGAATAATTGTAAAATTATGGAGGATATCCGCAAATAGTGGCCCTATATGAATGATAGGGCCACAACCCCCTACGTTGCGTAAACTTGCATTTTTGATAAACGGAATGGCCGGTACGATTCTACACATATTGGCATCAAATGGAGCAAATATATAACATATATATAGCTTTAACGCTAAAATATCATACTGGAAACTTCCATTTCCTATTTATAAACTGCATCATTAAATCATTCCGGAGGGAAGTTATAAATTGAAAGAAACAGCCGGTGTCCCATGACAACGTAACGTTTGTCCAGAATGACATACTTTCGTCGAATATCAAGCACTTTAGCGCAAAATACGACTTTAATGACGTCACGCAAGGTTGGAAATGTCAACATTTCAGTATGACGTCATTAGCATAACAATCAAAAGTCTGCCAAACATCGCTTTCTGTGTTGAAATGTGGGTCAGATATGGGGCGTTATGACGTTACCGATCAATGTACTTTATACAGAAATAAAATACATAGGTCTTGAAAGCTTTATCTCAGGCAATTACAGTGGTTGAGCATATATATAAACATAAATCAAACGATCGGCAATAAAATCTTACCCCCGATCTGTCGTCTGAAGGCTCTACACATATTCCCAACCTGTGTCAAATAATGAATATAATAAAAATAATGAAACATTCCATCGTAGCAAGTGGTAGACATGGAGATAAAATGAATCGTCGAAATTTCCTGTCAAATACGTACTACAGAAAGCAGTATTCCTATCAATCAGATTAAACATAACATGCAGTGGAAAAAAGGTACTGTTTCTTTCCATTTCTCAACATGCATCAACCTAACACCTTCACTTTCACAAAAGGCCCTAGTTAATATCCTTTTTTTTTCTTCTTAAGATTGATGAAATGAAGCATGATTGATTTGTCCTAAAAATTAATATTTAAATTGTCCATTTAATTTTTGATTTATATTACTACATCCGTAATGGTAGCTTTTAGAATACATTGATGTATACCCAAGATGTGAAGCATACATTTAAATCAGGAATTCTTGCGTGGGACAAAGGGGCAAAGGTTCATATTAACAAAGACACAAGTGTGCGTTTCACCATACTAGTGATCCAGTGTGTATTGCAGAATTTATTACTATTTTGGACCTATTGTAAAAATCGCTTTGTAGGTTATATTAGACAGATGTACGACTTTATCACTATGTGACTTTACCAATGTATTACGCCCTTCATAATTGACAAAAGTAATACAATAAACAATACTAAAATTCATATGACAATATTAATAGGTCTTAAATGTACCATTTTTTTTGGTCTCAGATTTAGTCATACAGAGAAGTTATACTTTCAAACTACAAATTCAACTGTAAACGCCACGCAGAAATCGAAAACCATCAATGATGATATTGTAAAAGTTATCCTTGTAGTAGTAACAGCAGTCACCATCCCAAGTTTTATATTTGGAACAGTGCTTCTACGGCAATTCATGAAAAAATGTATGATATTCCTTCACACGAAGGGGCAGGCGTGGTGTAGTGGTTGAGCGCTTGGCTTGCGGCCCCGACAATCCGGGTTCGATTCCCGGGTTGCGCCACTATGTTTAAGAGGTTGATATCCTCCTGCTTCCATGTCGCAATATAAATGAAATAATGTTGAAAGCGACGTAAAATACCCAAATCAACCAACCTTTACACGATATGTATACTCATTCAATTTAAAGTTCCTACACATTTCGCAGATTATATATCGGTATTTAGATAGAAGTACTCACTTTTTTTATTCTCAAAATATTCCGTCAGTTCAATTTCAAAAGAGGAGATGTCCAATTTCTTTGCAACTTACGTTGTAATGTCGAACTTATTCGACAATATTTTTCGGCGGATTGTTTGATGTAAGTGTTATTTTTGTTTACTTAAATAGTCTTCCATAGCCAGATAGGTTGGAAGGTGGGGTTTCATGTTTTCTGATTTTATCTGGAAAACACAATTCAGAATCATCTGTACCTAAATTGGGCCTTTAAAATGACTAAAAACTAAAAAAAAAATATTTAAAGTCTTATTGACTCCAGAAATAACCTTCCGGGGGTTCTCCTCAGATAAATCATGATGTTCGTCTCATATACCACCCTCTGGCGGCACTTGCTACATTAAGTTTTAGATAAATATCTGTTTTCTGCTGAGGGTGTTCTGTTCTTAACAAATGGTACATTAGATTCATTACTAACTCTTTGGCAGAAATTGTTTTAACTGCAGGTAAATTGTTATTTTCCTTATACAACAAAGTTACGTTGTGATTTGTACCTTCAGGTGAAGTAGCCGTATCAACAACATGGAATACATACGATACAAACTGGATAAAATTCGTCTGCATCACCAGACGCCATATTTCACATTATCTCACAAACCATGAGATCGATCACAATTTTGCCACCGGCTGACTTATTGCATTAGACAAGGAATGACTTGCTCAACAGCAGTTCAGTACGAAAATGTGGATCGAGATGGATCTTATTTAGCTGAACATCAACCACGCCTACATGTAGCTCCACTCTGTGATGAACAGACCTACGAATAGAAGTTTGTTAGGGCAATGACAAAATTCCTTCAATGAATAAATAAATAAACAACAAATTAAAAATCTAACATAAATGTTGCTTTTGGGTTATCATTTAAAAGAATTCTTTCATTTTGAGGTATTCATCTTCTTAATATATTAAACAACAATAATTGTCTTAAAGAATTGTAATTTATGATCAGATTTAATGGCGAAAAAAAAAACTTGTTTCATCTCCCAATTTTCAGAACTGTCGGCTATACTTTAATTAGCAGTAATTGTTTGAAACTAAAATATTAATTAACATATATTTATATATATAATATATATATAAGTATGGTAGTGTTTCTGCATCACTTTCTGACTTTGATCTGTGAGTCTTCTAATTTATATACTACCGTAAATGAATTTTATTTCTCATTCTAATTTAATTTCAAATTTTCTCCCTTGTTTTCTCTTCCTCTCTTCTCTTTCTTCAATTTCTCTTTTCTTATTCTCCGCCAGCAACAGCGGTGACAGCAGTACAAGTACCAGCAGTAGTAGTTGTAGGGGTAGTAGTAGTAATTGTAGAGGTAGTAGTTGTAGTTGTAGATGGAGTAGTAGTACTTGTAGAGTTTGTTGTAGTAGTTGTTGTAGATGTAGTAGTAGTTGTTGTAGAGGTAGTAGTAGTCGTTGTAGAGTTAGTAGTTGTAGTAGTTGTAAAGGTAGCAGTAGTTGTAGAGGTAGTAGTAGTAGTAGTTGTAGAGGTAGTAGTGGTAGTAGTTGTAGAGGTAGTAGTAGTAGTTGTAAAGGTAGCAGTAGTTGTAGAGGTAGTAGTAGTTGTTGTTGTAGAGGTAGTAGTAGTAGTTGTTGTAGAGTTAGTAGTAGTAGTTGTTGTAGAGGTAGTGGTAGTAGTAGTTGTAGAGGTAGTAGTAGTAGTAGTTGAAGAGGTAGTAGTAGTAGTTGTAGAGTTAGTAGTAATAGTAGTAGTTGTAAAGGTAGCAGTAGTTGTAGAGGTAGTAGTAGTAGTAGTTGTAGAGGTAGTAGTAGTAGTAGTTGTAGAGTTAGTAGTAGTAGTAGTTGTAGAGGTAGTAGTAGTAGTTGTAGAGGTAGTAGTAGAAGTTGTAGAGTTAGTAGTAGTAGTAGTTATAAAGGTAGCAATAGTTGTAGAGGTAGTAGTAGTAGTAGTTGTAGAGGTAGTAGTAGTAGTAGTTGTAGAGGTAGTAGTTGTTGTTGTAGAGGTAGTAGTAGTAGTTGAAGTTGAGTTGCAGTTGTTGTAGGAGAATAGGGTAGTAATAAGAGTTCTGGAAGCAGGAGTAGTAGTAGTAGTATTTAGAGAGTAATAAAGGTAGCAGTGAGAGTATTGGATTATTAGCAGTAGTAGTAGTAGTATCTGTAGTAGTAGAAGTAGTATTAATAGTTCTTTTTAGTAGTTTTATAATTGATTGATTTTTTTTTAACGTCACACCACGGATATTTCACGTATATGGTGACGGCATCTGCCTGATGCAGGGCATACAAATTTTGACCTTTGCAACGGATCCACCCGAAGCAATGAGGAATCTTTAACTTGCCATGCATACCTCGACACGGGGCCTCGGTTTTTACTGTCTTATCCGAAAGACAGGACACCGGCATGACCAGAGCGGGACTGGAACCCCGGCCTCTCGATCAGGAGTCCAGGGCGATACCACTAGGCCAGTTTTATGAGTAGTAGTATTATGAGGTAAATTAATTGTAGAAGTAACAGTAGGAGTAGCAGTAGTAGTAGCAGCAGGGGAAGTAGTACTAGAAGTAATAGTGGTCGTAGTAGTAGAAGTAAAAGTACTAGTAAGTATAGGATAAGTATATTGACGTTGCTGGAATCCTCCTGAGCTTTATATACCTCCTCTCCTCATTGCAGCTTTGTATTCTTGGGATCTCTTCATCTCCTTTGTTTACAGTATCACACCTCTATGCTTAATCTATAATCTCGGGTACAACTGACATCTCATTAAACATCTTAACTACCTTAATGTAAAAACTTATCAAAACCACACACAGAACTTCAACTGTTCCATTTATCTTGAAATTGCAGAATAATTCATAAATATTTATTAATAGCTTTACTACCTAATATAGGCAGTGGCCATGTGTAATATAGCTTAAATAAATATTGGAATGACATCATACAGCTTTATCAGATGTCTTCTGTTTTCTCTTAAACAAATGCTACACTTATGCCTTAAATTCCATTAACAAAGGCTGATATAATCTAAAAGCATGTCATTGCACAAACAGGAATACTTAGAACTCGATTTCATGATGCCAAATATCAAATATGCCTGGACAGATTTCAACATTTCAATAATATACTCACTCGAGAACTAGAAAAGAAAAGACCGTGATAACAGATCATATCATAATGATGTCCTCATCAAGTAGCTACTCCATCTTTGCAATCTAAAGCCAATGAAGCCCTCAATATCTATGATATTCACGTATAGATGTCGCCACTAGTATTTCTTTAAAGAGGTGGATTATTTTATAATGTAAAGCCACTATAGGTGTCGCCACTTGTAATATTCACTATTATACATCAATAGGCTTTAAATATTTCATATCAGTCATTTTCGTTAAACGGCTTAATTGGTAACACGCCTCATGTAGTCCTGATAAAAAAACAAATAGTTCCGAAATACAAATCTCTATTCATAACATTCTAAGATCATTACATTATCGTTAAAGTTATATTTTTACATAATGTGTCCTTTCGACATGTCCAATCCAACAATTTTGGTTGTGGATCATTGCTGCAGTCTTTTTTTCTTTTTGATAAACATCCATAAATACAAGGACTTCGCGAATTTAAGCACCCCCTCCCCTATAAAATTCAAATAGAATCTATTTATATGCATCACTGTATTGATCATAAAATTTCACCTTATAAACTTAACTTCAGGAAATAGATATCATCCACAAATGTGCGATCTGTTGACTACAGAAATAGAATAAGTATATAGAGAGGAAAATATATCTATATTAAAAATTGAAATTAGACACACTAGCAACGAAATGAATCTGTATGAAGTTTATCAGTTTTAGCAAGTAGATTTAATTAAAACATAAGTTACGAAAAATACATTCCATGTGAATGTTAACCGAGGAAGCTCTCTCACGTCGTCTATAAAATCCTTTAAGTTTAGCATTATTTGTCCAACATTATAAATGCTATTCGATATAGAGTTCATACCGAAATAACACATAAAGAGATAAGAAGTGAATGGAGGTGAATAGTAGTTGAAGTGAATAGAGGAAGTCAGTGTATTGACCCGGTCACTAAAACTGTTGGTATCAAATTACGCATGCTGCCGTACACAGCGCTCGCTGCTTGTTATATTGCTTTTTAATGCATGATTGTCTTATTTTTTGTGTGTTTTATAGATTGCTACTTAAGTACACCTTTACATGATACCTAATTAATGTTATCTTTTTAGCACAATCTGTTTCAAAGTTTGAGTCCATCGTTTTGGGATGTATTGTGAAACAAATCCTTTATTGATATGTCTACTAACGTTCAGTACAAATCACAAAAAAAAAAATAAATAAATAAAGAAAGAAAGAAAGAAAGAAATAAAACGCCACGATGTCAGGACACAGTTACGGAATTTTTCGGAGGTGAAAGAATGGGATTCATCTTTTTGTTGTAAATTTTTGATAGAAGGATAGGAGGTGTCAGACCTTAAAAAGTTGAAAATACATAGTAACGTTAAAAATATTAAATAAACAAATAAATAACACCCCCCCAAAAAAGGGGGAAAACAACTATCCTCCCCCGCCTTCCTTCTTCCCCTGGATTTGGTATCAGTATAATTATATAATTACGTGTATTAAGAGGTAGTACAGGGGTGCACAGTTGGGGTGTCTATTTTAAAC
This sequence comes from Pteria penguin, assembly GCA_035048485.1. Classification (NCBI taxonomy): domain Eukaryota; kingdom Metazoa; phylum Mollusca; class Bivalvia; order Pterioida; family Pteriidae; genus Pteria; species Pteria penguin. Next base: position 64,388,197 of record CM068584.1, read on the forward strand.
GTGTATTAACGAATGAGGTCTTCCTTTCTTTTAAGTAATAATTCCATCCACTCAATTATAAAAATATAAATATATGCATGACAACACGTTTTGTGTAGCTCAGTCGGTTAGACGGTCGGATGCATGACAGCTAGGTGATATCATAGGTCGTAGGTTCGAGTCCCTGTCGGGGGAAAGAAGTATAAGTGAAATATAGGGTGCCTTGTTAGTTGTAGTGTCTAAGTGCTTTATATATATATAAATATATGTAAATTGAAAATATACAGTAACGTTAAAAATGATAAATAAACAAACAAATAACACCATATATATCGTATGCATGACAACATGCTTATTTCCATTCCAGTGATTGTATTCTTTCAAAGGATTCGCCTACGTTTACGTCGGGTAAATCCCTTCACTTTCCGCAGCCGTGTTGTCATGCATACGGATACGATTAGCTAATGATTGGATATTAAAATTTTATTTTGTGGAACTCTGGTAGCTCAGTCGGTTATATATATATATATATATATATATATATATATATATATATATATATATGTATATATATATATAAAGCACAAATAGAATCATTGAAACACCTGGGAGTACTATGGACCTTGGATCTCCGAAGAAATACGTGTAGAAAATAAAGACAAATTAGACAAACATATAAAGCACAAAGACACTACAGTTAACAAGGCACCCTATATTTCACTTATATTCGTTCCCCGTCTGGGACTCGAACCCACGACCTATGGTACCGAATCACCTAGCTGTCATGCATCCGACCCTCTAACCGACTGAGCTACCCGATTATATATATATAATCTCATTAATTGAAAACTGATCTTAGCTTACCCATATTATAATAACATATCTTATTATATTACATAGAAAAAGGTAACTAGGTTGAAGTTGCTTTATGCAACATACAATGAGGTTGTTAAAAACACAAACGTGGTGCTTGCATATGTTTATATCGAAGAGAATACGTGTATCGCTGTGAGTTGTGTGCTGAAAAGTTATATCTTCGTTAAACTTGGAAATTATGGGAGATGATATATACAATTGTATATATATATATATATACAATTTTCTTTTCCAAAAAATAAATAAATAAATAAAAATGTAAATCTAAATTTCGATGCATGATAAAACTTTACTACCAAAGAATTAATAGTGTACGAAGAAGTAGGTGAGAGTTATCTTGCTTTCTCTTGAAAAGGTCACAAACAAAGTGGAATTCAAATTGTAAGCTTCGTCTATAAAGCCCCCCCCCCCCCCACCCCCAATAAAAAAAAAACAAAGAGAACAAATAAGAAAACCTACTGGCTTTATTTGCAAGACAAAGGGTCAAATTGACTGTGGGCCGAACTAGTTAATAAATGTTCTTTTTTTCCCTTAATTATATTAAGACCACTAATAAGATATACTAAGAAAAACGCGAAAATGAATGTGTTTATTTACTAATGTATAATACGAAAGTAACTAAGAAACTGAAAACTAAATTTTTAAAAATTCTTATATATCAGTCTTTAATTACCGTTATGAATGGGTTTTCAGCTCCCTCAAGGACAGAGCGGGCTAGGGGCATTTATTTTGTCGGTCATGGGCAGAGTTTTGCCATGTAACAAATGCAACAAAAATCACATCTCCACATTCCCTCCCCCTCCTTTGTAGATATGATTCCAGGAAAGAAATTATTGTGGGAGTTCATTAAAGAACTATTCGTCTGATCATATCAACACCACTTAGATGAAACTTTTTTCTTTACCAAAATTGAAGATATTACTAATTATACAGGAATCCTGCACAGATGATAAATGATAATTATAGAGGTTCATATAGATGTTGGTTGATTGGTGTTTACGTCGCTTTCAACAATATTTCAGTTATATCGCGACATGGAAGCAGGAGGTTACCAACCTCTTAAAGATAGTGGCGCAACCCGGGAATCGAACCCGGATCGTCGGAGCCACAAGCCAAGTGCTTAACCACTACACCAAGCCTGCCCCGGTTCATATAGAAGAATAATGATAAAAAGGGAAGCAGGCCGTTGTGATAGCTGGACCAATTTCATTGTTGCCAGTGTCTATTATCAAGCTTTTTTACCCAAATTAATACCTTATCGACTGACTTAATCTGTTTAATGTCAAGGTTAGGGCATATAAGTGGCGGGTAAGAGGAAAGGATGGGCCTCTCTCGCTACAAATACATGTATACACGGCATATATAGATAAGGTTGAAAACATACAAATAATTTGAGTAACATCAAGGATTGTGCTTACAAATTTGTGAGAGTATTTTCGCTAATAATTGACTGCCTGATGTGTCCCACCCCCTTTGTTTTACCTTTTTGGAAATCCTGGATCCGCCACTGGATACGAGAATTATTAATGCGATGTTAGTTATCGATCCAGTCACAAAAGGAAGTATTTATTTAACGCTTATTCAAGGAAGACATGCATACCAAATACGACTAAAAAGGAAAGTCCCGGATTTTTGGTAAATCATATTCTTGATATTAAATTTACATCGGTATACATACATGCTACTTAGTGTAAGGAGTATACAAAACTAACGGTTATTGATAAGATGATAATGAATTTAAAATGGTAGGAAAACTCTGAAAAGGTGTTGACATTGTATTACTGTTAATTGTAATTCCACTTTTTTTCTTTTTCATTTGCCCCAGTAACTTTCCATTCTCTCTGATGGTTTTAAACATAATATGAAATAACCCAGCAGCTTTGTAATGACGGTCAATGTTTTGTATTTGAGGGCCCTTTCATTATGGATCTTTTCGGATCACCACATCCGTTTCATTAATTCTTATTGTGCGTGAAAATGGTGAAATAATGGAGTTTCTCTCTACTATTTTTGTCTGCCTGGTCTCTTTATCATTTAACATACAGTTCCAAGCAGAGTAATTCAGATCTATATTCTGATACATGAAATTTTCTTTCACGATGAATTAAATGATAGTTATTTTTCTTTGACCAAAGGCTGAGTATCATATAGTACTTGTTGATTGAGGTCAGTGATATGCACTTACCAGTCACTTTTGATGAACCGATGAAGTGTGTTTTAGGATCTGAGGAAAATAAATATTAGGTGTGTCCATCACAAAATTCTGTCAGATCATGTAAATTCTAATTCTGTATATTTGAATTGTATTTCTCTTTTTTGTTTGTATGTCAGTATTTTTGTTTTTGTTTTTTGTTTTGTTTTCTTCTTTTTTTTTTTTTGAATGACATTTATTCTGTTATTATATATAGACGTCGATTACATGAGAATACCGGATAAAAAATAATTAAGCGGAGGCCAAGTGGAGGAAGGAATATTTTAAATAACACGACCACTGTGATGGTTCCCATGATATCTAGTGCCACATTTGTTTCTCCCTTTCTTTTGTTTCGTTATATATGTGTGCATTTAATGTTAAACATTGTTTCGTTGGGTAAAGTTAATGCCATAATAACTTGCATCATTTTCTCAGAAATAGGAGCCTGCTTCGAATCATCAGTCGTTTTGTATGTTTGTGCTTCTGTTGAGGTAGGTTGGTTTTACTGTTTACCTCAAGATTTTCAAGAAAATAGGGAAAGGTATCATTTTTCAATATATCAAAGAATGACAGAGCGCGAAGGAGAGAGAGAGAGCACTATTTTGAATGAATACTGTGTCCTTTTACCACTTATAAAATCAGAAATTGAATCAGCAATGTAACAAAAGGAAATGTCATTGTAGTTTCTCCAATATTGTATATTTATTTTATTTGTCTATGTAATACACCTACTCTACAGTGAAGCAGCGTGAAATAAAAACAGTGTTCTTATAATAGCTAACGTATATCATAAAGGAATTAGATGGGGGATTTGAATTTCCACCTAGGCAACTCAACGGAACACTGACGGATCTACACGTACTGCGTCTTACATGGCAAGGGCCCTCGACCTTTACTCTTCATCCCAAGGACTATATATCAATGGATCACTGACGAGACTCAAACCCGGGATCTGTTGGTCACATGACATTCCTAGTGATAGAGCAAAGCTGGATCGCAGTTAGAGAAGAAAACTGTGAAGAACGAGTAGGAAAATCAAAATAAATATATTTCTGCTTCACTATTCATCCTCAGCAGGTCTTGCCTAGTGGATGAGGTGCTAGGCTTGTTACCAAGAGGTCCCGGGTTCGACTCCTGTCTTGGGCGCAACGGTGTTCTGTCTTCAGACGAGAGAGTATAAAACCGAGGCAACGTGTCACGAAAAAGATCCATCGATGCTTCGTGTGGGTCCATTGCAAAGGTATAAATTCCAATGCAATGTATCAGGAGAATGTCACCATAAAATTATATGTGAAATAATCGTGGAGTGGCGGAAAACAGTAATCAATCAATAAATCACCGTTCTTGTAAAATATTTACAATTGGATTCTAAAATGTGTTTATCAATCATTTTTATATAGTTTTGGAATAATAAAATGGATATCAATTTCTTATGTTCAGTTTACGACAAATACTACGTTATGAATGGATTAAAACATACGTATTTACCTACATATGAAATATGCATTTAAAGACAGATATTACATGTATTTAGGAAATGCCAAAACATTTCTTTCTTTCATATTAATAAACCCTGCTATGAATCTAGATTCATCTTTGAACAACGTATTCATAAACGCATATCTTTTCATACTTAATTTTAAGGTTTGCATGTTACATTATGCAAGCACGGTTTGAGAAACTTTCCCTTTCTTTGCATTTTTATATAGGAATTTGAAAAGTACTTCATCTTCAATATAGCTAAAACCAATAGCTGTAGTAAAGGTTCGAATGTGATCTATGATTGATACCCATTTATCCCAATCAACTGCTCTGCATCAGCTTATAGCATTATATACGTCATAATTACTATGTTAAGAAATTTACAGTTGAGTGATGTTTACATGTATCGCTTTATCGAAGTATCGTAGTTACCATTTTCTGTTAAATATCAACAATTAAATATGGCAACACCCCTCCCCAAAACGCATTTCAGAAAAAAGGAGTTGTTAAAGGTATTCATCTCCCACCTTCTAACATCATTTGACCAATGTTAATGAAAGCTCTGAAAAATTAAGGCATATTGATGTCATTCTTATAACTATGATATATGACTATGATATTGTAAACATACCTTTGAGCTAAGTGTCATACGTAACATGTGACAGGTGTGTAAAACAATGCAATTAATACAAATATATATTTACCCCCCTTTGTAGAAAGAGTTATCTTTCCTATATATTTTATCTCGGGTATGTATTGAAAATTACCAGAATCTAAAAACAGAAATTGTTTGTAATGCAGGAAAGGAATGTGGAAGGTTGACAACTTTCTTTTTGTTACTTTTCTCGATGAATACCTTTTATTGTGGATGACAACATTCAATAAGATATCTAATTATGAGTACTGTTTGTTAGTTATTCATACCAAAATTACTTCCTTGGCAATGCCAATTCGTACTACCTTTACCGTCTTTGTTGTACTTTACTATTCAAGTATGCATTTAATGATGAACGTTATTCCGCTGAATAAGTAAATGAAACATTGGGGGAGGAAGAGATAGGGTTGACAAATGTCGGTTATTACTCGCTCTTCTTATTATAGGGAAATTGTGGGATCATTTATTATCAATTGAATAAGATACCGAATTCTGCGCACGAAAACGTTTTCTTATTGTTTTGGTAGGGTCTATCTTACTGTTTAGTTCTATTTCCCCTCCAAATATTGAAGAAAGACATTTTGGGGTTACATTGTTAATGAACAGTGCGTTTGAAATCAAACTACTCTACCTTATTCTTGAATGTGTATCATGAACGTCAGAGTTTACACTTAGTGTATTATAGCAATCATTTTTTATAGAAAAATACTATACCGTAACACGAAAATCTGGCTAGCCTTAGGATTATCGGTTTCATGTTCGGTGGAGACTTGTCATTCTCCTGCTATTGAAACAGCGAATGACCAATGTCCTGATTCAATAGTATGTTTTAAAAAATTGCCGTACTTGGGCAGCATTTTAAAGTGTGGGAGAGAGGAAAGTGTTATAATAATTTGGTCACTACCCCTACTGCACTTTCCTTGCAGTAAATTACCGAAAGAAATAAGTTCAATAATTATCAATTATAGGTCTGCTTCTGATTTAATTAATTCAAATACATCGAAAGAATTTAAAGTTTTTCTCACTTTTCCTAATAATTTGACACCCACGGGATGAAACAGGGACGTCTAAATATGATTCTAATTATCATATTGCACATTGTTGTAGCTACAGAAAATGACAATACAGAACTGAACTTGTGACCGCGGTGAAGTGTGTGTTAGTCACCTTCAAAGTACAAACGCAATACTGCAACACGTGCTCCTTTTACCTAGCCGATAAATATGATATATGTTATTTCGAATCTGCATGTATTTACCTATAGTGTTTACCTGACTATTTATAATGGACACTTTTAAGATATCGCTGGAAACTGATTATGCATACAAACAGATACAAATGAAATAGATGCGGACGACAGCAATGTAGGTGTTAAATTTGCCTCTATTTTAGATACTATAAAACTTGTGTAATTTCACTGTGGTAGTAACTGTTTCGAAATTAACTAATTTTTAAAAAGGTCTCTAAAGACATTTCTTATATGGTCAAGTACGTAGGGAGAAATTTTGAAATGAAAAATGTATAGATAGATAGTTCTTTACCAGCATTGTCCTGGTTATGTCTGCAACTTTGAAACATTCTTGCTTCCCGATTTTATGTTTAGGACTTAGGATCTCTTTGTCTGTCTGTCTCTATGTATGAATGTATGTATGTATGTGTATTTATTTATCTATATATGTCTACAATCGATTAATACTTCTTTAATTTCAACATTTATCAAGTACCTTTAAACCAGTATCTATTTACCACAGAAATTAAAACATAACATCTATCAGTCTACACTTAGTATTCATCTTACGTGTGAAGGAGATAAAAGTTCCTTGCTTTGGTGCACAAATCACCAAGGACCTGCACACAACTCCCCCGCATCCGCTTAAAGCATTATATACGTCATAAGTAAGTCAAGCCAATCTTTAAACGCAAAAAACCCCACTCTGGTCTTAGTTGAAACGATTACTTAAACACAGATAAAGTAGTATGTGTCCAGAGGAAGTTTTTTTTTTTACCTTCGTGCCACACATGTCATGTAATATATTAATATTATTTTACAGAACGTATGGCTCATCGAAAGGTATCTTGTAAAACTAAAGAGCAATACATAAAACATAATTCTAGGTAAGAAATAAATTTCTTTATGCAGTGGGAAATTTAGGAAATGTGAATTGTCTTTCTTTGACTTCTATTTCTGTAACATGTATGAGGAAAAGGTAAATAGTGTGAATTTTATCCAACACCTAAGACGGTTATCTCAAACGTAAATTTTAACAATAAACATGACTCGTGTATTTGTATTGCATAATATAGTGTCTGTGTACCGGGGGGTAATGAAAGAAAGTTAAAAATAAATCGGCAATGTATTTACCTTCCAAACTCTTTCAGCTAGTGCGAATTCACATTCAAAACAGCAAACTTTCAGACTGTTATTTAATGTAATTTTTGCTCTTAATTTGAGAATAAAGAATAAAAATAATTTAATGAACGTGAAGAATAGCTGAAGAGGATTGGGCAATTGATGTCTTCCATAGCAACGATATCTAATTTCCCATTTTGTCGTGCACACATTTACCTGTGTTTATACCTGGGCATACGTGCGATACGCAAATGCTCTATTATGTAAACAATACACAAGTCATTTTTTCATGTATTGGTTTGAACGAAGTAGCTAATTACCATTTTCTGTTAAATATTAACTAAATATGGCAACACCCTCCCTCAGCATTTCAGAAAAGTAATTGTTGAAGGTGATCACCGCTCCCCCACCCCCCTAGAACATTATGAAACCAATGTTAATGAAAACACTGAAAATATAAGGCATCTTTGTTGCATTGTTATTACATAATAATAACTAGATGTAGTTTTATTGTAAACATACACTTGTGCCAAGCGTCTTACTAAACATGCGACAGCTTTGAACTGTGTAAAACAATGCATAGTATAGTATGTATATACCCAATTTTTAACAAGAGTTATCTTTCTTATATATTTTATCTCGGGTAGGAATTGAAAATTACCAGAATCTAAAAATAGAAATTGTTAGAAAAGTCGGGTAAGAATGTCGACGGTTGACAATTTTCTTTTGATATGATGGAACCCTTATAGTGTGGCAGACAACATCGAACAGTAAGTTAGTTAATCATACCAACATTATTTGCTTGGCTGTGACATTTCCGACATTTTTTACCATCTTTTTATACTTTCCTATTCCAGAATGCATTGAATGATGAACGTTATTCCGCTTAAGAAAACAATGGATCCTTAAAATTCATCATTTTATCATATTCCATTTAAAACCGAGATTAATTTTTAACAGATCATTTATCTCTATGTGTCGTCATACTGGGAACAAACAAATGCACAGTTTCCTACCCAGGCCAAGATCCAACACAAAGTAGGGTATATTTTACTCTTCAGTTCTTTAGTTGTATTTCACCTTAAGAACAGTTTAATTCTCAATACAAACTGGATTTGAAATCAAACTATTCCACCTATTCCGAAATCTATGTCATGGACGTCATAGTTTACACTAAGTTTATTATAGTAAGCATTTCCTTTGAAGCAAGATAGTGAAAATTTACTCATATACGAATGTAATCAACCTTAGATGAATCTGTTCCCTAGCCGAGATCTTGGATTGCGGGTATGGCTGAGACTTGTCATTCTTATGCTATTTAAAGACTGAATATTTAATTCCTGTCTCAAAAGTATTCTTTAATCAGCCTGGCGAGTCACAAAATATGAGAGCATTTTGAAATGGGGGAGGGAGAGAAACTGTTGGCAGAAGTCGGTTATCAGTCTTAATCCCCTCTTCATTGCAGTACAATATGGAAAAATAGGCTTATTATTATCAATTGAATAAGATACTGAATTTTGCGTACGAAAAGTTTTGTTATAGTTTGCTATCTTACTATCGAACGATGAAAAAAGACATTTTGGAGTTAAATTGTAAATGAAAACTGCATTTGAAATAAAACTATTCCACCTTATTCCGAAATATGTATCATGATCTTTAAAGTTTACACGTAGTCTAATTTAGCATGCATTTACTGTAATCCAAGATACAGGAAGTACATTACACATGAGTCTGGCTAACCTTAAATTAATATTCGATTACGGGTTTCATGTTCGGCGGAGACTTGTCATTCTCCTGCTGTTTAATAAGTGAGTATTCAATGATCGGTTTCAATATTATGCTTAAAACATTGCCTAACTTGGGCAGCATTTTTATGGAGGAGGGAGAGAAGGGTTAGGGTAAGTTGGTTGGTATTCCTACTCCCCTTTTCTTTGCAGTAAATTATAGAAACAGATAGACTAAATTATTATCAAAATGGGTCCGTTTCTGATTCGATTAATAATTTGGCACGCACAGGATGAAACATTCACGTCTAAATATGAGTGTAACTTATCTTATTGCACATTGGAATAGCTACAGAAAATGACAATACAGAACTGAACTTGTGACCGCGGTGAAGTGTGTGTTAGTCAAGTTCGAAGTACGAACGCAATTCTGCGAACATTGCGACACGTACTCCTATTTCTAGCCGACAAATAAATATGAAATGTGTTATTTCGAATCTGCATGTATTTACCTATACTGTATACCTGACTATTGATAAAATACATTTTTAAGATATCACTGAAAACTGATTTTGCATACGTTAGGTAGGTAGGGACAACTTTAAAATGTATGGATAATGAGTTTGTATTTTGTTGAATACAAATACCCTTTTCCGATCAAAAGGATAGTTATATCTATTTTCACAATAATTGCTGAGCAGAAACGCCTGATATTTCACGGACAGTGTAATTTTTCCTTTAATATCCAAGGATTTTTTTACTTAACTACAACTTTAAAACACGCACATTATACGCAAATTATCATGCAAAATACAATGCACCTGTCCTGGAATAAATTTTCACTTTCAGATTTAAAAATCGTTCACATTCAGAATTCTTGCTTCCTCATTTTATGTTTAGGACTCGGCATCTGTATGTATGTATGTATGTATGTATGTATGTATGTGTCTGCGTGCGTGTGTGTATGTATGTATGTATGTATGTATGTATTCTTATATTCTTATTTTTTCATTTATGTCTAATATAGATTAATACTTGTTGAAAGTCAACATTTATCACGTAGCTGTGGACTAGTATCTATTTAGCACAGACATAAACATAAGACTCATCAGTCTACACCTAGTATTCACCTCAGTTGTTAAGGAAATAAAAGTTCCTTACTCTGGAGTCAAGTATCTTGAGTTATGAAACAATGAGAGATAAGTCAAAAGAAACTATCTTTGATACAATGCCGACCTTCCCCACTTTAATCGTTCTCATGACAGCAGGATTATACGGCAGCGACTCATTAGAGGTTATCTGATAAGATAAGTCTGCAAGACAACGTGGATAAAGCGTTTTGACGAAGGAGTCAAATATCATGTGACCGTTGTGAAGTTTGAATCGGTCATTACAAGGCAACAATGTAGTTGCTGAGACAGTAGCTCCAATTTACCACCGCAGTACGTGATAACCATTCTTTGGCGCAGGCACATTTTCACCTGTATCGTACATATACCGATCGTATTGTACCTGGCTATTGGTAAAGACTGCCATTTAACTATCACTGGAAACAAAGAAACACTAAGACATGCAGATTGGGTAAACGTTTAAATAACGGGCAGGGTACATTTTACTGTTTCTATAAGACTTAAATATCGGTGGCGCACAAGCCTTGCAGTCTCGAGTTATTTTAGAACGCGTTCTTTGTATAGATGAATATACCATCCACTGACACATGTCGAACTTTCCTACTTAAATTCTTATTGATTGATTATTGTTTTTGTGACGTATAGGGTAACGGCATCTACCTCATGCATTGCATAGACATTTAGACTAACAATGAGTATTATATTTAAGTATCCAGAGGTAATAATTGCCCCCGTTGTGCTGGTATCATCCACTGTCATATATCTACATTCCCTACTTAAATCCTTGTTGACTGATTATTGTTTTGTGTCACGTATATGGTGAAAGGCATCTGCCTCGTGCACTGCATACAAATTTAAATCTTCGCACCTGACGTATCTAAAGCTTGATAATCTACATTTTACGTTTTGAATACACCCAATGAAGTTGTATTTGGTATTACATATATATGAATCAATATACAATATACATCAATTTCATTAAAATATTCAAAATTCATAAAAATGGTGGGTGTTGATATTGACTTTGGAAAATGGGCCTCCGTAAACCAGTTCACAACACCCGTTGACTGTTTACTTTCATTGACCTTCCCTAGTAGGTGTGGTAACTGCAGTACAATCGAGCATTTTTAGTAATGTTTTCTATGTCCATTCGACTATCATCATGTTTTATGCTTATATCCTTGTTTGATTGCGTCATACCGCTTGGTCTGATGTTTTCAGTCTTCTTTTGTTATATGGCGCATTAGATGAAACCTATAGAATATTTCAGGTAAATGCGGCAAATGTATTTTCCTTTTGTAAATGGAACTTCAATCAAGATCACATACACGGTACTTGTATTTCAGGAACTGACATGAAACAGGTAAGGTGCATGACTCATGACATTAAAGTATCGACTACGAGCTCCATATTTTTTTAGTCAGTTTCTTTCGATTGAGACAATGAAACCCTTGACAGACAAGTTTCTGATGTCTTGATCATAAGAAGGGGTTGTAAAGATCGTTAGATGCTACGCTTGGTTTATTACAAAGGGGTCGCTGGTGATTCCGTATTCAAGACGTAGCTCGTAAAACATGCATAGCTCTGTCCTTAGATAGATTCTTTGGTTCACTTTTCGGTCATTTTGGCGTCAACACTGCTCTTCATATTTTTAAATATTTTGAGAATTCCAATTATTCGGCTACGAGCATCACTGAAGAGACATAATTTGTCGAAATGCGCATATGGTGCACAAAATTTAAAGGTATATATGTTGTTCAATATATATTATAACCACTAGGCCGGTGTCACTGCTGGTGGACTGATAGTTCCCGAGGGCATCATAGGTCTAGTTATCAGTGCTTTTGTACTGGCATTTAATATATATACGTCAAATTTTCAGTCATCAACTTAAGTAAATCACTCTAAAACTAAGGAGTATCTCCCTCATGCATAGCTCTGTCCTTAGATAGATTCTTTGGTTCACTTTTCGGTTATTTTGTCTTCAACACTGCTCTTCATATTTTTATATATTTTGAAAATTCCAATTATTCGGCCACGAGCATCACTGAAGAGAATAACTTGTCGAAATGCGCATAAGGTGCACAAAATTTAAAGGTATATATGTTCTACATTTATTATACCACTCTGCCTCTGTGCTTCCGTCAGATTCAATTCCCTAGTTAAGATTGAAAGCGTGATATATTTTATGATTTCAGTATGTTAATAAAAAGGTTAAATGTCTTACGAAATGGGCGTTGATGGAGTTAATGTTCGCATTCCTTTGTATCCGGGAATGGAATCTTTTAAGTAAATAGTGCATTTTTTTATCAGAAGAGAATCAGCTCAATTCAGAAACAGTACATTTTTGTCATCTTGTTCTCTGGTTACTCGACTATTGCATATAAAAATTAATGTATCTTTCATGAGGAATTAAACCAAAGTTACCTTTCTTTGGTTGTTGCAGGAATTTTACCACGGGTGTTGTATGCAACCAGAGGACGCTCACCCCTTCTGGGCACCTTGTCTCACCTCGATTTTATTGGGGTTCGCATTTGTCTGAATATGGCACTATTCACAATATTGTCATTTTATTCCATGGACTATTAGATATGGTTTACCCTTCGGTACTTCTTCGTTTTTTTACTTTTGACCAAGGGCCGAGTGTCACATAATATTTATTTATCGCAGACAGGTTTATGCATTTATCACCCTCTTTTGTTGAAGTGATGAAGCGTGTTGTAGGATGTATGGAAAATAAATATTAGGTATGTTAATCACCAAAACTCTGTCAGGTCATGTGAAATCATGTTCAGTATATTTAATTATGTTTCTCTCTCCTCCCCCCCCCTTTTTTTATTTAGTTAACGCTAAGATAACTTGCATCAGTTAATCAGAAACACGACTTTGTGTAGAATCATCAATCATGTGTGTGTGTGTGTGTGTGTGTGTGTGTGTGTGTGTGTGTGTGTGTGTGTGTGTATGTGTAAGCTTCTGACGAGATGGGTTGGTTCTACTATTTAACTAAACATTTTTAAGGAAATCGGGAATCATGTCATTTTGCAACATAAATTTGTGTTCCATCATTCATGTGCAGCCGATGTAGCCCAGAGGATGAGGTGCTGGGCTTGTGACCAAGTCCCCAGTTCGATTCCCGCCATGGGCACAACGATGCTCTGTCAGAAAGAGTAATAAACCAAGGCTCCGTGTCATGGTAAGGGGACGAAAAACATGTAGGTCCGTTGTAAATGTGTAATTCCAATGCAGTGTATCAGGAGGATAATAATTATAATTATATATTTATATCTTTTATTGTACAGCATAGTCCAGGGTCCAACGTCATAAAGAGAGAAAATACTTAAGTCATAATTTCAAATTCTTCTGTTCAGCAATGAACTGAAAACTGATCTTGATTTTATTGAGTTTTATTCAATCCATAAATAGAGTTAACCCCATTCTGTGCGACAATTTATTTGAATGTTTGATAATCAAAGACAAATTCTGATAATGGAATGAATTTTTCTCAGTTTATGGCGCCAGACTGAGGTGTTTTACTAAACATCAGAAAACACAATGATTTTATTTAAGTTGAGTTTGATAAAAAAAAAGAAAATAAAGAAAAAGAAATCACGACGATTTAAAATCATACTTGAAAGTATCCAAGGTTTTCACCTGTTGTGGAAAACGTCTAATCATTCAGGTGTGAACCAATTTTTTTAATTTGAGCTGCAGAGGTGTGAAAATCTCTAGTGTGAAGACTGTCATACATATACATACCAATACATATACATGTTATCGTTATATGAGGATATATGTAATACATGTTTTAATAAATTTTGTACTAGCATTACTATTTTATATTTGAAAATTAAGTATTATCAGATTTCTTGTGATTTATTACTCCCCCTCAACAGCAAAATCTATATGAACCATATCTCCAGCAAAGAGAGAAAAATTCAAAACTGAATTAACCCCCCTCTTTTCCTTTGTACTTGTTTAAAATGAAAGTCGTACTATGTTTCAGTCAGATATCTTATTCGCCAACACAATGAGACGATCGTATCCGATGAAATCAGATGATAAATACCAACCTATATCTGGCAGACGTATGTACGAAGATAAGAAAATGAAAGGGTGGGGTCTGAAAGATACTGTTCTTTAATGTATAGGTAAAACAAAGACCGTCAATCTAGTTTCCTTTGCGACTCCAGTGCGCATGTTTTTTTTTTTTGTTCTGAGATTATAAATATTTTTTCAAGTTTGTCTGTGCTCTAGCATGAATATGTACTTCACCAGGAAGAATAAAAAGAATACATAAAAAGAAACAACCCCCCCCCCCCCCTCAAATAATATTAATAAATAAGATAAAATAAATGTTCCTATGTACAAATATCTACAAATATACATCAATCGTGTATTTCATCGTAATCGCATGTAATATTTCAACATCTGAATATATTTATCACAGCAATCAATAATACGTATATGTAATATGAATTTATTTGATTTTAAAGTCGGCTTTACTGTACTGAACCTACACGTAGTAATTGTACACAATTCGTATCGTTACGTCCTTTAATTAAGAGTCAAAGTATTACAAAGAAATTCTGCACATATCCTACAATAACCTATCAGGTTTTTTTTTACCGATGTCTTTTTAAAACCATTGATGCATTTTTACGACAAGTAGACATACGGGTATATAGAACGTATTTAACGTAGTTATACGTCCAGACAGGTTTGTATACATCTAAAACATTATTTACGTCCCTGCTCACTATGAGGAGATTTAAAAAGATGTTAAATGATTATTAATTAATATATCTTTAAGTCTAATTTCGTTATTTTTAAAACTTCACTGAACAAACAAAATACGCACCATCATAAGACGGGCTAAAAAAGTTAAACAGATCGCTGCCTTTTAGCACGTTCGCACCTATTTACCGGTACATATTTGGTAGCCACGTTTGACCATCTGGATAAAGATAAATGACCACCTATATACGCGGCCAATATGGCCGATTTACAAGGACATGCCTTTATACGCCAAAATCCTATGTATGTGTGTGTGAGTGCATTTCATGATACTTTTCAAACAAAGTATTGTTTAGTGTGTATTTACCCACTTTGTATGAAGAGTTATCTTTCCTATATATTTTATCGGGTATGTATTGAAAATTACCAGAATCTAAAAATAGAAATTGTTTGTAATGTAGGAAAGGAATGTGGAAGGTTGACAACTTTCTTTTTGTTACTTCTTTTGATATCATGGATACCTTATAGTGTGAATGACAACACCGAATAAAATATTTAATGGTAAGTAAGAAAAATTCTGTTATACTGTTTGTTAGTAATTCATACCACAATTGCTTCCTTGGCAATGATTATTCGGACTATATTTACCGTCTGTTTTATACTTTACTATCCAAGTATGCATCCAAGGATGAACGTTATTCTGCTCAATAAATAAGTAAAATATTTGGGGAGGAAGAGAAAGGGTTAGCAAATGTCGGCTATTGCTCCCTTTTCTTTTCTTTGCAGTATACATGTGTATGTAAATTATAGGGGAAAAGTAGGCCCATTTATTCTTGTTTTGGTAAGGCCTATCTTACAGTTTAGTTCTATTTACCCTTCAAATAGTGAAGAAAGACATTTTGGGTTACATTTTTAACGAACAGTGCGTTTAAAATAAAACTATTCTACCTTAATCCGAAATCTGTATCATGAACGTCATAGTTTACACTTAGTGTATTATAGCAGGCATTTTTATAGAAATATTCTATACCGTAACACGTAAATCTGGCTAGCCTTAATTGAATCTAGGATTATGAGTTTCATGTTCGGCTGAGACTTGTCATTTTCCTGCTATTTAAAGAAAAAATAATCAATGTCCTAATTCAATAGAACGTTTAATATATTGGTGAACTTCGGCAACATTTTAAAGTGGGTTAGTGAGAGAAGGGGTTATCATAAGTTGGTCAGTACTGCTACTCCCCCTTCCACGCAGGAAATTACAGAAAGAGATAAGCGCAGTAATAATCAATTATTGGTCTGCTTTTGGTTTGATTAATTCAAATACATTGCAAGGATTAAAAATTTTTCTCACTTCTCTGAATAACTTGACAACGGCAGGATAAAACAGAGACGTCTAAATGTGACTGTAACTTTCCTAATTGCACATTGGTATAGCTACAGAAGATGACAATACAGAACTGAACTTATGACCGCGATGAAATTTGTATTAGTAACTTGAAAACACACGACACGTGCTCCTTCTTTATGTGATATTTGTTACTTCGAATCTGCTTGTATTTACCTGTAGTGTATGCCTGACTATTTATAAAGTTAACTTTTAAGCTGACTTTGCATACGAACTGATACAAACGAAATAAATGCAAACGACAGTGATTTCGACATTGTGTTAATTTTTCCTCTTTTTAAAATAATATAACACGTGTGTACGTTCACTGTGGTAGTAACTGTTTCCAAATAAACTAATTTTTAAACATGTCTCAAAAGAAATTTCAAATATCGTAAGGTAGGTAGGAAGAAACTTTGAAATGAAATGCATTGATAATGAGTTTGTATTCAATACAAATGAATATAAATACTTATTTCTATCAAAAGACGATTATATCTATTTTTACAATAATGGCTGAACAGAAACGCCAGATTTGTCACTGGCAGTGTCATTTGTCCTTTAATAATCAACGATCTTTACCAGCATTGCCCTGGATATATCTCTCAAAGACAACTTTGAAACATGCACATTATACCTAAAATATCATGCAAGATACAATTTACCTGTCGTGAAATTAATTTTCTCTTTAAGATTTAAAAATCGTTCACATTCAGAGATCTTGCTTCCGGATTTTATGGTTAGGACTCGGGATCTGTATGTATGTATGTATGTAAGTATGTATGTATGTATGTATAATTTATTTATGTATGTCTAATATCGATTAATTCTTATTGAAGTTCAACATTTATCAAGTAGCTGTAGACTAGTATCTATTTCGCACAGATATTAAAACATAAGACTCATAAGTGTACTCTTAGTATTCACCTTATGTGTTAAGGAGATAAATTATCTTAAATTATAAAACAATAAGAGATAAGTCAAAAGAAGAAACTATCGGTGATAAAATGCCGACCGTCACCGCTTCAGTCGTTCTAAACCAATGAAATGCTAATGTCATGAAATCAGGATTATAAGGTAGGGACTCATACGAGGTTATCTGGTAAGATAAGTCTGGAGGATACTGTGGATTAAGCGTTTTGACTACGGAACCAAATATCATGTGGCCATTGTGAAGTTTGAATAGGTCATTACAAAGGCAACAATGTAATCGCTGTGGCACTAGTCCAATTTACCACTGAATTATGTAATAATGTTTCTTTGGCGCTGACATTTTTTCACATGTATCGTACCGACACCGATCGTATGAAACATAATCCTTGTATGTGGCAGTGCAAACACTAAGGGTAAACTTTAAATAACAGGCTGCATACATAATAAGGTTTCTATAAGACTTAAATGTCGGTGGCGCCTTGCTGTAAATGTCGGTTGCGCCGGGCTGTTTGGACCTCTCTATGTCTGTTCTTGCTCGAGAGTTACGATAAAGGAATGTACCATCCACTGACTCGTGTCGAACTTTCACACTTAAATTCTTATTGATTGATTGTTGTTTTTGTCACGTATATGGTAACCGCATCTGCCTAATGTATTGCATAGACATTTATACCTACAATGAATATTATTTTAGGTATCCAGAGAAAATAATTGCATTTCCTCCGGTCTACGCCTCTGAAGACAAAATCTTTCCCCTTTTGAATACACGCAATAAAGTTCTGTAACGTATGATATACATCCACTACATTAAAATTTGAAAAATCTCTAGAAAATGATGGGTGTTGATATGGACTTTGGAAAATGGGCGCACGTAAACCAGATAACCACACCAGTTGGGTGTTACTTTAATTGACCTTCCCAAGCAGGTGTTGTAACTGGAGTACAATCGAGTATTTTCTGTAATGTTTTTTTTTATTTTTATTTGACTATTATCATGTTTTATGCGTATATCCTTGGTGGATTGCGTCATACTGCTTGGTCAAATGTTTTCGGTCTTCTCTTTCATATATGGCGTATTTGATTAAACCTATAGAATTTTTCAGGCAAGTCCGGCAAATGTATTTTCCTTTTATAAATGGAATTTAATTCATAATAACATTAACGGTACTCGTACCGTCAACATGTGTGAAAAATCGTAGAAGAGTGTTAAAAGTAAGCAATAAATCATATAATTGGACTTCATTATCCTTTTCAATATCTTCACTACCTCGGACCGAGTTCGCCCTGGTTGATCGAACTGACTGATCAGCAAGACACTAATCTATATGTGCAAAAAGGCAGATGTCATGTGTATGTGTACACCAGAACAATATAAAACCGCCAATAAGATAGTTTCCAAATAAAACTGCTTTAGAAATATTTGATAAGCGTTACCTTTAGAAATTCAAAATAGCACGACCTTTTAATTGAACCATTATATGACTACTATACAAATTAGATCAGCATAAAATTCTGATTAATTCAAGTCAATTATCTTTAAGAGAGCAATTCATACGCAAGTCTTGTTCTTTGTTCTCTCAAACTAACATCGTATTTGTCTTCATATTTTTCTATTTAAGAATATATTCAACTAAAAATATTACTTCCTTGGTTCAGGTCGATAGCGTTATAGATTTTATGGTCTCGGTGTTATTCATTCGAAAAGAAGTGTTTGTTTCTTTCATGAGACATCGTACCGTTTAACACACTTATCTTTATCCATGTACAGACATATTCCGACACAATATCTAGTAGAGAAAGTCCGGATCGGGTCGGCTGTTACTCACCAACGAAATATCCATAAAAAGTTTAAATTCATCACGGAAAGGGCGTTGATGGGGTTAAAGTCCGACATTCCTTTGCATCAGAGAATGGTATGTCCAACGTCATTATTTATAAAGAAATCAGCTCAATTTGGAAACAGTATATTTTTGTAATATTATTCTCTGTTTACAAGACAATTATCATTATAATGTGCATGTTCTTTGCGATTTTTGTCATACAGTTTTCTTTTGTCAATTGGTTGATTCGCCTGTTGTCAGTGGAGCACTTGACACATCTACGGTAGCCAAATTATAACTTTTTAACATCAAAACCAATGTTATAAGACCTCATGCACTGATCACTATAAAATACAAATGAATCTGGCATCAAGCTCAGTGTTATATCTTTTGGATCTACAAAGTGTGATCCAAAAGATTTTGGGGAGTTTCTACAATATAACTTAAAACGACATAGTAAAAAGAGGGAGGGTAATGTTTTCAACTATTTACAAAGTAATACGTTATCCAGGGGAGAAAGTTAAATTGGGGCAAAGAGGCTGGAGCAAATCTGCAATGCTTCCTCCAAAGTACAGTAAAACATAAGAAATTCCAATCAATTTCCATTTTGTCAGTGCTTTTCTTTAAAATTCAACATTAGGGGAGAGGAAATTGGGCATCAAAATGTGAATTTATACACAGGGCTTTCGGCTCGTCCCTCCTCAATAACACCAATATAATAAGAATAGTTATAACTTCCGATTTACCCAAAATACACCTCCTCCCGTCTGTGCCTTAGGACTTTTTATAATTCTTCACAATTCGTCTCAAACGTGGTATCAAATGAAAACAGACATATTTATTTACACATCCATATATAAAATGTCAATATCCATGTAAAACTAAAGGCGTGGTCAGCCAAGGAACTCTAAATTTTGCTCAGGAAAGTTTAGTCGGACACCGAGAAGTCAATAAGGTCAGACCCATTGCTACGGTGTAAAGCTCCACTCGACGCTTTCCCTTTTAAAACAGTCTTTGGGATATACAATAAACAAAAGTAAATAACTCACTACAGTCGACATGTAAAATTGGTCTTCCTATCGCCTCACTGTACCTTCGGTTGTTTTCCATCCTCCGTGACCCCAACGTAGGTGTCATAAAGAAAGAAAACAAAACTGAAAATGAATGTGTTTGTTCACTAAATGTTCAATCTGAACTACAGTTTAGTATGTCAGATTTTAATATCCAATTATTTATGGGTCTTTAGCTCCCTCAAAGACCGAGCGGGGATGGGGGTAATTTATTTTGCCGGTCATGAACCGAGCTTTACCCGATTCCATGGTAATTATTTGTATTCCACCATTCATGTGCAGCCGATGTAGTCACGTGGATTATTGTTCAGCTTGTGAACACGATGCTCTGAGCTTGACTAGTGCCATGGACACACCGGTGATCTATCCTTCTGACGAGAGAGTAACAACCGAGGACCCCATGCCATGGTAGGCATGGGAAAACATATCCCTCATTTCTTCGGGTGGGTCCGTTGCAATGCGTCAGGAATACGTCACCATATATGGGAAACGATAGGATGACATAAAACAATAATCAATAAGTAAACAATCATTCATGCGAAACTTTAACAATTGGATTTCAAAATGTGTTTATCGAGTCAGTTTTATATGCTTTTGGAATTAGAATACAAAATGTATATATATTTATAATATTCAGTTTTGTATTGGAACTAAGTAATGTATAGATGAAAACCTTAACTTTCTATTTTCCTCTACGTGTAGAAAAGAGTAAAATAATCAAAGTTCATAACCCTCTGTCACATACTAAAACTTCAAATAAAAAATATCAGACCAAATGGGAACTCTGTGTTGACCAACATTTATTGTGCTTTTTGGTGTGACGTTATGTTGTTCATATGAAAATAAAAGATACACCAATATTTAATGACATGACAAATGGCTGAAGGCATAAGAAAACATTTGAAAAATACCGTCTTCATACATAACATAACATAATTTTATAATGTTCCACGTTTTGCGTTAAACCTATTTACCTATATACCAAGTATGCATTTATAGGCAGACATTACATATTCTTAGATAATGGCAAACCCTTTGTACCTTTCATTTTCATTAACCCTGCTATGAATCTAGATTTATATTTGAATAGCGTATTTATTAAGGCATATCTCTTAATACTTAATACCAAAAATGTATGTTATGTTATGCAAGCAGGGTTTCAGAAACTGTCTCTTTGTATTTTTATTGAGAAATTGGGGAGGGATTTCATCTTCAATATAACCAAAATCAATTGCTGTAGTAAAGGTTACAATGTAAACTATGATTTAGTCCCAATTATCCCCATCATTTCCTTCCCATCCGCTTATAGCATAATACACGTCATAGTTACTATGTTATATAAGTAAAGTCAATCTTTAAACGCAAAAAACCTAGCTCAATTAGGACAAAGAACCGCAACATAACACAACACCCTCGTCTTAGTTGAAATGGTTTTTTAAACAAATATAAGATACTTTGTGTCCAGAGGAATTGTTTTTTACCTTCATGTTTTTACCTTCGTGCCACACAGTATATTAATATTAATATTAAAGTTAAACTAGACAGCAATACGTAAAACATAATTCTAGGCAAGAAAGAAATTTTCTTATGCAGTAAAAAAATTTAGGATATTTGAGTTGTCTCTTTTCCTTCTATTTCTGTAACATGTATGAGGAAAGGTAAATGGTTTGAATTTTATGCGACACTTGAGGTTATCTCAAACGTAAAATTAAACAATAAATATGACTCGTGTATTGGTATTGCATAATATAGTGTATGTATACCGGGTGGTTATGATAGAGAGTTAAATATAAATCTTCAATGTATTTACCTTCCAAACTCCTTCAGCTTGTGCGAACTCACATTTAAAACTGAGCAAGGTTTCAGATGGGTATTTAACGTAGTGTTTGCTGTTAATTTGAGAATAAAGAAGAAACAAATAACGCGATGAAAGTGACAGATAGCTGTAGAGGAGTGGGAAATTGATGGTTTCTCTTGGAACGATATCGTATTTCTCATTTGCCATGCACACACTTCCACGTGTTTATGCCATGGTATACGTGCGACACGCAAATCCTCTGTTGTATAAACAAGTCAAAATCTGGATTTGTACTTGTATATATGTGGCCAAAAAAAGGGGGGGGGGGAGAGACAATTAAAAAGTTTATTGCAAAATGCTTCGTAATGCACACTATATGCATAATGTGTATGAGTTCATCAGAGCAATCGGCTATTTACCAAGTATAAATGTAACCTCTGACTTGTGTTTGTCTTAATCATACATTTTTCCCAAATTATTGATTTGTCTGTTGTCAGTGGAGAACTTGACACATATACGGTAGCGAAATTATAAATATTAAACACTAAAACAGTGGATAAACGAATGTTATGTGCCTTCAAGCACTGACCACTATAAAATCCAAATTAATCCGGTATCAAACTCAGCATCATATATTAATATGTTCTACAAGATGTGGTACAAAAGATATTTGGGAGTTTCTACGAATTCTTGTTTGCACAATATAACTGAGAACAACCTAAATGTCAATAAAAGGAGGGAAGGGAATATTTTCAAAAATGTCCAAAGCCTTAGGTCATCCAGGGGAGAACAATTAAATTGGGCAAATAGGCCGGTGCAAATCTGTAATTCTTGCTGCCAAGTAGAGTAAAAGATAAGAATTTCCAATAAATTTCCATTTTTGCATTGCTTTTCTTTATAATTTAATAGTAGGGGAGACGAAATCGGGCTTCAAATTGTGAATTTATGTAATTATGATACAAATGAATATAGCTACATAAAATGGTCTTTTAAGACTTAATTAGCTAAACACAAATAGCTTATAAGAGAACGAAAACCAAACTAAACACTCTTTGCTACAATAACCTGTAGATTACAGATTTTCTGTATTAATGTTATACACTGAATATGTCACCTGTGGACTTTGTGCAAGGGTGAAAAAGAAAGGGGCGGGGTCCACTTAACATGTGGGCCAACCAATGGTTAATTCTTGTAGTCGTACATTTAAGAATGAATTCTATAAACACAATGGAAATTAATAGATATATATCTGTTACCTTTTCGGTTCATAACTGCTCTTTGCTTATCTATTATAAGTATGTATCGTTATGGAGTGAATAAGAGTTACCTTTCTTCGCATAGCCAAGGATAAAACTTAATGTGTGAATTATATTATATATAAAACCACTTCTCCCTCTACCCGTTCCCCTTGTGGTACGAAGAGGAATCTTCACTGTATTTTGCGAAATTTTCTTTAAACCTCCAATATAGAAGGTTGAACACCAGTTTAAAATAAGCTTGGTTTAGTGTGACTTAAATGTCAATAAAAATATTAATATGAGATCTTAAGATATTGGAAATAAATCAGACTGACGTTCATTGCAGGAAACTTATTAACAAAATAGAAGTGAATAACCCGATTAATTCACTCAAAACTCATCCCATCTCCCTCTACCTTTGTTTTCATTCAAACATTTTCCAACAGTTTAAATTCATTTTGATTCCACCTATTGAGGTCAGTTTTGTTAACTGTTACAATAAGGGAACATAAGGCATATGGGTGCTTATCTATTTCTTTTCTTTGCACTAAGGTTTATATTGATGAAACCATTTCATCATTCTACCAGTGCGTAAAAGAAAACAAAAAAGAGATAATCAAGGTAATTCAATGTTACTGTGACGTTGAACGAAGTCAATTTCAAAATAGGAAAACATTTCGATCAGCATTTTTGTACTATATAATATAGTGTTCATGTGAAAAGAAAGGTTAAACTAAAATATTAATCATTTAAATGGCTGAAAATATTGACCAAAAAATAATACCATCCCGATGGTGGTTCCGTCATAATGAAATTTGGCTTCATATTATGCGCTGAAACTTTCTCTCTCGTAATACTTCCCTATGTAGTTACAGACATTTCTCCTTCAGATGGTGTCACAACGATTATAACCTCCCCTTTTCAGCTCACTTCGTAACTAATTTAGGCGTCATCTCTCAATACTGGTCACTTAATAGTCGGAATTAAATTGTGCATGTAACAGTATTCAGACACAAACATGTAAGTTTTCTTAAATAAAAGAAAGACGATTTCGATCCTTGGATTGTAAATTTTAAAATAGGGAGAGGATTTACCTTCAAAATAGACAGAGTGACAGCCTTGGTAAATTTTCAATGTGAACTCTGGGGATTAAAGGCTCGCTAATAATATAATAAAAGTCATAGAAAAGTGAAATAAGCGTTTTCCTCATCGCAAGAAGCTAAGCTAAATTCAGACAAAATACCGTGACGCAACTTGCTATTTTCAGTTGAATTTGTTCATGCAGCATGTAAGGGGCATGGTACAAGCTTGGAAAGCCACTTTCAAAACAGTAGGATTACGAGTGGGTTAGTGTTTTCCCACATTTTTTACAAACGGGTAATTAGGTGAATACAAATCTTTTTAGTTTTAATTGAATCAAATCGAGAGGGAAGGTTATGGACCCAGTGTCAAGTGCGACTAGTCAATATCATGTCTATATTCGATGGAGGAAAAAGGGGAGGGAAGTAAACTCAAATTTAAACAAACACAAATGATCTTGACTTAAGCATCGGCTTGCGTGTATAGGTTTATTTTTATTAATTTTTTTCCCATTTTTTCTTTATTTTACCACAATATATTTTCCTAATTTTATGTCGTGATTCTATGTATCTATACACTTCTTGGCGTTACTATTTACGTGTTACATGACCTTGGACCTAGGGGACGAATGCCCGAATTGACATAATTCTGAAGTTGAATGAAAGTTAATAATTCTTGTCCACCAATGGTTTTATGAACATTATGGTTTATTTGCCCTGGAAAGTGCGATTTCAAATTTAATGTAGTACATACTTATATATTGTATCTAATATTTAATACGGTAGTTTGTTATACTCGGAAATGGAATTCTTGTGTATATAATGTCATAAGAAAAATGTTTGCCAGTAGCGTTTCGTTTTACAAACAATATTTTTACATGGAATTTACGGAAATATTTTGTGTTAAACAAAACAAAGAATGGAACAGTAAGTCAAAATCAGGGGGACGCCTATGGGACACCTGACCATAGAACACAATATTCATAATGTCAATCAAAATCCCAGTTGGTTCTACATTTCATACTCAGTATACTTAATTGGAATCATTGTCATTTTAGCAAAATATGTTTATATACCATAACATACAAACTGATTTCTCTATGTTGAATCAGCTCGTTAGCCTATATCGTGAGTAATGGACCAAAGTTCAACACAGACTAATTTTTGGCGATATATCAAATGCCATCATTTATCTACCTTTCTATTTACTAATTAATCTATTTTATTTTGTTCGCGAGCTTTCTGTAAACACTCTTCTAGATTATTTTACTGTGACTTTTCATTTGTCCAAATCCAAGCCCAAGTTGTTTCTTCACTTTATATTACCAGTGTCTCCCACTGACTTCACCAGCATGTAAAGACATTATATAATAGTGGATAAAATGATACTTGTGTACAGTGTACCATTAAAACAACAGAATGTTTTATACATCTCTTTCAGCAGTGACCCAAAAGATAAAATGACACAAAACCAAAATGATCATAGTTTCACATGATCGATTATGAAATGTCAAGGTGCTTTACAAGGAATAACAATCCAAAGGGATGTATATTTTTATTTGTAATATATTTGGTATATATGTATGATGTCGCAGACGGAAACAAAGTCATTTACTCCAATTAGAATTACATAAGAGCATTGACATGACAAGGAAACACATTATAAATGATGTTCCGATGTACATTTGTAAAAATATTTTTGCATTGTTTTTTTTTTTTTTTTTTTTGGGGGGGGGGGGGGGGTTAGTTGCTAGTTTCGCTGCATTACACCATCGGAATAATAAAGAGACAGACAAAAACAGGATTAAATATGAAATACTACTGATGTGAAAATTTAAAAATATAATGTTTCTATGATATCTACAATGTATTTCTGTTCATATTTGTAATAGTGTATGTGTGTGTGTAGGATGTATGCATAAAAATCCCTAAACTTAAAGGAATTCTCGGACAGGATAAACAGCAGGTTATATTTCTACTGATTCCGTGGTAGGAATTTACATATAAAACAATAAATCATCCATGATATTCGAAAAAGTTAATTGCATGTCATAATACAGATACAAGATTTATAATGCACAACCAATACAGTTTTCATTTAATTACGAAAAAATAAAACGTCGCAGTATTTGTCATTCATGATAAGAATCAATGAAAGTATGGAAAAACAACAAGAGTGTACAAAGCTTAACTTCAAGTAATAGTTTCGTTAATATTTGTATACCAATAAACTGATTACCCCTTCATGAACCAGAAAAGCTGCCCCAATGCGCTTACTATCACACCACGCTCTCAAATAAAAAGAATAAATGGTTTTACGTTACACATTCAGGAAAATAATTTCGCTCATATGATCGAAAATTGTTAATTTAATATATTAGAAAATGTACGTTTGATATCAACTGCATTCTAAAATTAGGAAATAACATTAACATGGTTTATATTTGGGCTTTAATTTTATAATTCAGGGCTTTATGAAGCATTTCAAAAGTGGTTTCTTTTCGCAACGAAGCCGACATGGCCTAGTGGTATCGCGCATGCCTGGTGATAGGTGATGTGTCCGGCTCTGGTCATGCCGGTGTCCTGTCTTTTGGATGAGACAGTAAAACCCGAGGCCCCGTGTCGTGGTATGATTGGCACGTTAAAGATCCCTCACTGCTTCGGGTGGGTCCATTGCAAAGGTCAAAATTTATATGCCCCGCACCAGGCAGATGCCGTCACCATATACGTGAAATATTCGTGTTGACACATGATAGACCAAAACAGTAATAGGACAGGGTCCTCGACCCATTTTAACTACGGATTGGGACATTATTTGTGTTATTTCGATTCATTTTGTGTTAAGACTAATGAATATACAGGATTTACGTTTATTCCTTTCTGGTCTGTTTTCATTTAGCTGGAATGAATGTAGTTTATACTGCTGTCTCTGACTGTATGTTGGTGACAGACTCTGGGTCCACATATGAACGGCTTTCTGAAACCTCTGACTGTATATCCTCTATTTCATTATACACGCTTTCGTCTTGTGTACTGAGATTACATTTTGCAAGGTGCAGATCTTTCTTGTGTGCTCTTCTCATACTGTTTTAATCGAATAAACAAACGCGTATTTTTTCAAAATGATAAAATAAATTTTAATAAAAGAATAAAAATAAAAATCAATGAGATTATAATGTTAGTAATAAAACTAACAACAGCAACGGCAACAACCTCAATAATTACAATAATAATAATAATATCTTTGTTATCCTGTGTGCATGCATTCTTACAAAAATATGAAACCCTTTGCAAATTTTGACGTACTGTGGAAGAAACAATAAATATATACGAAATGTTACTTACTTTTGCATGTAATGAATCGATGTTGTCAATGATCCACATAACAGCAACATGAATGTCCCGGCCATTATACCTATAACAGACACCTTTATCATTTTCCTGTCATTTTTATCAATGTGTAACAACGAAAACATTTTAAAATTAACTCAATACTAAAAACTCTATAGAGAGGCCGACGACGACATGAACTCTCCATAACTTGCGATTTTTAATTCTATGTTAAGTGAAATTCTATTACATAAGAAATTACCAAAGACAAGTTTATCATGGGATATTGTCGACGGTTTGGATATATTCCTCGAGCCAATGTCCTTTGTATCTAAATAATATATGTGTAGAATAAATGTCATGCAGAATATAACAGTTCATATTCGTTGATAGTGTTTTTAGAAGAAAAATAACTAATTTCCAAGTGGTAATCTCGATATTATATGAATATTAAACTATAAATATATAAAACAACATTTATGAGGTAAAGGCAATTGTTTTAATATCATTTATAGTATTTAAAAAATACCCTGTTTAATCACCGACGCCATAATGGCAGATATGTCGAATTGTTAACTCCTATAATTATTATAGTCATCGCAAATTATCTCTGATTCGTGCTTGCAGCACATAAGATGTTCTATTGCTTTTATTTTGAATCAAGACATCCACTTCGTTAAATGTTTATAGACGATAGATATTACCCCCTGCTTCCTCTGTCCTATATTGATTTGAAGTATAGTCAACCATTGTATACTTATCAGGGGTTGTTGAACTCTTGACAGAAGCTCTGAAATAGTTTGTTAAGGGTATTCATTTAGCAAAGAATCTTGAATCCCATACCAGACCATAATCTAATGTTTTTTTCGAGAATTCAACTGCGACCCGTCTCTCTTAAGACAGTGTAGCTTAACCGACATATTCCAGGTGTCACCTTTACATGATGAAACTGGAAAAACCTGTTCCTGTGTCTTGCAAAGTGGCCTGGCTTCAAAACTATCATTCGAAATGTACGGTGCAAATGTGTAAATTTCTATGACCATGTACATGAAACAATGCCCATGTGACGTAAAGACGAATTAAAAAAACATTAAATAAAAGCCAACGTAAAACAACACACAAACAACAAAACGCCAAAAACTATATACATTAATAGTTATACTAAATAAATAAATAAATAAATAAAAAGGGAAGGAAGGAAAATCAAACAAATAAACAAAAACAAAAAATAATGATAATAAGTTATACTCCGTATAGAAATGAATGAAAAGATGGGTTTTTTTGTGTGAAATCGCTAACATCATGTAAATACAATTCAATTTCTGTAGTGTAAACAAAAGTCATTTGTTAATTTAAATGCAAATGATAGACGTTGTTCAATATTAGTATTTTCAATCAATACGATAGGTAACGATTGACTTCCCTTTAATGGTTAATATCGACGTTCCATAGACATGGATGTTATTATCATTTTAATTTAATTTTGTATGTGTCATAGTTTCAAATTTACTTTTCTGATTAAACATGCATTACATATTTTTTTGATTTCTTGCCTTTCTTTAAATCTGCTAACATTGAGTTCTTCCTGGTAGCACCCATCGTCTACAAAGATAAGTGTATTGTTACAAGATACAGACCTGAAAATTTATCTGATTGTATGAAAAACAAATCTACATAGCAGAGTTTTAAATAAAGATTGTAATAAATACCACGGATTTCTGGATTGTATTACATAAAAGAGAGTTGCAACTTACATTCATACAGCTGATAAGACAGATATGTTTGGACTAATTTACTTGGACATTTCCATTTAATCGAGCAAGCGAAATACCGTA
The DNA here is from genome assembly GCA_035048485.1 of Pteria penguin. NCBI lineage: Eukaryota > Metazoa > Mollusca > Bivalvia > Pterioida > Pteriidae > Pteria > Pteria penguin. The sequence goes on from CM068584.1 coordinate 64,417,808, forward strand.
TTTGTAATTTGTCAGCTATATTCAATTCTGGACACCCATCTGAATAAATAAAATGAAATAAAGAAATAAATAAAACACCACTCACCTTTTTATATTTACTGGTTTTGGTAATCGTACGTCGCGTTTGAAAATAAAGGCATTGCGAACAGATAACTCTGATTTCACACGATTTCTCCCACGCCGAGGTCCTTAAAGCCCAGACGCATATCATACGTTTTTGATACCAACATTAGAATATTGATTTAAAATGGTAATGTACAAGAAATATGTATGTTTCTTGACTTTGTATTCTCATTAAATATATATTTGTATTTTGTGCTCTGAGATCGATAAAAAGGGGAAAAGAATACTCCATATCAAAAAATACCCCCGAGAAACAACTATGAAATAAAACGCTTGTGTATTTCAGCAATTTATACCCTGTAATTTCTCCATATAGCCATTTTGGCATTGTGACATGGTTAAATGTTTATGAGAAGCGCAGATAAGATTGACTCAAAACAAGTCGGTTATTTAGTGAACAGAGGTAAGCTGCCACTTTGGAGTTTATACATTGCTTTTAGCCATCAGATGACATATAAATCTACATAGAGGGATAGACATTTTTTTTTTAATCTTCAATTAACCCTCCCCAAGTTAACGTCTCTGAAGGAAACAAACCTTTTATTTATTTAGTTTTTGATACCGAGATACAGACATGATAATATGAACACATCTCTCGCCCCATGCATCTTTCATAAAAGCCAATCTGCGTGTTTCAATGAAACTGTCGATTATCTACGATCATTAGTACGATAAAAAAAATGAAAGATAAACCCTTCTCATTTCTCAAGTCTAGGATAATATTGCTACTGTTTAATCAATGTACAAATGATATCATTCTATATACAAAATTTTCACTTGTAGTGGTGTAATAAGAGAAACGAGTACAGACAGAGCCACTGATAAACAATCTGCAATTGACAATTTGTAATCTTATGACATTGCATTATATCCTTTTTATAGGTGGAAAAATTGAAAGTTCAAAATGAACAAATCATTTGTACAAAGGTGAAATACCGATTCCGTAAGAAAAAAATTAATTTGAGTATCATGATATGCAGGATTAGAGGTAATGATTTAAAATGAGTGCATAGTATTGATAGAGTGTGATATATTTGAGTTTATAAATCGATTATGTGAGTAATTTTAGGATCAAACTTATAATACATAATAATAATCTATATCTTGATGAGTTTTAAAAATTAAAATCTTACCATGAAAATCGATAGAAATAGGAACCATGCAGAATTCAACGAAAGTATCCCATGAAGATTTCATACAATGGTAGACCAAACCGCTGTCTACATCACACGACGTCAATGATACTCTTTCAAGCCATCGAACATCCACTACCGGACATGATGACACATTGGCCAGTCCAATGATGTTAACGGCGCCTACATGTACAGCATAAAAAAATACCAAAACACCATGAACATACACACACATATTTTACATATTACCAATCCTTTTCATTGTGATTTTGCTCTGAAAATGGCATGTGACGTTCCCCGTTTGCAGGAAAATACCTTATACGCAATTGTACTTGTTAATTTTCACATCCTTGTTAATAACACAACGATGAGAACACGATATTATCTTTTAAATTACATCAAATAGTGATTTCCTTTATTAACTAAACTGTTCCGTAATATTTTGTTTGAAATTGTTGGCAAGATTGTGAGCTACCTTGATGTGACAGAAGTAAATGGAGCTATACATACAGCTTTCATTTTTAAAGAAAAGTACATATACTATGTTTATGTCTGCACAAATATTTATGCGAAATGTGATTTTGATACGCACTCTAATCAACTTGTAGTTAAGCGTTCAGTTCCCAAACCATTACACATTTTACACAAAAATCAACATAAAAAATCTATTCTATTTTTCTAAAACAATATGATTTCATAACTGAGTCCTAAGTAGCAAATCGTAAGTAAGTAGCAATAATACGAATGGTGTTTTTAACGAATTAGTGTGACAGTGATTTTGTCGTAGTTTGTACTACGTGTTTGTACAATGTTACTTTAATAATTATTGCGTAAGAAATACAGTAATTATATTCTTGCATTTCCATAGTTATACTAATAATTTCTGCAAATAAGGCGCAACACACATATTCTTAGAATGGCACTAATTCAGCCATTGACTTTAAATTGAAGAGATTGTGTATCAATCTGAGGTAATGCATTTGTGTCCTTATGAAAATCTCTCATTTCTTTTCTACCGTTAGAAACTAAAACTAAATTACATATGCAGATTCCCAAATATTATACGAAAAAAATAATTGTGGGAAATTGGAGAGAAGTAGATGAGGTGGATGAACAGGGGAACACCTAAAATTTAGTGAACGAGGCATCCCTCGAACAAGTGCTCTACCACTACAATTGAACTTCTTTAACCTCAAGGAGCTCTAATTTCATACTCGCTTTATATGAAATATATAATGTAACATATCTTGTGTCTGATATACTGGCATTTAAATGTAGTGTATACTTGAAATTTTCGAAGCGCATTTCTTGAATAGCCGGGTATTTAAAACCTGTATAAGAAATATATTAGTATATGTACAAGGTGAGGGTTTTTTTTGTTTTTTTTTTTGTCACTTTTATTTAGTATTTTATAGATTATAAGTATTTTGAATACGTAGAAAATTATGTGTAGATAAAAAATATGTAGAAGTCGATGTGAAAATATCAATGAACATAATAAATTTTGATACAGATAATTAGGGAAATTAATATATCTAATAGACCTTGGAATGAAATATTTCATTTTAGAATGAGTTTTAAAATATTTTCATTATAAACTGTAAACTCAGATCCCGTGGCGTAGTTTACTGCATTGGATAGGAAAAAAACAGTTGAAGCAAGGCTTTGGCAAGTGACGCTGTAATAAACGTCAGTAATCTTAAAATAGACATCTCTCTTTCTATCTCTCTCTTTTTTTGTGAAAAGCACTAACTTATACACTTATAGACACTATTCATCTCATAGCCACTATTACAATGATCACCCCTCTAATCACATGAAAAAGTCATTAATTGATGACTGTTTACAGCACTTTGACCCGAATAAATCTTTTTATCTTGACCATGTGGTTCAAAAACATAGAAGAGTTGTCTCTCTTGGTGAAATTTGATAACAACAAGTCACATGCGGACATTGCATTACTGCATGATGGTGCTTGTAGGCGTTTTGGGGGTTTATCTTCTTCATTTAGTAAACTATCAACATATTAAAGAATATAAATGAATTCAGTAGCATGATAGGATAATGAATGCACTAATGGCTTTAACTGTGTGTTAGGCTTAAAACTTAGATTGATGTGTTATATATCGTTTACAACAATAATTTCCAAAACTGCGTCCAGCTCTTTTCAATGACTGAAGATTTAGAATATGTTTAAAATTTAAATTTCTATCAATGAATAAATTTTGTCCGTATCCCTCTACCGGTGGAGAGAATAAAAAAAATATAAGAAATTAGGGGAGAAAAAATGGCGTTTTGGCGTCTGCAGTCTTAAGAGTATGATTTCGAACCTAACATCGTTTACCTGAAAACTGCGTATGCCTGTTATTTTACCACATAATGGTTACGGGTATATCAACTACGGACAACCAGTACTTCAATGATCATTCAATTGGATTTAAAGAACAAATTTAATCAGGCGTGGCGTTTCGATTCCTATATGGGTATTAACTCATAAACATGTATATGCAGGGGACATCTTGGGAATTTTGGATTTTTCTTCTAGATGTCACTGTGTCACCTTATTCACGTATGCGTATATTATTTAAAGGTTTAAATGCCTTTTGACACATTGCGATTTCTTGATAATTACATAACCTCAAATTATTTCAATAATTATGTTTGTTGTATCGACAGTCGATACTTTCTTAGTATGTCTAAGAAAGCTTCGACTGTCCTAATCATTATCGGCTATAGATATCTGTATTAATTAGGTACACCGTATTTCGACAACCTATGTCTTGTGGATGATGCTCAATTGATTGATTATTATTTTACGTCATTCCACGATTATTTCACGTATATGGTGACGGCATCTGCCTGATGCATTGCATACAAATTTAGACCTTTGCAACAGACCCAACCAAAGCAGTGAGGGATCGTTTACTTGCCACGGGACCTCGGGTTTTACTGTCTTTTCCAAAAGACAGAACACCGGTGTGCCCAGGGCGGGAGTCGAACCCGGGAACCTCTCGATCACAAGCCGAGCAGCCTTATCCACTAGGCCACACCGGCTTAAATGATGCTCAAAGCCTAAATTATGTAAATAGAAAAACAAATAGATAAATGACTAGCAAAAAGCAATTCAAAGCTAGATACTGGGAGGGTGAAAGCTTTACAATATTGACCTTAAAGTAAAAGCCCCTCCCCCCCCCCCCCCGAAAAAAAACCCAAAACAAAACAAACAAAGAAAAACAAATATTCATCTAAAGAAACATCTATACATGAAATAGATATTCCTTATTTTTATAATAAGCTAAAAGCTTTGTTCACAGTAGATCTGAGGTGTATATTTATGGCCGCTTCAAGGGTATTGCATACTCGAATTAGGACACCAGCACCAGTATTGACGCAATAACAAATATCAGAACAACATCACCAAATAAATCGATAATTTCCAAACAACACATCTAGTGACAGAGCTTGGCATTTGGAAGATACTATTTATTTTACAATGATCTAAGAATCGCTTTTCACATGAATATGGAATATATTTTAAAAGGTAGTGGAAACTTGTGAAATAGTCAAATCTGATGGATTTGTAAAATATGCAATAAAGGTTGGTTTAATTTGTGTATTGTAAAGTATTTACAACAGTATAAGCAGAGCACATTAGAACACATTATCTTCGAGTCGGTATTTCTTACAATATACAAACGGAATGGAAATGTCTTCGATGTCTAGCATTGTATTCACAATAAGTTTTTATCTTTTATTTGACAAAAAGAAAAGGAAATCCATTCTAGCATCGAAGGTATATATAACGCAATAAGTCAGATTAACTTGGGAAATTTATCTCACACTTCGAAAAACATTGTCCTTTTCTTAAAACTTGGATATTTATGATATTTTTTTCTGTTCTGTATGATATCAAGATGCAAAATGTAGCATATTGGACTATAGTTTTACAGTCTGTGGTCATTATGTTATCCAATCAGCAATGCATAACCAAAACAAAAGAGTTTGCTTTACCTCTAGGAGGCCTGCCCTCATCAATGAAATTTTTAAAAACAATATCATAATATGTTTACACCAACCGTGCTTGAATTTATTTTTTTCAAATAGAAGAAATAAAATATAATGGGAAGGGGGGAGGGGGTTGTCCATATATGGAATATCAGAGAGATAAATAATCTTGAGCGTTGCAGATTTCTGCAAGTAAAGAACTTGATCTATGACTATTTGGTTACATTATTTGCAATATTCAAATAACTACATATACAGCATTTATAACACGTAAGTGCATATAATTGTCAGCGTCAATACGCTACAAATCAAAGAAGGCTCGAAATGTAAGAAAGGAAACTCTACTGAGTGTATTGTTAAATGGTTTTTTTTGGTAAATTAGAAATGTATTTATAGTCTATCGAATTCCAAGAGAGCATTAAACATCATTTACTAAAATATTATTTCTATTATTATCATCTATTATTAATTATTAAACCAAACATATAGCATTTTTCTGCACATACAGCAGCACAAATTGCAATTGCATCGTGGTAGCACATTCTTTTTAAGATAATAACTATCCAGACGATCGTTTTAAAATCACTTCAGTTGAAATCAAACAAGCCTTATACCAAACAATTAAAATTGCAGTACATATGCGTAGCTCAGGACATGAATACCTTTTGTGCATGATTGGCATACAATATTTTACAAAGAATGTAAATGTTTTAATGAAAAGAATAAACCGTAAAAATAATAACAATAAATAGATAAAGAAAATAAATTAATAAAAATGTGTCATTACATTCAATGATTCATTTTGTCGAAAACATGCAAATCCTTATTTCCATGGAAAACCATCAATTTACGCAGAAGAAGAATGTCATGTATGGTGTACATTATACGGCTTTGCATTGCATTATACTTCCAGATATAAAGCACAATAATAACGCACAAATAAAGTGCACACCTAATGATCATTGTAACTTGTCAAGTGAAATCAAGGAATGTTCACGTTTAAATATTACTATAAGACGTCTATTATATACATTACACACGCAGATGACGCTGTTGTGCTCTGATGATTTAGCAAGCATTTTGTTTACTTATTTTTCAGAACACTATGGTTGCTTACGTACACATTCTTTTCCGTATCGTTTGTATGATATGTTATGCAATTTCACCGAGTCTTGATGATTGTACGAATCTTACAACGATATGTCCTACATCTGCACGGTGGTTTGAGAGAGCCAAGTTCTTTATGTGTTCTGGTAAAAGGTCATACGTATGTTTGATGTCAGATAATAACTCGTTGAGGGAAGGATGTATATTCAACTCCACGATACCAGCTGGTACAAGTATGTTTAATTCCATTCACTCAATTATTATAAATGTCCAATAACAATAGATCAAAATCTTACATCATAAGTCTGTATTTCCATCCACAGTTTATAGTTATCATTTGAGATGTAAATCTCTTTTAGAACAATACTTTATAACTTTTACAACATTGTTATATTTGATTCTAGATCTGATCCAGATATTTTAAGATCAGCACCTGCTTTGGGTGTGGAAATATATATAAGTGTTTATATGTATATAACAAGTATTGTAAACTAACTCTACGCCCTTTGAAAGGTCTAACTTTTTATAAACCTTTGTATAAAAGCGTCCACAATTGATATGCATGCAATATATTTTGGAATGTTTAAATATAAGCATCATAATTATTAATGTATTCTGATATTGTAATCGTAATAAACGGTTTCATTATACACTGAATTAAAAAAATACTTCCCTTTATGTCTAATAAACATTTATGCTTTGTTTTGCCATATAAATATATCAACCTAGAATGCTTACTTTGTATTTGCAATCTGTTATTCTAGATCTGTACCTTTCCAGTGATCCCATATTAGTTTCTACACACCAAATATGTATTTCTGATTGTTATGATTACCTTATTACAGCTGGCTGTCCATACACCAAGAAATGTGACAATCTGACTAGACAGCCAGTATTAGTGGCCGAGCATCATTACCTTTCGTGTCCCCCGGACCATGATGGATGTCCTCCACGCAATCATCCTGGATACTCAATTCTAGACATTTACAAATGTGAGACCTTAAAGTTAAAAGTTAATTTGTATCTCAGGAAAAAAATCATGATCAGTTGGTATGTAACGACAGCGTTTTATCTTTAACATTAAAAACTGAATGACCGAGAAATCAATTTTGAAGTCAGTACCTTATCCTCATGAAAAACATTTTATAACAATATATTAGCGCAATCGATCACAAAGACACAAGTAATTATTGCCATTTGACCATTTAACAGAACTGAATATATACTTCTTCCATTTTAGATCCAATATGCCAAAGAAGAAATACTTATAACAAAAGGTATCTATGTCACATACACATTTTCACGTGTGAAGTGGATACGCTAAGTAAACCTCTCTCTCCCCTAGACTGAACGTATTCAAAGGTCGCGGGGTTTTTTTAGCACCTAGCGAAAAGTATTCAGCATACTATTAAGCAAAAATTGATCAATGAGATTAAGCCTGCCTAATAGAACTTGGTTACAACGAAAAACAAACAATTTCTGCTCTTTGAGGACGTAAAATTTGTGAAAAGTTTAAGAGAGCTTAAAAGATTTTCAATCGAAAGTCACAGAGGCTTTAATGAAAGTGAAAGACACTTTCATTCTGTCGATTCTATGTGCTAGATCTATTATTTTCTTTTTGTCACACGGTTTGCTTAAAGGTTTTTTTTATTCGTTCATGTACTGAGGAAGTGAACCAGACACGAACTAGCACAGGATCTTTGCATGCAATTGGTAAATGTGAGATAGAAGTTTGTATAACGCATCCCCTCGACTCGTGAACATGTACATACATGATGAAAACATCAATATGCTTAGAGATATTTCAGTTGGTTGTTTGGTTGGTTGATTGGTGTTTTACGCCGCTTTCAACAATATTTCAGTTATATCGCGACATGGAAGCAGGAGGTTACCAACCTCTTAAACATAGTGGCGCAACCCGGGAATCGAACCCGGATCGTCGGCGCCGCAAGCCAAGCGCTTTACCACTACACCACGCCTGCCCCTGAGATATTTCAGTTCAAGACACATCATAATATCAAACTGATATAATGGGTCCAACTTACATGGTGCCCTTCGATATTTTATACTATGCCAAGTGTTCTATTTTTATCCATTACGGCGGTAGTACTAGTAAACTGTGGCAATAACAAAAATGATTTCCTATAAACGTGGTTTAACTCTGCTTTTCAAATATTTATATCGTATTAGAATTTCAATTTTTCAGCCATGAGCATTAATGAAGTAAAAACAAAGACATCTGAATAAGCTATATGACGCAAATCTTCAAGGATACACACATAAAGCATGATAATATTAAAATAATTCAGATAACGACATTATAAAAATATTCGATTGTGCTGCAGTTACATTATCGACTTAGTGCCGTCAATTTAAGAAACAAACGTCACTCAGTTGGTGTGAAGAAACATAAGATGTCGATGTGAGCATCTGGTACACATAACTTCAACGTGTATATGTTCTCATATTATTTAAATGACTTGTCTTTACGATCAGTTGCAATGTTATTCGGGTGTAAAGCATCATGTCATATTTGACATAAATTTTTGTGCGTCTTGCATGTTTTTTTTTTTGTAATTGTTGCAACAACGCAACAACAACACCAATAAGAGAATTGTTGATAAACAATAATAATGGTTATAACTATTACAGAACTATGTCTCCAGACAAAATTATTGAAGTTCAAATAGCAATTCTGCCGAGGAATGAAAGCAATAGAACAAATATCATCTTTACAACTCCGCTGAACAGAAGTACTCGAGATGAAAGCAATGGAACAATTATCGTCTTTACAACTCCGCTGAACAGAAGTACTCGAGATGAAAGCAATGGAACAATTATCATCTCTACAATTCTAGTCATGTTCGTTTTTATCCCTTCATGTGTCTTAATCATTGTGATAAAGAAATTTCGAGGTTGGTATATTATTAAGACGTTATCGTTAATTTCTCTTACATAAACTTATGTTTGATATCTATCGAAATATGCAGGAAAATAAAGCAGTTACATTTTAATATATATTTCAATGAGATTTACTTCTATCTTCCTCATATATATCTTTCTTCTCTTTGACTTCCAATTTTGTACACAGGGTAATGGGTGGCAAATGACATTTTGAATCCAGAAAGTAGATATGTGTACAAATCAACATGGGAAACAAATATTATATGTGCATTTTCTTGAAAATGAAATATTGTATATGAAAGGCAAAAACGTGGATCGTTGAAAATAAAATAAATGACATGCAATTTTACAATTGACGATGATGTAGTAGCATTCATTATATCACAAACACGCTATTAAAACTCCACCGTTATGTATAATTGATCTCCGTAACTTTTGAAGAATTTACTTCTAAATATAATTGTCATTGTCTTGCAAACATAAAAAACTATGCATAGTGTCCATCTTTTCCCCTCAATTTTCAATGTCTTCCAAGGGGACAGTTGTTTTACGTCTTCAAGACGCGTCCACAAAATTTGAAAATAAACTAAATTTGAGAAAAATTTATTCCGTTGTCGCAGTTTTTGGAAAACCTCTGGATCGTATGAATTGCTGACGATTTCTGCGAAATTTCACATTGAAAGTTCAAACTTCCGAATCAAATACCAGCGGACATCTGCAGAAACTTTATTACTTTCAACAGTGATTTCAAACAGATATCCGCTGCTTAAGTCTGTGAAAACCAGGACACTCCCTCGCTGAATGTATGCAGACATTCGGACTTTACCCGTGAAGTAAAAATACATTATCATTTCAAAGTACAGTTCATGATTTTCCGTTTTAGTAAATATAGAAACAGTCAATGGATAGTTTGCGTAAAATGATCCAGAAATATATTACTATAATGGATGTTGAAAACTCGTTAACGAGACTCTCATTAGTTATCTATCCTTAGATTTACTTGTAAAATGACTGTCACAAATTCAAGTTTATATTTGTAAACCATTGTTAAACTTATCAAGTCAAGGAAACAATTGTTGGAGTTTCTGATAAAAAATATTTTGTTGTGACTAGATAATTGTTTTCAAACATTATATAGCCCCACTACACATATTCTATTTCTTTAGTCATGTAAAGTAGAATTCACCCATCCTTTGTTCTCTGAGAAGAAGGATGAGCCAGTTCTTTAACTTAAAAGACAGATCTTAAGATAACAATCTTTTAATTAATAATCCTGTATTTACGGGGTTTTTTAAGTGAACTTGAAGTTGATGAAACCACAAGGAACAAGAATTCTACTGCGAATGTAGATGCCATACCATAATTCAACTTTGTGGACCGCAAAAACTCCTCATAATGAATGTGACAAGATCAATTTTCTTCACATTTTTTTCTCATTATAATTAGCGAAATTCTGCCTATAGCGTATTCATATTTCGATTCTTCCCCTATATCAGAACGAATTCAAATTATAATGACTTTATTTTGAAGGCAAGGCGACTTTCAGATATATTGCTTAGTCATAAATATATAATTTTAAGGTTTTTAGGTTTTGAGTTTGAATGCTTCAAATTTCTACTGCTTTGAGGGTTTTAAATTATGTTAACTACATACTCAGAATATGTTTTGCTGATAGCGAAATGGAAAACTTATCCAACATTAGTCTCAAAGGAAGTGAATATTTAAAAAACAAATGAAGTCATTAATAATTAAGCTATAAACATCGTCATAAAACCAGCAGAAGGCGCACTAGGAAAATATGAAAATAGACTTTAAGCTATTCTGCCACCTGTTCACTAGAAACCAGTATCCCCCTTTCCTGCTTTCTGGCAATTGCGAGAATATAAAATGTACACCTTTCATAAATGTTTGCTATGTTTTATATTTTTAAATGTCTAGATGTACAGCATATCATGAAAGCACTGGGTATCTTTCCTAGACATAGCTCTGTCCTCATTAGTTCTTTTGACTCATTCTTTTAAAAAGTTGAGGAATTTGAAATACCATAGTATCATAGTTTAAATGAGATTGATGAGTATATTTATTAAGATTTCGGAAGGTCAAATTAGAATTTGTCATCAATGATATTGGTATATCCGATTATTCTTTTCTCATTTCCAGAAGCTTCTTTTAAAACTCAATGTAAAAGGTAAAAGTATGTATATTCTTAAGATGATTTATTTCGAATACCTACTATACTTTAAAATTCTGTATTTGAGAACCAGCTCTAACATGTGTCAGTGTATTCAAACTGATTCCATATTTTTTTTTTCTGTTTTTCAGGTTTGCCTGAGTTTTCTCGAGCTATTTCCGAAACCATTCGTAATTTGAATAATCGCTTGTTTGTACGAAATTCAGAGGGTAAGTTACTCCATTTTATTTGTTACGTTTATGATATGATTCTTTTCTTCGTGTAAGAGGTAATACTTATTTCTGGTGTAGTGTCGGCAGGAATTATGTTTTACCGGACAACATTCATACTATAATTGCAGTGATATATGAGCTTGATTTTTCGGCATTACACGCCATGTTGATGAGTGTTGTGAGTGTAATATGGACATCTTTCAACTGAGTTTATGAAGTGAATATCCGAATGATGTATGTTTATTTTATAGTCACTCATGATTATTGTAACATAGTATACATGTGTGTATTTAAATGATAACAATTTGCAGCACAGCAGGTATTCATTTCATGGTATTAATTTTACATTATTTATTTATTTATTTATTATTATTATTATCTTATTTCATCTTTAGTATTTCATATATGCCACTTTCACGACGAACGCTGAAACTCATTCGATCGATTTCATATGTTAGTCTTAATCATATTTCTAGGAAATGCAAAGTTGAAAGGAATTTTAGTTAATCTGAGGAGATATAATCCAGTATATCAGATCGAATAATTTTCCTTGAAGTTTATAAACACTGCACTTCATAAGGTCACTTAAACCCGAAAAATTCGGTAATTGCTAGGAGTTTTGCTTTGGTTTATTATTATATTATTATTATTATTGTTAAACCAGTCATTAAAAATTTCCTTCCTTATAATAGGTGATAGCATGAATCTTGGTACGTTGAATGAATTTGTTGTTTAAAAATTCTTTTAATGTATTTTCAATATATAGCTTTATCATAATGTTTGCATTTCAGTTTTCTAGAAAAATAAATATGTTCTGTTTATTTGACTACGGCACTGTTTTATCACTCCGTTGGAATAAAATACACTTCCTATTACAATGAAACAATGATCAATCAATCAACAGGGGAATAGAAAACGTGGTGGTTAGAGACATAATACAGGACAAAACACTTAAAACATTATGACCATAATGCTTGGATTCTCACGACACAGTAACATTATGCAAATCTGGGTTGCAAAATTTGTTGGGTATTCCCCTCACATCATTAAAATAATGAACTGGTCTATTCTCACTTAAAATGCATATTACCCCAGCTCAAATCCGTACCATCTATCTAAAACTGGGGTAAAAGTTTGTATATTTTTAAGTTGATTGGATTGAAATAACTACTATACTTTGAACTCTATATATGACAACCAGCTTCAAAACTTGTCAATGACTTCAAACTATGTTCATATATATTTGCTTTTGTAGGTTTGCCTGGGGTACCTTGCGGGTCTTTAGAAGCCAATAATCATTCGAATAATAGATTGTTGGAACACCATTATGGGGGTAAGTTACTAAATTTTATTATACCCCAGCAAACAAGGCATAGGGGTATATAGGAGTTGCCCTGTATGTCTGTCAGTCTTTCCGTCTGATCACACTTTACTTACCTCCTCGTTGGATCTTGATGACATTTCGTACAAATGTTGTCTCTGGCCCAAAGGTCTGTCATGGTCTTGATCCAAGGTCATATCTTCAAGGTCAGGGTCCCAGTGCATACATAGCCAAAATCCTTGTCCGGACCATTACGTCTTCCCGCCAAGTTGGATTATTATACAAGATAATATTTTACACAATTGTTGTCCATGACTCAAGATTTTGTCATGACCTTGACTCAAAGTAATATCTCCAATGTCAAGGTCACCGTACACATTTGGTCAAAATTCTTTACCGGGCCATAATTCCTTGTTATATTGGATTTGGATAACATTTCACACAATTGTTTTTTCATGTTCAATTGTCTTTCACTTCCACCAAAGGTCATATCTTCAAGGTCACAGTGCACACATAACCGAATTTCTTGTACATGCCATAACTTCTTACTACCAGGTTGGATCTGGATAATATTTTACACATTTCTTGTAGGAACTTGACTCAAGATCACATCTCCAAGGCCAAGGTTACAATACACGCAAACCTTGTACGAGTCTTAGGTCCTTGAAGGACTGGGTAATAAATTGCACCATTGTTTTCCATGATCCAATGGTGTGCATTACATTGTACGGAGCCTGTCCGTCTCTTTGTCTGTCCGTTTGTGTGTCCATGAAATTTGTACGGGCCATAACTTCTTTCTTTTACTCCGGAAGGAGATCAAAATTTACACAATTGTTGCTCATGTCCCAAGGGTGTGTCATGACCTTGAACCAAGGTCAAGATCACAGTGCACACATAGCCAGATTTATCGTGTGGGTCATAATGTCTTCCTTTTACTTTGCTGAAAGATTATATTTTACACAATGTTTATCCAGGACCCTAGGGTGTGTAATGACCTTGAACCAAGATCATGTTTTCAAGGTCAAGATCAGACTGCATACAAACCAAATTGTTTTCATTGATTATACTTCAAAATCTGCAAGTGGGATGTTTTTACACTTATTCCGGTGATGTATCTTGGAATGAATTGCAAGTGTCAACCTGGTTGCCGTTGGGGGTATTTGCCCGTTAGGACAGCTGTAGTTTGCCACAATCATTATTCTTTTCTGCAGTGTGAAAAACGTAATACTAAATTCTGATGATGTGTATTGTCGACAGAAATTATATTGTATTGATCAGCATGCATACTAAGTGCAATGTTAATTTAATTTTTCAACATAAGCTCTCTCTATATATATGTTGATTTCCCTTTATCAATTGATTATAATAATATTTTATATTAAGTATGATATATGCCACTTTCACAACGAACGATGAAACTCAATTGATCTCATTACTTTCCTGAACTTTAATATGCTAGTTTTCATCAATCATCTTTCTAAGAAATACAAGGTTTAAAGCCAATATTACTTAATCTAAGAAACAGATTCTTGTATACAGTGGAAACCTTGGAATACCTGTAAGTCATCTGCAAAGCCGGGAACAGCTAAAGGATTTGGTTGAGGAAAATCCAAAAGCGTTTAATTTATATGAAATACTGACAGTGTGCGTCAGATTAACGTCGGATGGCAGAGCTACATTAGTGGCAGCCCGTGCCGCCGACGAAGAAATTGCTGTTTACAATACCCTGTAACCATGATACCAAGGGTTTTCAGATATTCTTTCAATGCGGGAACTTTCTATTAAAGTTTTCATTCATGTTTTCTCATTTTTTTAAGCATTGTACTTACGGAATTCTTACAACGCGGGTAAATATGTCAGAGTGTCACGTGAAATAGCAACGTAAGCAATATGGCGACGATCTAGTAACCGGAATATGGTCTATTCTCAATGTGAGAGAGACCTTTAAATAGGCGGTGCCCTCTGATACAAAAGCCGATCCAGTCTAGATCCACCAATTTAAGGATTTAGCCTAAAATGAACACGGATCCTTAAAGTGCTGTAAGAATGTTCATATATAACCTGAGATTTCATGATGTAAATGTTCGAATTGTGACGTCATCGATAAATGATTAGGATGTTACGCTAAGCATGCCGCACGATACAATACTTATTGAAATGTTTGATTCCAATGCGGTGTTTTTCGATAGGATACATTTGTACTGTAAATGCCATACCCCTGAAAGAAAACAAGATTTCACCTCCCATGACCTGCATGTATATAAAGTAAGCAGTACTGAAATACATGCTCAGGTTCATTACTACCCAGTGTTGAGGAATTCATATCCCAGTGAATATTGGCAATAAATTGTGATAAGAAACCTATAGTCTAATTGGGTGGAATGGTATATTAAAAAGCACCATTCTACATGTATAGCATGTACATGTGCTTGCTGAGGACAAGGACTCGAGTACATCATATTGTCAACATCAGTGTCCAAACAATTCATGGTGAACTTAAGCATATATAACCGACTTCTTCTCCAGAAGTTCTCAATGATAAGAATTATATGTTGTGTCTTTTGCAAAAGACCTCATTAATGCATACCTCCTGTGTCACATAATAATTCAGTCAAGAGGATTTTTGGAACTACATGCAATGTTACAAATTTAAATGTGTGGACATTGGGCATCAGTTCAACTCTAGGCAGTACTACTCTTTTACTTTTATATCGTTGTTGTTGTTGTAAAATGACGTCAAAAGTTGTGGAAATAGTTGAACCAGAATCCTTTTATTAATCAATTTTGCCTTTAAAATCGGGCAAATTGGCATTCTAGCTATCATTCATAGAAATACGGAAGCGGAAGAACCGAGAATTTCACGAATCTTATAATAAGTCAATTAGGATTTTATAAAAATGAGAAATCTTCCAGTATTTAAGTAGCATTAAAGTAGTTCATATGTACCATGTTTGATTAAAATCCTGTCATTGTTCAGATAATAAACATTATGATGTGTTGCAACCAAATTAACCAAGAGGTACTATGCAGTAATGTAGTTTAGTTTATGGTAGGTGTTACATTTACAAGTGGAAAAAAAATTATCATAATTTATTATATATTTACTGATGGAAAAATTAAAAATCATAATCAGAGCATGTGTTGAGCGCTGGCAAAATCTAAACCCAAATGCTGATGTACATACATGTAGGTATTCCCTTCTGTTTATGGTGATCCCCGTCTTGTGATATTTATTTTCTCTTCTTAGTAGTTTTTTTTTTATATATATTTATATATTTTTTGTATACCATTATGTGTTTTACAATACCTTACGTGTTTATATTTTTATGACCTCTCAATATGCGATACCTGTTGACCCTTGTTCTTTACATGGAGGATTATTTATAAATTTTTAAATGTACGTCCTTTTATTGTTCTGCTGTTACGGTCAGTGGGAAGGTGGGCCCGTAAACCGGTTAACCACACCATTTGTTTGGCTTTTGTCAAATTAAATGACCGTCCTAAGTCGGTATCGTAATTGCACTACAATCAAATATTTTTGTAATGTGTTATATGTTCTAGTATATTATTTATATTCATGTATTGTATAGCTCCATGATGATTTCTGCCACATAACTGAGCCAGTAACTCCTCTTTTTTCTTTATTACATTGCCAGTGTATAGCTTACACAATGTCTTATCTTGTTCGTCATTACTTTTTGTTTGGTTGCTAAATTTCAATTCTCCACTCATACAAGGGACTGTTGTAGTGGTTACACGCTTTGCTTGCAGCACAGACGGCCAGGATGCGAATCTCGGATTGTGCCAATATGTTAAAGAGGTCGGTTACCTCCTGCTTCCATGTGGCGATATGACAGAAAAGCTGTAACGGCGTAAATCGTCAATCAACCGATCAACTAATCCGCTCAAACAAATAATGCAGACAAACAGATTTTGCTTGCATCCGATGTAGAATCCTCAGTTTCATAAGATTATGTAGAAGGGGGGGGGGGGTGGCAGATAGGTAGTGAGGTAGGAAAGTATATAATTTTAACCACTTACGTTATAAAATAGTATTTATCCTGATGGTATTAGATAATTAAGTTTCAATTCACAAGTGACTAACGTATTATGTTTATCTTTTAAATGGTTAAATGGCAAAGAAAGGTAATTCTGTTTTTTCTCTGCTATGTATTGAACTTTATTTTTATTGAATGTTTCAGGGAAGGAATAATTTTGGAAAATAGGCAACCTGCAAAAATAACTCCACAGGAAAAAAGACTTGAATCCCCTATACTTTATTCTTCCTTTACCGGACTGAACATACAAGTGTGATATAACGGAAATGGACCAGGGGATCTGAAAGGGAATAAGAACAGGAAAAATTACAGATTGTAATGCGAGTGTTATTGACAGTTGGACTTAAATCACTGCTTTCGGAGTGTTATCTCTCACCTGCTGTCAAATATGATTATTTGATAAACAGGGCTCTAATTAAGAGCCATATATAGTAGTCTTTCCCCCATAGTACTTTTTCCCCTTTTACGTAACGGTTTGGAAATTATACACGGTCGTATCAAATAGATAACATTTGAAATTCAAATGTACTACCGCAATTGCCTGTGGATTTAAGCGATTGTGTTGTGGTGAAGGGGTTTCTATATAATGTTAAGTGTTTTGTTGCAAATGTGTATGTTTTTAAAATATTTTATTACCATAGTGTGATATTTTCTATTAGTTTTGTGTAAAAAGATTTCGTTTATGTGCGTATAGACGTTATTTATGATGTCTACATTTGATTCCAGGCAATTTATCGTAATACGTCATAAGTAAATTAGGAATTTATTAATTAAAATGTTCAAATGACAAATATAAGTATTGAACGCGCAAAAATTACTTTCATGTTCAATTCTTACATAAATTAAGACTGATGTATTTTATAATACCACTTCACGATAACTGCGGCGCTGTAACATTGGACGGCAAAATCAACAACTTTCGCTCCAATGGGGTTCGCCGCCTATTATCTTCTGTTAGAAACGTCGATTTGAGTTGGCAACCTTGTGACATCACAGTAACGTACCATTGTTTTTTACGTCATTTTTGCGATGTTGTATTTCCTCCCTACATATCAGCATCGCTGTTAATGGCGGCGAACCCCATTCGATAAGAATGACGTCAAATTACATTATGACGTAATAAATTTGGAGGGAACGTTAATCAATATGCCGTCCAGTGTTATAGCTCCATAGTTATCGCGAAGAGGCTATATCACTCTTCATTTACAGAATACACGACTCAAATTTTGAGTACACTTCAAAAAAAGAAGAAGAATAGAAGGGTAATAGAAGCTTGCCTAGTGACAAATATTGCAAATCATGAACATGAGAATGTGATCTCCTTGTCCCTTCCGCAATATGGTGATTGATTGTTTTCCTCTAACGCCTTTCTTTTCAATATTGACATTCACCGTCCGTTATCACCCATTAGGCAGCTCTTGTGTAATGAGTTAGAAACCACATTGAATGTTAGCAACCTTATGACGTCATAAGAACGTTTTATTCTTCTTTAAGTAATTTTTTGGAAATACGTTTTATTTCATCGGTTAGCATTACGACCGCGGTTAATGGCAGCGAAGTCTATTATTCTAACATAATGCAACCTCATGGCCCCACTTGCTATGCTAACGTCATGCTATTGGTAATGCGGTAACGTTATAATATGCTCGATGTGATATGACAATGAAAAATGGTTGCTTCACTCTCCAACAATATAATATTTCCAAGTGAAATGCTCAGAAATTCGCTAATAACTTTATGAATGTAACGTCATCAACACGTATCAGGACTGGTCAATATCACGGTAATGCCTGAAGGCAGAGACATATCGGATATACACCGATCCAATTTCATTGAATATCAAACACTTTAGCGCAAAATACGACTGTGATAACGTCACGCAATGTTGGACAAATCGGACATTGATTATGACGTCATAAGTATAACAATCAAAAATCCGCTAAACAGCGCTTTCTATGCTGAAAAATGGATCAGTGTATTGAGAGATAGCTAGATCCAGCTTCAACCACGCCTATTACGTAGTGTCACTGTGGCGTCACAGTTAAATTGACTGGCCTTTATTTATGACGTCATAATGAAAAAGTGTGCCAAACGGTGCTATGTCGGGCATTTGACGATCAGTCAATTACGTCAATGACGTTTTCAACTTTCTGACATCAGAGATTCAAGATTTTTTCTCCCAACTGTCTTGTGGTCTTGTCGAAATGCGCATATGGTGCACTAAATTTTCTATATTTATTATAACCATTAGGCCGATGTCACTGCTGGTGGACTGATAGTGCCCGAGGTCATCATAAGTCTTGTTTTCAGTGCTTTTGTACTGACATGAAATATATACTTAAAATTTTCAGTCATCAAATTAAGTAAATCACTCTAAAACTAAGGAGTAACTCCCTCATGCATAGCCCTGTCCTTAGATAGATTCTTTGGTTCACTGTTCGGTCATTTTGGTTTCAACACTGCTCTTCAAATATTTATATATTTTGACAATTCCAAACATTTGGCCACGAGCATCACTGAAGAGACATACGTTGTCGAAATGCGCATATGGTGCACTAAGTTAAAAGGTATATATGTTCTATATTTATGTATATGTGGTATATTGATAGGTTGAGGGAATGACACAAACATATATGTCATGCCAAACTCAAAACATAGCTATGGTTTGTCAGTTAAATATCTAAGCCGCGTTCAAGACATACTATGTCATTCTCAAAGTATAATCACGTCGTTCTCGTGATATGACTACAACACGAAATACAGAAATAACTGATGTCACATGACTATGGCACGAACTACAATGTACCACAGTGGACATTCACGAGATCTGAAATTCAGAGGTGAGACCAGGTGCCGGGGTAAAGCAAGCATATCCTGCCGCACCAGACATGAATACTCATACATACAGACAAAACACATTAAACTAAGCACATTATGGATAAATAGATGAAAACCAACACAGTGAAGAGCTCTGTATCCATCACTCATTAAGTAGGGGGAATACTACAGATCTTGTTTTATGGATACGTTGGGACATGGCATACTTCGTCGTCGTTACAATATAGCTACGTTGGATCCATGGTATAGTCAATATAAATAAATGATGTACACGTGCGACTTTCTCAGATTTTAATCCAAACATTGAAATAATTTCTAAAACATTGTCAACATGACATTTAAAACCAGCGCTCACATAACGTATCTACAATTAATACTGTCCCCACTAAATAACCCAGTACGTGCCACATTAAGTTAGTTATTATAGCGTTATAAGGATCCCATAATTACGATAAACAAGATCTCGTATACATGCCATTAACTTGTAAGATATCTAGCCAACATACTTCTCTACTAAGTCATAATCATATCGACCTGTCATTCTTTATGTCGACAGACAGATTTAACATGTCGACATAAAAATTTGCTGGTCGATATGATTATCCGACTAGTCCACGCAAAGATGTCATTCAGATAAATATGTCGACTTCTTAGATGTTTGTTTTGACTTGTCAGATAAGTAAGTGTGTTGGTTAATTCTCTGTCAAATTGGAAGCATAAGTTGGCAATAATACATGGTGGATGTAAACGTACATGAGAAAAAAATAGCATGTCATGGGCACGATGTACTAAATCGTTCCCACCACGTATGTATCTATATGAACTACATCGCGGGAAAGGCCTGGTATGTCATGGTCACGATATAGCTACGCCTTTTGGGCCAGACACCAACACAGCTTGGAGAACCAAATTATCTGGCAGATTCACATAATTACCTTGGTAAGTCGACTGAATCGGTAAGTCGGCATAAAGATCTGATTGTGGATGACAGAAATATGTCATCATATAACCAATGAATACAAAATACATTCAACTTACAACATTCAACAGTGTTAAGTCATCTAAAATATTAAGTTTTCCTCAACTTTGCCAACAAAATCACATAAAACGCATTTGTGTTATGAATTTGAGATGTCGCGATATTTGACGTTTAAAAGTACATACAAATATAATATTTTTTTTAAAAAAGTATAGGCCCCTTGCAAGTACCAGTTTTCACGCTAGAGTTATCTTTCTTGGCAGTTCATATGACATGATATGCCGTTTGCATAATGTCGCTGTCTTATGTGCGTGGCCATTCTCTATACAGAATTATCCCTCCTAACACTCGCATATATAAGTGATATTCGTACAAATTTCTAGTATGAATGACATTATGACAAATCAACTACATAGTCAAAGTGAACGCCCGTGTCGTTTACCAAGTAAATGTTTTTTTTTTTTTTTCTTTCACGTGCTTTATCACCTCGTAAGGCAGGCTTCAGAATATTCGCCCTGTATGTGCTCTACTCTAAAGCGTTTCCCATTTTACAATAGATGACAATGTTAGTTTCCAAAAAGACTGCAGACGAAAGAATTTCGGCCTCAGTTGCCCATATACCGTCATGTGCCATGTTTGAGGTGTCAAGATACAACTTTCCAAATTGTTTTTTAATATCCTCATGGTGAAGTTGCATCCATTTTACAACTGCATCCCTAGCCTCGTTGTGATAATTTTGACAGCCAGTCACAGCTTGGCTCAGACATCGGAAAAAGCAGTTCCCATCTCCTTTAATTCTCATTCCTTTTATTTGTGTCGTCAGCGCTTTTTCGTTCGATGTTTTGTGTTTCTTTTTAATTTCTGCGTTTTTGCCCAAAAGTATGATTTTCTTTTCCTGCCAATCGTCGTTAACAGATGTAAAAACCTGTATTTCCTTTTCGGTATGCACTTCCTGAACATTGTCTGTATCTGTATCATTGTCTTTAATTTCTGTATCTGGCGTTTCTCTCTTTTCACGGTTGATGCTCTTTAACAGTTTCAAGTTGTATTTTGTTTTCATGATTTCTCCTTTTTCATTTTTCAGGGTAGCAATCCCCTTTCTCCATAGTCTGTAAATATAATACGGACCAAGCCAAGTTGGTTCCATTTTCTATCCTTTCCTGGATGCTTTTCTTGAATTAAACAATAAGACCTTATCTCCTTCAAAGTACGGCGGGCCAGTTTTTTTTTTTTCTTTTCTCGCGATAGCGGTTTACCTGTTGTTTTTGTTGGGATTCTTGAACTTTTCTTTCACATTCCGTCTGATGCCTTCTCTTATTTCATTAAGTTTCTGAATGGTATCCTCTTCGTTTGTGTCTGTTGGGCTCAAATTAGAAACTCCTTCCATATTACAATAGTTTCTCCCAAACATGACTTCAAAAGGCGTCATTTTTGGTGAGCATGTTTTGATGAGCATTTTTTGCAGTGTTTGGTTAAATCTTTCTACTAACCCTTGCGTTTCGGGGTGGTATGCCGTAGATATTCTTTGTGAGAATCCGGATTTTTCTGATAAAAACTCCATCACAGAGTTGACAAACCCTCGGCCCTGGTCACTATTTATTATATTAGGAAAACCCATTTGCAAGAAGATGGTAAACAAAGCATCTGCAATCTCACTGGCCGACTTTGATTTCAGGGGGACGGCTTCTGGCCACTTTGAGAAGAAGTCTTCGACTGTAAGGATATAATTATTTCCAGCTTTAGACGTTGGCATTTTTACCAAATCAATGCATATTTGATGTCAGGGGCTTACAATGGGTATTGTATGGAGTTCATCTACAGTTTTCTTAAATATTCTACATGTTTGGGATTGAGGACATGATTGCACATACTCCAACACGTCGACATATATATTCTTCCAGTATTAAATGGATGATATACTCTGATAAGTTCGTTCAACGCCCATGTGACCAGATTGGTCATGGTGTGACCTGACAATACTTGATTTTCTTGGAGAATCAAAGACGACTTCTCGTAATTGTTTTTTGTGATTGATCCAATATAATTTGTCATTCTTCACTATGAACTTTTTTGCTTTGGACCTTAACTTTCTCTTCTGAACTTTCTCATAATTTGAAGGATATATACCTGATACCAGGTAGAGCTTTATGGCTTCACAGTCTTCTTCCATTTTCAAAACACGTGCGCTTTCATTCTTTATACAAACAGGATATCAACAAGGAAAGCAGAAAAGTAAAAAACTGAGACGGATTATGTTTTCCGGATTTAGATTCTACCGATATTTGTAAGGGACCAAAGTTAAGCATTGTAGATTTCGACTAGAGTGGATGGTGTTATAGAATTCAAAGTCAGGGATTAAGTTTCAAAGTAATTTGCCTGATATTGTAATTTATTGCCCAGAGCCTCTTCTTTTTCTTTTTTCATTTTACGTATTGAAATTTGGCTAGGAGGACAAATGGCTATATAGCAGTTTTTCCCCCTAGCACATAAGTTTTTATTTTATAATTTATTTTTTTCGATATGATATCCTGTTTGAGGTGTTAAAACAGAGTAAAAGATGGATACTAAGATCGTTTACACGAGACAATACCAGGGTACCTGCTTCGGAAGGAGATTGTTGATACACAGCTACATAAAAGCTCTGAAATCTGATGGTATAGATGAATACAAGACAAAAACTTGACAAGTGCAGATCACTACTAATCATGATTCTTACAAAAGGAGTTTCGACTATGTTAAAGTACCTTTCCATTTTCAAGATATTGTATACAACTGCATTGAGGATTTATTGTGTAAATACAACCACCCCAATCAACACGAGTTGGCCGATGTACTAATGGATATATCTTTGGAGGCGAACTTCAAAGCAGGAGATATCTATATTCCATCGTCCTATTTCCATTTTATTGGAGAATTCCGCTCAATTTTTGGACTTTTCGGATTTGGAGACGTGATAGACTATCACCATTTAGCTGCTTCAACGGAATAGTTGTGTCACATGATCAGTCTTCATTAAAAAGACGTTTATGAATTATAACATAATTTAATGAACGACATTAAATCGATTCATTTCAAGTCATGCTATTTGAATTTGAATTAAATTATCCAAATGTGATATGGGGTTTTAAATATGCTTATGTTTAATAGAAATGCACACAATCATGATGTTTCGTGATGGACCAACCAAGTGAAAAAATGACTGGTCCTTGCATATGCAGTATAAATAAATCAAAAGCACTAGTTGGCTATTGTCATAGCAGTCCGCCAGTTGTCCATCATTCGGATTGTTATTCCTGTGACGTCATAATCAAATGTCCGATTTGTCCAAGATTGCATGACGTCATCACAGTGGCATTTTGCGCTAAAGAGCTTGAATTTCGACGAAACAGGATCGCTGTATGGGAGATACCGCCATTAACTGCGGTCCTAATATTCATGGAGGAAATAAAACGTAATCCAGCAAAAATGACGTAAAGAACATTGATACGTTATTGTGACGTCATAAGGTTGCTAACTCCAATCGTTACTAACTGATAGTACACAAGCGCCGCCTAACGAACGGTACTTCCCATTGCCATATATAGCGACACGTCCGTCGTTGTAAACTGTTTTTATTTTGTTTACGCTTTGAATTTTTTCTTCAGAACCACTTCAAGGTTTGTGATGAAACTGTATATATGAAGTGCATATAACTAAAGTCTTTTACCCGATCCGTCAAGAAATATGGCCCCCAAAGATCCCGATTGGCTGATACTTTTTCGAGTTCTCTGCTGCACAGAATTTCAGCAAACCTTACCGATAGCAAGTACTCAATGTCTTCTACCAGATCTGTATTTTTCGATCCGATCCCTTAACAAATATGACGACCAAGGACGCTGATTGACTGATGCAGTTTCGACTTTAGTCCTCACGGGGACAATCTGGGCTGTATGGGGGGCCACACCAGAACTGGGGCGTTGTTGTGAGTTAGAAAGTCATGACAAATCCTTGCAACATGAGACCTCTCGTTG
Organism: Pteria penguin; assembly: GCA_035048485.1. Lineage (NCBI taxonomy): Eukaryota > Metazoa > Mollusca > Bivalvia > Pterioida > Pteriidae > Pteria > Pteria penguin. The sequence goes on from CM068584.1 coordinate 64,442,689, forward strand.
TCCTGCTGCAACGTAAGGTTACGTTGATGGATAACAGTAAGGACGTGTCGTCTCAAGACCTGATCTAGATATGTTGCTGTTCAAAGATTGTTTAAGTATTTTGTTGTAAATGTGTACACTCTTTCTTTTAACATATTGACCATACTGTAGTATTTTCTCCTATTACTTCATTGTACATTTGAAATATAAGAGCCTATCTGTAGCGGTTGGAATGTTATGACCAATGTTAAAGTTTCCACAAAAAGTGGAAAAAAAGCCGTGTTGGACCCCATTACGTTAAAAATCTGGGTATCACTTGAAAGGGCTCATCTTAAGGAATATATATATATATATATATATATATATATATATTATATATATATATATATATATATATATATATATATATATATATATATATAAAGCACAAAGACACTACAGCTAACATGGCACCCTATATTTCACTTATAATCGTTCCCCAACGGGGACTCGAACCTAAGACCTATGATACCGAATCATCGAGCTGTCATGCATCCGACCGTCTAACCGACGGAGCTACCCTAGCTGGGGTAGACGGTCGGATGCATGACAGCTCGGTGATTCGGTACCATAGGTCGTGGGTTCGAGTCCACGTCCGGGAACGAATATAAGTGAAATATAGGGTGCCTTGTTAGCTGTAGTGTTTTTGTGCTTTATATGTTTGTCTAATTTGTCTTTATTTCAACACGTATTTCTTCGGAGATCCAAGGTCCATTGTACTCCTGGGTGTTTCACTGTTTCTATTTGTGTGTGTGTGTGTGTGTGTGTGTGTGTGTGTGTGTGTGTGTGAAATATGAAACTCCTACCTGAAAGATAAGTAGGGGTTTACGAAGTAGGTCAAACTCCAAGGTCATGGTCACAAATGATAGCTCTCATCACAAGAAATCTATATGTGAAGTTTCATAGCCTTACATCTTTTGGTACAAACGATGTAGTCAATGTTTTTGCCACGGATTCAGAGTAGCAGACAGTTGAAAATCTTTATGCCCCCGAATTTCATTGCGGGAACATAAAAACGAACTTCTGGGGTTTTCTTTCATATATAGTTTTAGTTAAATAATATATCTCAAATAAAATTCTAGTAGATGTATCTCTGTTCTAAATATATATATTTGCATTTGGAAAAGAGATTAAAATTGAAGACATTTCTATATAATTAAAATGAAATATCTCAATATTCAATGGAAATATCTCCGTATCATAAGCTGAGATATCTGTATTTTAGATACAAATCTCTCTTTATATTGTTAACAAACTAACTAGTTGGATTTACTAATGTGCGAAAAGGAAATCCGGAATTTTAAATTGGGGGAAAAATTCACTATATAGTAATTTTTCCCCGGGGGAAAAATGGCTATAGGAGGGGGGGGGGATGGCTATATAGCCAAATTTCCCCCGCGGGAAAAACTACTATATAGCCATTTTTCCCGGGGAAAAAAACTACTATATAGCCATTTTTCCAGGGGGGGGGGGAATGGCTAGGGGGAAAAACTACTATATAACACCGGCACCTGGTTACTTCTCGTCCCCTACTTTGAAAAAAAAAATCACCGCCTACTTTCTGTAACAACAACATAATAGATATCACAATTTGAATATTTGTAATATTAGTACAAGAACATGAGGTTTTCGCCAAAATTAAAACGAAATCACAAGCACTATTTATATTTCCACCCTGATATTCCGATACCGTAAGAAGTACGTTTTACATGTATTTACGAAGGTATATATTAAATAATATTACAAGATACATGTAACTGACCCAGACTAGGTATGTCAAACAGCATGCCACTTGCATTGGAAGGTATGAATTAAGATTACTGCTGAAGAATTGATGTATCTTTAATAGTTGTATCTTAAATGTATTAGATCGTATTTTCTATACTTTGTATTTATTTATATTAAACTTATTATCATTATTATCGGCATGCCCCTGACGGATTCCGCTTAATAAGCTCGTGCCTTCGGTGCTATCATGTGTTGCCCCTACCTTTTTCATTCTCACTTACTACCTCTACACTTGAGAACCCTGGCGATTCTTGTACCAGTAATTACACACATTTACGTTGTTTGAAATCTATGTTAGCAATTTAAATGGATTATAGTTAGGTTTTCTAAAAATATTATCCAATAAATAAACGTTTTATGAATAGTTATATGTAGATTTTCTTTAAGTGCAAAGTTTTGTACATATCAAAGTTAATTTGACACAAACTTATAAATGTATATGCTATCCATTTTTGTAATAATTGCTATAGAGTTACGGTGCTTATATAAAAATAGAAGCGAAGTATGAATTAATAGGGATTGACAGTGGCTGAAAGCGAGAAAGGAAATCGCTGAAATAACATGACCTCTTTCATATTTCCCTTTATAATAATATGTATTCTCACATTTTATTGTGCAAAGGTTTCCTCTCGTCAAAATTCTCTATATATGAAAATATGCATTACTCCGTCAGATATGTCAAAACAATTACAACGCTCCTCTTTTGTTCTAGGAATAACCGTCAATCTTAGGCGTTATTTTTAAACATCAAATCATTAACACCAATTTCTTAATTCTCAGGTCAAACTTGTGCGTGCACCATTATCCAAACATAGATCTATTAATTTCTTGAAATTTTAATATGGCAGGGGGTAACTTCTCTTTGATAACACTTTACAAAAGAAAGGGTTTTCTTGATTTAATAAATAGTAATAAAGTAAGGTGTTTTTGAAATAGGAATAAACTCAATTTTTCCAACATACGCTTATTGTATTAAAGACGTCATACTTTATACGATGTAAGCTGAATCGTCATTTTTATTACTGTATATCTTTTCGTTATCAAGATTCAAAGCAGTCCTCCAAAGGGAAGTCCGGTACATAAAAAGTAAACGAACACAAACCCTCTACACATTGTGTTCATTTACTTTTCGTTATCGCATACAGCTAAGTACTAAAATGGAAATCTGTTTATTGTATTAAGTTCTGTCCATGTCCATTATCCTGCAGCGACTAGGCTCAATTCCCTGCCCTTGCAAGAAGAAAAATTTACTAGATTTGTCAACATTCTACATGGAACCTCTGGACGTAGAAGAACAAGAAGAAGATATCAGCCACTTTTACAAAAAGGTGATACAAGTTGGTATATACTCACTCACTCATTCATAAAAACTATATTTCACAAATATGTTGGAGATAAGTGTTTTGTAATTTGAGAAAAGTGAAGGGAATCGTTTGACAGAAACAAAGACGATTTTCTTAACCTGCCTAGACTGGTACCGGTATATTGACTTCCAACTTAACAGAGGCGAGAGGCCAACGTGACCGTGGGAAATATTCCTGTAATCAAGTAAACCACTAGGGCTGTCAAATAAACTGTTTTCAGCACTTTTCCAAAACCAACTTGCCAATTCTCCATTAAATGAAAGAAAATATGCCAAATATGTTTGGGTAGTAAACCCTGAGCAGTGACCTAATAAATATAAATGTTTTATATTGAGATATAGAAGTATTAAGTCGTGTTATTGTATAGCTCCATGGTGACTTCTGCCACATAACTGAGCCTGTAACTCCTCTTTTTTCTTTTATAAACATTCAAACATGTTTCAAACAGGGGAAATTTACTGCAATAGTTACTATGGAGAAAAACTCAATCAAACCTCCTTCATAAGGATTATGATAAGATGAATACATGCCTTCTGTGTAAATGTTTTGTTAACATCAAGTATCAAACTCTGAACAGTATTTAGACATGAGCTCATCTAATTGATAGGGAAATAAATTACAGATTTAAATTGTTTCTGTTATTACATAAACAGTCTGAAAACTTGCTTGTAGCAGAATAATCTACAACGAAGGTATTTGTGTTCGATATGTTTAACAAGATATTCCTCCCTATATCATCATTTTTCTGAATTTGACACTTCGAAACATTTACTTATATTTTTGATTGCAGGTGTTGGATTAACTTATTCAATTGGCCTCTTTTGTTATATGACATACTATTAAATTAATGGTGCGAATTTAATTCTGTGGCAAACTTTTGTGATGTATTACCAATTACCTTCAATTACCAATTCAGTGAGGTTCGATATCCCTCTTCTTTATTTAAAATGATTTACATGTATATCCATCAAAGGTTTTAGACAAGTGTGTGCTTAAATGGTGTCAGGTGGTGTGTTCTACTTTTTTAATTTTCATCAAAAAGAAGCTGATCATAAAACGGGGTGTTATCAATGATTCTGTTTGGGCTATTTGTGATTAATTTATATTGATTCTATTTATAGATATCTTCTTTTCCTTGGGAACCTCAAGAATTGCCGTTCCAGTCAGTTACATCCTTGTCCAAATATATATCTATTATGGCAATTTATGAAAACAAACCTCATTAAAATCAGATGAGAAACCACTATGCCTTACTTGAGAATTTCCTGTGATTGCTTTGTCAGATACAGAACCGTAGAACTGTATCACTCATGTTCACGTTACATCCCTTCCTTGCTATACCTTAAAATAATTATCCGTAATCATACTACTACTACATACTGCTACTTCAATGTATCTATTGTGTCTGTATCCAGTCTGTATTTTTCGCGTATAAATTGATTTTAACCCCGAAGAACAAAGGTGTTACCTGGATTCAATGACCTTGACCTTGAATATGTTAACTCGGTTTTTGGCTTAATAACAAAAGGTTGCTAGATCGAATCTATTAGCGTCATTTGGCAGAGACCCGATGTCAATATAAATGTCTTCCCTCACTGTTGAGAAAGGGTTCTTGCATGGGTCAAATTATATTGTGCAATGCATCATAAATACTGTCTCAATATAAGCGACCGTTACCAACCCAACCGTTATTAGTCTTTCTCAAGTACACTATCTTTATATTACTGATAGTGATGTTGGGAACTATGTGTCATTAAAGAGTTGATCGTCATCCAATTTTCCTATGTTCATTTATTTATTTATCTATTCATTTATCTATCTATTATTATTATTATTATTATTTCAATGTCAGCATATCAGGATTCGCAAGCTTTCGATATTGTGAACCTTTATATTTTATAAAGAAAACTGGAGGTTGGAAATTGTATTGAATTGTTATAATCTTATGGTAACAATAGACAACATCATGTAGGTATAAATGGCTCTACATCAAGCGTATATTTAGTGACATCAGACATACTTAAGGGCAAGATTTAAGGACCTGTTTTGTTTTAATCTGTTTTTTTTCTATTCTGCTCTTATTCAATGTCATTTCGACTACTCATGTAACTAAAACGTTAGCCGTAGGTGCCATTCAGATGGTCAGATCTGTCATTGATTTACCAACAATGTATTTTGTAAATTGAGATGTAATTCAATATTTGAATATAATTAATAAAATATGTTTAAACACTGTAAACGACAGAGATTCATACGAGGGGGTTCCGAAATTATTGTTACTTGCGCAATATCTCGTGGAAATAGTGCTAAATGAGCTTAAAACTACCTCATGGCGATAGCGTGATATCTGAAGCGTGGTATAGGTAAATTTCTCGCTCACACTTACACTGACCTTGGTGCTGTGTACATTGTTTTGTAGCGTACTCGTTACACTCTATATAAATATGGTTGGCAAGAGAGTTGCAAACGTAATTGAAATTAGGGCCTATATCAAAGGTAGGTCTCTACTTGGCCTAAAGGCGGTAGATATTCATCGTGAGGTGTGTGATATTTATGGGAAGGGTCAAATGTCATATATGACTATTTGTAGGTGGGTTGCTCGATTTAAGTCGGGACACCAGCAGCTGAAAGATGCTGCTCACACAGGTCGCCCTGCAACAACAACAACAAAGCATAACATTGAACGAATTCGGCAAATCCTTGAAAAAGATGCAAGGTACACTGTCAGGCAGTTAGCTAAAATGACAGGCTTGTCTTTAGCATGTATTCACTGTATTTTAAAGAAACATCTTAAGCTGGGCAAGATCAATGCCAGTTGGATACCCCATTTACTAACTGACGACCACCAAAAGAGGTCCCGGGATGACAAGGCCAAATCCTTATTGAAGAAATACCCAAATACAGCAAAAAGGATTTTGATAATTTGGTCACAGGTGATGAAACATGGGTGTATTTTTTCGGGCCCAAAAGAAAATGCTCTAATCGAACTTGGGCAAACAAAAACGCCAGGCGCCCTAGCATTGCTAAAAGAATACGCACCGTGAGGAAGGTTTTGTATGTCATATTCTTTGATAACAAGGGTCCAATCATGCAAATCCCTGTTCCGAAAGGCAAAACTGTCATAGCAAAGTATAATAGGGACGTTGTACTTCGAAAACTGAAGAAAGTCTACAAACGCCGCCGCCCACATACAGGTTTGAAGTACCTCAGGCTCTTGCATGACAATGCGCCAGCACACAAGGCGCGTATTGTAACGGAGTTTTTGAAGGCAGAAAAGGTCACTGTCCTCCACCACCCTGCATTTTCACCAGACTTGGTCCCCTGTGACTTTTTCTTGTTCCCCAAACTAAAATTTCACCTATCTGGAAAAAAATATAAATCAAGAAATGCCCTTGGCTCTGCCATTCACCAGTATCTTATGAGTATACCAATTCAAGAGTACGAAAACTGTTTCCAAAAGTGGATTGATCGGTTGAAACGATGCATAAATGCAGTGAGGGAGTACTTCGTAGGACAGGGCAAAGTAAAATGATCACAATTACTTCTTTCAAAAAGAAATCGCCAAAGTAACAATAATTTCGGAACATCCCTCGTACAGGTAATGCGTGAGCAATGTTATCTAACTGACAATTATACAGATAGTAGGTCTGTAAAGACTAGGACCACTGGACATAGTTTATATTATTTAACACTTCAAACATCTTAATTACGCATTTTTATCGTTGGCCTCCACATCATTTTGCCTACATCCTTTTGAATATAAGGACCCCATTGAAAATATGCACGTGTGCTGTACTGGCATTTCCTTATGATCAAATGAAATGATACAGAATAATTCAATGAATAAGTATGAAAATGAAAGATGAAAACTTGTCAAGCTTGCTTTTTTATTGTGGTGACTCTAATTCTAACCTGCATTATGCCATTTTCATTTTGAGTCAATCTATACACCGTGTCTGATAAAAGAAAATATGTACAAAATCGAAGCGCATATGCCATGTTTTGCCAAAATAATATACTCATGTATAACATAGCATAATTGGATCGTAAAGTAATGTAACTTTAAGCAAGAAATGAAAATGCTTTATCACAGATCATTGAAAAGGTAGACCTTCATTGTGTTTATCATAATCTAAAAATAGAAGAATTTGGCAATTGTAACTAGCAAGTGTTCAAAATATCTACATATCTATCACAACAGATACGGAAGCATTATCGAGATATAATATTCATCTTCTTAGGTAATATGTGTTTTTCATGTCCATTATATTTCTGTATATCTATATTGTACAAACATATGCATGTTGAGTATATATAAAATTATGTTGAGCAATGAGAGTTCTATGGATGAGATGGGTTGTAATGGGCAAGCGTTCACACTTTTCATAGTTCTGATAAACCATTTGATGGAAAACGTACATTCATTTTCTAATAAATATGATAAATACATTTTACATTATAGATTATAAAAGCAAATAAAATTATTAAAGTATAAAGTTTATAACAGGGAAATGGATGCGACCTTTCATAAGGAACTAAATTATACATATTCGGATATTTTGTTTTCAATTTTTCTTTCTTTTTGTTTGTTTGTTAGCTTATATCCAAATAGTTGTAGTATATTTACATTTGAAATCTATCATAAAACAAAAAGTAGTCAAAGCGGCGGAGGGGGGTAAATGTTTGTTTCATTGTTCCTTTTAGGGGAGGGTTGTTTTGTTTTTGTTTCTTTCCTTTTTTGTGGGGGTGTATATATTTCCCTTTATTTGTATTTATCTTTTTGGTTTTCAGTTTAGAGATGGACCCATAATACCTCCAATTTTACTAGTTCCCTACCCTTAATAATAAATGTTAACCTAACAAGGAATATATTATTACAGAAAGATGCTTAAGGTTTAAATATAGTAACATCATGACAAGGAAGTACTCTTCAGAATAAAATTCCCAGCTGTATGTCGTTAGATAGAACTCATATCAAACCAGTTATAAGTAAGACATATCTGCAATAAAGGTAACTGAAATTAATCTGCTCATTTCACAGGGGTTTAATCTGTTTTCGTATGATTGTAAATAAAAATATTGCTCTTTTAATTGATAAACTATATAGATCGTAAAATTTCGCTAACAAAACATGAAATAGTATATTTATTTAAGATCTTATAAACTTGCTTATTTCATTTTGGGGGGGGGGGGGTACGTTATGGTGCAATTGAAATATATATTTTGATTCTAAGTCTCCAACTTTCTTTATCAGATCTAAATGTGTGAACCAAGGTAATATCTACAATGACAATGTTACGGTGCATACATAGCTAGAATTCTGTTGCCCGTGCAAGGGGGGGGGGGGTGTATTTCTCCCGTTAGGTTAGCTCTAGGTATATTTCGTTGTAGAATGTAAACATTGCTCCATTGTTTCGTTTTGCCAAATAAAAGTTAGTCTTTAATAATTTTATTTGTCAACAAATGTCGATTATAATTAAGTAAATCTCCTGTTACAATATGACGACACGGAGTCTAAAAATGAAAAAGGTGATATTTGAGTTAAGGAGTTTCCATTCTTTGGTTATAGATTTTTAATGTGACAATGGGAATGGTTGCACATTCAAAATTCCATAGAGTAGGTTTATTGAAACAACAGTGACATTTTATGTAATAACATAATTATTAAGGATATCAAGTCTTCATAATTACAAAACACTCTACTAATTTCAATCAAATCGCTACAAAAATAGTGTACAATTTAAATATCGAGCAGAACTTATGACATAGATCATGGATGCACAATGGTGACACAAAAGTAAAAACATACCTGGTATCATATTATAGATCTAAAATGTATCTGTCACATGCAGAATTATAAAAGAAAAAAAAAAACCTATGATGTAAAGGTCTGGAATGTAAAAATGTCATTTGCTTATCCAAAAATGACGTAGGAACCCCTTTTGCAAAATATGTAAGCATAAGGAAGAAGTTACTATCTTATATATCTTTCCTTCATCGGAGACGGATGAATTATGAATGACGTTGTAGGTCTCGTTGAATCTTTTAATTGTATATTCACTTTAGTGTCTCTAACTCTACATTGCTAACAGGGTCTCTATTAATATGTGATACTTCTGACTAAACGTCCTCGATCTCGTTATACACGCTTTCATGTTGTCTACTACTATCGGGATTGCAGTTGGTATTGTTTAGATTGACATCATCTGTGACTTTTCTTGTCCTGAAATTATTCATATGTCCTCCTTATTTTAAATTGATAACAATTCCTTTATAAATTTCATAAATCAATCTAACGATTCTTAGCGCTTTTCAAATATAGGATGTGAATTAGTCTATACAGAAACTTTACATACTTCATACACACCTTTCAACAAAACACTAACAAATAATGAACAGCTGTATGATACTTACTTTACTATATAATATATCAATGTCGTCATTATTAATAACAACAACACGATTATCCCTGCTGCTGGACCTATAAAAAGCAAAATTATTTTCTATATATTCTAAATTGTATGACTCTTTGCTTAAAGTTGGTGTCACCTGTTTAATCATATGTGCTAAAATGAAAACAGAAAATTATTCTTTTTAAAATATATTGAAAACTCCTTATGAGAAAGGACGTAATATGAGTACCCTAGTCGCCAAATTTATCTTCATTTTCCCCCTTCGAATTAAAAATGCCTTTATTTACTTATGCTAATATTATACCTATAAAGAGGGTAAAATACCTAAGATGAATTCATATTGGAAAAATATTGATGTAGTAGATGCATTCTTTGAACCACTGACTTCTGTAACACATACATGTTAAATATTTACATTAGATCATTTCAATGATGCCCCAGGATTTTTCAAGTTAATATTACTCAGTTACGTTAAGTACATACATGTAGTTTATATATATATATATATATATATATATATATATATATATATATATATATATATATATATATATATATATATATATATATATATATATATATATATATATATATATATATATATATATATATTAAAGTAGAATAAAACGGGGAAATGTTATACTTTTCATGTTTTTACGGAAAAGGAGATGAATTTCCTGAAATCTAGTCAACATCTATTGGATAGTGTATTCTAGAGTATATGACATATTATTGAAAGATCTGAAGGAAGCGTATCATTTTTTTGTATACTATTATATGGTTAGCTTTTTGTGTAACTTATGATGAAATAAGTGAATGAATCTGATAAATGCATGAAGACTCTGTATGTGGATGAAGACAAATATATTACATTTTCCAAACTAAATTTTACGGTGAATTTTAACATGTAAACATGCATCTGTTTCCATACGGAGCATCAAATTTGCTTTTCGTTGTGTATATAAGTGCAGAAACTATCATCAAATTGACTAACGTGTCGTTATGTCCGTCTGAGTTAAACTCATGGCGTCAAAAGGAATTACTGAAGTCGTGTAAGGAAAAAGATGGTTTGGTTTACCATTGCATGAGATCATCATGGGATACCTTCGTTGAATTTTGTATGGTTCCGTTGTCAATCAATTTTTACGGTAAGATTTTCTTGAATAAAGTTATTTAACTTAACAGCACATCCACTACATGTACGTATACGCTAAACTAAAATGTTGAATTGAACTTTTCGATAAAGTCATTACTGATTACACGTTCGGAACTGAATCCGTTTGCTAACAACTCTGATAGTTGTTCGTCTTTCTGTCTGAAATCTTCGCTATCGTTTTTGTAAACTATCTTGAGTTCCACTGAATAATGTGTTGTATATATATTTTATTGGAAAAAATATAATGGTTATTTATGAACAAAAAGAGTCTACAGAAAAATACTGCGACCGTTATGGAAAAAAGGAAAAATATTAACAACATCGCAAAGCCAAGGGAAACAATGGATTATTTAAAAGGACACAAGGCAGAATATGGTATGTTTCAATATTTTGTCATATGATAAAACATGACGCCGTTCTTCAAAGAGTCAGTGATAACGGATATCTCTGATTTTGTTTTGTAAGATAGATGTTCATTTTTGAATAGAGCTCAGAACTTTTACACTTTCGGAGGTTTACTAGGTGCAGTGAACAACAATTCTACCATTGTAAATACCTAATTAGAAGAGTAGAGATTCGCCACGTTACTGGGTTTTAATGTTTCAGTCTCAATTTAGGGGCGTACATAATTTGAAATACGAAATGCTGGGTTTCTAGAGGGAATACGCGTGCACAAGAAGCAAATGTATTATTGTATTTTTGCATGCAATGTTTGACACACTTTTTTGACTACGTAAGTGACTAAACATTGAAACATTCCTCATTCTGTGTAAGAGCAAACTTAGTAACGTGCTCTCCTGGAATCTATCACAACTGCTTCGAACAAAATACTAAGAAAGAAAAAATAAGTTCACATTTCAAATGTTTGTAGTCATTTCTAGGTATATTTTCATAAAAATGGTATCAAATGAATCGGGGGAAACATACTTATCGCATATGATGGGCCGGTAGAAACAAATTGAAAACTAAAAATTATATATTTAAACAACTTATGTGTGCCCGCATCGCACATCCTTTTCGCTTCGGTGATCAGCTGTTTACAGGTAATGGAGGTATCTACATGGAAAACCTCATTTCACTGGATTTGATACAACCGTGACCCCCAACAACACAATTGAACATATCGCTGTTATGCTCTTTGATTCTTAGCGCGCCGTCAATTATAAGGCAAAATAAACATCTCGTTGTACCGCCGCGATATCGTTAGATATTTCAATGATTTTCAAATTGCCCTAACTTTTTTTATTTCTACTCCAAATGATATGAAATTTAAGAAATGAGAAGAAAACAAAATGAATAATCTAATGATATGATTTTGATTTACATGTTAAAATATTTCCCGATTAATTATTGATGCGAAAATTGCAAACAACGCATTTTTATTAATTTGAACTGAGTCATTTGCGATGGGCCTCACTAACAGTGTCTACACTCTAAAGTTTAAGGTTCATGGATTGTGGGTCAAACTTCATTAAATATCCCCACGTCATATGAAGGGCCTGGAATTAGAAACTGATGTATGACTAAATCAAAGTGCGTTAGGTGAAACAGTAGAAATTATATTTCTAGCTTAAACAGAATTGTAAAATAAGCATCTTTTTTGTCACGAGTTACACCTTACTATCTGTGACGTCCGATTTTTCATTACAATAGTTTATTCAGAATTATTTTTGAGTGAGCAAACGATTGTAAAAATGCTTGCACAAACTATTGGTATACAAAAAGAAATGAAAACGATTATTTGAAAAAAAATATATATATATATCAAAACGTGAATACATCTAAACTTTGATATATAAGAGATTGATTTTAACACGTACGAAGAATTCATGAATATATTCCTTTTATAAATGAAGACCGTGTTCACCAAAAAGTATATATGTTGACCATGCAAAATGATGGGTTTTCTTTAATTTAGATGCATGCCCTCAAATACATCTGAGTAACAATTATGACATCCAATATGTCGAGTGCTCAATAAGCGGAAAGTGTCCAAATGAAGATGATCCCACCTACCCATCTTACCAGCTTTACAAATGTACGTTGTGTGTTTATATCATATCATTCAATCTATAAATCCATGATTCTATTACCGTCTTATGCTTGTAATACTCTTCTTGTATACGATTTCTACATTGACGTATATCATTTTATTTCCCTCCTTGTAAACACAGTTTCCTCACATTTGTAGATGATGGTTGTTACAAGGAAGACACAAATGGAACCCATATTAGTAAAGGAGGGTAAGCAGCATGTATTATATTATGTATGATAAGACGACGTATAAATCAACCCAGTAATCCACAAAATAATAAGAAACCGAAGAACAAAATTAACAAAACGGACAAATAGAAAACAAACAGACGAGCAGTTACTAAGGAAGAGAAAACAGAAGACATCTGACAAAGCTGTATGACAAATCACCAAGGACCTGCACGCAAAAAGGAGCACAATTGAACCCCGAATATAAATGTTCATTGGCTATATAATGTTAAACAATTAATCACGCGATAAGATAAAAAGGAAATAAATGCACATGGGAAGACGTACTTTCAAATTCAAGGCACTTAATTAAAAACATATATATTCATTTGATAGGAAATATCGACTCTAAATTAATGAGATGACAAAATTCATTTGCGTGCACCTTAATAATGAAATGCATTTAATTTATAATCTAATTTAATCTGATATGACAAAGTGCCTTCTTGGTGAAATTGGAAAAAAAAAATGGAAAGGGGAGAGATATCGGTATCCATAGATATGGCAGTTTGTTTCGGTATCCGACTTATGTGCCTTGTCTACGAGCATACGGTGTTATCCTATTGAACAACATTTTCTATGCCTTAAAACACAATTTAAGAACATAAAGTTTCAATTATATATTATTACTGGGAAATACATGAATGTCTAGTAATACGTTTTATTTAGAAATTGAAGAAAGTAAAAAGAGTGGCTGAGGTAGGACTTATAAGTGTATAATTATAATACATTCTGCATTCATCTTAAACCCATATCGTCTTATCATTTATTTCTTGACAATTAAGGAGGAATTAAACACTTGACTCCCGAATTCAATTTTCTTCATTTTTTCGTAATTAGTATTTGAATATGATATCTACTAAATTGCAAAGTATGAAAAAAATTTATCCACACAGTTCTGAAAAATTTGACTTTGAATAAGCTCCCTTTGAGGCATATTTGGAGTTCCCTTGAAAGGTACTACAAAGTCAATTTAATATCTTTTAACTTTACCAAATGTAAATACATATCAAAAACACAAATTAATATCAGAAAAGGAATAATGTTTTAGTAAAATTTCCAAGGAGAAATTGTTTTGAAAGAACTTATTTCAATATCTGTGCGAGAAAGGTTTCAGTAAATATACAAAATCAGTACAAAAAATCCCCTATTTTCTCCCCTAAAAACAGCATTTTACAAAAATCTGCAAATTCAATTTTCAAGAAAAATTATATCTATAATCCTTAGTGTCCAATTGCACAACATTATGAGTATGAAGAAAATTTATCCACAGAAATAGAAAATTTTGACATGTCAGAAAATTGTCAAATTTGGGAATCGTAATATAAATATAAACATGAAACACATATAAACATTTAAAATTAATTTAATTTTAATTGATTTTGAATGACAACAATATATCATATATTTCAACACATTTTAGGATCAATTTCTAAATTGAAAAATAAAAAAAGAGGCTCGAGAAGGTAAAAATTGCTCACCAAAGTCCCAATGTTACATATGAAAATGACCAAGACAAATGATGTCAGAATTGTAATGAAATGAAATTCTAGAATAAGATGTAATCTAGAATGTTTGAAATAGATCCCTATATATCACATATGCATAAATAAAGAAAACTTGAAACAAAAGCAGAGAATATTTGGTGACAAACAATATTCTCAATTGTTGCACCACCTACAGACAAATCTAGACTATAGTACAATCTTAACAAATTTTATCAGGTATGTGTTTTGAGGATTTATTATAGGAATGCAAAAGGTATTACTGGCTTGGTGAACAAAATTAAACTAAAAGGCTACAATTTGAATTCCAATGTAACTATTCAAATAGTCATCAACTAACCCCTTTCCTTACCTTAATTAACATTAGAAAAACACAATTCTTGATTCAATTTTTCAGATTTATTATGCCATTTATAATTACATTGTAAAAAACACTGATTTATAGTACATAACCTGCATATAAATTAATAACCACAAAAAGTATTGAAAAATGTGTCACTTTGATCTACCATATAATAACATCAAACTTCAACCAAATGTGTATGTGAAAATGACAGCCCCCCCCCCCCCCCCCCCCCCCCCCTCTCTATTAGAAGAAAGTCTGTAAAATGGTAAGAGATTTTCTTGGCCCAAAGCAAATACACATTAAGAAATATGAAAAGCGCTTTCACCATTGAAAAGTTATCTGTTGATAATTAAGGATTCTGCTGGGTTTTTTTTTTAAATTAACAGTAGATCAAAACCCAAAATCTAAGTCAAACTGACTCTAAATTTGACCTTGAAAAAGTCTTTCCACATGGATTTTACATCTGAATTATAACCCTCATCACTTATCACTCAAAAGTTATATGGCACAGATCTACTTTTTGCAGAGAAATTAAAAGGTAAAATGTTTACAGATTGTTGACAGTAGGACCGCATATAATCACTTTCACAATAGCTCAGTTGAACCCTGGTCTTCCAATTTGGTGAGCAAAACACAAATTCCATTCTGTTTATAATGCAGTCTCCTCCTGACAAGGAAATAATTTATTCAAAAGTACCCGGTAGGTTAACCATGATCAGATTCCAGCTTTATCTGTAACTACCCACATCATTGTAGCATGACCTGAAATAATACATTGCATAGGATCTTAATTTAATCCAAGAAAAATATATATAACTTTAAAAATTTTCCTTTTTCAGTAACTTGGTCCCAATCTCCCTAAGTTATCTGGATAAGAATTAGTTATTTTTAACTATTAGTTAAAGAAATTATTAAAAAGTACACATTCTCAACTAAGGAGATTTAGTGCAAACATCTTTAAAATTCAGAATCTGAATATAAATCCCTTAGAATGTGATAAATGTCACAAAACGCTGCTGCTCTGTATATGCAACAAATATGCATACTCAGTAAAATTACTTGATTGATTATTACTCCTGAAAGTTTTGATATAGATGTAGTTTTAAGCATCCTGGGCAATCATAAAAATAGCCTATTTATTTATATCAAATGCACCAGTAGATCCCTTTTCCAGTTGGAACTTGATATGTCACCACACTGCATCCAGAATTTGTGCACTTCATATGCAATATGCTTCCCAGGCCATATCTTAATGAAAATATAAAAGAGTGGATGATAATGCCTCATTTTCAAAATCTGATACTTGATCTGTATTGACAAGACGATTCTTCTTCTTCCATTACATACTAAGTGTACTATATATATGTTACATTGTAATTGATTAATACTTATATTAGCTGATTATTATATATGTGTTACGTAATAGCAATTAATGCATTCGTAAAAACGCATACTACAGTATAGTCATGTCATTTCATGATTATTTTCAACTGAGGACCTAGATTTTTTCAAATAAACAGGCATTCTCTACCCAGAACTCTGGCAAAACACCTCCCACTATTTGAAAATATTTGCATCATAAAATTTTAGTTGAATTGTTTATTTAGAACCTTAATATATTTCATATGTGCTCACTCAATACAGTATTATTGTAAATTATAAACAGAACTACTGATTACTTGTACATAAATACAGGATACATGTACATGGTCTTGGGTTTGAAATACGACTGTAGTGGCGAATTTAGAGGGGCCCCCCTTTTTTGCCACATATTTACATATAAAAATTCAGATTTGGCATAAAAAAATTACCGAGTAGTTTGGCTAATACACGTGCCCCCTTCCTTTTGGATCCGCCACTGGATTGTTTACCTCTGCTCCCGTACTGTATACGATAAATTTAGACGAGTCACACAAACAGTATTTATGTATCATCAGTAGGTTGAGCTAAAAAAACCGTACCTCAACAATTCTTCTTCCTCAGTTCCTGTATTCCAACAAAAATCTCCATCAACATCGTTCAACTACTCTCTGCTAACTCGGGTACACACGTGTGCAGGTTGGTTTTTGTACGTTAGTTCCGATCTATTTTTCGATTTTAAATGCTCCCTCTTCCATTTTTGATTAAGATATTTGATTATCAAAAACAAATTTACACCAAGATTTTCTTTTTCAATTATCTTAACTTTCAATATTCGCCTCAATCGTGTTTTCTGCTCTTCTAGCGCTTTGTATCGAATGTAAACAATCTTACGTCATTTTTATCAACCGATGCATTCCGAACGGCGCTATATTCGGATAGTGTTTAATTCCTCCTTAAATAGTTATAATAAATAGTTTTTAATATTTACGTAACCAGGAATAAGCATTCAAATAATTCCGTTGTCTTGCTTTGGAAAAGATATCATTCTAAATAACACTAGACTTGTCGTAAATGGAGTCAATAAGATAATTCATAATTAGTTTATAGTAAGATTGAACAGAAAAATGTATTACAATTATTAAGGATTAGCAAAACAGTTTCAGTAACTGTCGATATTTTTCCAGGAATTCCTTGATATGTATACGTTGATACGCATCAAATTTTAATTTATTCTCTGAATAAGTCGGTATACATGTATTCAATGATTATTCTATGTCTGCAATGATGTTGTTACATACATTCATTCAACTTGCACGGTTTGAAATATCATTTGAATCAATAATACCTAAAACAAAACCTGTGGAAGAAAATCCCCACTGATTTACCGATATGCTGTTACATCATCTTTTACATTACGTTATTAAAGTATTTCTAATCTGAATGTCCTTGAGTGTATTTCAGGACCTCTACTAATAATTACAGACCTGCATATACAACAACCATTGGTCACTATACGATTACAGACTTTGCTTCAAGAAATGAAAATAGAACAGAGCAAGCAGGTTGTAATATACATGTATACCACGTTACTTTGAAACTACCATAGAAACGTTTACTTTCACAATTCAACATATATATAATCATCGCTACTACGATTATTGCAATAAAGATCAGATGTATACGATATCGATTGTTTGACATGTCGACTTCATTACTGATTTGTAGTTCTCACGGTAGAATAATATAATATTTATACCGATGTGACTACGGCATACCGATAGTACTGAACGTGGCTAGCAGACATACTCGACATATGACATTAAAAGTTGAGGTGATTAAGCAGGTGGCACTCCTACATGACACCTGGTCCCACCTCATTTTATTGCAAGGGTCCATGATTACCTGGGTTTTTTTTACTAGTCTTCAGTATCTTAGCAATGTACTTACTTCTTGAATTTTGTGTGAATCTTTCATGTTTATAATTAAGGAATTCTTTTTTTTTTTCTTTTAATATTATCTATCAATATAAGTTTACCCCCAAACGGTAGTATTTTGCTTGACATTAATTCAAAATATATAGATCAATTTAATTACAGAAGTCATCGGCTCGAGAAATACATCTACTCAATCAATATTACCGCAAATTATATCCATTTTAGGTAATGGTTTTTAGTCATCTGAATAAAAGACACAGATATTACGACTATATATTACTATATTGTAAAATAAATGTGTCCATTTTACTTTGAAGAATTTAAAATACTTTTGAATATTCTTTTTAATTGTAGCATCTGTACTAATATTATTGAAAAGGTACTTAGATAATTAACATTATATTAAATCATATTACATTTAAAACTGAATTTTGCGTTGTACGTTATAGGTCCAGCAGCAGGTATAATCGTGTTTTTGCTGTTGGGATTAATGACGACAATGATTTGTCACATTCGAACGTTAGTAGTTTTCCTTGTTCTTAGTTATTTTAAAGGATTTCCGTTCGGTGTTTCAAATAGGTATAATTTCTTTACATCTACATTTTGTGTTTGCAAACAGCCAAAAACTTTTGTTGTTAATATACATACCTGTAATAGAAAAGATTTGTTATCGATTTGTAACATTAACAAATGATTGTTTGTTTATTTATTCGATTCAAAACATTTCAGGATAAGAATACACCTGAAAGATAAGTATCAGGACAATACAAATTGTAATATAAATGGACAGGAAGAACGCGTGTATGATGAAATACAGGATATATAGAAGGAAGTACATGTATTGTATGAAAACAGGTCATCAACACTCTGTCAACAATGTTACAATTACAATAGCTAAAACGTGCATATTCACTATCTTAACATAGACATGATAACATACAATGATTTTTTGTTGTTGTTTTATTCATTTATAATTATTTCTTTTTTGTAGTAAAAAGAATGTTCGTCAACTAAATTTCATATCATAGATCATGCATGTAATGTCTGCAAATAAACAACGAACCATTATCTCTTAATTTCATCGTGTTAAAATTAAAAATAAGAATGTTTATGTACTTATCTTTAAAATCTTGTGTATGGGATTAAAGTAGGTTAGTTAGGTTAGGCAACCTGGTTTCTTTTCTCTTATTCATTATATATTACCTTGACCATAAACCACAAGAAATACAATAATGAGCCTTATAAGTTTCGAATTTTATCCATGTTACCTGTAATGCTTGTAAAATACCACAGTCATTCACAGTGCTGAGTCGTATATGTTTTTCTGCACGTAAGGGTATTTCCTCTGAATTTAAGGGACCCGTGATTGTTTGATATGGTATGTTGTTGTTAGTGCCATAGTCGGTTGACACTAGTTACTTTCGTACTTTGCACCAATATTATATCTCTTTCCTATACACTGTGGTGTTCGTAGAAATGTTCCCTGTAACGGGGTTGAAAAAGTGTCATTATATTTTTCCCCTGATGTTATATGGCAATGACATTTTCTAGACAACGTTGGTTCATATTCGTTTATATATACAGAGTCGAGTTACATTTGTTTCTTCTGTATGTATGAGTGTTCGATGGCGGTTGTGACTAGCAGTTCAGGAGACGGTTACTTCTCCGTCTACTTCTTCGGGAGTCCGTCTATGTCCGTTTTGGTATATAGTCGTTAGTTTCATTATCACTTTACACCAGTTTAGTTCGCATTTAGTTAAAATCATAATGATGACAGCATCTTATGAATGATGTGACCACCAAACTTAGTCCTAATCAATGACCCACTGAACTTTCCCACGGCATGAGCTTCATCACTACCGTAAAACAGAATTGACGTTCCGCCGAGGATTCTAATCTATGGCCTATAGGTCGCCAGCTCATGTAGTTTACAAAATAACGCCTCACCAATAGCCATATCTTTTGTTGATATGGTATCAATCATCACTTTTGCTTTATTATTATGACTTTACGTTCACGGCTTTTCACTGTTATTTTGTGAAGGATGGTTGAAAATAGATTGGCTATACACTAATGCAACCGACAAGGATACAGCATATTATTCCTTATATTTCATTAATGTCTATTCGAATAATTTATTTGAAGAAATGGAACTCAGTGTGTTTTAAAACAAACACTACTGATTGCAAGTATGAATTTATACATAAAGGGATTGTATATATATATATATATATATATATATATATATATATATATATATATATATATATATATATATATATATATATATATATATATATATATATATATATATACAATCCCTTATATGTTATATATAATATATATGTTATATATTTCTTATACTACACGTGTTTATAACTATAAATTACTTGTATTATTCATAGAGCTCTTAAATCCTATTTTATCTTAAGCCTTTCAGTACAACAATATTCAATTATTTGTATAATAGTGAGAACGAAAATGCTTTTCTATATTTTGTTTTTGTTAAGTAAATATATGCAGAAGGTTATTTTCATTAAAGAATTTGCATCTGTATTCGCTGTACATGGTTACAGTTTCCTCTAAATCTTATAAGAGTGTGTTATGGAAGTTTGTTTTACATAGAAAGTGTTGCAATAGATGGGCAGCAATTCAGCCGGGTCTGTGGAAGTGAAGGACAACTGTATCATACTGCCCTGCGAGGCTTTTATCTTGACTGCCACATGAAGTATAATGCTCAACTTTTGAGTACTCTTCATATTGGAAGAAGAAGAAGAAGAATTTTAACTCTTAATCGGGATATACATACCTTTGGTGACAAATGAACGTTTGCACACCGATTCCCATACCTCGTGTTTTTGTTTACAAAAATGTGTCAGCTGAAGTGTCTCCCTGACCCTCTCCCACAAACCATCAACATCAAAAGTGGCATAAAGGCAGGGATTCTTCGACTTAAGGTGTGACTATCACAGACAAAGTAATACTGGGTTTTAAGCCATACATGCCCTTTGCGTCGGAAGATTAAACTATCAATTTGTACTTCTGGGATGAAAAAAAGTATTTCATCAGAAGATAGCAACCCCCCTACCCAACTTCCTCCACCATGATGTAGTTTAATATAGAAATTAATTCTGCTGAATTTCATTCAATAACCTCTGTCGGAGGAACACAAACCCAGGTTTTTTTCCTCAGTCTCACATTTCAAACTAACATCGGATCTCTCTTTATAATTTGTTATTTTAAAATTTTCAAATAAAGATATTACTTCCTTGACTCAGGTTAAAAGCGTTATAGATTTTATCATTTTAGCGAAGGTCGTCGAAAAATGATTATTTCTCTATAATTGTGACTTTCATCATGTGTATTTTAATATTAAGTACAAATATTTGCTTGATGCAATATATATATTTTCATATATAAATGTCAGTGAACAAGTTAAGCTATTTTGAATTTGGAAAACGAAAACATAAATTATTTATTTTACCAGCTTTTTATTATTACGGTGTAAGCATACACATGATTTCAGCAGTCGATAAATTCTCAGAGCTACCACGGTCTCATTCGAAAGAAACTACAGTGACGAACCAAAAGTGGACTCTCTTTCGGGACCTCTTGATCATGAGTCATAAGTCATGTACATTACCTGTTTAAGATCAGTTAATGAAATACGGGAAGCATTTATGTTAATTTCTATTTATGAAATCTAAATATATTTAAGATACTTGCATAACGGTTTCTTTAGGTTCCGCCGAATGCGCCATATATCTAAGTTCATATCAACAGTATCTGCTATGAATTATGAGATTTTGAACTGGATGTGAACCATTCGATACGCAAATTTATTACTTGTTTTCAAAGGGGGAGGGGGTGTTCTGTTTTAACAGGCTTGACATGTAATGATCAATGCTTGGCTGTGTCCGTGTCAAAGGTATAAATGATTATGCAATGCAATTGGAAGATGTCGTCGCTATGTACGTGACATAAAACAATATTCAATCAATCAATAAGGATTTAAAGAAGGAAGCTCAAAGTGTCAGTGGATGATATATTCCTTTATCGTATCGCTTGTTTTTCGGTACACATTTGTCGCATGCACAAACGGAGTGATTGTTTTCTCTCCATACTTAAGGATAACGATTATTGTAAATTGATGAGTTTTATGTTTGAATATCAATACTGAAATAATATATTAAATATATTGCCTTTAATACTATCAAAATGATAATAAACATGAGCAAGTATATACAAAGAACGAGTTCTGAAATAACATCAGTGATCACGGAGTGTGAGAGCGACCCAGTTTTAAATCTTATTAAGAAGTTATTGTTATGGATAGGTGCATTGTATGTCAAGTGGCATTTAAAGGTTAACGTAATGCTTTATTGTTTGCATTATATCATACAAGGATTATATTTCAAGTATAGACGTTATCTTTGGAAATAATCATGTATGCGATATAGGTGAATAGATGTCTGCCAGATACAAACGACATTATACACGTTTACGGTAAGTAGACGCTGGCGTCCCGGTTGTTAACTTGTCGCGCTTGTAATGGTCGATTCTAATTTCACCACGATTGAAGTATGTGACAACGGAAGGATTGTTCTTTTAACTTTACATTTTCCCTTAAACTTATATTTTTTCCTCCAGCATAGAGAGAACATTTCAGGAGAAGAAATAATGTGGACTGAATCATTTATTATTTATTTATAAATATATAGATTACTATTACTTGTTATAATGTTAGTATGAGATTTAGTAAAGACATGAACAAATATGCCATATGCTATGTTATGAGGATCAGTTATTGTTTGTTTGTATATATTATATCACAGAATGTTATATTAGGAATTAGAATGTTCTGTAATTGCGCGATCGCCAATCTTGCTTTAACCACGCCCACCTAGACGACGGTTGTTACGGATGCTTTGGCCTGACACGGAATGTAAATGAAAAACCTACTAAGATAAATATAGCAAATCAGTATATACGTCTTTCTATAATCCGATGCAAAGAAAGGGAAGGAGGTAGCTCGAACAAACTTGAACCAACCTGTGCTGCTTAAATTTGCGCCACGCCCCGAAGTAACGTCTTTAAAGTATGTTATCGACAAAAGCATCGAATACTCATTACGGACGGAAAATGAAAACTCTACTTTTGACTAAGAACCCGCTTTCTTAGATCTCCATCTGAAACTAGCCAAGATAACTGACAGGGATTGAAAAAAAAGAAAAAATATTCTCTGTATGTATCCCTAATATAAAGCTTCCATATCTAAAAAGGTAGACAAATACTAATATTTTAATTTTTGAATGACATTGTCTATATTTAGATTGTGGCAATTTTCAATATGGACCAGAGGTATTGAACGATAACTCTTGGTACATATATATATAAACTATACATTTTAATTTTATTTTATTCAATTCCCTCTGATTAGAGGAATTAAATCTCGTTCCATATTTGGAGTTGAATTTTGCGATCTCCTCAAGCTAACTATATATCACGTATGTTACTTCTAAAACAGCCAAGGCATACATCATAGCATGTGTATTTAAATACGAATTGTCAAGATCCAAAGCAGAAACAATACAAAGACATCAATATCAATATAATTATGGCATCTGACTTTTTGCTTCTTACATTGTCGTCTTACTTCAAACCCAGATTGTTGCACTTATATGGCAAACGCATATGGCTCATGCATTGCAGATTATTATAGATCTGTGCAATGGTACAATGAATGATCTCTCTCGTTACACACAGGGGCCTTAGATTTGACTGTCACTTCCCAAGAAATGACATAAACCAGCCGTCTGCAGGACTCAACACGAACTCAGATCACAATACACTTGAAATCAAAATACAGATTCAACAAGCACGATTTTTGTTATACGGTGTCCACAGCTTCTTTAAATAACAGAAATATTTGGTACACTTACCGTGGTATACAGTATGGTGTTCATTGAAAGTACTTGAAAACGAATTAAACTCCACTCATACATATGTGGAAAGCCCTACCTCAAAAGACAGCACCTTGCATGATAACCTCATGACCATGTCCGACATCAAAATTAAAACTGATAAATCTGATATACCAACCATGAATTGGCTCCCAAAACTACATAATGGTCCATATAAATCACGTTTCATATCTAATTCTAGCCACTTCTCTACTACAGTACTATCGATAAATATTATGTCTGCTCGAACTGCTATAAAAGATCAAATTATCAAATATTGTGATGTCGCATTTCATAATAGTAACATCAATTACTTTTGGTCAATTAAAAATTCTCATGAAGTTATCGACAAACTTCTTTCACTAAATTTCAAAGCGACTCAAATTTCTACATTTGATTTTTCTACACTTTATACATCTCTGCCTCATGATTTGATTAAAAGCAAGTTGCTGTCTCTTATACAATGGTGTTTTCATAGAGAATTTAAAACTTACATATGTACTTCCAATAACTCCGGATTCTTTTCCAACAAACAATATACTTCATATAAATACTGGACTTGCAAGGAATTATGTAAAGCACTAGATTTTCTCATGAAAAATATTTTTGTGCAGTTTGATTGCAAGATATATCAACAAATAGTTGGGATTCCTATGGGTACTAACTGCGCGCCTCTGATAGCAGATTTATTTCTTTACTGTTATGGGAGCGATTTTATGGTTTCTGTTCAAAATTCAAAACGTTTCGACCTCATTGACAAATTTAATAATACTTGAAGATATCTGGATGACATTTTGGTTATCGACAACCCTGAATTCGAACAATTTATATCAGAGTTCAAATTGAATAAAATTAATACCTGAGATAAATTTACATCTTTCTTAGATTTGAACATCAAAATTATCAACCACCTAATATATACTAATATGATAAACGTGAGGATTTTGGATTTCCTATAGTAAATGTTCCTTATTTTGGATGCCAATGTCCCTCGACTCCCATCATATGGTATTTATATATCTCAATTAGTTCGATTTGTCAGAGGCTGCAACAATGTTTTGGATTTTAATAGACGAAATTTACAAATTACTACTAAACTTTTAACTCAGGGTTACAAATATCACAAGCTTAGAAAAACATTCGGCAAATTCTTTAGATCTTATTCAGAACTTCTATCTGAATTTGGAAATATTTCTTTTCAACACTATGTATCCAATGGAATTTCCCATCCTAATTTTTTACAGTGATCTGGTATATAAACTAAGGAAAGTAAAAGGCTCCGATAACGTTATTTTATCATGTAATAAAATAGTCAAACGTCTTCTTAATAGACAATATGACATTGAGATCATCAAAAAGTCTATAAGTCTTGTATTTGGTACCTCTACAGCCTTATGCAGACTTTTACCTGAACGTTGCACGCTGACTAACAGGGCGGTGGAGACTATATGACGGGCCTTGTCCAAACCTCTTTCAGAGGAGAAATGGACCTGAACCTCGTACCCTCTATTAGTCGGGACTCCTACAGATCTAGGGTCTTAGCTTGCTTTCAGACTGGCAGAGCACGGTTTATCATGTTGATGTCGCATATATTTTTATATCATTATGTGTTTTACAATACCTTACGTGTTTATATTTTTATGACCTCTCCATATTCGATACCTGTGTACATGGAGGATTATTTATGAATTTTTAGATGTACGTCCTTTGATTGTTCTGCTGTTACGATGAGTGGGAAGGTGGGCCCGTAAACCGGTTAACCACACCATTTGTTTGGCTTTTGTCAACTTAAATGGCCGGTCTAAGTCAGGTTCGTAATTGCACTACAATCAAATATTTTTGTAACGTGTTATATGTGCTGGTACATTGTTTATATTCATTTATTGTATAGCTCCATGGTGACTTCTGCCACGTAACTGAGCCAGTAACTCTTCTTTTTTTCTTTGATACCATGGACGGGTTCAGGAGGATACAGACTTCGGGGCTTACTACTGAGATTTTATTTTATTCCCCGGTGTCGGCATAAAACAGCACAAAAGAAACATTAGTCCGAGTACTGCGGAAAAATTACGTATATTACATGTTTTTTTTTTTATGTCGTATCTTTATATGGGTATCGCATAGATGTAGCAACACTCATTCAGTCACAATTGATAAGCAGAGAAATAGAAAGACAAAATGTGCTATGCAGTTTCTTAAATTTTATTAATCAAATTCATACACATACATAGGCATATATTGGGTAAAATGAAGTAGATACTAACCTATACAGCAAAATGTGAAATTAAGTATCATTTCTATGGAAAGCATCAAAGGATATTCTTTGACTCCAATTGCCCCACCTCCCGCCTTCTCGCAAACAATTCTTTACTTCCAATATTTGTTAATCCTGAATTTTCATATTCTCAGCAAACATTTTGAATGTCACTCTGACAGTTTGTGTCTATTGAATTTGAATTTGCACTTATTGATATAGTTTAGAAAATAACATTTCTTCCCTCTATCAGAACTTCCTGGTAATTATATACCAATACACGAGTCGTATATCCGTTTATATTTAAAATTGCCTTGTTATGTGTCGCATAAAATTAAACCCATTTACATTTTTCTCAAATATTATATCCCAAATAAATGATCGAAAACATCGTCAATTAAGCCTTAGACAGCTTAACAGTTAACATATCTACAGAGATAATATCATTTCGTTAACGTCATTTTATCTCTTTAGAGTTCAAAGAAAGGGAAATCCAATTTCTTACTCACGTTGCAACATTGTATTGTAAATAGCAAAATGATGAGGGAGACAATGATATTTGAAGGGAGTTGAAATTGAATTATCGTTCACCTTTTCTCAAGATCTAGAAAAAGAATGGAAGAGAGAAGAGATGATACATAAGGATGTTTAAAGAGGAGTGGAGTGGTTTATATGAGCACAACCCAATTTAACTTTTCCTTGGAAAATCACTAACCCTCACATATTGCATATGTTTCATATAACAATTGATACATGAAATCGTAATGCATAGGCAGAGTATTGACTAGTGTTCGCTGGACTTTGGACCAATAATCCTTGATCTCGGCTTAACAAACGGATTCAAGAAAATATCGCCTTTGTCTAAATATTGAGCTTTTATGGATTAATTTTATTCACTATATTGTTCTTACCCTTATACAGCTGTATAACTGTCAGTTTCCGCTATACAGAAGATGAAAGTCATGTCCATTTTCACGATAAAAGTTACAATGGTGTTACAATAAAAGGTTGGAATAACCCACCCCTTTTTTATCTCTCGGACAAGAATTTCCGAAAGACATCTCCTTAAATCCTCCATTATAACTCATCGTTTCAACGAAATTGACAGATACGCACTTAACACTGAATACGATAAACAAATATTGTGTTATGAAATTTTGCAATCAACTCAACAGCTTCTCAGAAAGCGATTCTAAACTAGTTGTCATTGTCCCTTTAGGTATTAGATAGAACAGAACGACGGAAGAGGTACGCTGCCCGTGTATTGGTCAGCTTGCTACATTGCTTTGAAATCAGGACCATTGCAGTTTTCTGTGTTATATAGTAGTTTTCCCCCATAGTAGATTTTGCCCCCGGAAAAATGGCTATATTGTAGTTTATCCCCATGTCGGAAAAACTGCTATATAGTAGCCTTTCCCCCATAGTAGTTTTTCCCCTCTTACGTAACGGTTTGGAAATTATACACGTTCGTTCTTGTTCAATCAGATAACATTTGAAATATAAATGTACTATAGTAATAGCAGATGGGGTCATGGTTAACGGGTTTCTATATGCTGTTAAGTGTTTTTGTTTTGTTTTGTTCCCTTTTTTATTTTCTTGGGGGGGGGGGGGGGGGAGGGGGGGTAAATGTGTACAAGTCTTTCTTTTTATATATTCACCGTAGTATGGTATTTTCTGCTATTATGTTCAAATGAGAAATATAAGAATTGAACGTGCAAGAATCCCTTGCACATTCAATTGTTAAATAAATTAAGACTGATGCGTTATATATATGGCAATATCAATCTTCATTTAGAGAGTACATGTTGAACAGGGGATTGATAGAAGGGCATCCTACCTATGTGTCCACGATTTGCAATCTACGACGAGACTTGCCTAGTCATATATGTTGTAAATCATGAACACAGGAATATTTCGTATTACCTTATACAAAGTATTGAAGGTCTCATCACAAAGAATCTTTATGCGAAGTTTGAAATCTCTACACTCTTTTGCGTTAAAGATATAGTCGAGGTTAATAGTTTTTTTTAAAGTAGGTAACACTCCAATGTCAAGGTCATTAGATCAAAAGTCATGGTCGCAAATGAAATATTTTATCACAAGGAATCTATAGGTGAAGTACAAAAGATACAGCCAATTTTTTTTAAGTTTTGAAAACTAGGTCGAGCTCCAATGTCTAAGTAAATAGTTCAAAAATCATAGTCTCAAATGAAAGGTCTTATCACGAGGAATGTAGTGGTTTCAAGGCCCTGCACTTTTTAATACAAACGATATAGTCAATGTTTTTGCCACAACTTAAGAGTCACAGACAGGTCAAAAACTAGCTGCCCCCGAATTTCATTCCGGAGGCATAAAAACGAACATGTTTTTTTCCGCTTCTATAAATAGAGATTGCTTGGATTAAATACAGATATCTGGACTGAAATTCTAGAAGATATATCTCTATTCTAAATGTGTACATCTTTATCTGGAAAAGAGAGTAAAACTGAAGACATTTCTATTTAAGAAAATGAGATATCTCTAAATTCAATGGATATATCTCCCTATCAATAGTTACGATATCTCTATTTTATAGAGGAATATATTTATTGTTGGAAAGGTAACAAGCTGGACTTACACATGTGTGAAAAGAAAATCTAGAATTTCACATTCACTTCTGTCCTCTCATTTCGTCATGAAAACTTTTTATTCTATGTTACTATATATCTTAAATGAATCCAATTTAGTTTTCCATTTTTCTTTTGGAATAATACGTATTATTGTCATTATCCGGTCTCATCTATTAAATAACATTGACTGGCATCTCAATGCTCTTGTGGCGTTCAATCGATTATTATATTTCTAGTAGCAAGAGGGACGGAGGGGGGTGTTACGTCACTCCACGGTTATTTCACGTATTTGGTGACTGCATCTGACTGATGCAGGTTACATAAATTTTGACCTTTCAATAGGCCCATCCAAAGCAGTGAGGATCTTTAACGTGCCACATTTATCGCGAAACGGGACAACGGTTTTTCCTGTCTCATCCGAAGGACAGACACCAGCATGACTACCAGGAGGCTTGAACCAGGACCTCTCGGTCAGTAGTTGAGCGCTCTACCACTGAGCCAAGCTGGCTTCACACATATTGAAAACATCTTTAATTGAAAGTGATATATAACATGAAAGTTTAATAACATATGTACCTCAATTGGGCCCTTGATCTCTAGATGATATTTTGAAAGGTCATAAAATGACAAGCATGTGAGAATTCAATCGACAGATATTCCTGTCAAAAAACAAAAAGAAATTAATCAATATATACAAAATTATGAAAATAGTACAAATTAGAATGTTTGTGAAATACCAGTGTATACACCTTAAATAAAACTAAAGGCAACAAATAATTCCCTGTTTGGTGAACTTCCACTTCAGTTCCCAAGGGGGAGGGATGGGTCAGTATTGGGATTATATTGATTACATAGCTTAATGACCGATATTTAGGTTCCTGTAGGGTGTAGTGTAGTGTTGGTTCTAATCTATAATGTATTAATGATAGCAAGGACTTATAAACAAGAAGGATTGGCAACTCCCTATACACGAAGGGAAATCTTACTGAACTATTGCGTGGCATGAGATCTGTGACGAGACCTAACCAGAAAACAATAGCTATCGCGGCCGAGAACTACCTGGCTAAACAATTCAGCAAAATCTGTTAGATCCTCTAAACATCCACATTAAACGTATGTTGCCATTGATGCTGAAGATATTAAATTAATTTTTAGTATCAGTATTACATGCAATTTCTGAGTAGTTTGTGAGAAAATGGTTTGGGAATTCCATTTTAAAGTAGGATGTTTCGAAGCTGACCTCCTGCATATTTCGTCTAACGGTCTATAGACCTGTATGAATTACCCCATATTCTCCTATGTTTCGGGGTGTACAGAAATGCTGTTGGAATCAATAAAATCATGAGACTTTGGAACATGCATTAAAACTAGTTTTTATTTCATTTTCTTGCCAACGTTTTATCTACAAAGGTTTATACTAAGGTGTTGTATCCTGTACTCCTTGAGCGATAAATGAAGAAAAAAAAGGCAGGTTCATTTGAATTTTCCCATTTTCTCAAGTATTACAAGGTTTACATGTGATGTGTTTTGCATCAAAATGTACATGAGACTCTAGTGTGTGCACTAAAATAACTTTCATTTAATTTTATGGACAATGTTATGTCTATAAGGTTCCATACACCGGGGTCTTAATCTCCAATTATTTGCGACCCATTACAAAGAAAATTTTGACAGGTCGGATTGAATTATTTAATTTTCTCAAGTATCACATGGTGTACATGTGATATGTTGGTACCAAAATGTACATGAAACTCTAGTGTGTGGCCTAGCCTTAAAAGTTAAATATATATTCTTTAAATTATGTTGGCATTTATATCTACATGTATAAGGTTTAATACATGTATATAGGGTCTTATCTCTGTGTCCCTCTGCGACCTTTGACGAAGAGAATTTGACAGGCGTTTTCTTAGGTATTGTTCCAT
Organism: Pteria penguin; assembly: GCA_035048485.1. Lineage (NCBI taxonomy): Eukaryota > Metazoa > Mollusca > Bivalvia > Pterioida > Pteriidae > Pteria > Pteria penguin. The sequence goes on from CM068584.1 coordinate 64,473,585, forward strand.
GTAGGTTTGAAAAATTGATTGTCCTTGGGTTAATTGTTGACAAGAACTTCGTAAAGTATTCTACAATAGCGCAGTCACTTATCAGTTTGTGCATCGAAAATCTGCTCTCGATCTGCACTCATCATAGTAAAGGATACTTGACCTAATAAAGCTCAAGCTATTAAGTAAAATAATACAACATTCTATTATAACCTCCCTGTTGTTTTCATCAAATAGAAGATCTGCCATGATTCTTATTCTGGGTGTCAATTTGAAAATTGTCGTCATCACTGTTGTAAACTCAATCATAATGTGTATACATGTATTTCTCGTGAAGAAAATCGAGATCTAAATCATATTCCCAAGAAAGGAAATGGGACATTCGCTTAGAAAGTACCACCCGTAATGGAAATATGAAATGACACAACCAGCCATTATAGGTCGGCTAAGCGACACACCTGTCTCACGTGTTAATTGTTAAACAACACTTTAATTAACAGAGGTAAAACAAAGCATCACCCTTTCACCGACCGGCATACTTAATAGGGAACTACTTCTTGCACCTATATAAGAGACATATGTCTCTGCCTATATGAATGTGGTACATAGCGGAACGAGGGAGAAGGGATAAATACAAAAGCCATATTTTAAACAATGTTTTAAATAGAAATGGCATTTTACATTTTTTTTGTCATAATGTCTCCTATACATATATCGATGCAAACTGAAAATATCACAAGTTAGATTTTACTATGGAAATTAAATAAAAAAAATAAATAAATACAGTATTTACAAACAAGCATTGTTGACAAGGAAGCAACTATAGGTATTCTCGTGATTTTACTTATTTGCTGTATGAAGTTCTGAGAGTACCGAACGTCGCGAGATCTCATTTGCATAACAAACCGTCATGCGAGATGTTAGCGAGAAAAGCCGAGATTCCAATCCTTCTTGTTTGTAAGTCTCTAGCTGATGATAGATAAATAATTTGGGTAAAAATTTGGGTCCAAATAAAAGCATGCAAAACCAAAGGCAAGTTTACAAATCTACTCAGATTGAGCCACTCATTCATGCATGTAAATTATAATATAAATATTGATTCCTTGCAATTTTGAACACCTACCCAACTATACTGCCGTTTTGGCACCTGAGGTCGAGTCCTGACTTCACTCTCAGTCTCAGTTTACGACAATATACTCTACTAGTAACAGCGTAAAAATGAACAGCTTCTACTGTACATGTAAAGTAAAGTACTTTACGACAAACAAAGTGATAATTCTTTATGTCTACTCAATGATAATGAATATTAGGCACATGTATATTGATGAACCGCCAAAATGCTGCTGACCAGAGGCAATGACCGCCGGATTAGTTTCGAACTTTCCGTAACCTCCCCCCTCCCAAAAAATAAAAATAAAATACATGATTATTATCAATAGCAGAAATTGAGTATATCAATTAACTTCTTTAAAAAACTGACGATTAGATGATGAACGAAATGATTCTATATTTATAGATCATTTTTACTGTATGTACGAAACTAAATCGAGCATCAAATACATTCGCGCTTAATTTAAACCAGAAAAAAAGAGAATATTACCTGGAAATGTCGGATGCTGACGAAAATGCGGTTCGGAGCGATGATCTGTCGGAAGGGTTGGTCGGATGAGTCATCTGATGCAGATTCCGATCCTTCCTTGGCCTTGCCGTCACTGTCACGCAAAACTGTCAAACGGAAGAGGACCACGTCAAGCCTTCAAGGGTAAAAAAACAAGACCCAGGGCCAGACCGCACGACACCTGTATTGGCGACACCTTTCTCCGTCTCTGCTAGACCAAAACCCGCCCCAGTAGAATAGTAAGTTGGAGTATTTTTTTTTTCATGATTTTAAAAATTGTTAATAAAATGAATTGTAAAAATGTTTTAAACATATTAATTTATGATGATATGCCATATCATATCACATATGATATGGTCATGGTCGACATGGTCAGTCATATTATGATATCTCTAGGTCGTATGAGAAGGAGGGGGGGGGCAGTCAGGACATATGCCCCCTTAAAAAAGTGGGACCCCCACAATAGACATACCACCTCGGATAAGAGTAAGAATTTTAGTTATATATACAAACATTAGTTATGGTCATCTTATTGACAAAAATCGATTGACAATCCCTGTAACTTCAACTCCCCGTCAGATAAATACTGCTGAAACCCTAGGAGCCTATAGGGTACCCCTCGTTCATCTGTCAATCTGTCCACACCTTTTCTTACTTTTTTTCGGCTTTTGTGCAGATATTTATCCGAAATTTGGTATGCACGGACAAATCAATAGCTTACACACCAAATATAAGTTTCATGCTGATTGACCCTTTTGTCACATAGTTATGATCCTTGAACTTAAAGTTTAGGCATTGTTTCAAAAAGTTGCCATCCAATGCTGTGGTTAGGGGACTTATAATGCTTGGTGATCAATCACTTGTTTTTGGTTTGTTTTATTTCATGTCAACCACATCAAGCATATGGCTGTCATCAGCCTGGCTATTGGGTGTCCTTTGTGGTACTCTGTTTTCCTCCCACACGAACGACACCCTCATGCCATAATCTGTGCCAACGTGCAAGCCCATCATGTATATGTACATGTATTGATTTTGTATTGATTAATGTTTTGCATGTGTGTCATTTTGATGATGGAGCTTTACCCTGGAAACATTTGAAGACAATGAAAAATTAAAGTAAATTTTTTCTTAAGATAATTTATTGTGATTTTTATAGAGATTGAAATTTTTAATTCATTCCAGAATAAGTCAGGAAAATGCTTTATAAAAAGTTTCTTTTTTCATTATCAGCAGTTATTTGTTCAATATTACATATATGTATTTTGATGATATGACTAATAAGTGATTCTGTTTTAATCAAGATTTCCTTTTGATAAAAATTGTTTTTGTATTTTGTATGCTTTCTTTAGAAAAGTTTAGTTGTTGAAAAATCTTGTCATTTATATGATGTACCTAATAATCTATGTCATTCAAGGTGTTCATCAGAAGAAAATAAAGACACAACCAACAAAATCAACATTTTTGTGAAGGGGTTGTATCCTGATGTACAACTTGGAATTATTCAAGGTATGTTGGGATACAATATTTATTTCTCTTCAGTTGTCATTGAAGAAATAGAAAAATTTCACAGTGCTTGAAATGCACAATAATTTCTGTTTGTCAGTTTAAAGGAAATTAGGACAACTTCCATTATATTTGCTGAAATTTTAGGTTGCCTTAACTAGTTTTGAGTTGATTTTGATGCCTGGATAACTGCACATTTCGAGCCCTGATATCATTAGAATTAAAAACAACTACCGGTAATATGATAGTGTCATTAAAATAATTTCACAATTTTAAGAATTAAAATCAGAATTTTTTTTCTTATAAGCTGCCATCTCCAGATACTTTGCCTCTGTGCAGCAAAAGAATTACAAGGAAAAAATGGGCAAAACAAAATGCTTTTGTATAGCAGGAGGAAGAGGGTAAGTGTGTTGTGCATGTTAATACATTGCTTGAAGTCTAATAAGTACCGTATATGTGCATACATGTACATCATGTTTTCCAATATTTATTATTCATGTTAGAGTTATTAGGTTTTATGAACTTTGTGTTATAATAGTACATATTTATATAAATTATGTATTTCAGAAATTAGCCTGGAGAAAAGCAATGATAGGCAAAATAAGTGGGTGGGATGCGGAAAAGAGAAAAAAAGTAGAAGATGCTATGGACATAATGTATATGTCCTCTGAGGAAGAGGTTAATTTTGAGGATGAAACATTCCTCAGAGTTAAACCTCTTCCTTGGAGGTCTTCTGATTACAAGAAGATCATGAACGAACTGGATAGTAAGTTTGAGAGGACACAATCCAGTAGATCAAAGCAGCAAATGATGAAGAAAGTGCTTGGTGAAATTCAATCATCCAGGCCAAAGCCCTCTAAAATCAAACCTGGCAATGAATGAGTTTTGGTTCAAGATAAATAGTAAATTTCAAATTTGACAATTGAGCATTCAATCATCTATTTTGTGATGACTAAGTTTAATTCCTAATGGGTATTAAAATTTTGTAAATTGTTTATAGTGTTTAATGACAGAGAATTAATTGACTTGTATGTAAAGACAGCATTTAGTTCAAACTGTATTAGCCTTGAATGCATTTTTAGTGAGTGAGTTTGAACTAGTTTTTTTTTTTATATAATCTGAGTTTTTAACAGTTTGTTTTCACACCAACATGTATCAAATGAAATATTTTATGAAAATTCATGATCAATGTGAAATTTCATGTCATAAATCGTCATAAGTGGATAATACTACATTCATGATTAACAATAAAAAGAAACACCACATAATATGTACAATCAAATTCTCAGTACTTTGACATGGTTTTAACTCATTATTAATTGTAAACTTTGAATGCTTATATGTCAAATTTTGAGGTTTTAATACCTTTAGAAACTGAAATCTGCTTAAACTTTTAAACCAGTAAATCATCAAAATTGTAATTTTTGACAGTTTGGATCGGTAATAAACTTTAGAAACAAACCTTTATATCAATGTACCCTGTTCTCATTTGTCCATTTCTAATTTTTATGCCACCGGTCTGAATGGTTGGGGGGGGGGGGGCATATAGTGTTTGGATTGTCCGTCCGTAATTGTGTCCTGCTTTTCACAAAATACAATAAAGTTAATACTATTTGCCATAGAGACTTCATATTTGACATGCATATTTAACTAATGAAACCCATTCAAATGAGACCAAGGTTTGTGACCTTGACTTTTAAACTAAAAATGCAATAAATTTTGCACCATTTGACATAGAGACTTCATATTTGGCATTCATACTCAAATAATGAAACCCTTTCAAATAACACCAGGATCAATGACCTTGACACCATGACTTTTGACCTATATTTCAAAATTTACCTTATTCGCACTTTAGTGCCACCAAGGGCATTTGTGTTTCACAAACACGTCTTTCTTTTTCAATCTTTTCATTAATGATGTATTTATGTATTTTTGTTCATCATTCAAAATTCAAAGAGTATATATCTTTCTTATGTAGATTTCAAACTTACCGTCCAGTTCTTGATCTACTTATTCTTATGTCATGATCCTGCCTTGAATTCGAAGTAGTTATGAATATATAATATTAACATTCTTTGTTCGATCATTATATTGTATTTGTTTATCTTTAAAAAGGTTAAACATCTCCATAATATTTTATCCTTGAATTACAATTTGTTTGCACCTAGCTAGAAATATTTTTTTTGAAATATTCTTTGTACTTTTTATCTTGTTCACATTTGAGCATTTGTGAATATAGAGTTAATTATTGTTTTTGATTATACACTACTTCCCTGTGGAGGACTTTTGAGATGTATAAAGAACAATACTTTGGGGTAAAAACGAAACACTTTTTTGCAGATTTGGATCAAACTTTGTGTAAATGATGTACTCAAGGTCCCCTACTAAAATTGTGTTCGGGATCCAGATTCCCTCAGGAATGGATCCAGGGCGGCCAAAAGTGCCCAAAACTGTACCCCTCTTCAAACATCTTCTCTCCAGTACCAGTACATAAATGGCGAAACTAATTGCATTTCAACAATCTATAAAGATGGGTTATTAAAAATTGTGTTCGGGGTTAAGATCCGTCAAATAGAAATTCACGCTTTTTTGAAGTGTTTCTGGACTTAGTCATTTAAATGCAGAAAAGTGTCATGTTGTTCAGTTAATTGATATTGATGATTTCTTAATGACTATTTTGATCATAATTGTGGTAAGGAATATTATTGTGAAAGAATTTTGTCATTATCTCAATTTTTGGATTTTTTATGAATATTTTAAGACTTCCAAAAAAAGGGGGGGGGGGGGGGGGTTGGCCATTTTTCACATTTTCAACTTTTTCTACAAAATTACATAAAAGATTTTAATGAAACATGGAATACATGAAGTACTAAGGGTCCTCTATCAATTTGGTAAATTTCATCCAAATTGGTTAACAGATAATGCCACCATGTCTAAAAAGTAGGTCTCACAATGGTACAAGTACCACTTGGTGATTGAAATATGGAGAGTAGCAGTTCAAATCCAACTGTGGTCAAAAAATTTGTTTTCATTTCTTTACACATCTAAATAAGTTTTTAGATGTTTCTCAACACTCAACATACGAAATTAGGCAATTTTAAGTTTAAGACTTCCAAAAAAAGGGGGGGTGGTGGCCATTTTTCACATTTTCAACTTTTTCTACAAAACTGTTTGAAGGATTTTAATAAATCTTGGTAGAATAAGTCACTTATAATTCTCTTCAAATTCTGTTGTTTTCGTCCAGACCTCTTTACAGGTGGCGCCACCATAGTCAAAAGTAGGTCACAAAATAGTTCCCTTCTTTAACAATATTCTTTTTCATATGGGCTGTATACAGAGACAAACAGAATGCATAGAAATGATCTAGAGGGATGAGTGAAGACGTATTGGCATTTTGGTTCCCTTCCAATATCAAATTTTGGAAATTTTTTTCGACATTTCTTTGGTCTTGGAGATTTCAATGCAGAAAAGTGTCATATTTCCTAGTTAATTGATAATGATGATTTCTTATGGACTATTGTGATCATAATTATGGTAAGAAATGTTACTTTGAAAGAATTTTGTCAATATCTCAATTTGTTGATTTTCTATGAATTTTTAAAGACTTCCAAATGAGGGCGTATAGGAACAATTCAATTACATTTTTCAGTTCTGCTGTTATACCACATGAAAGATTTTAATGAAACATGGAATACATGAAGTACTAAAGGTCCTCTATCAATTAGGTAAATTTCATCCAAATTGGTTAACAGATAATGCCACCATGTCTAAAAAGTAGGTTTCACAATGGTACATATACCACTTGTAATTGCCGTGGTCAAAAAATTTATTTTCATTTCTTTACACATCTAAATAAGTTTTTAGATGTTTCTCAACACTCAGCATATGAAATTAGGCAATTTTAAGTTAGATCTGGACAATATTTGAAACAATTGTTGTTCATGACCCAGACTTGAAATCAGTCAACAAAAGGCCCCACCTAAAGAAAATGAATAACTTGTTGCCCTGAATGACATATTGCAGAGACAAAGCAAATGCTTAGTATCAACATCACCTGAATGGATGTGCAAAAAAGTGTTGTTTTTTCTTCTAGTCTGAAATAAAATTTGACATTTTCAACATTTGTGTTGACTTAGTCACAGTAATGCAAAAATAAATGAATTCTTCTTTCATGCATGACTGATCATCTAGGTACTCAGATGAACGATATAGGCCCACTTGGGCCTCTTGTTCTGACAATAAATAATTATTTTTGGCCTGATTGCAAAGCAATTCTGGTCTTTAGATTGGCAATGTCCGTCAACATTTGGTTTAAAGTTTGTGGTTGAAGCAAATTATTGGGAAAATTAACTGTTTTTGGAAAAGACCACTCTTACATTTCTTTATAAACTCATGCTATATGCTTTGCTTTCTGCCATACTGTCTATAGTGGTGTCTCTTGTTTTAATTTTGTTGGTAAGCATGTAATAATATGCAAGAGGGCACTGATCAAAGTAAATATCAGTTACAATGTACTGATCATCCAGGTTTGTATTTGGTAAAACATGGTACTGGGTAATGCCTTTGAAGTGCCACAAACAATTTTGTTCTTCAGAACACTGAATTTTTTTTAATCTATGGATGTTGAGAATATGTTCTCTTACATTGCAAGTGTTAAATACTTAATAAGTTAATTATTTACATTTTATTTGTTAGTTGTAATGCACATAGCGATAAACCGGTAGCTTCTAGTCATTTGACTCCTTTCATATTTGTTATAATTTGTTCACTATTAAATTTCTACTCACCTTGTTATGATTATCTCAATTTGGTTTTCTTGTCGACATCTCAAATCATATTTCATAAAAAGTGATGTTTTGAATCATTTTAACAATATACATGTACATTTATCCTTATATTAATACTCATGATTTTAGTCCTCAGAAATACTGACATTTTACGGGTTGTTATATTAGTGCTGGACAAATATTCTCAGATATGATCGATACTATTTTATGAGTTTATTCTTTTTATATCATCCCTAATTCATACAAGTTTTACAGTTAATTGTTGTACACATTTTACCTGTTGGTTGTGATAGTATAAGCCGCCAGTCATTTTTCCTAGTATCTCATTGCATAATGTATCATTACATGTATATTATATCTATTTGTTTTTACTTGTTTCTTTGTCGTTTTTCAAAATTTGCCCTATTTAATTTTAGTGACACCGGGGGCATTTGTGTTTCACAAACACATCTCGTTAGTTCAGATTTCCTTTGAAAAAAGTTACATGTGTTTTTAAAAAATATTTGATGTAGGGGCTTCATCCTCAATTTTAACCAAATCCTCTACAGTTTGAACCTTACCCACAGCTGTGGTGGGTCATACTTCCTGTTTGAAATCAATAAAGTTTTACCTTGTAACATTTATCTACATGTATTTGTTTGAAACTTTAACCTTATGATTAATTGCATATGGAATACATGACTTTGTTCTACATATTCATTATTTCGATAGTATGTACTACATTGTATGTTTTATTTTTTACTTTCATGATCTTGATAATTTTGTTTTATAGCTTTTGATTTACATTGCACATATATGTTTCTATTGATGTTTATTAATAGCAAGGTCTTTTTATTATTTTTTGATTCCTTATTTTATTTTATAATTACTACTATATTACATTTTCATATTTCTTATCCTGTCTTTCGGATGAGACAGTAAAAACCGAGGCCCCATGTCGTGGTATGCATGGCACGTTAAAGATCCCTCACTGCTTCGGGTGGGTCCGTTGCAAAAGTCAAAATTTGCATGCCCCACATCAGGCAGATGCCGTGACCATATACGTGAAATATTCGTGGTGTGACATAAAACAAAAATCAATCAATCAATCATATTTCTTATCAAACCATTTTTTTAATGTCATGATGCATGTTTTACTAGTACATGTATAATGTTTGAGTATGCTCTATTTTAAATGTTTTCTTTGAATTAAACATTGTTTTACACTGCTTTTGTATTCAAACTTCTTCCTAATTGATACACAATGTGTATATATATATATATATATATATATATATATATATATATATATATATATATATATATATATATATATATATATATATATATATATATATATTATTATTATTATTATTTTATACATCTTTAGGAATGGGATATCTGAACAATTGAGACATATTATATAGAAAAGAAAAAAGTAAATCAAATGTTGAATTCCTAGTATTGTGTCAAACAAAAGTTACAAGGATGATGTACTGGTACATTTTCATTGAAAATAAAACAGTATCTTAAAGTCATGCAAGTGATCTTTAAGAATTTTAGCTCAAGTTTGTCTTTAATCGCAACTTTAAGCATAATGCAGTATAAATTGCATTAAATGTGAAGTTTAATGGAGTAGAATGAAGGGATTTATCTTGCAACTTCAAGTATAATGAAGTATAAATTGCATTAAATGTGAAGTTTAATGGAGTTGAATGAAGCGATTTATCTTGCAACTTCAAGTATAATGAAATATAAATTGCATTAAATGTGAAGTTTAATGGAGTAGAATGAAGGAATTTATCTTGCAACTTCAAGTATAATGAAGTATAAATTGCATTAAATGTGAAGTTTAATGGAGTAGAATGAAGGAATTTGCCTCGCAACTTCAAGTATAATGAAGTATAAATTGCATTAAATGTGAAGTTTAATGGAGTAGAATGAAGGAATTTATCTCGCAACTTCAAGTATAATGAACTATAATCCTGCATTATATGTGAAGTAAAACAGGAGTAAAATTTGGCACTTAAACTCCAATTAAATTTGGGAGTTTACACAAGGATTATACGTCTATTATATTCCAAGTAAATTACAAGTATAAAAACAAATTAAATGCAAATTATACTTGTAAACTAGAAGTTTAATTGGACAAAAATTGACAAATAATTTTGTATTAAATGCCATTTTTGATGCAGTGCACGATGCCAGTAAAATATCATTATTGAACCTAATGCTAAACACAGTAGATTTGCACGAAAAAGATCCAATAGAACCTTGGATGGGTTCGTTTCAAATAATCAAAGTTCTATGCACTAAGCAGATGTCATTGTCAGTTACGTGAACTGATCATGGGTTGAAGTTAAACAATAACCAGTGACTCAATTGTGCAATGCTCATTTATTAACGTATCGGATGAACAACGGTATGTTTCACACTGTTAGAAACCTCCTTTTAGGTAGGCTTTAATTCCTGACGGCCTTATGATGACAAAGTGATAATTAAGTTGTGAATCTCTCTGATTAGCATATCACATACTGAAAATACATATGTATCGATCGTTCTAATCTGCTTACTAATGTTATCTTTTACCTAAACTTAATGTTATGTGTGTAGTTATGGCTCTCAGTGATTCTCAGTTACTCAGTTCTAACTACAAACAACTATAAACTCTACTTTTTCTTCTACATCTAAGAGTAGATTTGAGCACATTGCCATCACTTTTCTGAAATAATCTGTATCCTTAAATAACGATAACGTTCCATTTTCATAAACACAGTGTAGCAGAATATTCAGGACGTGCAGAAAATTGTCTATAACAAATATACAGCTTATTAAATTCGTTTTCACAGTGACATGGTTACCATTTGGTAGGTGTAAATTACTTGGTTCCGTGCATTGTCCTTTGGTTCAACACCGGATAAGTATTTCAGGAAATGTACAGGTGTACTGATAATTGCTCCTAACAAAAAAGATTATCATTTTCTCGGCTTTACAAATATAAATGCTGAACTACATGATAAATAACGCCATTTACAATAAACATAAGAAATGTGACTCACATGTAACATGCAAATCAGTTCATTGAATATTTCAATAAACTTTAGTAAAACAGTTATCATGTCATGTACTGATCACAGTTAGGCAGAAACATCATATCGTAATATGTTCTTAACTAAAATGACAAATGACTCGATCTAAGTAAATATATGCCCTTGGTTCTATTTTGAAAATATGCATTATAGTTTTATTTCAATTACTTTGAACTGAACATTGACTACATATGACAGCGCACATTTCAATATACATATAAACATAAATGTCTCTATGTTTGTTAGATAGTTGTACAAAAACATGATAAAATACTATGCACAAAAGAGTCGCTTGCTATATATTATATCACTATCATCACTTTAAATATTTAGAACTCAATTATAATTAGTAACACGTATACATAATACATAATTCTACATTTATAATTTTTACATATTTATGCAATACCTTGATACAAATACTGCCTACAAGTGCATAGTAAATGAAGCTATACCTTAAAATAGCCATGTAATAATATGAAAAGAGAAAACAGAAAACATCTGTCTTATATCCACATGTGGATATCCACATCAACATGATAATAGTAAAACTCGTAGAAAACGATACAACAAGAATATGCGATTGTACTGTAGTAAAACTACCGACTTAGGACGGTGAATTAAACCTTCCCAATCACCGTAAAAGCAGTACAATCAAAGGACAAAATAATACACTCAAACTTTGATATCTCGAACAGTGATATCTCAAATACCCGGGATATCTCGAAGTCGAACGTCGGTCCCGAAAAAAATCCTTCATATTATGATTAAATTCACCCCGGATGTGTCGAACACTGATATGTCGAATACCATGCTTGTCTCGAATACATTTTCAAGTTCTTATTTACCCGATTTATCTCGAAGTTGGCTTCTTATTGACAATATTCCCCGCGGCGTTTATCCTAAATGACAGGTCGCTCGCGTGGTGCGATCAATTGACCGTGTCGGTGAACAAAGCCGCAGTAATTACATAATCGATCTCGTCCGTGCGTACCCTGTTATTTATACTCAATATTAATAAATGATGATAGCTTATTAAACTCGACACAAAATTAGATAATTAACATTAACTGTAATTGATGCTTTTTCATACCTGCGTTCTAAGAAATTTCTTTACACTGTTCATTAATTATTACTATTTCCAATCCGTGTGTATGTCTATGTATTTTTTTGCAAAGTAATAGTAATTAAATCAAATTATGACGTGTGTTTTTATCTTGTCTTACGTGTTAGCCCGTCCTCGGTTTTAGGTATAGTATACGACAGTTATATCCAGTATTGGATTTAAATTACGATGTTACTGAAAAGGAAACATGGCGTTTTCAGTTTTGGAGTATATTCTCTATATATTCATAAAATATAAAAGGTATGATGAGATTTAGATTAATTATTTAGGAACAATACAATATGCACATCTTCATGCGTATTTATTGATAAATACATGTATATCTCATACATCTACTATAATAATCACAAATGTCAAATGAATCGGCGTACATTAACAACTGCAATTTGGATATCTCGAACTACGGATATCTCGAAGTATTTTCCACGGTCCTCCGACTTCGAGATAACGAGGTTTGACTGTATGTACAAACGAGTGAGTTAATTATTGCATAGAACAAATATCTGTATCATTTAAAATTTTCAGAACTCATTTACTGTAAGTATTCAGTATGCATACATTATACATAAATCTATATTTATCAGATTGTCATGCAACACTACGATAAAAAATGGAACTATCACGGGTATTTTACACCCGATAATTTTACAATGTTTCTCAGAGTTTTGTTTTCCTGATGATAGTCTTGAAGTCTGAAAATCAAAAACAAAGTATTTACATTTTATTTCATAAGAAATTTCATTGTACCATAAAACAAAGATAAGTGGAGATAAGTATTATATCATTACATTGCAGCAATGAATTTTCACTTAAGGTATCTGGCAAATTCCTTGGAAAATATACATATCTAATTGTTTATTAAATCATTTCATGACACTTTGTTACATTTTAATTTGAATTTACTGAAGCTGAGACATTGATATCCCTTCGTCCAAATTTTCAAGTTTCATTTACATCTCAATCTATTTCATATATTCTTATTATATTATATTATATTATCACTATTCCTTATCTTACTTTATGTATTTATGAATTTCTTTTCATTTATTTTTTCCTATTATTATTACTATTGTTTTAATTTCTTATTGATAATTTCGATATATATTTGAGTTAAAAAAAATAAACTATGTAAAACGTTGAATATATGATGTAATAAAAATTAAGATCAATCTGTAGAAAATGGGGGGATTCCTTACGTTTTCTCTAACACCTTCACGTATTCACTAGACGACACTTTGCTGTATTTCTCTGCTCTCTCCCACTGAGAAAAACAGGTTTACATTTTTTTCATTCAGATTAATATAAGTCAAATTAAATATGAGTTAAATGATGTCACGTAAATGTAACTTGAGTAAATAAATGTACACTAAGGTATTGTACATGGAACTTACATTTTCTCTCATTCTTCTGACATTTCTCAGACCTTTTTCCATGTATTTAGTATCAGGAAGTTTATTACAGACTGAGCTACCTTTGGAAATATGGGTTCTGCTGCTGTCGTCAGACTAAGGAATGAAAAGAGAACCAGTCTTGCATCTAATGTGCGGTTTTTGTATTGTATCCACAGTCATACATGAGAAAATGTTTATAGAATCATATCATTTAAACATAAAAAGTACTGTTTGCGGTTATTCCTTATTCTTTGGTATCTTACTTTGATTGACAGTGAGTCGGTGTAGTATCTGTAATGCAATGGGATATTTTAATGTCGGTTTGGTGTTTAAATATATCTCCAAACCCCATATCCTCTTGGTCTTAATGACCAAATTTTTCAACAAGGTAACATTCCTCTTACCATAAGAACATCAATATATTTAAGACGTTAAGAGGAAACACAGGTCGCACGGTAGATCCACTGCGGATTGCCAGAAATAATGGTCGAACTTCTACATGCATTATCATTTATTCCGGTCACCAAATTAAAACATATCCTGAATAAAGCTGATCTAATAAGTCCACATTATACGGATTGATTTATCAGTATGAAATTTGTAAATAAATCTTTAGATCTGCTTAATATTTCTACTATATTTCGTGACCATAGAGTCAAATCTAAAAGTCCTCAGGATTTCGAGAAACTTGAACCACCTCTGATTTGCTATCAGTACAAAAAACTATTAGAAACCTTATATTTAATTACAGTGCAGTCACATCTAATCTTAATTCTCTTGACTCTATTCCATCGTGTTCATTTATCAATCTGCGGACCATATTATTACAGGTGAACTTAATTGTATTTCGGACAAATATTTACAATCACTTTTTAATAAAGGGCCAAAGTATGTATTACCTTCCATGATAGATTTTACCAAATGTCTGGATATTGTTGAAAAAGCATTATTGTAAATGATGTTGTAAAAAAGGTGTAAAAATATATGCCTTTAATGACTGGAAAGGTGAAATCTTAAAAATTAACGATATTCGCTTCGGTAATTTTATAAGTAATCCCCATTTATTCAAACAACCACATTATATACCAGGACATTCTATGAAAAAGAAAGTGGATGATTTTCATAATTCTTATGTCTTCATACATGTACCTGCTGACAAAACAGCTAATAGTATTATCGCTGTTTGAAAAACATACTATATTACAGTTCTTTAAGCGGAATTGAATTTTACTTCTAAGTATGTTGAGACCCCATTGTTTAAAGACATGAACCTATCTGACTAATGTAAAGCAATCTGTGACCCCAACTTAAGCATTGATAAAAATGATCTTCCAGCAATGTATTGACTTCCAAAACTACACAAAAATCGATATATATCACGTTTCATAACTAATTCTAGTCACTGCTCTTACTGCAGTTAAATTCCTTGTTATCAAGTACTGTAAATCTGTCTTTAACAATAGTAAGGTCAATTACTTTTGGTCTATCAAAAATTCTAACGAAGTCATTGAAAATTCCCTTTGAGAAATTTTGAAGCTAATAACGTTTCTACTTTTGATTTTTCGACACTTCATAACTCTTTACATCATGACTTAATCAAAACGAAATTGTTGTCTCTCATACTCTGGTGTTTCAACACAGTCTCAACCATACCTCTGTACTTCAGTTACATCAGTTTTTCTCTAACAAATAATATGATAATTATAAATACTGGGCTTGTACTGATTTGTGTAATGCTATCACCTTTTTGATGGATAGTATTTATGTATACTTGAATTGCAAGACTTATCAACAGATTATTGGGATTCCTATGGGCACTAACTGCGCTTCCCTTATAGCAGATTTATTTTTATATTGTTATGAGAGAGATTTTATGCATTCTATTCAAATTTCTAAACGTTTCGTCATTATTGATAAGTTCAGTGAATAATCTAGATATCTAGATGATATTTTAGTTCACGATAACCCTGAGTTTGGGATCTATGACATTTATCCATCAATTACAAAGCCAATACCACCGACCAGGAAATACCTTTATTAGACTTACATATTAAAATTATTAACAACAATATTCATAGCAACATATATCATAAACGTGATGACTTTGGATTTCCTATCGTTTCGTTTCGTTTATAGGTAATAATACAGTGCATTTTATAACAAAGAAAAAAAGAGTACAATACAATTGAGAAATTTTAAGATCTAATTTACTTGTCTTTAAATACCAGATGCAGTGTGGCAGATATGGTTGTTAATCGTTTCTAAAATAGAACATTTGTAAATTCATATGCAAGGGTCTAAGTCTGAAGCATAAACTCACAAGATTTGTAACTGTGGACTTTCGTGATGATAACGGTGAATTCCATTTGCGACTACTAGAAGTCTCTTTCAGCATCGGGGTCTGGCTTCTATCACTATCGCTTGAAGAACAACTATTAGGGCGGGTATATAGCACATCTGCCAAATGTTTGTTTTCTGGAACTAAGATTTGACAACTTTTATTATTTTTGTCTTTAACAATTTGAGTCCCATGATTTCTTTTTTTTTTTCAGGAAGTGGAAGAATAAATGTTTCTGTGTGTATGTTCTTGGTGATTTTTGTTATACAGCTTTGTCAGATGTCTTCAATTTCCTCTTTTCAAAACAGATGGTTAGACATCTGGCATTGCTATCTTCTCCATATTAAGATTGATTTATTATAGATGTAGAGTATACTAGTTCTTTACTATTATGGATTGATTGATTTTTGTTTTACGTCACACCACGAATATTTCACGTCTATGGTGACGGCATCTGTCTGATGCGGGGCATACAAATTTTGACCTTGCAAACAGACCCACCCGAAGCAGTGAGGGATCTTTAACGTGCCATGCATACCACGACACGGGGCCTCTGTTTTTACTGTCTCATCCGAAAGACATGACACCGGCATGACCAGAGCGGGACTCGAACCCTGGCCTCCCGATCAGGAGTCCGACGCGATACCACTAGGCCACGCCGGCTTTACTATTATAGAAACGATGCTTATTGATATTATATAAATATATATATCTTATGTTTTTTCGATATATGTTCATAGCTTGAAAATAATGCCTGTCACAGTGATGTGTGTGATTAACATATTTGTTCCTTTAGCTCTGCCTCTTCGAATTTACCACCAAAACATAAACAATAACTACATCAAATCTAATGAACCTGAAATTGCAGGCTAGATGAAAACGCATGGGAAATAGAATTAAGGTAATGGCATTTTTGTACCTGTGGTTTCTGTTGGCGTGAATACGTGTCGAGGCTCATTTTCAATTTTCACATCATGGGGGGAGTTTAGCTCTGAGGGTTTTAGTTTCAGGAATGGGGAAGCAGAGAATGGTAATTGTTCAGTATTTTGTAGTGTTCTGGTCGAAGTAAAGTATTCCGTGATAAAGTTATTCTCTCGTTTCTCTTTTCCAGCAATATTATTTGAAGACTCAACGATAAAAGGATTTACATCTTCGGTGTTGAGATCACAGGATTTGTTGTTGTCAACAAAATCAACATCCGAATCTGTCAAAAATAGAAGTCATAATAATAATCATTATAATAATAATGTATCACGGAGTTGTCAAATTCCAATCGGATGTATCAACGTTCATCATACTCGATCCCCGAATAATAAAAAAAAAAAAAAAAAAAATCAGCATCAGATTGTAATAAAATTCTTGATCACCGAAAGAGAAGGTATTGTTTCAAGATCAACATGACTAAATTTTACCTTCCTACTAAGTATTGGCTCCTTATCAATTATCTGCGCGTTACTAATAGTTGAAACGTTATTAAGAATCACTTACTTCAAATGTTGTGGTTGTCCGGCAGCAGGTTCACGTTTCTCGTAAAACAAACTAGTATATAATTGTTAATTATCTTAATGTTTAAGTGTAAGAAAGATGTTTCTGTATCACAAATATTAGCTTTGTTAAGCTGAATTTCCACAAACACTTCAGTCGAATTTCTGCAAAATGAATCTAGAAGTAGTGCAAAAGTGCTCCAGATGGTTAGATCTTGCTATTGCTCTAGTCAATGAAATGCATTTAAATGTATCATGCGGAGAAGAGAGTTCGAAGTGGTCAGTATCTAGCCGCCCAGCTTATGTACACAATTTAATTTTCCTTATTGTATGCCGAAGCTAGAAAATTTAAAATATGAAACGGCGAAAGGAATAAAGGCAAACGACTATATATTGAAGGTAATCCAAAGCGGACACATGTTGCTCTCAATATAGAACCAGACAGTCAATTCTACACAATAATAATTTCAGCGGGTAATAAGCAAATTTCGTAAATGAAGAAATTAACAAATTGTTAGATAAAGGTTGTACAGCTGAGGTATAGGAGTTTCTTTGTATAGTTAATCCATTAACTCACGCTGAAAATAAAGCAGGTAAAATACACCCGGTGCTCGATTGTAGACATAAATCCTACTTTATTTCAGTTCAAATTTAAATATGAAAATGCTGACGTGGTAAAAATGCATTTTGAAAGAAGTGAGTTTTAGATCAGAATTGATTTGAAATCTGTTTACCACGGCAGAATCGATTCAAGATTTTAGAAATATCTTGGCTAGGTTTAGAATGGGAAGTATGGGCGTGATGTGCATTTGCACTTAACATAGGGTGGATCACGGAAGCTAACCTGTTCAGTAGATCGTTTATTGTCATGGTTGAGATAGAGAAATTCCTGTTCGCCATTTCACATGTTTTATAGAATATATAATATGTCAAGTTTTAATTGTATAGTACTACTGGTGCTTTAGTTTCTGTAACAGTCCCTTGAACTGATACATGGCCTACTTAAAAATTATTAAGTTGGTTTTATGTCAGTTCAACTGGGACATGATAAGAAATCATATGTGTCTGTATATAATACAAATGACTAATTAGTGTTCTACATGCACAAGTTTCAATAAGTATTTATAAACAGGTCGGGCACATCTTCGGAACGAGATATAATAGCTCCAAGTAACTATAATAGCTCAATCGAGCTACTTCACATCGCATAAAATAGTATCATAAACCTTGCCGCCAAGAAGACGGACGACTTGCATGAAGTCATTCACACATATCACTCACATGTCCCATGCCCTTCAAAACCCCTCCGGCAATTTCCTCATATTATAGGTCAGGCTCAGCAAGTATTTGGGCAAGTGGTTAGATTAGGTATACGTATATTGATTGATTGATTGATTTTTGTTTAACGTCACACCACGAATATTTCATGTATATGGTGACGGCATCTGCCTGATACGGGGGCATACAAATTTTGACCTTTGCAACGGACCCACCCGTAGCAGTGAGGGATCTTTCACGTGCCGTGCATATCACAACACGGGCCTCGGTTTTTACTCTCATCCGAAAAACAGTACACTGGCATAACCAAATCGGGACTCGAAAACCGGCCTCCTGATCAGGAGGCGAGAGCGATACCACTAGACAACGCCGGCTTACGTATACGTACAAGAAGAAGTTATGAATGTATTCAAGATAAATCATATCAATGTTTTCGAGTTTATGTGACCACGCAGTGTGAGGATGAGCTCAGATTTCGTCTCATTAGCTCATTCTAGTTGAACAAATTAGTTCTTGTTTTGGTCATTAAACAAAGAGATCTGTTACATATTTTAAGCTTTACAACGATGCATCAGGCGATGGTTTATAGTAAAGATATGACATTACCTTATGATTAATATGTTATTGATACAACAGTTGTAGCAAATCTCTACATGGAGAAAGCTGAAGCCGTAAAACAAGTTCTATCTTTTAAATGTTTAGATATGATACGTTAGTCTCTAGAGGTTATTTCTGACAACAAAAATAAATCGAACCATATGATGGGACATTGTAAAATCGAAGGTCTAAATTGGTTAAGTTTATCGTAAATATTTGTATCAATTTTCTTGCTAACAATTAAAGTTTTTCTGCATCACAGAAACGCCTTTCCTGGCACATCGAGGCAAGAAAATTTGCGTTGTGACTTCTTATTTTTCCAAAGTATGTATAGGTTCCATTTTATTTATACCTTTTTCATACAATATTGCATCACAGTACGGCAAGTATGTGTAAATTTCATTAAAATAGAATGTAAGGGAAATTTTGAGCAATGCGAGTTGTAGTAATTTAATATATGCCCTTGGCAGCACGTTTCTGAAGTAGAAATAGGAAATATGTATTTACCTGTTATTTTTAAGGACTCTGGTGGATGATCTTGACCGTCAACTTTAATTGTTGCCTTTGAAGATGATGTTTGCAAAGGTATTCGGTAGATTTTCGTTCGCCAGGTTTGGCGTAGATTTGCTCTTTTCTTTGCAGCACTTTCCTGTGTATATGTCGATGGAATCTCATTTTCCTCTAAAATATTTAATTATAAACGTCTTGAATCACACAATATTACAGAAGACCTTCCACCCTGTACATGCTCCACATCAAAGTATCTTTACCCTCCATGCGGCCATGTGGTAACTGGTGACCTCAATATAGTACATAACAGGAAATTACGAGACCTCCTGAAGAAACATCCTAAATATAGAGAGTCCCGTTCGTTCACATGGCGTGAAAATTTCAAAATTATTATGGATGCATGAATATGCCAGGAGATGGTCAAAAAGGGAAGAAGTGGAGCCTGACACCCTCTCCGAGTCGATGAAATGCATCGGAAAACTACTCAAAAGAAGAATAGGGCGTCTCAGGCATTCGGTAAGAACCAAACACGAGTCTATATTTAATG
This sequence comes from Pteria penguin, assembly GCA_035048485.1. NCBI lineage: Eukaryota > Metazoa > Mollusca > Bivalvia > Pterioida > Pteriidae > Pteria > Pteria penguin. The sequence continues at coordinate 64,493,814 of CM068584.1, forward strand.
ACCATGATGTAGCCAGAGAACTCTCTGAACTCCACGAACAATTTATTATTGTCCCAGCTGACAAAGCAGCAAACAATTATACCTTCGTTTGCAAAAGATTTTACATTAATTGTCTGTTAGAGGAACTTGAATTACACTCTGCACCTGGAAATCCAACATACACACAAACAAATTTATCTATTTCTGAAATACTTCAAAACCACAAATCTGTCCTCGAGTCTTTTGGAATTACCACAACAAACTCTGACCTTGAATTACCTTATATTTATTGGATTCCAAAAATGCACAAAACCCCTTACAAACATCGTTTCATTACTGGTTCTTCCAAGTGTACCACCAAACCTCTATCCATATTGCTAACGAAGATATAGACACACATCAAGCATGTTCTTCAAATTTACTGTGATACCGCATACTCCAGAAGCGGAATAAATCAGATGTGGATCCTCAAGAATTCTAAAGAACTTTTAGAGAATCTAAAATCTACGAAATTTAATAATATTTTCAGCATCAAATCTTTTGACTTCTCCACGCTCTACACTACAATTCCGCATCAAAAGTTCAAAAACAGACTTGCTACAATTATTCGAAATTCTTTTTTTCCATAAAAATGGAAATCGTAGATATAAATATCTTGTTATTGGGCGGGAAAATACATATTTTGTAAAAGAACACTCTGATGCAAAACCGTAAAAAAAAGTATACCGAAGATCAAATCATCAAAATGCTGGAATTTTTAATAGGCAATATTTTCGTGGTGTTTGGAGAGAACATGTGTCAGCAAATCATTGGCATTCCCATGGGAACTAACTGCGCCCCTCTTCTTGCTGACATTTTCTCATATTCGTATGAGGCAGAATTTATTCAAAACATGCTCTCCACAGGCAGAAAAAAGTCTTGCATCTCAGTTTAATTTTACGTATAGATATATAGACGACGTATTGTCAATCAATAATCCTAACTTTAAGGATTACATACATGAAATCTATCCCCATGAACTTGAGATAAAAGAGACAACCGAGAGCAATAATTCCGCTTCGTATCTGGATATATTTTTAACTTTCGACAGTAATGGTCGTTTGGACACCTCTCTGTATGACAAACGTGACGATTTTAACTTCCAAATAACTAACTTTCCGTTTCTTCGCAGCAATATCCCGTCCTCACCTGCCTATGAAGTTTTTATATCTCAACTTATAAGGTACGCAAGAGCCTGTTCTCTATTCGACTGTTTTATTCCAAGGGCCAAACGACTGGCCACCAAATTGCTCCTGCAGGGATATGTTAACGTCTGAAATCGTCACTGAGGAAGTTCTACGGTAGGTATTGGGATCTTGTACGAAAATATGATGTGCCTCTTTCTTGAATGATTGATAATATTCTGGAATGCGACTAAATGACCTGTTCAGTGAACACCAAATATGACTTTGTATACCAGTTTTGTACGTTCGTATGTACAATAAGGAAACCAAAACCCTTGATTTTGACATGTTTCTTAAGAACTGCTGTGACGGGTGATGCATGCAAACAGGAGACGCTTACTGTCCCGGGCACCTGGTCTCACCTCGGATTTTTTCAGTATTTCGGGGTTCACAACAGTTTCATTTTGAAACTTACACGATTTTGTATCTGTCCTTGGACTTTGAGAATGATGAACGGTTTGGTACTTCTTCGATATTGATTTCATTGATTGAATATACAGGTTTTTTTTTGACAGATCATTTTCCTTAATGCTAACATCGGATTGTGCATCCAAATCTGTACGAAGGAAAACAAATGAATGATGCCATGACGGAATAGATAAAGAAATATTTGATCATGGAACATGTTGGCCTCTTTCGGCAAACGTTTCAGACATTGACATTTCATTCATGAATCACATCATTAAACGACATAATGTGTACTGCTTTGTCGTTATCACCAAATGGACCTAGTCCGCGACTTGAAAATTGTGGCATGAACGAAGGAGTAATTACAACTTATTTTTCTGTATGGCATAAAATATAAACTTTGTGTTAATTGCAGATGTTAAATTTAAAACTATAATCTCCAGATCTTCGTAGAATAAAGGTAAATGAGTCGAATTAAATGTGTTTGGTTCATATTCCCTAAATAAAGCGATGTTCCGCTCATAATCATGCGCATGTGATATTCATTGTAGAAAACATCAACACATGGAGGAATACGAGCATTGGAAAAGACAGGTGGGATAAAAATAAATATATATACACAGACTCAAAGGCCAAAAAAGAAAAGTGGAACAAATGTTAGAATCGGTCGAGTTTTATTGTCACGTAATTCCCTCTAACCGAGTTGGCGTGGGGATATTGCAGATTTAAAACAGGCATATCTGTTTAAAGACATCTACTTTGCCAACGACATTTTTATACGATTAGATATACTAGCAAGCGATTTCCGTTTAAGAAATCCTTTCACATTTTTAACATTTTTTCCGACTTCAATAGGACTAGGCGCCAGATGATTTCAGCTCAGTCTGTATTTTGGCAAGTGGTAAGATTACTACCTGAAGAATTTATGAATGTATTCAAGAAAAATAAAATGAAATCAGTGTTCTGGAGTTTATGTGACCAAGCAGTCTGGGGATGATTTCACATTTTGTTCTTGCTTTGGTCATTTAAGAAATAGACATTTTACATATTTGAAGCTTTTCAGCGATGCATCAGGCGATGATATATCATAAACGTACAACATTACCTTATGATCAATATGTAATTGGTACAACCGATTACCGTAGCCGGTTGATTGAGGAGATTGGGAAGTCGAAGGAAAGCTCTACAGGGAGAGAGCTGAACCCGCACGACAGTCTATCTTCTAAAAGTTTAGATATGACTGGTCAGTCAATAAAAAGTGTGACAGCAAAACGAATTTTAAATACAGGTAACAAAAACGTAAAGGATAATGACATTTCTATTGACATGGCACATTCAACTGTTGATAATGATATTGCATAAACACCATTTTGGAAGCCAAGAGAATGTTATGTACATGATGATCATCTAAGTAGAAAATGTGACAGTGATGATTGCGGCATTGTCCATGCCGAGGGTATTTTAGCATTTTGGAAGCAGAAAAACTTATCGGAACCTTAGATCCTCATAAGTTTGTACACAAGATCACCGTAGAAACTGGGATGGAAAAAATCCCAAAGTTTTTCTACGTAATTCGTATAGTCCTGAGCTAAGATTCTAATGCTATTTTTAATGTTTTTTGTATGAAAATCCAAAACGTTAGTCACTGATTCATGTAATACCATATGATGGGATACTATCTAAATAAGGAAAATGTACATTCGAAAGTCTAACATGGTCAAGTTAATCGTAAATATTTCTATGAATTTTCTTGTCATTCAATTTAATGTATAGGTCTAAAAAAGGTGTTTCTGTATCACAGAGAAACGGTCCTTGGCTCATGTAGTCAAGAAAATTTTAGTTGTAACTTCTAATTTTTCCAAAGTATGTGTCGGTTCTATTTTATTTATACCTGTTTCATACCAAAATACATCACATAACGGTAAGTATGTGTAAATTTCATTGAAATGGAATGGAGGGAAAATTTCACCATTGCATGTTGTAGTAATTTATTATATGTCCTTGGCAGCGCGTTTCTAAAGTAGAAATAGGACATATGTATGTACCTGTTATATCGAATGACTCTGGTGGATGGTCTTGAACGTCAACTTTAATTGATGATGTTTGCGAAGGTATTCGGTAGATTTTCGGTAGATCTGCCGTTTCCATTGCAGTGCTTTCCTGTGTATTTGTCGATGGAATCTCATTTCCATTGATTGAATATACAGGTTTCTTTGACAGATCATTTTCCTTAATGCTAACATCGGATTGTGCATCCAAATCTGTACGAAGGAAAACAAATGAATGACGCCATGAAGGAATAGATAAAGAAATATTTGATCATGGAACATGTTGGCTTCTTTGGCATTGACATTTCATTCATGAATTACATCATTAAACGACATAATATGTATTATATTTTGGTTATTTTCAAAGGGACCTTATCCGCAACCGAAAAATTATAGCATGAACGAAGGATAAATGACGACATTATCTTATTTTTCTGTAATGCATAAATTATAAACTTTGTCTTAATTGCAAATGTTACATCTATCTAAAACTTAATCCCTCAATCTTTCGTAAAATAAAGATAATTAAATCGAATTAAATTTGTTTGGTTTCAATTCACGAAATAGGGCGATGCGTGTCATTCGTGCGCGATATTCACTGTAGAAAAACATCAGCAATGGTATACATGGAGGAATACGAGCACCGGATAAGCAAACGTGCAGTAGAAAAAAAATGGATGGATACACAGCAAAAATAAACGTAAGGCCTTTATAAATTTAGATGTGAAATTGTGTTATTCCAATGCGAATATTGCCGTATAACCAGAAAATTACGGGATTTTCAAACATAGAAAACTGTTTCTCTATTACAACTAAACAAGAAAAGGGGGTTATGTCATCTATATATTTTGATGATAGTATCGATTCCACTCAAACTCCTTAAATCAATTGACCTGAAATTCATGCAAGCAATGTAATATTTTTGTGTGTTTTGGAAACAACAAGAAATAAATTCTGTTTGCATCATACAATCATGTACAATGTGCCACTCTGCAGACTTTGAGTGTATTCTTTTACAATAAACATTTCGTAAGCAAAGGAAGGAAAAGTAATGCAAGGTGACCCCATGATAAAAATCATACAAACAAACAAAACAAAACTAGGCCCGATTGACATACTGCCCCAACAGAATTTCCTCACTCCCTCAAAACGAGTGAGATGCTCGCATCACTCTGTGAGCGGAGGGAGAAGTAATGCAAGGTGACCCCATGATGATAGTTAAAACGTTTACTTATATTTTATTTTTTACACTAATTCATTATTCTTATTTCTATTTCAGATCAAACTACAGGCAAAGAAGAATGTATTTGAGCCAGCCTCCTCTATCGTCGATGCTATACTCGAAGAACACGTTGACATACGCCTACCCAATGCATCATGTCCAAACAGCAACCACCTAACTACAAACTGTAACAACATAAGACAGCGAATCCGACCCAAGGATGCTAGAGACTTAGATTTCGAGTTAGACACCGACTCTGTTGCGTCAATCAGAGATGAGCCTTACATTAGGGAAGACATCAAAATTCAAGACAGATGTCATCTACTCATGGCTACTGAGAGACAACTAGATCTGCTAAGGAAGGCCCACACCTGGAGCAGCGATGGTACGTTCTAGACAGACGCCAAACCACACAGCTACTGAGTACTCATGAGTTCATCAAAGTCGGTGGCAACATGAAGCAACTACCACTACTATTCGTATTAATGTTGGGCAAGCACAAGAAAAATTACAAGAATGTTTTCTAAGCTGTCTTGACACTCCTACCAAGCAAACCCAGAGTAACAGAGTTCGTCGTCCATTTCGAATCAGCGATATGATCAGAACTCCGATCCAGCGTCGACGACCAAAAGATCAAGGGATGCGCTTTACATTGAGGCCAGGCGAAAAAGTTCAAAACTGGGACTGCAGACCGCATACATCAACAGAGACGAGATCTACAAATTACTGCCTAAGGTCTTCGCCCTACCGTTCCTTCCATCTGATGACATACCAGACACTTCGCCAAACTCAGCAAAAACGCTAGTACACAGCATCTTCAGGTTGTAATGACCTACGTAGACACCACTTGGTTCCAGAACTCCGTTTGGCCTTTTGACTCCTGGAGCGTCTTCAACCGAACCATTCGTTGTAACAACGATTGCGAAGGCTGACACAACGGAATCAACAAAAGAGCAAAGAGAGCATCCCAGACATCCTGCTTCTTGAACCAATTACTATTCGACGAGGCTAAGCAGATCCCATTTCAAGTCAAGGTAGGGAAAGAAGGCAAGCTCCAACGACATTAGAAGACGTCTCACCAAATTCAGGGGAAGCTGTTCGCCGTATGGAAACAGTACTCGGAGAAGACTATCACCGTCAGCCATCTCATCGAGAAATGTGCTAGTATCTATGAACCTGTTCTGTTACTCATGCAAATATGTAATGCTTTTTTTTTTTTGTTTAAAGATCTCTTTAAAAGTATTTATCTCAAGTCACCCATGTTGTATAAATTTAACTGATTTTATTTTTATGTGATTTATATCATTATATGTAATACATATATCTTCTATGCTTAATATCATTCACATCAGTGCTATTGCTCATGTTACTAAATGATAATTATTACGATAGCTTGCTGAATTGTTTGATTGTCTATAGTCTGTAATGCGTTGAACATAAATAAATTTAATGCATATTACATTTACCATATTCTCCTTCATTTTATTCAAATTCACAATTCTACTTTTAAATGTTATAAACAGAAGGCTATTTACAAAAATAAAGATGAGTTTTCAAAAGTATAATCCATACCAGCATTTAAATAAAAATCAGGTGTCAGTTACCCTATGTTTAAGGTCCGACTGGCCCTATTATAAGGCGAGTCTTCCGCAGACCGAGTGACCCACAGACCGAGTTACTTGTAATTCAGCCCACCACCGCCAACATATTTAGCCAAATAGCTTAATACATTTGGGCATTATCCATACAATAGGCCAGTCATTCTACGGAAAAAAATTACTTAAATGGGAACAAATTGCAAGAGTTTCTCTTCATTTTTAGAATGTTAAAGGTGTCCTCTGCCACATACGAAACGTTTAGGAAAATAAAGGCACGTGAAAGTGGTGTTTTGGGGTAAAATATATTGATTTATGCCAAATATGTAGGAAAACTGGGGAAAACGAATTAATGAATTTAATTTCAAGTTTCTGCCCTACAGGTTTTGATGAATCTAATATTATCCTAAAGTAATGGTTGCCAATGATTTAAAAAAAAAAAAACAATAAAAGTAAAGTGCACGTGCACATCTAATTTGGCATGAGGAACATCTCAAAGTGTTATGTGTCTTTAATACAGGACCCGATAGAGAAAATAAAGACATACGTACTTAAAACATAGGTTTTAATTTTTTCTCTGTAAACCATTGGTGTGGCTCGAACTACGACGAAGCACTTTACCGCCTAATGTACGCCTGCTTAACCAGTTTACTATAAATTTTGCTAATCGCTCGTCATGAAACTGAGGTTGCTTTCGTCAATGCAACATACAAAATTTCATAGTTCGTAAAAGAATGTTTACATAGAAGATTTTCAACTGTAATAATTATGACGTGATGTTGTGCATATTTTTATACATCGCCTCGTTAATTCAGTTATACATCTATTGATAATTATTAATGTACAGATTCCAAACATTGTGGTTTAGTCTTATATTTATAATAATCAAAATGATTATCATATATTGCTTGTACTAAATATGAATTAACTGGTTACTTTATCTATTTATACATTTATTACATTGTTTGTTCAAGGGCGTAGGAAAAGGGAGTGCCCCCCACTTTTAGAATAATATTTAAAGTTTAAATAAACTTAAATAAATTTTAAGCAAAGTAGAACTATATTCTTTTATATTTTTAATGTCTGATTTCTAATCCGTAACTACAAAATTACGGACAAGGTTCTCTTTTTTTACTGGCTTTTGATGTATCCTGATTACGCAACATGTTGCAACAATAGAAAGTTTCGCCAACAAAATATCGTTCAGCTTATGCATTAGTGTGATGACATCCATTGCAAGTATTTATTATGTTTTGAATGATATTATACAAGTCCGAGAATATGCAATAGAGTCGCATTATTATAGTTTGTTCTTATCTGATTGATTGATTTTTGTTTAACGTCACACCACGAATAGTTCAAGTATATGGTGACGGCATCTGCCGGATGCGGGGCATACAACTTCTGACCTTTGCAACGAACCCACCGGAAGTAGTGAGGGATCTTTAACGTACCATGCCTACCACGACACGGGACCTTGGTTTTTACTATCTCATCAAAAGACAGGACACCGGCATGACCAGAGCGGAACTCGATCCCCGGCCTCCCGATCAGAAGTCCAGCTCGATACCACTAGGCCACAAGGGCTTCTGCTCTTATCTGAAAGAAATGAGCAGTTATAGCCCAGTGGATGAGTTGTTTGGCTTGTGACCAAGAGGTTCGTCCTGGGCACACCGGTGCTCTGTCTTTCAGATGAGACAGTAAAAACCGAGGTCACGTATCACGGTAGGCGTGGCATGTAAAAGATCCCACTGGGCAAGGTCATTGGCCTTGAGACCTTCACCGTGACACCACCGGGGACACAGTGTCCCACAAACACATCTTGCTTCTTTGTTTACATCATAAGAGTCCACTGTAAATTTTATAAATGATCTCTATGGTGCTATGTTGATTCGATACCAATATTATAAGAAAATAACACTTTTGATTGTGTGATTTAACAACTTTCCCCTCCATATTTTTTTCTAAACTTTTAACATATATAGAATGTATGATTTTATTCTAGAAAACTGCGTTGCAAAACACACTGTTGCAATTTCTTCCCGTCAGTTCATAGAATGACTAGCCTACAATGCATGCAGGGTAAAGGGAGAAACTGAAATACTGAATTTGAGATTAATCCCCTTGAACAGCTACATGTGTTCCTCTTCTAATTCTGATTCTTGCATACCACAGTTTATAGAATAAACTAGGATACGACAACGTATTCATCCTTGGGGTTTATCTCTATGCCATGTATCTACTAAAAACATGTCAGGAAACGTCTGAAATTATCACTGAGGATATTTTAGATTTCAAACGCTGTAGAAAAATAATCTATAACCGCTTATCTGTTGATTGTAATTTTTGAAAACGGTGTTCCGTTTATCATAATGTGCTTAAGTATGCGACTATTTCATATTTTTTTTTTTATCAAAATCACTGTCACTGATCGTTTTCTTATCTATTGGCAATGCCACCGAAGCTGTTCTAACTTATGACAATAACACTGATGTTGTTCGTGTTCATATCTATTGAAAAAAAACCTGCAAAATCATTTAGCAATCCAAGTTGAAAGATATTTAGATGTTTATGATAAGGAACAATAATAAATAGATATTTAACTTACTATGTGATTGTCCAAACTTGCAGAAAAACAAAACATTAGATATCAGGAAGTAAAGTATTCAGCAAGAACAATAAATTAGAAAACCAAGAACGGTGAGGTCCCATTCCGGCACAATTCTTGATCAATGTATTATTATTTACTTTTCCATTTACAAAATAGTATTCTTCACAAGTCTGAGCACATACTTGCTACTATTAGCTGCCATCTTTTTATCCTTGAAAGAGGGGGTTTATCACACTTGATTTAAGATCTGAGGACAGAGGTTCTTACAGATATCAACTGCGATGTGTTATTGATTTTTGCCTTCCTGTCTGTCCTTCGAATAATAATGGTTAATCCTAAGACAAGTGTTGTACCGACTGCCACTTAACATATTACCTTTGTTCTTCGGATTGTACATAAAACATTGCACTAGATAGGTGCCGCCAATAATGATAAGGTGGTGTTAAATAGTAGTAAAAGAAGATATTATACAAGGAGAATATTAAATCAATGTAAGTCATGCAACTGGGGCAACGACAACAACGTACTGCAACTGGACATTTATACGCCTTAGAAAACCAGAGGGTTAAACGTTTAGGCCAAAACGTTTACTGGGAATCTTTACTAAAACTCGATTTGAAATGTGAACGTAATCAGCTTAATGTAACTGACACAACATTGACAATAATGTTACTAGAATAATAAAGTGGGAACTGGTACCAGAAGACTTTTACCGACCTACACACAATATTATGTAAGGGTGAAGAAATTTACATCTCTTCTAAATGTCCTTTTACAACTCTCATACTCCACGAAGCCACCTGGTACAACAAATGTTTATATATCAAGAATAATACCACTGGTAAGAGTTTACTACAATCTAGCATAATAGAGTCTATTGACCATGAGATGGTTAAGACTTCACGTGAAAGTTAAATAATAGAATAGATCAATGGGTGGTTTCAGTGGTGGCGTTCATTAAGTAACGACGATCGATAGGTAACATATCCATAGGTAGTGTAATACCCCGCTTCCTTGCAGCACACGAAGCCACCACAGCCTTTCTGTTTTGAGGGTTTCTTTACAGATTTACAGCATTTCATCGACTTGTCTATTTTGTCGCATATACAACACCTTAAGAAACCAACCATCGCGAAGTACTATCCTACACCAGTATTGGTATAACATTGGTATAACATATATCAAAGAAAAACAAACAATAAATACCAACTTAATCTAGAGGTAATCTTGAAGTTCTATAGCATGAAAAAGTATTGCGAGAAGGACGATCGCCATAATTTTAGAAAACAAATATATCATCATTCATCACAATAAATTTTAGTACGTATCTCTGGTCACAGTAATAATAAAGCATTCTTTGCATCATAGCTTTTATCAAATAACTATTCTTTTTTTGCATATAGCATGTGGATGGATGTTACAAAGCTCTCTTTTGTAAATCGTATCTGATATTTGACAAACAATTCATAAGTTAGGGTCTTTTATTATTACTGTAACCAGTGTGTTTCCCTCTGGAGGTCTCAGAGAGATTTATTTTAGGTCACATGAAAACATGACTTCTCTACACAACCAACTGCACATATAAGAATATATCTATTTTTGTTTATTGTTTCTTCATTGTTATAACTGAATGAGGACTGTCATTTGACCAAAGAACCACTTTAAATCGGTACCCAGAATGGATAACAATCGAATATTCTTTGATGATGTATATGTAGTTTGTCCTACATGTACGTAGTGAATTTTCTCATCCATTTGATTCAGATATCTTTATTTCGTTCATCGTTGACGTCTCCAGATTTTTATTGACCAATAGTTTGTTTTCCATTTTAATACCATTAAACTTGACATAACTTCTTAATAATATGAACATACTTGCGTTAGATTTACAGTTGACCATAGTCTCAGCAGGTTGGTTACCTTAAATAAATCAATGTATTCAAAAGAATGGGGAAAAAAGAAATAAATACAAACAAACTATTACTAAACTCTCTCTCTCTCATACATACACAAAAGAGGGAGAGAGAAAAAAAAAACCCGGAAATACAAACACAAACAACAATACAAAATCAAATAAAATGATAATCATAATAAATAAAAGAGCAAATAGAAACAAAAAACTAAAAGTAATAATGTAAATGTTTATTTCCTTCTATATTGTGAGCGTCTGTATGTATTTATTTCATAAGCAGTACAAAACTATTTCTACCTTAATCATGAAGCCATGGGATCAGATAACTAGTTATTTCTATTGGGGTTCCTAACAAGGCACATGCATGAACAATGCAAAGCATGGATTTCGATGGTGTACAGAACTCTTTTATCTAATTTCATTTACATCAAAAGATCTACAGACAAAATTGTATACATCGACTCTAAACAAAAAGAAGGTGGTGTTAAATCTGATGAGAGATAATGTAACGACATTATTATTTTAATATACTTACTCCGTTTTTTCAACCGATCTGTAAAAGTGATTGATTTGATTATAAATTCAGATCAGCAGACGAATTGGCTTTAATATATTGAATATCAACGTGTTTTACTTTATTCAAGTAAACATCTTAAAATATCATTATTTATTTCTATACAGAGAAAGAAAGATAGCATGATTATTAAGAACATAATTATAACCTTCAATTTCTCCTCTGCAAATGATGACTAAAGCTGTGACGAGTAAAAGAATCACCCCAATTATGATGCAGATAATATTTATTGTCCAATTTCCAACTCCACGAATTCTGACAGGCCTGACAGTTGTTATAGTACCAGTGGTATTGTTAGGAGATACAGAACTGAATGAAAAATTATAGTAATACTAATAATGGTAACAATAGAAACACAAGAAAGCGACAAACGACACTAAAAGAAAGAAAAATGGTGAAAAATTCGAGGCAATCAGCCCCTTTCTATTCCGGAACCATAGGTCGTGGGTTCCAGTTCCCCTCGGGGAACGAATATAAGTGAAATATAGGGTGTCTTGTTATCAAGTCTCATTACTTGAAGAGGTTCGTAAATCCGACACACATGTATAATAAGATACATAAATCATTAATATCATTTTTTTGATACGGTTACCTTTCGTCAGATATATCTTTTCCTTGGCACCTTGGATCTGAAATTTAGAACGTATATAAACTCATGACCATTTTCGTTCTGTCATTGATCATATTCATAGCATACCCTATACCTTTATATTTATACGTACATCAGTATCAGTTACATCCATATTAAAGCTATGCTCATCTGTCATTCATATAAGATTAAAAGAGGAATGATTAAATATGCAAATGATTAATAATTCTACCTTCTTTCGCTTGATTTTCTACTACACACTATGGCTGGTATTTGTGCCCTTTATATACTGTGATTTACAATTTTAAACACACATAGAATGTAACAACTCAACCGTAATTAATTACTTTCTAGATTCAACAAAATCAACCACCCAAACCTTCTATATACTATACTAACAGCAAAATGAAATTCTTACATTTGTAAATTTCTAGGATAGAATACCCAGAATGATTATGTGGAGGACATCCATTAAGGTCAGGCGGACACGGCAGGTAATTGTTTTTGGTGACTAACAGTGGTTGACCTGTCCGAATATCACATTGGTTAGTGTATGGACATCCAACTGTAAGGAAATACAAATAATACTGCAATAGAGAAAATACAAACATGAAAATATATTCCAATAAATCGAAATAATATGCAACACACAGTGAAGATAATCATTGTTAAGATTTTTGATTAAGGCACAATTGCAAAGAGTATTAGAATTAAAGAAGGCCCACTGAATTCATTTATTTATTTATTTATTTATTTATATACTCTTTTATAAGATGTTTCTTCATATCATGTGAGATTCTGGTTACAATACAGCTACACTATATAAGATTGGTCAGTAAGGTACAGTTTTCTCCTTGTTATATACCTTTACAGATCAAACTAAACTACGAACTAGTAATAGCATATAACGCATGTCTACTTATGTTAGCAGAACTAACATTAAAGCCGAGCTACATACCACACAAACAAAAATATGTTAAAATTTACCTCTTGATACTAAATAATTAAAGATGAAAAATGTAATCTATACTTAAAGTGTTTTACATAAGCATTTATAACTTACGTTTGACAGAATACAGTAAAATTATTTAATACACTAATAATGTTTTTTACCGAATAGAATTGATACCTTTTAGAATACAATAATGGAAACAACATACCTCGCCCAGCAGGTATTGTGGAATTGAATATGCATCCTTCCCGTAAAATAGTTTCTGATGCCATCAAGCACACGTATCTCATATTCCCAAGACAATTAAAGACTTTTTCTCTCCGTCCACTGTGCAGCAGTAGGACATATCAAAGTAAGGGTTGTGCAATTCAGATTCTGTCCCAATACAAAGTGAGCTGCGAGCAGGGCACTAAATACAGTTTGTGTGTACACAATCATAGTTCTCTGAAAGGTAAACAGTTTAAATGCAGTTGTTACTAAGATTATTTGCACTTTTTAAAAATATTTGAGTGTTGAATATTTGACAATGCAAAACCATTTATAATAACAATGAAATTAGTTTATTTCTCACGTCTATGATTGATCTTACAGAGAACACCAGCGTTTAGGATACGTGTTAAACTATTAAATAAAGAAAGAAATAACGACAAGGTCATATATTAATGTGCTTTACAACTACAAAACGTACGTAGTGTGGGGGAAAAATCCTCCTAAATTCAGGACAACCAGAGTGAATCAACACTCATGTAATCTTTTAATTGTGTTTTAAATATCAATTTGAATGTAATGGATTAATCCACGTCTTTAATATTACCACTGATTACCTGACATACGATTGTGTCTGTGGCATCGGGGCAATAACGATCCTATATTTTGCAAGTGCGAGTTTTTCATTTGCCTTGTGTTCTTATATCATTTGGGTATGTTAGTTTTACAGAATTGTTCAAGCCAAGCATGACTATTTGTTTTCAAATATCTTTCCATGTCTTGCATGGCAACGGTAAAAGGTCAATTTGATGCGATTTGTCAGGGTGAAAATATACGGAATTTGACTGAACTTATGACATTCTGGAAAGAACGGGGCAGACAATTTAGTTTCTATTCTCAAAATGATTTACAATAATTAATTCGCGTTCTTTATGACCCTGTGTCGTTTTATAATGATTTAATTGTCTAACGCAACATGAAATCCAAATCTAGAAGCGAACAAATAAACGATGCTTTCTCACGTATGGTTTCGAGACGTATATGATAGTACGTTCGTTTTCTACATTTCGTTCGTATATCAGTGTGTTTGAAAATGATTGATTGAGAGTTGTCTACCTTACACTACAAATACAATAACCTCAGTTCAAATCTCCCTACAGTGTTTTTTATTTGATAAAATGTTTGTTACATCAGATGTGAATGCTGCACAATTTTCATTTTTCTTAATTTTATGTAGGTTATAAGAGAAATATCATATTTACATTATATCTATGTCTACCATTGAACCACACAGCCAAGTAGATTACTTTTATCATTTCTGTATATGATTTTTAAAAGTATATTATCTTGTAAAGGAACACAAAGACTCTGTATTGCAAATTTTCGGCCTCACGACCTTTATCAAGCAGTATTTCGGATGACAAATGCAAGGTTATGTAAAATCCATGTTTACAATTCAAAAATAAATAAGCTTCTAATGTCATTATTACGCGCGCAAGTGTAGCTTAGCTTAGTTATGTGTTATATTTTCTAGTATATTATATATATTCATGTATTGTATATCTCCATGGTGACTTCTGCCACATAACTGAGCCAGTAACTCCTCTTTTTTCTTTAAAATTGACTGATGTTAATGTTAAAATACAAGTCGGAATCTCGAAACCTACATCGCGTATAAAATTATCATACTATATAGAATTATTTAGAATAACTATATGGAGTATACCGACATATTATATAAAATGGTAGAAATACAGTTAGAAAAAGAAATTTACTAAAATATATCTATATACAATATTGAAAATATATACTCCAAGTCACCTCCAAACTGCGTGCATAGCATACCCGACGGTACCTTATTTTTGACGCTATTATTGTAAAATACCACCAACGCATGCAGCGCCCACATTCCGAATACGCCCGGAAACATACTTTTGTCAACATGATATAATATAAATAGTAATGATTATATTCGTAGAAATATGTATAAAATCACGTAAAAAATCCTGACATTAAATAGCACTATGAAAAAGGTTGTTCATGAAATATAAATATAAAGTCATATATTAATTAGTTTTAACATTGCATCCATTAGGCGTACGTGTTTCCAAATTTCTTATCCAATTATCTTTAACAATTAATATGAGTTTTATTCCCGCCTGTAGTCCTAGTCACAATTGAAACACGTAGATCAGGTTCATCATGGTCCGCAAACTGTTTCATTATAGGTTTTTCTATTTGATATTTTATATCGCGTCTGCGTTCTTCTATTCTCTCTTTTGACGATCTTTCTGTTTCACCTACATATACAGGTTTGTTTTACATCTATCGCAAATTAATGCGTAGACCAAATTCCTATCCGTGCATTTCGCGTCTTCTAAGGTTCCGAAGAATTTCTTTCTCCCGGAATCATGGATTTTACTCTTGTTAATTATCCTGCATATGTTACATGTACATTCTATTTCGTTCCGTTGTATAGAGTTTTCGGTTTTCGTATGCACGAGTGTAGCACATAAATTTTTATCGCGTCGAAAAGCCAAAAGTGGTGGGTCTGGACGAACGAAGCAATAAGTGTTTGTCTGTTGGCTTTGCGAATAAATCCGTGTACACATGTCCATTCTCGATTTTAAAAAGCGTATCCAGGAATCCAATAGACTCGCGACTCCATCTAAGTTCAATTTTAATATTTTCATGAATATTATTCTGCAAATTTAAAGAGCGATTCAAGGTCTCCGTCCCATATGCCAAAACCGTCGTCGATGTACCTTTTATAAAATAGAGGTAGCTTTTCAAAGTCCAGAAGTTGTTTGTCCCATTTTTTCATATAAGGGCAGGCAAAATTTTTATCAAGTCTCCATCCAATTTCGATTCCCTCTAGCTGCTTAAACTGAAGCCTTTGGAATCCAAAACAGTTTCCACCATTTTGATCGCGTATTCTGTCGGTATTAAGGGGTCAGTCCTAGTTTTAAACGCTTCTCTACATGCTTCCATTCATTCCTTTTTTCCTGGGGACAGATGGGTAAAGTTTACAAATGTTAAAAAATACAAAATGTTACAAAATAAAATCGCGTTTCGTCGAACACAAGAATTAATGTTTTTAAACTTATAAATAAAATTGGGTAGTGTCTCTTATATACGTAGGGGAGCTAGTAACAAAGTTATTTAATTCGCACTCCGTGACCTCGGCTATCCTCTCCGTAGGTGTATTAATCCCGCTAACAATCGTTCTAAGTGGCGCGTCTTATTTATGAATTTTGTGGATTTCCCTTATGTTTACCGGATGCCGGATACCTTGGAATGAAGTATTGTTTAAGGTCCTTGTATATATTGTTAATTAGTTTCCTGATTTTTTTCATAGTTGCATTAGTCATGTCAGTTGGCGTCTCTACAAATGAATTACTCTGCGTCATCTCCGCGTGTATTTTCTCAATATAATCATTCTTATTTAATATAACAATACCGGATCCTTTATCAGCTGGTCGAGTTATTATGTCCTGGTTTTCAAGAAGTGAATAAAATGCGTCTCTCTTCTCGCATGTGTTGGGTTTTCCTGCCTTATGAATACTGTTAACAATATCATTTTTAACAAGTTCAATATACATATCTAACCATTGACCTCGCCAATGCGTTGGTGTAAAGTAGCTCTTCTTCTTTTCTACGAATTCTTGTTCTACCTCATTACTATTACCTTTCTTGTCTAAGAAACACTCGCGCAGTCGCATCCTTCTATCCCACTCGGCAAGATATGCTAGAAGTTTAAACATGTTAACTTTAGTCCTATCAGGTATAAATTTCAAACCTTTAGTGAGTAAATTAATTTCAGATTCCTTCAGCGAATAGTTGGATTTTCTCTTCATCTTTAGGTACGTTTTCAAGCGCGTTTTATCGGTTGTCTCCTCTTTATCCTTAATTTCTGTATCACGACTTTTAGTATGTATCGAAGGATTTTTGCTAATTTTGTTTGGTCGGGTGCATTTTTTTCATTTTATATAGTATGATAATTTTAAACGCCATATAGGTTTAGATACGAGATTCCGACATGTATTTTAACACTAACATCAGTCAATTGTAACGCTATACTTACGCCCGAATTAATGACGTTATCATTTCTCTTAGTTTAGAATCTTATATGTATCTTTGAATTGTAAACATGTATTTTACGTAGCCTTGCATTTGTCATCCGAAAAATTGCTTGATAAAGGTCGTGAGGCCGGAAATTTGCAATACAGAGTGTTTGTATTCCTTTACCTTTTATGTACCAGACTTCCCTTTCGATGTCTTCTTCGAATTCATATTATCTTGAGTTTTGTTCTTGGTATGATTGTCGGATCAAACGTTTTTTAAGGCCATGGGGTATATGAGAGTAGACGCTGTAACAGGCTTCATTATATTTTATTTTGTATCAAGTTGAATGTCTTTAATAGAAAGTGGTACGTCTGATCCTGACAAGGTACTTTCCTGATATTTCAGACTGAAAATTCTGTTTAAATATCCGAATAATTTTCTGAGAATCCTTTACCATTTACACGAATTGTTTGTGAACTTCACAAAGTATTTAATATTATAAATAAGATATAAAATGTAGTATTGGATGATATTATAGAAAGATCGCCGCTGACAACCTGCTGTAAAGCTGGCTTTAGTATCGATAAGTATAAAGCAAATAGTCAAACTGATAGAGAAAATAAATCAGACGAAATATATACTGGCAAATGTTAAATAAATATAGGTACAAAATTGGAGAAAAAACCTAACGTTTTGGTCCAAGTGAGCTTAAGCTTTTGTTTACTTGTTATTACTGTAAGTAAATTGTAGAAACAATTATGTTACACATTTAATGTTTTTACAGGAATGCAGATGCATTTCCTTCTAATCAAGGATGTATAAATCTCGTTATCAACATCCTTCTATATGGTATTCGCAAGCAGACTAAGTAATATTGGATATTACGATTTGAAGGAAGTATATCATTCATTTAATATGGTTCGCTTTGTTGTGTAGCGCATCATGAAGTAAGTGAATTGATAAATGCACTAAGACTCTCTGTGTGGATGAAGACAAATGTATTTCATTTCTAAAGGGAATTTTAACATTTAAAACATGCATTTTTGTCCATATGGAGCTTCAGCTTTGCTTTTTATAGTGTGTGTAAGTGCAGAAACTATCATTAAATTGACAAACGTGTCCTCGTGTCCGTTAGAGCTAAACCTATGGCGTGAAAAAGAAATACTAAAGTCATGTGAGGAAGATGACGGTTTGGTGTACCATTGCATGAAATCATCATGGGATACTTTAGTTGAATTTTGTATGGTTCCTTTGTCAATGAATTATTACGGTAAGAATTTCATGAATTGAAGATACTTAACATTACACCACATTCTATAAACTAAATTAAATTATTAGATAGCACTGTTTGATAATATTATTAATGATAAACTCAATCATTAAATATCCGGAATTTAATCAATTTACATTGATTGCTCAGTTGCTCTCTCGTCACATTCCATAGTGAATATTTATCTCGGGAGACATTTCCTGTTTCAAATTTTTAGTAGCATTAATAAATTGATTTTATTAGTAACGTGATTTTAAAAATTGTTGTTCTGAATTTGCATGTTTGTATAAAATTTTGACTACTTCAACTCTTTATTTAGTTCTCTCTCAGAGTGTATGTCTGTGTGGTTCTCTCTCTCTCTCTCTCTCTCTCTCACTCTCTCTCTCGACTGGACTGTTGTTACCTTCGGGAACCAATCATGCAATAGAGGTAGCGACTCATTAGTATTAATAAATAAAAGAACATATATAATTGTATGATTTTCATGGCTGAGAGCTGTGGAAAACCAGAACAAGTAAAATCCAAAAATATTCAATGTAAAGTGTAAACTAAACCCCAGCCCGTTTTAGTTCGGAACAATACCCAAGAGAGGTATCAATTAATCTGCAAGCTGTAGCTATTTTCAACATACTATTATCTGGGGGGGGGGGGGGTGTTGCTCGAAATATTGCGTTGTTTTAATGGGAAATACATATAATAATAATAATAATAATAATAATAATAATAATAATAATAATAATAATAATAATAATTAGTAATAAATTGCTGGTACATAAATCGAAAAATGAAAAGTAGGACTTCGAGACGGCTGTACTCGAAGCTGGGGGTATCAATGGAATCGGGGATACGCATGCAATACGCAATATGCTTTTGAGTGACTAAATATTGAAACACTCGTTATTTTGTCCCCAACTCCACTGAATCATTCGTTATCCTGCAATGTATAACAACTAGCCAACTTTTTCTTCTCGAATGAATTACTGAATAAATGTAAGATCACTTTATAGTGTGTCTCTAGTTAAACATCCTTAAATATTCCAACTTATATGAAGGGTCGGAGATTTTAAATTGATTCCCATGCATGACTAGCTCAGAGTTCACCAGGCCGATTTCGGAGGTTCACTGAGGCCTTCAAACATTTTGAAAATATATTCCTAGCTTAATAGTAATTGCAGAATAGGCAAATTTCATGTGACAAGATATTGTATTTTTTAAGCAGTGTATGTGTTTTAGACATGAATAACCTCATATCTAGGTCACGGCATACAACTATCTTTGTTGTACATAAGGACTCAAACGACATGTTACAATTAATTTGGTTTATTCAGAACTGAAAATTCCAGAATTAATCTACTGACTATTATTAATGTTTGAAAATAGACAAACGAAGGGAAAATACTCACACATACTGATATCGAACGACTATAATAAAAATATTTAATCCAAAATTTAATATATTTAAATGTTGATATACAAGAGATTGATTTGCCGGAAGTACGAAGAATTTATGAATACATTCCTATTCTAGAAAGAGAGTATATTAAGAGTGCAAAATGATGTTTTTTTAATTATTTAATTAAGACGGATGTCCAGAAATACAAAGAAGTAAGAATTTTCAAATCCTGTACGTCAAGTGCGCAATCCGCGGAAAGTGTCCAAACGCAGATGTTCCCACCTATCCATCTTACGAACTTTACAAATGTGAGTTGCATGTTTTATATCATATCACCAGTCTCTAAATACACTTTACATGTCTAATGCATGTAACATGTTTATGTATGCGTTATATATATTCAAATGTATTATTTTATATCTTTCCTTGTAAACACATAGTTTTCTCATACTAGATGACGGCTGTTACAATGGGGAAACAAATGAAACCCGTACTAGTATAGAAAGGTAGGCAACATGCATTATACTATCATGAAAAATCGGCAAACGGACAAATAAAATACAAACCTTAGAAAATCTACTAAAGAAAATAAATAGACCCAAAAAGTGATATTTGGTGAGTGGAAAAGTTTAAAGCCACCACTCAATCACATGGCAAAATATATATAATATGTAAACAAATATGGAAGTACATTTTATGCATTTCAAGGTTTTAACTCAATAATCTCTCTTTGATGGGAAGCATGATCTCTTAATCATTTACCATATGCTTTAACATGAGGAAATTGTTTTAAACATGTCAGTTATTGAAGTGTATTTCATGTACAACACAAAAACTAAAAGATCTGACTAAATCATACGTACACAACATAACCTACCCGACATACATGTTTTTCGTTATATGTTATAATATTGGTACATTCAACGCATTAAGACATTGAGAAGGCATGGGTCTAACACCATATCAAAAGAGACTGATATGTGAATTCATGGAATAAAAAATCACGTGAACAATATTCACATAAGATTACAACATATAAGAGGAACAGAACCATCTCTCCTTTTGCATTTATCAACAAAAGAGCATGCCACAGATAAATTCCAGATAAATAAGGAATATACTTATTTCTTAACACTGTGAGTAACGGGTATCATTTTAAAATCCTGCTGACATGTATGGAAAATTGGATTATTGTAATGATATCAAACTTGCTATATTGTAATACGTAAATCAATTACTTTAGATACAAAATTGTCCATCACACTATTTCAGATTTTCTACTACTAAACAAACTTCTAAATATTCAAGGAAAAGCGATCCATATACGATTAAAGACTACTCTACAAGTGATGATAGATGGACGAAGGAAGAAGGCGGTAATAACAATTACTTATATATGTATCTTGAGGTATATTAACTGTAATTTTCATAGCTTAATCAGTTCTATGGCAACTGTTGTAAAATTACGGAAAGTGATATAGAAATTGTATGACGTCACAAGGTTTTGACGTCAGATACCTGCTCAAATGGGAAATAACTCTGCATAACGAAAAGACCCAATTGTATGTTCATGCCCATAATGACTGAATTACTACTCTAAATTATTAATCGCAATTAAATTCACACATAATTGCAACTTATTCGCATTAATCATACACATATATTCATTTAGTTACAAAAGGCATCAGCTCGGGGAATTCATCTCTCTCAGTGATATTTTCCCAGAATAAATACGTCTTAGGTAATGTCTTCTTTAGTAAATATAGTATTAGTAGCGTGTGAAATCTTGAATCTAGTGGACATAAACTGATAAACGATAAAGGTTATATTACAGAACCAAGACAATTTCATGCATTTGTATAGTAAAACTGAAGAGTTTTAGCATAAAGAATTCCTAATACATTTGAATATGATAGTGATTTTCTCACCGTTTCACAAATATTTGTATTGAATAAAATTGACATACGATTGTGACATCAACAAGAGATTCGATTATATTATATATAACATTTTATATAAATTCGAATCATAAAGGTATAGCAGCCGGAATATTCCTGATATTGCTATCTGGGTCATTGATCTTTTCGACTATTTACATACAAAAGTAAGTATCTTTTCGTATTGTCATTTTCTTACAGTTGCCTTTATAGTAAATAATATGCATACTGGGAAATCACATCCAAATTGTGCGGATGACTTTGAATAAAGCTAAATATTGTAGTAATTTCACAAAGATAAAAACAATTTCAGATAAAGATCACACATGAGCTTTCTTTCACTTTTTTGATGAAAATAATTTCAGGGCAAGGCAATACAGAAAAATTGTAAAGGACCATGCTAATTCTGATGTCAATGGAGGCGAACAAAGCGTGTATAATGAAATCGAGGATATTCAGCCAGAAGTGTCATATGAGGACCCAGTGTCTGTGACAATCGTTCAATCTGAGACAGTGCCCGCTATATCAGTCCAAGAACTACCAGAAACATAATGTCATTAATATTTCTTGACAACTATGACATCAATAATCAAAACTATAACTATATACAAACATTTCACAGAATTAAGCACATTATAAACATAAGGGGTTCAGTTAATTTCTGAATGGTGTTGCAAAACTTTCAAAAACAGTATTTGCCCATTGCAGTCTTATTGGCATTATCAGCATAATTAAAGAATTGTATATTCTATGCAGCCAACATAGATGCAATTGTTAATTGATCCTTATTAGACGTTAATGTCAGCTGGCATATTTCTATTCCAAATATCTGTTTCACGAAAAAGGAATTCAGTATGTTACAGATAAATATTTAGATATTAACTTATTGTGTGTGTGTGTATGATAACATACATCCTATGGTATACTTTTTTTGTGACGACTTTCTTGATTGATACATGCCTCTGTTGTCCATAATTGCAAAATATTTCTGAAGTTTATTCTTTCGCTGTACTGTGCAATTTTATTTTATTTGGTGTCATTCAATGCAGCAATATTCACTTATTTTTGTAATGATGAGAACGGAAATGTCATTCATTATTTTTTCCTTGTCATGTACATACATGCACAGTGTTATTTTCATTAAAGTGTATGCATATCTCCGTGTTGAATCTAGCAGTGTTACAATTTCCTTTATTTCTTATAGCGAATGTGGGATACTCCATACTGATATGTACATATACTAATTACATTTTAAGTGTTATCCAAATATGCATCATCTATATTGAAAATTCTACTTGAATTATTGTGTGTGTTTTGTTTTTGTTTTGTTTTGTTTTGTTTTGTTTTTGTTTTTTTTTTTTTTGGGGGGGGGGGGGGGGGGTGTCCTTGCATTTCTTTATTCCCTGGAAATTATGTCATTACACTGGGGTGATTGATGAAGCAACATTTCTCTCCTGGCAACTGACAATAAGCGATCTAGATAAACACATAGAAAACAAGGCTGTACAAGGGGTAAATGGGATTTATACCACCCTCGCATTTTTTACTGTGAAATTCGTCTTGTGCAAGTAAATATAATTACATCCAAGGCCATATCCAAATCGAAATCCATATATATATATATATATATATATATATATATATATATATATATATATATATATATATATATATATATATATATATATATATATATATATATGAATGAGCTATTTCCGATGCCAAGTCCAATGCCATTGGTAGAACAAATTTGCTGGAATATAAAATCAATACCATTGGTCATCACCTTCCATCCATCTCTACTAGGCCTATACTCCAGTCTACAAAAGCACTTGCCTGCTCTCCACAAATCCAAACGTATGACTAAGGTCATTCCCTTGCCCCCATGGTCGCCTACAGAAAGCCGAAAAGCATTAAAGATCATATTGTCAGATCCAGGCTTGACAATCCACAACCTGTTGGTTCATTCACAACCTGCAACAACAAACGCTACAAACTTTGTCCCCAGTCACAAACCACCTTCAGAAGCTCCAGTACAGGACACGAGTACAAACTTTTGGAAAAGCTCTCTTGCAATGTGGTGTACCTAATCACATGCAGAGTGTGTGAGAAACAATATGTCGAGGAAACAGAGGATGCGCTCAGCATGCGAGTAAATAACCACAGGTCGTCCATCACCACTAAAAATGCATTTGCCTGTGGATAAGCATTTTAACAAGGTTGACAACTGTTGGGAGGATATGATGGTTCTGACCATAGACCATAATATTATGTGGACGTAGAGCATAATGGTCTTAAGAAACTGATGGATGTCTACCAAATGAACAAAAAAATATTAAACACCTGTCTTGTTAACTTTGTTCTTACACCCCCCCCCCCCCTTTTTCCTATTTATTTATTAAAGTATTTATTTTCTTTGTGTTTTCTCATTAATTTCATCCTTTCTCATTCTACTTTCAACTCTCAGCATTCTCTTATTTCACTTAGTCATATTACAAAATGAATAGGTCAAGGGAAACCGCAACACCAGTTGTCGTCTTATTCCCCTATGACCACGATATCGGATAATGCTCTGGTCATTTTACATTTGAACAACGAACTACAAACACACAAAATGTAGCTGACCCCTGATATCACCGCATAATTAGACTAGTGTTTTGTATATAGCTTTCTTTTCTCATAGTTCTATTTAAGCCGGCGTGGCCTAGTGGTATCGATTGGGGTTCGATTCCCGCTCTGGTCGTGCTGGTGTCCTGTCTTTCGGATGGGACAGTAAAAACCGAGGCCCCGTGTCGTGGTATGCATATAGGCATCCCATATTTCCAACGCTACTATCTCGTTATGATTTTTTTTTGTAAATCCTCGAAGAAATATCTGATATATACGTATATGAACTTAAAAAGCTTAAAGTAAGTTTCAAAACCTACAAATTCTCTGAGTGATTGTTTTTCTATAAGTTCTACTTATAAAATGAAAATTAGCATTTCACTGATTGTTTAGGTATAAGTTGACCACCGTGCGTCCCATTTATCTGAATCCATTTCAACACCATTTTTTAGGTTATTGAAACTTTTATTGAACCATACTATAAGACATACAAATTTATCAAGTATCAGATTCAAAGGGAACAGATTTTTTTCTTTTTACAAGCTTGAATTGAATTTTACAAGCATTTCTTCACGTTTCTATGCAATACTTCAGGGAATATATACATTGGCGCAAAAGAATAAACAATGAATTATTATGGATTTATTTATATCTCAGAGTGATGTACATCCTTTTATCTTATCACTCTTTCGTCAAAGATAAATACATGTAGTTCACGCCTGCAAAGTTTAGGCTTGTTTTAAAGATTGACAACGGCATCAAATACTAATTCAGGACGGGAATTGACAACGTCTACTCTTGACTGAAAACCCGCTATATTAGATCTCTATTTGGGAATATGTTAATCTAAGACTAGCTAAGACAAATGACAGGAATCAATAAAAATGAAATCTTTCACTTAGTCACATCTAGTATCCTATTCTGTGTATGTATCTACACTATAAATTCTCCATATCTAAAAAGATAGACAGCTATTAGTGTTTTAATCATTTCTTTTTCAAGGTCACTGTCTTTATTTAGATTGTGGTAATTTTCAATATCTACCCGAGGTATAGAACGATGACTATTGATACAAGGTGGGTATATAAAAACTACACATTTAATTTTATTTGATTCAATTCTCTGTAAGGCAAAGTTACCTCATGTATACTTCGGACCAAAATATTTGTACATAGACGCTAGATGCCATTATGATGAGAATCATCATTGGACCTTAATTTGGCGATATCCTCTGAATCGAATAAAACCATAAATGTATACATGACTTATGTAGTTGAATACATAACCGATTATACACGTGTCAAGGTAAATGCAAAATGAGTGATCTCTCACCGGAAACACAGTTCCTCAGAGTTGACTGTCATTTCAAAAGAAATTACATGGACGAACCACTAGCAGGACTCAAACCAGAAGTCTCGATCACATTGAAATCAAAATACAGATTCAAGAAGTCAGTTTTTGTTATACGGTGTCTAGAGTTTTTTTCGATAACGGAAAGCTTTCATACACTTAACATGGTATACAGCATGATGATCATTGATACCGTTGGCGGGTCCAGGAGGGTACTCTATGACTGCAATCGTCTCTCCCCCAATTGCCCTTCTCACAAACCATTCTTCACTTACAATTCTTGTAAATCCTGTATTTTCATATCATCTACATACATTATATCGAATACCACTCTGAGGGTTGTGTGTTTTAAATGTGAATTTGCACTTATTGACATAGTTTATGTATTGAAGATTTATTTTAAACCGTCTATCATAATTATATACCGATACACGAGTCGTGTACCCGTTTACATTTAAAATAGCCTTCTTATGTATCGCATAAAATTAAAGCTATTTACCTTTTTTCTCATATATTTTACCTCAAACAAATGATTGAAAACATCGTCAATTAAGCCCTTAGTCAGCTTAGGAGATAACATCTCTATAGGAGTAATATCATTTCGTGAACATCATTTTATTTTTTGATGGTCTTATTCAGGTTGAAACAATATATTGTAAAGGGCAAAGGGAAGAGGCAGATGATGAGGTTTGTAGGGGATTGAACTTAAAATATCTTGATTATCTTGCACTTTTTCTCCAGATCTAGAAAAAAATTTGAAGAGAGACGAGATGATGCATAAGGATGTTAGAACAGGATTGGAGAATGTTTCTTAATCATTACTCGTGGCTGCAAATTTACTTGATAGACCTTGAGCTGCCATATACCCAGCCCCCCCCCCCCCCCCCCCCCCAAGGGGGAATTTTCGAGGATATATTTTTCTTAAAGCTTATCAAAATGCTACAAAATGAGCCATGTATGCACTTTGGCCGTTGGGGCTTTACTGAGTTATGGGGCAAAAACATTTTATTAAAAATCACTGAAAATTGGAAATTTTGAATGAAATGTAAACAACTCGATAAGTTCATTACAAAAAAAAAAAAACATGTAATCTGATAGATCTTGATATGATCTATCAAACAAAAAAGGTTTCAGTATCATATGTATCAAACATGTTATTTTGGGGGGGGGGGGGGTTAAATGTGCTATTTTTGCAAAATTAGTAGATTTTTTTTTTCTTATTATGTTCCACTTTGTCTATCCGGCTTAGTGTAGGTCCAAATATTTGTTTTAATGGTTATGGAATGATAAAACAATGTCTAATATATTTAATGATATGCCATTTATCCAATCATGAATTATCGAAAAGGGATATGTAAAAATATTTTCCATTAAAGTGATGCCGATTATGAAAATCGCTGAAAATTGGAAATTTTGAATAAAATGTGAACAACTCGATAAATTCATGAAGAAAAAACATGTAATCTTTTAGATTTTTATATGATCTTTCCAATAAAAGAGGTTTCAGTACCATATACTGCATGGAAAATGTGATTTTGGGGGTTAAATGTGCTATTTTTTACAAACTTAATAGATTTTTTCCCTTATTTTATTCCATTTCGTCTATCCGGCTTAGTGTAGATCCCTAGATTCCTATAACATGATGCATTTAAAACTCATAAATGATTTATAAAGATTTTCCCATTTTCAGCGATTTTCGTAATCGGCATCACTTTAATGGAAAATATATTTAAATATCCCATTTCAATAATTCATGATTGGGTAAATGGCATATCATTAGATAGATTAACCATTGTTTTATCATTCCATAACCATTAAAACAAATATTTGGATCTACACTAAGCCGGATAGACGAAATGGAATAAAACAAGGAAAAAAATCTATTAATTTTGCAAAAATAGCACATTTAACCCCAAATATCACATTTTTCATGCATGATATGGTACTGAAACCTCTTTTATTGGAAAGATAACATAAAAATCTATAAGATAACATGTTTTTTCATGAATTTATTGAGTTGTTTACATTTCATTCAAAATTTCCAATTTTCAGCGATTTTCATAATTAGCATAACTTTTAAAAGAAAATATTTTTAAATATCCCTTTTCGATGATTCATGATTGGGTAAATGGCATATCATTAAATAGATTAGACATAGTTTTATCATTCCATAACCATTAAAACAAATATTTGGACCTACACTGAGCCGGATAGACGAAATGGGAAAAAATAAGAAAAAATCTATAAATTTTGCGAAAACAGCATATTTAAACCCAGAAATAACAAATTTGACACATGGTATGGTACTGAAACCTTTTAAATTTGATAGATCATATCAAGATCTATCAGATAACTTTTTTGTCATGAATTTATCGAGTTGTTTACATTTTATTGAAAATTTTCCAATTTTCAGCGATTTTTAATAAAAATCTTATGTTTTTGCCCCATAACTCAGTAAAGTCCCAACGGCCAGAGTGCAAACATCGCTTAAAATGTTTCCCAGAGAATGTCTGTAAAATCCCCCCTGGGGGAGGGGAACAAAAGTGTTTCTGGATCAGGGACTATGACAGTCAGAAAAGCCTCAAAATCACATTCCTCAGAAGAAAAGATGAAAAATCAAGCACAGTACTGTTGAAAGATCCCCCCCCCCCCCCCCAAAAAAAAAAATACACACTGACCGTAACAACTACCACTGCTATCTTATTTACTAAATCCTGATCAAATTACCTTTATATAGCATTGCTGTTTCCACAGGCGAACGGGGGATTGGCATATATGAACTCAAACGATCTTTATCTTTTCTTCAGAAAAATCGTTAACCTTCTCTCATTACATATGTTTCATATTTGATCTTGATACATGGAATTTTAGTGCATAGGCTGAATATCGACTAATGTTTGCTGGAGTTTGGACCCATAATTCTTGATCTTGGCTTAAAAAAACGGATTCAAGAGAATTTCGACTTTTCTTAAATAAGCTGAGCTTTTTATGGATTGATTTCATTCACTATAACGTTCTTACCCTTCTATAAATGTAAGGGGATAAATGGCTCTCAATCATGATACACAGAGAAAATTTTACAATAACTGTCAGTTTCCGCTATGTGGAAGATGAAATCCCTGTCCATTTTCACAATAAAAATTACAGCAAAAGGGTGGTACAGCCCCCCCCCTCCCACACACCAACCAACCCCGATTCCCTCTCTCTCTCTTAAAAAAATTCCCGAAAGACATATCTCCTTAAATCCTCAATTATAATTCAGCAAAAAGGACGAATAAGTACATAACACTGAAAATGATAAACAAATACCGTGTTATGAAAATTTGCAATTGACTCAACAGGTTCACATAAAACGATTTTAAAGTAGTTGCCATTGTCCTTTTCGATATTAGATTCAATAGAATGAAGACTGGTATGTGACATTGGTCCATCTATTGGTCTACTTTTTCCATTGCTTTGAAATCAGGACCATTGCATTTTTCTCGTTGATTACACTCACACATTATTGGTCAGATGTTTCCTGCCGTATCTTTCGTCATGGTTTTCCATTATTCCTTTTGGAATAAGACTTTATTATTTTCATCATCTGGTCTCCTCAAATAAATCACATCCACTGCCATCACAATCCTATTGTGTCGTTAAAAGAATTGGCATACTATCTTTCTAGTAGCCAACAAGAGAGAGAGGTTGGGTGGAGACAATTAATTGATTGATTCTATTTTTACGTCACCCCACGGCTATTTCACGTAAATGGTGACTGCATCTGCCTGATGCATTGCATAGAAATTTCTGCCTTTGCAAGGGACAAACCCGAAGCAGTGAGGGATATTTTACCAACCACGCCTACTGTGACACGGGACCAGGATTTCTAATGTCTCATCCGAAAGACAGAACACGGTTCGTCCTTGACTGGAATCAAACACAGGACCTCTATTTCACGAGCCGTGCACTTCATACACTGAGCCACATTGGCTTAGGAGACAAATGACAAAGTATGACAAAGGGGTGAAATACAAATGTATAAAAGCACTATTATTTCAACGTATTTACAGATTTCCTCCACCATTTAAAATCTATTCTCATTCTATTTAAGAAGGGCAATGGCATATGCTACTAACACTGTTATGAGGGTCAGTTATTTTATTTTGTTTGTATATATTATATTAGAGAATGTTATATTAAGAACTAAAATGTTCTGTAATTGCGCCAATCTTGCTATAACCATGCCCACCTTGACGACGGTTGTTACGGATGCTTTGGCCTGACACGAAATGTAAATAATATGGCGGGGAATACGACATTCGAGTACGTCCCGGACGACATATCCCCGACATATTGATCGTTCACACCGACGCTACGACAAAAACAGAGAGCGGTAGCATTTGTTAAAGCTTCTTATATAAAATCAATGGCTTTTAGTGGAGAAAATGAGTCCCTATCCGTTTCCTCCAGGGTGTATCGAAGTCAAAGAAAATCAGAGGAACCCACAAGGTCAATTTAGACATCGACAAAAGAGAAAAGAAGATCGCCGATGCACATTGTAGCTGAAAGGCTGGATACGACAATAAAGTTACAGTTACACTATATAACCATGCGCATTGGAGGATCTAGGTGAGGATAAATATTGTACAGTGCCACGGAGAGCTCGAGAGATACTTTCTCCGTTGCACTGTACATACTGCGTATGCAAAACTAGTAGAGGATGGATTGCAGGATTACACACCCATCCTACACTACAGATTTCTTCAAAAAGAAGTCTCTTTTCGGAATATAACATTAGAACATACAGAACATATATCTTGACACAGTGACACATTTTAGCTGAAACAAAAACCCCGGTCCGAAAATATGTATGTTTAGGTTATATAGCCCCGGTTCCCTAAGCTTCGCTAAACCATTTTTAGGGTTGCACCCCACATTTTTTGGACCAAATAGAGGATAACATTAATCATGGGAGGTTGCACCCCCCCCCCCTCCCCTTTTCTAAAGGTTCTGGACCCGCCTATGTAATGTCACTAACCAGTTACTTGTTAATGTTATGTTTAACTTCCTGTTATTTTTTTGATAATTTTCACTGTCTTAAATGAAGAAAAAAGTACAATCTACCAAAAAGTGTATTCTTGTTCCATTATAGTAAAGTACCAATTCATTGTTAAAGTTGATTTCATTTCCAGATTTATTTTCAGCATGTTTTGCAGAGTTCTGAACTTCTATTCAGTATTCACACTACCATTTCGTTATTTGTTGACAGTTTTATCATTCTAATCATGGTAAGTAGTGTTTACAGTGAAGCTAAATCTGAGTTTATCACTTTAAATTTATAATAAACTACCTACATGCAATACATATCTTTTTTTTCGTGCCAGTTACAGTATTTCATACCACTTTAAGAAGTTTCCATACTAGTGTATTTTTCCTTGTGTAGGAGCACAATGAACTTGTACATGTACACACACATCACTCTATTTTAGAATATCTGGTCAGTGTGATCGTGTGCTGGCAATGATAATAACCTTGGAGAAATGGAGAGTTAGTGGTTACAAGGTTGTTCCAGCACAGCCTTCATCAACGAGCTTACCTCAACAATGGGACAAGCCGAGAGGAGTTAAAATCAAACCAGAACCTGTCTCACAGATGATCATATCCAGACCAGTAAACATGAACGGGAAACGAAAGCCTGTAACTGCTAAATTTGTGGACAATAGGTACAAATTCCAATATTTTTTTTTCTGTTTACATGATGATCTTCTATATTGTGTATAGAACCAAGTTTTGTTTGTTCTTTTGTGATTTAATGCCATGTTTAGTGATATTTTAACTACATGTAATAGTTATTGTAAACAGTTGTGGGACAAAATTTCAGAATTCAGTTCTGACCTGCTACAGGGCATGCATGTCATGAGCAAAGACTTTAAGAGAGTTCTTTTTCATGCCATCAGACTTGGAGGTACATTTCAATAGGAAAACATGTACACAACTTGTTAACATGTATTGTTTGCTGCATCATGCATGGTCATACAATAAACATAGTTCATTTATATACATTTAAACAGGAAAATAGAGCTTAAGTCATCTGATATAATCCACCTACAAAGCCTATCAAATAGAACTGTCTCATAGTTGGTGGAAACTGGCAGTGCAAGTGTAACCACACCAATTGGAGCTCAACACATCGGTTCTGCCTTGAGCTATCATGTATGCATAAATATTGTATATAAATTTTACAATTTGACCAACATAAATACATACATTATAACAGACACCTGTACCCAATGTTAACATTTAGAATTTGCATATTAATTAACAACGCAAATTTACTAGGGTGAAAGCAGCTCCTTCATAGATTTACATCAATTGTATTTTGAAATATTTATCACGCACACTGTATCAGTTGTTTTTAAAACTCTCATTCAATGGCAACCCCGACCATAAGACACACCTGTAATACCATATGACGCCACAGTGACGGTATAACAGTGTATACAGTAATAGTATTTATTAAGAAATCCCTTCAATACAACACCATTCTCAGTGCTTTTTCTTTGTATATTTACAATAATTTTGATGTGAAGTTTTAATCGTATAGAGACATACATAGCATGAGTTTCCTGCTAAATAAAAAATGACAAGATAACTTGTGAAAATCTATGAAAGAAAGGCTTTAAAATCTGGAGTTAAATTGTTCACCTTAAAATATAACCAATGTTTTAGAACACAGTCATTTGTCAGAATAATAGATATAGAGACAGATGATCCTTATATGTTGCTTTATATCACTTAGCAATCTAGTTTCATTTCTATTCATCTTGTATTAAATAAGACATAAAATTAGTAAGCTCACAACATGTAAGCCATATCTGATCAATGCAGCTAAACATTGCTAAGTTAATTGTATTTGACAAAATCTTAAATTGTTTAATACGATCGATCGCCCTCTCTTCGTGAACACGGTGTTTCGCTATATTAATTGCTCTCGATACATCATCTGCCTTCATTTGAGAGCCACTAGTTGCAAATGGTGGGATAATTAATTGCAGTCCAATGTTCTTTATGTCATCTTCTATAGTGAATTCTTTGTCAGTTAACACTCCGTCCCCTTCATTAACTTTACCTTCCGCCTTCAAGTCCTGTAATAATTTCAGGAAATGGAACCAGAGAGAACCCAAAAAGTACTGATGCAAAGATAACAGATCCCCTTGGATCTACACCTACAAGACACTTTAAAGTTGTGCTAGGTTTATAATCGGAGTAACACTGACTTTGTCTGTTTAGCGCACTTGGTCTCTGTATCTTAAATTCTGTGCCATCTATACTGACTAAAGTATTGGGAAAATCCACTCTAAACTTTGTTGGCATATTCTGTATAATAATATCCCTGTGTGGCCATATAACAACTGAACCAAATCTGTAGAATGTGTAACTGATCCAGTTGAAAAAAGGGTGGTACAATTTTGTTGGGATAACGAAAACAAGTTACCTAAATGCATGAAGTCAAAGTTTTGTCTTAACTTCATCACAACAATTAAAATTGATTTTTTAGACTCATTGCTTACAGCCCTGATATTGTTTTTGTAAAGGTAAATGGTTTCTCGCATCCTTCTGGAACAAGATATTTGAATATGACAGGTGCCAGACAATTTGATATCTATAGCTTTGATGGGCACATGCAATATTAAGTGATCCACATGTTACTTTGTTCAGTGCGGTGGGAGTAGCTGAGAAACACTCAAACATACCCCATACAGAGCAATATAATGAAGCTTTGAATGCTTGGTACCGGTATGCTGTGTTATTACACCATTGTCATTATTACATAAGTTGCAGCTTTCAGCTAAATGTGATTGAAGAAGAAGGTGTTTCAGAACATATGTTGCGACACAAAACATGTATAAATATGTAGCCTTGTAGGTCCCTTAACTTGAAATACAAAACGAATAAAAAGGTAGCAATATATTCTATTAATGCGCCTGTGATGTTTATACTCGTGCAGCTACAGTATTCAGTATATTGCATTGCCATGGCATTGGAAATGGACCGGTGAATGAACCAGTTAACCCCCCGCCCTCTTTTTCTTCCCTCGTCAAAATACGCCTCAAACAATTGTCATGTAAATATTTATGTGCAAATCATTTAACAAAATATTTTAGTGCCTCACTCACTTAGTCACAAGTGAACAAACAAACAGGTTTTGGCTTTGTTGCGATCTCGCAGGGTGTCTTCATTCAGCTGATTATACGGCCTGCCGCATAGATGGATCCATTTCCTTGCCCTGTCAACTGACCTGCCGGGCTTTGGAAATGGTATCACAGTTATACCCCCTTCTGGTCGATCGGGGAACCTGTCATCTGTGTTACAGGTGCCCCAACAACACCTCTTCACCATTTCTCTGCGCTTCTAACATTGTCAGGCAAAATGGCGTGTTTGTTTTCGCACTGCGAAGGGCGTATGTATTGCGTCGCGTCATTGGATGACACGACCTGTCAATCAAAACCCCGCAATCCCGTAACTGTTTGCCATTTAAGGTTGAATACTTTAGGTTCGCCTGAACGGCAAAGGTGTTGAGTCTCTGAGAAAAATGATTTGTTAGCATTAAGCCACCATTTACGGCTGTCTTTTAAGTTTCAAATGCGAAAAGATTAAATCAAATGTTTGATAGCTAAAACGTTATTTATGGAAAAATATTCGGAAACATACAATTTTTTGGAGAAAAGGGAAGAATAGAGTAATACGTGGTTACTAAAATTAGAATGTCAATTATAAATGAAACAAAAATTAATGAGAGAGAAAAAGAAAAACCAATTGGAGTTAGAGAAACTTTAAAAGGGAAGAGAAGACAGAGAGAAAAAATTAGAGAAATGGAGTTAGTGAAATTTAAATTAGAGCATGAGTTCAGAATGAAAAGAGCATTAATCCATAAGTTAGAAATTTAACATAGTCATGCAGGTCTCACTTATGGATTTCAGGAGTTCTTTAATATCCGTTGTGGTATATCGTGGTTAGATTTTTACTTTATTCTTTTCTTTACTAGCTTTTTACCGTGAGTTATTGAAAGGAGGTTGAAAATAGATTGCCTAGATATTAATGCAAACAGCATCAATGCAACATATTATTCCGTATTAGGTACTAACATCAATTACAAGATTTATTGGAATTATTTATTTGCAGATATGGAACTCAGTGTGATTGAGATACATCTACATATTTTAAGGTAAACACTATTGAGTACATGTATGAATTTATAAATCAACGAAATTGTACTTTTTTTTTTTGCTTATTTATTTTACACATGCCTATAATTATAGATTAGTTCCGACTTGTATTATTCACTGAACTCTGAAATCTTACTTTATTTGATGCCGGTCAGCAAACATATCCAAGAGTGCCGAGATTTGTGCGTTATGATTTTCCGATCGAGAAAAAAGTTTACTTAACATCCGTAAATTAATAGGTTGTCGTAAACATAGTTCTAGTGTCTCTGCCAATCTTATTAAAACGCGACTTGTATTTCGCTTCTCTATGATACTCTCCATGTACAAGATCTTACAACTGCCGATTCGAGGTCATCTCAGGATGACCTTTCAGGACAGCCAATCAGAATTGGAGTTGTATCATTTCAAGTGCAGGTCGTCAGAAAATATATATATATATATATATATATATATATATATATATATATATATATATATATATATATATATATATATATATATATATACGTCATTGGAACAATCTTTTTAGGGTTGTCTCCGTGGCGTGACGTTATATGCGGCATGCTTTGTTGCCGCACGGTTTAAATTTACAACATATATATATATATATATATACATATATATATATATATATATATATATATATATATATATATATATATATATATATATATATATATATATATATATATATATATATATATATATATATATATATATTGTTTAAAGCAAAATATATTTGACTGATTTACCTGAGGGATTCTTTAGGTTCCATGCGTCATATATCAAAGTCCCTATCAACACCATCTGCTATTATTTTGAGAATTTGAGCTAGATGTAACCCATTATATATGCAAAGAAATAGGAACGATTTCTGTGCACACAGGTGTGGCATGTCAAGTTTTAAACGGTAAAACTGTTTATGCAATGCATCAGGCAGATGTCGTCACTATATACATGACAATAATCAATTAAGCAACAAGGATTTAAAGAAGGAAATTCATAGTGCCTCGCTACTGGCTCCAAAACCCCCTGAGAATCCCGTTTTTTTACTGCAAAACTCTGCAACACCCTGACAAACACTGAAGTCTGCCTGACACTGAAAAACTCTGGCAGCCCTGATAAACACTGAAAAACTCTGAAGTCTACACTGAAAAACACTGACGACCCTGAAAAACTCTGCAAAACTCTGACGCCACTGAAAAACTCTGCAAAGCTCTGAAAAACACTGACACCTACTGCGATGCCCTCCGGCCGCGCGATCGCAGTCTCGCGTACTTCTATAATATAAACCCTTAATATGGTTCGCTGTTACCTATCTTTGACCTTTAATATGTATTAAATGTGATGAATTTATAAGCGGGAAATTAGACAAAAAAAAAACCCCTTATTTTTTACCATTTCTCAATGACTTATTTTAACGATTTTTAAAGATAAAATTACTAAGATATTGTCCCTATTCCGACTTACGTTTGTAAGATGATCTTTACCAATGCAATTTAGTAAATCACATGAATTACGTACTTAGCAAAAACCATTTTATTGGCACAGGACTTTCCAGCGCGATGTCACTTGTTTTATTGATCGACTTAAAGAAAAAAAAAGGGATGAAACAAACAAAATATCTAACTACAGCAGTAGCGTGTTGTTTAACATCGTAGTTTCATAGAGGTGCATTAAGGGAGCGGAAATCAGTACAATATATAGAGCAAGACATTTTTAAATTTATGTATTTATTTATCTATTTATTTATAATAAAAGTACTATTTCTTCGTACATTTCAGCCAGCGGCCTTCATTTATTTATTTATTTTCTTATTTACTTATTATTTATCTATTTATTTAATTATAAATTTATTTATTCATTCATAATAAGAACATGAAACTTTTCCGTACGAAAATAATAGATCAAAATTAATTTGATAAAGAATAATAAGATTTTTAAAAAGTTTACGGAAAACGCAGAGTTTTAATTGTAAATAGCTAAATAAATACAGAAAAAAAGAGAAATAATTATTTCTATATATTCTTATCAATCATTTAAATAACACATGATGATTCATGTTTATTTTACATCTAAGCCGGCGTGGCCTAGTGGTATCGCACCGGACTCCTGATCGGGAGGCCGGGTTTCGATTCCTGCTCTGGCCATGCCGGTGTCCTGTCTTTCCGATGAGACAGCAAAAACCGATGTCCCGTGTCGTGGTATGCATGGCACGTTAAAAATCCCTCACTGCTTCTGGTGGGTCAGTTGCAAAGGTCAAAATTTGTATGCCCCGCATCAGGCAGATGCCGTAACCATATACGTGAAATATTCGTGGTGTGACGTATAACAAAAAAAAATCAATCAAAATAATTATTTTACATCGTTTGCAATCTGTGTAGAGACTCCACCCAAATATCGTTATATTACGAACTTAAGGCCAATCTCCACTCCCTTTCGAATTTAAAAGCATTCATGATTAATGTTAATAAATCAATATTGCATTCTTCATAAATTAGCGCTGTGAAGTTGCGTTAATTTAATTTCACCAACCCCCCCCCCCCCCCTTTCTAAACAGTGTCCAACTTGGGTGAACGAGCATGGCTTTGGGTATGCGTAATTCCCTCTCACTACAGGCTGTAATGCAACTACTTATTTAATCCGTACGAATGTATTCCATAATATTGCTATTATCAGAGGAAATGCGGAAGAAATTCAATAATTGATGCAGTTTAGCTTATGATATTAAAATACATAAATGATCGTGTGTAAAACAAATTATATTACTTTCGAAGACTGAAAATCAGTTTTTGTCCTAAACCTTATAAGTCACTGTTAAAATGACACTCATTTTATCAATTCAATAACAAAATTAACATTGAAATGTATCAGCTGGATATGTTTCAACGTGTTACTAAATACATGTATGTTCTGTCCCCTCATACATACGAAGGTACTGTTAATTACGATTCCCAACGTGTGCCGTTACTTTCTGATGAAGATATTCTTGTATATATATATATATATATATATATATATATATGAGAGAGGGAGAGGTAGAGGTAGAGAGGTGGTTGTATGGTCTTAATTTAAATATACTATAATTTAAACATCCTACTCGACAATTTAGGATTTGGATCTGGGGCAAATCGAGGTATCTGCTCTAAATATTACATTGTTTACTTGAATTTATATGTCATTTTGAAAATAAGGGTCAAATACTTTGCTAGTTTTGGCAGGATAGGGGTTTTTTATGTAAAATTTCTGTATGTCCCAGTCAACAGGGCGAGCGCCCTTGTATTCGCCATTGCTATACATGACCTTTTCTGGATACATTGGTATAATACGTAAATACGTAATAAGGGAGATACTGTTCATAGGTGGATCTGCGAATTTTTGAAAGAAAAGGAGGGAGTGGGGCACAGTCTCCCATTGAAAAAGGGGGGGGGGGGTTGGTTGCTGTTAGGCGAGCGCCCTGGTGTTCGCCATTGCTATACATGACCCTTACTGAATATATTGTTACAATACGTTATAAGGGAGATACTGTTCATAGGCGGATCTAGAAAAGTGTGTGTGTGTGTGTGTGGGGGGGGGGGGGTGCTGTTAGATAAAATCATTTTATTGTATAGAGTTACATGTAGAATAAGTAGGTGGTGATATAAGAAACGACAGACACGTTGTTACACTGTTATATTGAAACTTTTAGCTGCTATTTCTAGCAACAATATTAAATACCGAGAGAATATTTAATCACTGAAATATTTTATAGGACAAAATTTAGGTATGCCATTCGAATGAAAGAGCAACAAGTAGACAAGTAAAATTTTCAGTCATTGTCCTCTGAACTTTGTTATATCACGCTGTTATAATAGGAACAAAGGTTAAATTAGTATAATATCTTAATTTTGTGTGAAAAGTATTGGTAGAGAAAAAAGTAGTGTGTTGGGGGGGGGGGGGGGGTTAAACTTAACAAAAGGTCGTCACATGGCAATGCATGGGTGCAGTCTCTATAAATGTTGCAATAGAATTGGAATAGAATGCATTGTGTTGTTTAAAATGAATGAAAAGCGATTTCCTTTGCGGTCGATTTTCTATCAGTACCGGTGTATTAAATTCCCTTTTCGTGTAAAATTTATAGGTACTGATCACATTCAAGTATTATTTATTTATTTACTTATTTATTTATTCATTCATTTTTTTCTTATTTATTATTCAATAATTTATCCTTTATTCACTAATGTATAGTTCTGGAGCTTTTTCTTTACATTTTTTTTTTTTATTTCTCCTTCACTATTTTAATACAGTTATGAAACAGTGATATTTACCACGAAGATATGTACATAGATTTTAATTAGGAAATATAAATGTATATATAAATCTCGGTAAGAGAAGCCGTTGTATTGTAGTACGCCTCTGCTGGGTTTGTTTTGTTTGGGTTGCCCCCCCCCCCCCTCTCTTTCTCTCTATCTTCTATCTTTTTGTATTTTTTCTTTAATTTTGTTAATTGTTTTAGTTTAATAATTCATATAATCAAACTGTGATTTTTACAAACATAAGTCAGAAGAGGAATTATGCATCAGTAAAATTGAATTTAGAAATTTAGAGATTCGCTAAAATAGTTTCACTTCAAAACATCGTACAAAAATGCGAGATGTTTTATTTATTTTATCTTCGTTTTTTTCTAATTCACCACTAATTAAATCATCACATTTTATATACATTAATGCTCATATAGGGCTTATAGAAGGGACCGTATAGAAGTACGCGAGGCCGCGATCGCACGGCCGGAGGGCATCGCAGTAGGTGTCAGTGTTTTTCAGAGTTTTGCAGAGTTTTTCAGTAGCGTCAGAGTTTTTCAGGGTCGTCAGTGTTTTTCAGAGTTTTTCAGTGTAGACTTCACAGTTTTTCAGTGTTTATCAGGGCCGTCAGATTTTTTCAGTGTTTTTCAGGCAGACTTCAGTGTTTTTCAGAGGTTTTCAGGGTGTTGCAGAGTTTTGCAGTGAAAAACGGGATTCTCAGGGGATTTTGGACCCAGTAGTGTCTGTGGATGGTAAATTCCTTTATCGTATCACTCATCACTTTCGCAAAATATAGACACCTTTTGCAGGAACATAGGGAGAGATTTTTTTTCTTGCAATACTAAACGATAATAATTACTGTAAATTGATGAGTTCTTTATCTGAATATCCCTACAAAAATATTTTACAATTATAAAAACTACTTAGCTTCCAATGTTTATAATGATAATCAACATTGGGAAAATACACAGAGAATGAGTTTTAAAAATAACTTGAGACAGCACGGAGTGTGCTAGTGACCCAGTTTTAGCTCTTTTTAAAAACTATGGTTGCGGATAGATATATGTCACAAGATATTTAAATTTTAACATAATCTTTTATTGCTTGCATTACCTCATACAAGGATTATGTTTCCACTTTAGACGTAATCTTTACAAATAGTCAGACATACGATACAGGTGAATAGATGTCTGCTAAAATAAACAATATTATACATCTAGCTAGCGTCTCGGCGGTTATTTTGTCGCGCTTGTAATGTCCGATTCCAATTTCACCATGGCCACAAGCTTTATGACGTCTTCTTCAAAATTCTTCGTCCAAATATTCAAATTGGTTTTGTTGACTTATCTCAAATGTGTTCTTGCTTAACGGTAAGGAATCCCTACCTTATAACTTGCTTTCATAACAAACGCTTTCACAGATTGAGAGCGATTGAACTATGTGATAAAGAAGGATTATTCTTTTGACATTTCATTTTTTCCCTGAAACTCTTAATATTTTTCTCCGGCATAATTGGAACGTTTTGTTCTCTTCTCACATCAGATGAATAAATTTTAAGATACATAGTATACTGTTGCTATGTTTAATATTACTTTTAAATTTAGTATAAACATGAACAAGTATATACAGAGTAAAGGATCTTAATATATGCTTTGTACATTTGTGACGAAAGAACCCCTCCCTCCTACTTATAATCCAACATTAGTATTTCATAACATTGCCATGGAAGTGGTTAAGTCAATCACAAGATATTTATCTGGTAAAATATGTTCGAGCACCCCATGCAACCCCTTAACTATCCAAGTCCCACTTCTTCTTTTTAAAATCGCGAAAGGAATTGCGTAATGCCTTTATTAACGATAAACTTCGTCATAGAGACATAACCTCGTATAGATTTGTATTGTTGTACACGCTTCCAAGTTGGTAATCGATTCGGAGGTATTTTGACGGTGTTGCACACATCTGCTTACCTGTTTCACTCTTTAATAACCCACAACAGAAGATATCTGTTCGTGTTAGATCTTTGGTGAAAACTTTAGAGAAGAAGAAATCATAACGATTAATTTGATTTTATCGAGTGCCAGGTCCAAAAAAATGAAAAGTGTAATAAGATATAAACAGCAAATTAATCTATGATTTGATGCAAAGAAAGGGAAATAGGGAGGAGTTAGCTAGAACAAACCTGACCAAATTTATGCTAACCCATCCCTCGTCAAGAAAATGGCGTTTTTCCGCGCCCAAAAGTAATGTCTTAAAAGTATGGTATCCACAAAGGCATCGAATGCTCATTCAGAACGAAAAATGACAAGTCTACTCCCGACTTAGAATCCGCTATCTTAGATCTCGATTTGGGAATATATTTATCTAAAAGTAGCTAAGACAACTGACATGAATTAACAAAAATGAAAACAAATTCACTTACTCACTTCCGGTATCCTCTTCTGTGTATGTATCCACATTTTTAAGTTTCCATATCTGTATATATAGACAGCTTCAAGTGGTTTAATCTTTCTTTGAAGGACTCTGTCTATATTTAGATTGTGGTAATTTTCAATATCTACCAGAGGTATAGAACGATAACTCTTGGTACATGTTGGGTATATAAAAAAGTACACTTTGACTTTTATTTTATTCCATTGTCTTTGATTGCAGAAATTGAAACTCGCCCTATGTCTTGTATACTTCGCGCACAAAGATTTATACATAGATAGCGACACTAGATGTGGT
This sequence comes from Pteria penguin, assembly GCA_035048485.1. Classification (NCBI taxonomy): domain Eukaryota; kingdom Metazoa; phylum Mollusca; class Bivalvia; order Pterioida; family Pteriidae; genus Pteria; species Pteria penguin. Next base: position 64,535,972 of record CM068584.1, read on the forward strand.
AATGATGTGAACCATCATTGGACCTTAATTTGACGATGTCCTCCAGATACCTGTATAAGACATCTGAATAGGCTACATCAATATAAATCATACATGCAATGCATCACTTGTGTATATCTTTACATATATGCATAGCTGAAATAATGCCCTGATATCGACAAAAACATAAATACATACATGATTTGTGTATTTTAATACATTCTCGAGTATTTACGTGTCAAGATCCATAGCAGAAATAATACGAGGTATCGATATCAATAAAACTATGGCATCTGACTTTGAGTCAGAATTAAGTTTTCCTTGTTAGATAATCTTCTTACTTCAAACCAAGATCATTGTATTTATATGGTAAAACATCTGCCTTATGCATTGCTAATTAATGTAGACCTGTAAAATGGGTGATCTCTCACGGGAGAACACGGGGCCTCAGAGTTGACCGTCACTTCCCATGGCCGGATCGTCTGCTAGATCACATTGAAATCATAATACATATTCAACCAGCTAGATTTTTGTTATACGGTGTCCAGAGCTCCTTTCCATAACGGAAATACTTGGTACACTTAACATGGTATACAGCATGACGCTCATTGATACCATTGGCAGGTCCAGGAGGATACTTGCCCCGGAGCCTGCTACTGAGATAACATTTTATTCTATTCTCCGGTTTCGGCATGAATCAGCGCAAAAGAGAAATAAGTCCTAGTGATGCGAGTGCTGCAGAGTAATTACTTGTATTACATAAATTTTTCTTTATATGTCTTTATATAGTTGCGGTGTTGATGTAGCAACAGTCATTCAACGCCAATTAATAAGCAGAGAAATACGGAGAAGAAAATGTGGTATGCAGTGTCTACAATTTTATTCATAGAATATGTTTAGAAATATACTGAGTAGAATGAAGTAGATACTAATCCATACAGCAAAGTGTGAAATTAGATATCATTACTATGCAAAGCATCAAAGTGTATTCTATAGCTCCAGTCCACCCTCCCCTGAAACACTCCTTCACAGTACAATACTTGTTAATCCTTTTTTTTTCATATTATCAACAAATATTATAATGAATAATGCTCTGAAGGTTTGCGTGTTTTGAATCTGAATTTGCACTTATTGGTATAGTGTATGTAATAAACACATTGGAGATTTATTTTTAAACGTTGATCATAACTTCCCAGTAACTATATACCAATACACAAGTCATGTATCCGTTTACATTTAAAATAGCTTTCCTAAGTTTCGCATAAAATTAAAACTATTTAACTTTTTCTCATATATTGTACCTCAAACAGATGTTTGAAAACATCATCAATTAAGCCCTTGGTCAGCTTAACATCTCTTTAGGGGAAATATCGTTTCGTGAACATTATTTTATGTTTAGAGGTAAAAGATAGGCAACTCCAATTTCTTATACACATTGCAACATTGTATTGTAATGGCAAAAGGATGAGGGAGACCATAATTGAGGGGCGTTGAGCTTAAAATATCTTGATTATCTTAAACATTTTCTCAATATCTAGTAAAAGGATGGAAGAAAGAAGATATTAGAACATGAGTGGAGAATGTTTCTTAACCATTACTAGTGACTAAAAATTGATCACAATAGCCTTTTTGTCTATGTATGGTGCACTAAATTAAAAAAGTACATATGTTCTATATTTATTATAACCACTAGGCCGGTCTCACTGCTGGTGGACGGATAGTGCCCGAGGGCATCATAAGTCTAGTTTTCAGTGCTGTTGTACTGATATTAAATATATACTTCAAAATTTTAAGTCATCAAATTAAGTAAATCACTCTAAAACTAAGGAGTACATTTTCGTTTTAATACTACTCTTCAACATTTATATACTTTTGGAATTTCAATCATTTTTCCACGAGCATCACTGAAGAGACATAAGTTGTCGAAATGCGCAGTGTTCCATTGCTTTGAAATCAGGACCATTGCATTTTTCTACCGGAGTACTGTAAAATGAAATATATAATGTGGATTACACATGCATATTTTGCCACGCAAAGAAAGGTAACTGCTATATACTTCATGTATAATGGAATACTATGTCCTGTTTTCTGTGTTTATTTGACTATCACTGCGTGCATGTCTTGGTTATTTTTGTCATACAGCTTGGTCAGATGTTTTCTGTCGTCCATTTCGTCATGAAATATATTTATTCGACGTTTCTGTATCATGACACGGTTTTTACTGTCTCATCCGAACGACAGAACATCGATGCGCCTAGGGAATCGGAACTCTAGGTAACGAGCCGAGCACCTCATCCGCTGGAACACATTACATTGGCTTAGGAGACATGACAACGAATGAGAAAGGGGTGAAATACAAATGTATAAGAACACCATTATTTCAACACATTTACAGATTTTCCCCACCATTTAAAATCTATTTTCACCCTATTTAAGAAGGGCAATGCTGTATCCTACTTACACTCTTATTACTGTCATGTATTTTTTGTTTGTATATACGTGTAGTATTGAATGCTCTGTTAAGAACTAGAATGTTCTGTAACTGTATGTCATTTAATATCAAACGGTTTTTTTTTCAGTTCGCCTGACCTGGATATTATTGAGTCTCTGAGATTAGATTGGCTTGTTAGCATTAGAGCACTATTAAGGACTGCCTTTTATGTCTTTGTAATATTTCAATCTGTTGCTTTGCAACAAAAACAAGAAGATTTCAAAATCACAGAACACAATAATCAGTTTCTTAAGAATATTCAATAAACATGAGAAAAAGATATGGAAACATGCTTTTATCAAAACAATGTATGTAATTTGGATATTATCTTAGAGAAAATAGCTGGAAAAGTGGATTTTTCAAGGTTGCCATGGCAACATTTCATGTATACGACAAAGATCCTATTTGTTCCAATTGATATAAATGAAATATTGATCGAAATTGAAATTTAAATAGAAAAGATAATTTTCATTAAAATTCTTCATTAAAGCATATATTCATTGCAATTTATTGTATCTTAGCAACACTTAGTAGTGCTTAGCAACCACAATATAAACACTGTAAACAATTTATTTTCATTGTTATATAGCCATCTAATCTCAGTAAAGTACATTACATATGAATTTAAGATAAAAAATAACATTTTTTCATTTCTTTTTTTCAAAATATCAATGCCACCAGATCGGGGCATATAGATTTTTTGTCTGTCTGTCTGTCTGTTTGTTTGGTTGTTTGTCTGTCGTCATCTTTAACCTTGGCGATAACTATGGCAACGTAAGAGGTACGGTCTTCATATTTGGCATGTGTTCCTTGTGACAAGACCTTTCTACTGATGCTCAACAACCCTTTCAAACGGCACCAAAATCAATGACCTTGTGACCATGACTGTGACCTTTGACCTACATTTCACAAATGTCAACCTTGGACTTTAACATTGGCTATAACTACCGCAACCGTGATAGGTAGGTCTTCATATTTGGCAGGTGTGTTTGTTGTGACAAGACCTTCCTACTGATGCACTACAATCTTAATTGTGTGGCCTCGACCTTGACCTTTGACCTACATTTGACAAACTTAACCTTGGCCATAACTATTGCACTGAGAAGGTAAGTCCTTTCAAAATTATATGGAAGTGTGACAACCGGACAGACAGAAAAGGTTATTCCTATATGAATTTCTAAAGTATGGATAGTAAATCTTATGATATACATAATCTACAATGATGCTAAGTCAAGATTCGCTGTGTGTTGGTCTATCTGAATTTATCTCTTGAACGACATCTATCCTTTGAATCTTTATCCAGTTTATCCTTTGGCTGATTAATTTTCGTAATGGCAGCAAGGCGAGAGAAATACGAGGTAATCTGGCTAAAACTCAAATACTCAGATGGACAAAAGACTTTAACACCATCACCACTCTTGTAAACATGCATATTGTTAGCAACTGCTGAAGGATTGGCCTTTCTTCCACTCCTCTCTCCATCTTCAAATATACTCTGCAAATATTCTTTTACCTTCTCGGAGAACCTTGTAAATTTCCTTTCTTTCTTTAATGCCCTTCCCCTACGAAAGAATTCACTCTATCTCTGATTTGGTCTGATTTTCCTCTGCTTATTCTTGATGTTTTCTCTGATAAATTCAAGCAGGCATCATACCATCTGGGTTTGATTTCATCATATGTAGATGCTTGCTGAAACTCAAGATCATGTCTTCCTAGGAGGCAGTGGGAATGCAAAGCATCAAAAGGGTTGAAGCTGGACATCCAAAGCTGTCTGTTTCTGTTTCTGAAATCTTGTCCTTTATCAAACCTTCTACTTTTTCTGATGTTTTGAAATTCTGGTAGGGATAAAACTTTTCCTTTTCCTATTTTGTATGCTATCAGAATCTTATTTTCCCATCTTCAGAAAATTCAGTATCGCTGATCTTTGAGATGCGTTTAATTGCTCCAGCTTTTCTTGATTCCTACAAATGGCAAGGCCTTGGGTTTGATCTCTACTTGGGCCATGCCAGCACAAAGTCTTTGGGATGAGACAGTAAAAGTAGAGGTCCCATGTAACAATAGGTGTGACATGTAAAAAAATCCCTCTGATTTGGCTTGGTCTGTTGCAACAGACAAAATTTGCACATCCTGCTTCTGGCAGATTTCCTTATTGAAAATGTGTAGTAATCCTAATGCAACGAACGACATTAAATAACAAACAATCAAAATCCATGCATATGGTTAATGAGAATCAAATAAATGTTACTCCAATGTCAAGCTCCCGTCTTGTCTTTGAATAATTCAACATTTCACTATAGAAAATTTTAAAGGCTTATATATTAAGAAATAAATTGTTATCTGTTCTTTCACTAATACCTAATAAAGATAGCCAAAAGTTGCTACAATGATAACAACCAGCGTTATCACTCCTCAGATACGCTGTCTGAACTCTTAGCTTGGCATCTGTATCTTTAATGTATGCAGAGTGTGCTCAAGAACTGTTGCCACTGCATTCCAATTTTGTTTTGTGCTTTCGATACAATATGTGTATGTTCTGTGCTATAAAATTTAAAACGAATCAAAACATTAGAAACATGAAGGATTCAAGTTTATCTGGACCAACACTTGATAAAATCTATTACATACATCATTTTCATTTTAACACATGAACATTGTTTATTTAAAATACAAGAAACCACTAAAGACGGTATGGCCAGATTGCGAAGCATGTTTTCACTAGAATTTCAAGGTCAAGGTAACAAATCAAGGTCAAGATGAAAACAATGACCAGCAATCGATAGATCTCTTCAAGGTGAATCTACAGGTGATGGTTGAACTTGATAACTATTGTACATTTCCCGCAACAGAGCTAAAGACAAATTTCAAAATTTCAAGGACTAGGTCCAACATTACGGTTAGTGTCAAAATTTATTGTTGCGTTAGATTCATATCATCATGGTCTATCACCATTTAAAGTTTCAAGTTGATGCTTCAAACAGTTTTCTTCAGTTGACGTAAACGCAACAGCTAAACCAAAATGTTGATGCAGACAGACTGAAATACAGACAGGTGGACAGACGGACGGACATTGTCATTTTGATAGATAGGTTTTGCCTTGCAATCAGGCCAATAATAAATCTCAAAACTTCCTGGCCATAATTTTAACATATATTTCAACACAAGATAATATTACCTTTAGAACATTTGTTTCTGGAGATTTTAGAATGCATACAGAGACATGCCAGTTCACACCATTCTGTGCATACCAATAACTATTTGTCTTTGAATGCTATCGGGAGAAACTTCATAGCCCAGCCCATGACTATGACAGCTTCATGTTGTTGTAAATTTTGAAGAATCTCTGCTCTGCACTAATCTTGATTTACTGTTCTCAGTAAATGTGATTTCCAAATCTTGAACTTTCACTCCAGCTGCATCAATATCTGCCAATAATTCTTCTTTTTCATCTGATGATATGCCTAGAATAAATATTTCAAAAGATTATTAATATTCTATAATACAACTAGAGTTGGGTGTTCCCAGGAACACATGTGTCGCCTGTGGGTGTATTATCTAAAAGTGTGACTACCGGCCAGACAGACAGACAGAAGAACAAAATGATCCCTATATGTCGCTATGCTTCGCAGGTGACACAATAAACTAAGTGTCTTATCCTATTATCAATCATTTCTGTATGTTCTATACTTAAGCTACAAATATGCTTGGCATTTGTGTGATCCTCTATTGATTTTTAGCGTTTTTAACCATGCATGAGCTAAATACTCATGACACATCAACTGTTTTTGTAGACACTTCTCCTACATAACTGCTTTAAGGATTTTGATGTAACTTGATGGGAATGATTTTGTAGATCTATTAACTCACACAGTTGGTTTGTCGGATACATGACTGCTAGATAATAAAGTGAAGAATATCTCCCTCGTGAATAACTCTGTCCTTAGATTGATTGTTTGTCTCACTTTTTATATATTATTAGACTTCCAATTATTCGGCCATAAGCATCAATGAAGAGACATAAATTGTCAAAATGCGCATCTGGTGCGCAGAAATTATAACCCATATAGATCTTAGGGTACTTGGCAGTATATCACATCCAGCACATATTAGGTTGTGTGAGTGGTCATCGCATAATTTCTGGAGTTCTATGTCATCAGGATCACTCAGAGCAAATCTCATGCAATGATTTGCACATGTGTCATTCCGTTGCAGATCAAATTTATAATCTGTTTTGAAGTAAAGCTTAGATGCATTGAGGTTTTCTTTGATTTCTTTAAGATATCTAAGATTTGTCTCATCTGTCACCAATCTTTCCATATAAGCCAACTTGTCATGGAGAGTATCAAAACCAATAGCTACCTCGGCAGCTGTGTTGTCGAGGCCTTTAAAGTTTGTCTGCTTTGAAGCAGGACAAGTGGCAAGAATCTTAAATAAATAAAACCTGGAAAATATACAGATTGGCCACAGGGAATGTTTGAAAATGTAGAAAAGAACTCCACAAGGGGATAATTATTTGCCATAATTCATTTTAGTTTTTATCTGTTTTCTCTTTGTTTTAATCAAAAGGCCATCAAATTTCAAATGTAAAATGAATTTTCCAATGGTTTTCTTTCGAACTATATTAATTATTATTACTTATTAATGAACATAACTTGCGTTGGTAATAAATTTTATTGAAATCCCATCTGACACCAATTACTATAGAAGTCATTGAAGATGTCTTATTTGCTAAAATATTCGAAAGGACATAGCGGTAATGTTCTTTTGGTTTCAGAGCTAATATTTTAACGTTTTTAGTTATTATCTTCAAGATCACTTTTGAAACTATGCGTGAATCGCTCGTTTTGCCTGATTCTTATACGGACCGCTACTTAAGATTCTACAAGATGCTGATGCTGCCCTGACTTTATTATTAGAGGGTGTTTAACCTCTGTCTGAGAAGACTTCTATTGGCAGTTTTGTTTTGTTACAGGTTTTTGTTGAAGGATGATTCACTTAACTCAGGATCTAGAAGGAAGTAAAGCATACATTGATGATGTAAGTATTTACAGCTCGACGGTGGAGAAACATTTCAGAATCATACATGATTTCCTCCATCGCATTTCATAAAAAAAATTTACTGTTAATCCTCCTAAGAAATGAAAAGATAATGTAACGTTAAAAATAATAAATAAACAAATAAATAACAAACATCACCCCCACCTCCCAGAAAAGAGAACAACATGTAAGAACCTGCCTGTGGATACGCTACAGTCGGGCACTGCGCTACCTAGGGATCGTCGTTACACAAGGGACACCGCCCATGGATCGACCCATTGATTTACCGAAAGCTGTGTAGCTTTATTGGTCAGTGTGACCAAATGACTATCATGTAACTTTGATGTGAACCTAATGGTCAATAGACTCTATTATAACTTGTCGAAATGGGCATATGGTGCACAAAATTAAATGGTATATATATTCTATATTTATTATAACCACTAGGCCGGTGTCACTGCTGGTGGACTGATAGTTCCCGAGGGCATCATAAGTCTAGTTTTCAGTGCTTTTGTACTGACATTAAATATATATACTTCAAATTTTCAGTCATCAAATTAAGTAAATCACTCTAAAACTAAGGAGTATCTCCCTCATGCATAGCTCTGTCCTTAGATAGATTATTGGATCACCTTTCGGTCAGTTTGGCTTCAACACTGCTCTTCATATTTTCATATATTTTGCGAATTCCAATCATTCGGCCACGAGCATCACTGAAGAGACATAACTTGTCGAAATGCGCATATGGTGCACAAAATTAAATGGTATATATATTCTATATTTATTATAACCACTAGGCCGGTGTCACTGCTGGTGGACTGATAGTCCCCGAGGGCATCATAAGTCTAGTTTTCAGTGCTTTTGTACTGACATTAAATATATATACTTCAAATTTTCAGTCATCAAATTAAGTAAATCACTCTAAAACTAAGGAGTATCTCCCTCATGCATAGCTCTGTCCTTAGATAGATTATTTGGATCACTTTTCGGTCAGTTTGGCTTCAACACTGCTCTTCATATTTTCATATATTTTGCGAATTCCAATCATTCGGCCACGAGCATCACTGAAGAGACATAACTTGTCGAAATGCGCATATGGTGCACAAAATTAAATGGTATATATATTCTATATTTATGATAGACTGTAGTAAACTCTTACTAGTTGTATTATATGTCGATTATTCTTGATACATAAACATTTGTTGCACCAGGTGGCTTCGTGGAGTATGACAGTGATAATAGTAAAATTTGACTTATGGGGATTCTGGGTATATGTGACCCTGTGACCTCTCAGACGGTAAATATCTTCCTCAAGATTATTTTACTTTGTTTTGTTTTAAATGTTATATTAATTGTAGTCATACCATATTTGTTAATAATCGATAGTTCTCTGACACTCCGTTGTAGTTCAATATCCTGATATGTCTCTATTATTTAACCTGCATTTGATAGAGTATTTGCAGAGGCATCATGAGAATTAATGATGACGTTAACGTAATAGATAGATATTGTATACATACGGGTTGGATGTATTGCATTTGAAGTAGAATAAATACTGCTTTGTTATTAGGATATATTCCCTCTTATAGCCCTAGTCTTTTAGGCTGAGTCTCTTAATCTTTCAATATTAGTATCAGGATTAGTTTTAGTATCAGTATTAGTACCAGTATTAGGACTGTTTTATATATAATCTGTATTTAGTCGTATACTCGACTGTAACATAGTTGTTGCACTACAAATAAATATTGACAACACAACGCAAGACTTATCAGTATATAAGAAAACGATCACGAACCAAGAGAAAAGAACTACATATAACTGTACATTGGAAAATCGAATTATTTCAGACTTCAGACTAGGTTTCAATCATCGTAAATCCCGAGTCTTTCCCAACATAGCACACGGGTCCATTTTTTTTAGTGTTTCATTAAAGATAAAACCATTTCAGCGACTTACACAACACCCGAAGAAACCAACGCAAACTACTGCTCTACAAATATTCTCCCCTGCCTTCTTTCTTCCCCTGCTTTTGGAATCAGTAAATATATCAGTTTCAACCTTATAGTTAAGTGTCTTACGATTTTTCGTTACCGTAACGAACACCTCTCGGCTCATTTTCTTGTCTTAGACATTCGATTTTCGGTATTAAAATAATACATTGAATATGTCACCCATGGGCGCAGGACAAAAGATAGATTTCTACTTAAAACCGTCAATTACGAATAAGTTCTTCCTTCTGGAGATAGTAGATTTCCTTTGAAATACAAATTTCAACAAGTCAATTAAAAAAAAATCGATATATATATCTCGATAAACGGGAAATAAATTGAGTGACCGAATGCGGGTACATAAATAACAGATAAAACATCCGGAAATAAGGAATACACCTTGTAGTGGGCATTTCGATGTGTTTTGGAATGGGAAGTTTCTTATTTTCCCATTTTTTGAAATAATTCACGATAATGAACATATGAGAAAAAGTAAAGAAGAACATTTTATAAAAATATCTAAACCGTAATTAGATTAAAATGTGCGAATTCACTTTGTATTGTATGGCAATCACATACGCTGCTTTTATTGTGACGTCATACATATTACTGTTACTTTGCTATTAGTTACCAAGTATACAATCTGTCTGATGAGCCCTGGAGGGCTGAAAGCGCTAACAGAACAGATGATAGTTATGTTATTCTAAACTTCATTTTAATATACCAAACTGTACCAAGAACATTGTTAATATTTTAATAGATATATATGTATATATATATATCCCACAAACTGTTCATATTTTACAAGATGATGATTCTGACCAGAATTTGTTGTTAGTGGTTTGGTGTCCCGCTGTCTGAGAAGACTTCTATTGGTAGTTCTGTTTGTTACAGGGTTGTGTTGAAGGATGGGTGACTTAACTCAGGACATAGGAGGACGTAAAGCATACATTGAAGTATTTACAGCTGCGCGGTGGAGAAACATTTCCGGATCATACATGGTTTCCTCTATCGCATTTCATAAGCCAATTTGACGGTTAATTCTCCTAAGAATGTGTTTTGTCCTGTTACTGTAGTTGTAGTATAAGAAGGAATATTAATAGTAGTTGGAGTAGCAGTAGTTGTTTTGAGACTATCAGCTAAAAGAGCAGTACGGAAGTAGTTGTATTGAAGTCCTACCACTACTACTACTACTACTACTAGTAGACATCTTCAGGTAACGCGGACTCGAGGACGTACGCGTATACTGACGCGTACTCGCCCATGGAATATAAAGGGGTCGTATCAAAGGTCATCAATTTTAATACATGTAATGTATTAAACTGCAATAATGTAAAAATTATGATTTTTCTGATGGGTCTACACACATTTTTTACATAAATAAATAGTCGGAAGGAGTCATCTTTAGTTTTAGATATAAAACATACTTCTTCTCCTGTGTGCTAAAAAAGCACAAATGCCTACTGTTTGTCTAATTTTGTGTCGTGGATGCCTCCACAAAGTACCGATTGCCCTATATAATTTAATTTCTCTTATGACATGTTCCACATGAACTCTATATTTATTTATTTTTTTATTTAATTTTCGACACTGTCTTTGCTGAAATACAGGTCTTCTGTTGATCTCTGTTCGAGTAAATGGGGTTATGATAGGGTCCCGATTCGGGAAAATTTTGTCACCAAGAATAACAAATCCAGTTGGAAAGGGAAGAGGTTGATTATGCCCGATATTGGGAACATAATTAAGTATTTAATCGTCATTTTGATGTCCTAAAAATCCACTTCGCACAAGACGAAGAGTGTTCGAATTGTCAATAATAACAATAGTTTGTATACAGTGGTAATGTCTATGTCCGCTGTAGTAGAGGGCTTGTGGCTCGTTTTGGGGACGGTATATATGGTGGAACGTGCCATCGATAGCTGCAACCGCCTTCGGAAGTTCCTCCCAGACACCTCTCATACCCCTCCATTCGCGCTCTGAAGGCCATTGTATTCTGTTAAGATATATATTGTACAAAACAGGACGTAGAGAGTCTATTTCAGATGATATGGTTGCTGGGCAAACATCAAAAAGTAATGCTAAAACTGAATAGCAGGGATACGAGCGAAGCCAGAGAAGAAAAAGCATTACACTATTTCTGGGTGATAAAACACGAGAATGTCGCCTTGCATGACGCTGATTATTTATATCATGGACTATATCTAGCAGAGATTTGGGCGTTTCTCCTGTTGCCTCAAAAAATTCGTAAGGGTGTCTTGCAAAAAGGCGAAAAACATCGCGTCCCAACCAACAATTGTCTATACATCCAAACAGTCGATTGCGAATACTGCACAAAGGATCTGGAGGTGTATATGAAATGACAGTGATTTCCATAACCAAACGCCGAAAGTCGTCGTCACATGGTGGTGGCACCTACATAGTGGTGACCAAGGCTGTAGCTAACTCAACATTCATATCTAATATGACAATTCGAATAACTAGTTTATAACTGAATGACTGAATCACTACTATATATTATAGTGCAGCAAGTTAACAGAACAAAGTAAATCGATGCGTGTTAACTCCTTATATCAATGTAAAGGTAACTGGTTTTGAATTCGAACACGCTTTTCACGATCTGCGCTCGTCTAAATTAACCACGTGGTATTACCGTTCTCATTTCAATTCATTAGAGAAGGCGCACCTGAAAACCTAACAATGGAGACCCGTAAGTAGTTTTCTTGCACGTGTATTCTGATAGATATAAAACTACCATTAAAGGTTACTGATATACATGCATGTTACTAAAACTTACCTTTTATTTTATTTACATAATCTAACTTGATTCTTCTGTTCAAACGAGTTTAGTACATGTACATAATGTGTACGGAACGTTTGTTGTCATCCGAGTAATTGATTTAGTCGTTTATGGCTGAGAGAGTGTGTGTGAGTGTCAGAGAGAGAGAAAAAGAGAGAGAAAGAGTCATGGACAGATAGAATCATGGACAGAAAGAGAGAGAGAGTCAGAGATAGAGAGACAAAGACAGAGAGAAACTCAGAGAGAAACAGAGATAGAGCCAGGGACAGAAACTTGCCTATAAAATAGTTTAATATTTACTTACAGGTCCCACTTTGATAAGTAAAAAAAGAAAAAGCTCCCCCATCTCAAAAGAAGAGACCTTGATGATGCTAAGAGCTTATCAATGCCATCCGTGTGCTTGGGGAGAGATCATAGAAGAAATAAAGGAAAATAGAAGCAAGCTTCCTAGAGACACGCAAGCCCTATACCTACAAGCAACGCAAAAGCAACTAAGAGATAGGCTAGGAGGGAAGCTTAGGAAGCTTCTTGGAACTTCCAACCCGGAGGAAGATACGCAGATTATGTAAGTTTAAATCTACTGTTATGTATAGCAAACATTAGTAAAGAGCCTCCACCATTGTCTTATACAAAAGCATACAAAACCTCGGCCCCCCCCCCCCCCCCCGCTACACACACCCTCCCTCACCCTCACACACACAGACCCTCACACACACCCTCACCCTTACACAACCTCAAACATACATACACACACCATCACCATTACCACACACTCGCACACACAATCACACACACGCACAGACCATCACACATACACATGCACGTACATGCACACCGGCATCTCCAAAAACATTCAATAGTTAAGACCATGAAATGAGTTGTAATGTGATATAGTTGGTTGGTTGGTTTACGTAGCTTTCAGCAATTGTTTTAGCTATATCGCGACATAGAAGCAGGAGGTAACCAACCTCTCAAACACAGTGGCGAGACCGGGATTCGAACCCCGGCCGTCTGCACCGAAGCCGAGCGCTTTACCACTACACCAACTCTGTCTCTAATGTGATATAGTGTCATGGACTTGTTCATGTGCACAAGAATAAAGAAAAGCTCATTTTAATTGCGATAATAAAGATTTGATCTTTATTGTTTATTTTTCAGGGAGGAGCTGTGCAAAGTTAAAGCATTGGAGGAGAAACACCAAGAGGAGACGACAACAGCTACAGAAACCCAACAGCAGCAACAACAACAGCAGCAACAACAACAGCAGCAGCAACAACAGCAGCAGCAGCCAAGAGCAGGGCCATCTGGATTACAAAAGCATCCGCGAGCAGGGCCGTCTGGGATAAAAAGGCGACGTGATGAAATCATGCAAGACTTGCAGTCCAGCGGAGAGGAAGACACCGACCACCATGTTGCCCGCGAAAGAAAGAAATCTAAGCAGCCATCTTTATTCAAATTAATCATGAATCATGTTAAATATAATAAATTCATTACAAAGAAAATCCCAAAGCTCTTGAAACAACTTGGTGTTTCAAGTAGCGATTCAGAATAAAGAAATTAAAATCGTTATGTTTTGGATCTTTGTTTTTACAAAAGACTGGAGTAATAAGTTTTATTGCTCCCGGATCGAATGATCGGGGCTTATTGGTTTTGTCCTGTCTGTCTTTCGGTTTGTCTGTCTGTCCTCAACTTGAACCCTCAATGTAGTATTTGAATGATACGAGAGAGAAACTTCATATTTTGCATGCATGGTCAAGCAAGATACGAGAGTAACGGATGACTAATGACTGCGACAATAACAACAATATGTCACAGTGGACATTCACGGACCCCATAATTTCTGAGGTGAGACCAGGTGCCCGGGAGGAGTAAGCGTCTCCTGTCGGTCTAGCCACATTCGCCGTAAATGTCCTCACACACAGACGAAACAAAATAATTCAATACTGTAGATGTAAATGAATGTGAACAAAACATTGTATGTATATATATATATATATATATATATATATGTATATATATATAGAAAGTGCCACAGCCACACACCACCAGGAAAAAGTATAAATACACTGAAGTCGAACCCTCCGCGGGGAATTAATGTTGCCCTTCAAGTGACAAGTAAAAGAACCCTCACTGCTTGGGGGAAGGGGGGGGGGGGTTCCGTTGCAAATATCAAAATTCATGAAACTGCTTCAGTCAGATACCGTCGCCATAAACGTGCAATATTCGGAAGTACGACGTTAAGCAATGGAAGCCATACAATTAAATCAAGTGACACAAAGGTCATTATTGACCGTGATTGTAACATCGACTGTGAGCTCTTCATGCTCAAATTGATTTTGCCGTACTTTGTTGTTGCCGGTGGCACAGTACAGGCGCGGAGCCAGAGTACTTTGGATGTGGAAGCACATTCAGGCAAGGGGGTTGGGGTCGCTTTCAGGCCTATAATGGGTCCAGGGCGAAACCCTGGTTGGCGACCAAGGGGCCAAGCCCCGGGAAGGTAATGGATTTTACGCGTCTACAGCGCAGTTTTCAACGCTAAAAATGACCCTTTCTACACCATTTGTCTGTTATATTCAACTTACAAGCGATAGCATTTCAACATATAACATGTATGTTTGACATTTAAACAAGTGAGATCATTTTTTTGCAGAATGATGTGGTAGCACCTGTGAACTTGCGTGCGCCTGACTACGCGCCTACAGTGTTTCACAAATACATCTTGTTGAAAGTCTGTATGTTACGCCTGTCTGTCGGCCTGTTGTCAATTTTAACGAAGTAACCATTTGAATTCATTTCTAAACCCCGTTTTACAGAACTTTATGAACTTTTTATACGACCCCTTCATATTCCATGGGCGAGTATACGTCAGTATACGCGTACGTCCTCGAGTCCGCGTTACCTGAAGATGTCTAGTAGTAGTAGTAGTAGTAGTACTACTACTACTACTACTACTAGTAGTAGTATTGCATTGATGTGCTACTACTAGAATAGTAGTATTATTCGAAGTAGTAGTAGCAGCAGTAGGACGATGAAGATTGTCTGTAGTAGTAGTAATAGTAGTGGTAGGAGTAAGAAGAATAGGAGTAATAATTGTTGTGTGTTATGTGGCTGTGACACTTTCCATTTGTTCATATTCATGTATATATACAAGGCTGAATTAAATTGTTTCGTTTGTATGTCAGGGCATTCACGGCGGGTGTGGCTAGCCAAAATAGGAGACGCTCACTCCTCCCAGGCGCCTAGTTTCACCTCTGAATCTCAGGGGTCCGTGAATGTCCACTGTGGAACATTGTTGTTCGTGCTATATTGATGTAACACCAGATATGTTCGTATTTTACTTCTAGTATGGATAGTACTAAAGGTAGTACTAGTGGTAGGGTTGTAGTAGGATGAGCAGTAGCAATAGTAATAGAATCTAAGGAGTAGCAGTTCTACTAGTAGGAATTGTCGTTAAATTAGTAGTAGTAGTAGTAGTAAAAGCAGTAGTAGATGTAGTAAGTAGACAATTCTGATAATAGATTTTGGATGCATTCATTTTGGGCTTCCTTTCCTTGCCGCTTTGCATCAAGGGGAACATTCTTCTCATTTTCACAGTATTACACCCCTATCCTTAATCTATAATGTCATTTACAATTGACATCTCATCAAACATCTTTACTACCTAAATGTCAAAACTTATCAAAGCCACACACAAAATTTCACTTGTTCCATTTACGTTGAAAATAACAGAAATCCTAAAGCTTCATGCATAACTTAACTACCTAATAAATGCAGTGTTTATGTATTATATAGTTCCAATAAATATTGGAATGAAATCATACAGCTTTGTCAGAAGCCTTCTGTTTTCTCTACACTTATGCCTTAAATTCGGTTTACAAAGACTGATATAATTGTAATAGCCAATATCATAGATCAATAGGCTTTAAATATTTCACATCAGTCATTATCCTTAAACCCCTTAAGTGGTATAACGCCTTATGTTGTCCTGATAAAAGAACAAATACTTGCCCCTATTCATGATTGATTGAATTGTAAAGATGATGGATAAATCCAAACCCCAAGTCCAAAAATCATAAAACTAGAGGACATACAAAATCAGTGAAAATGAAAAACAAATGGAAAATAACAAAATATGTCTACTTGAAGAGCATATGTGAACCCCTGTGATGGAGTGAGATCAGGTGCCCGGGGAGAGTGAGCATCTCCTGCTTGCTAGCAACACCCGTCACATATACCCAGTAGAAAGAGTCAAATCGTGTAAATTCCATGTGTATTTATATACGGAGAAGTCGAAGAAGGTAACCTTCTAGTATAGAAGGTCTCAAATCGGTGTAAAATGATCGGAATCGGTTTAAGTCCAGAATATCATTTAAAAGTCTGGATAACGAGATATCATATGGAGTAATAAGAGTCTCGTAACGACCATAGAATTTCCTCAGTGACGTTGCTAGTCTAGCACATATATAACCCTGGTTGAGCAGCTTAACTGAAAGTCGCCTAACCCTCAGAACAAAGTCACTGTAATTTGAACATGCTCTGGAATAACGTATTAACTGAGATATGAATACGCCGTATGCGGGCGATGATGGAATGTTGCTACTTATGAAAGGAAAGTTTGTGATAGCGAAATTGAAATCGTCACGTTTGTCATAGAGTGAGGTGTTCAATTGACCATTAATATCGAAAGACAACATAATATCTAAATACGAAGTAGAATTAGTACTTTCTGTGGTTTCTTTGACCTCAAGTTCACTTGGATAGATGATGCTAAGGTAATCCGCGAATGAAGGATTATTAATTGAAAGCAAGTCATCTATATATCTGTAAGTAAAATTGAAGCCAAGAGCCAATTGTTTTTTTCCTTGCGAAAGCAAAGACTGAATGAATTCAGCTTCGTATGAATAAAGGAATATGTCAGCCAGAAGCGGAGCACAGTTAGTGTCCATTGGAATGCCGACAATTTGTTGAAAAACCTTACCTCCAAACACCACAAATGATTGATTTTTGTTAATCGTCACATCACGAATACTTCACGTATATGGTGCGGCATCTGCCTGATGCGGGGCATACAAATTTTGACCTTTGCAACGGACCCACCCTCAGCAGTGAGGGATCTTTAACATGCCATGCATACCACGACACGGGGCCTCAGTTTTTACTGTTTCATCCGAAAGACAGAAAAGCGGCATGACCAGAGTGGGACTGGAACTCCGGACTCCCGATCAAGAGTCCAGCGCGATACCACTAGGCCACGCCGGCTTACTTCTATTCATGACATTCTAAGATCGTTAACGTTATGCCATTGTGTTTTGTATAAACATGTATACATAAGGTGTCCAAACGACGTGTCCAATCCGACAATTATAGAGGTGGATCGTTGTTGCAGTCCTTTTTTGATAAACATAAAAAATATAAGGAGTCCGCGAATTTAAGCACCTCTTTCTAGAATCTATTTATACGCATTAATATACATTATTCCATCGTTTATCAATTTCAGCAAGTAGAACTAATTAAAACATAAGAAAAATACATTTCATCCGGATGTTAACTCCAAAGTTCTCTGCCATCGTGTAGGACAGTCCTTTAGGTCTACAATTGTTTGCCCAGCATGATAAATGCTATTCTGCATAGCGTTCATACCAAAATAACACATAAAGATATAAGAAGTGAATGGAGGTGAAGAGTCGTTGAAGTGAAGGAAGGAAGTCAGTGTATTAAGACTGTCATTGAGACTGTTTGTATCAAATTAGTCATGCTGCCGTACACAGACCTTGCCGCTTTTTATATTGTTACTTAATGGGTGTCTTTTTGTGTTTTATAGATTGCTACTTAAGTATCAATTTAAATGATATCTAATTAGGTTTATCTTTTTGGCAAAGTCTAGGTAATGGTTGACTATTAAAGCTTTATTTTTGTGGATAGAGTGTGAAACTTTTGTGGCTCGGGTAGATCAGTCGGTTAGACAGTCGGATACATGACAGCTAGGTCCATAGGTCGTGGGTTCGAGTCCCCCTCGAGGAACGAATATAAGTGAAATATAGGGTCCTTGTTATCTGTAGTGTCTTTGTGCTATATATATTTGTATAATTTGTCTTTATTTCTACAGGTATTTCTTCGGAGATCTAAGGTTCACTGAACCCCTGAACACACACACACACACACTCAGATATATATATATATATATATATATATATATATATATATATATATATATATATATATATATATATATATATATATAATCTCTTCAATTGAAAAGTGAACTTATCTTACTATTTTATAATAACTTATTGTGATGAACTTACAGTTCTTTCGCTTGATGTGTGAATTAAATTATGCACTTGTTTTTATTATACCATTACAGAAAATATTGTTGTCAATAGATTGGCCTTGACGATCGATACATGGGTCAGTATAATCAAGGAATACATCGTACTCTAATTGATTTATTATGTAACACAGAAAAAAGTAACTAGTTCAAAGTCGCTTTATGCGACATCTGATGACGTTGTTTAAAACACAACGTGGTGCTTGGATATGTTTGTAACGAAGAGTATATGTGTATCGCTGTCAGTTGTGTGCCCGTAAGTCATTTCTTGTTTAACTTGGAAGTAATTAAAGAAGATTTAAGGAAAATACCAAAAAAAAAAAAAAAGAAGAAAAGTAAACCGCAATTTCGATGCATTATAAAGATTTACTACCGAAGAATTAATCAAGTGTACAAAGAAGTAGGTGAGAGTTACCTTGCTTTCTCTTGAAAATATCACAAATTAATGACCATTATGAATGAGGTTTCAGCTCCCTTAAGGACAGGGCGGGCTGGGGTAATTAATTTGTCGGTCATGGACAGAGTTTTACCATGTAACAAAAACCAAATCTCCACATTCCCTATCCACTGATGTGACTTCAGAAAAGAAATTATTTCAGGTGTTCAATAAAGAACTCTTCGTTTGATCATATCAACACCACTTAAAATGAAACGTGTTTCTTTACCAAAATTGAAGATATTACTAATTACAATGGAATACTGCACAGATGATAAATGGTAACTATAGAGGTTTATATAGAAGAATGAAGATAAAAAGGGAAGCAGGTGGTTGTCATAGCTGGACCAATTTCATGCTCACTATCACAGTGTCCATTGTCAAGGTTTTTTTTAAAGAAGTTAATACCTTATCAAATGACTTAATCCGTTTAATGTCAAGGTTAGGGCATATAAGTGGCGGGTAAAAGGATAGGGTGGGCCTCTCTCGCCACAAGTACATGTAAACACGGCATATACAGATGATAAGGTTGAAAACATTCAAATAATTTGAGTGACAACCAATCCTTTAATTTCTTAGTGTTCATGGTTTTGCGGCGAATATGATTGGTTAAATAATTTAGTTCATTTCTGCATCAACAAAATTTTGAGTGCAGATATGTCACAATTGCCAGCGCTACTTTCCTCTGGAATGCTAAACCCCGTTCTATTTATAGAACCATGATTCCCGTGTTGTTAATCGATTGCATAAAATTGTTTCGTTGTGCAAATTGCAAAGTACAAAAGAAATCGCACTTCACCTCAGAAACTATTAAATATTAAATTTAATTTCTTACTCTTCTTCAATAAAAAGTATAATATAACAAGGTTTATCAATTAAGCTACAATACAGTGGTGTTTAGAAATTCATGTAGTCAAGTACAAAAAAAAAATTCCTCGTCCGCTACTAGCCGATCGTTTGACAATGGACGTTGATAACTAAATTTTCTACGGTATCATACCCGACTGGGCAAACAGAACGGGCACCAGAGCAGGTGCTGCCTCCGATCCAAGTCCTTGAGCCTACACTTTCCACCTTGTAACACGCACGTGCACCAGTCAATTTGCATTGCATTTCTAATAATACTAATACCATTTAAAATATAAATACCTTAGGTAACAGATTATCATCCTCATATGCATGTTTCATTAAGTCGTGTTTTAATAATTCTTCATTCTTTTTTACTTCTGATCTTTTCAATAGACACTAGGATCAAATTTTCGAATTTCGTGTTAGCCGCCATTATTGATTTCAAAATGTTGTTTACTTTGTTATTGTATTACTATGCGATCAAGTCATATGTATCAGAGATAAAAAAGTAATGTAGTACCATAATAAATTATGTTTATTGGACACTTAATGAATGTTTGCTTTCATATTTAAGCTAAATAAAATGATAAGAAGTGAATTCTCTCTCTCTCTCTCTCTCTCTCTCTCTCTATATATATATATATATATATATATATATATATATATATATATATATATATATATATATATATATATATATATATATATATATATATATATATATTGGTTGATTGAGGTATCAACCTAAAATCTGGACAGAAAACTGCATCAGTGCGCGATCCTTTCTTAAGGATTTTTCTCCCTTTGTTAGAGCATTTTTGCTAATAGTTGACTGTCACATGTGTCCCCACCTCCTTTGTTTTACCTGTTTGGAAATCTTCGATCCGCCACTGGATACTAGAATTATTAATGCGATGATGGTTAACGATCTAGTCAAAAAAGGAAGTAACATTTATTTAACGCTTATTCAAGGAAGATATGCATTCTGAATACCACTAAAGAGGAATCTCCAGGATTTTAGGTAATTCAGAATCTTGATATATTTAGTACCTACAACACACTCACAATACACATCGGCATACATACATGCGACTTAAAGTAAGTAGTATACAAAACGAATGTTTATTAATAAAAGTATAATGAGTTTAAAATGGTTAAAAAAGTGTTGACATTGTATTACTCTTATCCATTTGTAATTCCACTTTCTCTGGTTGTTTTTCATTTGCCCCCGTATCTTACCCTTTTTGTCTTATTGTTTTAAACATAATATGAAATAACACATAAATTCTCTCTCTGGTCTCTTTCTCATTTAACATAAAATTCCAGGCAGAATACTTTAATACTATATTCGGATACATTCAATTTTCTTTCACAATGAATTAAATAAGAGTTACCTTTCTTTGACCATGGGCTGGTTATCATATAGTATTAATTCAGTGATATGCACTCATCAGTCACTTTTGTTGAACCGATGAAGTGTGTTGTAGGATATAAGGAAAATAAGTAGTAGTCGTGTCCATCACCAAATCTCTTTCAGATCACGTTAATTCAAATTCTGTATATTTGAATTTCTTTTTCGTTTGTATGTCAGTATTTATGTTTTGGGGATTTTTTCTTTCAATGTCATTTATTCTTCTATCATATATATATATATATATATATATATATATATATATATATATATATATATATATATATATATATATATATATATATATATATATATATATATATATATATATATATATATATATATATATATATGTGTGTGTGTGTGTGTATCATTTACACGAGAATATCGGATAAACAAATATTTAAGCGGAGGCTAAGTGGAGGAAGGAAGCTATTAAAACAACACAGCCACTGTGATGAGTCCCATGATATGTAGTGTACGTTAAAATTGTTTTTCTTTCTTCCATTTCGATATGTGTGCATTTAATGTTAGACATTGTTTTGTTGGATAAAGTTAACGCCATAATAACTTCCATCAGTTTATCAGAAATACAAGTTTGTTTCGAATCATCAGTCATGTTTGTATATGTATGTTTGTGCTTCTATTGAGGGAGGTTGGTTTTACTGTTTATCTAAACATATTCAAGGAAATAGGGAAAGATGTCCTTTTGCAATATGTCAAAGAATGACAGAGAGCTCGAAAGAGAGAGAGAGAGAGAGAGAGAAAACTATTTTAAATGAATATTGTGTCCTTTTACCACTTACAAAATCAGAAATTGAATCCGCAATGTAACAAAAAGGATATGTCATTCTAGTTTCTCATGAAACCAATAGATTCCTCCAATATTATATATTAATTTTAGTTATACATGTAATACACCTATTGTACGGTAAAGCAGCATGAAATAAAAATAATTTTCTGATAATGTCTTGTATATAACATGTAGGAATTGTTTGGTGGTCTCAGCTTTCAATAGAAATAATAAGTTTGGTAAAGAAAGCTGCGTTTTTTGTTTGCTTGGGGTTTTTTTTGGGGGGGGGGGGGGTTGTTTCTTTCTCCTTTCTGTTTGTTTGTTTGTTTGTTCAGTTTTTTTTAAGTTTCCAATGTTTTGATACATACTTAGCATATGACGTAGTCAGAAACTCTCAGTGCTTTGTAGTATGCACCTTTATTTAAACTAAAGAACTTAGAGAAGACATTGCAGATGGTTTAACAGTCAGCTTGGATGCTGGACGGCAGAACAGAGGAAGTGGTAGATCCCATGACATTTTTTTCTGGTAAATTATAGGATATCTGCACTTTAATCCTTTAATCTTATTGAAAATGATGATAATCATAAAAATTTGAAACACCACATGAAAAGAACATTTACACACATGATGAAAGTCATATGATTTAATTGTGGAATTTGGATGCAGAGTTGGTGTAGTAGTTAAGTACTTGGGATACAGTACAAATGATCAGGTTTCGACTGCCGAATTGAACCACTATGCGTAAGAAATTGGTAACCTTCTGCTTACATGTCACAATATAACTGAAATATTGTTGAAAGCGACATGAAACTCAATCAGTCAACCGATAGTAGTAAAATTAATCATTTTTTTTATGTCCATGGGGCATGGGATTCGCATTTTCTTTTCCCACAATTTTACTTTGCAGTATATTACCTGTTACAGGAAGGACTTAAATATTTAGTATAAAGATATACATGTACAAAACACATCAAATTTTCTCTTTACCTTACCAACACTTTTTTTTATTCAAGACATTGTTCATTGAGAGGACCTTAAACAGGTAAAGCTGTAGGAAATAGTGTGCGGAGTAAGTTATGCAAAACATGTGATGATGCCGTTCGAAGAGGCGAAATACAACAGAAACATCATTGTCGTTTAAATTGGAGTGGAAGTGCAAAGGCTATGGCGTAAGATGGCTATTGAAATGAAGACCTGCCAAGAAAAAGGTGCAGAAATAGATGCTATCATTGCTGATGATGACACCACAACAATATCAATAATAAGACAAGTCGTCGATTCTGAAATCAGAAAAAAAATTCCCACAAAAATATCTGTACACCTTCAAAATCAGACATAAAGGACTGCAAAATCCAACAGATTTTCAAATACCTTCAGAGAATCATTTACTGCATGTTAATCCAAAATCAGCAGAGTTCTAAAGGACTTCAAGAAGGCCTGGAAGCCATAAGTCGTCATCCATTTGGAGACCAATCATTGTGCCAAAATACTTGGTGTAGCCATTTGGAGAATTCTTACCAAAAGTTTACCTATTTTCCTATGAAAAACCACTAGATAATGCTTCATTGCAAAATTTCTTTCGAACTCGTATGAATACTTGTAAGACATA
Source organism: Pteria penguin (assembly GCA_035048485.1). Classification (NCBI taxonomy): domain Eukaryota; kingdom Metazoa; phylum Mollusca; class Bivalvia; order Pterioida; family Pteriidae; genus Pteria; species Pteria penguin. The sequence continues at coordinate 64,559,688 of CM068584.1, forward strand.
TGGTGATAAATTATCGATTTAGGGAGCACACAACCTGAAATAATTGTTTACATCATTGAAAACTGCCAATTTTAATTTCATAATTCAAACATATTGTTGTGTATTTATATCTTCAAATTATTTCTATCTTTTATTGTAGTTCTCAGTCAAATACTGTAGCTCAGTTAAGGGGAGTTGATTTACATCAAATTATTTTTCAAGGATCAGATAACACTGAAATTCCCTCACCTAGAGAAGAACCCTCTGATACCATTTCAACAGAAACAAGGGAGGTTATTTGGAAACAACAGTGTTGTTTAAACTAATTAATATTTCAATGTGAACATGCATAGAATGTGACTTTTCATACTATAAGCTGTGACATAAGTGAGAATGTTATTAGTTCAGTGGTTATACCATTACAAATAAAAAAATCTTAGGAATAGAAGGATTGGTAGAATAAGATGCTCCTTACTTGTATTTATATTTTCAGAAAAATGTAAAATACAAAAATAATTGGTGTCACATGACGATGGCACTAACAATAATGTGGACATTCAGGGACACCTGAAATTCAGAGGTGAGACCAGGTGCCAGGGACGAGTGAGCGTTTCCTGTTTGGCTAGCCACACCCGCCGTGAATGCCCCGACATACACACGATATAATTCAGCAATGTATACATACATGAATGTAAACAAACACTCTATAGAAAGTGTCACATCCACATAACATCAGGAAAAAGGGTATAATAACAGTTTTCAGAAAGAACCGTACATGTTTATCATAATGTGATCATAGTGATGGTTAAATCATTACAATGTTTACACATTCTCTTAACAGTCACACTTGATTTTGAGGGGGTCAGTAGGTGGCGTACTGAAATGGTTTAACACTTGACTAGTGGTGCAAAAGCTCTCTGATCCACTTCAGGAATTGGTTATCTCCGGCCTACCACTATCATGTCCAATATGACTGAAATATTTTTGACGTAAAACATTCAGCGACCTGTCATGGATGGATCAATAATTCTTTTCGTGTTACTTTGTTTTTCAGGACGAAATGCCCATATCGCCCAGATTGTAGCAGTGTGTGGAGATGACCACTGGCATTGTTACGTGCTGCCAAGAAAGCCCATATCTCAAAATGCAGCCATGGTCACATGATTCACACGTAGAAATGGTCAATTGTACCATTTTGAAACTGCAGTCAAAGCCAAAAACATATAGACAGCGTTATATGAATTCATAACCACAAACAGGTAGGGAAACATCATTTTGGAGGGGCATAACATAAAATCTTATGATCGCCATGTATTGACAAATGCTATAAATGCTGTTGGGAATATACAAGCTCTGCATTTCTGTGTTGCTGCTTTCCTAGAAACCAAGATTCTTATGCGAGCCCAATATCCTGGTTTGACTTCATATAGCAAAGAGAAGTTAGTAGATTCTTTTCTAAGGATCAAATATCCAGCTCATGGTGCATTGCAGGATGTCATTCACCTTCAACAACTTGCAAAAACTTTAATATTTGTTGATGAAGAAAGAAGAAAACTACATTTTCAACTGCAAGAGCATTTTAATCTAATGAAAGTGTATACATTTCATCTTTACATTTACCATCTTTACAACCATTAGTTAAAAGAAAAATTATTTCTGTAACAATGAGGTAAAAGATTGCTGCAAGTAACGTAACTTGAATTACTCGGCTTTGAAGCTAAATATCTCAAATCAAAGTTTTACTAAAACTCACTCCATCAAGTCTTTTGACTTTTCGAATCTTTATACACTATTCCGCATCAGAAATTAAAAGACAGATTTGGGGAAATTATTCAAATTGCATTTACTAGTAAATACGGTTATAGGACATATTATAACTTACTTTGTTCGGGAAAATTCTGGTTCCAAAAATAAATATACTGCAACAGATGTCATACAGATGTTGATAACATTTCGTAGTGTTTGGAGTAAAAGTTTTTCAACAAATTGTCAGCATTTTAATGGGCACTAACTGTGCCCCGCTTCTGGCTGACATATTCCTTTACTCATACGAGGCCGAAACCATTCAGTCTTTGCTTTCGCAAGGAAAGAAACAACTGGCTTTTGGCTTCAATTTCACTTACAGATATATAGATGACTTGCTTTCAATTAATAATCCTTCATTCGCGGATTACCTTAGCATCATCTATCCAAGTGAACTGGAGGTCAAAGAAACCACAGAAACTAGTAATTCTACTTCGTATTTAGATATTATGTTGTTTTTCCACATTAATGGTCAATTGAACACCTCACTCTATGACAAACGTGACGATTTCAATTTCGCTATCACAGACTTTCCTTTCATAAGTAGCAACATTCCATCATCGCCCGCATACGGCGTATTCATATCTCAGTTAATACGTTATTCCAGAGCATGTTCAAATTACAATGACTTTGTCCTGAGGGCTAGGCGACTTTCAGTTAAGCTGCTCAACCAGGGTTATATATGTGCTAGACTAGCATCGTCACTGAGGAAGTTCTACGGTCGTTACGAGACTCTTATTACTCCATATGATATCTCATTATCCAGACTTTTAAATGATATTCTGGACTGAGACCGATTCCGATCACTTTACACAGATTTGACACCTTCTATACTAGAAGGTTACCTACTTCGACTTCTCTATATATAGATACATATGGAATTCACACGATTTGACTCTTTCTACTGGGTATATGTGACGGGTGTTGCTAGCAAGCAGGAGATGCTCACTCTCCCCGGGCACCTGATCTCACTCCATCACAGGGGTTCACATATGCTCTTCAAGTAGACATATTTTGTTATTTTCCATTTGTTTTTCATTTTCACTGATTTTGTATGTCCTATGGTTTCATGATTTTTGGACTTGTGGTTTGGATTTATCCATCAGCTTTACATTTCCAGTATACTTCATACTTGCTATACTGATATTTCTTAGGGAGTCAAGCAGAGGTAAGATGTAAGTGTCGCGGTATTGATATTATAATTTACAAACAGACTAGAGATATAGATGTTGTAAAGCTTTGAAATAATACATGCAATAATGCAGGATAAATCTAAGTTTATCCATCTGTAGGCTTTTTTGTTTAAATTGTGTTACAGATTACCTATCTTCATCATAACAAAGTTCTGGGGAGATCAAGATACTTTACATACAAACTTCCAATGACACGAGGATGATCCCTATCGTTCTGAGAGCAAAAGGTCGAAAGTCAAATGAAATGAATATTAATAAAGCGACATCATTTCCGGCTCTTTCGTGTAGATTTTTTCTTATAGAGTCAGCATATAACCCATATGGACACCCAAATGGATGAGGATGGTCCTCTCCCAATGTGATGAGGAATACCCTATTAATTCTGAAGTCAAAAAATCAAAGGCTAGGTTTAATGCACATTGATATAGGTCATTGGTGTATAGGCTCCCATGTCTTTCTCAATATCACTCTTCTTCACTTATGTACAACAATGTCTCATATATGTTGAGCCGTTGTCTGACATCTAAGGGTGTGTGTGTGACAAGTCTTTCAACAAAACCTCTCCTCTTTCCTTTCTCAGATGGATTTTTTTTCATGCCATTGACCTGATCTCAACATCATTCTGCCGCCGGGGTATCTGTGTCTGCTCCATGGCAACGATTCTTCTTATCATTATAACAAATAAGCACACCAATAATCTTGAGAGGGGTGTACTCGTTTAAGTCTGCCTGTCTGTCCTTCAAAGTTATTCCATACGTTCTCTTTGTTCGTTTGCAGCTAGGATGCTAGGTTGAAACTAAAACTTTAATCGTGCCCATAACTTTTGAACTGGAAGAAATAGGAACTTCATATTTGGCATGTATACTGAAATAATAAAGATCTTTCAAATGACGACAATGTCATTGACCTTGTGTCCTTTCTACAAAGAATGGCTGTTTAAGATTTGGTTGAAACAGGTGTCATTTATGTTTCATAAACACATATTGATATGCATGTGTGTTCGCCTTGGAACGAGACAAAAGTCATATTTAATTAAGTACAAAGGTCCACGACACACTGGGACATAATATTTTTCTCTTTAGAAAACACTACTCCAGACCCATTATCTTAACAATTAGGAAACCCTATTGATTTTTGATTAAAATAATAATATGAAATAATAATAAAAGTGCAAGTTTTAATTGGGTCATAATATTTTTCAATTGCTGTATGGGTCATATGTTTCTCCTTCTAACATGAATCTAGATATTTCTAAAAAAAGTTTGCCATGACAAAAAGTGTTTCATGACCTTGACTCAAGGTCAAATGTGCAAGGTCACATTGCATATATATGTCAGTTTTAAAATCATTGATTGAATAATATACATCAGGAAGGGGAGAGAACACAACATGGCACGAATATATGTTGGAACGCACAGTATTCCATACCCTTTTCCCTTCAAAATAAGCAATTATGTGGGTTTAGTCTATATCAGCAATTTCATTAAAATTGTGATACATGTTTTACCTTGACATTGAATTTTTGCGCCGAAATTACATGTTATATATGTGTCATATTTTACCTAATATATTCATAATTTTATTTAATTATTTCTTACATTTTTAGATATGAATTCCCTCCCTATAAATATATATCTATAACTTTTTTTTCAATCAAAGATCGTAAAAAAGTTCCCTGCGGAGATCTGACTTAAGTGCTATAATATCCCTTTTCCTGATGTATAACTATGTGTTTTCATATTCATGCGTATATACAGTGCTTTATTATATTTATTTTATGTGTATTTAATGGTATTCACGGCGGGTGTGACTAGTCAAACAGAAGATGCTCACTCCTCCGAACACCTGCTTTCACCTCTAAATTTCATAGGTCCGTGAATGTTCAACGTGGTACAGTGTTGTAAGTGCCAGAGTTAATTGACACCAGTAATTTTCGTATTTTGCATCATATCACATGGTACTTACACTAAATTCCAGTGTGACACCTTATGATAATGATTTCCCATGTCACACTCCTTAATACTTTACCCACCCAAATTTGTTGTTGTGTTGGAAACAAATAGTTCCTAGAGAATACAAACTCGCTTTTAAATTCAATTTTTTAAAGCAGATAGACGAATTAAACATTGTTGTTGTGTTGAAAGCAAATCGTTTCCAAAAATAACAATCTCGCTTTAAAATGTCACCCTTTTATAGCAGAGAAATGAATTTCACATACTGAAAGGTGCCCTCTTGGGCCTTTGTCATTTTAAAAATAGTTTTGTGTATATACATGTAGGAGTTCATTATATTTTAATCCTGTGATACATTGTAGTTTCAATATCAGCAACTGATAGATATGTGTATGATATCTTTGCTTATTGTTATAAGGCAGTACCTCCCGTTTCTAAAGGAGCGATGTGTATGCAATAAAAAAAGAAACTCAGTGTAACATTTTTATTTTTAATGACACCTTAAAAGAAGCAAACAACGATGGTTTCGTGTGCTACCAATTGGGTGACCCGCATTTAATATGATCGAAATCAAGTCTTAAATGATTTTATTTTCCCATATATCAGAGTCCCCATAGGTCAAATCATATTATTATTACTGTCATACTCCACGAAGCCACCTAGCGCAATACATGTTTGTATATCCAGCATAATCGACATATAATACAACTAGTAAGAGTTTACTATAGTGTAACATCATATAGTCTATTGACATCAAAGTAACAGCGTCATCCGGTTACACTGGTACACAGGTTTCTGTAGATCAATCGGTGGTGTTCATTGAGTAAAGATCCAGATGTAGCGTAAATGTCGATCAATTCTATTTACATGCACGCAAAAGGTATAACAATGTTTATACCGTAAAAATATATTGCGCAAAATATACATTACTGAATGTTAGGTAATTTTATTATTGTGGCGTTGTCCACATGATAATCTTGATAAAACCATACTTATAAACAATATAACGGATATGTAATTATAATAAATTTTATTAGTTTGAATAGAAAAGAAAACAGAAGACAGCAGACAAAGCTGTATTACACAAATCACCAAGGACCTACACAAAGCAAAAAATGATAATAGTAAGATACACTGAAAAACATTACAAATATATTCGTGGTGCTGCGGTTATGATGCCGACTTCTAACGGTCAATTAAAGAGAAGACAACAGACATCTGACAAAGCTGTATGACACAAATCACTAGGGACCTACACATAAAAAATGACAACAGTAGACTATACACGAAACGACATTACAAAAATATTCGATTGTGCTACGGTTACGATACCGACTTAGGACGGTCAGTTGAAGTAACAAACGTCACTCAGTTGGTGTGGTTAAACGGTTTACAGGCGCCCACCTCCTCACAAGAAAGAAACGTTTAAAATACACGCATTTAAGTATGTATAAATAATCCGCCATATAGAGAACAAGATTAGACGAGAGGTCTTGACAAGTTTCTACCATATCAAATTTATAGAATAATATACCAAAAATACGTGCCCTCCCGTCTGTAAGCGAGCTAAGATCCTTGATCAATAAGAGTCTCGACTAATAGTCAAAGGGGACGAGGTCAGGATCTTGTCTGCTTTAAAAGGGTTTGGACAATACCCGGCATAGTAAATGACTGAACTTAATTTTAACCAATGTTTGCTAAATCCATAATTCTGCTGTGAGATTTTGTCTGAAAATGCCTCGTTCATAGTTATTACGGTTTGTCGTAGAAGAAGAGTGCTAAAAGAAAAAGGAAGTACCCTGTGATATCCTCACTTTCGGTTATACAAAACATAAATGCATTAAACATATGCATTACTAAAATATTAAGACACAAGATACAGACATACCGTCATAGACGGTTCACGTGCTATATGTATTGTGATACCGCGCCTTGCATTTTAGTGCTTCATTCCAAAACAGATCCATGACACTGGGATTTAGGACATTTCAATCAAGAGAAACAAAGGTTTGGGTAACAAATGGAAAAAAGGTAGTAAAATAGCATTATTGATAATAACCTCTATAAATTGTCAAGTAAAGCTCATCGTTAGCTATGATCAGATTTGTTTTCATTATACACCCAAATTGTGTGACGTTTGTTACTTCAATTTACCGTCCTAAGTCGGTATCGTAACCACAGCACAATGGAATATTTTTGTAATGTTTTTTCTGTATATATTCTACTATTATCATGTCTTGTGTGCATATCCTTGGTTAATTCTGTCATACAAAACTGTCATATGTCATCTCTTAACTTACTTTTGATGAAGATATAAAATGCGCACTTCTTGATTCTAAAGGACTAATTGTTAAACAGCACATGGAATATATATATATATATATATATATATATATATATATATATATATATATATTTGTGTGTGTGTGTGTGTGTGTGTGTGTGTGTGTGTTTTATATAATATGTATGTCTGTTGTTGTTTTTACAGTATCTCCTATCCGAACCTTTTCTCGCCATGTTCATCATTACTTCAATTATTGTTTAAATAGACTTGTTTTTTTATTCATCGGATATTGGCTTGTTGAGTGATTCTATGCTAAGAGGGAATTTCTCTAGATATGTCTATTTTTGAAATATTATTGTGAATGATAAATGGCGAAATCACCAACTGTACCAGGGTGATTCAAATTGAACTTTGAACACTCTGAAAATATTATCACCTTAGTTATGTCTCATTTCGTTATTCATGTTTAGTCAAATTTTAAGTACAAAAGTGTATATACTGATGATCTGATGCAGCCATTGCCACCAATATAATATCGAAGCGATTTTCATATGAATGCCTTTTGGATGAAAAATACTTATCTGTTTTAAAGTTAAAAGTAATTATGATTGTCGCATATCATAAAAATAAAAACATAGTATTGATAGATTTGGATTTGATGCTTACATAGTTAATTGATATTTCAAAAAGCCTTAAAGTTATATTCCATCCCAATAAATATCTATGCGGTTTTAAGTTGGTGATATTGCATGTAATAAAATCTTACCGTAAACTTTGATGATCACTGGAACCATACAAAATTCAACAAAGGTGCCCCATGATGATTTCATACAGTGATACAGAAAACCGTTGTTTTCATCACACGACTTTAGCGATTCTCTTAATTTCCAAACTCTTAAGTCCACCGGACATGACGATGTATTGATCAGTTCCTCTATATTGTTGGCACTCACATTTAGAAGACAAATGTAAGCCAAAGTTTCATATACATATTTATGCATGATGTACTGCGTAAAAACTTGTCTAGATGTTTATAATATATTAATCCTCCATCATACTGGCATTTTCAATAACTTGCCTGTTATAAATCATTTGCGTACTTCCTTGAAAATTACACAACAAACCTTGTACTATATCAAACTATGGTTAATATATATACGTAAATGATTATATACATATTAACCACGCTGTTCTTGTTCCGTAATATGTCGTTTCATTCACATTGTTGACGGCTATTGAACATCCTTGATGAGAAGACATATACATCTCCATTTCCTTGTAAAAAAAGAAACAAAAATCTATAGTTTTTGCACAAGAACATACCACATATCTAAGAAAAAATATGGTATTATTAATTTTTCTTCGTCGTGGGTATTTTCAATAGTTTCAAATTCCATTGACATCTAGTACAGTTTTGCATGTATGATTACTTTAAACATTGCAACTTAAATACGACTTTACTTACAAAGGACGTGGGGGGGGTGAATAGAAATCGCTGCATGACAAAAGGCATCTAGTTTAAGATATACCACACAGTGATGCAAAGTGCTACTATGTTACTGGGCAAGGTGTTTCTGCGTCCGCGAGTCAATAATGTACAGATGGACAGCCGTGTTTTAAACAATTGAATGAACTTGTTTGGAGGTCAAATAATTCGTTTGCTGGAGTTTGGTACTCTGAGAATTCACACGTATATACAGCTCATATTCAGAAAATCTTTTGGGGAGTTTTACTTCATAAAATTTGGATATCAGATAAAATTTTTCAGTACATATTTAGTATAAGATATGTGTGCACAGCTTTAAAAGCGTACTCTAATACAAACATATAAATAACATTTCAGTGCATAGTAAAAGCAGATTTGGTGCATGTAAATACTACATAATGTGCATCAAAAACGGAAGCCTGTCATTGTAAACAATGTGGCTTATCTCGATAACATGCCTGGTTGAACTCTAGTGTATCCACCACGATATTTTTACCAGACCTAATTTTGAGCTGATTTAGTGTACAGAAAATATCAGACAAAAGGATAGTTAAACATACAGTAGACTCTACAAGGGACGATTAGTTATTACCCCAGGTAGTCTAGATAGTTTTCGTGATGATGGATTAAGACGCATGCGTGCAGACGACACAAAAGTGCAACATGATTCGGCACAATCAGCTCTTTCATTTTTGCTTATTTGTAGACTTCGAAAATGCAGTGTACAGAGTTGGCATTAGAATGGGAATAACATGCACACTATCGTGTCGTCCAGCACTTTAATTTGCAACCAGTAAATCACCGATTACATGCCGGACATTAGAAAACTCAAGCATGCTATCTCCTAAATATTACAAATACAAAGGGAAACGACTGAATTCATTATGAGTTGGTTTGCAATAGAGTTCAGTAAGCCAATAAAGCACATAGGCATTACTTAATCATCACTCTGATCCGTGGATATTTACTTAAAGATATAGAAATGACATCCAAAATATCTTTTATTACATTAGTAATAATTTACATAATAGTATTTTCGTTATTTTTTATCGTATATCTTCTTTTATTTTTATTTTAATTTTCTTGTGTTTAGAATGGTTTAGCTTAAATAATCGAAATATATTATGTGAAAAGATGGGTTTTGATAGGTATAGGAGAACATCTGATAATTTACCGCTTTGGAAAATAAGAATTAGAAGAAAAACACAATTGTGCAAGACAAAAACCGCCATTTGAAATGAGCAGCTACATTTTATATTACACAAGACCCTTAAATATAGTTAAATTTATTTGTGGTTTAAGGAAGACAACTCTCATTGCATTTTCTCATATGCACTTCAAGATATGGTTGACCTGTTTCCTGATTCACTCTTACCGGGAATGCTCAGAACATAGACATATAAGCAAACAAATGCTTTTTTCTTTGATGGATGAAGGACAAAACACTACACTAATGATTTAATCGAAAATAGTAAATTTGAAAAAAATAAAGTAAAAAAGTGTATTACATACTCGCCTTGGTGCAACGGGTAAATCTTACTGGAGGTAACGTACTGCAATATCCTTAATGTTGAAAATTAATTACATTGAATGCGAATTTACTTTTTTGAACCAGCCCATATCTTTTAGTTGTTTAGTGTTGGATTCACACTGATGGCTTTTAGAGATATTTCATTTCACTTGTAAGTATTTTGCAACTAATTGGATGCAAATTAGTATTCTTTCAATCCACGTCTTTGATATTTCTGCTTTTTATATGCACGTAAATCGTTAACATTAAGCTATAAACCCCTAAATATCCGATTAGCAATTCAATAAAAAGGCATGATACAACGCTTAGCAGTATGGAAATATGTCAACGAATAAATTCTTATTTTTCAGAGTAAAATGACTGCTTACATACATAGAGTAATCGGTCTCCTCTTTGTGACACAGTGCTCATTTTCACAAAATCTGAACTGTACTAGACTAACAACATCATGTCCTAATGCTACCCAGTGGTCGGAGAGAGGGAAGATGTTCAACTGTCCTGGCAATAGAAGATACGTGTGCTTGATGGCTCCAGGAAGCGAATTGAGGGAAGGATGTATATTCAATTTTACAATACAAGCTGGACAAAGTATGTTAATATCATTCTGTATATTTCATTTCTTTCCATCATTTTATTCTTCATTTATATCAATAATCATACAGTGTTCCATCAAATTTACGTAAGTAAGGCTTCTTGTAATAAATATAGAACTTTCAATTTTGTGCGACAAATGCGCATCTCGACAACAATGTCTCTTGTCTCTTCAGCGATGCTCATGGCCGAATGATTGTATTTCGCATAATAAATAAATATTTGAAGAGCAGTGTTAAAACCAAAATGACCGAAAAGTGACCAGTCAGTCTAAGGATAGAGCTATTCAAGAGGGAGATACTCCTTAGTTTTAGAGTGATTTACATAATACCATGACTGAAAGTACATATATTTCATGTCAGTACAAAAGCACTGAAAAGTAGACCGTCAGTACAAAAGCACAGAAAACTAGATTTATGATGCCCCTGGAGACTATCAGTTACAATAAATATAGAACATGTATACCTTTTAATTTTGCCCACCAGATGCTTACATCACTCATACCTAAGATGTGAATAATATAAGATGTACACGAATCTGTCCGTATTTTATGACCGAATATATATACTGTGTGTGTATTCGTATTAACCATACGAAGTTTGAAAGTAGAGACTCATAATACATTAAAGTTCCCATGAAAAACTGTGATATATGATTGTCCATTGTCGTATTTTTGGTACAATTCTGTTGGCATAGACATGCATAAGCGCAATAAGAAAACCATCCTGCTTCAACATGAGTCCGTCTAACTACACAAAACTATTTTCTTAACATTCAGTGCAATGTTCTATGAGACGATTCCTTCTGCATAGGTCTTGTACCTCTTAGACATTGCTAACATAGCTGAAATATTATAAACCGATATGACATGTGAATAATAGTATAAAAGGAAAATTAATATATCATTGTAGATTTCAAGACAGACTTTTAAGATTTAAAAAGACAAAATAGTGCTACCTGCACAATTTTCCTTTTACTGACTTATTTTTCAATTTTCGAGGTATGAATAACGTATTTTAACGACACTTTGAGAAGGATTTAAATATATTTATTCCATTTTCTAAAAAACAAAAATAAATAAAAATATTTGCCAAGAACCTGTGAGATCTAACCAATCTTATTAAAACGCAATTAGAATTGGAGTTAGAGATCATTCGGTGCTATATTACATACAAACAATACCGAAAGATCTCTAACTCAAATTATGACTGGCTGTACAGAAAGGTCATCCTGAGATGACCTCGAATCGGCAGTTGTAAGATCTTGTACATGGAGAGTAGCGTAGAGGAACGAAGTACTAGTCGCGTTTCAATAAGATTGAGATTTAACCTACATCATTGAGAGCTTTATTCGTAGTAGAGCGATCACGCGTGGGGAACACCAATTATCTATGTCATTTGGCACATCAACTAAATAATGCAGAGTTCACGCGTGATTTACTCTCTGAGCTTCAGAGTGTAAAAGACGCTATGCAAGTGAAGAAAATACTTACCAAATTGGCAATTATAAAGGGAAATCTTTTCTGTTCAGCAAGTAGCAACGAAACGGACAATCATTTTAAAGCGATCTGTGGTTTATTAATTATTATAGATACGAATGTGAGCATACTCAAAGCTTGACATAATGTTAATCAGAAAATGGATGTTATTGAAGAAATTGTAGAATTGGTACATTAAACAGTTTTGTTCAGAACATTCTTCTTCCGATTACTTTCTGCGTAGAATTCCAAGTTTCATTACGAAATACGAATTCTGCCATCATGATGATGATATAATACTAGTATTAATAACAATAATAACGATAATGATAATAATAATAATAATAATAATAATAATAATAATAATAATAGTAATAATAATAAATATATGATAATATAAGTATATATGATAAATATTCAGGTCTCAGGTATGATCGTAATGTAAATTATTTTGACGCCAAATAGCTGTGTTAAGATAATACACAATCATGAAACGTTGTAGAAAACCCGCCAAAATATAACATGACGTCATTGTGACGTCACTATGGCCTATGGCGTTTCCCTCAACTCCATTTCATGTGTTATTTCGACATCTGTTTGAAATGCGTCTTACTGGACCTAACCATTAGATTGTAAAATATTTCTTCAAGCAGTGCAGTAAATGTAAAATACAAGAGTAACTGTTGTCACATGACTATGACTAAAACTTAGAGGTGAGACCAGGCGCCCGGGAGGAGTGAGCGTCTCCTGTTTGACTTACCACATCCACCGTGAGTGCCTTTAAATACAGATGAAACAAATACAATTCATCACTGCATACATACATAAATGTGAACAAACACTGTGTAAAATGTGCTTCTTCAACACTACATCAGGGAAAAGGGTATAAAAACACTTAAGTGAAACCCTCCGCGGGAACTTTTTACGAGCTGCAAAGATAGTAAGCGTCACGTAAAATCGAGAATAATTAGCATGGCAAAGGACATCGCAAGGAAAAATACATGATTGTTAAAAAACACAAATGAAAAACAATTAAATCATATGTGATAATACTAATAGAGTTTATATACTTTTTCAATTATAAATGGTTTCGTTTGACCATGAATTTAAAAGGTAATATATAATCATATCATCATAAATATAAGCGCAGGGTAGGTGTAGTTGTTAAGCGCTTTGCTTACGTCGCAGACGATCCTGGTTCGATTCCCGGATTGTGCCACTACGTGTAAGAGGTTGGTTACCTCCTGCTTCCTTGTCGCCATCTAACTGAAATATCGTTGAAAGCGACGTACAACAGCACTGAACAAATAAATCATCAATAATATGTTTTCCGCAGAAGGATGAAAGTTTATTGTCTGAAAGGCAAGTGAGTGATATGTCTCTGCAATTGAAAATAGAATGTCAGTCGTAAAATACTATGCATTTTATTGTGCAAATCAATTTTTTATATCAATTGTGTGTATTTTGTAATTACAGCCGGGTGTCCTTATACTACACAATGTGATAGACGGACAGGTCAGCCACTGTTGGTGACACACAATAATTACCTTCCGTGTCCTTCAGATGATAACGGATGTCCTGCTGGCAATCATTCTGGTTACTCTATATTAGAAATTTACAAGTGTAAGAATTCCATTTTGTTACGTATTCAACATAAGTAAAATTATATTGATTGATTATGCGGAAGAGTGAAACAGCTTTGTAGACATTCTGTAATATATGCAATGATTTCACTAACTAAAAGAGATTCATCTAATGCATAAGTTTGTCTTTGATGATGGTAATATACAAGCCCAAAGTCAAAATATCGTGCTCAAAACAAGTAATATGTCTATATATACGTTATATATTTCAGATGCAAGGTGTCAGGGAAGAAATTCTTCTGACGAAAGGTAACAATGTTAATTAAATGATATTAATTTGATTGGATATAGATAAGGTGGTATCTGCATGAATCAATGATGATGATATTAGTATGTATGCATATCGATTTGACATAACAATGCTTAAAAACTGTTAATCGGCCGAGAACGTTTGGGGAAGGTTGTCGAAAAAGTATATATTTTCTAATTCTATGGTAAAAAAAATGTTGGAAGCTGTCAAACATTTTGATCGTAACCTATCACAATAGCTTGTAGAAAAGTTTATACTTTATGAATTTGAGGTATGCACAAAATGCACACGAAAATTTAAAAGCTGATGAGAAAAAAAAAACCGATGAGAATGCCTGCAAAATCGTTCTTTGTATGTAGTTCGCTTCAAAAATAATTGTTGTAGTTGCTTCAACGTTTACAACAAGTAATTCATCTCAGTATTATAGCCATATATTCTAGATATTAATGCACTGATACAATGTTTCGATACATAGCTTCTTAAAGATGTAATCGGAGTAATTTTTTCTTAAGTATAATTATAATAACGACTATAATTTTTTTTTGTACTGGCTGGAGTTGGGATCATTTCAAAATGCGTCTCATAATTGATTATTGAGGTAATCTCCTTTTATCACAATCTTTTAAAAAGTACATGCTTTTTTATTATTTTATAAAAGATATTGCAATCTAATGATGGCTATCTTTGAAATCGAGTTTCGGACGCACTTCGGAGTAGTTTCGGACGCACTTCGGAGTAGGAAAAACACGGTTATAGGAAAATAACTGCTTCTCAAATTCTCAAATTCGAAAATCACGACACTTTTCATTAAGAAATATATGTTAACTCCTAAACAGATAAAATGCCATTCAAGTTTCCGCGTACTTATTTTATATTATCTTCCTGTTTTGTCTATTTAAATGACAACAGTAACTATGACAATGCCATTTTGATACTCAACAAAACTTGTTGTTATACATTTTAACAATTCTGGGACAGCGCTGGTAATTTGATTTTAATATATATATATATATATATATATATATATATATATATATATATATATATATATATATATATATATATATATATATATATATCATTGTAAAATATAGTAATAAGCCGTTTAGGGATCTCATTTACGCCTTTCGGCGATACCGTTTACATATTTTCGAGTCAGAGTTGAATCGGGATAAACATGACAGATGTACAGATGCATTATCAAAATATCAACTGGTATTTTGAGAAATGCAGACTTCAAGTCGAAATGAAAAGGTTTCATATTGATATACATCGTTCGCTTAAAATTGACTCCTCTTCCTGTTTTATCGGCACAATTATGTTTTCCTTGATTAATCCTTTTAAAGTTTGAATTCTGACAATTTGATAATTGCGAAAAGTATGAAATATTCCCTTGCTTACAACATGTCGTAAAGTTTAGTCACAGTTGATTCCAATTCCTATTCTTTAAGTCTCCTTCATAATAATCCTTCACAATGTCTTATAAACAGGAAACCAGCTATCCTTGTCTTTATTACTAAGAATACCCAGTTTAATTTATATCTTGAAAGATGACAAAAAGTACGAAATGAAGGATGATATTTGCTGGGTCAAACAGCCGACTAAGGTGAAATAACGTAATGATTTAGCCGCACAGGTGACATATGATCAGCGTAAACGGCATTAGCCCTATAAACCCTACATACATATGAAAATGTTGCAACTTGATAAGGAAGTCCATTATTATAGATACTATGTCGCTGTTTGGGCATATTGTTTCACAAACACATCTTGTTTACATGGATTTAATGTAAAACATTTGCATTCAAAATGTAACACATAATATATAGTAATAATAGTACATAATATTCGTATAGTAATATGAATGTATTTTTCATCAATACTTGTGGTATGACAGAGCTAAACAATAGGAATTAGGATTACTTTAATCATGTAATTTATGACGCACAAAGGCTGGTGCCAAATTCAAACATTGAATACAGGCCTGAATTTCAATAAAATATAATTGGTCATAGAAGTCATTACGTAAGTAATCCTATGATTAGCAACCGTAGCTGGCGCGATGAGTTCGGCGAATTCTACAAAAATATACCTTACTTTTCTAAACAAACTTTTCAGTAACTTTTATTCTACCAATTTTCATTATTTATATTCCATTATGGATTCACTGTATTAAACTTTTAGAACATGTGATCGCTTTCACATTTACATCTGACAAAATAACGTTCTAGACAAGGTATTTGCAATATACAACGAAGTATTCGGCAATGCCGATTTCAAACAGGAAAACAATATACACTTGTCATGTATGCTACACATGAAAGAAATTCCACTGAGTCAAACTCTCGTTAATATTCGTGATATTTTCCGACCAATCAGGTGGGATTTTCAGCGTCATCTTCAAAGTGTAAATATAGGTTTTGAAATGAATTTTCATACGGTATTCATAAAACGAGTTGCTTATTATATATCCCCGTGCCAGTGTTATATAAAACACACAACGAGTTTCATAAATACCGTGTAAAATGAAATTTCATTTCAAATTCTATTTGTTACATGTTTACACTCAGTTTAAGATGTTTATTTCATCAAACACCGACTTGACAAAATTCTTTTCCACTCTATGACGTCACTTATGTCATAAATTAATTTATGACTTTAAATTAATTTATGACATATCGATATTTCACTGCATAAACATAAAAACATGAGATAAATATTTATCTCCAATGTAAACACAAAAATGGCGGTTAAATCCCCCGTGTCTTTAGACATTATCCATAAAGCAGCATGTATTTGAGATCCCGAAAACGTTTATTAACACAGCACCACAAAGTTTCTGTTAATGATAGTAAAGATCCAATTCTTACAATAATTTAGTAGAATAGATTCGACACTCTTTTGAGAACCTGCCATCTGACTTTTCTTCAGAGAACATATGCATCGAACATCTTGGAAAAAAACATAAATACAAAACATTAAACTAATCTTACGCTGATTTAAAGTCACATTGCTTTCCGGATAATAATCATTCAAACAAGTGAAATTTAGAACATAAATGGCCTCTCTGTTCATAACGTTATGGTTTTGTTTTTGGTTTTTGTTTCTGGGTTTTTATTTCTTACATATCATTAATCTTAACATTGTTCTTATTACTTTGTAGGTTCAATATAACGTTTTACTGTATATATAAATAAATTTGACATACTTTACAACAGAAAAAAAAGTTAGTGATTTGTGTATATATTTGATATATTTGATAATGATAATAATAATAATCTTCGTTTTCTTCTTCTCCCTTTATTCATCATCATTATGGTATGATTCTTCTTCTCATTATTATTATTAATATTTATTATTACTATTATTTTTATTATTATTATTATTATTATTATTATTATTATTATTATTATTATTAATAATAATAATAATAATAATAATAATAATAATAATAATAATAATAATAATAATAATATCAGCATCATTGGGATGATGGTATTGATGAAAATGATTTTATTTCTTCTTAATCATAATCATTCTTTTGTAGTTCTGTTTCACCCGACAAAGCTAATGGTACTCTAACAACTATTATTCCTTCTAAAACTCCTCGAAATTGGACAATAATTATTATTTCTACAACGATTGGATTTATAGCAATTTCCGTCATAATTACCCTCATCGCTTCTCGAAAAAAATGTAAACGTAAGTCTACTGCACTGAAATCTAATTGTATTTATTTTTATTATAAACTGTAGTTTTGCTTTATTTCAAAAGTTGTATAAATTGGCTATGGAATGTTTTATCTATCAAGTGAAAGCCATATGTATGTATGTCACAGATTTTTTTCCTAAAGAATTGAACACAGACTTCACAAAGAGAGGAATACTGCTCATTAAGGAAATCTTTGCACTAGTTCAGAGAGACCCCTTTCGATAGGATATGGTGTACCTGAAAATATACAAATCACATACTCTATTGTACTGAGTTTTGAGTATTGTTATTATTTTATTTACAGGTCGTTCGAAAAATTCGAGTAAGTATGATAAGAGTCAATGTTGGCAGTCTTACTAAAACCATAACCATTAAAATTGTTATTGTTCTTTTTGAAGTATTTTAGAAATCAAATAATGATAACTGAAATTATCATGCCATTTTGTTCATTGCTGTTAGACAATCCCATCTCTTTAGAAAGTGGACACACATTGCAAGGTTGACATATTCTCACCACACGGTTGTCCTAGTGATAATAGCAACACTTAAATCATCTTTATGTCAGTATTTTATTCTTCCTTTACACTTATGCTTTTCAAATTTCAGGATCAATGATCAAGGATTCCAGAGTAATGCGAACAATATCTTCATGTTTTTCTTCTACCCTCAACAACGAAAGTAGTCTACCCCTGTTGTCTCGACACAAGGATGATAATGGCCAATATCATTGTACATCATCCTATAAACGATACCCAAAGAAGTCATTTATAATCGCCGTAAGTTCATGCTTCAATATTTTTATGTGTATAATAAACGGAAAGGGTATCCCAACTGCGATTTCGATAAAATTAGACATCCATTCTTTAGTATGAACACCTGTTATTTAGGCTTAAATTTTGCATTCATAAAATGTACAGAAACACCCACAAACAACAATTTGTATGTTTGGTCTCTGTAGATGATCCACATAATCTGAATCAATCTGACTCCTAACAATAAGTACTGTGGAACATTATATAAATGATATATACCAGAGAATTTCTCGAAAATGCATGATACAAAATTACAATTTTGGTGGGTTCATAATGATGTGTATTAAATTTTGTATAAAAAGATGAAGTGAAGATGAGCATATAACATGGTTTAAACTTTTTCTAAACTTGGGAGTTTTTGTTCCTAAACTTTGGTACTGAATACTTAAGGTTTCTCGCAAATTCAGTCGATACTAACTTTTGGAATGATGTGTTCATATCATTTCATCAATCTCTATGACGGTGAAGATCATTTGTATGAACCATTGTGGTTCAATATCTATAAAGTTAACAAGAAAATAATGCATTATATGGATTGGATTCACAAAGAGATGTTTTGTTAGTCATTTAATGGAATAAAATAGAATTTGTTTTCATACGAATGTTATTGTGTTAGATACAGCTTCCACTTACGTTTTACAATGTATTATGGCTTAAACTTACAAACGTATTGAGAAAAGGGAGTTAAATTTAGATATATTGCCCTTGGTTTATTATCAAGTAAGATACCCTTATTATATAAAAATCCTTAATAGAAACAAAAAGGGTTCCAGAAATTTTTGTGGACTCTGTTAGAAATAATTATATTTGACCAATACGTGAAAGAAAATTAAAAGTTGAAATTCAATAATCTTTTGATTTATCCTATTGGCAAAATATTAAACTATCGGTACATACCAGCACTGATGATTGTTATTTAAAATGGTTTCATTATCTTTTCATCGATAGAATCCATAGGAAAAGTATTTTTTTTAAATTCAAAGATACAGATATGTATTCTTTTTGTCAAAAATGTTCAGAATCTTTTTTGCAATCTTTTTACTGTGACTGTAATCTTAATTTATGGTAAGAATTTGGGAAATGGTTTCTATATACTTTTGAAATTGATATTTGTTTAAATGTCCAAAATTGTATATTAGGATTAAAGCAGAAAAATATAGATTAAATGTCATTATATGCTAAATAAAACACTTTATTTTCAAACAGATGACAAATTCCATTCCATACTTGATTGACTATTTAAAATCAGAGAAATACACATTTAAAAAGAATGCTGGAAATGAAAAGTTTTCAAAGAAATTGAGTTTTTTTTTTCAAAATTTATTACCATAAAAACTGTCTAAATTTCACTGTATATTATGTGTGAATTTGAAAGGTGTTTCTGTTTTTGTTTGTTTATTAATATTTTCCCTCTTTTTTTTTTCTTTCCTTTTTATGTGTGAATCATTTCGTTTTGTGAAGGTGTTGAACATGTGCATATGTAATAGCTTTACAGTGTGTTACCAACTGTGTTTTACCAATGTTATTCTCTACATATCGTTAACGTACAATATTGTACATCATTGTACCATTCAGTGTGAGGACATACTATTCTCTAATAGAATTATTGCACTTTTGATAAGAATTGTTTCACATTCAAATTATGTCTGCACAGTGGAATATTTTCCTCAAGGTTATATGTCTGTTGAATCGAGTTTTACATACGATTTTAAATCTCACATTGTCACATTCATACAATTTATATGAAATCAGATTGATATTCTTAAAATGTTAATACTGTTGTTCAATGCTTTCAATACATCATTTTTTTAATCAGCATGGTTTATAATCATGATGTTATATGTCAAAAACATTTGTCAAAAGTTCATTCATGCGATTTTCTTCCCCTTGTTGTGAATTAGATATATGTACCTTAACCACTAAATTATTGATTCCTCTATTATTCCTCTACTAAATCCATCAGGATATCCTACTATGTTGTTAACTTCGAAATTGTCGTCAAATTATCGACATATTTTTGAATGTATTGTTTCAATATTCGATAAAGTTTTCATCTGAATAATGAGCTTTTAAATGATATCTAATAACACCGAACCCACTGGAAAACCAGATCCGGACTTTAATGCTATTTACTTTGCGGTGGAAGGGGTATTCTAGAATATTCTCATTTTATTTATTGTTACGTTTTTCATAATGCATCCTAGTATTTAAATAAATTTGGAACTAATATATTTTACATGTTTACCTGTGAATTAGCTCTTGACAGCATCATCCATTTTCAATACTACGCGGGTGATTTACATATACCATTTAAATGTATTCATACATACAATTCCGAGACTGGTTACTGTCACGTAATATCTGAACCGACTTGGTGATCCGAAATAATACTGACCGTGTTTATTAAAAAGGTATCTTCAGTTTTTGATTTAGTAAAACGACAACAACCTTCAGTAACCAGAGACATCAATAAAACTTCACAGTAATCTTAGCAATGTTTAATCTGATTATACAACTGATTGTCAAACTAAACACTAATTCATCACTCACAGTATGGACAAACCATTTCCAATAAACTTACTTCATTATTAACGGATGTATAATATTTCACGTACATTTTTGTAAATAATTTAATATTTAGTCAATCGAGTACTCATATCCTTTTGACATCATTAGATGGTGAAGTTTGTAAAATTTGTTTAATCAATATCACATTGTTTTCTTCCTTATTCAAATTTTTCTTTCTATAGGGTCAGGATACTCCACTCCATGAGGCAGCATCAAATGGCGATATTAATTCAGCTAGTAAGATACTTAACGATGGTAAAGCCGATGTAAATGCCAGGGACGGGGTAAGTCAAATGAGAGTTTTACAGGATATGAAAAAGAATGTAATGTAGCATTACCCATTGACAAATTTTCAAACAAACAATAGATAAAGAATCTTATCTTGGCCATTCCCTTCTTTTATAGTGAATAGTAAAAACCATCGCAAAGTAACAATGACTTTCAGTCCTTTGAATCCGTGTTCTAACTTTCGCTAGGAACTGTGCCGTTAGGTATTCGTTTGAAAAACAAAGTATCTTTTTGTCACTTTGGATCGGAAGACACTATTACCATACACAGCTTCGGTTTATATAAGAGCGGTTTTTTTTTTCTATTCTTCCTTTTCTTTTTATCAAATCGACCACTCAACTCCATTTGCTTTATTAGATAGTGAAATGTGTACAATTTCTTTTATTAAAGTGACATATTATTCTTTCTTATAGATATTTTACTGCTTGTAGGAACAGAACACTCCACTCCACACTGCAGCATCAAACGGTCACATAAGTATTGTGAAGATACTTATCGACGCTCAGGCGGATGTCAATGCCAAGAACCTGGTAATTCGTATAATATATGAAATACAAATTGAGTTTTGTTTTTTTTTTTAAATGTCCCCTATCACTAGGGAAGATATAAGTTATATAACAAGGGAAAGATGTATATATATATATATATATATATATATATATATATATATATATATATATATAATATATATATATATATATATATTGCTAATCCACCCGCGTTTTGCCTTATTTCCCGTCTCCCATATCCAGGTGACATATAGTATTCACACGGACGCATATTTTACTGCAGAGTGTTCGATGATACGTATTTTTACATTTTTATGTAAAAAGAGATAGAGGTAATGAAAACCCAAAAAAAAAAAAAAAAAAAAGAAAAGAAAAAACTAGAATGAACACATGTGTGGCACTTGTAATACCCCACTACAGTCCGACACAGCTATTCCTATCAAGGTTATTTTTAATGAGGGTCAAAGTTCTAGGTCAATGTCACAAGGTAAAAAGTTTGGGTATGCAATGAAAGGTCCTGGCACAAGATGAAACACTAAACCCTTGTCTCTAATGACTAAAATCATTATCCAGATTTTGTGTATGGACCACGCCGACTACGACGTAATTCCTGGTATAAAGCAAAAGCACTTCGTACATTTGTCCTCAACAGCTAAAAAGGCAGGTTGTTAAACAGAAAAGTTAACATTACTTTTTCTTGACAATGTTTTAAAAATGCACTCGTCCGTCCATAAATTGTTACAAATATGTCATATGGTTTTCTGTTTATTGATGAAAAATATTTATGCCTAAACATAAATTAATAAAATAACAACTTTATGAATCCAGACGCTAGAAACAGGAAGGGCGGTCCTTGGGACAGAAGCCCCTACCCTTTTCGGAAAGTTTTAGACACAAGGTCATTCAGTCTAATTTTGAGGTAGCACATTACATTGCTCTGTCTTGTATTTCTTATTAGAATGCCGATGTGTCTATTGTAAGGACTAGTGGAAACTGTAAAAATACTCATCCCCGGCCCTTCTTAAAAGTAATTAATATAGATGGTTCTCCATTGGCGGATTCAAGAAAAAGGTGTTTGGAAGGTGCGGATAATAGGAAATCCTATTCGCTTACAGACAAATATTTGATTTTTATTGCATGGCTATATAGTTACCACATACACTTTCGATCGGTATCCACCTCCCATTTTTATTCAAAATCTCAATGAGTCTCACACTTTACAAATAAACTTAATCAGTATGCACCCACTGTGTAGGATCGTATACAGATTGTTGTGTGCAATTTTGAAAATTCCGTTATTAATCAATGCCATTTCTGTTTAGACAAAAAAGAATTAAATGAATTTAAAATATGAGTGATATCCCCGTCAGACAACCAGCTAAAGTAATTTTTTTAGGCTAACATCAAACAAGGGTGGAATTCAGAATCTTATTTTCCCGGAAACGGTTTAAACATTGCTCGTCGAAATAATAAGAAAACAGTTCTCTATGAAAAGATAACATAGCGCTGTAGAGTAGACCAAAATAAAAATTGTAGTCTCTACGATGATCTCGTGATCGCACGGTATTCCAAATGGAAAATAATCTCGCTAAATATTAACTATTGCCACTGACTAATAATACTGCCTTTAAGAAAAATATCTCTTGGGGGAATTTTTCATGCAATAATTGGACAGAACTTGCCTTAAACCACATCAGTATTATGACTTAGTCTGTCAAGTTATAATCTAAATAAATGTAATTCTATTAATGTTTCATCTCGTTATACAAAGAGACGTCTAAATGCGAATACTCCACTCATCGTATAGAGAAACCGTATTCAAATTAAGAATTATGAATAACAAAGGCATAATGTTGCACTTCGGTATACATAGGAGAGTGCCATTTTTGTAGATAACAAAATAGAGTTCTCGAATCAATTTGGTAACGTAAGGTGGTGAAATCTGTACATTTTGTTTCATCAATATGACATAGTATTCTTTCTTATTCATACATTTTTCCTTCTAGTATGAAAACACTCCACTTCACAAGGCAGCATCAAATGGTCACAGTAATATCGTGAAGATACTTATCGATGCTGAAGCCGATGTCAATGCCAAGGACCTGGTATGTAAAAAGTATTTCTTAGTAGAAATTCATATTTAAATGTATTGAAGAATATTCCATTCCACAAACTGGAAATACTTATCATACATAAAAACCCTAATAGATTTACATTTCTGTCCTTGTCCTTTGCAGAGTACCTAATGTAACGCAAAATTTGGTAACACTTTTTATGATCCAGTTTAAGTATCTTCCCTTTTCAATACATATATTTTGTACAGTTTTACATTATTAATGTTACATGTCAGAGTGAATACATCATGTGACTGGAATTAGTGATATTATGCAGCATGATAATGAAGGAAATAGATGTTTTTGAACATCGCACATGACGATAGCTGCATGGAGACAATCAGCCGCTTTCATGTCTGGTTGTTATCTACGATATTAACAACAGATTCCTGTCAATAAATGAATGACTTATTTGCAGAACTGACTACTTATTAGTGACTCAAATGGATGTTCAATTTCTAAAGTAAAGCGCAATTGGTTGAATGCATATTAATATTAAAATTTCCATAGCTATGGTTGTCAAATGCTGAAAAAAAGAAATAAAACAAGATGCATTCTGCTTATCAAATACTCCAAAGTATAGATTAAACTAGTAAACAAAATATCTAAGAGAATTAAACAAACAATTAGCAATATGCATTTTATATCAAGTACATTCGTATGCACAACAACAACAACAACAACAACAACAACAACAACAACAATAATAATAATAATAATAATAATAATAATAATAAACAAAAAAATGAAAAATCCAAACATTCATAATACAATACTTATTTGCATATGATATTATATTACTGTACTTCAAACTGAATTAAAATCTGCCAAAACATATGTTAAAACACGTCGGAAGAGAATACTTTGCATAAGGTCGTTAGGACTATGTCTTTCAACCTTAATATTGATAAGTAGGATCAACCATGTATTGGCTCCTGATATTACAAAGAAAACATCCATATAAATCACGTTTTACGTCTAATTCTAATCATTGCTCCAACTTTGTACTTTCTAATTTAATCATATCATGCCTGCTGTAAGGACGATTTATTAAGCGATGTATTGTCGCTTTTCATAACATTAACAGCAAATACTTCTCGTCTATAAGAACCCTAGGAAGGTTATAATTGAAAAGCTCCTTTTACAAAATTTCCAAGCTACTTAATTCCCTACCTTTGATTTTTCTAACTTATATACCTCTCTTCCACAGAATTTTATTAAACGTAGGTTATTGTCGGTGGTGTTTTAGAAGAGAATCTAAAATATACCTTTGTACTTCCAATAACTCTGGAGTCTATACTTCATATACATTCTGGACTTATGTAATTTGGATATAAAATTTGATGCAAAGATTTATCACCAAATATTTGGGATCCCTAGGGGTACTAGCGGCACACCTATTATTACAGATTTAATTCTATAGTTTTATGAAAAGGAGTGTAAGCACTCTGTTTAAAACTGCACTAATTTCTCATTTTGACGTCGCTTCATATATTTTTGATACCATGATTTCTCTGTACTATACGTGGTTCTAAATTTGTAATTTTAGACACTTATTGACCTTTGCTTTCTATATGGAGGAATATTTCTACTTTCAAATGTGCGTCGTTTGATTATTCTGTTGTTGCGGTAAGTGGGAAGGTGGACCCGTAAGCCAGTTAATGACACCTATTGGTTCATGTCATATAGACCGCCCTAAATCGGTATCGTAACTGCACTATAATATTATTTAATATTATTTTTGTGAAGTCATTATGTGTCTTTTGATATCATTACATTTAATACTGTATATTTCCGTGTTTACTTCTGTTAATCGGCTGAGTCATTTTCATTTTCCTTGTATAAACAATATTGACAAGAAACACTTAAGAACCATATTTCCGCTTTATAATGATGCATGGCTCCTAATATCTGACAAACGATTTACAGCTAATGGTACGGACATGATAATTTATAATGATTCAATGATTATTGTAGATTCCAATTCTGTATATACAAAGAAGGCTGTAATTTTTATTCCATTTATTTGATTTTTATTTATTTATTTATTTTTTTTTCATTATCATTTTAGTTGATTATTGATCCTTGATGACAAACTTTTTCTTTCCTTTTTTAACATCTCATGTAACATTAATACAATTTCTGTTATCAGAATAATATAATAATCTTCGTCAGTAATACTAATGTTCTTGTAGGGTGAGAACACTCCACTTCACAAGGCTGCATCGATTGGTCATATTGAAATAGTAAAGTTGCTTATCTATGCTAAGGCTGATATCGATGTCAAAGGCTGGGTAAGTGAAATCAGTATTTTTAAAAAATGCAATTTAATGTATTCAAAAAAGATCAATATCACAAGTTCATTTATTGCTGATAATATATGGAAAGAAAAATATTTCATTTTACATCCTAATCATTCATAGTTTCCTGTGAAACTACTCATGTGCAACAATACCTTTTGATAAAAATTGTGGATTATACAAAGGAGTTCAAATTGCATGTCATTGGGAAAGGGCCCACTGATATCTTTGTAATTCCTAACCTTCTGTTATAACTACTAATACTTAGTAACATTCTTTTCTATTTCATTGACGCTCTGTTCTAACTTTGTAAAAATGTGATGACTGAACACTACTGGATTTGAATTCGAATTTTTATGTATAACTAAAATTCAAATGCGTTTTCTATTCTGTCTGTAATTATATTACCCAGTAATGTTGTCAGTATGCTGCTGAGTTTCTTCCAGTATGAGTATAGTGTTTTCTACTGTACTTTCCGTTTTTATTCCATAAAGGTGCGTTAGTGCTTACAAAAGAGTAAGAACCACACTTGGCTCCTTGTACCTGACAAACCACATTTTGTCTGAACATTCGTTATAACCTTATGATGGCGCTGTCACAATAATAGCAATAATATAATAAGCAAATCTAAGTGGCCAAAATTTCGTTTCTAGGGTTTTGCCCATTGCTTTATGTGACATGGAAAAGGTCTAATTACAGCTAATAGCATATTCATTATGTATCCAAATAAAATATTGAATTATTTATATCGATTAAATGTTTGCTCCATATTACAATTTTGTATACGAAAAGGGCTGTGGAGATTTTCAATGTTTGCCTGCAATTTATTTGTTTTTGATGAGACAGAGTTTTTCTCTCCTTTTTGTAAAAATCATACAATTTTAATCATCAAAATGATATAGTATTCTTCCTTAGTAATATGTATATCCCTGTAGGGTCAGGGCACTCCACTACACAATGCAGCATCAAATGATCACACTGATACAGTGAAGTCACTTGTCGAAGCGAAGGCTGATGTCAATGCCAAGGATTCGGTAAGTGAAATAAGTATGTCCTACAATACACAAATATAGTGTATTTAAAAATGTTCTGCATTAAAAATTGACATTTTCTTCAAAATTATGAAAATCTGAATTTCAGTTCAACAGAATTTCATACCGCCAATAGGAGAACTTGGGTTAATCTTTTTATCTCCTTCAATATGCCTTTACCGCCTGGACTTGACAAATTGTTGCATGATTTTTGCAACTGGTGCAACAAGCGGACATTTTCACTTCCCGGGCACACGGTAACATTTCAAATGACATTCGGGTTTTTCTGAATGTGACACTACACAAGACACTGCACATTTATTCCAGTATTTCTTCTTTGTTTACTTTGCTTAAATGGGGAGCATTCTCTATAAACAGTAGTACACAGCCCAGATAGAGCCTATCAATGCAAACTACCTGATTGAAATATTAATGCACGCATTCGGTTGTAATTCCTTCCAACAAGATTTAATGATACATAACTCTTGTCGAGTAATAGGCGTTTAACATGAGGAGTCATACAGTTTTTCAAACATTGCGTATTCAACTAAGGAATGATTGTCTTTTTTTCTAGGTTCATAGGAATGAACTTGGGTGAGAAACAAGCAAATCACGTGAATCGCGAAGCGGAAGTCATTCCTTATATTTACAATGCATTTTAAAAGGTTCTTTTTTTGAAAACAAAATATCAAATTCCCCGTTATCAAACTGGCAAGGACCGCATTTTTCCTGAAGTGGAAAAGTACTTCCTCCACGCAATATAGTGCGTGTCTAGGATGCTAAAAATACTCTATCTGTCCAGGTAATTTCTTTAATTGCTCAACATTTAACAGATGCATTAATTTCGTTATTACCATTCTTATATTTAATTAATTCAATTAAGTAAGCCCCGCCTCTGTTTATATTACTACGTAAGTGATTTGCCATACGCCGGGTACTAATTTCATGACCCAAGTTCATGGGCTGATGAACCGAGTCTGTTTAGCAAGGTTCATCGAAGGAATTAGACTAGCATTGTAAATATTAATGATTCTTATATATTACCATTTTTTATACAGAAAGGGATATTCTTGTATATTCTTTGTCTTTGTTGAATAAAATACTTATGCTATATTTGTTGACCTGACATTGCCACATTCATATGGTTTGAATAATTAGATTTATCACGTACCATTTATTATCACATTTGTACTTGTAGTTACTGGACACTGCACTCCATAAGGCGGTATCAAACGGTAACATTGAAGCAGTGGCGATACTAATCGATGCAAAGGCTGATATCAATCTTTTGGACATGGTATGTCAAATTTACTTTTAGAAAGATGCAGATTTTGTGTATTTAAAATTGTGTAATTGGACACACTTATAGAATGGTAAATTGAAGATATTTACCTTTTTGTCCTTGTACTTTATCGGTTTACATATATTTTACACCTCAAGTAAACATGTTATGCAGTTAAAAACATTAGTATTATAATGGGATACATCCAAATGTCAAAAATAGCAATCATAATCAACATTACGCATAAAGTCTACCACTGCTTGTGTTTTTAAAGTTGTATAACCTACAATTTTGTATGATTTTAAAAAATAGGGCATGTTAAACAAAAACTATTTTTCTCGTATGGTTAAAGTTATTAACTTTGCGTTAATATATTTTTTGTTGCTTCAAACCCTCGGAGGTATCAAAATAAAAAGAAAATACTTCGTAAATAAAGTGGGTATTCCATAAATAAAACATAACTAAACTTCGCGCATGCGCAGTTTAATCACAAGAAATACGATTAAGGGAGATTCCAAAAGAAAACAATTTCAGTAAATACTAAATTTAGCAGACTTGAATGCAGATTTATTGAGTTACTCATCAAGTTTATTTACTTCGCCCTCCATCAGTGTCCATGATTCGGCGGCTTCCGAATTACATCACGTGATAAGTTTGTTGTAAACATCCTGTTTACAAACATCGCATTTTAGACAGCAATATCTCACTTCATACGACGAATTTGATCACAGCATTTGCAAGGGTGCTTTTTAAACATGTTTTAGGCTTATATATATAATGGGAACAATTTAGAATAAATTAAGCTATAATATGCATTGTATTAGAGAAGATACAATATGCAGCTTTAAGAATAGAGCTCATGTCCGCTGTTAAATTACAGTAAATCTAGTAAAACACGTTTCGTTGGTTGTTCTTTTCAACAAAATATTTGTTTTTAATTTTAAAGTATAATCAACCAAGTTGCTCGGCCTATATTCTCAATAGACAATGAAACGATGATTTCATCATTTACGCTGAGAACATACTGCATTCTAATAGAACTGTTGTACTGTTAAAACGATTGTTCCATATTGCAATTTTGCGTGTATAGAAATATATTTTGTCATAAATCATTTGTCCAGTTTGAGTCTAATTGACGGATATTACATATCGTTTTGAAACTTCACATGTACATATTTATGTAATTTGTAAAGTAAGAATGATACTCTTCAACGCTAATACGGCTGTACTTGCAGGGTCGGAACACACCACTCTTCAAAGCTGTATCCTATGGTCACTTTGAAATAATAAAGAGACTTATCAATGCCAGCGCTGATGTCAATACCAAGAACGCGGTATGTCAAAAAGTATCTCCTAGACGATACAGATTTACTGTACTAAAAATAGTTATATAAATAATTATGTATCTAAGACTACGTAAGTAACAGAGTACACTTTATTGTTAACAAGCTCTGAAATTGCACCAGTTCATCATTTGTACTTTACAAAATTTGAGGATTTGAAAATGAATAATATCGCATTTTCATATATTTTTCAGTAAATCAAAATGTACGAGCTTGTAATTTTATGAGTGTCTATCTTAATCAGTTATGCATAATTTTTATAGCTATCTGTTTTGTGTACTACAGGTATTATCAAACAAGATAAAACATTAATTATAAGTCTTATTATCTCAAATATAAACTCTTAAACTTTACAAAGAATGTTTCCACTTTGATGAAAATGTAACTGCAAACACTCTTTTACCTAAAACAGATAACTCCTTACAAATGGGAAACTCATCACAATATAGTTTATTTATTATACTATCTTCATTGTGAAAAACATTAAAAAAACTTATCTAAAATATAAACTTTACATAAATACAGAATGTCGTAAAGTTTGATTGATTTCAATTCCTGTTCTTTACGTCTACTTCTTCATAATCCTTTAAAATGTTGTATAAAAAGGAAACAAGATAGGAAGTCCTTCTCCTTCATTACCATGAATACCCAGTTTATTAAAATCGCTAAATATGACAAAAGGTACGAAATATAGGGTGAATTTGCTGGGTCAAACAGCCGGTTGATGTGACATTACGTTATTATTTAACGGCACAGGAAACCTGCTATTTAGTTCTTATTAGGTGGTAGCGCTAGACGACGTTACCCGATATACCCTCGACATATTGAAAATGTTGCAACGTCAGTAGGAAGTCAACTATTAAAGATATTATAGAATTCGTTTGTCTTGGCACTGATCATCTGATTGACTTGACGAAGAGTCATCGCTTTCGTTTGTGTTTCGTGCGAGCTGTCCTAAAGAACAAATGTTTTTAGTGCCAAATACAGATATATCGGGTGAATAGTAAGACTAAAATTATTTTTTATACTATAAATTCTTCAATATATATTTATTTGAACGAAAAAAAATTAACAAAACCTTTAATTTTTCTGAAATTGGTTGCACGTGGCTCGGTGCCGAGGTGGGGATATCACATCCTCGACACTAGCGGATGTCCATGTAGGTGCATATGTGATATATGAAGTAAATTTATACCGTACGGCGGCTTCGCCTAGCCTACAAAGCATGCCACATATAACGTCACGCCACGGAGACAACCCTAAAAAATGTTGTTCCACTGCCGTACATATATTACGGCATGCTTAGCAAACACCGAAAGTTAAGTTATGATCAATATTTAAGTCACGTGAAGGGTTGTTATCTCCTTGTTATATATTCATTGGCGGATTTTTAGGGGGCTCCTAGCTCCTTTTTTGTAGCCACAAATATCAATATAACTTTAGATTTGGTACCTAAATTGGCGGAATAGTTTGGCTAATACCTGACTTTTATTTTTTGTTTGGTTTGTTTGTTTTTAATTCTAGATTCGCCACTGATATAAATACCAATAAGCAAGAATTGTAGTACCCGGCTTTGGGGGTTTTATCAGTAGGGGTGTAGTATTTTGTGACATACAATCATGGTTGTGGATGTCTACAGAAACACATGCCAAATATAAAGGCCCTGCGTCTTATGGTTAAAAAGTTACATTCAAGTAGGTCAAAGGTCCCGGTCAAGGTTACATGATAAAAATATTGGTAGCAACGGAAAGGTATTGCAATTAGGGACACGCATGCCAAATATGAAGGTCCTATCTATGTCTTACGGTTAAAATGTTATGACAAAGGTTAAAGTTTTTGTGACAGATGGACGGACAGACGAATGCGATTTAATGTCCCCACGCTTTCGCGAAAGCGGGGGACAACAATTAACTAAACAGGATTAAAACCAAAACATCTTAAATAAAACTTATCTGCTTTGCTTAAACAAAAACAATTCTGCCTTAAATATTTATTTTTTATCACCCCCCCCCCCCCCCCCCCATTCCTTTCGCCACTCTAGATCTATCTGCAGTTAAACTGTAAGTCTGAAGCTAGAAATGGGGTTCATCGTAAACCAAATGATGAAATGTTGTCTTATCTTATCACTCAATATGTATTTCTTGATATTTGTTACGTTGGAATTTGTCTTTCTGTACAAAATTATATACGTTGGAGTCTCGAATCAGAGGAAACTCACTTAAAATCGTATAGTATTAATAAAAGAGCTATAAAATGAGAATAAACGAAATCGTCAAATGTTTAACTAATGCAAATACCCATAATTATCAATTGGAATGTAATAATCGTTGACAATTATTGTAGACCCATGCGGCCACGCTGTACTGAGAATTTACGTAGTAAAAATTGTGAAATGAAACTTTTGATAAATAAAACTTTGTAAATAAAATCTGTTTTGATTTTACAAATAAGATAATCAAGATTACTTCTATAGACATTGTTTTGGTTTATAATGCACGATTTTTTGGCAGAATAAGTGACGCCATCTTTCTACATTTGAATGGATTGTAGCCTTTTCTAGGTATATTTTTTTTTATTAAAATGGTATCAATTGAATTAGGGGAAACATACTTATTGCATATTATGTGTCGGCTGAAGATTAAAAACTGAAGATAGTAGATTTAGAAAAAAAAATATGTGTGTCTTGTAGCCTTTCGTTTTGGCTTTGGCAATCAGCTGTTTACGGGTAATGGACGTATTTACCTGTAAAGCCTCACTTCATTGGATTAAATACAACCCTGACCACGGTCTACGCCAGGGAACATATAGTCATGTTTCAGACTGTTGTCAATTTTTTATAGTCAAATTTATGTACTCGTTCCTTTAAATATATCTTTTTGTACAGTTTTGATTTATGCTGGAGTGACTACATCATGCTGTTACAACCACCTATATTATAGTTCTTTTAAATATGCATCATTATCTTACAGGAAATAAATGTCAGCATCGCATCTAATGCTTCATTTTCTTCCCCCTTTTCTTAGGGTATTGCTTCGTGTTTCTCCTTCCTGTAGATTGGAGATAAATACGTTGGCGTATATCTCCAACACAAGAATTATGGTCTCTAACGTGATTTCGTAGTCACATTAAATGTAAGAAATAAACAGAACATCCAAAATGAAAATAAAAAAATCCAATACAAAGGAACATCTCAGTAAATAATGTCCACCTAATAATAACACCGACGGTGTTGATGAAATATAAATCTCTAGGGTTTTTAATTTAGAAGCTTGGTAGAAGGTGATTTTTTTTTAAATTGGTATAAGCGAAATGACTTGGTATTCTTTCTCATTCTTATCCTTGTCCCTGTAGTATCAGGACACTCCACTCCACATGGCAGCATCAAATGGTCACACTGATACAGTTAAGGTACTTCTCAATGCAAAAGGCGATGTGAATTCCATCAACTTGGTAAGTCAAAATATAAATTTATATCTTCATTTTATTTATTTATCTATTGATTCTAATTATGCTTCTCGAAAAATTTCTGGGGAGCATATACTCGCAGTCGTGTCTGTCCGTATATCCATCCACCCTAGTTCATCAGAATTTGATAAAAAATTATTTAGGGTACGGGCTTCGGGGCAAAGGTCAGTCACGGTCATTTCTGAAAGGCCAAGGTCACTTATCAACTATGAAATAATATACCATGAAGCACTTATATCTCTTTAACCTCTTATCAGAATTTGATCATACTTCTCCAACATATTATCTAGGTTAAGGACTTTTAGACAAAGGTGACTCAAGGTCATTTCACAAAGGTCAAGGTCACTTCTTAACTGTGACTTAAAATACCATGAAGTGTTTTTATCTTCTATATATTTCATCAGAATTTGATCATACTTCACCAAAATATCTTTGAGGTTTAGGGCTTTTGAACAAAGGTCACTCAAAGTCATTTCTAAAAAGGCAGGGTCATGATAAAAAGTTTTATGTCAGGACTAATCAAGGCCAATCTTACTCATTTTAGTTTAAGATACTATGCTCACTTCTTGTTCTACAGATGACTCCCGTGGATACCCATGTGATACATTGGAATTTGAATTCGTTATCAATAAATAAATAAAATGATTTTTACTTTGTTTAATTGAGTACTCAACTTTGTTTGGTATTATTAGATGGTGAAGTTTATACAATGTTTATTATAATCAAAATGTCTTGATGTTCTTCCTTATTTATATCTTTTTCCTTGTAGTTTCAAGACACTCCACTCCACATTGCAGCATCAAGTGGTCACAGTGATACAGTGGAAATACTTATCAAAGCAAAGGCTGATGTAAATGCCATAGACACAGTAAGTCCAATAAACCCGAACTGTTTAGGGTAAACTGATCTTAAGTAGAAATTCCATCGAAAGTCGTACACTTATTTTAATTATTTATATTAAATCAATTGCATCGTATTGTGTTTGGTCATTTTGTCTGACAAAATCACTTAACACTTACATTTAACCGCTTCTACAATAACATACAATAATTCTTCCTGGTATATGGATGTAATATCTAATATTTTATTATTTCCTAAAAGTTTCATTTGGTAGGTACGGACCCAGCATTTTAGTAAATAGGGTAAGGGGTACCTGACGATATACCAGAGCAGAACCCTGGTAGGGGTCGAGAAAGGGCGAGGTCATCTGAAAGCTCCAGCAGTTGGGACTTTTCTGGACTCATTTTGCGTGGCCTCAAAATAGGTTGTAAACCTGTTTTGTGACCAAATATGTTTGGGTATATCAGAGGTCGATTTAATTTAGGCATGTATGACTCAACCGTACAGAACCTTTAAACTTTAACAGGCGTTTATATGCGAAAGCGATTATAGAACTCAAACAGCAGTTACACAAATCTTTTGCAAATAGTTTACGATACACGATTGATATATGAGTGGGATGGTTGGCGAATGATTGTAAGGTGGACGCGTTAGGAATTCACGCTTTGCGATTTTTTAAAACCATTAAAAGTTAAATACTACAATACAAATTCGCTTTATGATATTTCGACAAACTGTGGTGACTGTACATATACGACACTTTGCGGTCATTTGCGAACGAGCGTAACTGTTTTCACAACGACTGCTTTACCAATTAAAGAGCAATTGAGGTAAATGCGACACATTTACAACTACTCGTGATTGCATATATGTGAACCTTATTTCGTAAATGATTCGTCAACAAAAATTTCCCTACATGTTTGTGATTGGGGCTTAATGAAACAACACGTGTAAGGATTTTTACTTAAGACTGTAAGCCCAAACATAGACGTTAATGCCTCCTCACATATAAACAAATCCATATTAACTAAGGCGACATGATTAAGTGAGCCTACATAATAATAAATCTAGGTTATAGAGTAGATGCCTATTCCAATGGTAATGTAAGTAAGAGAAATACAAATGTAATATACTTGGTATATATTTCGTATACCTATTTTCATGCTTTAAACAGCAGCACTTATATATTGTAAATTTTCTTTACTTCATTTGATTGCTTGGTTTATCACCATGATATTCACTGTGAATGTCACAATGGGGATGTAATCGCTACCCATATATTCTTATAGAATATTAAATCATACCGAGGTCATATGAACTTTCATGTAACTAAATTTTTATATTCCTTTTAAATTGTAGAATAGAATAACTCCTCTCCATAATGCAGCTGAACGTGGGCACCTTGAAATCATTAGAATTCTTCTTTCATCTGCAGCCGATTTCTCAATCAGGAACAATGTAAATAATATAAATTCAAGTATTCTCGATATACAAATATTTTTGCGATAAATATATTTATGATTATTGGATAATATAAAACAAAAGATTTTCAACAAACAGAATGGCGGATATTATTTAATTATACATAACAATTCATCTATCCTTCTTAAAAGAACGTGAAAGACTGCGTTTTGTGAATGGTGAATTCAAAGCCATTTAATACTACTGCTACTCTTTTGTTTCATCCCCAGTTAATCATTGCGTTGTCTTGGAATAACACTCATTAAAATTCGTATTAAACTGTTTAATAGCATGGTAAGACAGCTGAAGAGTTAGGAAATCTGAAATCAAAACAAGTAAGTACTAAGTCTTAGTGCCATTAATCAATTTCGTCTTTTCGGTATACAGTTAAATCCCATTTGAGCAGGTATCTGACGTGAAACCATTGTGACGTCATAAAACCTTCTGTATTATTCCCTTAGTTTAACACCAGTTTCCATAAAGCTGTTTAATGCCACAGTGATGTGGCATCAGATACCCGCTCATACGGGAAATACCTCTTTATAACGAAAATTGTTGTGATGAGAGATAAAATGTAATTGGTATTCCAAAGTCATACAAACTGGAAACAAATATAGCAAGAATGATAAAAATAATAATCACCATGAAGATGATAATGTTGATGATGCTGATAAAAACAAGACAAAAAGGTGTCATTTGTTTTGATTGGTCAAAATTGTCCAAATAATCATTTTGCTTCTGGATAGCGAGATGTTACATTATATACTAAGAGTTCGTTTATGTGTGGTTTAACCTTTTCATCCCTTTATTCAACAGGTATTTCGGGGTAAGTTTTATTCGGTTCACAGGAAAATAGATATGGATACACAAACTGATAGACTAACAGAAAAAGAGGAGAGTTATTTTGCCGTCTTCTACTCTTCAATCGAACGCTTATTTCTCACCGTTGTATGCCAATTTGTTTCATTTTTCTAACAAAACTAAATTCATTCAAAAGCCTCTATGTTTCGACAAGAAACAACTAACCAGAAGTTTAACTCAGTATTCAAATATATTATAAAACCTTTGATATTTACACACATGCATTATATCATAACGAACACCACCTTCGTTATGTGCATCTTAGCCTACATATAAACTGTGACAGCAGTACATTATAGGTAGTTAGGACTTCGCTATCCATATTGTAAACTTATCCTCTGTTCTTTATATCCGTCTAAGATGTCTATATCTCTAAGTATAATCGAAATGACAGATTCTGATAAGTTAATATCACAAGATTACTAAAACTCATAGCGAAGTAAAGTCAACGTTTCATAATGTCACTAACAGAGCATTGCTCACATATATCAACGACGTCTAACATATTGTGTGATTGTATTTTTTCCTCTCTACTAGTAGACTCATATCATTCTGTTCGCTGAAAATAATGAAAAATAAAATATCAGCTCTTTTCTCCCTTTGTATTGAACTTTTCAACTGTGCCTCATTTTACCGATCAGTATGCAGCAATTTTACTTTTTATGGATAAATATTAAAAGTCAGTCTGAACAATTCCGAAGATAAATAAATAACCCAAATTATTAGTTTTGTTCTTGCATTGTAGAACATATATAACTTATTTTGAAACATGCCATATTCCCATTTTCAACCAGATTGTATGGCAAAAGTCCCAAATGAAATAAAGCAACTGGGAGTAGGAGCAATAAGACAGTTTTTAAATGCTCTCAATGAAGATGCAGTCCTTGCCAATGTTGTTAGCTGCATGTTTGTTGGTCACATTGGTGTTGGAAAGACAACATTAGTAAACAACCTCCTTGGATTGCGTGGAAAGAAAACAAAAACGACGAGCGGCATTGATTTGCATATCGGGAAAATCTTTGCGAATATACATAACGCTGAATGGCATATTCAAGGTAAGGTTAATGCCATATCTGATTTATGTCATGTATTAGTTTTCCTTACTAGTGTAATACTTACATTGGCCTACCCATTATTTTTTATAAGATAGTAGGATATTTAAACGTGCAGTGTGTGTCTGTGTGCTTGTGTCAATCACTGATTAAAAACATATCTTTATCCCGCTTCTCTATTTGTCCCATTGCGGATAAAAATCTGGCAAAACCCGTAAGGGGTCATGTTCTTATGAACTCATATGACGTTTCAGTCACAGAAACGGTAATTTCCCACAACTAATCAATGCCTCGGCTAGGCACGTGGATGTGACGCAATATGTGACAAACTGTTCAAAAATTACCTTGTATGTCACGCACGCTGGGGATGTCAATTTCATTCCTAGGAATGTGTAGCCGTTCCACTAATTGGCTAAAAATCAGAGTTCATCAGAACATGACCCCTTACGAGATTTCGCCAGATCTTTATCCGCAATGGGACAAATAGAGACGCGGGAAAAAAAGATATGGTTTTAATTAGATTGCTTGTGTGTGTACTTACCTCTGGTCTGACATTTCCGCATACCTTGTTCGAAAGTTACTAACATTAATGTATAGATATATATTGATTTATGAACTGTAGCTATATAATTATTGTAGATGAACAAACGGAGAAAATAATTCGAGTGAACGATTATACTCAAATAAACGTCTGGGATTTTGCCGGAAATATGATGTATTATACAATGCACCAGGACCATCTGTCTCCTAGACGATTATACATGCTGGTCTTTAATGCATCTGTTTGGATGGACGGAATGGTAGATGATCATAGTGTAGAACCTTCTGATAAAGGCAAAAGATCAGTTAAGGGTAGGTAGATCATTGAATAAATGAAATATTATGCGCAATATGGAAATGCAGACATCAGTGTCAGTTATACTTTAATAAGTCTCGTTCATATCCATGTCTATCTCAAATATTGTATTTAATATCTGCATTTAAACTACAAATAAATATGCACTTTTTACCTTTAGTTGGAGAAATGACATCTGTCCTGGTTCTAATCTGAACTATTGACATCGATCGTTGTTCGTATTTCGATCAATTGCAACGTGTAGTGAGGTCCAAACTCTTTCCTTAAAATATATGAGTTACAAAGTACACTCTATAGTTAACGAACTCAGAAAATTTCATTGGTTTACCTCAAATACTTTACAAGGTACGAGGATCTGAAAATGGACAATATCGCATTTTCATCTTTTCAAAATACACGACCTTGCAATTTCATGAATGTATAACTTAATCAGTTATGCATAAAATTTGTAGTTTTTTTAGAAAAAAATTTCTACTCTATGTATTACAGGTATTATTTAAAAAAAGATAGAAACATTGGTTATAGGTCTTACTATCTAAAATATAACTCTTAAACTTGACGAAGAATTTTTTCCAACTTTGATGAAGTCCAAATGTCCAAGGTAATTTTTATCAAAACATATACTGAACAAGGATTCATATTTATGTAAAAACTTATTTACAATGGTTACTTATAAGGATATTTGACGAAATTTTGATTGTATGGCAAGAATAAGCGCGGTAAAAGCAAAAAAGGTTTTTACCTAATTCAGGGGCAGATAACTCTTTTCAAAAATGTAAAAAATAAAAGAAAAATATCAAATAGCTTTTCATCACACTAAAGCTATTTTCTTTTTTTTTCATTAATTTACTAAATGTATTATATTCATTATATGAAAAATATAAAAATAAAAGCTCTGATTATGTGTTATTATCTCAAATATAAACTCTACAGAAAAATAAAATGTTAAGTTTGGTTGATTTCAATTCCTGTTCTTAACGTCTCCTTCATGTTAATTCTTAACAATGTTTTATTAACAGGAGACCTGCTAATTAGTCCTGATTAGGTGATCGCCCTAGATGACGTTACGCCGACATACCCTCGATACATTGATAATGTTGCAATTTGATTAGGAAGTCAATTATTAAAGATAGTATACAATTCGTCTTGGGACTGACCATCTGATTGCACATGACAAAGAGTCAATGCTTTCGTTGTTGCTTTTATGCGAGATGAACTGAAACACACATTACAGGGAATATTAAAATCAAAATTATTTTTATAAAGTCTTCAATACAAATATTCAAATGATATAAAAATGTATATAAAACCTTTCATTTTTCGTGAATCTAAGATCACGCAATTGGTGTTTCGTAGTACCTTAACATAACTTGTTATCTCTTTTTTATATATACAGTGGCGGATTTATAGGGGGCGCCCCCCCCCCTTTTTTTGCCATAAGTATGAATAATTCTTCAGATTTAGCACCTAAAACGGCGGAGTATTTTTGCTAATATTTGACTTTTGACCCCTGCCCACTCCCCCTCTGGAAATTCTGGATTCGCCACTGATATGAATACCAAACTTAACTAAAGAAGATTAAAATTTAAATTGAAATAGGCTATAAGTCATATTTGTGCTTAAACAACAAAAAAAAAAACAACAACAACAACAATATATATATAGATTTCTTAAATATTAATAGCTTATCACCCGAAACCCCCATCTTCCTTTCTCAACTTTAGATATATCTGCAATCAAAATGTAAGTCTGAAGTTGGAAACGGGTCAATGTACACCAAATTTTGAAATGTTGTCTTATTTTACCTCTCAGTATATAGTTCTTGGTATTTATTACATTGAAATGAGTATTTTTGTAATTATACATGTACGTGGAAGTCGCCGAGTCAGAGGAAACTGGTGTAAAATCGTATTATATAAAATCGTCAAATGTTTAATTAATATAAATAGCAAAAATTATCAATTCAAATTTAATAATAGTTAATAGTTAGTGTTAAACCATGCGGCCATGCCGTGCTAAAAATTATGTATTATGAATGATGAAATGAATCTTTTGATAAATAAAACTTTGTAAATAAAAGCTACGGGGTATTTTTTTCACAAATATGATAATCATTATTACTTCTATAGAAATTGTTTTGGTTATGAGTTGTCGTATTTGAGAACTTTCTAATGCTAATTTTTACTACGTTTATCGATGTAATCAATGACTCGTTCAAGCAATATGGCGGACTGTTTCTTTTGGCGGAGAGGATGACACTATCTTTTTATTTTTGGATGGA
Organism: Pteria penguin; assembly: GCA_035048485.1. Classification (NCBI taxonomy): domain Eukaryota; kingdom Metazoa; phylum Mollusca; class Bivalvia; order Pterioida; family Pteriidae; genus Pteria; species Pteria penguin. Next base: position 64,600,651 of record CM068584.1, read on the forward strand.
CTGTAGTCATTTCCAGGTATATTTTTATAAAAATGGTATCAATGAAATCGGAGGAAACATACTTAGCGCATGTTATGAGTCGTAAATTAAAAACTGAAAATTGTAGAATTTATAACAATTGTGTGTGCCCGTGTTGCACATCGTTTTCTCTTCGGCCATCAGCTGTTTACAGGTCATGGACACATTTACCTGAAAAAAAACCTCACTTCATTGGATTAGATACAACCATGACCCCGGTCAACGCAAGTGAACATATTGCTTTTATTATTACGAAGTAAAATAAACATCTCGCTGTACCGCCGCGCTATCGTGAAATATTTCAATGATTTTAGCTATTTACAACTTACGGTAATTTCTACTTCATATGAGATGGAATTTAGGAAGCGAGAAGAAAAGAATATGGATATTCTGATGATGCGATTTTGATTTACATGTTAAAAATATTTCTTGATAAATTATTGATGTTAAAAATGCATACAACGCATTTTGGTCAATTTGAACTTAGTCATTTGTGATGGGCCTCTTTACAACTTGAACCAGGAAGCTTTTTTCCTCTTTCTTACCTAAGCAAATGCTTTTAGATTCTTACCTATAGCATCGACAGAATTCATATTTTTGTTGTTATTAGGTCGTTTCTAGTTGAAGCTTTATAAATGACTATATACCTAGATTCATCCATGCGATTATATCTCTTCCATAACTGTTAATGCATGTAAAACATCAGTCACCTGAGTATTTCTCGTTACTGAAAAACTTTTCAAAACTTTGTATTTCCTCATACGGCATCATTCCGAAGACATCAGCATATGCATGCCATTTTTTGCAGACTACATTGAGTTTTGGGTTACCACAATTACAACCTATATACAAAGCGATGTCCGGGGTTTCCCAAAGATTGTCCTTGTTGGTACACACATCGACCAGCTTCTGGTAAATATAGTTCTTATGGAAATAAATTACTCATTGTATTTAGTAATCTATCAATGTTTTTCCTATTGTTGAGTGTTAATTTATTAATTGCCATACGAAAAAGTTTTGCCATCATGTCTTGTTTATGAATGCATTAGATGGAATTTTTCAATATCCTCGCATCGATCATATAACTTCCTCAGTGGTCATGTATGTATTCCATTCCATAACCTACTGTGAAACTAGATTATGGACTGTAATAGCTTATTGTCCAATCATCTCCTGGTTTACAAGCTTTACAAGTGATAGTATTTATATTATACCAAGTGTTATCCATCGCCTATTGCTTTATTTTAGGATACACTGAAAATTTCCCAGATAATTGAGGAGATAAAGATGAAATTCCAACCTCTGATCGATTCGGGACAACTCATCGTACATGAAGATTTGTTCATAAATGCGCTCGATATGAAGGCAGAAAGAAAACTTCGTGACATTATCCTTTCATGCGGCACATCCTATCCAGAATATGGTCAGATGATACCTCGGTCATGGAACGATCTTCAAAAGAAGTTGATCTTGAGAAAATCTGAGAGTGTTATTTCCTTCCATCAACTTGAGCAAATGAATAGTCAGATGGAAAAACCATTGAATGAAAAAGAGCTCATTTTTTGCATGGAATATTTTCATAGCCTTGGTTATTTACTCTTTTTCTCCGATGAAGAATTGAAAGATCATGTTGTTCTTGATCCAAGATGGATAACCAATGTTATGCTTTCCTTTATCGCCCGTTCGAATTCCACATCAGAAAGTGGGCGAGTACAAAAATGGTTGCCGATGGAAACCACTGGAAAAATACAACACGCGTATTTTGATGAAATGTTACTGGGAAACAATGCTGAAGCCAGGGATAGCCATCATTTACATAGAGTCATGAAGAAGTTAGATTTGTTATCTGAACCGAAAGTGTATAATGCTGAAGGTTTTGAAGAAAGTCAGAATTATTTCTACATGCCATGCATTCTGAATAGAGATATCTCGCCCCATGCATTAAGTCTCACTGAAAACAAGGATGCCGTTCATTTTTCGTTTTCATTCAGCACAGTTGTTCCACCTGTAGTTTACAATAGACTTATCGCCTCCAGCTTTTCACTGTGGCCGGTATTCGAAGGTCACATCTACAACGGGCTTATTCTCCTCCGGAGTGGGCCATTGCATCTCATATCATTCAAAAGAGAATACATGCAGATAAACATATCAGTGGTTCATTTAGAAAAACAAAATCACATCAATGTATTTTTGTGCAGAACGATCGTACAGTTTGCGGAACAAAGGTTGACCTGGATTCTTTCCATTTACAATACATCAACTGTGAAAACCAAATCCTTATTTCACATTACATACAATCCGGCTGCTGCTGAAAGCCTTAAGGATAGAAATAATGAGGTCAGTATTCTATCGATATAAGGTCAAATTTTGAATAGTTTTTGTTTATTATAGATATTGATTAATGTGATACCAGATTCCTCGTGACATTTTGCGAATCACTGACATACACTGCAAACTAAGTTATGTATAGGTAATAAAAAAGAGGTCAAAGATATATCTCAATATACAGCACATCTGCGTAGGTCCGAAGTTGATCAATTCAAGTTAATGAACAGTAAATTTTCCGGTTCATTTTACTGTTTTCCACCAATAACATCTGACGTGATTTCGTTGAAAAGGTATCTCTGTCAACTCTTCATTTAAATATGCGAAGAACAAAAAACAGCAAGAGATTTTCAGACTGTAAACTCTGACAGGTCATGCAAGAATCCACAGGGGGGGGGGGGGGGTGGTTCCGGAAAATTAATTTTCTTATTATTTTTACGTGTAAAATGACTAACTTCGGAGATATGGTGAACATAGATGAACTCCATTTCAACAAAATATCTGGATCCATGCCTGCATCTGTCTATGATGTTGCGGCTATAGGTGTGCTATTGTAGTGAACTTTGTTCGGGAGATCTCGAGATGTATCTTGAATATTCATTCCTCCGACAAAAGGAAATAGTCAAGGCAACATTCTGATAATCGAAGGTTTCACTTGGATCAACTTTTTCAATGGAGTTATGTCGGATGATAGTGGTGGTGGTTAACGGAAACCATAGTGAGAAAAACGAAATTATTTCTTCCGGCTTTTGACTGAGCTGGTTTTATCTGATTTTTATTTTCATTAAGTGAAACAGTATTTTGTCATATATATTAGATAATGCTTTTATGTATAGGGACTGTCAAAAATGTTCATGTTTTATAGGTTATACGACTGAATGACAAGCATCGTAAGTTGATTTTTTAATTATTTTTTTATCCAAAACTCTTGCTTTTTACTTTTTATACATAAAGTTAGATCTATTCACTCGTTTACTATAGTCCGATAGAATATAAGTATCATAATATCGTTAGCGTTGTAACCGATTATCCGTTTGTACATTCTGCCTTGAATACTGTATTATTCAACATGGGTTGAATGTTTCAGGTGTGACTCAGAAGAATGTACTTTTCTCTTACTTTTTTCTTTGGGAGGGGGGGGGGGGTTGGGGTGGGGGATAAGTCTGTGATTTCATTTTTACTTTCACTCTAGAGCTTTTTAAAAATATTATTCTTAATGAGTATAATAAGAAAGTATAACATTTATAACAGCAAAAACATTGAATATAAATATAACACTGCAACAATTTGACGTTTTTAGCTTATATACTGACAGAAATAACTCTGTTCACTTAAGTCCTACAATATCATTCATTATAGCAGGACATTTCTGAATACTTGCCAAGACATATACCATATGAATGGATGATTTATAATATATATTGTAAATTTGAATATGAACCTATTTAAGGTATTAATATATTTTTTTTTCTAAAAGCATTTCGTTTGGATCCTGCATATCTACAAACACATGTTCACAGTGAACTTCTACATGCTGTCGCTGATAGGATATCAAACGAGTACATCCATGTGGGGGTAGGGTTGAAATTAAAAGCAGATGCCATTTTGAAACTTCTTAAGAACTTTAAAGGAGGAACAGTCGAGTTGAAACGCGCAATACTACAGGAATGGTACGATAATAACAAGAAAAAAGGCCATGTTAAGATCGTCATTCTTGCAACTGCACTCCTTAATGCAAAGTGTGATATCTCAGTACTGTATGAGTTTGAAAAACAGATATTCCACGACAGAAATGCACAAATAGCAAAGAGGAAATAGAAGAAAATGGATATTATATATCGTATAGCACAGGCATGGTAAAGGATTCGAAGAATTGGAACATTTCTACACGACCTTGTAAATGCATTTTCCAAGAAGATGCAAATAAAATGTTTGTGCACGTAGTAAGAATAATTACATGGATATATCACTGAAATTTTGTATATAACTTCACTTTCTTATATTGCATTTATTGTGCAACGATGTCATAATTCTCTAACGAATATAATAACAGGTAATACATTATACATTATATTTTCATTTCGTACTTTTTTATTTATACCTTTCTTAAAGGAACAATGTTCTAATATACCACTTAATCTTATGTCACAATATATTATGGCACGTCATTGATCTATGACTGTTTCCGCATTAACATCTAAATCGTGATAGTATATACATAATACCCAAGGATAAGATTCAACGTCATTGAGTTGTAAGCACCCTTACCTCACCACCTACCGATGCCTTAGAGTAGACTGCATTTGATGTGGTCGTAGAGTGTCAATGGTAAAGCGGCTGTCAGAATCAGTGAACTGATATTGTTATTCCACTTTGTATTAAGCATTGTCTAAATTCATCATAAATCTGCAGTGTTGAACTATAGAATTTCTTTTGCGAATGTCACCAGCCAAAAGAAGATTCTTACTCCTCTCGGATCCTAGATCCCGCCTCTGGTTGATAAGAGCCCTTGTATGTATGCTACTGTGATATATTACCAGTTATTCTCGTTTCATCACTTTTAGTATGAATATGCGCTGCATTAGTATATTATAATTATCAAGGAGGAATGGTCAAACTTAGATTAGACCTCATTTGATGTGGTCAGTCTACGGTAAAGCAGCTGTCAGAATCAGTGAATTGATATTGTTAAGCCACTTTGTATAAAGCATTGTCTACATCCATCATACCCCCGCAGTGTACAACTATAGAATTTGTCTTGCGACTGTCGACAGCCAACAGAAGATTCTTACTTCTCCCAGATCCCAGGTCCTGCCTCTTGTTGAATGGAGTCCATGTATGTTCACTGCTTAGTAATGTTGTGAATGCTACTGTGATATATCATCAGTTATTCTCGTTTCATCACTTTTAGTATGAATCTGCACTGCATTAGTATATCATAATTATCTAGGTAGAGCAATTAAACAAGGATCTATTTACGATACTTCGTTCAAAGTGTGTTTTTATCCAAATATTAAGTATTAAATATCATTTAAAGGATTTGTTACAAATGTCCGAGTTATGATGATCTTCCGATTCGATGATGTTAAAATTTACTGGAAAATGTTATACTATAAATACAATAGCATGATCAAACTAAATTATATTTATCCACTGCAATATATTCCTTAATTCTACTAATTGAAGGATTTGGATATTTAAAATTTATGCATAAGAGAATCATTTGATGTCTGCCTGTCTGTTCATATCTTGTCCGGGCCATAACTTCTTACCCCCTTGTTGGATCTGGATAACATTTCACACAATTTTTGCCCATGATAAAAAGTTTGTCATGATATGACCCGTGGTCATATCTTCGAGGTCAAGGTCGCATTGCACTTAGCAAGAATTCTTGTCCAAGACATAACTTCTTCCTGTTAGGTTGCAGGAAGATTATATTTTGCACAAGTGCAGGCCTTGACCTAAGGTCATATCTACAAGGTCAAGGTTAGAGTGCACACAAACTAGATTTATTTCATGAATTATACCTCAAAATGTACGTGTGGCAACTATCACATTTACATCAGTGATGAATCTTGGCATGGACTATCTCATGCATCAACTTTGATGCCGTCGGGGGGGGGGGTTATTTTTCTTGTTGTGACAGGTCTAGTTTGTTTGTGTTTATTGACCTACTATTCTATTAAATACAAATATGCATTTGCTCAGAACTTGTACATTTAAATGTATGTATACTGAAATCCGTTCTCATATATTTGAACTATTTATCAGTATTTTGTATTGTTGGCATAGATACCAGTGCGTCTTGATTATTAAATTATATTTCTTTACAAAATGAATCCTTTTGATGTTATTGTTTTGCCTTTCAGGAAAAGGGAAATGTTTATGAATCATTCCATTACAGATAATGCTCCTGATAATGTTGTTAATGTTTCCTTTAGCACCTTATAAATATGATAAAAAGGAATGTGAAGAGTTCCTGCAAAAAAAGACAAAAAGAAAGAAAAGAAATTATATCTAAAAAATGTTGGATTAGTTTAGCTGCGCAATCAAAAAACAGACATTTAAATACAATAAATAAACCATATATATATATATGAGATATTATTACATGATCTACCAATCTAAAGCAAGCTAAGTTCATTGATTTATATGGTAGAAAGGCCAAAATTTCTCGGCGTAATCTCCTCTTACAAATGGACAATGTCTTTCACACATCCTATTAATCATGAACCATTCCTCAATCACTGCCATTTTCAAAGGAATTTAACCGAGGTCGAAAAGACTGAACAGAAGATACTCTTTAACACATTCCTGTGCATCACCTCAAGGTTAACTTCTCATTTCCGGGCTTTGGAAACTTGTAGAAATGTTTTCTTTTTTTTTCGGCCAGATAAAAAGTGTTTGCGTAAGCTGTGACTCAGGATGTTAAGCAGTAGAGTTTTACTATCTATACTAGAGAGTTTACCAATTAACACACACGAGACCATTTAAAATTTGCACCAAATATCTCTAACTAAAAATATTAATATATATTTCAATGAATTTTCCAGAAGCCTGATATTCTTTTCCTGCATCATACTCTGAATTTGATTGATCAGATTATTTCTAATTTGTATACTACCGTATTGAATTTTATTTTGTGTAGCTTCAGCAGTAACAGCTGTTGTAGCAGTAGTAGTAGCAATAGTAAAAGTAGTAAATGCTGGTAGGATTATAAGTCATGATGGGAATGACAGCAGCAGAAGTAATAATAGTGGTAGGGGTAAAAGAGGTATTAGCAGTATTAATTAGTAGAAGCAGTATTAATAGTTGGGAGTTGTAGTAAGAAAGCAAGATGAGGAATTGCAGAAGGAAAAGTAGTAGGAGTAGCATTATTTGTTGTAGTACTTTAATTATAAACAGTAATAGCAGTAGATACACAACAGTATAAAACAATAGAAAATTTAGAAATAGGAACAGTAGGAGGAGGAAAGGTAAGAAATATTGTAGTAGTAGTAGTAGTAATAGTAACAGAAGTAAGAGTAGTAGAAGCAGTACTGAAGTAGTAGTAGTAGTAGTACTAAAAGATTAAAATGGCTGCAATAGTAGTTGTATTGGTAGTGGTAGAGGTACTAGTAGCAGTATTAGCAGCAGCACTATTATATATAAAGAGACTGTGTCGTGACACATCTACAACGGTAGAAATAAATAAATCCTTCCGAAATATTTACCACTAGGTATAACATTATTGGATCTTAAATATTCCATTGTCGATATCACACATGCACCTACATAGACGTCTGCTGGTGTCGAGGATGTGATATCCCCACATCGGAACCGAGCCACGTGCAACCAATTCCAGACCATTGTTCCATTGCCATTCACTTGATACTTTTGTGCTTTATACAAATCATTTTATATAATGTGTAATATCGACATTTGCCAATCCGACAAACTTGGATGTGCATCATTGTTGCAATCCTTTTGTATTTATTATAAACATGTTTGGTCTTTCCGTTATACAGAGTTACTTCTCCGAAGTTATCTGACGTAAAACAGTTATAACGTCATGAAATTCGATGAAAATTGATCTACCACTCGAGGAAATGACAATCCACAAATGATGTTATCATAGGAATCGTAGATGGGAGTTAACTCTAAAGAAAGCACTCAATATAGATAGATCAATATTTTGGATTCTATGAATTTAAGCAACCCCCTTCCCCATTATAATGCAACTAACCAAAATCTAATTTGCATCATATGATTAAACGGGAATGTTCACCCCATCGACTTAAAATAAAATCGCCTTGATTATAGAATAAGTACATGAAGAGAAATAGATTTGTAGATTAAAATCTGTAACTCGATAAATTTGCAAGAAAATCCGTCTATCTGGAGAACTGAAAATATATGCATCATTACATTCCATTGTTTATCAATATTAAAGATAAATGAAGAAAATCTAATCCCTTGCGTATGTTCTCTGTGGAGACTCCGGCACATCGTGTGTACAGCCCTTTATTTGTATCATTATTTGCCCAGCATGATAAATGCTATTCGACATAGAGTTTAATCCTTAATAGTGTATAAAGAGATAAGTGAGTGGAGGGAGGAAGTCATTGTATTAACACGGTCACTGCTCCACTTCTGATGGTATCAAATTTCACATCCCGTCGTACACAGTCCTTACCACTTTATATATTGCTACCTAAGTACGAATTTATCGATGCATTATTACTTTCATCTTTCGAGCATAGTCTGTTTCAAAATAGGAGTTCATCGGGTTCAATATTGTTTGGCATTTATCATGAAACATTGGGTGGTCATCGTTTTTTTTTTTTTTTTTTTTTTTTCTAATAAAGGAATACGTAGGGAGTCACAATTTCAAAACTGGAAATGATAAAGTTATGTAGAAGTTTTTCTTGAGTTATAGTTTAAACCCCCAAGATCCTTACATCCCAGACTGGGTTTTTGACAATGATATCAACATCATTGTTTACACGATGGCAAGTGTCTAGAGGTTTTCCTTTACCACAAGAAACATATTTTACCACACGCTATGTAACGTGACACGCAGTGATCAACGTCATACCATACATTTTCTTGTCTTTGAAAAAATTGCATATCCGATGTTCTGTATCAGTATTATGCGCTAAATGTATCCCGATGGACGTTTTGCAAAAGATCACAATTGGTAATTAAGAGATATCTATTATTTATCTCTTCAACTGAGAACTTAACTGTGTTAACATTATCGTGAAGGAGTAAAATGGAGTTACCTTTCTTTTCCTTTTAAGGAATCAAATGTAATATGTGAACTGCATTAATTATTGATTTCCTAATACTACGACAGAGAATGCAGTAGTCCTATTTGCTTAGAGAGTGGATTTCATGACCAATGTATACGTCAATCTCGACATCAAGTCAAATCAAATCATGGGGGGGGGGGGGGGGTTTATATGATACAAAGTCTAAACAAGTCATATCCACATGGTGCGAGTATTTGTTTATACCGAAGAGTATCAGTGTATTTCTGTCATTTGTATGCGCTTAACACTCATTTTTCATTTTACGTGAACATTATTGTAGCAAAAACACTTTTGTTATTATTAACATTATTTCAGATGGATTATAAGATTCAGTTCCATAGACTAGATAACGTTGCGATTAAGCACATAAGAGTTATCTTACTTTGTCTTGGAAAAGTAAAAAAAAATGTAATCATGATTTTATATTTGATTTATAATGTTCCTCCAAAACTTATAGCCATAGTTGCTAAGCGATGGGTCAAGTTGACAAACGGCAGAATAAAAAACTATAAAGTCTTTCCATTTGTTAATACAGAAAGGGAAATTCTAAATACGACAAAATCCCTTGAGAGGACACCTGAAAGGCAAAGTGAAACGTTACATAAGAGGGTATTGGTACTTGTTATGAACTTAAAGGTCACTTTTGTTGAACCGCGTAATTAATATAGAGGATGAAAGGAAAATATTTACTCAATAAGAAGACCCTGACATATGGTTAATAAATTCACTTGTAGTATAAACAAAATATGAAAATGTGTTATATTTCAGTCTTCGGTGATCAGTTATTTATAGGAGCGTGACGGAAGGTGGTAGGGCATACTTCCTTTGCCAGTCATAGACTAATTTTTCCAGTTTACAAATGGGACGTAAATCAAGCCTCTTCCCCACCACCGTTGAAATGTTTTGAGAAAAGAATTTCTTGCATCCGATTGTATCAACACCACGTTCACTGAACCATTATCGGACCAATATTTAATGTTACTTGTTATAAAGGAATACATAATGTGAGATAAAAGGCAAAAAGAATGGAGAATGGTGATTTACAAAAAGAAGGCTGGTCGTTGTCATCGCTAAGTCCGTGTGATGGTTACTATTGCAGTATCTATTTTCACCAGATAAATATATTACCGACTGACCTTAACCACTTTCTGTCAAGGTAATGGAATACTGGTGGCGCTTTAGAAGGGGTTGGAGGCTCTTTGCTATAAATGCACAGAATATATAAATTGTAAGGTTTATAATACTCGCAAAATGTGATTGAAATTCCGGGTTAGTGAGAATTTTGGCTTATACTTTAACATGTATAACCATGCCCCCCCCCACCCCCCCCCCCCCCCCCCCCCCCCCCCCCCCCCCCGCCCCCCCCCCCCCCCTTTTTTTTTTTTTTTTTTTCTTTCTGGAAATGCGGGATCCACCACTATTCAAGTAAATGGATATTATGCGTTGTTGGTTGACGACGCAGTCAAAACGGAAGCTTATTAAAGGAAAAAAGTGTATTCTGAATACGACTGATGTGAAAAGTACATGATTTTCTGAAATATCCTGATGTTTTGAGTATCTACAGTAAAGTCACATGTAAGCATCGATATACATTAACGATTTTTAGTGTAAGGAATGAACGAAACTGACAAAAAATCTGTAACAATGTCGACATCATATTAACCTTATATATTTGTATTGCCCCCTCGTTAATTTTCATTTACCTCTGTTTTTTACCTTTCTATCTCTATTTTTCTTTTAACATACTATGAAATTACTGGTTTAATGTCAATCTGATTAAAACATATCTTTATTCCGCTTCTCTATCTCTATTTGTCCCATTGCGATTAAAGACCTGGCGAAACCCCGTAAGAGGCTATGTTCTGGTGAACTCTGATGACGTTTCAGTTATTTCCCATAACCAATCAATGACTCGGCTAGGCACGTAATAGTGACGCAATATGTGACAAACACTGTTCAAAAACTACCTTGTGAGTCACGTACGCTGAGGATGTTAATTTCATTCCAAGTAATTTCTAGGCGAACCACTGGAAATCAAAGTTCGCAAGAACATGACCCTTTACGGAGTTTCGCCTAATCTTTATCCGCAATGGGAGTTTTAGAGAAGCAGAATAAAGATATGGTTTTAATCAGATTGGTTTAATGTCAACTTCTTTGTCTGTCTGGTGGGTTTTTTTTTTCTCATTGAGAATACAATTCCAAAACAGTAATGTAAAATAAAATACCGATATATATATATATATATATATATATATATATATATATATATATATATATATATATATTTATATATATATATATATATATATATATATATATATATAAGTAAGTACATAAGAGTTAGTAAGAGTTTCTTTTCCTTATAAAGATTAAAATAAAGGGTAATCCAGATGATGTTTTTGGTTTTAAAATACCCTGAAGCACATGCAATGGTTCTAATTGCCTAGTGATTTGTCAAGTTAACCAATCTGTAGGCTGAGCTCAACAAGTGTAGAGTATTACATACCTTAATTCCATACCTTAGATCTTTTGATATATAGAGAAAACTTGTAACGATAATACTAGCAGTCCGAATAATCCGAAAGGACTTTAGAACAGGGAAAATGACAGTGTTATGGACCAATGGGTCTATAACACTGTGTTTAGCCACTTATAGTAGCCTCTCATAACCTATGCAATATAAACTTGACTTGGTGATAGAAGCATGACGAAAAAAGTCAATGAAGGCCTCAATCCCCCCACCCTTCATTTCCCCACACCCGAACCTCTGTGTGTTTACGCATATAGAACACTAACCATTATTACATATGTGAAATAAATTTGTTGTAGTCTAAAAGAACACCCAACAAAGGAACACATGAAAAAAACCCACTTAATTTGTGCAGCATTAGTGGTGGTTGTAGAAGTAGCAATAATATTAGTAGAAGATGTTTGTGATAAACGAAGGGGTAGTTGTGCTATTTGTTGATGTAATAGGGCTTAGAGTAGGAGTAGTAGCAGCGGCAGTGAAAGTAGTGGAAGGAGAAGTTTTAAATGAAGTATTAACAGTATTAATTAGTAGTAGTAAGTAATAGTTGATGTAGTATTAGCAGTAGTAAAACAGCAAAGGCAGGAGCACAAGTGGAAGCGGTTGTATGAGTAGTCGTATTAAGATTCGCAGTATTTGTTGTATTAAGTAGTACTAGAAAAACAGTAAAGTAGCAGTAATAGATAGAGGGACAGCAGGAGGAGGACTATTGTCAGTACTAGTAGTAATATTATTAGTCGCAGAATCTCGACCAAGAGGAAGATTACTGAGAGTAGTAGTAATAATAATAGTGGTAGTTGTTGTTGTAGTAGTCAAAATAATAATACACAGTTTTTGACCGGTGTTGATGACAACAAATTTTTGGGGGGACCTGAAGACTACCCTATCGTCTGTTGTCCGAAAAACAAAATCAATAATAATTTTCAATAACTGCTGTGTTATACCTTGAATGGCTTTAAAACAACACATAAGAAACTAATATCTTGTCATTTACTTTTAGTGTCCACCTCATATACAATATAATTTCTGATAATTTCGATAAAATCTTTCTTTTGAAGAGTTTTTATGAGTGACTGTCGCTTTCGTACAAAAGACCCGTACTCGTTTTACTGATAATTTCAAGGAAGTCATTTAATATGCTTTTTGCAGTTTTTACCAATTTTATTATGCTCTTACTGTGTCTTTGTCTAAAATACTTAACCGTGTTTGTTTACTACACCATCAGTGGAGACACAAGTAAAATAGAATGTGATGTCACCGGGCAAGTCATTTTTGACAGTTCGTTTGGACCGCTCGGAACATTTTTCCTGTAGGGTTTATATAGGAACTATTTTAAAGGGGTATTACAATAGTAGTCGTTCTTGTGGTAGTCAAAGTAATAAAAGACATGGTAGTAGTAGAAGTTGTTGTTGTAGTTGGTTGCTTGGTGTTTTACGTCGCTTTCAACAATATTTCAGTTATATAGGGACATGGAAGCAAGAGGTTACCAACCTCTTAAACATACTGGCGCGATCTGGGAATCGAACCCAGATCGTCGTCGACACAAGCCAAGCGCTTAACCACTACACCAAGTTGTTGTAGTAATACAAGAAGTATTAAACTGACAGTAGTAGTAGTAATACAAGATGTATTAAACTGGCAGGAGTAAAATAGTGGTGAACGTAGTAGTTACAGCAGTAGTAAAGTAGTGGTAGTAATAGCAGTAATAGCAGTAGTAAAAATAGAAGTAGTAAAACAAAAAACTTATAAAAGCCACACACAGAATTTCTAATCTTTCCACGTATCTTGAAAATAACAGAATTCTTAATGGTTTATGCATAACCTAACTAAGGCAATGCATACTACAGCGTCTGTTAAGTTTGAATGTAATCCTACAAAATGGACTTGGCCGCAAATAACTGCGGTGTCAATTCTAAGGAAGGAAATAAAACATATTCCCATAAAAATGACGTAAAGAACAATGAATCGTTCGTCATAAGGTTGCCAACGATCAACGTTGTTTCTAACTCAGAATACACAAGCGCCGTTTACAATTATGCCGTGCGTTCGATCAAAATTACCTCATTGAACACACAGAAGTGTTAAGAATTTGGCTACAGGAAGCCAACTGCCAAGCTTGTCTGAACAGAAATGGACAGTTGAGCAAATTGAACAATAAAATCGCTCGAGAACTAAATAAGAGACAACAAACGAAAGTTTAACCGTGAGGACGTTTTCATTAAGTATAGCCACTATAGGTGTCGCCACTTGTGAAATAGGCTTAATACAGATGTCACCAGTCATTCTCGTTGCACACCGAAAGCGTTAAACACCTTATTTGGAAGAAGAAACAATTTATCACTACTTAAAACATTATTTATACCTTTGTGCTCTGTATCAATGTTTATATAACGTGTAGTATCGACATTTGCCGATCCGATGACCTTGGATGTGGATCATTGCTGCAGCCTTTTTGTACTTATTATAAATTTATATAGAGAAAAAATCGATTCCATGAATTTAAGCACCTTTCCCCAACTACCCAATGAATTTTAGTACATAGATTTAAGGTATTCCCATCATAATTAAAATATGGTAGCCGTCACGTACTGATTACTCTATATATAGAATAAGTGTCTTATTTTGTGTTTTCATGCAGGAATAAATTACAATGGCTGATGCATTTATTAGATATAATGCGCTTCAGCTAGAAAATAATTAACAAACAGAACTTTATTCATTTTGAATGGTTTGTTTTCTGAACTTTTAACTTGAATAGTTTGGTCGGGCACATGAATGGCTAGACGAATGTAGCTGAATACGCGTAAGCATATGTAGGCACACACCGGCATATTTAGCGAAAGTAGGGAATTAAAGTGGGAATACCTTATTTAAGATATTAATTAAGAAAATCGCATCCTTGCGTATGTCCACTGCCAAAGCTCCGTCACATCGTGTATACAGCCGTTTAAATGTACTTATATTTGTCCAACATGACCAATACTATTCGATATAGTGTTCATACCTAAAGAACACTTAGAGATACGAAGTGAATGGAGATGAAGAGTCGTTGAAGTGAAGAGAGGAAGTCATCGTATTAACACGGTCATTGTGATGTTCCACTTAGATTGATGGTATCAAATTTCACATTCCACCGTACGCAGCCCTCGCCGCTTTATAAATTGCTACTTCAGTATGAATGTAAAGATGAATTATTACTTTCATCATTTGAGCATAGCCCGTTTCACAAGAATTCATCCTGGTCAATGTTGTTTGGAATTTATCATGAAATATCTTGTGTGTTGACTTGACTCCTCAAGTGGTATATTACATACTTGAAAATGTCCCAATATTAGGACGCCGTTTTCAGAAATGGAATATGGAGAGGGTGAAATCGGATGTCACCATTTTGTTGTAGATATTTATCAAAGAAATACGAGGGGAGTCGCACTTTTAAAAATGGACAGGGTACAGTAAAGTAAAAGTTTGCCTTGAATAACAGTTAACCCACAAGAGTAGATCCCCACGTTCACTCACTGCGTTTGACAATGACAATGCCATTAAAATAGAAGTTTATAGATATCTGTTTATAACTTCTTCTATTGAAAACTATACTTTGTTTACCATATTATAATAACAAATCGTGATGGAGTAAATTGGGGTTACCTATCTTTCTCAAGTGAAGGGTTAAAAGTAACAGGTGAATTTCTTTATGTATATGATTTTATAATATCACTACAGATAATATAATGGTCCTATTTGCTAAGAAGATTGTCTTGATGAACAATACGCGGGCCAACCTGTTTACAAATTACACCATACTATTTTTATAGTATTAATAAGTCAAAGGTAACTAACTCAAATTCGCTTTACAAGACATTTGATGAGGCTGTTTCAAATAAAAACGTATCTACAATATGTGCATTTATTTATATTGTGGAGCATCGCTGTCAGTTTTATGCGTTAAACAGTCCGTTTCGTTTAACTTGGAAATTATTGTAGAAAATTTAATGAAAATAGAATTGTGTTTTATTCAAAAAGAGTAACGTAAACCTGATAAAATGCAAAAAAGATAGAGTGCTATAGAAAAAATAACGTTGACGATTAAGTAAATAAGAGTTACCTTTCTTTGCCTTGGAAAGGTACAAAATAATGTGCAATCAAGATTGCGTATTTGATTTACACGGTCCCTGCAAAATATAATGGCCTTAGTTGCTAAGCAATCGGTCAAGTTGATCAAAAAGAGAGAAGAAAGTAGTATAAGTACTGCCCATTTGTTAATACACAAAGGACAATTGTAAATACGGCAAAATCGCTTCAAATAACACTTGATGGAGCGACAAGAAACGTATGAATGTCTCGTTCATTTTTAACACAAGTGGAGAGTCTTTCTTTATCGCAGTCAGTTTTACGCACATAAAATCACGTTATGGAAAATACGTCCTCAATGTAGTTTCTAAATCTTCTTGCCGGTCATGGACCGAGTTTAAGAACTCAGTATTGAGTAGCTGAGCCATTGTAAATATCTATTGTCACATTTTTACAGATAAACAATTTCCGACCGGCCTAACCCGTTTAATGGCAGGGTTATGGAATATTAGAGGCGGTTCAGAAGAGCGTGGGGGCTTTTTTGCCGCAAATGTACATATCATATATAGATGATAATGTTGAAAACAGTCAAATAGTATGACTTAATTTTTACAAGAAATTCTGGATCCTTTACTGTGTATGGGTTAATGTATGCGATGGTGGTCAACCAGTCAAAAAATGAAGAAACAATTCATTAAAGCTTAAGGAATAACTGTATCATGAAAGCGACGGAAGTGTAGGATTTTCTGTAATTTAAATTCATAATACATTGTATACATACAGTAAACTCGTAAATATACATCCGCTTACATATATGCTTCTTAGGGGAATGAGTATACAAAACTGACTTTAATAAATAAGAAAAAATGACTTTAAATGATTGGGCAAGATATACTGTAAAATTACATTTTACATTTGTTTTCTTCTTTTCTATCTCGTTATTTATAAATAAAAACATCGTAAATGCCGATACATATAAAATGAAATTTTCTTTGACAAAGTACATGAGAGTTACCTTTCTTAGTCTTAAAATAAATGTAGGACATATATACCTTTTAATTTTGTGCACCATATGCGCATTTCGACAAGTTATGTCTCTTCCGTGATGAGACAAAATAAAGTGTAATTTACGTTACGTAATTGATTTTATAGTATCACTACACAAATTGACATGGTCCTACTTACTTAGCAAGTAATCGAAACAACCAATTCATTAACCGGGATGACTAAGGGCCAAGTGTCACAAATTTATTCAATTCTGTTTTTCAATAGAAAAAGGAAAATAGTTACTAGTTCAATATTGCTTTAAGTGACACCTGAAGTGGCTACTTTAAAAGAAAACGTACGCATGGCTCCTTTAGTTTGCTTTTTACCTTACAGTATCTGAATACTGCGGTCAGTATTCTACACTTATGCGT
Organism: Pteria penguin; assembly: GCA_035048485.1. NCBI lineage: Eukaryota > Metazoa > Mollusca > Bivalvia > Pterioida > Pteriidae > Pteria > Pteria penguin. The sequence goes on from CM068584.1 coordinate 64,617,801, forward strand.
CACTTTCGTTGAAACAGTGAATTATAATAAAGAATCTACCGAAAATAACACGGCCGCTGTGATATTTCTTATTACGATGATATGTAGTGTTACATTTGTTTCCCTTGTTTATATTTCTCTATATATGTATGCAAGTAATGTTTGGTTGGATAAAGTTAATGCCAGAATTCCCTGAATTATATAAAAAAAGGATTTCTAGTTATGAGAGATAATCAATATTATAGAATCACACTCCCTTCACATCTCATGGTCTCCAACAAACTGTATTTCTGCAATACAACGCTACAATGTCCTTCACTTATATTTGATTTAATAATATTCCTATAGAAGTCTTAATTCTGATAGGTGATTTTGGGATTATATAATGGGCCAAGGTAACCAAAGCCTACTCAACGATACTTTCCATCAACTGTAATCGGCGATATATAGGAGAAAAATATGTTTAGTTTAATGTGACACATGAATAATCTAATTATAATCCAAGTTATACGCACTCCTGTTTCTGGTATGTCGCGGTATCAGAAAACAGAAGCGTGTGTTTGTGTGATTTTTCTTAGATTTACACATGAAAAAGCATTCTATAAAGAAAGGTTCTCACCGAAAGATTTTCTAAAAATAACATTATTCCACTGACATAGGGGTAGTTAGAGTTCGTATTGAAACTTATGGGAAGTGCGTATGTTTTGCTTGTATTTTTTCGAGAAGGAAAAAAATTATACATACCTTCCGGTGAAAAGCTCAGTAATGTCTTTATTCATCAAGACTAAAGGAAAAGTTCACCTATTACAATTTCTGCATTTAAGGTTTTCCATATTTTCAACAAGGGGAGATAACTCTTATACGGAAATTTATATTGCAAAAGCCCTAATGTTACAGTCACTAACATCAATACAGTCTAAGACAACATAGATATCACTATGTCATAGAACCATAATGCAAAGTATACTCAGTTGTGTTAAGGCAATACGCAATTATATAATGTTGCAGCAAACCCGCCAAAACATAACATGACGTCACTATGACCCAGTGTTTAACATGAAGCAGGTGACATTGCAACAATCAACATGCCAAGACAAACGCTGTAGTGCACCCTTTTCCTCAACTCTGTTTGTTGTTTAATTTCACATAACGACTGCTCTGTATCTATTTGAAATGCATCATGCTGTGCCTAACTTTTAGATTATATAATATCAACAGACTTCCAATTTAATTGGACAATGTCTTATAAGACTACACCATTCTACAATTCCATCGCAGTATTTATACGCAATTACGCCTCTTAGAAGTTGGGTACAGCTATAGATATTATTGATAGGATTCCATTTATTATTTACAAAAAAGAAATTTGTTACCAAATTGGGCAATATGCCCTTGCACTTGTTGAATATTTGTTGTTAATACCACATGTGCTATATATAGCAGTCACGTGATTGCAAACAACTAGGGATAATATTTCTATGTGTGAAAAGTGAACTTGTTAAACAATTTGCATTTTTACAATTTTGCATAAATAATTTATTCTATTTCAAATGCGGTTTTCAATATAGATTATATAATGTCAATCCCTTCGTGGAGTGCCTTAACATTACTGCCTATACGTTGATGTCTTATTTCGTTAATTGAGGCTCATTATAAATGTAATACCTTAATTTAGTATTTATGTACCGGGAAATTATGATAGATAGTAAGAAATAAATCATCAATGTGTGATTACCTTCTACGCTGTGCAAATTCACATTCAAAACAAACCATCAATGTGCTTTTTAACATAATGTTTGTTGTTAACAAAGGAATAATGCATAGGGTATATAGAATTGCAGAAGTGGACAACGGGTCATTGAACACTCTTTGATGCATCCCATAGTAATGATGTCTAATTCCACATTTTGCCGTACACACCTTTCTTTCTCTTTCTACATAGGGTAGAAATGCATATTTAATGCATTTCAATACACTTTCCGCTCAGTGAAAACCAGATTTTGCGAATTTAACTTTAATTATTGTATTCATTAATGCATTTCTTATACTATTCGATGTACAGGCTTACTGCCTCCAGGAGCGGATCTTGGCACATTTTAGTAATAAGGATAATGGGTATTTCGAACCTTTGGATTTACATTTTGATAAGGAAAACACTGACTCTTCCAAAATACTAAACGCTATGACATAATAGAAGATTGTGAAAGTCATTTATCGCGTCTTCATTTCTGATTTGATCAATTACGAGCTTGGTTCATGATATCAACATCAGACACTTGTTAATGTTAAAATCTCATAACGCAGATGCTGAAACATACATGCATACGGAGATAGGGGGAGGACAGACGGAAGTTTCCAGTCTTCAGATTTTGTTATACGTCCGTCATACACGGGGCGTTTGTGTTATGACGTATGTCGGAAGTCAGTATTTCAAAGTATTAGACTGATGCATGTCATATGCCTTTATATCAATAAGGGTAAGCACGCTTTCTCGTTTCGGTATGACCGATTTGGTTTTGCCAGATTAATTGTTATTTCCGGACTATTTTCAGCAGTCTTTTAAGGTATTGGCTTGACAATGCACATACCAGTACCAGTGCGCAATTTGATATGATTAAATTGGTTTTACCAGAGTTATGACCTTCACCTTTTTCATTCATAGCATACTTACAGTTTATATGGGATATGATAACTTCAGTTATTAAGAATTGATTATCATAAAACGTATACAGAATGCTCTGATAAAATAAAAGAATATACCTTTCGATCTGAAAATAAGCTTTTGGTTGTTGTTGATTAATTGGTGTTTTACGTCGCTTTAAAGAATATTTCAATTAAATCGCGACAAGGAAACAGGAGGTAATTAACCTCTTAAATATAGTGACGCAACCCGAGAATCGAACCCGGATTGTCGGCGCCGCAAGCCAAGAAAATTTACCACCACACCAAGCCTGCCCCCATGGAAATAAGCCATGAGAAAATATCCCGTTCACTGATCTCATCAACTCAAAATAGGAAATGTGTAGCATTGAATCATTTGAGATATAACTAACCATTTAGCCGTAAGTGTGCAATGCAGTGACAAACAATGTTTTACAAATAGAAAAAATATGTCTGCAAGTCTTCCATTTACATGGTAATGGATTTGTTGAGAGAAAAAAAAAACACATGTGAAGGGCCATCAGATTCTTGGGGGAGACACATAATTCATATCCCCCGTATTTTTTTTTCTAATTACATTAGTTACTTATGTATAAAAGAGTATGAACCAGATGAAGAATGATAACGAATAATCTTTATTATAACTGAAATGCGAATATTCTTTCTCAAAGGAAAACCAAAATAAGCGACTGCTACATTTGTATACTTATCAGGTTACTAATGTATGACCGTTTTGCACTAACAAGCCCTTTTCTTCAACCGGAAAAAAAACTCTTAAATAAGACCGAAATATATATTGATAGCTCCAGTTTTTGCCTACAGTACAGAGTAAATGTACTATGGCCTGTGCTATGCACTTTGTATCAACAGCCAATGAATTCTGATTTATACACTTAGTTTTTAAATAAAGAAAAAATAAGCCATAATGTTGATAATAATGAGGGTGATGATGAGGAGTTAGTATTATGTTTATGCAGTTTTGTGTACTGTTAAAATCAAGCTATGTTATGTATATCAAGGGATATTTCTGTTATAATTTCAATTTAGACTTATGTAATACAAAAAGGAATAAAAAATATCGATGCGTGTATTTAAATGTAGTCAGGCTGTGTATCTTTGACAATTTCAATTTGAATTAAAACATTGGCGGAAATTACAAAAATCTGATAAATCTGATCTACCAACCATGTATTGGCTCCCAAAACTACATAAAAGTCCATATAAATCACGTTTCATATCTAATTCTAGCCACTGCTCTACTACGGTGCTATCGAAACATATTACGTCTGCTCTAACTGCTATAAAAGATCATATTATCAAATATTGTGATGTCGCATTTCATAATAGTAACATCGATTACTTTTGGTCGATTAAAAATTCTCATGAAGTTATAGACAAACTTCTTTCGCTAAATTTCAAAGCTACTCAAATTTCTACATTTGATTTTTCTACACTTTATACATCTCTGCCTCATTATTTGATTAAAAGCAAGTTGCTGTCTCTTATACAATAGAAAACAGAGAATCTAAAACGTACATATGTACTTCCAATAACTCTGGATTCTTTTCCAACAAACAATATACTTCATATAAATACTGGACTTGCACGGAATTATGTAAAGCACTAGATTTTCTCATGAATAATATTTTTGTGCAATTTGATGGCAAGATATATCAACAAATAGTTGGGATTCCTATGCGTACTAACTGCGCGCCTCTGATAGCAGATTTATTTCTTTATTGTTATGAGAGGGATTTTATGGTTTCTATTCAAAAATCAAAACGTTTTGACCTCATTGACAAATTTAATAATACTTGCAGATATCTGGATGACATTTTGGTTATCGATAACCCTGAATTCGAACAATTTATATCAGAAATATATCCACCAGACCTCACATTGAATAAAGCTAATACTTGAGATAAATCTACACTTTTCTTAGATTTAAACATCAAAATTATCAACAACCTAATATATACTAATATTTATGATAAACGTGAGGATTTTGGATTTCCTATTGTAAATTTCCCTTACTTGGATGGCGATGTCCCTCGACTCCCATTATATGGTATCTATATATCTCAATTAGTTCGATTTGTCAGAAGCTGCATCGATGTTTTGGACTTTCATAAACGAAATTTACAAATTACTACTAAACTTTTAACTCAGGGTTACAGATATCACAAGCTAAGAAAAACAGTCGGCAAATTCTTCAGATCTTATTCAGAACTTCTATCTAAATTTGGAAATATTTCTTTTCAACAGTATGTATCCAATGGAATTTCCCATCCTAATTTTTACGGTGATCTCGTATATAAACTAAGGAAAGTAAAAGGCTCCGATAACGTTATTTTAATCATGTAATAAAATAGTAAAACGTCTCCTAAATAGACGATATGATATTGAGATCATCAAAAAGACTATAGGTCTTGTATTTGGCCCCTCTACAGCCTTATGCAGACTTTTACTTGAACGTTGCACGCTGAATAACAGGGCGGTGGGGACTATATGACGGGCCTTGTCCAAACCTCTTTCAGAGGAGACATGGTCCTGAACCTCGTCCCCTCTGACTGTTAGTCGGGACTCCTACAGATCTAGGGTCTTAGCTCGCTTTCAGACTGGCAGAGCACGGTTTATCATGTTGATGTCGCATATATTTTTATACCATTATGTGTTTTACAATACCTTACGTGTTTATATTTTTATGACCTCTCAATATGCGATACCTGTTGACCCTTGTTCTTTACATGGAGGATTATTTATAAATTTTTAAATGTATGTCTTGATTGTTCTGCTGTTACGGTGAGTGGGAAGGTGGGCCCGTAAGCCGGTTAACAACTCCATTTGTTTGGCTTTTGTCAAATTAAATGACCGTCCTAAGTCGGTATCGTAATTGCACTACAATCAAATATTTTTGTAATGTGTTAAATGTTCTATTATATTATTTATATTCATGTATTGTATAGCTCCATGGTGACTTCTGCCACATAACTGAGCCGGTAACTCCTCTTTTTTCTTACAAAACAACATCGCAACACGCAATACTTATTGATATACACATTGATATAATACAGACTAAGCTTGACTGAAAAATAAAATGATTATGAATTTGCTATATTAATAATGAAAAACAATATCACACATAATTGTTAAGCTTTTTTATTGGAGGGGTGGGGGTTGGGTTCGGGGTTAGTGATGTGGGTTGTTGTTTACCAAATCGAACATAATATACATCCGTTATTGTGGACTTTTGTTCTACGACAAATCACGTGAGATGTCAATTTACTTTGTAAGAGGTAGCCTTACACTTCTAACCTTTTATCTCGACTGCAAAATAATATGACTTATAAGATGTGATAATGTCTAGCCAACGCAGTTAATTTTGCCCTTATGTTACATTATACTGCCTACGTTCCTCATCCAAGTACTTATCCGGTCACTTCTTCCTTTTCCATCAATTTTAGCGAGTTTAAGAGTGGCAAACATATAAACTTCCCCTTTCTCTACATGTTTTCGTCTCACTTTTCTTTTTCTATTAATGATGATTATTGTATTAAAGAGTATTTCTTAAAACTGAACTTCATGATACTATAAATATTTAATGTCACATTAAGATTACATTTCGCGATGAAGTAAATAGGAATTACCTTTCTTTCCATATCGACCGGTATATACGTTCTATATTAATTTACAATATGAAATGTTTATGTAGTATGCGTGTACCACAAATCTTAGTTCATTTTATAATACCTCTAAAATGTACATGTGTTTACTAAAGTTGCGTTTTTCAATCTATCTAATGGATGTCACAGTTAACTTCTTTCAACCCGGAAAGTTTGATACAATATTTAAGAAAACTATTTTATCAATATGTTTACAGCCCTAATTTGCTCAGACTGCTTTAACAAAAAATCATCTATATAAACCATTATTCTGACCAATATTAAAAACGAGAGATGGAGGATGGCGGAAGGACTCTATTGAAACAACACAGATCTTGTGATATTACCAATCACAATGATATCAAGGGTCCTATTTTGCAGTAAACACGTATCCCTCCATTTATCTCTATATATGTATGCTGTCAAGAGAAGCATTGTTTGTAGATATCTAAACCTCTTATTCTTTAGCAGAACCGGTAAGTCAGAATTTAGAGTTTGTTTTGAATCAGCCCATCTATCAAAACATTTCGTCTCTTTATATTCATCAGAAAACGGTACTCGTAATGTAACAATAATAGGTATCGGATATAGAAATATTCCAAAATTGTATGGAGTGAAGAGGTTGCTTATTAGCTGTAGTGTTAGAAAAACAGAAAGTGGAGTACATTCATATTGCAAAATATAAAAATAGATATTACCTCTTATAATATATTATTAGTATTTCCCACGGAAACGGGACATCCCTGTACACCCCAGGAACTACAAATTGTATGAACTCGCGCTAATGATAAATTTGTAAACAGGACTAATTTGATCATGGTCCATGGAGCATATTTTTAAATGATATTACGGATTCTTCGTTGTTATTTTAAATATAGTTATCGTGGGACAACCTGAGTGAGCAGCATCTTCTGCTGTCCAGCCATAAATATAGCCGGCTGTAAATCTGGTACACTTTTTTTTTAAATGTTTTAATGCAGAGTAGCGACTTATGTTTTATGTACACCTTTACTTCAAATACATTGTTTTCTCTTTTTCATCTAAAAAGCGATATACTTGCTAGCGACACGTATCTTGTGGTACAGTGAACTATCTTTCGAAGCGACGTAATTTTCATTTCCCACCGCACGATTTGCCAATATGAATGCCAATATAGGCCATTTAACCTGATATTTAATAATTTCAAATATATTATCTACCTTTCTTTGTGAAACAAAAATACAAAACAAACCTTCGATATATTCTAAAGATTTAATGCCAGATTATAATTGCCTTTCTTGACTAAATGAAGAGGTGTTACCTTTCTTTGCCTTGTAAAAATAGGTGTAATGTGTGGAATACAATATGTAGATAATTTTATCATACCCCGACAGGGAATGTAATTATCGACAGTTTAACGAAATTGAACTTGATAACCAATGCATGTGTCAAGTTGTTCAATGTTCTAGAAGACAATATGCTAAACTTTTCTTTATTTGTTATTACATAATAGAAAAAATCGAGTTCGAGTTATGTGACAGCTGATGAGGGTATTTCTAATGAAAGGGTACGATTATGTATATTGTACATTTATTAGAGCACCCATTTTAGTGCAGAAGCAAGAAAAGAATTCGAGTTTGGGAGTTAAATCGTAAACCATGATTTAGAGCCTTATTCTAAAGTAGAACAACGGATCCTCGGTTTATCTTACTAACTGATAAAGCATTATTAGCGTGTATTTGAAAAAGCGAACAAAGAGTAGCTATAACCACCCCCATTTTTTAATTTTTTTTAGGAGGGGGGGGGGGGCGGATTCTTCAACTAAAGTAACTATTTAAATTAATCAGCATGAACTATTGTTTAACATGTCGATTAAATTTTCTAAATTCTTTAGTCTGGAAAATTTTACCCACTTCTTATTTCGCCTCGACATCTAAATAAATACATAACGGAGATGATTTGTAAATAGCTCTTTAGCCCACACAGGCCAAATGGATGTTTCATGATAAGATTCTTGTCCTTTCTCCAACTCCCTATCGGATCATCCCTTCCTTTCTGATCAATTTTGCGACTTCAAAAGTGTGATGTAGTAAGAGTAATCAATTTTCACTCTCTTAGATTATTTTTTTCTCTCTAATTTTTAATCTGATATAGAAAGTGATTAGATTGTCTTTCCTAAAAAGTACAACATTTAAACCAAACTGACTATACAGTGTCGTGATGAAGGAAATAAGAGTTACCTTTCTTTCTTTTGTAAAAGATAAATGTAATGTGTTAATAATATTAAAGTAATGTTAAAGTAAATATTTCCTGATTTTACCTTTACCGTATGATTATTACTTTTTGCGAATTCAAAGAATTTTATTTATTTAAAACTTTACTTTGACTAATGGTTGTTGCACTTGTTTCTTACGAAAAATAAACTAATAATCTAGTGCGCGTGAAGGATGGCTGAGGAGGAGGGACGCTATTGATTGAACACTGAGCTTGTAAAGGTGCCGGTCAAAATGATATTTATTGTCACATTTTTGCCGTAAACACATGTTTCCTCCTATTTATTATTCGCCGTATATGAATGCTTTTTAAGGTAAACATTGTTTCAAAAACAAACAAACATAACTTCCAACTTTACGGCATAGTGAAACTTAAGAGTTTGTCTTCAGTAGTGGTACTTAAGGAAATCGTTTTTCTCTTATATACATTTAAGAACGGTGCATGTAACACTATCTGGTCACGGATCTGTAAATGTTCGGAAGGTGTATAGGAAAAAGGTTTGCTTTTTAAATCGATTAAGAAAACATGGGGTTGCATTCCATTTGCAAATTATACCACCTGCATCTGCCAATTACATGATAGATATACGATGTTTTGGATATGCGATCTTCGAAGGCAGCGTCTTTATGTTGTTGTTGAGCAACCCTAATATTAGCTAGCGTCCTATATATAAACCTGTGTTACATTTGAAACTCCCCTTAGATTCCACAATTAAGAGTTTATGCTAAGTCATGGTGCCTATAAAGTCTCTCTGTATTCATCAGGAACGTGCGCATGTAACATCATTATCATCTATAAACAATGGGATATTCATGGACAGAGATGACACTCTTTAGCTTTAATTCTCGAACAGGAATATAGGGAGTGCATTTATTTTGCATAATAAAGACAAAATCTCAGCTTTTGTAAAACTCCTTTTAAAGGATATGACGGATTTTTTCTGTTGCTTTTAGATGTAATTGTTGCAGGGCGACCTTGGCGAAAGGCATGTTATGTTACTGCTGTCCAACCCGAAATTTCGCTACCCACCTACACACAGACCTGCAAGACATTTAACCACCCAGTAAAAGTTGCTCTCTTCACTGTAGCTAAACAAGGTTTTATGTCTAGTAGGGATCTACCTGTAATGTGGGCTCTAGTTTTGTGCACGTTTTAATCTTTTCATGTATCGTGTATTTGATACGCTATAAATTGTTGTGCACCTTACAGATGTCAGTGTCCTTGTAAGCGAGATTTTTACCTGTGATCTATCTATCGAAACGGGTAAGATTGTGTGATTATTTACTGCATGAACATGGACTGAATGAATTTAAATGCCAATATCTATATCGACAGGCAATTTTCCGTTTGAAAATTTCAGTAAAAGATATTTCTTACTTTCAGTAACATACGAACATTCATTGATATACATCACCTATTTCTTAATGTTATAAGAAAAAAAAATGACTTCTTTTTAAAAATTAAATAAAAACTAATGTACTATATTCATTATGAAAATGATTTCTTTTTATTTCAACCCCCCCCCCCCCCAACCGCCTTCTTTTTATTCATTATTATTGGGGGGGGGGGGTTCTTTAACTAAAACAGCATAGAATATACCTAATTTGAAACATCAAGAAGAAATGTTGCATGGACTCGCTCTAGATCGATTGATACTTATCTTTTTCGGCCATTTTAATGAGTTCAAAAGTGTGAAGTAGTATCTATTTCTAATTTACGGTGCGAAGTTTGGGGGAATTATATTGGAATCTCCCTGTCCATGGGTATGTATGTCTGTCTGTATAGAACACTTGGTGATTAATTTTGTACCAGTTGAGATGATGCCTTCATAGATGCTTAATTATGGCAAGACCTTTCTGTAGAGACCAAAACATTTATCTCGTGACCTTCTTGAAGTTTCATCTAATCTTTAACTATGGCCATAACTTCTGAACCAAAAACGATTAGGCTTTCATACTGTACAGGTGTGTTTATGGTGGCAAGATCTTTCTGTTGGTATCAATATTTTAATCTCGTGACCTTGTAGCTTGACCCACATTTCAAAAAATTAAAACTCAGCCATAACTTTGAACCAAAAGCATTCCTTGTGACAAGACCTGTCTACTGGTACCAAACGTTTTAACCCCCCTTGACCTTGATATTTGACCTATTGAAAAAAAAATTAACCTACGCTTAAACTTTTTAACCAAAAGAGATGGGACATTCATACTATACATGCATATGCCTTCTGGCAAGACCTGTCTGTCGATACCAAAATTTATAACATCGTGTCCTTTACCTTGGTGTTTCCCTTAATTCAAATTGTGTTGGCCATTGTATTTGTCCCGTTCTGGTACATAACGTATAATAAAATTATAAACTGAAACTATACTTCACTATATTTTAAAGATTTAATAACAGTTTATAATTCCCTATAATGAAATTAATAGGAGTTACCTTTCTTCCCTCATAAACGTTTCAATCAAGAATAGGGACTGAATGTAAATGACATCATGTCTACATCAATTGGCTATTTTACCATTATATTTAACAGTTTCAGATACGTTTTAAGTACTTATAAAAAAGGCACGTATGGGTATGTTTCTTTGCAGTGTGGAGCTCGTAAAAAAGTTCCCCGCCGAGGGATTGACTTAAGTGTTATTATACCCTTTTCTCCCTGATGTTATGTGGTTGTGACATTTTCTACACAGTGTTTGTTCACATATATGTATATACACAGTGCTGAATCATATGTTTCGTTTGTATGTAAGGTATTGATGGCGGATGTGTCAAACAGGAGACGTTCACTCCTCCCGGACACCTGGTCTCACCTCTGAATTTCAGGGGTTCGTGAATGCCCACTGTGTCAGTCATGTGGCACCAGTTACTTTGGTATTTTACATTAGTGTGAAAATATATAACTAAAACAATTAAAATAGTGACTGATTTTGATTATTTTTCGACGGCGCGGTGTCGGTTATCGTTTTTGTATTGGAAAACTGCTCACACTTTCCAACCTTTTCTTTAGCTGCGGTTGCAAATTCAAATTCTGACATAACTGAGAATATTACTTAATAAAACCGTTAAAAAGTTCTTTCCCCGCAGTCATTGTTACATTTGTGTTATTCTTCCTTCTCTCTTATGCCATCTCCTTTTAGGATCACATCGTCCTTTTCTATCCATTATAGCGAAAGCAAAAATGTTAAAAGATCAATTTATTCAAATTCCACACTAAGTTTTGCCTGTGCTATTTTTTCTTATTTACAATGCTATATGTACTTTTTGTCTTTTTTACAAAATATAGGACCAAATTTCACCACATTCTTAGGATTGTTTACCATTCATTAAATGTCGTTTTATGTCACTTTACGATTTCTGCACGTATATAATAACGGCATCTGCCTGATGCATTGCATACACATTTTGACTTTTGCAACGGGACCACCCGAAGCAGTGAGGGATCTTTTACGTGACACGCTTAACGTGACCACGATTTCACTGTCTTATCGTAAAGAAAAAACACCGGAACACCCAGGGCGGGAGTCTATCCTAGGACCTCTTGGTTACAGGCCGAGCACCTTATTTACTAGTCCACACCGGCTTCAGCTTTTATACCACAATATTTACATTTCGTGTTGAAATATATAGGAGTTGCTTTTCTTTCCTTTGTAAGCGAAAACTATAATGTGTGAATTAATTTTATAATATGAAATATTTATTGTGCCATTATTTAAAGATAAGTAGATATAGAAATAAACATAAATAAACTCATACTCCAAAGGAGGTGAAAATGACACTGATACTGTTCCAGTAATAATGTTTAGTGTACACAAATGTTTCCCTCTACTTGTCATTCCTAACATATGTTTGCTTTTCAAGATAGACATTGTTTTCGCTGATTAAATTCAACACTAATGTAACTTCAGTGTGTTAGAGCATGTCACAGTTTAGACTTTTTTTTTTTAAATCAGCCTATGTATTATATAGTTCGTCGCTGTACATTCGTTAGAAGATGTACCAACATTAGGTCCTGGATTTAGAAATATTAGAAAATATATTGAGGGAGAGGGTCACTCCTTAGCTGGGGAGTGCCTTTATTATGCAAAATACCAGAGAAATACCGGATTTTGGTAAAAACTTTCTCATGGAGGTCTCGTCTTGTATCGGAAAATATCATGAATTAGCGCTTACGATAAGCTTGTCCACCGTTGTAATAACCTAACGGTGAACCACATTTTAAAAGAATATTGAGGGTTTTTCCATGTTTCTTAGTTATTGTAGGATGTCTTGGGCGTACAGATTCAGTAGACAAAAATAACTTCGATCGCTAAATAGATTTAATATGAATGTATCATAATGAATCAGAAAAAAAGGTTCTTTTTTCATTCCCCAACCCCTCCGCAGTCTGGTTTTGTGAACTTTTGTGTAATGCCAATATGTGCTAGATGTCCGTCAGTATCCTTCCGTAAAATAATCGTTTTATGCGACACCTGATTGGGCTTTTTCAAATGAAAGCGTTATACGTAGCTGGTACATCTGTTTATGCAGCAGAGAACTGTACGAGTACATATAAGCGCTACCGTTTTATCGAAAAAACGAAAAAAAAAATATAACACAAAATCCCCCCCCCCCCCCCAAAAAAAAAAAAAAAAAGCAAAACAAAACAAAACCGGGGGAGCTATCATGATATATTATATCATTAATTTGGTCATGAATTTGCGTACAAGGGGGAGTGCTTACTCCTCCAAAACGGACCCGACTTAAATAAAGAAAAGAAACGGTAGGGACGGGTTGACTCTACCATTGTCCTCCTTTATCTGTCGATATTATCATCGACGTGGTAGTTGTATCTGTATACAAACTTCACATTTCGGTTCAGTTCATTACAACAGAGTACAAAACATCAGAGTAATAGACAAATCTGGATAGTCTTCATTGAATCATCTAGCAAGATTTGATAATGGTTCTCTTGTCATACGGCTGAGTCAGATGTCTATCTGATTTCTTTCTCCTATATAAGCAAACATGGTCTTTGTATTATGCAAAGTTTCAATATAGAAATAGAAAAGAATGTAAACAACACCCCCCTTCCTTCCTCCCCGCTGACACTTTGCTCGTTTACTGCGCTGATTTCACCAATTGTATGAAACACGCGTCAACCTAAATTGTGATGGATGAAACTGAAAGATAGCTTCCCTGTTATTGTCCTGTACAAGTACATCGGAGACTGAAACTACATTTTTAATTAGAATGACACATAATTAGATACACGACAAGGAAATAAATTACATAGTATTTGCTACTGTCATATACATCATACAAAAGTCAGTTACTGCTTTAAAAAAGTTCTAATCCAAACAATACTAAGAAGAATAACTTCCATCACCCATCACCTAAAATGTAAAGGAGTTTTCACCAAATGTACAATGCAGGTATTGAAGTTCAATTTACTGATTAACTAAAACATGGCAAAGAAATACCGTATCCAATTGCTGCCTAAAAAGAACCCTATTAACTGTTGACCTCTAAATGGTATTCAACTTCCTCGTAGTTCTATCGAGTAATTGAATACTGATTTAACATGTGGTGAAAGGCTATCAATAAGGCTCTGAGAGAAATATGTCCACTGCTTTTTGAATCCCTATTATTATTTGTTTTCCTTCATACTTAAGTGTATGCTTTGAAAGATAGAGGAAACCCTGGTTATCCAGTCGTTCATCCTTGAGAGAGAAGAGAGAGGGTGCTAATTAATTATACGATAGACTGACAACAATGCTTTAATATTTCTTTTGCGATGATTAAGGAAATATATGCTGGTTAAATGTCGCGTTATAGGACGACTGAGTAGTTTATTTCCATTTTAGTGTCCCCGCCTCGTACATTTCCTTATAAAACATATTATTTGTGTGTCATGGTATCGCCCTCGTCAGGTTTTTTATTCATTTATTTATTTCTATTTTATTTTTTTTTAAACACAGGGTATATGGTGAAGAAATTGAAAAAAAAAATAACAACAATAATAATAAAAATATTAATACTGATACTACTAATTGAAAGATAAATAAATAAGAAATTAATAATTCTTCGATATGCATACTGCTCAAATTTAATTTCAGTACAACGAGTTATAAAAACCACTAACTTTAACTACATTTATTCTTTTTAACATTTAATCGTGTTGATGATATAAAAATAAATGATAAGAAAATGATTTAAATGAGGTGAATGAAAGCTGAAGTAGTGAGAGAAAGCTATTGAAATAACACCGCCCCTTTAATGATTCAAATAACGTAAATATTTAGTTTTACATTTTCCCGTAAACCCAAAGTGCCCCTCGATAAAAACTTCCCTATAATCGAGTATGCATTTAATATTAGCAATGCTTCGCTGGATAAGATCAGCACCATTTCAACGTTTCTTTTCTTTTCATAACCCATTGGCAGTATATATATTATATCATATATCATATATTCTTTATATTTAGTACAAATATGTTTTAGGGCGCTGATATAGAGAGTTTTGAAGAAAGTGTCAGATAAAAAAGAGGGTTGTTGTTGATGTTGAAGCTGCAGTTTCAATCATGGTTAGTGGTATCATGAACGCCACAGGTACCGACTGTGAGGTGTATCAAGGCGTTTCCTTTATCGCAAGTACTGTAACACAGAATTATTGTTAGTCTTAATTGAAATCTGCTGATAATAGGAAAACAAGGGTTTAAGGTTCAATGATCTGATGAGACTACTCATTGTGCTCGTAGAAAGGGTTCATTAATGGTCGTTGATAAGTCCTTTTCAAATCTCTTTTTTTTTCCTTTATTTTCAGTTGTATGATTTAAAAGATAGAGGAAATCTTGGTTATCCAATCGTTCATCTTTTCACTCTCTCTTCAGAGAGATAGAAGCGGAGAGGGAATGGGGGTTGGTTGGTTTCCGAGTTAAGTAGGCGATAGGCAGTTAAGAGTACTTTAATAGTCCTTTTGTCGTTATAAAGGAAATGTTGTTTAAATGTCGGTTTATAACACGACTGAATAGTATATTTGAAAGGTAAACGTATCCCTGTCTCGTAAATTTCCTTACAAAACATACTATTTGTGTCATGGCATTGCTTATTAGTTATTTTTGTTCAACAGGGGAAATTTGGTCAAGAAATTGAAAAAATGATAAGAAGAAAAACGACAACAACAATAATGATAATAATAATAATGATAAATAATAATGATAATCAAAAAAGACTACTACTATTACTACTACTACTACTACTAATAATAATAATAATAATAATAAACAAATAAATAAATAGATGGATAAAAAGGAATAGTGCTCAAAATTCAATTCAATTCAATATAACCAGTTATATAAGCCAATAATTTTAATTTTATTGATATTTTAACATATAATCAAGTTGATTGAAAATGAATCACAAAAGAATGATTTAAAGGTGGTGAACAAGAAAGCTGAAGTAGAGGAAGGCAGCTATTCAAACAACAGGGCCCCCTTGAAATAAAGTCGATGTTTAGTCAAGTGTCCCTTCCTTATAATCAACTATGAATTTAATAAACATTGCCTCGCTGGATAAGATCAGCACCATTTTAACGTTTATTTTCTTTTCATAGACCATCAGCAGTATTATAATACCATATAACACATTTCCCCTTATATTCAGCACAGACATGTATCACGGCGCTGATTTCGAAACTTTCGACAAAAATGTGTGTCAAAATGTCAGATATAAAAGAGGGTTGTTGGTGATGTTGACGCCGTAATATACGAACGCGATTGTTAATATGCTATAAAGTGGATCGAGGTTTTCCTTTATCGCAAGTGACGTGACACAGAATGATTAATAGTCTGAGTTGAATGTGTTTGTAAGCGGAAACAAGGACTTGAGGTTAAATGTTCTGATGCTACTACTCATTGTGCTGCCTTTGCAATATGATAAGAGAGAAAAGGGGAGGGGGTAGGCTATGATCAAGGTTCATTTACTTTCATAAGTGATGTTGATAAGTGGTGGGTAAATGCTCCAAACTTTTCGTAGTATAGTTGTCGATAATTATAAATTCTATCCATTTTTTTCAGAATAAAACGTCATTGTTCTTCTCTCGCACTGTTACTTTTTTATTTTGTTATTTTCTTGTTGCGTGGTGTGTGTTCTATTTTTATGCCCCCCTCCCTGTCACGTTTTGTTAGTTACTGCTCACAATTAGAGACAAACAGAAAATCGATGACCACGACATAGCCGTAAGCGATTGTATACAGTGTCATGCTGTGAAAGAGGAGCACTTTTGTCTACAGCAACACAATCATGGTAACATCTTTGTGACAAAAATCACTTTTCTAATCGTCAGGGGGTATCAAAACCAGCTAGGCCTGGTAAATTTTAGTCGTGGTAGTCCGACAAACTCGTTTGGTGCACATAATTAAAAGGTATATATGTTCTATATTTAATACACCAATGGGGTTTGACAGGATTTCAAAATGCTTGATATGTTTGTCATTTGCTAGGTATTTCGACCGGTAGATAAGTCTTGGTTTTGTGCCAAAGTGTTGTATGGAATACGAGTATAAAAGAACTGTTTCTGGTTTATGGAAAACAGACACACAGAACACAATAAAGAACCAATTATACACATATCTCACTTCAAACTATTTCATGCCAAACCTGAATACAGTATTCCAACTGACTCTTTTCTTATGCAAAACAGAGTTATTTCGATATGCGTCAGCATTAATCGTGAACTTGTTCGTCATGAAGGATAATCTGTTGAATGTTTACATAGGGTTGAAATTGTTAAGTTACGACCATTTCAAATTTCTTTAAATGAACCAGCATTATATCATTATTTAATATGGTAATTTAAATTATGATATTCATATACGTGGTTAGTCCAACAAAGGGCGATTTCTACACAGAAATCACATACAATTGACAAACAACAAGTGCCGACGTATTTATTTTGATTTCTTCTCTGCGGTACTTTTCAAAAAAAAAATACCAATTCACCTATCCCGTAGGATATTGGAAACAGTTAGAGTGGTGTTATTGACGAGACTAAATCTCCTTGAAGTGAAGGAAACCAGATTTTTTTTATTAATTGATAATTGTTTCACATGACTTCAAGATTATTCACGTATATGGTGACAGCATTTGCCTGATGCATTGCATACAAATATAATTTTGCAACGGACCAAACCGGAGCAAGTAGGGATCTTTTACATGCCACGCTTCCCGTGACAAGGGACCTCGGTTTTTACTGTCGCATCCGAAAGACAGAACACAGATGTACCAAGGGTGGGAGTCGAATCCAGGACTTCTCGATCACAAGCTGAGCATCTTATCCATAAGCCACACTGGCTTCTCCTTTTTCATATAAAACGTTAATTTCTTGCGCGTTATACAGATGATATGGAACAAAAAGGGGTGGGGGTTCATACCGCAGTTGTAAGACCTGATTTTTGTAAGTTAAATTATCTGGTACCTATTGATCTGACCTGCAGATTAAATTGATGTCCTTGGTACATGTTGATAAAAGATTCCTGTTCTGCATTGTAAATGTAAAGGACAATTACGTCGTACAACTCAAGAGTGGGTTATTTTAAACGAAAATACGTGAATGCCTTTTGTGTATCTCTGTAAGGATATGCACTTATCAACTGCGTTTAAAGTCACATGTAATAGGTCTGTAATCACCCTTCTTGGAAGGACGCATCAGAGTATGAACGTTAATAAGTAATTGTGACTCGGAATGCTGGGTAATTATTGAAAATTGGAGAAATAACCTTTATATATATGGAAGCTGTATAGTATAGAGATAGACCAGAAATGCGGTACAAAAATGTAAGTAAAAAAAAATGTTTTTTAGTTTTGTTAATTCTCTTCGATTACACTTTTGTGTGACAATTCTGACGAATATATTTCTCTTTTTATACACTGCCTGGCTGGATAAGTCAACACCGATATAACTCTTATCTTTTAATCGTATCTCTGTATCTTATGGCTTCATATTCTGAAAAAAAAACCATTTGCTAGTTAAAATATCCAGTCTACAATTCAGAAATGTTTGAGGGGACGGGAGGGGTGTGTGTCACCAATTAGCTGTATTTTCAAGATAGAAATACAGGGTTTTACAGGAAAGATAACAAACAATTACACATTGTTGGACGTCAAAGCTTACTATAAATATTTTCTGTGGTCGCATGTATACAAATCCTTTTGCGAGTCAAGATCAAGAATAATGAAATAAATACACCAAAAAGATTCATCATTTTTATTCGTTTACAAGAATGGATATTGTACATCTCGTATAAATTATAATATCGTACCCGGCGTAAATTACCTATGGGTATAAGGCAAACTGTGGAAGCCATATATGTAAAAGGAGGGAGATACAAATGCCTTACTGCACCGCTTTCTAGTAGCAAATTAAAGAAAGTACTTCTTTGGAAATCATGATATTTATCCGTTTTCTGTTTTGATAAAGGTAGTTTGATTGTTTCGTTTTCATCTGTTCTAAATAATATAACATAAAAGGAATACAGTTTGGCATCAAATAGTGAATCTATGTTATGGATATGACTACATAAAGTGGTGTTTTTTTACGCAGTTTACCACGTATGAGAAGTCTGCATTAATTACAATACGGTAAATCGGCATTATGTCACTTATAGATTAAAGAACCTGCATGATACATTCAACATTTAATACAACGGAACGTATCTACTCAAAGTCGTGAAAAACATAACTTGTCTACTGTGGTCTACATAGAACCAAACTTTTTAATGTTTTATTCCAAATACTTGGTATTAATTTTGTCTGAAATCTGGAAGCAGTGATGAATAGCAGAATTGATCCCATGATTGCTTAGGTGGCTAAACGTCGTCTAATGTTATTTTACTGGCGAAAACACATATTGGCAAATGTATACTATACCCCCAACACTTTCCAATTTGATTACAAAATACTCAACAAATTCAGTAAGTCAAATTAATAGAACCGAAATCTATTTTCATTGACAAACTACACAATTTGCTTACGACTTACGCATGAGATAGACTTAGCAACCTTGGATAACTTGTGAACTCAGTTCATATTTCGATATATTCTTTGAATAATTGTAACTATCAACGAATGTAGCTTAATACTCAGTACAAACTTGTCACTATTAAAGAGCAGATTTTCAAATTTTCGTAACAGTGGGCGAAAGAGAGTCTATGGTTGTAATTCTGTCTACAAAGAAACTGATATGAGTTTCAGATTTATGAAAAACAGAAGTGAGCGTGTCGGAAAGAGTTTCGCACAGAGAGGGAAATCTAAAACCAAACCTCACTAAATCGTGAAGGTTAAACATAATAATAATTCTGTTGGAAGCAAGTGACAAGGATTTTGGATCCATTGTCTTTTGCAGGATGAAACAAGAGCAACGCCTAGCGTGGCATAATACGCCCGTCGCTTACTTTGGACGGGGTCAATGTGAACGTATGGTTTTATTCCCCCAAAGCATGGGTTTCTTTGGTAATACTTTTATTAAATACTGAAATCCAAAAAAGAGGGACCCAAGTCCCATAACTCTGTAACAACAAAATGGAATTTGCTCAAAACTAAAAAGTGGCTTCCCCTACATTATTTAAGCATTCTGTTTAAGTGTCATGAGAAACAATTGAGGTTTACTTGAGTTATCAGGTTACATGGCATCTCCATAGCATCTAATCATAGTAACAAAGTTTCATTCACTTTGCATGATGTGGACTTGACCTTTGACTTTGGGTCAAGGTCATGGCACACCCTTGGGTCGTCAGTAACAATTCTGTGAAATATTGAAATCCATGCAGAAGAAGAAGTTATGGCCCGAACAAGGTTTTACTCACTTTGCATGTTGTGACCTTGACCTTTGACCTATGACCTTGGGTCAAGTGTAACAATTCTGTGAAATATTATTGTAATTTATGCACAGAGGAAGAAGTTATTGCCCAAACAATGTTTTGCATGTTGCCACCTTGACTTTTAACCTATGACTTTTGGTCAAGGTCACGACACATCTTCGAGTCCTAAATGGCAATTCTGTGAAATACTATTAAAGTCCATGCACAGGGCAAGAAGTAATGGCCTGGACAATGTTTTAATCACTTTGCATGTTGTGACCTTGACCTTTCACCTATGACCTTGGGTAAAGATCAGGGCACACTGCTGGGTCCTAAGTAACAATTCTATGAAATATTATTGAAATCCATGCACAGGGCAAGAAGTTATGGCCTGGACAAGGTTTTATATACTGCATGTTGTGACCCTGACCTTTGATCTTGGGTCAAATGTAAGAATTCTAAGAAATATTATTGAAATCCATATACAGGGCAAGAAGTAATGGCCAGGACAAGGTTTTACTCACTGCATGTTGTGACCTTGACCTTTCACCTATGACCTAGAGTCAGGTCTTGACACACCCTTTGGCCCTAGGTAACAATTCTTTTGAATATTAATGAAATCCATGCACATGGGAAGAAGTTATGGCCCGGACAAGGTTTTACTCACTTTGCATACTGTGATTTTGACCTTTGACCTGTGGTCAATATCCTGACATACCATTGGGTCATATGTAACAATTCTGTGAAATAATACTGAAATCCATGCAATGGAATAGAAGTTTTGGCTCGGACAAGGTTTTACTCTCTTTGCATGTTGTGACCTTGACCTTTGAGCTATAACCTTGGGTTAAGGTCATGACACATTGTTGGGTCCTAAGCAACAATTCTGTGAAATATGATTGAAATCCATGCACAGGGGAAGAAGTAATAGCCAGGACAACCTTATCCCGGACGCTGGACGGACAACGCCATAACACAATACGCCCCGTCTTAAGACGGGCGTACAAAAACAAATGATACTGAGTCAGTATCATACATTGAAAAATTAAACATAGGAGCACTATGCAAGTAGTATTTCTAGATGTTGGAGAGGAATAGTGACAAGTTCATATGGATCCCCACTTCTTTTCACAGTCTGTGAACTTTCTTTATACGTGTCTTCGGAAACAGAGCCATATACCGTTAACTATTCATATTAAACTGGCTCGTGGGTGTCCTGTTATTTGGATGAAAATCTCAAAGTTGATGGCTGATACATTTGTAGATTTGGCGTATAAAGATTCATTACTATTCATAGGTCAATTATGCATGCAATTACACATTGTAAGCCACCTGGCCTTTATGAAATGTAGAAAAAGGAATGTTACAGAAATATGTGATATATATTTTGCACCATTAGAGAAACATTAGCTTGTAGAAGAGAGTGTTGTTCGGTGTGTCAGATAAAACAGAGAGTTGTTGACGGTGTTAAGACATCAGGAACACCGGAGTTTATATGCTGTGAGCTTTTTCTTTACCCAAGCACTGTTACGCCAAATTAATGTTAGTTTAAGCTGAATCTGCTTCCAGGTGGAAAACAATGCTTATAGGTTCAATGTGCAGATGGGATTATCCATGTCCCGCACTTAAAAGAAATACGATTTAAAAATGGGTGTTTTGGGGTGTTGTGAGCTACTTTGACAAGTGGAGGTTTATATGTAGTGAATAAGAACCATTCTTATATATTGTGATGCTGTTAAGTAGGGGAATTTGACTATGGAACACTGCAATCCCAGTCTTGTATACCTGAAAATCACTCTCCCAACCGCCAGGTATATGGCTACCCATAGGTCACGGAAATTCGAGTAATTTTATGCGAAAACTGAAATTACCAGAACAACCACTATGAATGTGTGTATTTCTTTTTGGTTCATTTTTCATCCATGTCAACTATCATTAACTATTTACTGATTCACCTTTTCCCTGTAATACTGCAATTTAGTTAAATGGTGTTGTTTACTAGTCCTTGAAATGAATGACACTTTTTTCCCGTTCATCTTGCATTCGTAGATTATTTCTACAAAAAGGTCCGGACAAAGAAAGCAACTTATAAATCTTTCGACTATTGGACACGTTTGTCAAAGGTTAATTTTTTGTGCATTTAAATCTGACCTTTCGAAGCGAGGAAAATAATAAATCTATGTCCCGTGTGCCGTAATATATTAGCACACGAATTACTTCAATCTGTTCTGTTATTAAATAAAATGTAATAAGTTCCAATTTACTGGAATCCGTTATGACTGATTTACCAGAACGATGCATCTTGATTAAGATGAGAAATTTAAAATAATGATAATCTAAATATAGCAATCCACCAACGTAGTACTGGACGTTTAAAGTCCGTTTTGAATATCACCAAGAGGTAGCTCCGGCTTAATGCCAATAATCTTAAGAGAGATATTGTGAAAATTGTCAAACGTCTATTGATAAAGAAGATTTATAGTGTGGATATAGAACAAGAATTATGTAACGAACTGTTTTGAGGAAGTTATGAGTTTTTTAATCCGTTAGCTTCAGTCTAATATTTAGGACTGATACATCCCTCTTTTTATACACTCTCCCACCGGATAATATTCACACACACACACACACACACACACACACACACACACACACACACACACACAGTACTACGTACGGTGTTTACCTCAAGACGAGTAATGAGAAAGACTAGTGTGAACTGTTTAAAGCCTTTTTTATATAAAAAAGTGGAAAATACAAGTGACGACACCTTAAGTGGGTTTGCATAATGAATACCTTCTGAAGGAAATACTAGTGGCAACACTTTTACATAATGTAAAATCTATATGTATTAAACACACAAAGAAATGAACCATTATTTGACAACTACTTTTTATATTATTTAACCCCTCGCTACTTTATTGTTTACAAAATGTACTGTGGATGTCATACATATGAATATGATATATAATCAATAGAGGTGAAGGATGACTGAAGTACAGGAAGAAAGCCATTAAAATAATAGGGCCCCTGTTTCCTATTTTGCCGTACATGCTTTTCCTTCTTATATGATTCAATTGATAAGTATGCATTGAATAGGTCAACATTATTCTAATAATTATTTTTATACGCTCGTCCAAAGACGGGAGGTATTATGTATGGTGATGTCCCTCTGTTCATCCGTCCGTCCGCTATGGAACGCGATAGTATTAGCAAACGTCGGCTGTTTCCAATGCTTCAATCGTGTAGGAATGCCGCCTCTTGATTTAGAGCAAAATCCGTCTTCTTGTTACAGAGTTATGGGACTTGAATTTTATACTTACTGTGGAAAAATACTGTGGAACGCGATAATTTTAGTAAACGTCGACTGTTTCAATACTTCGGTCGTGTAGGAAAGTCGCCTCTCGATTTAGAGCAAAATTACAGAGTTATGGGACTTGAATTTTATACTTACTATGGAACAATACTATGGAACGCGATTATTTTACTAAACGTCAGTGTTTTTTCATGAAACTCATACAGAATGCTTAAATTGTGGCGGGGGGGGGGGGGGGGGGCTTACTTTTGTTTTTTTACGAATTCCGTTTGGTCGTTCCGGAGTTCTGGGACTTGAATTTTATCTTTACCATTATAAAATGTTATGGAATATGGTAACTTACTTGAAATATATACTTAAAAATTTTCCGTCATGAAATAATGTAAATCATTCTAAAAGTAAGGAGTATCTCCCTCATGCATAGCTCTGTCCTTAGATTTATTCTTTGTACACTTTTTCGGTCATTTTGGTTTCAATACTGCTCTTCAAATATTTGCATAATATGAGAATTGCTATCATTCGGCCACGAGCATCAGTGAAGAGAAATAAGTTGTCGAAATGCGCATCTGGTGCACGAAATTAAAAGGTATATATGTTCTATATTTACTTAATTAATTATAAGTTGTTTTACATAACACTCATACAGAATGCTTAAACAGTGTAAGGGAAAGCCGCTTGTCAATTTTGAGTAAAGGACTAGAATCAGTAACAATAGTGCGACGGCCTCGAATTTAAGGGATTTTTGAAAATAATTTTTTTTTATATTCATGTTCTTAATTTACTTAAATAAGACATATTTTCCTTTACTAACAAGGCATAATCAAAGAACATTGATATTCATGTGCTACAGGACGATGAAGTAGCGCATGATAACAGAAAATGTCAAAAATCAACGAGATTGTCAGTTTCACATGAAAATTAGAATTGGCCCCGTGAATGTTCATTGACAAAATTTCGCATATTTGTGAGAAATAAAGAATCCAATCATACTACAAAATATTTTCAATGAACCCTTGTGGGACCAACCTTAAAATAAAACTTTTTAAAAAATATCGCATGTAAAAGTTTCCGTATTCTCCGGAATTGAGTTGCGCAATATTTTACACCTTAATTCCAGCATAGCAGAGGAAGATCAAAGCATAATAATTACGATAAATTACAAATTTCAAGCAAGATTTACACAACTTTCTGCATTGTAGCTTTGTATAAACCCATATATCAAAACGTTTGTCAGACCCTCCTCCATCAGAATTTAAACAATTAACTATAGATCATCGACCTTGATTTCGAAATTGTTTTTCAAAAAAAAAACACAAACAAACAAACAATATAAAACAATTGCCAAAATTCAAATGTAAACAACATTTTCCTAGGTCATAAAATCTTTTTATCAGCGAAATGTTAACATTTCTGATTTTACCGCACAATCAGTCTTTAATTATACATTTATCACAAATAATTTCATCCAATCACAGCCCCTGATACAATGGAATAGTAGTCCATTTCTCCTTACTGCAGATCAGCCAATCAATCGTCTCGTAAATAACCATTCTTAGACCTATACAAGATCATCTACTATAGTTTTTTATCCCCTCGCAACAGTTGCAAAGGAGGGGGTAATTTATTAAAATAATACCATTATATGTGGGTGCGTGCATGGGTGCATGTGTTTGAAACAAAACCTCCAAAAACAGCCTAGACGTCATAGATGATGATACTTAAATATAATGAGAGAAACATCCCTATTGATTTTGGTGTTAAAAGGTCGAAGGTTAAAGTCACTAGAGGGCATCAAAGAAAAACCATGAAGACACTCTTAAAGTCACAGATTTGGCCCAATTGGGTTCATACTTCACACATGGCTTAAGGAACATCCCTATTTACTTGGGAGTCAACGGATCAAAAGTCAGGGTCAGTGTTGTACTATGCATTTTGCTGCTGTAGGAATGGATGCTGTGCTTGGTGTTGATCTTATTCCTGTGGTTTCCTTTATAGATTAAAAAATCATTGCCAAAACCCCATTGCCAATCTGCTTATTTTAGCGCACCTGAGCCTAAGGTTATTGTGATCAATCGTAGTCCCTTGTCCGTCCGTCGTTAGCTTTTCACATGTTCGACTTCTTCTGCAGAACAGCTGATCAGAATTTGATTAAACTTAGTATACATGAACTACTTATGGTCCCCTACAAGTATTGCTGTTTTTCGTCCAGATCCGTCAACAGGTAACGCCACCACAGGCAAAAGTAGGTCGCAGACGGTACCCTCTTTTACACACTTCTTCTTCAGACCGGGGGCATACACAGATAAACCAAATGCATAGGAATGATCTAGACAGATATGTGAAGAAGTGTTGTTATTTTTGGTTCTGTTCCAAAATCAAATCTTTGACGTTTTTTCGACATTTTTTTTTTGGACTTGCTGATTTCAATGCAAAAAAGTGTCATATTTCCTATTTAATTGATAATGGTGATTTCTAATGTAATATTTTGATCATAATTTTGGTAAGGAATATTCTTTTGAAAGAATTTTGTCAATATCACAATTTTTGGATTTTATATGAATTTTTTAAGACTTCTAAATGAGGGTGTATAGTGAAAATTCTTTACATTTTTTACTTCTGTTGTTATACCAAATGAAAGATTTTAATGAAACATGGTATACAGGCAGGTCCTCCATCAATTTTTACATTTCATCCAAATTGGTCAACAGATGGTGCCACCATTCCTAAAAACTAGGTCTCACAATGGTACATATACCACTTGGTAATTAAAATATAGAGAGAAGCGGTTCAAATCCAGCTGTAGTCATTTTTTTCTTTTTATTTCTTTACACATCTAAATAAGTTTTTAGATGTTTCTCAACACTCAACATATGAAATTAGGCCATATTAAGTTGGATCAGGACAATATTTGAAACAATCGTTGTTCATGACCCAGACTTGAAATCAATCAACAAAAGGCCCCACTAGAAAATGACAAACTTGTTGCGTAAAATGAAATTAGACATATTTTCAACATTTGTGTGGACTTAGCAAAAATGAACAACTTCTTCCCTTCTGCATGGCTGATAATTTAGGTACATAGGTGAGCGATATAGGCCCATTTGGGCCTCTTGTTTTTAAGATTTATGTATGTTGTTATATTACATAAGAGCTGTCATTTATTCTTCTACAGTAAAAATACGTTAAACTCAGAATATCTATCAAATATATATCTTGACCCCTATGACCTCACTCATTTACTGTTTAGTGATTATTTCCAGAAATCCATGACTTTCCATTAATCAGAGCAACACCAACATAGTATAATACGTGGATCATATATTATCTCAAACGCAACAGATATCTAAATTTTCATATCTTAAAAAGATTTAATCAATCAAATGCACCATGACCTTGATGTTGGAGGTATGACCTTCGTCAAGGTCATGTCACAACATTGAGACATAAGCAACAATTCTGTGAGATATTATTTAGGTCGATGAAGACTGTAAACAGTTATGGCCCCGACAAATTCTATTGTGACTTTGACCTTGGAGTTAAAACCTTGGTTCAAGGTCATGGCACATCGTTCTCCCATAATGATCACTTCTACCAACTATGAAGTTAATGTAACAAGGTATATAGAAACTATGCTTCAGACAAAGTGTTAACTTGATTTGATTCCAAAATTCTGTGATTCTTTTTATAAAAATTCAAATTTTTGCCCTCAAATTTATAAAAAAAAAAAGAGAAATAAAGCATGAGCATTTCCTCGAATACCTAAATTCAACATTTTCTATCAGAAAAACAACAAAAATTGTTTTCAAAGCAGGGCAACATTTAGCCCTTACTGATCCTAGTCTTTTTGTTTTGTTGTTACAGAGTTATCAAGCTTGGATTTTATTTTCAAGATGTTAAGATGCTATAGAACTATTCACTGAATATAATTCAATAATTACCCTCTTTTAGGATTTCAACATTTCGAATTGTTCTCATCCAAAGTAAGCGACGGGCGTATTAAAACATGCTAGGCATTGGTCTTGTTAAGCATAGACTTTCGCTAAATTGGAGTTGATGTTGGATATGGTGTATTTTAAAAATCAGTAAAAATTTCTGTATGTTAAAATATCCAGGACAGGATTCAGAAAAGGAAGAGAGGTCGGAGTGGTACTTCAACTTCATATTGTGATTTGATTGCTAAGCGAGGAAATGGAAAGATGTTTGACTTTCAGAGTCTTTTTAATATTCCTTAGGAGTGGGGTTTAAAACCGTATAAGCCGCCATGGTAACGACCTATCATGCATTTCCCCTGCTTTTTATGTTAGAAATATCGGTTAAATTTCAAATGTATTTAATCCAGATATCTTGCGTTACTGGTACTATATCGAAATCACTAAGGACAATTCATAGAGTCTGTGACCAGACTGTGTTTCCTCCTTTTATGTGAATGCATATTACTCAACCTGTCATAAGTATTAAATATTACAAAAGTAATTTAAATTATTTTAGTGGACTCTTATCAAGACAGGGAAGATGTGCTAGTCTGTATTTTGTTCAAAAATGGCCGTGAAATAAAATTCTGACGTACACAGGGGTTATCAGCTGAAATGACCGCAGAAATATGTTGTCAATATAGTTGTTTTATTAAAATGCTTTAGTTCCTGTTCCAACTCACTTTCTGATCACCTTGGTCTATTAGCGAGTTAAAAAGTGCCAAGTCATAAAGGTATTCGATTTCCACCCTCTGTAAATGTTATTTTCACCTTGCGGTGTTCTTGTCTTAATAATAAAGTATTTGATACAAAATACAACATTCTACATTATAATAACCGTTCATTTATGTGAATTTAAATAGTTATATTTATGCAGACGTTTAGTCTGATCAATATTAAGTGTACTCTTTCATATAGAAAATGACATATATTGCCGTAAACATATGTTTCTCTCTATTTATTATTCTCTTTGTATATGCATAAGATAAACATGATTTCGTTGGATAAATCGAAAATCATTTTAAGTGCCGTATGTGTTGCAGAGCTCGTCACATTTAAGAGTTTGTCTTGAATCACCCCTACTCAAATTTCGTCTCTTTATATCCGTTAGCAAACTGCCGATTCAGCAATATTAGCTTCCCCACCTAGAAATGTTGGAAAATGTATGGAGGGAGAGTGTCACGTTTTAGCTATACTCTTTGGAAGAGAATATTGGGAACTGCATTCATTTTAAAAATACAAACAAATTGTAAGTTTTGGTAAAATATCCTATGAGGAGGGGAGGGACTCCCCACCATTTCTCTTTATCTGCCAATCGTTTGAAGTCATGCTAAAGATAAGTTTTGCAACGACCTATTTGCCATAAAATGTATCGGTTACCTTTTAACATTACTGGTTGTGTTTCGAAATTGTTTTTAGATATAATTGTCGAGGAAAAAATACAGAAGCACCGTCCTGATCCATATGACAGTAGTTGAAAATGGCTGTATTGAACATCAAATGAAATTTAAGAGAACAGTGAAAAGTAGCTGTACATATAAAATATACCTTTATGGACCATATACAATCGTTAGCATGTGTGAGATAAATGATACATTGATGGACAAATATTTACATACATTCAATATAATATAACAGATAAATCATTCTTAGTTGAATTATCTTAAAAGATCGGCGTCATAAAATAATTTAAATAAGTTACTGTCTAATATGGCACAATAATCACTCGAATTCAT
Organism: Pteria penguin; assembly: GCA_035048485.1. Lineage (NCBI taxonomy): Eukaryota > Metazoa > Mollusca > Bivalvia > Pterioida > Pteriidae > Pteria > Pteria penguin. The sequence continues at coordinate 64,647,212 of CM068584.1, forward strand.
ATAAGTTGCATTCATATTTACAGCCAACCTATTTTCAACGTTCTTTAACACACTGCAAATAGCAATCCGTCGATTAGGTCGGATGTGAAATGACGACATGACAACAAGAGGAGACATTTTCTTTACTTGGACACCTTCCGCTGTCTGAGCACTTGACATTCTCGATTATTAAACTGTCACTTCCAGGGATTTCTGGGCATTCATCTTAATTAGAAAAATAACCATCTGAGTTTAAATACTCTTAAAATTCAAGTTTTATGAAAAAGAGGCAAAGCATAATTCGTCCGCAATTCTTCCACTTTATTATTTATTCCATATATGGTCCATTGTCCTTGTTTGCTAAACCATTTACTTGAAATTTAATTTAGCTGAATTAAAATATTATATTATCTGTTAGTTGAAGCTCTTTATTCAACTTTTCGGCCAATGGCCTTTATCAAGATGACTCACTCAGACGATTATTTACATCCTATTTCTTTCTGCATCTATACAACTGAAAATTAAAAAATGAAATACATTTGTATTTGACGTTACAGACAGTAAAATTCAGAATATTTTAAAGGTTTAATACCAGGTTATAATTAACTTTCATCATGAAGTAAAAAGGAGTTACCTTTCTTTTCCTTGTAAAAATAAATGTAATGTGTGGAACACAATATGTAGTTGATTTTACGATATCCTTACAGGATTTCTCCTATTCTTAAAGAGGTTGAACCTGATGAGCAGTACGGGCTGAAATTGTTCACGACCTAGTGGACTATACAATAGACTTATTCTTTTTGTTCATTACATTCTAAAGATTTTTAACATATCGTGGTGAAGTAAATAGGAGTTATATTTCTTTCCCTTGTAAAAAATAAATGAAATGTGTGAACCACATTATCTAATTGATTTCATATTTTCCGTATTTTCTTTCTGTTGTGTGAATTCAAAGAATGCCATTTATGTAAACTTTTATTTTGGCCAACATTTATTGTGCTTATGTACACAGACATGTCATAACAAAAATAAATATAAAAGGTAAAAAGGAGGAAAGAAGCACATGAAATAACGCAGATCTTGTAATAGTTGCAGTCACAATGATATTTATTGTCACATTTTTACGGTAAACAGGTTTCCCTCTCTCACTATCTGCATATGTATGCTTTCTGAGATAAGCATTGTGTCCTTGGACATATCAAAAACCATCAGAACTTCCATCTATTTAGCACAGAAATCCTTAACTTAGAGTCTGTCTTAAAACATGGCACCTTCTCTCGTCTCCTTATTGTCATTTTTTCGAATCAGTTTTTAGATAAAGTTGTTGCAGGAGGAATCGTGTCGTTAAGTTGCTGTTATTCACCCCTTAATTATGCTAGCCACCTATAAATAGCTCCACATAGAATTCACACACTCCACTGTTAATGCCTGTAGGTTCTATGTCTAGTAGCGAATGCCTCTTACGTAGGCCCTAATTTCGAGTACATTTTCCGCTCTTTTTATCGGTCATTTTTGTATGGTGTAATGGATACGCTACAAATTAATGTGTACATTACAAATGCCAGTGTGCTTGTTAACGACAGTTTTACACGTGTTAAGAAATATATCGATCGAAAAAGGGGTAAGTTTGAATTCATTCACTTTTTAGGTAATCTTCAATACATAGATTACTTAACAGTTAATATTCCGTGTACAAAAACAATCTACTTTAGAATATGGGCTATATGTAAATGTCTACATCGATGGGTCATTTTCCACTACATTTCACAATTTCAGTAATAGCTAATTATTATTTTCAGTTACACAGAATACTCACCTGTTTCTTAATGTTATAATTAAACAAAAATGACTTCCTTAATCACTAATATGAAAACGAATGAATTATATTCATTATGGAAAAAAAAAACCACTTTCTTCCAAATCTCCTTCCCGCGCTCTTCCTTTTTGGGGAAAGGGGGATGGTGTGGGGAGTTTGTTTATTTAGCTAATACAACATAAGGTATACCTAATTTCAAACAGAAGAACTGTTCATTTTATGTGTCGGAAACGAAAGCCTTATCTGGCAGGAAAAAAGCTCTTGAACCCACACAGTTATTATGGCTTTTTACCATACTGCTAACACACCTGGCCCTTTTTCCATCATTTTAGCAAGTTCAAGTATGTGAAGTAATAATGGTATTCAACCATAATCTCCCGTCTCCTTTCTTTCCTATCTTTCCCTGATTAAAGGTGCGAATACTTTTTCATAAAGTATAATATAAAGCTAAATTTCAATATATTCTTAAGATTTAATATCAGTTTATTATTCCGTTTGAAGCAAATAGGAGTTACCTTTCTTTCCCTTGTAAAAGAAGAATCTAACTTGTCAACTACAGGATCTAATTGATTTCATAATATCAAGGAAATATTTCCTCAATACGTTTACTATCTAAACTTCGTAAAATTGTGCAAATAGATATACTTCCATTTATGTGAGCCTGTTTTTAACCAATATTTATTTTGCCATTTTTCAAATATATGTCGTCCATATGAAAACAAAAAAAAGGGGGAAGGGTTGGCGAATTAAGGGGGCAACAGTGATTTATTATATCATTAGCCAGTTAATGATAGTAGCTCACTAAAATATAATTCCCACTAAAATAAGTTAAAGGACCTTGTATCTGTAAATATTGTCATCAACGCGGCAGTCTTATGTTTACAGATTGAAAATCTAGGTTCAGTTCATAAGAGTACAGTAGAATAATAGGTGAAGAGTCTTCATCGAGGCATTAAGCAGGGCACAATTTATGTTTCTTTTCTCATACGGCGGAGTCTGGTGGCTTTATGCTTACGTTTCCCTTTATTAGTAAACATGTCATTTGTATTATGTGAGGTGTCAACGGAGATTGACCCCCCCTCCCATTTCCTCATTTGCTTCACTGACCTCAACAATATGTAGGGAAAACAACTTTATCATGAATCGTGGTACGTGTTGGATAAAACTAAAAGATATCTTCCTGGTTAGTGTCCTGTGCGAGTGCATCGGAGACTGAAACTACATTTTCAATTAGAATGACACACGAGTAGATACATGACAACGAAATAAATTACTTAGTGTTTGCTTCTGTGATATTCATTGTTATCTAAAACTCAAAACGTGGCTGGTTTAAGAGAATTAGAATCCACATCCAGAAAAAGATAAGTAAATCCCATAACCTGAAACAAACCGCAGTTTACACAAAAATGCAATGCAGGTATTAAAGTTCAGTTTACTAGAATACTAGAGTTGTTCTGAAATTTGAATACCTTTCCAGATAATGTCACTTTCTGAATTTCAATATTTTTTGGACAATATACTGTATTTTTAGCCATGATCTTATGAATTCAATATATTACTTGTATTCTGTGGTTCACTTTTCGGTCATTTTGGTTTCAACACTGCTCTTCAAATATCTATACAATATAAGTTGTCAAAATGGGCATCTGGTGCACAAAATCGAAAGGTATATATGTTCTATGTGTATTCTACGTATATACATGTACCAAATTACAACCATACGACTCGCATATACATAGCAAAGGAATACCATTCCAAATAGAAGCCGGCGTGGCCTAATGGTATCTCGTCGGACTTCTGATCGGGAGGCCGGGGTTCGAGTCCCACTCTGGTCATGCCGGTGTCATGTCTTTCCAATGAGACAGAAAAAAAAACCCCGAGGCCCCATGTCGTGGTATGCATGGCACGTAAAAGATCCCGCACTGCTTCGGGTGGGTCCGTTGCAAAGGTCAAAATTTGTATGCTCCGCATCAGGCAGATGCCATCACCAAATACGTGAAATTTTCGTGGTGTGACGTAAAACAAGAATCATTCTATTAATTAAAAAACCATTCCAAATTGCTTCCTAAATAAGACCCCCTAGCTGTCGACCTTTAAACGTTAATCACCTTCCTCTTGTGTGTATCGAATAATCTAATTCTGATTTTAAAAGTGAGGAAAGGTTATAGAAATCATAAAAAAAAAAAACAAAAAAAAAAAAACACTGATATAAACCAACAGATTAATAAGGTTCTAAGAGAAATATATCTACTTCTTTTCCAGTCTATATCTACAAAACTGATACATTTTCTAGTGTATGATTTAAAAGATAAAGGTAATCTAGGTTATCGTTCATCCCCTCTACCGCTTTCCCTAAGAGAGAGAGAGAAGAGGGGGATTTCTGAATTAAGTAAGCGACTGATATCAATATTTTAACAATAATAATAATAATAATAAATAAAATAAAACAATTAATAGATAAATAAAAATAAACAATTCTTCGATATGCACAATGCTTGATTATAAATTCAGTATAATCAGTTATATGAACAACTAACTTTAATTTTATTAATATTTTTACCATTTAGTCGTGGTGGTCATATAAACATGAATGATAAAAGAATAATTTAAAGGAGGTGGATGAAAGCTTACCTGGAGGAAGGCAGCTCTTGGAATAACAGAGCCCCTTTGAAATAAAGTCGATATTCAGTTTTACAGTTTTCCGTATAGTCAGGTGTCCTTCGACAGAAACTTGCCCATAATCAATTATGCATTTAATAATAAACATTGCTTCTCTGGTTCTGATTATTATAGCCAATCATCAGTATTATATCATATATTACATTTTCCTTTATATTCAGTATAAATATGTATCGGGTGATCATCTGATCTAGAAACTTTCGAAGTAAAATGTGTGTCAAAATGACAGATACAAAAGAGGGTTGTTGGTTATGTTGTAATCGCAGTATTGTTTTGTGTTTCTGCCCCCCCCCCCCACCCCACCTTGTGACTTTTCGTTAACTACTGTTCACAATTAGAGACATACATATATTTAATAACCATGACATAGCCAGCGATTGTATACAGTATCAAGTTGTGAAACATGAGCACTTTTCTCTAGGGCAACACAATTATAGTACTGTGTTTGTAAAATAAATTCTTTTCTCACCGCCATGGCTATCGAATCCAAATGGGCCTAGTAAGTTTTAGTTGTGGTAGTCCTCAGGAATCGGAAAATACAGGTGTAACAAAATGCAGAAATAAAAAAATGTAAGATTTGTGATATAATTATGGAAGGTAATGTGTATAATTTCAAAAATGGTAATGTTCAATTCCTAGTAAAACGAAAACTAACTTGCAATTCTAAAAATGTAATATATGTCATATCATGTGACAAATGTAAAGAAGAATATATTGGGTCAACACAATGTTTAAACCACAGAGTAGCTTTACATAAAAGCAATATAAAACACTCACAAAACCGAGTGTTATTTGTGAGCAAACACCTTCACCATTGCAGAAATGGCAAATTTGAGGTTATGCCTATATACCAAACAGACAACTATTCAATCATTACGATCAAAGAGCAAGATTTCATCGACAAATATAAACCTTCCCTTAACAAAACATAGCATCATCCCACGTAGTGGAATGTGAGATTATATCAGATACTTTTGTTAAAATACTTACTATATACTTTATCTGATATTCTACTGTTATCATCATTCTTATCTAAGAATATGTATATATATACTTGCTTGTTGTATTATCATGCATCATTACCTGAAAAGGCTCATAATGCCGAAACACGTGTAGTAATGGAATATAATATGTTAAGCTTTGAAGACAATGTTCTTATTTTTTGAATATATATATATATATATATATATATATATATATATATATATATATATATATATATATATATATATATATATATATTAATTTCCATTGTGTATATAGAATTCATTCTTAAATGTACGGCTACAAGAATTAACCACTGGTTAGCCCGCATGTTAAGAAGACCCCGCCCCTTTCTTTTTCACCCTTGTTATTCAGTGTATAACATTGTTACAGAAAATCTGTAATCTACAGGTTATTGAAGCAAAAAGTGTTGTATTGTTTTCTCTCTCTTATAAAGTATTTGTATTCAGCTAATTAAGTCTTAAAAGACTATTTTATGTAGATACATTCATTTGTATTATGATTACATAAATTCACAATTTAAGCCCGATGTCTTCTCCCCTAATATTAAATTATAAAGCAAAGCAATGCCAAAATGGAAATTCTCATCTTTTACTCTACTTGGCAGCAAGGATTGCAGATTTGCACCGGCCTATTTGCCCAATTTATTGTTCTCCCCTGGATGACGTAAGGCTTTGGAAATTTTTGAAAATATTCCCTTAGGTTGTTTCAGTTATATTGTGCAAAAAAAAAAAATTCGTAGAAACTCCCAAATATCTTTTGTACCACATCTTGTAGAACATATTGATGTAATGCCGAGTTTGATACCAGATTCATTTGGATTTTATAGTGGTCAGTGCTTCAGGTCACATAACATTTGTTTATCCACTGTTTTGATGTTAAAAAATTATAAGTTTGCTACAGTAAATGTGTTAAGTGCTCCACTGACAACAGACGAATCAATAATTTTGGAAAAAAAGTATGATTAAGGCAAGCAAAAGTCAGAGTTGACATACATGTATATCCTTGGTAAATAGCCGATTGCGCCGATATAGTATGCATTACGAAGCATTTTACAATAAACTTTTTAATTGCCCCCCCCCCCTCCCCACCACTTTTGGCCACATATGTACAAGTACAAATCTAGATTTTGACTTTTGTTTACATAACAGAGGATTCGCGTGTCGCACGTATACAATGTCATAAACACGTGGAAATGTGTGCATGGCAAATGAGAAATAAGATATCGTTCCTATTGAAACCATCAATTTCGCAATCCTCTACAGCTATCTTTCACTTTCATCGCGTTATTTGTTTATTCTTTATTCTCAAATTAACAGCAAACACTACGTTAAATACCATTCTGAAACTTTGCTCAGTTTTGAATGTGAGTTCGCACAAGCTGAAGGAGTTTGGAAGGTAAATACATTGAAGATTTATATTTAAGTCTCTATCATAACCACCCGGTACACATACACTATATTATGCAATACCAATACACGAGTCATATTTATTGTTTAATTTTACGTTTGAGATAACCTCAGGTGTCGCATAAAATTCAAACCATTTACCTTTTCCTTATACATGTTACAAAAATAGAATTCAAAGAAAGACAACTCAAATATCCTAAATTTCTTTACTGCATAAGTGTATTGCTGTCTATTTTAATTTTTCGGCGAGCCATACGTTCTTTATATAATATTAATATATTGTGTGGCACGAAGGTAAAAACATGAAGGTAAAAACAATTCCTCTGGACACAAAGTATATTATCTTTGTTTAAGAAACCATTTCAACTAAGACGAGGGTGTTGTGTTATGTTGCGGTTCTTTGTCCTAATTGAGCTGAGCTTTTTGCTTTTATAGATTGACTTTACTTATTTAACATAGTAACTATGACGTGCATTATCCTATAAGCGGATGGGAAAGAGATGATGGGGATAATTGGGACTAAATCATAGTTCACATTGTAACCTTTACTACAGCAATTGGTTTTGGTTATATTGAAGATGAAATCCCTCCCCAATTTCTCAATAAAATACAAACAAAGGGACAGTTTCTGAAACCCTGCTTGCATAACATAGCATGCATTGTTTTTTTTTGTTTTTTTTTTTGTTTTGTATTAAGTATTAAGAGATATGCGTTAATAAATACGCTATTCAAAGATAAATCTAGATTCATAGCAGGGTTAATGAAAATGAAAGGTACCAAGGGTTTGCCCTTATCTAAGAATATGTAATATCTGCCTATAAACGCATATTTGGTATGTAGGTAAATAGGTTTAACGCAAAACGTGAAACATAAAATTATGTTAGGACAAATCACGAAGTCGGTATTTTCAACTGTTTTCTTACGCCTTCAGCCATTTTTCATTTCATTAAATATTCGTGTATCTTTTATTTCCATATGAACAACATAACTTCACACCAAAAAGCACAATAAATGTTGATCAACACAGAGTTCCCATGTGGTCTGCTACTTTTGATTTGAAGTTTTAGTATGTGACAGAGGGTTATGAACTTTAATTATTTTACTCTTTCCTACACGTAGAGGAAAACAGAAAGTTAAAGTTTTCATCCTTTACTTACATTATTTAGTGTAAATACAAAACTGAATATTGTAAATAGATATACATTTTGTATTCTTATTCCAAAAGCATATAAAAACTGACTCGATAAACACATTTTGAAATCCAATTTGTTAAAGTTTTGCATGAATGATTGTTTATTTATTGAGGTACCACCCGAAGTAGTGAGGGATATTTTTCGTCCCATGCCTACCATGGCATGGGGATCTCGGTTCTTACTCTCTCGTCAGAAGGATGGATCACCGGTGTGTCCATGGCACCTAGTCAAACCCAGAGCATCGTGTTCACAAGCTGAACAAATACTCCACGTGACTACACCGGCTGCACATGAATGGTGGAACACAAATAATAACCATGGAATCGGGTAAAGCTCGGTTCATGGCCGGCAAAATGAATTACCCCCATCCCTCCTTGAAGGAGCTAAAGACTAATTAATAATTCGTTATTAAAATCTGACATATAACACTGTAGTTCACATTTAACATTTAGTGAACAAACACATTCATTTTCAGTTTTGTTTTCTTTCTTTATGACACCTCAGTTGGGGTCTCGGGCGGATGGAAAACAACCGAAGGTACAGTGAGGCGATAGGAAGACCAATTTTACATGTCGACTGTAGTGAGTTATTTACTTTTGTTTATTGTATATCCCAAAGACCAAAGTGTCGAGTGGAGCTTTACACCGTAGCAATGGGTCTGACCTGATTGACTTCTCGGTGTCCGACTAAACTTTTCTGAGCAAAATTTAGAGTTCCTTGGCTGACCACGCCCTTAGTTTTACATGGATATTGACATTTTATATATGGATGTGTCGATAAATATGTCTGCTTTCATTTGATACCACGTTTGAGACGAATTGTGAAGAATTATAAAAAGTATATTGGTGTTATTGAGGAGGGACGAGTCGAAAGACCTGTGCATAAATTCACATTTTGATGCCCAATTTCTTCTCCACTAATGTTGAATTTTAAAGAAAAGCACTGACAAAATGGAAATTGATTGGAATTTCTTATGTTTTACTGTACTTTGGAGGAAGCATAGCAGATTTGATCCAGCCTCTTTGCCCCGATTTCACTTTCTCCCCTGGATAACGTATTACTTTGTACATTGTTGAAAACATTACCCTCCCTCTATTTACTATGTCGTCTTAAGTTATATTGCGAAAAAAAAAATTGTAGAAACTCCCCAAAATCTTTTGAATCAAAATTTGTATATCCAAAAGATATAACACTGAGCTTGATGCCATATTCATTTTTATTTTATAGTGATCAGTGCATGAGGTCTCATACCATTCTTTTTGATGTTAAAAAGTTATAATTTGGCTACCGTAGATGTGTCAAGTGCTCCACTGACAACAAGCGAATCAATAAATTGATAAAAGGAAACTGTATGACGAAAATCGCAAAGGATATGCACATTATAATGATAATTGTCTTGTAAACAGGGAACAATATTACAAAAATATACTGTTTCTGAATAGAGCTGATTTTATTTTATATTTTAGAAATTATGACGTTGGGCATACCATTCTCTGATGCAAAGGGATGTCGGACTTTAACCCCATCAACGCCCTTCCCGTAATGAATTTAAACTTTTTATGGATATTTTGTCGGTGAGTACAGCAACCCCAATCCGGACTTTCTCTACTAGATACTGTGTCGGAATATGTCTGTACATGGATAAAGATAAGTGTGTTAAACCGTACGATGTCTCGTGAAAGAAATAAACACTTCTTTTCGAATGAATAACACCGAAACCATAAAATCTATAACGCTATCAACCTGAACCAAGGAAGTAATATTTTTAGTTGAATATGTTCTTAAATGGAAATTATGAAGACAGATGCGATGTTAGTTTGAGAGAACAAAGAACAAGGCTTGCGTATGAATTGCTCTCATAACCATAATTGACCTGAATTAATCAGAATTGGATGCTGATCGAATTTGTATAGTAGTCATATAATGGTTCAATCAAGAGGTCGTGCTATTTTGAATTTCTAAAGGTAACACTAAACAAATATTTCTAAAGCAGTTTTATTTGAAATTTATTGTATTTTATATTGTTTTGGTGTACACATACACATGACATACGTCTTTTGGAACGCATTTCATAATGGTAACATCAATTACTTTTGGTCGATTAAAAATTCTCATGAAGTTAGACAAACTTCTTTCGCTAAATTTCAAAGCGACTCAAATTTCTACATTTGATTTTTCTACACTTCATACATCTCTGCCTCATGATTTGATTAAAAGCAAGTTGCTGTCTCTTATACAATGGTGTTTTCACAGAGAATCTAAAACGTACATATGTACTTCCAATAACTCCAGATTCTTTTCCAACAAACAATATACTTCATATAAATACTGGACTTGCAAGGAATTATGTAAAGCACTAGATTTTCTCATGAATAATATTTTTGTGCAATTTGATGGCAAGATATATTAACAAATAGTTGGGATTCCTATGGGTACTAACTGCGCGCCTCTGATAGCAGATTTATTTCTTTATTGTTATAAGAGGGGTTTGATGGTTTCTATTCAAAAATCAAAATGTTTTGACCCCATTGACAAATTTAATAATACTTGCAGATATCTGGATGACATTTTGGTTAATGACAACCCTGAATTCGAACAATTTATATCAGAAATATATCCACCAGACCTCATATTGAATAAAGCTAATACTTGAGATAAATCTACACCTTTCATAGATTTAAACATCAAAATTATCAACCATCTAATATATACTAATATTTATGATAAACGTGAGGATTTTGGATTTCCTATTGTAAATTTCCCTTACTTGGATGGCGATGTCCCTCGACTCCCATCATATGGTATCTATATATCTCAATTAGTTCGATTTGTCAGGGGCTGCACCGATGTTTTGGACTTTCATAAACGAAATTTACAAATTACTACTAAACTTTTATCTCAGGGTTACAGATATCACAAGCTAAGAAAAACATTCGGCAAATTCTTCAGATCTTATTCAGAACTTCTATCTAAATTTGGAAATATTTCTTTTCAACAGTATGTATCCAATGGTATTTCCCGTCCTAATTTTTACGCTGATCTCGTATATAAACTAAGGAAAGTAAAAGGCTCCGATTACGTTATTTTATCGTGTAATAAAATAGTCAAACGTCTTCTAAATAGACAATATGATATTGAGATCATTAAAAGGATTATAGGTCTTTTATTTGGCCCCTCTACAGCCTTATGCAGGCTTTTACTTGAACGTTGCACGCTGACTAACAGGGCGGTGGGGACTATATGACGGGCCTTGTCCAAACCTCTTTCAGAGGAGACATGGTCCTGAACCTCGTCCCCTCTGTTAGATGGGACTCCTACAGATCTAGGTTCTTAGCTCGCTTTCAGACTGGCAGAGCACAGTTTGTCATGTTGATGTCGCATATATTTTTATACCATTATGTGTTTTACAATACCTTACGTGTTTATATTTTTATGACCTCTCAATATGCGATACCTGTTGACCCTTTTTCTTTACATGGAGGATAATTTATAAATTTTTAAATGTACGTCCTTTGATTGTTCTGCTACTACGGCGAGTGGGAAGGTGGGCCCCTAAACCGGTTAACCACACCATTTGTTTCACTTTTGTCAAATTAAATGACCGTCCTTAGTCGGTATCGTAATTGCACTACAATGAAATATTTTTGTAATGTGTTATATGTTCCAGTATATTATTTATATTCATGTATTTTATAGCTCCATGGTGACTTCTGCCACATAACTGAGCCAGTAACCCCTCTTTTTTTCTATTTTTATTTGACTATTATCATGTTTTATGCGTATATCCTTGGTAGATTACGTCATACTGCTTGGTCAGATGTTTTCGGTCTTGTCTTTCATATATGGCGTATTTGATTGAACCTATAGAATTTTTCAGGCAAGTCCGGCAAATTTATTTTCCTTTTATAAATGGAATTTAATTCATAATCACATTAACAGTACTCGTATCTTCAACATATGTGTGCAAAAATGGTAGAAGAGTGTTAAACGTAAGCAATAAATCATATAATTGGACTTCATTATCCTTTTCAATATCTTCGCTACCTCGGACTGAGTTCGCCCTACTTGATCTAACTGACTGATCAGCAAGACACTGATCCATAGGTTTCAAAAGACAGATGTCATGTGTATGTGTACACCAAAACAATATAAAATACAATAAATTTCAAATAAAACTGCTTTAGAAATATTTGATTAGTGTTACCTTTAGAAATTCAAAATAGCACGACCTCTTGATTGAACCATTATATGACTACTATACAAATTCGATCAGCATCAAATTCTGATTAATTTAAGTCAATTATGGTTATGAGAGCAATTCATACGCAAGCCTTGTTCTTTGTTCTCTCAAACTAACATCGCATCTGTCTTCATAATTTTCCATTTAAGAACATATTCAACTAAAAATATTACTTCCTTGGTTCAGGTTGATAGCGTTATAGATTTTATGGTCTCGGTGTGATTCATTCGAAAAGAAGTGTTTGTTTCTTTCACGAGACATCGTACCGTTTAACACACTTATCTTTATCCATGTACAGACATATTCCGACACAGTATCTAGTAGAGAAAGTCCGGATTGGGGTTGCCGTACTCACCGACAAAATATCCATAAAAAGTTTAAATTCATTACGGGAAGGGCGTTGATGGGGTTAAAGTCCGACATCCCTTTGCATTAGAGAATGGTATGCCCAACGTCATAATTTCTAAAATATAAAAAAAAATCAGCTCTATTCAGAAACAGTATATTTTTGTAATATTGTTCCCTGTTTACAAGACAATTATCATTATAATGTGCATATCCTTTGCGATTTTCGTCATACAGTTTCCTTTTATCAATTTATTGATTCGCTTGTTGTCAATGGAGCACTTGACACATCTACGGTAGCCAAATTATAACTTTTTAACATCAAAAAGAATGTTATGAGACCTCATGTACTGATCACTATGAAATAAAAATGAATATGGCATCAAGCTCAGTGTTATATCTTTTGGATCTACAAATTTTGATTCAAGAGATTTTGGGGAGTTTCTACAATTTTTTTTTTTCGCAATATAACTTAAAACGACATAGTAAATAGAGGGAGGGTGATGTTTTCAACAATGTACAAAGTAATACGTTATCCAGGGGAGAAAGTGAAATTGGGGCAAAGAGACTGGATCAAATCTGCAATGCTTCCTCCAAAGTACAGTAAAACATAAGAAATTACAATCAATTTCCATTTTGTCAGTGCTTTTCTTTAAAATTCAACATTAGTGGAGAAGAAATTGGGCATCAAAATGTGAATTTATGCACAGGGCTTTCGACTCGTCCCTCCTCAATAACACCAATATAATAAGAATAGTTATAACTTCCGATTTACCCAAAATACACCTCCTCCCGTCTGTGCCTTAGAACTTTTTATAATTCTTCACAATTCGTCTCAAACGTAGTATCAAATAAAAGCAGACATATTTATCTACACATCCATATATAAAATGTCAATATCCATGTAAAACTAAGGGCATGGTCAGCCAAGGAACTCTAAATTTTGCTCAGAAAAGTTTAGTCGGACACCGAGAAGTTAATCAGGTCAGACCCATTGCTACGGTGTAAAGCTCCACTCGACACCTTGGTCTTTGGGGTATACAATAAACAAAAGTAAATAACTCACTACAGTCGACATGTAAAATTGGTCTTCCTATCGCCTCACTGTACCTTCGGTTGTTTTCCATCCGCCCGAGACCCCAACTGAGGTGTCATAAAGAAAGAAAACAAAACTGAAAATGAATGTGTTTGTTCACTAAATGTTAAATGTGAACTACAGTGCTATATGTCAGATTTTAATAACGAATTATTAATTAGTCTTTAGCTCCTTCAAGGAGGGATGGGGGTAATTTATTTTGCCGGCCATGAACCGAGCTTTACCCGATTCCATGGTTATTATTTGTGTTCCACCATTCATGTGCAGCCGGTGTAGTCACGTGGAGTATTTGTTCAGCTTGTGAACACGATGCTCTGGGTTTGACTAGGTGCCATGGGCACACCGGTGATCCATCCTTCTGACGAGAGAGTAAGAACCGAGATCCCCATGCCATAGTAGGCATGGGACGAAAAATATCCCTCACTACTTCGGGTGGTACCTCAATAAATAAACAATCATTCATGTGGAACTTTAACAAATTGGATTTCAAAATGTGTTTATCGAGTCAGTTTTTATATGCTTTTGGAATAAGAATACAAAATGTATATCTATTTACAATATTCAGTTTTGTATTTACACTAAATAATGTAAGTAAAGGATGAAAACTTTAACTTTCTGTTTTCCTCTACGTGTAGGAAAGAGTAAAATAATTAAAGTTCATAACCCTCTGTCACATACTAAAACTTCAAATCAAAAGTAGCAGACCACATGGGAACTCTGTGTTGATCAACATTTATTGTGCTTTTTGGTGTGAAGTTATGTTGTTCATATGAAAATAAAAGATACACGAATATTTAATGAAATGAAAAGTGGCTGAAGCGTAAGAAAACAGTTGAAAATACCGACTTCGTGATTTGTCCTAACATAATTTTATGTTTCACGTTTTGCGTTAAACCTATTTACCTACATACCAAATATGCGTTTATAGGCAGACATTACATATTCTTAGATACGGGCAAACCCTTGGTACCTTTCATTTTCATTAACCCTGCTATGAATCTAGATTTATCTTTGAATAGCGTATTTATTAACGCATATCTCTTAATACTTAATACAAAAAAATGCATGCTATGTTATGCAAGCAGGGTTTCAGAAACTGTCCCTTTGTTTGTATTTTTATTGAGAAATTGGGGAGGGATTTCATCTTCAATATAACCAAAACCAATTGCTGTAGTAAAGGTTACAATGTGAACTATGATTTAGTCCCAATTATCCCCATCATCTCTTTCCCATCCGCTTATAGGATAATGCACGTCATAGTTACTATGTTAAATAAGTAAAGTCAATCTATAAAAGCAAAAAGCTTAGCTCAATTAGGACAAAGAACCGCAACATAACACAACACCCTCGTCTTAGTTGAAATGGTTTCTTAAACAAAGATAATATGCTTTGTGTCCAGAGGAATTGTTTTTACCTTCATGTTTTTACCTTCGTGCCACACAATATATTAATATTATATACAGAACGTATGGCTCGCCGAAAAATTAAGCTAGACAGCAATACGTAAAACAATTTTAGGCAAGAAATAAATTTTCTTATGCAGTAAAGAAATTTAGGATATTTGAGTTGTCTTTCTTTGAATTCTATTTTTGTAACATGTATAAGGAAAAGGTAAATGGTTTGAATTTTATGCGAGACCTGAGGTTATCTCAAACGTAAAATTAAACCATAAATATGACTCGTGTATTGGTATTGCATAATATGTATTTACCTTCCAAACTCCTTCAGCTTGTGCAAACTCACATTCAAAACTGAGCAAAGTTTCAGAATGGTATTTAACGTAGTGTTTGCTGTTAATTTGAGAATAAAAAATAAACAAATAACGCAATGAAAGTGACAGATAGCTGTACAGGATTGCGAAATTGATGGTTTCAATAGGAACGATATCTAATTTCTCATTTGCCATGCACACATTTCCACGTGTTTATGCCATTGTATCGCGAATCCTCTGTTATGTAAACAAAAGTCAAAATCTGGATTTGTACTTGTACATATGTGGCCAAAAGTGGTGGGGAGGGGGGGGGGCAATTAAAAAGTTTATTGCAAAATGCTTCGTAATGCACACTATATCGGCGCAATCGGCTATTTACCAAGGATATACATGTATGTCAACTCTGACTTTTGCTTGCCTTAATCATACTTTTTTTCCAAAATTATTTATTCGTCTGTTGTCAGTGGAGCACTTAACACATTTACTGTAGCAAAATTATAATTTTTTAACATCAAAACAGTGGATAAACAAATGTTATGTGACCTGAAGCACTGACCACTATAAAATCCAAATGAATCTGGTATCAAACTCGGCATTACATCAATATGTTCTACAAGATGTGGTACAAAAGATATTTGGGAGTTTCTACGATTTTTTTTTTTTTGCACAGTATAACTGAAACAACCTAAGGGAATATTTTCAAAAATGTCCAAAGCCTTACGTCATCCAGGGGAGAACAATAAAATTGGGCAAATAGGCCGGTGCAAATCTGCAATCCTTGCTGCCAAGTAGAGTAAAAGATGAGAATTTCCATTCAATTTCCATTTTGGCATTGCTTTGCTTTATATATTAATATTAGGGGAGAAGACATCGGGCTTAAATTGTGAATTTATGTAATCATAATACAAATGAATGTATCTACATAAGATAGTCTTTTAAGACTTAATTAGCTGAATACAAATACTTTATAAGAGAGAGAAAACAATACAACACTTTTTGCTTCAATAACCTGTAGATTACAGAGTTTCTGTAACAATGTTATACACTGAATAACAAGGGTGAAAAAGAAAGGGGCGGGGTCTTCTTAAAATGTGGGCTAACCAGTGTTTAATTCTTGTAGCCGTACATTTAAGAATGAATTCTATATACACAATGGAAATTAATATATATATATATATATATATATATATATATATATATATATATATATATATATATATATATATATATAATATATGTTACCTTTTCGTTTCATAACTGCTCTTTGTTTATCTTGTATAAGTACGTATTGTTATGGAGTGAATAAGAGTTACCTTTCTTCGCATAGCCAAACGTAACGTGTGAACTACGTTATGTTTAAAATCACTTCCCCCTCTACCCGTTCTCCTTGTAGTAGAAAGAGGAGTCTTCACTGTATTTTGCGACATTTTCTTTAAACCTCCGATATAGAAGGCTGAACACCAATTTAAAATAAGCTTGGTTTAGTGTGACTCAAATGTCATTGAAAACATTAATATGAGATCTTAAGATGTTGGAAATAAATCAGACTGACTTTCATTGCAGGAAACTTATTAACAAAATAGAAGTGATAAACCCGATCATTCAAAACTCATCCCATCTCTCTCTACCTTTGTTTTCATTCAAATACTTTCCAACAGTTTAAATTCATTTTGATTCCACCTATTGAGGTCAGTTTTGTAAACTGTTACAATAAGGAAACATAACATATATGGGTGCTTATTTATTAGTTTTCTTTGCACTAAGTTTTATATTGATGAAACCATTTTATCATTCTGCCAGTGCGAAAACAAAAAAGAGATAATCAAGGTAATTCAATCTTACTGTTACGTTGAACAAAGCCAATTTCAAAACAGGAAAGCATTTCGATCAGCATTTTTGTACTATTTAATATAGTGTTCATGTGAAAAGAAAGGTTAAACTAAAACGTTAATCATTGAAATGGCTGAAAATATTGATAGAAAATAATACCATCCCGATGGTGATTCCGTCATAATGAAATTTGGCTTCATATTATACGCTAAACATTTCTCTCTCGTAATACTTCCCGATGTTTTACGTCATATTTATTTACAGACATTTCTCCTTCAGATAGTGTCACAACGATTATAACCTCCCCTTTTCTGCTCACCTCGTAACTAATTTAGGCTTCATCTTCAAAGATTGTATCTATCAATCCTGGTCTCTTAATAGTCCGAATTAAACTGTGCATGTAACAGTATTCAGACACAGACATGTAAGTTTTCTTAAGATAAAGGAAGACGATTTCGATCTTTGGATTGTAAACTTTAAAATGAGGAGAGGATTTACCTTCAAAGTAGACAAGGTGACAGCCTGTGTAAAATTTTAATGTGAACTATTGGGATTAAAGTCTCGCTAAAAATATAATAAAGGTCATAGAAAAGTGAAATAAGTGTTTTCCTCATCGCAAGAAGTTAAGCTCAATTTAGACAAAATTCCGTGACGCAACTTGCTATTGTCAGTTGAATGTTTTCATGCAGCATGTAAGGGGTATGGTACAAGCTTGGGAATCCACTTTCAAAACAGTAGGGTTACGTGTGGGTTCGTGTTTTCCCACACTTTTTACAAACATGTTAGGTGAACACAGATCTTTTTAGTTTTAATTGAATCAAATTGAGAGGGAAGATTATGGACCCAGTGTCCAGTGCGACTAGTCAATATCATGTCTATATTCGATGGAGGGGAAAGGGGAGGGAAGTAAACTAAGACTTTAACAAACACAGATGATCTTGACTTTAGCATCAGCTTGTGTGTATGGGTCTGTTTTTTTTCCCCCCTTTTTTCTTTATTTTTTACCACAGCAAATTTTCCTAATTTTATGTCGTGATCCTATGTATCTATACACTTCTTGACATTACTATTTACGTGTTAAGTGACCTTACACCTAGGGGACGAATGTTGAATGAATGTAATAAATTGTTGTCCACCAATGGTTTTATGAACATTATGGTTTATTTTCCCTGGAAAGTGCGATTTCGAATTTAATGTAGTACATATTTATTGTATCTAATATTTAATACGGTAGTTTGCTATACTCGGAAACGGAATTCTTTTGTGTATAATGTCATAAGAAAAAAGTTTGCCAGTAGCGTTTCGTTTTACAAAGAATATTTTTACATGTACATAAATTCCGCTTAGAATTGACAGCAATGTTTTGTGTTAAATAAAACAAAGAGTGGAACAGTAAGTCATAATCAGGGGGGTGCCTATGGGTCATCTAACAATAGAACACAATTTTCATATAATCAATCGAAATCCCAGTTGGTTCTTCATTTCATACTCAGTATATTTAATTGGAATCATTTTCAGTTTTAGCAAAATATGTTTATATACCATTACATACCAACTGACTTTTCTATGTTGAATCAGCTCTTTAGCCTATATCGTGAGTAATGGACAAAAGTTCACCACTGACTATTCGGGGTATTTTTTTTAAGTTTTGGCGGTATATATCAATGCCACCTTTTATCTACCTTTCTATTAATATTTAATCTATTTTATTTTGTTCACGAGCTTTCTGTAAACACTCTTCTAGATTATTTTACCGTGAATTTTCATTTGTCTAAGTCCAAGTGGTTTCTTCACTTTATTTTACTAGTGTCTCCCACAGACTTCACCAGCATGTAAAGACATAATATAATAGTGGATAAACAAATAAAATGATACTGCTGATACTTGTATATAGTGTACCATTTAAACAACAGTATGGTTTATACATCTGCTTCAGCAGTGACCCAAAAGATAAAATGACACAAAACCAAAATGAATCTATTTTCACATGATCGATCATGAAATGTCAAGGTGCTTTACAAGGAATAACAATCCAAAGGGATGTATATTTTTATTTGTAATATATTTGGTATATATGTATGATGTCGCAGACGGAAACAAAGTCATTTACTCCAATTAGAATTACATAAAGGCATTGACATGACAAGGAAACACATTATGATGTTTCCGATGTACATTTGTAAAAATATTTTTGCATTGTTTTGTTTTGTTTTGTTTTTGTTTTTTGTTTTTGGGGGGGGGGGGGGGGTTCGTTGCTAGTTTCGCTGCATTACACCATCGGAATGATAAAGAGACAAAAACAGGATTAAATATGAAATACTACTGATGTGAAAATTGTTAAATATAATGTTTCTATGATATCTACAATGTATTTCTGTTCACATTTGCAATAGTGTATGTGTGTGTGTAGGATGTATGCATGAAAATCCCTAAACTTAAAGGAATTCTCGGACAGGATATAAACAGCAGGTTATATTTCTACTGATTCCGTGGTAGGAATTTACACATAAAACAATAAATCATCCATGATATTCGAAAAAGTTAATTGCATGTCATAATACAGATACAAGATATGTAATGCACAACCAATACAGTTTTCATTCAATTACGAAAAAATAAAACGTCGCAGTATTTGTCATTCATGATAAGAATCAATGAAGGTATGGAAAAACAACAAGAGTGTACAAAGCTTAACTTCAAGTAATAGTTTCGTTAATATTTGTATACTAATAAACTAATTACCCCTTCATGAACCAGAAAAGCTGCCCCAATGCGCTTACTATCACACCACGCTCTCAAATAAAAAGAATAAATGGTTTTACGTTACACATTCAGGACAATAATTTTGCTCATATGATCGAAAATTGTTAATTTAATATATTAGAAAATGTACGTTTGATATCAACTGCATTCTAAAATTAGGAAATAACATTAACATGGTTTATATTTGGGCTTTAATTTTATAATTCAGGGCTTTATGAAGCATTTCAAAAGTGGTTTCTTTTCGCAACGAAGCCGGCATGGCCTAGTGGTATCGCGCATGCCTAGTGATAGGTGTTTGTGTCCGGCTCTGGTCATGCCGGTGTCCTGTCTTTTGGATGAGACAGTAAAACCCGAGGCCCTGTGTCGTGGTATAATTGGCACGTTAAAGATCCCTCACTGCTTCGGGTGGGTCCATTGCAAAGGTCAAAATTTATATGCCCTGCACCAGGCAGATGCCGTCACCATATACGTGAAATATTCGTGTTGACACATGATAGACCAAAACAGTAATAGGACAGGATCCTCGACCCATTTTAACTACGGATTGGGACATTATTTGTGTTTTTTCGAATCATTTTGTGTTACGACTAATGAATATACAGGATTTACGTTTATTCCTTTCTGGTCTGTTTTCATTTCGCTGGAATGAATGTAGTTTATACTGCTGTCTCTGACTGTATGTTGGTGACAGACTCTGGGTCCACATATGAACGGCTCTCTGAAACCTCTGACTGTATATCCTCTATTTCATTATACACGCTTTCGTCTTGTGTACTGAGATTACATTTTGCAAGGTGCAGATCTTTCTTGTGTGTTCTTCTCATACTATTTTAATCGAATAAACAAACGCGTATTTTTTCAAAATGATAAAATAAATTTTAATAAAAGAATAAAAAAAAATTCAATGATATTATAATGTCAGTAATAAAGCTAACAACAGCAACGAGAACAACATCAATAATTACAATAATAATAATATCTTTGTTATCCTGTGTGCATACATTCTTACAAAAATAAGAAACCCTTTGCAAACACGGAACTTTGACGTACTGTGGAAGAAACTATAAATATATACGAAATGTTACTTACTTTTGCATGTAATGAATCGATGTTGTCAATGATCCACATAACAGCAACATGAATGTCCCTGCCATTATACCTATAACATACACCTTTATCATTTTCCTGTCATTTTTATCAATGTGTAACAACGCGAACATCTTAAAATGAACTCAATACTAAAAAATCTATTCCATTATTACCTTGAGAGGTTGATGACGACATGAATTCTCCATAACTTATGATTTTTTTTAATTTTATGTATAACTGATTTCTATTACATAAAAAATTACCAAAGATGAATTTATCCTGTGATATTGTCGACGGTCTGGATGCATTCCTCGAGCCAATGTCCTTTGTAACTAAATATATGTGTAGAATAATTGTCATGCAGCATGATATAACCGTACATGTTCGTTGATAGTGCATTTAAAAATAACATTATATGAATATTAAATTATCAATGTATAAAACTAGCCTTTATGAGGTAAAGACAATTGAGGGATCGCCAGATTCGGCTTTAACCACGCCCATTACGTAGTTTCATTGTGACGTCACAGTTAAAATCATGTTTGACGGGCCATTTATTTATGACGCTATAATGAAAAAGTGTGCCAAAATGTGTGATGTCGGGCATTTGACGATCAATCAATTATTTTAATATCATAGTATTTTTAAAATATCCTGGTTAATCACCGACGCCATAAAGGCTGATCTGTTGAATAGTTAAATGTTATACTTAACATACTAAACGCAAATTATTTCTGATTCGTGCTTACTTCACATAAGATGTTCTGTTGTTTTTATTTTGAATCAAGACATCAACTTCATTAAATGTTTACAGATGATATATATTACCCCCTGCTTCCTCTGTCCTATATTGATTTGAAGTATAGTCTACCATTGTATACTTATAAGAGGTTGTTGAACTCTTGACAGAAGTTCTGAAATAGTTTGTGAAGGATTTTCATTTAGCAAAGAGTACAAAAGTTGAATCCCATAATAATAAGTCGGGTTTTGTATTTTCAAAATAATAATTTCCTAAGGGATTGTTTAAACGACAGTTACCTGTCAAATTACTGAAACTAGACCATTATCTCAATTTTTGTCGAGAATTCAATTGTGACACGTCTCTCTTAAGACAGTGTAGCTCAAACGACATGTTCCAGGTATCGCATTTACATTATGAAACTGTGCAAACCTGTTCCTGTGTCTTGCAAAGTGGCCTGGCTTCGAAAATATCCGGTGTACGGTGCAAATGTATGAATTTCTATGCAATGCATCAGGCAGATATTACAATCATGTTCATGAAATAATGCCCATGTGACGCAAAAACGAATTAAAAAATCACACACACAAAATAGAAGCTAATAAAAAACCACACACAAACAAAACACCAAAAAATATACATGTTTATATATTAATAATTATAATTAATAGATAAATAACTAAAAAGAGAACAAAAGCAAACCGAACAAAGAAACAAAAACCAATAATAATAATAATAATAAATTATATTTTGTATAGTTATGAATGAAAACGTTTTAGTGAAATCTTTAACAAAGAATGAAAACGTTTTAGTGAAATCTTTAACATCATGTAAATAAAATTCAATTTCTTGAGTGTAAACAAAAGCCATTTGTTGATGTAAATGCAAATAATAGACTTAAAGGTTGGAGTAGATGTTCCATAGACATGGATTTTTTTTTATCATTTTAGTGTAATTTTATATGTGTCATATTTTCCAATTTACTTCTCTGGTTAAACATGCATCACAGTAATATTGGATTGCTTGCCTTTCTTGTAATCTGTTAACAGTGAGTTCTCTCTGGTAGCACCCATCGTCTACAAAGATAAGTGTATTGTAACAAGATACACACCTGAAAATTTATCTGACTGTATGAAAACACATTACATAGCAGAATTTTAAATATAGATTGTAATAAATACCACGGATTTCTGGATTGTATGACATAAAAGGGAATTACAACTTACATTCATACAGCCGATAGGACAAATACGTTGGGACTTTTTCACTTGGACATTTCCATTTAATGGAACACTCGAAATACCGTATGTGTAAATTGTCGGTTATGTTCAATTTTGGACATCCGTCTAAATAAATAAAAATAAAATAAAGAATTAAATAAAACACCACTCACCTTTGGTTTTGGTAATCGTACATCATGTTTGAAAGTAAAATCATTTCTAACGTTTAGTTTATACAACAAACGATTTTTCCCACGCCGAGGTCCCTTAAGTCCAGATACAGGCTTTAAAAGTAGATATCATACTATTTTGACGCCAACAATAGAATATTGGTTAAAAATGGTAATGTACAAGAAATGTATATGTTTCTTTACTTTGCATTATCATGCATTGTATATTTGTATTTGTGTTCTGAGATCGAAAAAAGGGAAAATACTCCAAATCACACAATAGCAATTTTACTGTCCCAATTTCCCCTGAGGAACAACTATGTTATAAAACGCTTGTGTATTTCAGCAGATTATACCCTGCAATTTTTTTCCTATAGCCATTTTGGCAATGTGATATGATTAATTGTTAATGAGAAGCGATTGACTCTAAACACGTCATTTATATAGTGAACAGAGGTACGCTGCCAATTTGGAGTTTATACATTGCATTTATCCATCAGATGGCATGAGAATCTACATCGAAGGATAGACAACATTTTGCGAATACTCAATTCCCCCTCCCCAGTTTATTGTCTCCGAGGGAAACATACATTTTATTTCTTTTGATACCTAGATACAGAGGCAAGATTATTTGAACACATTATCTCGCGCCCCATGCATCTTTCCTAGAGGCCAATCTTCTTGTTTCAAATTCGGATGTGCAACTGAAAATGAAACCGTCGATTTTCTCCCACCATTTGTATGATCAGGATAACATCGCTACTATTTAATCCATATATAATATACTTGTATATATAACATTTGTAGTTGTAGTGGTTTAACAATATAAACTGATACAGACAGCATTGGGCAACTCGTAATTTTATGGCATTGCATTATATCTTTGGTATAGATGGACAAATATTGAAAGTTCAAATAAACAAATCATTTGTTCAAAGGTGACATAACGATTCTGGTAAGAAAAAAAGGTAATTTCATTATCATGATATGCAGAAGTAGAGGTAATGAATTAAAATGAGTAGATGGTATTGATAGCGTGTGATATATTTAGAATTTATAAATCAATCATGTAATAAAAAATGATAATTTCAAACTTATATAATTCAATGTAAATCTATATCTTAATGGGTTTAAAAAATTCAAATCTTACCATTAAAATAAATGGATATAGGAACCATACAGAATTCAACGAAAGTATCCCACGAAGATTTCATACAATGATACACCATACCGCTGTCTACATCACACGACTTCAGTGATACTCTTTTACGCCATCGAACATCAACTACCGGACATGATGACGCATTGGCCAGTCCAATGATATGAACGGCATCTACATGTAGAGCATAACAAAATACCAAAACACCATGTAAATACAAACGCATATTTCACATTTAATCAATCGTTTTCACTACGGTTTTGCACTGAAAATCGCATGTGTCGTTCCCTATATGTATGGCAATACGCAATGCTATTTATTAATATTTACATCCTTGTTACCACATTACAGAAAATTACATCGAATAGTGATTTCCTCTATCAACTTCAACAATTCCATAATATTTTATTTGATCGAAATTGCTAACAATATTGTGACTATTCTTGATGTGACAGGAATGAAGGCACAGATACACATATATCTTTCATTTTTAGAAGTAATGTACATAGACTATGTTTATCTCTGAAAAACATTTATGTATAATGTGATTTCATATGCACTCTGATAAATTTGTAGTTAGGCTTTCAAATCAGAACTACCCACCCATAAATCAACGTATAAAATCTTCTCTTTTTTTAAACAATATGATTTCATAACTGAGCCGTATGTAGCAAATCGTAAGTAAGTAGCAATTTCCCCTTCCCGACTGAACATGTGCAGTTTCCCAAATGTTATAAGGAAAATTATAGTTGTGAGTTGGAGAGATTTAAAGGAGGTGGATGAACAGGAGAACACCTGACAATTTCAGGTCTGCGGTATCCCTCGAACAAGTGGTCTACCACTACAAGTGAAGTTTTTAACCTTAAGGAGCTCTAATTTCCTGCTTGCCTAACTATATATCCTCTCTCTAAAATGAAATACATATGGTATGTCTGGTATACTAGCATTTAAATGTAGTGTATGCTTGAATGCATGTCTAGAGTAACCGGTTTTGAAACCGGTTTAAGAAATGCATTAATACAAATATACACAAAGAGGAAAACATATGTACATTGTGAGCTGTTTTGTCAATTTTATTTACTATTTCACAGATTAAAAGTATTATAAAGTCGATGTGTTATGATCAATAAATATATTAACCCTTTGGCAGGTGACACTTTAACAAACGTGCAATGATCTTAAAATGGACATTTCTCTCTCTCTCTCTCTCTCTCTCTCTCTCTCTCTCTTTCTCTCTCTACATTTGTTTAAAATGTGGTTGAAATCAGTAGCATGATAGGATAATGAATGCGCTGATGGCCTTAGCTGCTTGTAAAACTGAAAGCTAAGATGAAGTGTTAAATATCTTTTATAAAATACGAAAGTAACTGGTGTCACATGACTATGGCACTAACAATAATGTACCATAGTTTGTAACAATCATTTCCAAACTGTTTCCAGCTCTTTTCAATGACCGAAGATATATATATATTCCATATGGAAGGAATAAAAATACAAGAAAATAGTAGAGAATGAATTGCATTTTTCACGTATGCAATCGTAAGAGTACGATTTGGAACATAACATATTTCCTCTCAATCACTGTGTGTGCCTGTTATTAGTGCACAAAATGGTTACGGATATGTAAACTACGGAAAAATTTGTGCTTCAATTATCAGTCGATTGAATTTAAACAACACAATTAATCAGACAGAGGTGACGCTTTAGAAGTTATTAGGTATTAACACATAAATATATATATATGCAGGGGACATGGAAACACGTGTTAATTCGAATTTTGGATGCATTCTTCTCATTGACATTGTGTCCGTTTATTTACTGAATACTTATATTATTTAGAACTTTAAAACGTTCCCCGCGGAGTGTTTGACTTAACTGTTATTATACCCTTTTTCTTGACGCTATGTGACTGTGACACTTTCTACACAGTGTTTGTTCACATTCATGTATATTGACAGTGCTGAATTGTACTGTTTCGTATATATGTCAGGGCATTCACGGCATGTGTGGCTAGCCAAACAGGAGAGGCTCACTCCTCCCGGGCGCCTGGTGTCATCTATAGATTTAAAGGGTCCGTGAATGTATACTTTGGTACATTGTTGTTAGTGCCATAGTTATGTGACACCAGTTATTTTCGTATTTTAAATGCCTATTGAGAAATGGCGTCTTCTTTACGATTATATTTCTCAAATTATCTCAATAATTAAGATTGTTGTATCGACAGTCGAAAGTTACATTTGCGAAAGTAATTTATGACCATTAAGAATTGTTGAGTACCGATATCGACATTGAGATATCAGAAATTTTACAGTCTATACTCTTTATACTATCCATTCAGCAATGCATATACAAAACAAAAGATTTCGTTTTTCCACGAGAAGGCCTTCTCGCATAAATGCAATTTTTATAAACAATATCAAATTACGTTTAAAGCAACCATGCTTGGATTTATGTCGTTTAAATAGACGAAAAAGAAATATAATGGGGTCGGAAGGGGGGGGGGGGAGCTAGTCCATTTGCGGAATATGAGTTTGATCAGAGAGATAAATATTCTCCAGCGAAACATAATTCTGCAAGTTAAGAACTTCATCTATGACTTTTATAACAAGAATGTGCAATGCGTACATATAAGTTTCAGTGTAAATACACTTCAACGCAAAGAAGGCTCCAAATGTAAGAAAGGAAACTCTGTTTAGTGTATCGTTTTATGGTTTATTTCGTACATTAAAAGGGTGTTTATAGTCTATCGGATTCCAAGACAGCATCAAGCACCATATAAAGACATTTTCTAATAATATTATTTTTATTTTTGTCATATAAACCCAAATATATAGCATATTACCGCACATGCAGCAAAACAAATAACTAGTAAATTGATCATATAGGATAGTAACTATCTAGACGATCATTTTAAAGTCACTTCAGTTGAAACATACAAGCATTATTACAAAAAAGTAAAAAGTTCAGGTCACGAATACCTTTTGTTCATTTTTGGCATACAACAATTTACAAAGAATGTAAATGTTTTCATTAAAAGAGCAATAAATATAACAAATGTAAAAATAATAATAGAAAAATGAAGAAATTAACTGAATAAAAATGTGCCATTATATTCAAGGACTCATTTCGTCAAATACATGCAAATGCTTATTTTCACGGGAAACCGTCAATTTGCGCAGAAGTAGGATGTCATATATGGTGTACATTAAACGATTATGCATTACATTATACTTCTAGAAATAACGCATAATAATAATGCACAAATATAGCGTGATCATTGTAGTCACGGAATATTCACATCATATGCATTACAAACGAAGATGACCTTGTTGTGTCCTGATGTTTTAGCAAGCATCGTTTTGACTTATTTTTCAGAACAGTATGGTTGCTTACGCATACATTCTACTCGGTATCGTTTGTATGATTTGTAATGTGCCTTCACAGAGTCTTGATGAATGCACAAATCTTACAACGATGTGTCCCATATTTGCACGGTGGTTAAAGAGAGGCAAATTCTATAAGTGTCCTGGTAGAAGGTCATACGTATGTTTGATGTCAGATAATAAAACTTTGAGGGAAGGATGCATATTCAATTCTCTGATACAAGCTGGTACAGGTATGTTTAATTCTATTATATATGACCCGTAAAAATAGCTCAAAATTTTGCATCTTAAGTCTAGATCCATCCACGTTTTATAGAAATTATTTCACTTTTCTCATATGTAAACTGAGATGCAATATTATTTTAGATCATATCTAAGTATTAAGATTAGCACCTGCTTTGGCTGTGGAGGCATCTAAGAGTTTATTCTGTATACCACAAGCATTGCAAACTGAATCTACGTCCTATGAAATGTGTAATGTCTTATAAACCTTTGTATAGAAGCGTCCACAATTGATATGCACACATATTTAGGAATGTGTAAATATAAGAATCAAAATAATTAATGCATTCTAACTTCATAACCAATGATTTCAATATGCATTTAATTTGACTGTAATACTTCTCTTTATCTCTAATTAAATCTTTTATGTAATGTTAACCATGTAAACATATTAACAAATGATGCTTACTTTGTCATTGCAATCCGATATTATATGAGGTTTGTACCTTTCCAGAGGTCATAAAAGTGTTTTAACATCAAAAAATGTATTTGTGATTGTTATACATATCACAGAGTTATGTTCTGCATATCTTATGCATAGCTCTGTCCTTAGATAAATTCTGTGGTTCACTTTTCGGTCATTTTGGTTTCAACACTGCTCTTCAAATATTTATATATTTTGGGAATTCCAATTATTTTGGCCAGGAGCATCACTGGAGAGACATAAGTTGTCGAAATGCGCATATGGTGCACTAACTTAATAAGTATATATGTTCTATATTTATTATAACAGTTGGGTGTCCACACACCAAGCAATGTGACAGTCTCACAAAACAGCCAGTATTAGTGGACTCGATTAATTACCTTCCGTGTCCCCCGGACCATGATGGATGTCCACCACGTAATCATTCTGGATACTCTATACTAGACGTTCACAAATGTAAGAATATAAAGATAAAATACTACTATCTCAAGAATAAAATCATGAACAGTTGGTATGTAACAACAGCGTTTTATCATTAACGTCAACAACTGAATGAGCGAGAAGTCAATTTAGTGAAGACAATGCTTTATCCTGATGAAACATGTTTGATAACAGTAGCAATCGATCACTAATCACAAGTAGTTATTGCCATTTGACCATTTAACAAAACTGAAATTAAAATATGCTCTTCTTTCATTTTAGATCCAATGTGCCAAGGAAGAAATATTTCAACCAAAAGGTATATATGTCACATACACATCTTCACGTGCTCAGTGGATGCGCTACGTAAACCTTTCTGTCCCCTAGTTTGAACGTATTCAAAGATCGCGGGTTCTGATCGCACCTATCGAAAAGTACCCAATATGCTTTTAAGTAAAAATTGATCGATGAGATATATTTTGACCAATGGAACTTGGTTACGAGAAAATAAAAACATCAGCAACAATCTTCTGTTCTTTGGGAACGTAAAATTTGTCAATTTTTTTCTGTAGACAGCTTAAAAGATTTCCAATCGAAAGGTGCAGAGGCTTTAATGAAAGGGAAAGATTCTTCCATTCTGTCGATTACATGTGCTAGATCCATTATTATTATTATTATTGGTCACACGGTTTGTTTCAAGGCTTCTGATTCGTTAATGTACTGAGGAAGTGAACCAGACAAGAACAAGCCCACGATCTTTGAATGAAATCGGTCAGGTGAGATAGCAGTTTGTATAACGCATTCCCGCGACTCGTGAAGATGCACATTCATGATAAAAATATTATTATGCTTGGAGATTTTTCAGTTCAAGACGCATAATAATATTATACTGATATAATTCCAAATTACATTGTGCCCCTCTGATGCTTTATACTATGTCAAGTGTTCTATCGATATCCATTATCGGCAGTAGTACTAGTAAACTGTGGCAATAACAAAAAAGATATCCTACAACCGTGGTTTAACTATGCTCATCAAATATATATATTGTATTAGAATTCCAACTTTTTGGCCATGAGCATTAATGAAGTAAAAACAGAATACATCTGAATAAGCTATATGACGCAAATCTCCAAGAGTACACATATAAAACATGATAATATTAATATAATTCAGATAACGACATTATAAAAATATTCGATTGTGCTGCAGTAACATTATCGACTTAGTGCCATCAATTAGAGAACGAAATATCACTCATTTGGTGTGTAGAAACATAACATGTCGATATGCGCTTCTGGTACACATAGCTACAGCGTATATGACTTTTCTTTACCATCAGTTGCAATGTTAATCGGGTGTGAAGCATCATGTTATATTTGGCATCAATCTTTTGTGGTTCTTGCATGTTGTTTTATAATTGTTGCAACAATAGCACCAGTAAGAGAATTGATGATAAACAATAATAATGATTATAACTATTACAGAACTACCTCTCTAGACAGAGTTATTGATGTTCCAATGCCAATTCCACCAAACAGAAGAACTCGAGATGAAGGCAATGCAACAACAATCATTTTAATAATTCTAGGCATTTTCCTTTTTAACTCTGTATAAGTCGTCGTCATTGTGATAAAGAAATGTCGAGGTTGGTATACTATTTAGACATTATCGTTAGTTTCTTTGCCATAAACGTATGTTTGATATCCATCGGAATATACAGGAAAATAAACTAGTTACATTTTAATATATACATTATATTTAAATGAGACCTACTTCGGTTTTTCCCGTATGTATCTGTCTTCTGTCTGACTTTCAATAACTGCCTTTTGCACACAGGGAAATGGGTGGCAAATGAAATTTCGAAACCAGAAAGTAGAGTTGTGTACAAACCAACATGGGGAAATTTTGGAAGTATTGGGATTTGCGGAAATAATCTCATTACCAGATATATGTATAGCAGCTTTCTGGTACGCTATTTCTTAAGCCAAGAAATCGTTTTGATATATTGATATCATTAAAGATATATACTTTATACTACAGTAAAAATTTATCTCTGCATTTTCTTGAAAATGAACCATGATACATGAAAGGCATAAGCATGGAAAACAAAACAAAATGAATAACATGTAATTTTACAAAACATTATCCAGTTGGCGATGTTGTTGCATTCGGTATATCACAACCACGATATTAAAACTCCACCGATATGTCTGATTGATCTCCGTAACTTTTGAATAATACACTTTTAAATAAGATTATCATTGTCTTGCAAACATTAAAACCTATGCACGGCATCCATCTTTTCACCTCATTTTCCAATGTCTCCCAAGGGGACAGTTGTTTTGCGTCTTCAAGACGCGTCCATAAATTCAAAAATGAACTTAATTTGAGAAAATCCATTTATACTGTTGTCTGTGATTTGGAAAACCTCTGGAAATGTATGAATTGTTGACGATTTGCACGAATTTCCACACAGAAAGTTCAAACTTCCGAACCACAGTCCAGCGGATATCTGCAGTACCTTAAGCGATCTCCACATTGATTTCAAGCAGGTGTCCGCTCCTTAACTCTGCGTGAAAACCAGGACACTACCTAATTGAATACCCGTGAAGAAGAAATATATTTATCAAAGTACATTGCATGTGTTCCGTTTCAATAAATATAGAAATAGTCAATGGATAGTTGGGGTAAAATAATCCAGAAATGTATTACTATAATGGATGTTGAAACGTCTAGATGTACAGCATATCATAAAAGTACGGAGTATCTTTCCCATCAATAGCTCTGTCCTCATTTCGTTCTTTGACTCATACTTTAAGAAAAGTTGAGTAATATGAAATACCATAGTAACACTTTTTAATTGAGATTGATGAGTATATTTGTTAAGATTTTGGAAGGTCAAATTAGAATTTGCTATCAATGATATTGGTATATCCCATTCTTTTTTTCTCATTTGCAGAAGCTTCTTTTAAACTAAATGTAATTCAGGGGTAAAAGTATGTATATTCTTAAGATGATATATTTTAAATACCTACTATACTTTAAACCTCTGTATATGACAACCAGCTCCAACATTTGTCTATGTTGATGGGTGTTGTGAGTGTAATATGGACATCTTGCAACTGAGTTTATGACGTGACTATCCGAATGATGTATGGTCATGATTATTGTAACATAGTGTACTAGTGTGTATTTAAATGATAGCAATTTGCAGCACATCAGGTATTCATTTTATGGTATTGATTTTACATTATTAATTTATTTATTTATTTATTATTATTATTATTATCTTATTTCATCTTTAGTATTTCATATATGCCACTTTCACGACGGACGCTGAAACTCATTCGATCGATTTCATATGTTAGTCTTAATCATATTTCTATGAAATGCAAAGTTGAAAGCAATTTTAGTTAATCTGAGCGGATATAATCCAGTATATCCGATCCCATTTTCCTTGAAGTTTATATACAGATAAAAGCAAGCATTTGAATTTTATCGAGAGAGTTTTAATCTCACCTTTCTTCAATATGTCAATAGACGCGCGCAGTGCATGATTCACATAAATTTAACAGACTTCAAATATACAATATATTGAACAATTTCATTTTATTTCTAAACATATAATGTACCTGGTTGCACTTCAACAAAACTTTCATAAGGTCACTCAAGACCTTATGAATTCGGTAATTACTAGGATATTTGTTTTGGTTTATTATTATTATTATTAAACCAGTCACTAAAAATTTCTTTCCTTGTTAAACCTATAACAGGTGATAGCATGATTCTTGGTACGTTTAACGAATTTGTTTAAAAATTCTTTTAATGTATTTTCAATATATAGATTTATCATTATGTTTGCATTTCAGTTTTCTAGAAACATAATACGGCACTCTTTTATCACTCCGTTGGAATAAAATACACTTCCCATTACGTCTTCCTTCTTTTTAATTCTATTACGATTCACTTTTGTCCAACTGTTCTAAAGTAAGGTGTTCAAAACTAAAATGTGTGTGCATAGATGAGTAGACTTAGTCGGTTTGGATGAGGAAAAATCATCGGTTCGAGCCCCGCCGTGGTCTCACCAGTCTCTTGTCTTTCGAATGAAAAGTAAAGACCAAAATTCTTTCTCACGGTAGTCATGACAGGTAAAAGATGATCCCTCACTGCTTATGGTTGGTCTGTTGCCAAGGTATAAATTTACCTTCACTGCATCAGGTTGGTTCATTGGTGTTTTTATGTCAACGTAATATTAAATTCTGGTGATGTGTATTGTCGACAGAAATTATATTGTATTGATCAGCATGCATACTAAGTGCAGTGTTAATTTAATTTTTCAACATAAGCCCTCTCTTTATATATGTTGATTTCAATTGATTATAATAATATTTTATATTAAGTATGATATATGCCACTTTCACAACTCAATTCAATTAAATTGATCTCATTACTTTCCTGATTTGAATTGTGCAAGAATAATGTTTTATCTGAGAGAGACCTTCAAATAGGGCGGTGCCGTCTGATACAAAAGCCGATCCTGTCTAGATCCACTAGGTTAAGGATCTAGCCTAAAATGAACACGGATCCTTAAAGTGCTGTAAGAATGTTCACATATTTTTCTAAATAATGTGCGTATCTACATACGGAGTCCCTGACAAAAGATGACACTATTGCATGACTCCAATCATAGGATCTATACAATAATACATAAACTGCTCGGTGAAATTTTGTCAGTTATTAATCTCGGTAAGCTTGACATTAGAAATTGTGCAAAAACTACTTTAACCTGAGATTTCATGATGTAAATGTTCGAATTGTGACGTCATCGATGAATGATTGGGAGGTGAGGCTAAGCATGCCTCACGATACAATACATATTGAAATGTTTGGTTCCAATGCGATGTTTTTCGATAGTATACATTTGTACTGTAAATATCATACCCTTGAAAGAAAACAAGATTTCACCTCCCATGACCTGCATGTATATAAAGTAAGCAGTACTGAAATACATGCTCAGGTTCATTACTACACAGTGTTGAGGAATTCATATCCCAGTGAATATTGGCAATAAATTGTGGTAAGAAATATATAGTCTAATTGGGTGGAATGGTATATTAAAAAGCACCATTCTACATGTATATCATGTACATGTGCTTGCTGATGGCAAGGACTCGTGTACATCATGATGTCAACATCAGTGTCTTAACAATTGATGGTGAACTTAAGCATATATAACCGACTTCTTCTCCAGAAGTTATCAATGATAAGAATTATATGTTGTGTCTTTTGCAAAAGACCTCATTAATGCATACCTCCTGTGTCACATAATAATTCAGTCAAGAGGATTTTTGGAACTACATGCAATGTTACAAATTTAAATGTGTGGACATTGGGCATCAGTTCAACTCTAGGCAGTACTACTCTTTTACTTTTATATCGTTGTTGTTGTAAAATGACGTCAAAAGTTGTGAAAATAGCTGAACCAGAATCCTTTTATTAATCAATTTTCCCTTTAAAATCGGGCAAATTGGCATTCTAGTTATCATTCATAGAAACACGGAAGCGGAAGGACCGGGAATTTCACGAATCTTATAATAAGTCAATTAGGATTTTATAAAAATGAGAAATCTTCCAGTATTTAAGTAGCATTACAGTAGTTCATATGTACCATGTTTGATTAAAATCCTGCCATTGTTCAGATAATAAACATTATGATGTGTTGCAACCAAATTAACCAAGAAGTGCTATGCAGTAATATAATTTAGTTTATGGTATGTGTTACATTTACAAGTGGAAAAAAATTATCATAATTTATTAAATATTTACTGATGGAAAAATTAAAAATCATAATCAGAGCATGTGTTGATCGCTGGCAAACTCTAAACCCAAATGCTGTTGTACATACATGTAGGTATTCCCTTCTGTTTATAGTGATCCCCGTCTTATGATATTTATTTTCTCTTCTTGGTAATTACATTGCCAGTGTATAGCTTACACAATGTCTTATCTTGTTCATTATTACTTTTTGTTTGGTTGCTAAATTTCAATTCTTTACTCATACAAGGGACTGTTGTAGTGGTTACACGCTTTGCTTGCAGCACAGACGGCCAGGATGCGAAACTCGGATTGTGCCAATATGTTAAAGAGGTCGGTTACCTCCTGCTTTAATGTGGCGATATGACAGAAAAGTTGTAACGGCGTAAATCGTCAATCAACCGACCAACTAATCCGCTTAAACAAACAATGCAGACAAACTGATTTTGCTTGCATCCGTTGTAGAATCCTCAGTTTCATATTTTGTAGAAAGGGGGCTGATAGGTAGTGAAGTAAGAGAGTGTATAATTTTAAACCACTTACGTTATAAAATTGTTTTTATCCTTATGGGTATAAGATAATTAAGTTTCAATTCACACATGGCTAAGTATTATGTTTATCTTTTAAATAGCAAAGAAAGGTAACTCTGTTTTTCTCTTCTATGTATTGAACTTTTTTTCATTGAATGTTTCAGGGAATGAAAGTAGATAGGCAACTTGCAAAACTAACTCCACTGGAAAGAAGATTTAAATCCCCTATACTTTATTCTTCCTTTACCGAACTGAACATGCAAGTGTGATATAACGGAAATGGACCAGGCGATCTGAAAGGGAATAAGAACAGGAAAAATGACAGATTGTTATGCGAGTGTTATTGACAGTTGGACTTAAATCACTGCTTTCGGAGTGTAATCTCTCACCTCCTGCCAAATATGATAATTTGATAACAGGGCTCTCATTAAGAGCCGGCACCCGACGATTTCTCGTCCCCTACTTTGAGAAAAATCACCGCCTACTTTCTGTAACAACAACATAATAGATATCACAATTTGAATATTTGTAATATTAGTACAAGAACATGAGGTTTTCGCCGAAATTACAACGAAATGACAAGCACTATTTATATTTCCACCCTGGTATTCGGATACCGTAAGAAGTACGTTTTACATGTGTTTACGAAAGTACATATTAAATAATGTAACAAGATAACTGTTACTTTTCTAAAAGACCCAGACTAGGTGTGTCAAACAGCATGCCACTTTCATTGGAAGGTTTGAATTAAGATTAGTGCTGAAATATTCATGCATCTTGAATAGTTGTATCTTAAATGTATTAGATCGTATTTTCTATACTTTGTATTTATTTATATTAAAATTATGCCCCGGACGGATTCCCCTTAACAAGCTCGTGCCTTCGGTGCTATCATGTGTTGCCCCTACCTTTTTCATTCTCACTTACTACCTCTACACTTGAGAACCCTCGTAATTCTTGTACTAGTAATTAGAAACATTTAAGTTGTTGTAAATCTCTGTTAGCAATTTAAATGGATTATAGTTTACTTATCAATGTTTTCTAAAAATATTACTGAGTAAATAAAGGGCGGGATGGGCGAAACAAGGACGCAAGTGGAAACGGGCCGAGAAAATACAGGATTCTTGGACACGTGACGGCGTCATGTTTGTGAAACAAACAACACGGTACTTAGAATCGATAATGATGAGGAGCTAATGAACCTTGTCCAAAATCTAAATCCTTTTGTCGTCTCCACCGATGAAGACGAGAACGAGTGACATGACAATCAAAATATCCAGCACCACGTGTATGTTTTTGTTCTGGTTATATTTATAACCTGACTCCGCCTCTTCCGGCTGAAATGCCTGTGAATTTATAAATCCAATTTTCCACGTATTTCTTGTATTATCCTTCGTATCCCTACATTCACTTTGTCTATCACATAGCACTCGCGCTTTACAGGTATGCTATACAGTACTAGTATCCACACAGTCACTCGAACACTCCGCTAATGGTCTAAATTTAGATCAAAGGTCTATTAGTATATTATGGAATGGGGTTTTCCGTAAATTACCCATAGGTCAGTTGGTTTCCTACATCATGTTTACATTCAAGTGTTTACATTTACATGTGTTAATTTTCGTTTAATTCTTGTTCAGCATGTTGTGATATATATATATACATCTCTGTGGGCTTATTGTGATATATTCTTCACCCATCTTCATTGTAACAGCTCTTACCAAGTTTTGGACATTCCGAGGTAGGAATGTATTTTTTGTGTTTAATATTAGTTCTTCTTCTGTTTATGTTCTGTCCTTCCATCTACACAGACCCCTTTTTGATATTGTTTTCATTTTTCTTTATTTTCAATTTTTCGAATATTCTTCCTCGGTGAGCTGTATCCTGTGTCATGTTACAATTGTTTGAACTACTCTTCGTTGACAACCCACCCTCCTCCGTACCTTCTCTCATCTATATCGACAATTTCATGAATGGTTATTGACATAGAGACGTACAGAGCGAGGGTGGGGCGTAGCTGTGCCGGCGCATATTGTAAAAAAAAACCCATATACCAATAAGTATTCAATTCGGTTTACATCCTCTATTCTTGTTTGTGTCACTAGTACTGGTGTCACTTACCCTGAATAGTCAAACTTGCAATATAAATGACATGTGTAATTATTTCCAATCAGTTGCATCGATCTTGTATATCTTGGTACGTCTCACGAATACCAGTTCATACACCGTGAGATACATTGTTCTAATTCTTTTGCTTTCAGGGGATATAGAGTCCAATCCTGGACCTTATGAATTAAGCAATGTACATAATTGTCTATTTGTCATCTAAATGTTCAAAGTGTATTTACTAAACTCGATTTGTTAGCTGTTGAGCTGGGCAAATTTGATATTATTACTGTAAGTGAAACCCGGCTCGATCAGACTATCAAATCGTGTGATTTGATTCTACCCTCATACTAACTTCCCATCCGTCTCGATCGCAATAGGCATGGAGGGGGCGTGGCTGTCTTCGTAAAAATGGTATCTCATTTACAGAACGGCACGATCTAACCATTCCCAACCTTGAGGCAGTTTGGATCGAAGTAAACGTTGATCACAAGGGGATTTTAATAGGGACTTTTTACACTCACCCTAACTTTAGAGATTGGAATACGGTGGAGGTCTCTATTGAAATTGCGCTTGAATCATGTCCAAATATCATACTACT
Organism: Pteria penguin; assembly: GCA_035048485.1. NCBI lineage: Eukaryota > Metazoa > Mollusca > Bivalvia > Pterioida > Pteriidae > Pteria > Pteria penguin. The sequence goes on from CM068584.1 coordinate 64,685,218, forward strand.
GGGAGATTGCAATGAAAATCTCTTCGATCCTAGTAAAAGTAGGAATATTTGTAACATCATAGATACCTTTGGTCTCAATCAGTTGATCGATACTGCAACAAGAATAACACCAACATCATCTACGTTAATCAATCATATACTTGTATCAAACTCTATTAAATGTATTAATAAAGGAACAATCGAGCCGTTCTGTAGTGACCACCATACTGTCTATTTCGTTACTAACCTTGTCCAAACCGCTCATTTGAGCTTTAAACGCAAGATTTGGCAATGTGACCAATACAGGCAAGCACTACAAGACTGCAACTGGAACATCGACAACAAAACAATAGACGAACAAATCTCCATAATGACAGATAACATCTTCACAGCTGCAGAACAATCTATACCCAACAAAATATTCCAATTAAGTCCTTTGGACCTGCCATTGTTTCACAATGACATAGGAAACAAATACGGATTCGAACCCGTCTACACAGAGCGGCAAAAACAACAAAAGCGCACGAAGCCTGGGCCAAATATAGACAAGAAAGAAACAAAGTAACATCATTAATACGCAATGCCAAAATTAATTACTTTACAAAACTGGCAACCGACTTACACCGAGGATGCCTTAAACTAAAACAATGGTTGAAAATTGCAAAATCCTTTCTAAAACAAACTAAAGACACCACAATACCCACCCTTATTAATAACAACACACAATACAGCACACCGGTCGAAAAAGCAAGTATATTTAATGAATATTTCTGTAATCAAAGTACAGTAGATGACAGCCACGCGTACCTCCCACCCATGGACCACCCGCTTTTACGTTTGGATACAATTGTAATATCAGAGCAAGAGGTACATGTATCTGATGTCCTAAAACTTTTAGATACTAACAAAGCGTGTGGTCCAGACAGTATTAATCCTAAACTTCTGAAGGAAGCAGCCAGAATTGCAACGGGGGCAACAAAGTCATGTTCAAAAGCTAAACTACTAGCCGACCTCGGATGGGAGACATTAGAAAATAGACGGTACAAACACCGCTTAATTTTTATTATTACAAAATGGTGAATAGTATTGCTCCACCGTACTTGTGTAACTTGGTGCCACAGCGAGTTCATCAGGTCAGCAGCAGAACCTTGCGCAATGACCTTTACTTTTATATACCCAGGTCAAATACATCATTATATAGCGGCTCCTTTGTCTCCCAAACTGCAAGAGATTGGAATAACTTAACAACAAATATTAAATCATGCAACTCCCTCTTATCGTTTAAACGTATGTTGATTTCTGATATAGCAAAACCCCCAAAATACTTCAATTACGGCAAAAGGAAGCTACAAGTCATACATAGTCGCCTTCGTTTGAAACGTAGTTCCCTTAATGCCGATCTATACTCGAACCATGTTTCATGTGTCGACACTTGTAGTTGTGGATCAAGAGACGATGCACAGCATTACCTTTTACAATGCCACAACTACAATCATATAAGAAATACAATCATAGATACAATTACTGTTGCATTTGATATTGAAATTCTTCTTAATGTTTGTCGTATGTACAGCGACGAAGTCAACGAAGATATATTTCGTAAAGTACATGACTTTATTGATAACACCACAGGTTTTCATGATTTAGCTCACCTTTATTTTAACCTCTCTATCCCTGTATTACAACTTATATTTCTCTTTATTTGTGCATTTATGTACACATTATATTGGTTTATATAATTAAAAAAATACTGTTTTTCGGTCATCATTATAAGTGATGTAACTTAGTTAAAAAGTAAATGACTTTATATAAGATATTTTTCTTGTTGTCAAATCCTTTACTTTATATATTGTCAGTTGATCTGATGTTACAATTTCAAATAAATACTGTTTAAACCAATAAACATTTTATCAATAGTTATATGTAGCATTTATTTAGATGCAAAGTTTTGTACATATCAAAGTTAATTTTGCACTTTTAAATATATATGATATCCATTTTTGTGATAATTGCTATAGAGTTATGGTGCTTATAAAGAAATAGAAGATAAGTATGAATTAATGGAAACTGACAGAGGCTGAAAGCGAGAAAGGAAATTGCTGAAATAACATGACCTCTTTCACAAATATGTTGGAGGTAAGTGTTTTGTAATTTGGGAAAACTGAAGGGAATCGATTGACAGAAACAAAGAAGTTTTTCATAACCTGCCTAGACTGGTACCGGTATATTGAATTCCAACTTAACAGAGGCGAGAGGCTAACGTGACCGTGGAAAGTATTACTGTGATCAAATAAACCACTAGGGCTGTCAAAGACACTTTTCAGCGCTTTTCCAAAACCAACTTGCCAATTCTCCTAAAAAGAAAGAAAATATGCCAAATATGTTTGGGTAGTAAACGCTGAGCAGTGACCTCAGAAATGTAACTTTTTTATATTCAGATAAAGTAGTATTAAGTCTTGTTACAAACATTCAAACATGTTTCAAAAAGGGGAAAGTTACTGCAATGGTTACTATTGAGAACAACGTTCATTCAAACCTCCTTCATAAGGATTATGATAAGATGAATACATACCTTCTGTGTAAATGTTTTGTTAACATCAAGTATCGAACTCTGAACAGTATTTAGACATGAGCTCATCTAATTTATAGGGAATTGAATTACAGATTTAAAATATTTCTGTTATTACATAAACAGTCTGAAATCTTGCTTATAGCAGAATAATCCGCAAATAAGATATTTGAGTTCGATCTGTTTAATTAGATATTCCTCCCCATATCATCATTTTCTGAATTTTAATATTTCGAAACACGCAAATCGTACTTTTCGTAATGAATTAAAAACCATGGCGTAAGAAACTGAATTAATAACAACATTTACTTATTTGTTTGATTGCGGGTGTTGGATTAACTTATTCATTCGGCCTCTTTTGTTATATGACATACTATTAAATTAACGGTGCGAATTTAATTCTGTGGCAAAGTTTTGTGATGTAATACCAATTACCTTCAATTACCAATTCAGTGAGGTTCGATATCCCTCTACTTTATTTAAAATGCTTTGCATGTATATTCATCAATGGTTTTAGACAATTATGTGTTTAAATGGTGTCAGGTGGTGTGTTCTACTTTTTTAAAATTTTCATCAAAAAGAAACTGATCATAAGACGGGGTGTTATCAATGATTCTGTTTGGGCTATTTGTGGTTAATTTATATTGATTCTATTTATAGATATCTTCTTTTCCTTGGGAATCTCAAGAATTGACGTTCCAGTCGGTTACATCCTTGTCCAAAGATATATCTATTATGGCACTTTATAAAAACAAACCTCATTAAAATCAGATGAGAAACCACTATGCCTTACTTGAGAATTTCCTGTGATTGCTATGTCAGATACAGAACCGTAGAATTGTATCACTCATGTTCACGTTACATCTCTTCCTTGATATACCTTAAAATAATTATCGTTATATAAACGTTAGCCGTAGATGCCATTCACATTGTTAGATCTGTCATTGATTTACCAACAATGTATTTTGTAAATTGAGGTGTAATTCAATATTTGATTATAATTAATGAAATATGTTTAAATATTGTAAACGACAGAGATCCATAATGCATGAACAATAATGTTATCTAACTGACAATTATACAGATAGTAGGCCTGTAAAAACTAGGACCACTGAACATAGTTTATATTATTTAACATTTCAAACATCTTAATTACGCATTTTTATCGTTGGCCTCCACAACATTTTGCCCATTTCCTTTTGCATATAAAGGAACTCATTGAAAATATGCACGTGTGATGTACTGGCATTTCCTTATGATAAATCAATTGAAATGGTACAAAATAATGTAATGAATAAGTATGAAAATGAAAGATGAAAACTTGTCAAGCTTGCTTTTTTATTGTGGTAACTTTAATTCTAACCTGCATCATGCCATTTTCATTTTTGAGTCAATCTATAAACCGTGTCTGATAAAAGAAGATATATACAAAATCGAAGTGCATATACCATATTTTGCCAAAATAGTATATTCATGTATAACATAACATAATTGGATCGTAAAGTAATGTAACTCTAACAAAACAGCAAGAAATGAAAATGGTTTATCTCAGAGCATTGAAAAAGTAGACCTTCATTGTGTTTATCATAATCTAAAAATAGAAGAATTTGGCAATTGCAACTGGCAAGTGTTCAAAATATCTACATATCTATCACAACTGATACGGAAGCATTATCATTTTATAATATTGATCTTCTTAGGTAATATGTGTTTTTCATGTCCATTATATTTCTGTATATCTATATTGTACAAACATATACATGTTGAGTATATATAAAATTATGTTGAGCAATGAGAGTTCTATGGATGAGATGGGTTGTAACTTTATTGCAATATAAATGATAAAATGGACATTTTATATTTCTGATCAACTACTTGATGGAAAACGTACATTTATTTTCTAATAAAATATCATAAATACATTTTACATTATAGATTATAAAAGCAAATAAAATTATTCTAGTATAAAGTTTATAACAGGAAAATGGATGCGACCTTTCATAAGGAACTAAATTATACATATTCGGATATTTTGTTTTCGATTTTTTTTTTTGTTTGTTTGTTTGCTTATGTCCAAATAGTTGTAGTATATTTACATTTGAAATCTATCATAAAACAAAAAGTAGTCAAAGCGGCGGAGGGGGTTAAATGTTTGTTTCATCGTTCCTTTTTGGGGAGGGTTGTTTTGTTTTTGTTTCTTTCCCTTTTTGAGGGGGTGTATATATTTCCCTTTATTTGTATTTATCTTGTTGGTTTTCAGTTTAGAGATGGACCCATAATACTTCCCATTTTACTAGTTCCCTACCCTTAATAATAAATGTTAACCTAACAAGGAATATATTATTACATCAGAGAAAGATGCTTAAGGTTTAAATATAGTAACATCATGCATGTATTTGCATGACAAGGAAGTACTCTTCAGAATAAAATTCCCAGCTGTATGTCGTTAAATAGAACTCATATCAAACCAGTTATAAGTATGTCATATCTGCAATAAAGTAAACTGAGATTAATCTGCTCATTTCACAGGTGTTTAATCTGTTTTCGTATGAATTTAAATAAAAATATTCTTCATTTAATTGATAAACTATAGATCGTAAAATTTCGCTAACAAAACATGAAATAGTATATTTATTTAAGATCTTATAAACCTGCCTTTTTCATTTAGGGGGGGGGGGGGTACGTTATGGTACAATTGGAATATATATGTTCATTCTAAGTCTCCATCTTTCTTTATCAGACCTAAAGGTGTGAAACAAGGTAATATCTACAATGACAATGTCACGGTGCACACATAGCTAGAATTCTTCTGCCCGTACCAGGGAAGGGGGGGGGGGGGTATTTCTCCTGTTAGGTTAGCTCTAGGTATATTTCGTTGTAGAATGTAAAAATTGTTCCATTGTTTCGTTTTGCCATATAAAAGTTAGTCTTGAATAATTTTATTTGTCAACACATGTCATTTATAATTAAGTAAAACTCTTGTTACAATATGACGACACGGAGTCTAAAAATGAAGAAGGTGGAGTTTGGGTTAAGGAGTTTCCATTCCTTGGTCAGAGATTTTTAATGTGACAATGGGAATGATTGCACATTCAAAATTCCATAGAATAGGTTTATTGAAACACCAGTGATATTTTATGCAATAACATAATTATTGAGGATATCAAGTCTTCATAATTACAAAACACTCTACTAATTTCAATCAAATCGCTACAAAAACAGTGTACAATTTATATATCGAGCAGAACTTATGCAATAGATCATGGATGCACAATGGTGACACAAAAGTAAAAACATACCTGGTATTATATTATAGATCTAAAATATATCTGTCACATGCAGAATTAAATAAGAAAAAAAACCCTATGACGTAAAGGTCTGGAATGTAAAAAATGGCATTTGCTTATCCAAAAATGACGTAGGAACGCCTTTTGCAAAATATGTAAGCATAGGAAAGAAGTTTCTGTCCTATATATCTTTCCTTCATCGGAGACGGATGAATTATGAATGACGTTGTGGGTCTCGTTGAATCTTTTAATTGTATATTCACTTTAGTGTCTCTAACTGTACATTGCTAACAGAGTCTCTATTAATATGTGATACTTCTGACTAAACGACCTCGATTTCGTTATACACGCTTTCTTCCTGTCTATTACTATCGGGATTACAGTTGGTATTGTTTAGAGTGACATCATCTGTGACTTTTCTTGTCCTGAAATTATTCATATGTCCTCCTTATTTTAAATTGATAACAATTTGTATACAAATTTCATAAATCAGTCTAACGATTCTTAGCGCTTTTCAAATACAGGATGTGAATTAGTCTACACAGAAACTTTACATACTTCATACATACCTTTCAACAAAACACTAACAAATAATGAACAGCTGTATGATACTTACTTTACTATATAATACATCAATGTCGTCATTAGTGCTAATAACAACAACACGATTATCCCTGCTGCTGGACCTATAAAAAGCAAAATTATTTTCTATATATTCTAAATTGTATGACTCTTTGCTTAAAGTTGGTGTCAACTGTTTAAGCATATGTGCTAAAATGAAAACAGAAAATTATTCTTTTTAAAATATATTGAAAACTCCTTATGAGAAAGAACGTAATATGAGTACCCTAGTCGCCAAATTTATCTTCATTTTCCCCCTTCGAATTAAAAATGCCTTTATTTACTTTTGCTAATATTATATCTATAAAGAGGGTAAAATACCTACGATGAATTCATACTGGAAAAATATTGATGTAGTAGATGTATTCTTTGAACCACTGACTTCTGTAACCAAACACATACATGTTAAATATTAGATCATCTTAATGATGCCCCAGGATTTTTCAAGTTAATATAACTCAGTTACGTTAAGTACATACCCGTGGTTTATTCAATACCTATATATCTATATATATATATATATATATATATATATATATATATATATATATATATATATATATATATATATATATATATATATATATATAAAAGCACAAAAAAAGGAAATTGTAACAACATTCACTATTCATAAGTATCGGATCAACCTCAATGAAGATTAATGCAAATCGCTCGAGAAAAAGGGGTCAATATAAAAGCACAGGTAAGCGATAACGATACTAAAACAATTAAAAAATTGCCAAATTTTCGAAGCAATCTGCTTCTTTCTCAGGACACACACACAAACAAACACTTACATAAATATAAAGACACGAAAAGAAAGATAGAAAATATATACAAAGCACTAGTCTAATAAAAACTGGTTTCTTTTATTGGCTACATATTGAGCGTTTCTCTATGCGCTATCTAATAGGAAATGAGCCAAACACAAGCTAACAGCTTGCTTACAGGTCAAGTGGCGCCCTCTAAAATGTATTTGCATTGACCTACTGGAGGTAATTAGACTAGGTGATAAGAAGTTATAGATAGAAGGACAAAGAAAATAAATAACAGAAATAAATGGGAGTGAAAAACAAATAAGTGATGAAATAAGTAAGTACCAATCAAAAAAAAAAATACTGTCAAGACAACTGGTAATACAGGATGGCGAGTTACATGACAAGTATAAAGACACGGATTCCTATCGTCTGTCCGTACCAAACCCTACCCAAAAATGGGCATCTCCACAAAAGATACGGTGTTTGGGACAAACAAACGCAGACTGCTCTATCTCATAATATAGGATGCTGGTGTCAATACTTCTTGATCATCAAAAGGACATCTGACACTTTGTTTAGACCGCTTGGTTCTATAGTGTGAAGCATATGTTGCCAAAAGCCCTCTTTCGCCACTCGGTCATCTACTGTCCACATCGCACTATGGTCAATGGCCACAACAATCATGTCCTCCCAAGAATGGTTGTCCATGTTAAAATGCCTGGCTACTGGCAGATGCATTTTCTTGGTTTTGATGGACGACCTATGGTTGTTCACTCGCATGTTCAAAGCATCTTCTGTTTCCCCAACATACTGTTTTTTACATATCTTGCATGTGATAAGGTAAACCACATTTTTGGATTTACAGGACAGTTTATCCAAAATCTTGTACTCCTTACCGGTTACAGAACTTTTGAAGGTAGATGTAGTGTCTGAGTGGGGGCACAGCTTGCAGCGTTTGTCATTGCAAGTTGTGAACGAACCAATTGGTCGTGGATTGTCAAGCCTTGATCTGACTACATGATCTTTAATACTTTTAGGCTTTCTGTAGGCAACCATAGGAGGTGATGGGATGGCCTTCGCCATACGTTTGGAATTGTGGAGGGTGGGCAGGTGCTTGTGTAGGATTGTAGATAGGCCTTGCAAAGCTGGGTGGAAGGTGATGACTAAAGGTATTCTGGGGGCAGTGTCCTTAGTTTTGTATTTCAGCAAATCTGCTCTACTGGTTGACATGGCATTGGAGATAGCTTTGTCAACGGAGTTCTTATTATACCCTCTGTGGCATAGTCTCTGTTTGAGTTCTGAACTCCTCGTCTTATACAAGTCATCAGTAGAGCATATTCGTCGTAATCTGGTGGACAAACTTTTAGGAATACTTTTGAAGACATGGGGCGGATGACAACTGTCCGGTCTAAGGTAGAGGTGTGCATCTGTAGGTTTCGTGAACAGGTCAAAATTGATGTTTCCGTTGCACAGAGTGGATCTGGTGTCCAGAAAGACATTGGTGGTTTCTGAGATATCAGCAGTGAACTTTATGGAGGGATGAAAGTTGTTGGCAAAATTAATAAATTCATCCAGTTTTTCTCTACCTGCTGTCCATTTCATTTCAATATCATCAATAAAACTGTGCCAGCTCATGGGTTTGGTTGGAGCTTGGCTGAGGAGTCTTTTTTCTAACTCACCCATGAAAATGTTAGCATAGGAGGGCGCCATCTTTGTTCCCATGGATGTACCATTGACTTGCAGGTAATGCTCTCCGTTGAACATAAAGTTAAGTTTGAGTGTATGTTCCAGGAGCTTTACCAGGGATTCAGTGGAGGGCGTTTTGGTTTTCCTGGAATCCCATACCTTTCTACAAGCCTCTATTCCTTCGTCGTGAGGGATATTGGTATATAGAGAGGTGACATCCATAGTTACAAGAAGGGTACCGGGGGGTAAGTTAGTGCTGGGTGTTTTATTGATGTAATCCGTTATATCTTGGAGATAGGATGGTAATTGTATAACGTGAGGACGCAAGTGGTAGTCTAAAAACTGCGATATTTTCTCAGTAGGGTGGCCGATAGCACTGACAATGGGACGGCCAGGAATGCCTTCCTTGTGGATTTTAGGTAGCAGGTAAAATTGAGCCGACCTGGGATTTTCAGGACAAGTCAGGTAGTCTGTTGTGTCATCGTCAATCTCACCTGCCTCGCACATCTCAAGCAAATCGGAAGTTATAGTTTTGGCAAATTCACATGTAGGGTCCATGTCGAGTCTCTTGTAGAAAGAAGAACAAGAGAGTTGTTTGTTGGCTTCCATAATGTAGTCGGATCTATTCAAAACTACTACAGTAGATCCTTTATCAGCCTTTTTAATGACTATGGAGTCGTTGTCTTTTAGGCTTTGCAAACACTTTCTCTCTTTCTATATATATTCAGCACAGATAGATTATTATACTAATATAATAAAAAACCCCGAATAATTGCATAAGTTGTCAAGTAATATATATAGTAAGGAGTGAATCAATAAAATAATATTAAAAACCTTCTTTCCGCTTGTCAGAAATTACTGTCTAACATGTTGATTTTCTCGTTTGAGTAAAGCCCTTATTCAATCGTGTGTACTGTGACGTAGCAATGTCACTGATGAATACCTATTATTTTAAACTTTTTTGACAACGGTGCATTAATACATTTACTGCCTCAAATGACTGTAGTAACCCGTATATCTTATGACATTAAGGCGGGCAGTACTAAGGATTTGAAAGTTATTCTAACATACTTCTGTACAAACCTTATGGTTTGAACAGTAATAGGAAATGGGTAAATAACGGTAGTATTTGATGTAGATTACTGACTGTATTATGCAAATAACATACAGAATTCATGGAAATCAACAGAGATCGCATTAAAATACTATGATTACTAGGATATTCAATTTTGATTATTTTATTCATGAAGTAAATTAAAACTATAATCAATCTATTAATCAATAAATTGTATCTATTTTCATTCGAAATGTACACATACCTTGATGTGTATTGCCATTTACTCTTGGTGTTTTTCTATCATTGCTAGAGTAATTGTCTATACTCCTATATTGATCAACGTTTGTTGTGTATTTAGACCTTGAATCAATGGAAGATGTTCTGAAAGATTCCCCAGTAGACACTCATTTACGATCTGTAAAACGCTATTTGTTTTTTTCATTGAATTTATGTAAAATTCCACAGAAAATCACGTCTTCATGGTCTTCTCTAGTACGTCAAATTCAAACATTTTAAATCTGATTTGTACATTTTACTATATCTGAAATAAGCCAATATGACTTTTAATACATTTTTTTCTTTACCTAAAATTATCAAAAAAGAATATACCTTAACTGAATGAATTTAAAAAAATTCTTGTGACCCGGAACAGCTAAAACTAATCAGAAACTTCCTTGTGAGAGAAAAGTATGTTTAGATAATTTTATTTATTTGGTTTTTTTTTTCCGGAATAAGTGACGAAATTTACTAATAACATTCCTCAATAAAGATGCATTAAAGTACAGCTCTTATTACTAACCGTTCTTTCGTTTTAGAAAAGTGTATTTCCTCCTTGTAGCATCCATCATCTATAAATAAAAGCACAGTGCCTGATTAAAGAGATCGTAATACTTAATTAGAACTTAATAAAGAGACACAGTATATGTGTATATAAACAGAATTTCAAAGATAACATTTGATAAATAACATGAATTTGTGGATTTTATAAGACACACATATTGACATTTATAACTTACATTCATAAAGCTGAGAAGAAAAATAAGTTGGAACTTTTTCATCTGGACATTTCCCTCTAATCGAACACACAACGTACCGTATGTAGAAATTGTTCTTAATATTCAATTCTGGACACCCATCTAGAATTGATGAAAACAAAATAAAGAAACACATAAAACACCATCCAATTTCTTTATTTAAATTTTGTTTAATCATGCAGTAAGTTTCAACATAAGGGCATCAGAAACGATTTATTTATATTCCAATCAATTCCCCCCCCCCCAAAAAAAACCACAAATACCCAAACAAACAAGACAAAAACAACCAAGCAAACGGAACAATCCCCCCACACACATACACACACAAAGAACAAAAAAACCCCCCAAAAACAAAAACAAACAAGCAAAAAAAAAAAAAAACATAAGAAAACAAACCCCATTATTGGCCCAAAGTTTTGAATTGCATATAACACTCTTCCCATGTCATTATTAAAATTAATTTTATATGTAACTGTTTATAAAGGTATGTAGAAATGCATATATTTATTGGGCTTAAATTATCTATATCATATATTTCTATTTTGTGAAAAATAAAGGGAAATAGAACACGCCATACCATACAAAAGCAAGAGTAGAGGGGGAAATGTATTTCATCCTCTTATTTTTACCACGGGAAACTGAATTGTGAGTATGAACTAGCTGTGCACAACAGAAAATGATATCCTGTAATTTACCACCATAGCCATATTGATATTGGGAAAGGTTACGGAGAAGCGCAGAGGTTGAATCTGAACAAGCACTTGACAATGTAAAGAAATGTATACACTGCTCGATGTCCATCGAATGCTATATGTATCCATATTGAGGGATAGACAATATTTTTGGAATCTTCGCTTTCCCTCCCCTACTTTGACCTCTACGCATGAAACAGACATAATTGCTCTTTCCCAAACTACCTGTATCATGGTATCGTTCATTTACTACAATAACTTTTGGTGTAATTCCATCTACTTACACCTCTATTTTAGGGCAATATCCTTAGTGTTTAATTCCTGTGTAGATTATATATAACCATTATTTGTATTTGTCATGATGAAAGGAGAAAAGTTCATCCAAATAAAGAAACTGACAGACGGTCAAGATATGTTTATACGTAATCCACGATATGCCAACTTAAGACAGTCATTGTTATAGCTGGAACACTTTGAAAGCTCAATTTTTCAAACCAATAAAAGTGAGATGACGATTCCTTTAAGAAAATAAATAATAATTTGATCATCGTGATTATAAACAATGCAGTAGAATAAGCCAGTGTGGTATTATGGATTATATAAATCACGCGATGAGTTTAAACATCAAACTCACATATCATGTTAATATAAACCTATATCGCACTGAAATGAAAGTATTCAAATCTTACCATAAGAATAGATAGACATGGGAATCATGCAGAATTCAACGAAAGTGTCCCATGATGATTTCATACAATGATACACCATACCGCTCTCTACATCACACGGCTTTAATGATAACCTTTCACGCCATCGGACAGCCACTACCGGACATGATGACACAGTGTCCAGTCCAATGATATGAAAGGCACCTACATGTAGAGCATTAAAAATACCAAAACACCATGTAAATACAAACGCATATTTCACATGTTAATCCTTTTCACTGATGTTTTGTTCTGAAAATTGCATGTGATATTCCAAATGTGTATGGAAATGCCGTGTACGTATTTTATTATTATTATTTTACATCCTTGTTAAAGATGCAATAATACCTCCACAATATTATAATTTGAATTACATCAAATAGCGATTTCCTTTAGTACCTAATCAGTTCCGTAATATATCATTTGGAATTGTTAAAAAGATTGCGAACATCCTTGATGTGACAGAACTGAATGCACAGCTACACATGTAGCTTTCATTTTCAAAGAGATATACATACACTACATCTGTATCTTAAGTATGTGTATGGAAATATTATTTTGAAATGCACTTTTATAAATTTGAATCCCAAGAGCTATACCAATAATCACGGGGACAAAATCCGTTCTTTTATTTAAATAATATGATTTCATGAATGAGTCGTAAGTAGCAAATCGTAAGTAAGTAAGTAACAGTAATATGAATGATGCTTTCTTTGAGTCCATGATGTGAAACATTCACTAACACCCGAGTCAAGTCAACATGCCCATGTCTCGAAATAGTCTGTCCGAAAAGTATTAACACTACTGAGCCTTAAATCCGCTGACATCTGTTTTCTTCTTATCAACTCTGAGGTCTAACCTGGAACATCTTGACGGCCCTGATTTACAATGCAAAAATCTGAAATCTACACTGAATAACCCTGACCACACTGAAGAACCCTTTAAATCTCTAAACTCTTCACTGCAAGACACTGACGATTCTGAAAAACACTGACACTTCTCCCGTTGCCTTCCGGACCTGCGGTCACACAAACTGCTATATGGCCCTTTCAATAATACAAGCCCTTAGAATGATTCGCTTTAATTTGTCTATGACCTTTAATATACCTTAAATGCAATGAGTTAATTAGCGGCGAGTTAAGAAAAAAATCTACCATTTCCTTTCTACGCTTTTTTTCTGCTCAAGAAGTATACGTTTACATCATATTCAACACAGATAGTAGATACTATTCATTCATCTTTCCTACGTAAATAACTTTTATGTCCCAATTAATAGTGTTTCACATATAACATTCTGATTAATGTTAGATTTGGAGAAAGTCAGTTAAAACTATAACTAAGCATTCTCCTTCCTCCCACAGAACATATACAGATTCCCAAATGTTATAAGGAAAATACTAGTTTGGAATCAGATAGAATTAGACGAGTTGGGTGAACAGGGGAACACAACAAATTTGGTGACTACGATATCCCTCGAACTAATGGTCTACCACTACAAGTGAAAATCTTTAACCTCTACGAGCACCAATTTCCTGCTTCCCTTATCATATATCCACTGCTTAATATGATAATATGAAATATATAATATACATTTTGTCTGGTATACTCATTCGGCCACGAGCATTACTGAAGACATCACTTGTCGAAATGTGCATATGGTGCACAAAATTAAAAGCTATATATGTTTTATATTTATACTAGCATTTAAATGTAGCGTATGCTTGAAATTTTCGAAGCATATTTCTAGAATAACCGATAAAAACATAATGGAAGTGGGAGGTGTAGCCTAGTTATGAAATATGAATTTGACCAGAGAGACAAATAATCTTAAGCGTTACACTTTTCTGCAAGGTAATAACTTGATCTATGACTATTTGTTTTCATAATTTTCAATGTTCAAATAACAATAGCTACAGCTACAACATTCATAACAAGTATATGCAATGCGCACACATCATTTTCAGCGTAAATGAACCACAGAGCAAAAAATGTTCTAATTGTGTGAAAGACAACTCTTAGTAAAAATTACCAATTTTGTTTAGCTTAGTCTTATTCCCAATCTACGTTTAATGTCAAGTTTTTGAAGTCTTTTGTCTGGTTTAATCTGTAAATTAGATATTATTTATATATAGTATTTATAGTCTATAACATTTCAAGATAGCATCAAGCATCATCAAAGACATTTCCTGTAAAATATTATTTTTATTATTATCATATATTACTACTTATGAAACCAAATATATAACATTTTACCGCAGTTACAGCGAAAAAAATAATACTAATATATTCATCCTGGTAACATATTTCATTTAATATAATAACTATCCAGACGATCATTTCAGAATCACTTTCCTTGAAATCAAACAAGCCGTATTACAAAAATTAAAGTTGCCGTACATATGTGTAGTTCAGGACATGATTACTTTTTGTTCATGTTTAACATACAAAGAATATAAATAAATTAGTACAAAGTACAGTAACAAGTAAATAAATAAATGAATAAATAAAATAAAATAACGAATACTAATAAATTAATCGTTATTTCCCTGGAAACCTTCATTTTACGCGGAAATAAGGTGCCATACATCGTGTGCATTAAATGGTTTTGCATTGCATTAGACTTCCAGAAATAACGCACATCAAATATATTGTACTCTATAGAATCATTGTTATTTATCAAGTGTAGTCAAAGAATGTTGACATTTGAATATAGCCGTAACAAGTCCATGATATGTATTTCAAACGAAGAGGACGCTGTTATGTTTTGATGTTTTTATCAAGCGTTCATTGGACTTATTTTTCAGAAGAACTATGGTTGTTTATGCACTCCTACTCGCTATTTGTATGGTCCGTTATGTGATTTCACAGAGTCTTGATGATTGCACAGATCTTACAATAGCATGTCCTTCATCTCTACGGTGGTTGGAAAGAGACAAACTCTATATTTGTTCTGGTAAAAGGTCATACGTATGCTTGATGTCAGAAGAAAGCCCGAGGGAAGAATGCATATTCAACTTCTCGATACCAGCTGGTACAAGTGTATTAAATTCCTTTCAATCTGACACTATATATGTCACGTAAAAATAGATCAAAAGTTTACATCATAAGACTCAATTTCCATCCAGCGTTTATAGTTATTATTTCGGATGTTAATACTTTATAACGTCCCATATATAAACTGTGAGGTAACAGTGTTTTCTCTGGGTGTAGAGGAAACTAGCGTTTGATGTATATAATAAGCATTGCAAACTAACTCTACGCCATATAAAATGCCGACAGTTGTATAAAACTTTGCATAAAGGTATGCACAATCAATGATGCGCAAGCATCAAAATTATTTATGCATTCTGATGTAATAATTACGCATCGAATTTGAATATAATACTGCATTTTGTGTATAATTCACCTTTAATCACCATGTAAACATATCACCAGAGAATGCTTTCTTTGTCTCAATTTATTTACAATTCGTTAATCTAGGAGATCTGTACATTTCCAGTGATTCCCAGAGTGTTTTCTCACATCAAAAATGTAGTTGAAATGGTAATGCATATCTTATTGCAGCTGGTTGTCCATACACTAAGCAATGTGACAATCTGACTAGACAGCCAGTATTAGTAGCCCCGATTCATTACCGTCCGTGTCCCCCGGACCATGGTGGATGTCCTCCATGCAATCATTCTGGATGATCAATTCTAGACATTCACAAATGTAAGAATTGTAAGTGGAAATTTGTAATTGTATCTCACAAAAAACCCCATCTTTCATGAATAGTTGTTATGTAACGTCAGCGTGTTATAAGTAACGTCATGAACTAAATATCCGAGAAATCGATTTTGTGATGAAGACGATATCATGACCTAATCCCGGTGAACCAAATTAACAGAACTGAATTTTAAATATATACCTCTTTCATTTTAGATCCAATGTGCCAAAGAAGAAATACGTGTAACAAAAGTTATCTCTGTCACATACACATTTTCACGTGTCAAGTGAATGCGCTACGTAAACCTCTCTCTCCCCGAGACTGAACGTATTCAAAGGTTGCGGGTTTTTATTGCAATGTAGCGAAAAGTATTCAATATACTGTTAAGCAAAAATTGATTAAGTCTGACAAATGGAACTTGTTTACGACGAAAAACAAACAATTTCTGCTCTTTGAGGACGTAAAATTTGTGAAAAGTTTTAGACAGCTTAAAAGATTTTCAATCGAAAGACGCAGAGGCTTTCATGAAAGTGAAAGACGTTTTCATTCTGTCGATTCTATGTGCTAGATCTATTATTTTATTTTTGTCACACGGTTTGTTTCAAGGCTTTTGATTCGTTCATGTACTGAGGAAGTGAACCAGACACGAACAAGCACACGACCTTTGAATGCAATTGGTGAAGGTGAAATAGAAATTTGTATAACGCAACCCTACGATTCGTGGAGATGCACATACATGATAAAAATATTATGCTTAGAGATATTTCTGTTCAAAACACATGATAATATCAAACTGATATAATAGTTCCAACTTACATGGTGCCACTTCGATGTTTTATACTATGCCAAGTGTTCTATCTATAACCATTACGGCAGTAGTACTAGTAAACTGTGGCAATAACAAATAGGATTTCCTACAACCGTGGTAAAACTCTGCTCATCAAATAGCTATACCGTATTAGAATTTCAATTTTTCGGCCATGAGCATTAATGAAGTAAAAACAGACGACATCTGAGTAAGCGATATGACACAAATCTCCAAGGATAAACATATAAAACATGATAGTATTAAACTAATTCAGATAACGACATTATAAAATGTACGATTGTGCTGCAGTTACATTATCGACTTAGTGTCGTCAATTTAAGAAACAAACGTCACTCAATTGGTGTGAAGAAACATAAGATGTCGATGTGAGCATCTGGTACACATAACTTCAACGTATATATGTTCTCATATTATTTAAATGACTTGTCTTTACGATCAGTTGCAATGTTATTCGAGTGTGAAGCATCATGTTATATTTGACATCAATCTTTAGTGGTTCTTGCATGTTGTTTTATAATTGTTGCAACAATAGCACCAGTCAGAGAATTGATGATAGACAATAATAATGATTATAACTATTACAGTACTACCTCTCCAGACAGGGTAATTGATGTTCCAATACCAATTCTACCGAACAAAAGTACTCGAGATGAAAGCAATGGAACAATTATCATCTTTACAATTCTAGGCATTTTCGTTTCTATCTCTTTTTGTGTTGTCGTCAATGTGATGATAATGAAATTTCGAGGTTGGTATACTATTTAGACATTATCGTTAGTTTCTCTTCCATAAACTTATGTTTGATATCAATCGAAATATGCAGGAAACTAAAGTAGTTACATTTTAATATATATTTCAATGAGATTTACTTCTATCTTCCTCATATATATCTTTCTTCTCTTTGACTTCCAATTTTGTACACAGGGTAATGGGTGGCAAATGACATTTTGAAGCCAGAAAGTAGATATGTGTACAAACCAACATGGGAAACAAAAATTATATGTGCATTTTCCTGAAAATGAAACATTATATAAGGCAAAAACATGGATCGTTGAAAACGAAACAAAATAAATAACATACAATTGACGATGTAGCATTTGTTATATCACAAACACGCAATTGAAACTACACCGTTATGTCTAATTTATCTCCGTACCTTTTGAAGAATTTACTTCTAAATATAATTGTCATTGTCTTTCAGACATTAAAACCTATGTACAGTGTCCATCTTTTCCCCTTAATTTTCAATGTCTTCTAAGGGGACAGTTGTTTTACGATGCAAGACGCGTCCACAAAATTTAAAAATAAACTAAATTTGAAAAAATCGATTTATTCCGTTGTCTCAGTTTTTGGAAAACCTCTGGATCGTATGAATTGCTGACGATTTCTGCGAAATTTCACACAGAAAGTTCAAACTTCCGAATCAAATACTAGCGGACATCTGCAGAAACTTTAATTCCAACAGTGATTTCAAACAGGTATCCGCTGCTTAAGTCTGTGAAAACCAGGACACTACCTCGCTGAATATCTGCGGACCTTGGGACAATACGTTATAATTTCAAAGTACAGTTCATAATTTTCTGTTTTATTAAATATAGAAACAGTCAATGGATAGTTGAAGTTGAGGAAACTATCACTGCAGTAGCAGCTAACCACTTCCAGGCAAATAATAAGATACGCAGCAGGCTAAAGATTACGTGTTTATTCCCTGATGTAATGTGGTAAAAAGCTGAAAAATACAGAAAGCACTTCTGTAACACAGATTATCGATAGAATCATACAAAAAAGAAAATAAACATAATATTTCACCTGATTTATACAATAATTCGAGTATTAACTTGTTAAAACAATATAACCTTGAAATAATTGAAAATCACACAATTTCTAAGACAGACAGACTGACTGTGTGTACGGACGGACGCACACTTACTAAAAATAACTCTTAACATAAATTAAAGAGTTTTCTATCAACTGCCCAAAATCATATAATATCATGTACTTAATCAAATATATAGATCACACATACATAAATTGACAATTCAAAATTCTGGCACTCCAATAATTCACCAAACAATGCACATGTTCAACATCCAAAATTAGTATTTCTCATACTTTCGTTTTATAGCCAATTCTATTTTTAACCACACAATCTCAAAAATAGATCTAACTGAATTAGGCTTAATAATACAAATGCATAGTTGACAAATTGCAATAATTCAAAGAATTGTATACAAAATATTATTAAATGATTTAAATAACTTTCATTGTGGTTTAACCAAGAGAAAAATTGGAGCAAAAACTGTCAAAACTAAAGATCGGCTTACAGCCATAGCGAAGGAAGCCCGGACACAAAAGAGAAAACCAAAATTGGATTTCATAATCCGGAACACGACACTCCCCGTCTTATATCCGAAGGAGATAACTCTAACACATAAAATCAAATTTACAATGATAAAAAGTATTCAAACATATAATCTCTAACTTGCTTAGCTTAAACAAATCAAATAACCTCTATCAAGTAAATCAATGTGCATTTTCATAAATTCACAATGTGAACACAAAAAGGTAATCATTATAGCATGATAACCACTAAAGTCTGACCAGATTTCCAACCTAGCCATTTCAAAACATCAATAAACAGTTCAAAGAATCAATAATCAATACAATCAATTTTCAAGTAATAAAATCATTTCTGATACTGGTCTGGTATAAACAGTTTGTTTTCCATCATGAACAGTACGAACAGTTGCTTTGCGTACAAGACCATCACTACTTTAATTAGCATCAACGACAACTGCGAGAGGCCAAAGGTTCCTGTGAACAGCCTTGTCCCGGAGTAACACCACATCACCTTGTTCAAGATTTCGCACTGGTTCGCACCACTTTTGTCTCTTCTGTAAGTTGTCCAAATAAGCTGTTCGCCACTGCTTCCAGAAGATATCAGAAAGGATTTGCACTTGTTTCCACTGAGCCGTGTACATGTCTTTCAAGGTCAAATTTTCGGACAAACGAGCGACATCACCTTGTTTCCCAGTCAATAAAATATTAGGCGACAATATCATCGGAGTGTTTGGGTCAGACTCTACAGCAGTGATTGGACGCGAGTTGAGGACTGCAGTCACTTCAGCCATAACAGTAACTAGAACCTCATGTGTCAGGTCTTTATTTCCTTCCTTTAGTAGCATGGAATCTAAGATTCTACGGGCAGATCCTATGGCTCTTTCCCATACTCCACCCATATGGGACGCATGCGGAGCATTGATCAACCACCTAGCACCATTGTCCTGCAAGTACGACTGAAGACCTTTATCTTCTACATTGACAGCATGAACCCTCAGATGATCTACTGCACCGATGAAGTTACTTCCTCGATCTGATCTGAACAGTTGAACTGGACCGCGCAATGCAATGAACCTTCGTAGAGCATTGATGAAACAAGAAGTGGACACGTCTTCCAACACTTCCACATGTACTGCCCTCGACGCAAGACAGGTAAACAACACTGCCCATCACTTACTCTGCGCTGAACCACCACGAGTCCGTCTGGTAACTACAGACCATGGTCCAAAAACATCCACGCCTACACTGCTAAATGGTGGACCTGGAGTGAGTCTGTCCAATGGAAGATCTGCCATTTTCTGTTCCTGGGGTTGTCCTCTCAGCCTCCTACACACAATGCACTGATGGATCACAGATGAAATGAGTCGTTTCGCGCCAATAATCCAAAAACCTTCTGAGCGCAGCACACCTTCTGTAATAGTACGTCCTTGATGTGAACCCTTCAATGAATGATAGTGCCTTATGATTAAGGTAGCTAAATGTCCCTTCGGTAATATCACTGGGTTAAGAGATGCTAAGCCTACCATATCCTTCATCTGGTTAAGCCGTCCACCAACTCTCATGATGTCATCACTGTCTAGATATGGAGACAAAGACAAAAGACAACTGTCTTTGGGTAGCTTATTTCCTTTTTTCAGTGCTTCGAGTTCCTTAGAGAACGCTTCCTGTTGCACAAGACGGAAAATAAGGTTCTCGGTGGCCTTCTTAAATGTGGGCAAGATTACGGCCCGACATCCATAATGCCATCCTGAGCAGTCATTTGAAGAGTGAAATGAACTGGCAATGTGACGTAGCATGGATATAACATTAACTAGGTTCGACCAAGAAGAAAACACTGAAAATCTGTCCACCATAGACGCAAAATGAGGAACAACCTCTGCCTTGAGCACTGTTGCAGTATGTCTAATCTCCTTGTCTTCATCTGGATTAACAAGCGGAAAGTTCTCATCACTATTCCCGGCAATCTCACATAGATACCGTGGTCCTTCTAACCAGGTTTCAAGCTTCTCCCTGCTATAGTCTCTGGTGGCGTTATCAGCAGGATTAAGTTCACTCGTCACATATTTCCACTGAGTCGAAGATGAAACTGCCAATATACGAGAGACCCTGTTGCTAACATAAGTATAAAATCTCCTTGTCCGGTTCGCAATATATCCGAGAACCACCCTGCTGTCTGTGTAGTAATAAATTGAAGATGGTGCAACCTTGAGGTGATCAGATACGAACTCTCCAATTTCTGTTGCAAGCACCGCACCGCAGAGTTCCAGGCCAGGCACACTGTGTCCGAATGGGGGAGCAAGTTTTGCCTTTCCCATGATAAATCCTAACTGGTCATCCATCTTGACGTATGCAACAGCAGCGATAGCTTTTTCTGACGCATCAGAAAAGACAAGTATCCGAGGGTCTTGAAGTAGACTTAGAGACGAATTTAGGTACATTCTTGGTATTTGCACAGTTCTAAGATCTTCAAGAGAATGCACCCAACTGGTCCAACGATCGCGAAACTGATCTGAAATAGGTTCATCCCAATCAACACCTTGAGGGCATATTTCACGCAATAAGGCTTTTCCAGCGATGGTTATCGGTGCAAGCATGCCGATTGGATCAAAGATACTATTAACTTTGGACAGAATGCCTCTACGGGTAAAGGTCACTTCATTCTCAGGCACAGTAAATGTAAATGAGTCTGATTTAAGGTCCCATGACAGACCTAAACTATGCTGGACAAGAGTTTTGTCTTCATCAATCGATAAACTAGAAATGTCTTTCCCCGAGTTCCTCGGGAGGGAAGGCAGCCATAACACTCTGGTCATTCGAAACAATTTTATGCAAACGTATACCACCCTCTGTCAGTAGCACTGTACGAGTTCTTTTCACAAGATCGATAGCAGCGTCTGCAGTAGGTCTCGAAACCAAAGCATCGTCAACATAAAACTCATTGTTCACAAATTCGACAACATCAGGGTCCGCATTCTGGACAGCGCGTCGTAAGCCATACGTGGCAACAGCTGGTGATGGCCGATTGCCAAACACATGAACGGTCATTCTGAACTCTACCATAGGTCGATTTGGGTCATTATTCTCGTACCAATAGAAACGCAAATAATCCCGATGTTTCTTGTCAACATGAAACTGGTAGAACATAAGTTGAATATCGGCAGCTATCGCATACTGATCTCGGCGAAAACGTAATAAGATGCCTAGCAAACTGTTTGTTAAATTAGGTCCCGAGAGTAAAGAGTCATTCAACGAACATCCTTGGTACACAATAGACGAATCAAAAACCCCGCGAATCTTCTCTGGTTTCTTAGGGTGCACTACTCCAAAGATTGGAATGTACCAAGCTTCATGTCCATCCTTAATTGGTTCTGCTCTTTCAGCAGCTCCATTCTTAAATATTCCATCCATGAAATCGAGCATTTTGCGCAACTTTTCAGGGTTTCGTGTCAGACTCGCATCAAGACTGAGCGCACGATTGTAAACCTGAGCACGGTTATCTCGTAAGTACTGTCTTGGGTTCTTAAATGGTAGCGGAGCAGTCCATTTACCATCTTTGCCTTTTTTGAACCCCTTATCCATAAGTGTCACAAATTCACGATCCTCAACTGATGTTCCAGTTTTGTTGTCATTGCGATCAGTGTAGAACACATTATCTCATTTGAACGATAAGTCTGTTGGAGTTTGCGTTTTAACTACTTTAACGTGTAAACTATTATCGCATGGCTCAAAAATAGTTCCCCTGCCATTCTCCATCACATGAGTTTTCAAAACGTTAAACTCTTTCGGCCTGTGTCGACCATCAAGGCATACTTCTCCTATGATGACCCATCCTAAACTTAGTCTTTGCGCGAACGGCGATCCAGGAGGGCCAATAATCTGATCATGAATGTGATGCACGTCAATTACATCTCTACCAAGAAGTAGCTGAATGTCAATGTCAGTACGCAAGGGATGTAACTCGTGAGCGATAGGCTTGAGATGATCATGTGCATTAGCAGCCTCTGGGGTCGGAATCTCGGCGGTATTGTTCGGTATTCTGTCACACTCGATAACAGGTGGTAAATTATAAACAAAGGTTCCATCCATAGACTGAATAACAAGGTCCTTAACAGTCCGGCCTGATAACTCTGATTCTCCAGAACACGATTTTAAACGGTAAGTGACGAGCTCACTATCGACTCTCAGCTTGTCTATAAGTTCGGATCGAGCCAGAGTTTGATCACTTTGATCATCAATGATTGCGTACACTGTAACTACAGACTCCAGGTGTCCGTTCGGATAAACATTTAGAGGCACGATTTTTGCACACGAGCGTCCTTTAAACGTTGAGCCACATATAGTTGTACACAGCTGAGTAGTAGTTCGCTCCCCGCCATGCGCTTGTGTATCTTCAGAAGATTGTTGTCGGCCATTTTTCGACGGTAAGTACAAATGCATTGCTGTTGCATGTAAGTCACTATCACAAACTGTACAGTTTGAGAACATCTTACAATCCTCAGCCTTATGGTCACATGATGCGCAACACTTAAAACATATTTTGTGTTTACGTATAAATGCACGCCGACTGTCTAGTCTCCATCTCCTGAACTTGTGACAAGCATTAAGTGAATGGTTCATGTTATGTAACGGGCACTTTTTAGCAGGATCCATTTCACTGACTGGTGATGACTTGTTATCCGATTCGTTTGAAACTTGAGTCTTTTTTGCGAAAACTGGTTTGTTGTTGTTATGCGAATTCTGCACACGCTCATAGACTAAATTCGGGTCATTACACATTGTCGCCATATCGGTAACGAACGATAAGAAGAACGAAAAAGGTGGAAACGCAACATCCTTGTGTTGCTGCTTATAACCGAAAGCACGTGACGTCCTCTTATCCTGAATCCTTCTTGGTAGTTTAGCAACAATAGGAGATACCCCTTTTGCAGAGTCATAATAAGATAATAGGACCTTAAATTTGTTATCTGATTTCAAGGCCTGCACCTCACTAAGTATGTCGCACAGTTTATAAAGCGCTTTAGTGTCGTTTTCTCTAAGTGGCTTAAACTCATCCAGTTTCCTTCGGACGGATGCCTCGACTAGGGACGGAGCACCATACCTCTCTTCTAATCTATCCCAAATCTTACGACGTCCTTCCAATGGGTTGTGTGTGTAGCACGCTCTGATATTACGGGCTTCTATGCAAGAACTTGGACCCAGCCACTTGATCAAAAGGTCCATTTCCTCGTGAGAGTTAATACAAAGTTCACGAACCACCCTCACGAAGCTAGTCTTCCATGCTAGATAATGTTCCGGTTTGTCATCAAACTGGTCGCATTTCGTGATCAAGTCCTTCTTAAACCAGAATCTTGCAAATTCAGAAAATTCCCCATGTGAGTTTTCATTCTGGTGAGATGCATTTTGAGTTGAGTCTCTTTGAGCATAAATTGTAGAAGACGGAGGGGCTGCCACTGTTGTATCACCTTGATGTACCGGCACGTTATTGTCATTCACTACAGAATGATATGGCTGACTGATATGACTAAAAGGCTGAGCAAACATAGCATTCGGATAAAACGCTGGTGCATTAGGATTCATTGATATGTTTGAACTAGTAGTCTTCAAATAATTTTCAACGCCTTCCTCTGGATGCACAGAATTCTTATCGACATCTGACTCGGACTCTTCGACAGCGGCCAATTCGGCTTCACAAACTGCTAAGTCTTTAAACGCGTTCAGTTCTTGCATTTCAGCGTCTAACAAAGCTTGACTACGCTTTATCTCAGTCTCTTTCTTTATAAAACGGACCTTTGCCCTAGCGTCCTCTGCTTTAATTCTCTTATCAAGAATAGTGTCATAAGAAGCAGATGAAGTGTGAGAAGTAGAACGAGAGCGTTTTGTACTGGACGACTTAACACTTTTATCACATTGATCACCTTTGAGTTTTTTAATTAAATGTGTAATTGTACTTCTCATATTCTGTACGCACTGTGAACAGTCCATCATCATCTCGGAATGTTTTGACTGCATACCCGCACTTTCTTTTGTGTTGGTTCGTGATAAGAAGTTGAGAAAGTCATTACTCAAAACACTGTACTCATCGAAATATTTTGCAATCTCACTGTCTATTTTGCTTAATTCCGGCAGAGCATATGAGTTTACATCTTTTGATAAACGAATATTTATTTCTTTTTCAACAGAAGAAAGTTTACGAAAGTGTTTATCGCACATGTCTTTAAAGTTCTGTTCACCCTTTTCTGTGTGTTTAATTATCCGCTTCCCTGGATCCACAAGAATGTCAGAACCTTTAGCGGCAGGAACCTCCTCCGACTTGTCAATGTCCTTCTTGTTGTCTGTGTTCGTCTCCGACATCTTGAAATTAGTCAATCAGAATCTTTTTACTATCACTGCAGTAGCAGCTAACCACTTCCAGGCAAATAATAAGATACGCAGCAGGCTAAAGATTACGTGTTTATTCCCTGATGTAATGTGGTAAAAAGCTGAAAAATACAGAAAGCACTTCTGTAACACAGATTATCGATAGAATCATACAAAAAAGAAAATAAACATAATATTTCACCTGATTTATACAATAATTCGAGTATTAACTTGTTAAAACAATATAACCTTGAAATAATTGAAAATCACACAATTTCTAAGACAGACAGACTGACTGTGTGTACGGACGGACGCACACTTACTAAAAATAACTCTTAACATAAATTAAAGAGTTTTCTATCAACTGCCCAAAATCATATAATATCATGTACTTAATCAAATATATAGATCACACATACATAAATTGACAATTCAAAATTCTGGCACTCCAATAATTCACCAAACAATGCACATGTTCAACATCCAAAATTAGTATTTCTCATACTTTCGTTTTATAGCCAATTCTATTTTTAACCACACAATCTCAAAAATAGATCTAACTGAATTAGGCTTAATAATACAAATGCATAGTTGACAAATTGCAATAATTCAAAGAATTGTATACAAAATATTATTAAATGATTTAAATAACTTTCATTGTGGTTTAACCAAGAGAAAAATTGGAGCAAAAACTGTCAAAACTAAAGATCGGCTTACAGCCATAGCGAAGGAAGCCCGGACACAAAAGAGAAAACCAAAATCGGATTTCATAATCCGGAACACGACAGAAACCATAAGGAACAAGAATTCTACTGCGAATGTAGGTGTTGCACCGTCATTCAACCTTGTGGACCGCAAAAACTCCTCATAATGAATGTGACGATATCAATTTTCTTCACAAATTTTCCCATTATAATTAGCAAAATTCTGCCTATGGCGTATTCATATTTCGATTCTTCCCCTATATCAGAACGAATGCAAATTATAATGAATTTATTTTGAGGGCAAGGCGACTTTCAGGTATATTGCTTAGTCATGAATATATAATTTTAGAAAACAATTGTGTTAGGTTTTGAGTTTGAATGCTTCAAATTTCTACAGCATTGAGGGTTTTATATTATGTTATATTATATTACCACAGAATATGTTTTACTTATAGCGAAATAGAAAATTTATCCGACATAAGTCTCAAAGGAAGTGAATATTTATAAAACAAATGAAGTCATTAATAATTAAGCTATAAACATCGTCATAAAAGCAGCAGAAGCGGCACTAGGAATATATGAAAATAGGCTATTAGCTATTCTGTTACCTGTTCACTAGAAACCAGTATCCCCCTTTCCTGCTTTCTTGCAATTGCGCTTGCATATAAAATATATACCTTTCATAAATAAATGCTATGTTTTATATCTTTAAATGTCTAGATGTACAGCATATCATGAAAGCACTGAGTATCTTTCCTAGACATAGCTCTGTCCTCATTAGTTCTTTGACTCATTCTTTTAGAAAAGTTGAGTAATTTTAAATACCATAGTATCATAGTTTAAATGAGATTGATGTGTGTATTTGTTAAGATTTCGGAAGGTCAAATTAGAATTTGTCATCAATGATATTGTTATATCCGAGTTTTCTTTTCTCATTTGCAGAAGCATTTTTTAAAACTCAATGTAAAAGGTAAAAGTATGTGTATTCTCAAGATGATTTATTTCAAATACCTACTATACTTTAAAATTCTGTATTTGACAACCAGCTCTAAGATGTGTCTATGTATTCAAACTGATTCCATATTTTTCTGTTTTTCAGGTTTGCCTGAGTTTTTTCGAGCTATTTCCGAAACCATTCGTGATTTGAATAATCACTTGTTTGTACAAAATTCAGAGGGTAAGTTACTCCATTTTATTTGTTACGTTTATGATATAATTCTTTTCTTCGGTGTAAG
Source organism: Pteria penguin (assembly GCA_035048485.1). Classification (NCBI taxonomy): domain Eukaryota; kingdom Metazoa; phylum Mollusca; class Bivalvia; order Pterioida; family Pteriidae; genus Pteria; species Pteria penguin. Next base: position 64,712,779 of record CM068584.1, read on the forward strand.
ATTGTTGCTTAAAAATTCTTTAAATTTATTTTCAATATATAGATTTATCATTATGTTTGCATTTCAGTTTTCTAGAAACATAAATATATTTCTCTTTATTTGACTACGGCACTCTTTTATCACTCCATTGGAATAAAATACACTTCCCATTACGTCTTCCTTCTTTTTAAATTCTATTACGATTCACTTTTGTCCAACTGTTCTAAAGTAATGTGTTCAAAACTAAACTGTTCGTGCATAGATGAGTAGACTTAGTCGGTTTGGATGAGGAAAAATCATCGGTTCGAGCCCCGCTGTGGTCTCACTAATCTCTTGTCTTTCGAAAAAAAAAAATAAAGACCAAAATTCTTTCTCAAGGTAGTCATGACAGGTAAAAGATGATCCCTCACTGCTTATGGTTGGTCTGTTGCCAAGGTAGAAATTTACCTGCAATGCATCTGGTTGGTTCATTGGTGTTTTTATGTCGCTTTCAACAATTATTCAGTTATATCACGACATGTAAGCAGGAGGAAACCAACCTCTCAAACATAGCGGCGCAATCCTTGAATCGAACCCGGATCGTCGGCGCCGCAAGCCAAGTGCTTAACCACTACACCAGGCCTGCCCCGAAAAGCACCAGGCAGATGTCAAAATAATCGTGGAATGAAATGAAAAAAAAACAATAATCAATCAACAGGGGAATAGAAAACGAGGGCTAAGAGATATAATACAGGACAAAACATTTAAAACATTATGACCGTAATGCTTTGATTCTGACGACATAGTAACATTATGCAAATCTGGGTAGCAAAAAATGTTGGGTATTCCCCCTACATCATTAAAATAATGAACTGGTCTATTCTCACTTAAAATGCATATTACCCAAGCTCAAATCCGTACCATCTATCTAAAACTGGGGTAAAAGTTTGCATATTTTAAGTTGATTTGATTCAAATAATTACTATACTTTGAATTCTATATATGACAACCAGCTTCAACATTTGTCAATGACTTCAAACTATTTTCATATATATTTGCTTTTGTAGGTTTGCCTGGGGTACATTGCGGGTCTTTAGAAGAGAATAATTATTCGAACACAATGCTGGGGGTAAGTTACTGAATTTAATTATACCCCAGCAAACAAGGTATAGGGGTATATAGGAGTCGCGTTGTATGTCTGTCATTCTGTCCATCTGTTCACACTTTACTTACCTCCTCGTTGGATCTTGATGACATTTCATACAATCGTTGTCTCTGGCCCAAAGGTCTGTCATGGTCTTGATCCACGGTCATATCTTCAAGGTCAGGGTCCCAGTGCATACATAGCCAAAATCCTTGTCCGGGCCATGACGTTATACCGCCAAGTTGGATTATTATACAAGATAATATTTCACCCAATTGTTGTCCATGACCCCAGATTTTGTCGTGACCTTGACTGAAAATAATATCTCTAATGTCAAGGTCACCGTACACATTTGGTCAAAATTCTTTTCCGGGCCATAATTCCTTGTTATATTGGATTTTGATAACATTTCACACAATTGTTTTTTCATGTTGAATTGTCTTTCACTTCCACCAAATATCATTTCTTCAAGGTCAAGTTCACAGTGCACACATAACCGAAATTCTTGTACATGCCATAACTTCTTACTACCAGGTTGGATCTGGATAATATTTTACACAATTGTTGTAGGAACTTGACTCAAGATCACATCTCCAAGGCCAAGGTTACAATGCACGCAAGCCTTGTACGGGTCATAGCTCCTTGTAGGACTGGGTAATAAATTGCACCATTGTTTTCCATGATCCAATGGTGTGCATCACATTGTACGGAGCCTGTCCGTCAGTTTGTCTGTCCGTATGTGTCCATGAAATTTGTACGGGCCATAACTTCTTTCTTTTACTCAGGAAGGAGATAAAAATTTACACAATTGTTGCTCATGTCCCAAGGGTGTGTCATGACCTTGAACCAAGATCACGATCACAGTGTACACATAGCCAGAATTATTGTCTGGGCCATAATGTCTTCCTTTTACTTTGCTGGAAGATTATATTTTACACAATGTTTGTCCAGGACCCTAGGCTGTGTAATGACCTTGAACCAAGATCATATTTTCAAGGTCAAGATCAGACTGGATACAAACCAGATTGTTTTCATTGATTATACTTCAAAATCTGCAAGTAGGATGTTTTTTACACTTATTCCGGTGATGTATCTTGGAATGAATTGCAAGTGTCGACCTGGTTGCTGTTGGGGGTATTTGTCCCTTTAGGACAGCTGTAGTTGGCCACAATCATTATTCTTTTCTGCAGTGTGAAAAACGTTATACTAAATTCTGGTGATGTGTGTTGTCGACAGAAATTATATTGTATTGATCAGCATGCATACTAAGTGCAGTTTTAATTTAATTTTTCAACATAAGCTCTCTCTTTATACATGTTGATATCACTTTATCAATTGATTATAATAATATTTTATATTAAGTATGATATATGCCACTTCACAACGAACCATGAAACTGAATTGAACTCATTACTTTCCTGGAATTTAATGTGCTAGTTTTCATCAATCATCTTTCTAAGAATTACAAGGTTTAAAGCCAATATTATTTAATCTAAGAGACAGATTCTTGTATACAGTGGAAACCTTGGAATACCTGTAAGTCATCTGCAAAGCCGGGAACAACTAAAGGATTTGGTTGAGGAAAATCCAAAAGCGTTTAATTTATCTGAAATACTGACAGAGTGCGTCAGATTACCGTCGGATGGCAGAGCTACATTAGTGGCAGCCCGTGCCGCCGACGAGGAAATTGCTGCTTACAATACCCTGTAACCGTGATACCAAGGGTTCTCAGATATTCTTTCAATGCGGGAACTTTCTATTTAAAAAAGTTTTCATTCATGTTTTCTCATTTTTTAAGCAGTGTACGTACGGAATTCTTACAACAAGGGTACATGTGTCCGAGTGTCACGTGAAATAGCAACGTAAGCAATATGGCGACGATCTAGTAACCGGAATATGGTCTATTTTTAATGAAGAAATGTGGAAGAATAATGTCTTATCTGAGAGAGACCTTTAAATAGGGCGGTGCCGTCTGATACAAAAGCCGATCCAGTCTAGATCCACTAGTTTAAGGATCTAGCCTAAAATGAACACTGATCCCTAAAGTGCTGTAAGAATGTTCACATATTTTTCTAAATAATGTGCGTATCTACATACGGAGTCCCTGACAAAAGATGACGCTATTGCATAACTCCAATCATAGGATCTGTACAATAATACATAAACAGCTTGGTGAAATTTTGTCAGTTAGTAATCTCGGTAAGCTTTACATTAGAAATTGTGCAAAAACTACTTTAAACTGAGATTTCATGATGTTAATGTTCTGTTTATAGTAATTATTTTCATCTTGTGATATTTATGTTCTCTTCTTGGTAATTGCATTGCCAGTGTATAGCTTATACAATGTCTTATCTTCTTCGTTAGTGTTTTTTGTTTGGTCGCTAAATTTTAACACTCATACAAGGGACTGGTATAGTGGTTGCACGCTTGGCTTGCAGCACAGACGGCCAGGATGCGAATCCCGGATTGTGGTAATATGTTGGTTACCTTCTGCTACCATGTGGCGATATGCCAGAAACGTTCTAACGGTGTAAATCTTCAATCAACCGACCAACTAATCCGATCAAACAAATAATGCAGACCAATAGATTTTGCGTGAATCCGTTGTAGAATCTTCAGTTTCATAAGACTTTGTAGAAAGGGGGAGGCGGGGGGGGGGGCAGATAGGTAGTGAGGTCGGTATATAATTCTAAACCACTTATGTTCTAAAATAGTTTTTATCCTTATGGATATTAGATAATTAATTTTCAATTCACAAGTGGCTAACGTATTATGTTTATCTTTTAAATGGCAAAGAAAGGTAACTCTGTTTTTCTCGGCTATGTATTTATCTTTATATTTATTGAATGTTTCAGGGAATACATAATTTGGGAAAATAGATAGGCAACCTGTAAAAATAATTCAACTGGAAAGAAGATTTAAATCGCCTATACTTTATTCTTCCTTTACCGGACTGAACATGCAAGTGTGATATAACGGAAATGGACCAGGAGATCTGAAAGGGAATAATAAGAGGAGATATGACAGATTGTTATGCGAGTGACATTGACAGATGGACTTAAATCACTGCTTTGGGAGTGTTATCTCTCACCTCCTGTCAAATATGATATTTCGACAACAGGGTTCTCATTTGGCGTGATTTCTCGTCCCTTACTTTGAGAAAAATCACCACCTACTTTCTGTAAAAACAACATGAGGTTTTTGCCGAAATTACAACGAAATCACAAGAACTATTTCTATTTCCACCCTGAAATTCCGATACCGTAAGAAGTATGTTTTAAATGTGTTTACGAAAGTACATATTAAATAGTATAACAAGATAACTGTTACTTTTCTAATAAACGCAGACTAGGTATGTGAAGCAGCATGCCACTTTCATTGGAAGATATGAATAACGATTACTGCTGAAGAATTGATGCATCTAGAATTGTTGTATCTTAAATATAGTAGATCGCATTTTCTATACTTTGTATTTATTTCCATTATTTTCATTATTATCTATTAATTATTATCATTATCATTATATAATGACATTCTCCATCCATATGTAATGTACCTCTCAAATGTATACCAAATTATTTGATGTGCATCTCAAAATAAATGAACTGAACTGAGAATAGAATTTTACTTATTCAAAGAAAACGAAATTGAAATTTGGAATTGTATACAAATTTGGTTTGTGCTAAATTCTATCACGAGGAGTGTATGAACTCGTTAGGATCAAATAGTAATGCTTACCTTTCTCATCTGTACCTACTGAACTAACACCGAAAGTCATATATTCAACAAAGGTTTTAGTCATTCTCGTTATTTACTAAACCTTTTCAATAAAAAATAGAAAAAATCACCTAATATAACAAAGTTTGATTATATTTCCTGAACATAAAAAAAAATCCCCGGACGGATTCTCCTTAACAAGCTCGTGCCTTCGGCGCTATCATGTGTTGACCCTTCCTTTTTCATTGTCACTTACTACCTCTACACTTGAGAATCCCGATGATTCTTGTACCAGTAATTAGACACATTTACGTTGTTTGAAAACTATGTTAGCAATTTAACATAGATAGATACATTATTGTTTTACGTCGCACCGGGAATATTTCACCCATATGGCGACGGTTACAAGCTAACATAAACCAAATTAAAAAAGAGCAATTAAAAATATTTAGGAAAGACCAGCTCTCATTGTATAACGTATCTACATATAAATGATGTTACTAAAATATACATATATACATAATTATAATACGTTACATTTCAATATATCATATTTTATTGAATAGGTTCACTTCTTTCAAAAAATCTAGAACTCTTGAAATACTGATACTCTCAAATAATTCATTCATACTTTGTACAGTATAATACTGATTTCGAATGTGTGCAGTGTCTGCACATTCCAACAATATATGTTTAATACTTAATAGACATCCGCAAGGGATACACTCTGGAGGAGGCTCTTCCTTTAAAAGGTAAGAATGCGTTATCCAAGAATGCCCAATGCGGAGTCTACAAGTAACAATTTCATCTCTACGACAAGAATGATGATAATTTATTCTATATTTAAAAATCGGCTTCAGATCATGAAGTTTATTATTATCTTCATGGTCCCAGTTTTCTTGTGACAAAGCATCAATATAATTCAATATAGATGGTTTAAAATCTGTATAAGGTATTTTACCCACGATATCTAGTCTATTTAATCCTTCTTTTGCTGCTTTGTCAGCTTTAACGTTACCTACGAATCCCGTATGTCCAGGAAGCCAACAAAATACAATGTCAAAATTATTTGACAACAAAGAATTTACCTTTTCTAAAATCCTCAAGATGTAGGGATTACTAGTATTGAAATTTTTGATAGCTTGAAGACATGATAAAGAGTCAGAAAAAACGATACTCTTAAAGTGTTTATTTTTTTCAATATGAACAAGTGCTAAAAGTATAGCCTTAGCTTCAGCTGTAAATATAGAACAATTATTTGGTAAACGTATGGATAAAGAAATATCGGTATCAGTTACTGCAGCAGCTGCCACTCTGCCATCATCCTTGGAACCATCAGTATAGTATGATTTATATTCCGAATACAAAGATCTTATTTCTGAAAACATTTGTTGATATTTCAAAGAATTCGTATCAATTTTCTTATGATCTGATAATTTCAGTATAACGTTCGATTTTTTCATCAACCAAGGCGGTGAAGAAGGTATTTCATAATTTGCTATATCAGATAATCTAATTCCAGCCTCTTCTATATGTGGTCGAGCCCGTAATCCAATATTTTTAATACTATTGGGTTTACTATTGTATAAAATTTCATGTTTTGGTTTAAAAACGCAGTCAAAAGCGGGATTCGAAGAATTTGAATACAGTTTAATTACATATTGCAAAGTAAGTTTCAGTCTTCTTTCATTTAAAGATGGTTCCCCAGCTTCAGCATATAAACTAGTTGCAGGTGAGGTTCTGAAAGCACCAAGACTCAAACGTAAGCCTTGGTGATGTATGGTGTCCAGAAGCTGTAAATAGGACTTTCTGGCCGAACCATAAACAATACAACCATAGTCCAGCTTCGATCGAACCAGCGATCTATAAAGCTGGAGCAAGGTTGTACTTTCAGCACCCCACTCCACACCAGATAAAACTTTTAATATATCTAAAGCTTTTAAACATTTTACTTTCAAAGATCTGATATGCGGCAAAAACGATAATCGTTTATCAAAAATAAGTCCAAGAAATTTAACTTCATTCACTACTTTAATCTGATTACCGTCCATAAACAGTTCTGGGTCATTATGTAAACGCCTATTCTGGCAAAAATGAACACAAGAAGTTTTATTTTTCGAAAATTTAAAACCGTTTTCAATTGACCATTGGAAGATATGGTTCAAACAAAGCTGAAGCTTCCGCTCAATCATATTCATATTTTTCCCTCGACAGCATATTAGAAAGTCATCAACATAAAGGGAACCATCTATATCATGTTTCAAAACTTGAGCTAAACTATTAATTTTAATGCTAAACAGAGTAACGGATAATATACTTCCCTGAGGTACGCCCAACTCCTGTTCATAACAATTGGACGTATGAGCACCTAGTCGAATATTAAACCGTCTGTCTTTTAAAAAATTCGAAATAAATATTGGCAAGTTACCTCGGAGACCCATATTATATAAATCTTTTAAAATACCATATTTCCAAGTTGTATCATATGCCTTTTCTAAATCAAAAAATATCGATACAACATGTTCTTTATTTATAAAAGCATCACGAATATATGATTCTAAACGAACAAGATGATCGACAGTACTTCTGTGTTTTCTAAAACCACACTGAATATCAGTAAGTAAATTATTATGTTCCAAAAACCAGACAAGTCTATCATTAATCATTCGTTCTAAAGTTTTACATACACAGCTAGTTAATGATATTGGCCTATAGTTAATGGGATCAGTATGATCCTTTCCTGTTTTTGGAATAGGAATTATAATGGAATCTCTCCATGATTCAGGGAATTTGCCTTCAGACCAAATTCGATTGAAAATATCTAGTAATATATATAATGATTCTATTGGAAGATGTTTAAGAATTTGGTAATGAATTTCGTCTGACCCAGTCGCTGTATCACGAGATTTTTCTAAAGAAGACTTTAATTCATCAATAGAAAATAGTTTGTTATAATCTTCAGTACTACAAGAATTAAAATTAAGTTTTATTTTTTCGGTCTTACGTTTTATCCGTTGAAATTCCGGTAAACAGTTTGTGGAAGAAGAATTTTTTGAAAAAGTTTCTCCCAAAAAATTTGCAATATCAGCTTTTGACGTTAAAATCGTATTATTTTGTCTTAGGTGTTTTAATTTGGATGAGGTGCCTTTACCGTTAATTTTCTTAATCATCTTCCAGACTTTATTAATAGGGGTATGCGTATTAACTTTAGATACATATTTTCTCCATGATAATCGTTTGCTTTGATTTATAGTGCGCCTGGCGATGGCCCTACATTTACGAAGTGTATTTAGATTAGAATTTATTGGATGCCGTTTATAAAGTTTTTCAGCCTTCTTCCGCTCTTTGACAACAATTCTACAATTGTCATCAAACCATGGGTTATATTTACGTTTTGGTATTGTAGAGGTTTTAGGTATACTTTTCTCGCAAATTTGAATAAGATTATTTGTAAAAGTAAGAATAGGTTCTTTTTCACTATCATAATTCATTGTATTAAGTTCAAACAAACAATCTGTTTGGAATTGTGTCCAATCAGCTTTATCGAGTTTCCAACGTGGGATTTGATCATCGCTCGATGTTATATTGCTTTTTAAAAGAGTTGGAAAATGATCACTTCCACATAGGTCATCATGGACTGACCATACAAAATCAGTAAAAAGCGAAGGATCTGTTATGGCAAGGTCAATCGAAGTATAAGAACCATTCCCAGGATGTAAATAAGTATTTGACCCGTCATTAAAGACACATAAATTATGTTTTTCTATAAAATTTTCAATTATTTTTCCTTTATTGTCTGTATTATCACTGCCCCACAAAGGATTATGGGCATTGAAGTCACCTAATAAAATGTATGGTTTAGGTAACTGGTCAACAAGGTTATCTAGTTCAAGTGGATCTAAAATTAAGTTAGGTGGAATATATATTGAACATAAAGTGATCGTTTTATGTAATGTAACACGTACAGCAACAGCTTGTAAAGTTGTGTTCAATGAAATATTACTGTGCAAAATGGAATTCCGAACGAAGATGGACGAACCACCTGTAGCTCTTTTATTTACACTATACAAATTATATTGTGAGAAATTCTTCACTTGAAGTTTATCCGTGTCTTTAAGATGAGTCTCCTGAAGGCAGAATACCGTTGGAGAAAAATTATGATCTAATTGAAAAAGTTCATTTATATTTACCTTTAAACCTCTACAGTTCCACTGTATAATAGAATCGGAACGATTCATTTGTCTGTAAGTCGGGCAAGTGAAGGCTTGCGACCTTTTTTCTTTGGGGACTTACTACGACCCCTTACATTTATTAAAGGAATATTTTTTGTATTTTTATCATCATTTACAGACGTAGTATTTTCTGTCGAATTTGTATCAGGAGAGGTATCTTCCATCTCTATTTCCAAAACATCGAATTTATTCCGAACGACCACCTCAGGGTTCAATGGTACATTTGCGGACGACGGTCTATTTTTAACACTTGTTTTGCTTTTAGATTTCACAGGAGATGATGATTTATTGTTTACTGTTTTTTGCAGATTTGATGCAGTCTGCGAAGACGAAGTCGACGAGGATGCTTTAGGTTTAGACACAGCAGATAACGAGGAAATATCAGATTTCAAACATGATATGTCAGTTTGAATGGCAATTGAAACAGTTTTCTTTGAAGCTTTGGAAGCGTAGCTGTTAATATTTATTGCAGGAATATGTTGGTTTTCATAAACTTTCCTTGCTTCAGGATATGATAATCCCTGTTCAACTTTAATCTTTATAATCTCCTGTTCTTTTTTGTATATAGGGCAGTCTTTCGATGAAGCACAATGATTGCCTTTACAGTTCAGGCATTTAGCGTCGGCAGAACAAGGTTCAATGCCATCAAAGTGCTCATCATACCCGTCAACTCCAGTGTCAACATGACCACATTGGTGACACGTTTTCCTATTTCGACATGTCTTCAAGCTGTGACCAAACTTCTGACAATAAAAACAACGCAACGGCGAAGGATAATACAGGTCAACTTTGGCTGTAACATAGCCTAATTTTATTTGTTGAGGTACAGATGATGTACTAAATGTAAGAAGGAAAGTATGTGTTTTGATTTCTTTGCCATCCTTTATAATAATGAAACGACGTACACCGACAACTTTTTGATTTTTCAATTCTGACAGAATGACGTCATCTGCTAATAAAGCAAGATTTTTGTCTTTGTCCCTCAAAATACCACGACATGTATTGAGGTTAAAATGAGGAGATACCTTAACAGGAATGTCACCAATGTGGTCCAACGTTAACAAGTTAAGCGATTGTTGCTTTTTAGCACATTCAACTAAAAGCTGACCGTTCCTTTGTTTAGTAACGTTTTTAACCGTGCCTGCCACTGATTGAATGGTTTTATCTACCAAGAAGGGTGAAGCTTTAGCTAAAGCCCTATTCTCAGATGTTATTACCAGAAAGCGAGACCAGTCATCATCAGGTTGTTCAAGAGTGTTTTGATTATTGTCCGCAAGACGTTTTCGTTTGTTCAAAGTTTGGTGGTTTGGTATTGGGGAAGCCATTAGAAAAGATTTATAATTCATTCTCACAACAACCCACCCTCCAGGGAGTGTCAACAAGGACCAGGCAATACACTGTGGCTCTCCTACAGCAATGCACTGGAGTTGTTGTGAAAGTATACTCGACTATAAAGAAAAGAAATGCATTTAACTGCAAAAAAGGTAACTCGGGTACCAGTCGAGAGTACATTTCAGAACAGTCAATGGCATGCAAATACTTTCCATTTACAATCGATTGGCCCATTAGCCACCGCCTTCTCAAATGAAAAGTTGGAAAATGCAATATATGACAAAAAGACAAAATTAGACAATATGCATAGTACTTCAAGATGGAATAAGCAAGATAAATGAGGGCTTGGCATGACAAAGCCGATTGATCAGGATCGGGCCCATCCGACCGCCCGTCTAGCTGAAGTAAAGGCCAAAGTGGAGTGTTGGACACGAACAAACCGCAGTTTGAAGATGCCCTCAGCCACCAGGATCCCGTCCTCCAACGACACGGGTTGCATCCCACGGCAAACAGGATGCCTCATTTGGTCTATAACCGCGACCAGCAAGAGGGTGCTTGGGAATCTTTCATAAGAATTCCCCGGTTGCCTCATTTAGTCGCCTCATACGACACGCAAGAGGTACGGAGGTCCTATTCTTATCACCCCGGGGACCCCACGGGGGTAGCAATTTAACGGATTATAGTTTTACATATCAATGTTAGGTTGTCTAAAATATTATTGGGTAAATAAACTTTTTATCAATAGTAATATTTATATATTTCGGGAATTCCAGCATTTTTTTTGAGCATCACTGAAGAGACATAAGTTGTCGAAATGCGCATATGGTGCACTAAATTAAAAAGTATATATGTTATATATTTATTATATGTAGCTTTTCTTTAAGTGAAAAGTTTTGTACATATCAAAGTTAATTTGGCACAAACATTTAAATTATATGATATCCATTTTTGTAATAATTCCTATAGAGGTATGGTGCTTATATAGAAAAAGAAGCTAAGTATGAATTAATGGAGACTGACAGAGGCTGAAAGCGAGAAAGGAAATCGCTGAAATAACATGACCTCTTTCATAGTTCCCTTTATAATACTATGTATATTCACATTTTATTGTGCAAAGCTTTCCTCTTGTCAAAATTCTCTATATATGAATATATGCATTACTCTGTCAGATATGTCAACACAATTATAACGCTCTTCTTGTTTTAGGAATAACCGTCAATCTTAGGTGTTATCTTCAAACATCAAATTATTTACACCATTTTCTTAATTCTCAGGTCAAATTTGTGCGTGCACCATTATCCAAACATAAATCTATTAATTTCTTGAATTTTTGAAAATATGGTAGGGGTGACTTCTCTTTGAAAACACTCTATAAAAGAAAGGGTTTTTCTTGATTAAAAAATAGTAACAAAATAAGGCTTTTTGAAATAGTTAATAGGAGTAAACTCATTTTTTCCAACGTACGCTTATTGTATTAAAGACGCCATACTTTATATGTTCTAAACTGAATCGTCATTTTAATAACTGTATATCTTTTCGTTATCAAAATTCAAAGCAGTCCTCCAAAGGGAAGTCCGGTACATAAAAAGTAAACGAACACAAACCCTCTACACATTGTGTTCATTTACTTTTCGTTATCGCATACAGCTAAGTACCAAAATGGAAATCTGTTTATTGTATTAAGTTCTGTCCATGTCCATTATCCTGCAGCGACTAGGCTCAATTCCCTGCCCTTGCAAGAAGAAAAATTTACTAGATTTTTCAACATTCTACATGGAACCTCTGGACGTAGAAGAACAAGAAGAAGATATCAGCCACTTTTACAAAAAGGTGATACAAGTTGGTATATACTCACTCACTCATTCATAAAAACTATATTTCACAAATATGTTGGAGATAAGTGTTTTGTAATTTGAGAAAAGTGAAGGGAATCGTTTGACAGAAACAAAGACGATTTTTTTAACCTGCCTAGACTGGTACCGGTATATTGACTTCCAACTTAACAGAGGCGAGAGGCCAACGTGACCGTGGAAAATATTCCTGTAATCAAGTAAACCACTAGGGCTGTCAAATAAACTGTTTTCAGCACTTTTCCAAAACCAACTTGCCAATTCTCCATTAAATGAAAGAAAATATGCCAAATATGTTTGGGTAGTAAACCCTGAGCAGTGACCTAATAAATATAAATGTTTTATATTGAGATATAGAAGTCGTGTTATTGTATAGCTCCATGGTGACTTCTGCCACATAACTGAGCCTGTAACTCCTCTTTTTTCTTTTATAAACATTCAAACATGTTTCAAACAGGGGAAAGTTACTGCAATAGTTACTATGGAGAAAAACTCAATCAAACCTCCTTCATAAGGATTATGATAAGATGAATACATGCCTTCTGTGTAAATGTTTTGTTAACACCAAGTATACAACTCTGAACAGTATTTAGACATGAGCTCATCTAATTGATAGGGAAATAAATTACAGATTTAAATTGTTTCTGTTATTACATAAACAGTCTGAAAACTTGCTTGTAGCAGAATAATCTACAACGAAGGTATTTGTGTTCGATATGTTTAACAAGATATTCCTCCCTATATCATCATTTTTCTGAATTTGACACTTCGAAACATTTACTTATATTTTTGATTGCAGGTGTTGGATTAACTTATTCAATTGGCCTCTTTTGTTATATGACACTATTAAATTAACGGTGCGAATTTAATTCTGTGGCAAACTTTTGTGATGTATTACCAATTACCTTCAATTACCAATTCAGTGAGGTTCGATATCCCTCTCCTTTATTTAAAATGATTTACATGTATATCCATCAAAGGTTTTAGACAAGTGTTTGCTTAAATGGTGTCAGGTGGTGTGTTCTACTTTTTTAATTTTCATCAAAAAGAAGCTGATCATAAGACGGGGTGTTATCAATGATTCTGTTTGGGCTATTTGTGGTTAATTTATATTGATTCTATTTATAGATATCTTCTTTTCCTTGGGAACCTCAAGAATTGACGTTCCAGTCAGTTACATCCTTGTCCAAATATACATCTATTATGGCAATTTATGAAAACAAACCTCATTAAAATCAGATGAGAAACCACTATGCCTTACTTGAGAATTTCCTGTGATTGCTTTGTCAGATACAGAACCGTAGAACTGTATCACTCATGTTCACGTTACATCCCTTCCTTGCTATACCTTAAAATAATTATCCGTAATCATACTACTACTACATACTGCTACTTCAATGTATCTATTGAGTCTGTATCCAGTCTGTATTTTTCGCGTATAAATTGATTTTAACCCCGAAGAACAAAGGTGTTACCTGGATTCAATGACCTTGACCTTGACCTTGAATATGTTAACTCGGTCTTTGGCTTAATAACAAAAGGTTACTAGATCGAATCTATTAGCGTCATTTGGCAGAGACCCGATGTCAATATAAATGTCTTCCCTCACTGTTGAGAATGGGTTCTTGCGTGGGTCAAATTATATTGTGCAATGCATCATAAATACTGTCTCAATATAAGCGACCGTTACCAACCCAACCGTTATTAGTCTTTCTCAAGTACACTATCTTTATATTACTGATAGTGATGTTGGGAACTATGTGTCATTAAAGAGTTGATCGTCATCCAATTTTCCTATGTTCATTTATTTATTTATCTATTCATTTATCTATCTATTATTATTATTATTATTTCAATGTCAGCATATCAGGATTCGCAAGCTTTCGATATTGTGAACCTTTATATTTTATAAAGAAAACTGGAGGTTGGAAATTGTATTGAATTGTTATAATCTTATGGTAACAATAGACAACATCATGTAGGTATAAATGGCTCTACATCAAGCGTATATTTAGTGACATCAGACATACTTAAGGGCAAGATTTAAGGACCTGTTTTGTTTTAATCTGTTTTTTTTTTTCTATTCTGCTCTTATTCAATGTCATTTCGACTACTCATGTAACTAAAACGTTAGCCGTAGGTGCCATTCAGATGGTCAGATCTGTCATTGATTTACCAACAATGTATTTTGTAAATTGAGATGTAATTCAATATTTGAATATAATTAATAAAATATGTTTAAACACTGTAAACGACAGAGATTCATACGAGGGGGTTCCGAAATTATTGTTACTTGCGCAATATCTCGTGGAAATAGTGCTAAATGAGCTTAAACTACCTCATGGCGATAGCGTGATATCTGAAGCGTGGTATAGGTAAATTTCTCGCTCACAATTACACTGACCTTGGTGCTGTGTACATTGTTTTGTAGCGTACTCGTTACACTCTATATAAATATGGTTGGCAAGAGAGTTGCAAACGTAATTGAAATTAGGGCCTATATCAAAGGTAGGTCTCTACTTGGCCTAAAGGCGGTAGATATTCATCGTGAGGTGTGTGATATTTATGGGAAGGGTCAAATGTCATATATGACTATTTGTAGGTGGGTTGCTCGATTTAAGTCGGGACACCAGCAGCTGAAAGATGCTGCTCACACAGGTCGCCCTGCAACAACAACAACAAAGCATAACATTGAACGAATTCGGCAAATCCTTGAAAAAGATGCAAGGTACACTGTCAGGCAGTTAGCTAAAATGACAGGCTTGTCTTTAGCATGTATTCACTGTATTTTAAAGAAACATCTTAAGCTGGGCAAGATGAATGCCAGTTGGATACCCCATTTACTAACTGACGACCAAAAGAGGTCCCGGGATGACAAGGCCAAATCCTTATTGAAGAAATACCCAAATACAGCAAAAAGGATTTTGATAATTTGGTCACAGGTGATGAAACATGGGTGTATTTTTTCGGGCCCAAAAGAAAATGCTCTAATCGAACTTGGGCAAACAAAAACGCCAGGCGCCCTAGCATTGCTAAAAGAATACGCACCGTGAGGAAGGTTTTGTATGTCATATTCTTTGATAACAAGGGTCCAATCATGCAAATCCCTGTTCCGAAAGGCAAAACTGTCACAGCAAAGTATTATAGGGACGTTGTACTTCGAAAACTGAAGAAAGTCTACAAACGCCGCCGCCCACATACAGGTTTGAAGTACCTCAGGCTCTTGCATGACAATGCGCCAGCACACAAGGCGCGTATTGTAACGGAGTTTTTGAAGGCAGAAAAGGTCACTGTCCTCCCCCACCCTGCATTTTCACCAGACTTGGTCCCCTGTGACTTTTTCTTGTTCCCCAAACTAAAATTTCACCTATCTGGAAAAAAATATAAATCAAGAAATGCCCTTGGCTCTGCCATTCACCAGTATCTTATGAGTATACCAATTCAAGAGTACGAAAACTGTTTCCAAAAGTGGATTGATCGGTTGAAACGATGCATAAATGCCGAGAGGGAGTACTTCGTAGGACAGGGCCAAGTAAAATGATCACAATTACTTCTCTCAAAAAGAAATCGCAAAAGTAACAATAATTTCGGAACATCCCTCGTACAGGTAATGCTTGAGCAATGTTATCTAACTGACAATTATACAGATAGTAGGTCTGTAAAGACTAGGACCACTGGACATAGTTTATATTATTTAACACTTCAAACATCTTAATTACGCATTTTTATCGTTGGCCTCCACATCATTTTGCCTACATCCTTTTGAATATAAGGACCCCATTGAAAATATGCACGTGTGCTGTACTGGCATTTCCTTATGATAAATCAAATGAAATAATACAGAATAATTTAATGAATAAGTATGAAAATGAAAGATGAAAACTTGTCAAGCTTGCTTTTTTATTGTGGTGACTCTAATTCTAACCTGCATTATGCCATTTTCATTTTGAGTCAATCTATACACCGTGTCTGATAAAAGAAAATATATACAAAATCGAAGCGCATATGCCATATTTTGCCAAAATAGTATACTCATGTATAACATAGCATAATTGGATCGTAAAGTAATGTAACTTTAAGCAAGAAATGAAAATGCTTTATCACAGATCATTGAAAAGGTAGACCTTCATTGTGTTTATCATAATCTAAAAATAGAAGAATTTGGCAATTGTAACTAGCAAGTGTTCAAAATATCTACATATCTATCACAACAGATACGGAAGCATTATCGAGATATAATATTCATCTTCTTAGGTAATATGTGTTTTTCATGTCCATTATATTTCTGTATATCTATATTGTACAAACATATGCATGTTGAGTATATATAAAATTATGTTGAGCAATGAGAGTTCTATGGATGAGATGGGTTGTAATGGGCAAGCGTTCACACTTTTCATAGTTCTGATAAACCATTTGATGGAAAACGTACATTCATTTTCTAATAAATATGATAAATACATTTTACATTATAGATTATAAAAGCAAATAAAATTATTAAAGTATAAAGTTTATAACAGGGAAATGGATGCGACCTTTCATAAGGAACTAAATTATACATATTCGGATATTTTGTTTTCAATTTTTCTTTCTTTTTGTTTGTTTGTTAGCTTATATCCAAATAGTTGTAGTATATTTACATTTGAAATCTATCATAAAACAAAAAGTAGTCAAAGCGGCGGAGGGGGGTAAATGTTTGTTTCATTGTTCCTTTTAGGGGAGGGTTGTTTTGTTTTTGTTTCTTTCATAATTTGTGTGGGGTAATATATTTCCCTTTATTTGTATTTATCTTTTTGGTTTTCAGTTTAGAGATGGACCCATAATACCTCCAATTTTACTAGTTCCCTACCCTTAATAATAAATGTTAACCTAACAAGGAATATATTATTACAGAAAGATGCTTAAGGTTTAAATATAGTAACATCATGACAAGGAAGTACTCTTCAGAATAAAATTCCCAGCTGTATGTCGTTAGATAGAACTCATATCAAACCAGTTATAAGTAAGTCATATCTGCAATAAAGGTAATCTGCTCATTTCACAGGGGTTTAATCTGTTTTCGTATGATTGTAAATAAAAATATTCCTCATTTAATTAATAAACTATGGATCGGAAAATTTTGCTAACAAAACATGAAATAGTATATTTATTTAAGATCTTATAAACCTGCCTTTTTCATTTTTGGGGGGGTACGTTATGGTACAATTGAAATGTATATGTTGATTCTAAGTCTCCACCTTGCTTTATCAGACCTAAATGTGTGAACCAAGGTAATATCTACAATGACAATGTTACGGTGCATACATAGCTAGAATTCTGTTGCCCGTGCAAGGGGGGGGGGGTGGGTGTATTTCTCCCGTTAGGTTAGCTCTAGGTATATTTCGTTGTAGAATGTAAACATTGCTCCATTGTTTCGTTTTGCCAAATAAAAGTTAGTCTTTAATAATTTTATTTGTCAACAAATGTCGATTATAATTAAGTAAATCTCCTGTTACAATATGACGACACGGAGTCTAAAAATGAAAAAGGTGATATTTGAGTTAAGGAGTTTCCATTCTTTGGTTATAGATTTTTAATGTGACAATGGGAATGGTTGCACATTCAAAATTCCATAGAGTAGGTTTATTGAAACAACAGTGACATTTTATGTAATAACATAATTATTAAGGATATCAAGTCTTCATAATTACAAAACACTCTACTAATTTCAATCAAATCGCTACAAAAATAGTGTACAATTTAAATATCGAGCAGAACTTATGACATAGATCATGGATGCACAATGGTGACACAAAAGTAAAAACATACCTGGTATCATATTACAGATCTAAAATGTATCTGTCACATGCAGAATTATAAAAGAAAAAAAACCTATGATGTAAAGGTCTGGAATGTAAAAATGTCATTTGCTTATCCAAAAATGACGTAGGAACCCCTTTTGCAAAATATGTAAGCATAAGGAAGAAGTTACTATCTTATATATCTTTCCTTCACCGGAGACGGATGAATTATGAATGACGTTGTGGGTCTCGTTGAATCTTTTAATTGTATATTCACATTATTGTCTCTAACTGTACATTGCTAACAGAGTCTCTATTAATATGTGATACTTCTGACTAAACGACCTCGATCTCGTTATACACGCTTTCTTCTTGTCTACTACTTTCGGGATTACAGTTGGTATTGTTTAGATTGACATCATCTGTGACTTTTCTTGTCCTGAAATTATTCATATGTCCTCCTTATTTTAAATTGATAACAATTCCTATACAAATTTCATAAATCAATCTAACGATTCTTAGCGCTTTTCAAATATAGGATGTGAATTAGTCTACACAGAAACTTTACATACTTCATACACACCTTTCAACAAAACACTAACAAATAATGAACAGCTACATGATACTTACTTAAGTATATAATATATCAATGTCGTCACTAGTAATAATAACAACAACACGATTATCCCTGCTGCTGGACCTATAAAATGCAAAATTATTTTCTATATATTCTAAATTGTATGACTCTTTGCTTAAAGTTGGTGTCAACTGTTTAAGCATATGTGCTAAAATGAAAACAGAAAATTATTCTTTTTAAAATATATTGAAAACTCCTTATGAGAAAGAACGTAATATGAATACCCTAGTCGCCAATGTTTATTTTCATTTTCCCCCTTCGAATTAAAAATGCCTTTATTTACTTATGCTAATATTATATCTATAAAGAGGGTAAAATACCTAAGATGAATTCATACTGGAAAAATATTGATGTAGTAGATGTATTCTTTGAACCACTGACTTCTGGAACTAAACACATACATGTTAAATATTAGATCATCTTAATGAAGCCCCCAGGATTTTTCAAGTTAATATAACTCAGTTACGTTAAGTACATAGCCCTGGTTTATTCAATACCTATATATATATATATATATATATATATATATATATATATATATATATATATATATATATATATATATATATATATATATTCAGCACAGATAGATTATTATACTAATATAATAAAAAAACCCGAATAATTGCATTAGTTGTCAAGTTATATATATAGTAAGGAGTGAATCAATAAAATAATATTAAAAACCTTTTTTCCGCTTGTCAGAAATTACTGTCTAACATGTTGATTTTCTCATTTGAGTAAAGCCCTTATTCAATCGTGTGTACTGTGACGTAGCAATGTCACTGATGAATACCTATGATTTTAAACTTTTTTGACAACGGTGCATTAATACATTTACTGCCTCAAATGACTGTAGTAACCCGTATATCTTATGACATTAAGGTGGGCAGTACTAAGGATTTGAAAGTTATTCTAACATACTTCTGTACAAACCTTATGGTTTGAACAGAAATAGGAAATAGGTAAATAACGGTAGTATTTGATGTAGAGTCACTGACTGTATTATGGAAATAACATACAGAATTCATGAAAATCAATAGAGATCGCATTAAAATACTATGATTTCGCACTAGGATATTCAATTTTGATTACTTTATTCATGAAGTAAATTAAATCTATAATCAATCTATTAATCAATAAATTGTATCTATTTTCATTCGAATTGTACACATACCTTGATGTGTATTGCCATTTATTCTTGGTGTTTTTCTATCATTGCTAGAGTAATTGTCTATAGTCCTATATTGATCAACGTTTCTTGTGTATTTAGACCTTGAATCAATGGAAGATGTTCTGAAAGATTCCCCAGTAGACACTCATTTACGATCTGTAAAACGCTAATTGTTTTTTCATTGAATTTATGTAAAATTCCACAGAAAATCACGTCTTCATGGTCTTCTCTAGTACGTCAAATTCAAACATTTTAAATCTGATTTGTACATTTTACTATATCTGAAATAAGCCAATATGACTTTTAATACATTTTTTTCTTTACCTAAAATTATCAAAAAAGAATATACCTCAACTGAATGAATTAAAAAAAATTCTTGTGACCCGGAACAGCTAAAACTAATCAGAAACTTCCTTGTGAGAGAAAAGTATGTTTAGATAATTTTATTTATTTGTTGTTTTTTTTTTCGGAATAAGTGACGAAATTTACTAATAACATTCCTCAATAAAGATGCATCATAGTACAGCTCTTATTACTAACCGTTCTTTCGTTTTAGAAAAGTGTATTTCCTCCTTGTAGCATCCATCATCTATAAATAAAAGCACAGTGCCTGATTAAAGAGATCTTAATACTTAATTAGAACTTAATAAAGAGATACAGTATATGTGTATATAAACAGAATTTCAAAGATAACATTTGATAAATAACATGAATTTGTGGATTTTATAAGACACACATATTGACGTTTATAACTTACATTCATAAAGCTGAGAAGAAAAAAAAGTTGGAACTTTTTCATCTGGACATTTCCCTCTAATCGAACACGCAACGTACCGTATGTAGAAATTGTTCTTAATATTCAATTCTGGACACCCATCTAAAATTGATGAAAACAAAATAAAGAAACACATAATACACCATCCAATTTCTTTATTTAAATTTTGTTTAATCATGCAGCAAGTTTCAACATAAAGGCATCACAAACGATTTATTTATATTCCAATCAATTTCTCCCCCCCCCCCAAATACCCAAACAAACAAGACAAAAACAACCAAGCAAACGCAACAATCCCCCCCACACACATACACACACAAAGAACAAAAAAACCCCCAAAAAAAACAAAAACAAACAAACACACACAAAAAAAAAAAAACATAAAAAAAAAAAAAAAACAAACCCCATTATTGGCCCAAAGTTTTGAACTGCATATAACACTCTTCCCATTTCATTATTAAAATTAATTTTATATGTAACTGTTTATAAAGGTATCTAGAAATGCATATATTTATTGGGCTTAAATTATCTATATCATATATTTCTATTTTGTGAAAAATAAAGGGAAATAGAACACACCATACCATACAAAAGCAAGAGTAGAGGGGGAAATGTATTTCATCCTATTATTTTTACCACGGGAAACTGAATTGTGAGTATGAACTAGCTGTGCACAACAGAAAATGATATCCTGTAATTTACCACCATAGCCATATTGGTATTGGGAAAGGTTACGGAGAAGCGCAGAGATTGAATCTGAACAAGCACTTGACAATGTAAAAAAAATGTATACACTGCTCGATGTCCATCGAAAGCTATATGTATCCATATTGAGGGATAGACAATATTTTTGGAATCTTCGCTTTCCCTCCCCTACTTTGACCTCTACGCATGAAACAGACATAATTGCTCTTTCCCAGACTACCTGTATCATGGTATCATTCATTTACTACAATAACTTTTGGTGTAATTCCATCTACTTACACCTCTATTTTAGGGCAATGTCCTTAGTGTTTAATTCCTGTGTAGATTATATACAACCATTATTTGTATTTGTCATGATGAAAGGAGAAAAGTTCATCCAAATAAAGAAACTGACAGACGGTCAAGATATGTTTATACGTAATCCACGATATGCCAACTTAAGACAGTCATTGTTATAGCTGGAACACTTTGAAAGCTCAATTTTTTCAAACCAGTAAAAGTGAGATGACGATTCCTTTAAGAAAATAAATAATAATTTGATCATCGTGATTATAAACAATGCAGTAGAATAAGCCAGTGTGGTATTATGGATTATATAAATCACGCGATGAGTTTAAACATCAAACTCACATATCATTTTAATATAAACCTATATCGCACTGAAATGAAAGTATTCAAATCTTACCATAAGAATAGATAGACATGGGAATCATGCAGAATTCAACGAAAGTGTCCCATGATGATTTCATACAATGATAAACCATACCGCTCTCTACATCACACGGCTTTAATGATACTCTTTCACGCCATCGGACAGCCACTACCGGACATGATGATACAGTGTCCAGTCCAATGATATGAAAGGCACCCACATGTAGAGCATTAAAAAATACCAAAACACCATGTAAATACAAACGCATATTTCACATGTTAATCCTTTTCACTGATGTTTTGTTCTGAAAATCGCATGTGAGATTCCAAATGTGTATGGAAATGCCTTGTACGTATTTTATTATTATTATTTTACATCCTTGTTAAAGATGCAATAATACCTCCACAATATTATAATTTGAATTACATCAAATAGCGATTTCCTTTAGTACCTAATCAGTTCCGAAATATATCATTTGGAATTGTTAAAAAGATTGCGAACATCCTTGATGTGACAGAACTGAATGCACAGCTACACATGTAGCTTTCATTTTCAAAGAGATATACATACACTACATCTGTATCTTAAGTATGCGTATGGAAATATTATTTTGAAATGCACTTTGATAAATTTGAATCCCAAGAGCTATACCAATAATCACAGGGACAAAATCCGTTCTTTTATTTAAATAATATGATTTCATGAATGAGTCGTAAGTAGCAAATCGTAAGTAAGTAAGTAAGTAACAGTAATATGAATGATGCTTTCTTTGAGTCCATGATGTGATGATTGAAACATTCACTAACACCCGAGTCAAGTCAACATGCCCATGTCTCGAAATAGTCTGGCCCAAAAGTATTAACACTACAGAGCCTAAAATCCGCTGACATCTGTTTTCTTCTTATCAACTCTGAAGTCTAACCTGGAACATCTTGACGGCCCTGATTTACAATGCAAAAACCTGAAATCTACACTGAATAACCCTGACCACACTGAAGAACCCTTTAAATCTCTAAACTCTTCACTGCAAGACACTGACGATTCTAAAAAAACACTGACACTTCTCCCGTTGCCTTCCGGACCTGCGGTCACACAAACTGCTATATGGCCCTTTCAATAATACAAGCCCTTAGAATGATTCGCTTTAATTTGTCTATGACCTTTAATATACCTTAAATGCAATGAGTTAATTAGCGGCGAGTTAAGAAAAAAATCTACCATTTCCTTTCTACGCTTTTTTTTCTGCTCAAGAAGTATATGTTTACATCATATTCAACACAAGATAGTAGATACTATTCATTCATCTTTCCTACGTAAATAACTTTTATGTCCCAATTAATAGTGTTTCACATATAACATTCTGATTAATGTTAGATTTGGAGAAAGTCAGTTAAAACTATAACTAAGCATTCTCCTTCCTCCCACAGAACATATACAGATTCCCAAATGTTATAAGGAAAATACTAGTTTGGAATCAGATAGAATTAGACGAGTTGGGTGAACAGGGGAACACAACAAATTTGGTGACTACGATATCCCTCGAACTAATGGTCTACCACTACAAGTGAAAATCTTTAACCTCTACGAGCACCAATTTCCTGCTTCCCTTATCATATATCCACTGCTTAATATGATAAGATGAAATATATAATATACATTTTGTCTGGTATACTCATTCGGCCACGAGCATTACTGAAGACATCACTTGTCGAAATGTGCATATGGTGCACAAAATTAAAAGCTATATATGTTCTATATTTATACTAGCATTTAAATGTAGCGTATACTTGAAATTTTCGAAGCATATTTCTAGAATAACCGATAAAAACATAATGGAAGTGGGAGGTGTAGCCTAGTTATGAAATATGAATTTGACCAGAGAGACAAATAATCTTAAGCGTTACAGTTTTCTGCAAGGTAATAACTTGATCTATGACTATTTGTTTTCATAATTTTCAATGTTCAAATAACAATAGCTACAGCTACAACATTCATAACAAGTATATGCAATGCGCACACATCGTTTTCAGCGTAAATGAACCACAGAGCAAAAAATGTTCTAATTGTGGGAAAGACAACTCTTAGTAAAAATTACCAATTTTGTTTAGCTTAGTCTTATTCCCAATCTACGTTTAATGTCAAGTTTTTGAAGTCTTTTGTCTGGTTTAATCTGTAAATTAGATATTATTTATATATAGTATTTATAGTCTATAACATTTCAAGATAGCATCAAGCATCATCAAAGACATTTCCTGTAAAATATTATTTTTATTATTATCATATATTACTACTTATGAAACCAAATATATAACATTTTACCGCAGTTACAGCGAAAAAAATAATACTAATATATTCATCCTGGTAACATATTTCATTTAATATAATAACTATCCAGACGATCATTTCAGAATCATTTCCTTGAAATCAAACAAGCCGTATTACAAAAATTAAAGTTGCCGTACATATGTGTAGTTCAGGACATGATTACTTTTTGTTCATGTTTAACATACAAAGAATATAAATAAATTAGTACAAAGTACAGTAACAAGTAAATAAATAAATGAATAAATAAAATAAAATAAAGAATACTAATAAATTAATCGTTATTTCCCTGGAAACCATCAATTTACGCGGAAATAAGGTGCCATACATCGTGTGCATTAAATGGTTTTGCATTGCATTAGACTTCCAGAAATAACGCACATCAAATATATTGTACTCTATAGAATCATTGTTATTTATCAAGTGTAGTCAAAGAATGTTGACATTTGAATATAGCCGTAACAAGTCCATGATATGTATTTCAAACGAAGAGGACGCTGTTATGTTTTGATGTTTTATCAAGCGTTCATTGGACTTATTTTTCAGAAGAACTATGGTTGTTTATGCACTCCTACTCGCTATTTGTATGGTCCGTTATGTGATTTCACAGAGTCTTGATGATTGCACAGATCTTACAATAGCATGTCCTTCATCTCTACGGTGGTTGGAAAGAGACAAACTCTATATTTGTTCTGGTAAAAGGTCATACGTATGCTTGATGTCAGAAGAAAGCCCGAGGGAAGAATGCATATTCGACTTCTCGATACCAGCTGGTACAAGTGTATTAAATTCCTTTCAATCTGACACTATATATGTCACGTAAAAATAGATCAAAAGCTTACATCATAAGACTCAATTTCCATCCAGCGTTTATAGTTATTATTTCGGATGTTAATACTTTATAACGTCCCATATATAAACTGTGAGGTAACAGTGTTTTCTCTGGGTGTAGAGGAAACTAGCGTTTGATGTATATAATAAGCATTGCAAACTAACTCTACGCCATATAAAATGCCGACAGTTGTATAAAACTTTGCATAAAGGTATGCACAATCAATGATGCGCAAGCATCAAAATTATTTATGCATTCTGATGTAATAATTACGCATCGAATTTGAATATAATACTGCATTTTGTGTATAATTCACATTTAATCACCATGTAAACATATCACCAGAGAATGCTTTCTTTGTCTTTACAATTCGTTAATCTAGGAGATCTGTGCATTTCCAGTGATCCCCAGATCCCCATCAAAAATGTAGTTGAAATGGTAATGCATATCTTATTGCAGCTGGTTGTCCATACACTAAGCAATGTGACAATCTGACTAGACAGCCAGTATTAGTAGCCCCGATTCATTACCGTCCGTGTCCCCCGGACCATGGTGGATGTCCTCCATGCAATCATTCTGGATGATCAATTCTAGACATTCACAAATGTAAGAATTGTAAGTGGAAATTTGTAATTGTATCTCACAAAAAAACCCATCTTTCATGAATAGTTGTTATGTAACGTCAGCGTGTTATAAGTAACGTCATGAACTAAATATCCGAGAAATCGGTTTTGTGATGAAGACGATATCATGACCTAACCCCGGTGAACCAAATTAACAGAACTGAAATATAAATATATACTTCTTTCATTTTAGATCCAATGTGCCAAAGAAGAAATACGTATAACAAAAGTTATCTCTGTCACATACACATTTTCACGTGTCAAGTGAATGCGCTACGTAAACCTCTCTCTCCCCGAGACTGAACGTATTCAAAGGTTGCGGGTTTTTATTGCAATGTAGCGAAAAGTATTCAATATACTGTTAAGCAAAAATTGATTAAGTCTGACAGCTTAAAAGATTTTCAATCGAAAGACGCAGAGGCTTTCATGAAAGTGAACGACGTTTTCATTCTGTCGATTCTATGTGCTAGATCTATTATTTTATTTTTGTCACACGGTTTGTTTCAAGGCTTTTGATTCGTTCATGTACTGAGGAAGTGAACCAGACACGAACAAGCACACGACCTTTGAATGCAATTGGTGAAGGTGAAATAGAAATTTGTATAACGCAACCCTACGATTCGTGGAGATGCACATACATGATAAAAATATTATGCTTAGAGATATTTCTGTTCAAAACACATGATAATATCAAACTGATATAATAGTTCCAACTTACATGGTGCCACTTCGATGTTTTATACTATGCCAAGTGTTCTATCTATATCCATTACGGCAGTAGTACTAGTAAACTGTGGCAATAACAAATAGGATTTCCTACAACCGTGGTAAAACTCTGCTCATCAAATAGCTATACCGTATTAGAATTTCAATTTTTCGGCCATGAGCATTAATGAAGTAAAAACAGAAGACATCTGAGTAAGCGACATGACACAAATCTCCAAGGATAAACATATAAAACATGATAGTATTAAACTAATTCAGATAACGACATTATAAAAATGTACGATTGTGCTGCAGTTACATTATCGACTTAGTGTCGTCAATTTAAGAAACAAACGTCACTCAATTGGTGTGAAGAAACATAAGATGTCGATGTGAGCATCTGGTACACATAACTTCAACGTATATATGTTCTCATATTATTTAAATGACTTGTCTTTACGATCAGTTGCAATGTTATTCGAGTGTGAAGCATCATGTTATATTTGACATCAATTTAGTGGTTCTTGCATGTTGTTTTATAATTGTTGCAACAATAGCACCAGTAAGAGAATTGATGATAAACAATAATAATGATTATAACTATTACAGTACTACCTCTCCAGACAGGGTAATTGATGTTCCAATACCAATTCTACCGAACAAAAGTACTCGAGATGAAAGCAATGGAACAATTATCATCTTTTCAATTCTAGGCATTTTCGTTTCTATCTCTTTTTGTGTTGTCGTCAATGTGATGATAATGAAATTTCGAGGTTGGTATACTATTTAGACATTATCGTTAGTTTCTCTTCCATAAACTTATGTTTGATATCAATCGAAATATGCAGGAAACTAAAGTAGTTACATTTTATTATATATTTCAATGAGATTTACTTCTATCTTCCTCATATATATCTTTCTTCTCTTTGACTTCCAATTTTGTACACAGGGTAATGGGTGGCAAATGACATTTTGAAGCCAGAAAGTAGATATGTGTACAAACCAACATGGGAAACAAAAATTATATGTGCATTTTCCTGAAAATGAAACATTATGTATGAAAGGCAAAAACATGGATCGTTGAAAACGAAACAAAATAAATAACATACAATTGACGATGTAGCATTTGTTATATCACAAACACGCAATTGAAACTACACCGTTATGTCTAATTTATCTCCGTACCTTTTGAAGAATTTACTTCTAAATATAATTGTCATTGTCTTTCAGACATTAAAACCTATGTACAGTGTCCATCTTTCCCCCCTTAATTTTCAATATCTTCCAAGGGGACAGTTGATTTACGTCTTCAAGAAGCGTCCACAAAATTTAAAAATAAACTTAATTTGAGAAAATCGATTTATTCCGTTGTCTCAGTGTTTTGGAAAACCTCTGGATTGTATGAATTGCTGACGATTTCTGTGAAATTCCACTTAGAAAGTTCAAACTTCCGAATCAAATACTAGCGGACATCTGCAGAAACTTTAATTCCAACAGTGATTTCAAACAGGTATCCGCTGCTTAAGTCTGTGAAAACCAGGACACTACCTCGCTGAATATCTGCGGACCTTGGGACAATACGTTATAATTTCAAAGTACAGTTCATGATTTTCTGTTTTATTAAATATAGAAACAGTCAATGGATAGTTGAAGTTGAGGAAACCATAAGGAACAAGAATTCTACTGCGAATGTAGGTGTTGCACCGTCATTCAACCTTGTGGACCGCAAAAACTCCTCATAATGAATGTGACAAGATCAATTTTCTTCACAAATTTTCCCATTATAATTAGCAAAATCCTGCCTATGGCGTATTCATATTTCGATTCTTCCCCTATATCAGAACGAATGCAAATTATAATGAATTTATTTTGAGGGCAAGGCGACTTTCAGGTATATTGCTTAGTCATGAATATATAATTTTAGAAAACAATTGTGTTAGGTTTTGAGTTTGAATGCTTCAAATTTCTACAGCATTGAGGGTTTTATATTATGTTAACTACATACTCAGAATATGTTTTGCTTATAGCAAAACAGAAAACTTATCCGACATTAGTCTCAAAGGAAGTGAATATTTAAAAAGGAAATGAAGTCATTAATAATTAAGCTATAAACATCGTCATAAAACCAGAAAAGGGGGCACTAGGAAAATATGAAAATAGACATTTAGCTTTTTGTTACCTGTTCACTAGAAACCAGTATCCCCCTTCCCCGCTTTCTTGCAATAGTGCTTGCATATAAAATATATACCTTTCATAAATGGTTGCTATGTTTTATATCTTTAAATGTCTAGATGTACAGCATATCATGAAAGCACTGAGTATCTTTCCTAGACATAGCTCTGTCCTCATTTGTTCTTTGACTCATTCTTTTAGAAAAGTTGAGTAATTTGAAATACCATAGTATAATAGTTTAAATGAAATTGATGAGTATATTTTTTAAGATTTCGGAAGGTCAAATTAGAATTTGCTATCAATGATATTGCTATATCCGATTTTTTCTTTTCTCATTTGCAGAAGCTTTTTTTTTTAAACTCAATGTAAAATGTAAAAGTATGTATATTCTTAAGATGATTATTTCAAATACCTACTATACTTTAAACCAGCTCCAACATTTGTCTATGTATTCAAACTGATTTCATATATTGCTGTTTTTCAGGTTTACCTGAGTTATCTTGCGCAATATTCGAAACCAATAATGATTCGAATAATGGCTTGTTGGTGCAACATTCAGGGGGTAAGTTACTCCATTTTATTTGTTACGATTATGATTCTTTTCTTCGTTGCAAGAGGTAATACTTATTTCTGGTGTAGTGTCGACAGTTATTATATTTTATCGGACAACATTCATACTATAATTGCAGTGATATATGAGCTTGATTTTTCAGCATTAAACGCCATGTTGATGGGTGTTGTGAGTGTAGTATGGACATCTTGCAACTGAGTTTATGAAGTGAATATCCGAATGATGTATGTTTATAGTATAGTCATTCTTGATTATTGTAACATAGTGTGCTAGTGTGTACTTAAATGATAACAATTTGCAGCACATCGGGTATTCATTTCATGGTATTGATTTTACATCATTAATTTATTATTATTATTATTATTATTACTATTATTATTATTATCTTATTTCATCTTTAGTATTTCATATATTCCACTTTTACGACGAACGCGGAAACTCATTCGATCACTTCTTACTTTCGTGCGATTTCATATGTTAGTCTTAATCAATCATATTTCTATGAAATGGAAAGATGAAAGGCAATTTTAGTTTTAATCTGAGGAGATATAATCATGACATTTTCCTTGAAGTTTATAAACAACATAAACAAACATTTGAATTTTATCGAGAGAGTTTTAATCTCACCTTTCTTCAATATGTCAATAGACGCACGCAGTGCATGATACACATAAGTTTAAGAGACTTCAAATATACAATACATTGAGCAATTTTTTTTATTTCTAAACGTATTATGCGCTTGGCTGCACTTCATAAGGTCACTCAAAACCGTAAAATTCGGTAATTGCTAGGATTTTTGTTTTGGTTTATTATTATCATTATTATTATTATTATTATTATTATTATTATTATTATTATTATTATTATTATTAAACCAGTCACTAAAAATTTCGTCCCCTGTTAATGTGTAAAGATGATGGATAAATCCAAACCACAAGTCCAATCATCATGAAACCATAGGACATACAAAATCAGTGAAAATGAAAAACAAATGGAAAATAACAAAATATGTCTACTTGAAGAGCATATGTGAACCCCTGTGATGGAGTGAGATCAGGTGCCCGGGGAGAGTGAGCATCTCCTGATTGCTAGCAACACCCGTCACATATACCCCGTAGAAAGAGTCAAATCGTGTGAATTCCATATGTATCTATATATGGAGAAGTCGAAGTAGGTAACCTTCTAGTATAGAAGGTGTCAAATCTGTGTAAAGTGATCGGAATCGGTCTCAGTCCAGAATATCATTTAAAAGTCTGGATAACGAGATATGATATGGAGTAATAAGAGTCTCGTAACGACCGTAGAACTTCCTCAGTGACGTTGCTAGTCTAGCACATATATAACCCTGGTTGAGCAGCTTAACTGAAAGTCGCCTAGCCCTCAGAACAAAGTCATTGTAATTTGAACATGCTCTGGAATAACGTAAAAACTGATATATGAATACGCCTATAACAGGTGATAGCATGATCCTTGGTACGTTTAATGAATTTTTTTCTTAAAAATTCTTTTAATGTATTTTCAATATATATTATATAAATTATGTTTGCATTTCAGTTTTCTAGAAACATAAATATGTTCTGTTTATTTTACTACGGCACTGTTTTATCACTCCGTTGGAATAAAATACACTTCCCATTACTTCTGCCTCCTTTTTAGTTCTATTACGATTCACTTTTGTCCAACTGTTCTAAAGTAAGGTGTTCAAACCTAAACTGTTCGTGCATAGATGAGTAGAGTTAGTCGCTTTGGATGAGGAAAAATCATCGGTTCCCACCCGGATCGTCGGCGCGCAAGCCAAGCGCTTAACCACTACACCAAGCCTGCCTCGAAGAGCATCAGGCAGATGTCAAATAATCGTGGAACGAAATGAAAGAAACAATGATCAATCAATCAACATGGGAATAGAAAACGCGGAGGTTAGAGACATAATACAGGACAAAACAGTTAAAACATTATGACCGTAATGCTTGGATTCTGACAAAACAATAACATTATGCAAATCTGGGTTGCAAAATTTGTTGGGTATTCCCCTTACATCATAAAAATAATGAACTGGTCTATTCTCGCTTAAAATGCATATTACCAAAGCTCAATCCGTACCATCTATCTAAAACTGGGGTAAAAGTTTGTAAGTTGATTTGATTCAAATAACTATTATATTTGAATTCTATCTATGACAACCAGCTTTAAAATTTGTCAATGACTTCAAACTATTTTCATATATATTTACTTTTTTAGGTTTGCCTGAGATACATTGCGTGTCCTTAGAAGCCAATAATAATTCGAATATGTTGTTGCAACACAATTCGGGGGGTGGGGGGGGGGGGTAAGTTACTGAATTTTATTACACCTCAGCAAACAAGGTATAGGGGTATATAGGATCGCCCTGTATGTCTGTCAGTCTGTCCATCTGTTCACATTTTACTTACCTCCTCGTTGGATCTGGATGATATTTCATACAATTGTTGTCTCTAGCCCAAGGCTCTGTCATGGTCTTGATCCACGGTCACATCTTCAAGGACAAGGTTACAGTGCATACATAGCCAAAATCCTTGTCTGGGCCATTATTATTATTATTATTATTATTATTAATAAAACATTCGCTAAAACTATTCATGAAGATGTCATTCCTTATTAAACCTGTAACATATGATAGCATTATGTTTAGTTAGTTTAATGAGATCCTAAGTCGGTATCGTAATTGCACTACAATCAAATATTTTTGTAATGTGTTAAATGTTCTATTATATTATTTGAATCCATGTATTGTATAGCTCCATGGTGACTTCTGCCACATAACTGAGCCGGTAACTCCTCATTTTTCTTTAATGAGATTGTAGCTTTAATGCATTTTATCTTAATGCCATTTGAAGGAATTGGCCTATATCCTCTTAAAACTTTAGCTGTCCATCAGATTTGACGACAAGCACCATCGGCTCTGTGAATAACGAAATTTGGAATACAATAAAATAGTTTACCAAATCACATACATGTATATCAATCAGTATATAAAACATGTATGAAGATCAGTCAAGCATGACTACTAAACTTAGCCCAATACTAATTTTACGTTTAACATATTTGAAAACATCATACAGTGGAAACCTTCTAATACCTGTAAAGTCATCTGGAAAGCCTGGAACAAGTAAAGTATTTGTTTGAGGAAAATCCAAAAGCGTTTAATTTATCTAAAATACTAACAGAGTGCGTCAGATTAACGTCGGATGGCAGAGCTACATTAGTGGCAGCCCGTGCCGCCGAACGAAGTAATTGCTGCTTACAATACCCTGTAACCATGATACCAAGGGTTCTCAGATATTCTTTCAATGCGGGAACTTTCTATTTATTAAAATTTTCATTCATGTTTTCTCATTTTTTAAGCAGTGTACTTGCGGAATTCTTACAACGCGGGTAAATGTGTCCGAGTGTCACGTGAAATAGCAGCATAAGCAATATGGCGACGATCTAGTAACCGGAATATGGTCTATTTTCAATGATGAAATGTGCAAGAATAATGTCTTATCGGAGAGAGACCTTTAAATAGGGTGGTGCCGTCTGATACAAAAGCCGATCCAGTCTAGATCCACTAGTTTAAGGATCTAGCCTAAAATGAACACTGATCCCTAAAGTGTTGTAAGAATGTTCACATATTTTTCTAAATAATGTGCGTATCTACATACGGAGTCCCTGACAAAAGATGACGTTATTGCATAACTCCAATTATAGGATCTGTACAATAATACATAAACAGCTTGGTGAAATTTTGTCAGTTAGTAATCTCGGTAAGCTTTACATTAGAAATTGTGCAAAAACTACTTTAAACTGAGATTTCACGATGTTAATGTTCTGCTTATAGTAATTATTTTCATCTTGTGATATTTATGTTCTCTTGGTAATTGCATTGCCAGTGTATAGCTTATACAATGTCTTATCTTCTTCGTTAGTGCTTTTTGTTTGGTCGCTAAATTTTAACACTCATACAAGGGACTGGTCTAGTGGTTGCACGCTTGGCTTGCAGCACAGACGGCCAGGATGCGAATCCCGGATTGTGGTAATATGTCTAAGAGGTCGGTTACCTTCTGCTACCATGTGGCGATATGCCAGAAACGTTCTAACGGTGTAAATCTTCAATCAACCGACCAACTAATCCGATCAAACAAATAATGCAGACCAATAGATTTTGCGTGAATCCGTTGTAGAATCACCAGTTTCATAAGACTTTGTAGAAAGGGGGAGGGGGGGGGGGGGCAGATAGGTAGTGAGGTCGGTATATAATTCTAAACCACTTATGTTCTAAAATAGTTTTTATCCTTATGGATATTAGATAATTAATTTTCAATTCACAAGTGGCTAACGTATTATGTTTATCTTTTAAATGGCAAAGAAAGGTAACTCTGTTTTTCTCGGCTATGTATTTCTCTTTATTTTTATTGAATGTTTCAGGGAATACATAATTTGGGAAAATAGATAGGCAACCTGTAAAAATAATTCCACTGGAAAGAAGATTTAAATCGCCTATACTTTATTCTTCCTTTACCGGACTGAACATGCAAGTGTGATATAACGGAAATGGACCAGGAGATCTGAAAGGGAATAATAACAGGAGATATGACAGATTGTTATGCGAGTGTTATTGACAGATGGACTTGAATCACTGCTTTGGGAGTGTAATCTCTCACCTCCTGTCAAATATGATATTTCGACAACAGGGTTCTCATTTAGCGTGATTTCTCGTCCCTTACTTTGAGAAAAATCACCACCTACTTTCTGTAACAACAACATGAGGTTTTTGCCGAAATTACAACGAAATCACAAGAACTATTTCTATTACCACCCTGAAATTCCGATACCGTAAGAAGTATGTTTTAAATGTGTTTACGAAAGTACATATTAAATAGTATAACAAGATAACTGTTACTTTTCTAATAGACGCAGACTAGGTATGTCAAACAGCATGCCACTTTCATTGGAAGATATGAATTACGATTACTGCTGAAGAATTGATGCATCTAGAATTGTTGTATCTTAAATATAGTAGATCGCATTTTCTATACTTTGTATTTATTTCCATTATTTTCATTATTATCTATTAATTATTATCATTATCATTATTTAATGACATTCTCCATCCATATGTAATGTACCTCTCAAATGTATACCATATTATTTGATGTACATGTATTGATGAAATCATCTCAAAATAAATGAACTGAACTGAGAATAGAAATTTACTTATTCAAAGAAAACGAAATTGAAATTTGGAATTGTATACAAATTTGGTTTGTGCTAAATTCTATCACGAGGAGTGTATGAACTCGTTAGGATCAAATAGTAATGCTTACCTTTCTCATCTGTACCTACTGAACTAACACCGAAAGTCATATATTCAACAAAGGTTTTAGTCATTCTCGTTATTTACTAAACCTTTTCAATAAAAAATAGAAAAAATCACCTAATATAACAAAGTTTGATTATATTTCCTGAACATAAAAAAAAATCCCCGGACGGATTCTCCTTAACAAGCTCGTGCCTTCGGCGCTATCATGTGTTGACCCTTCCTTTTTCATTGTCACTTACTACCTCTACACTTGAGAATCCCGATGATTCTTGTACCAGTAATTAGACACATTTACGTTGTTTGAAATCTATGTTAGCAATTTAACGGATTATAGTTTTACATATCAATGTTAGGTTGTCTAAAAATATTATTGGGTAAATAAACTTTTTATCAATAGTAATATTTATATATTTCGGGAATTCCAGCATTTTTTTTTAGCATCACTGAAGAGACATAAGTTGTCGAAATGCGCATATGGTGCACTAAATTAAAAAGTATATATGTTATATATTTATTATATGTAGCTTTTCTTTAAGTGAAAAGTTTTGTACATATCAAAGTTAATTTGGCACAAACATTTAAATTATATGATATCCATTTTTGTAATAATTCCTATAGAGGTATGGTGCTTATATAGAAAAAGAAGCTAAGTATGAATTAATGGAGACTGACAGAGGCTGAAAGCGAGAAAGGAAATCGCTGAAATAACATGACCTCTTTCATAGTTCCCTTTATAATAATATGTATATTCACATTTTATTGTGCAAAGCTTTCCTCTTGTCAAAATTCTCTATATATGAATATATGCATTACTCTGTCAGATATGTCAACACAATTATAACGCTCCTCTTGTTTTAGGAATAACCGTCAATCTTAGGTGTTATCTTCAAACATCAAATTATTTACACCATTTTCTTAATTCTCATGTCAAATTTGTGCGTGCACCATTATCCAAACATAGATCTATTAATTTCTTGAATTTTTGAAAATATGGTAGGGGGTGACTTATCTTTGATAACACTTTATAAAAGAAAGGGTTTTTCTTGATTAAAAAATAGTAACAAAATAAGGCTTTTTTAAATAGTTAATAGGAATAAAGTCATTTTTTTCCGACGTACGCTTATTGTATTAAAGACGCCATACTTAATACGATCTAAACTGAATCGTCATTTTTTTACTGTATAATTTTTCGTTATCAAGATTCAAAGCAGTCCTCCAAAGGGAAGTCCGGTACATGAAAAAATAAACGAACACAAACCCTCTACACATTGTGTTCATTTACTTTTCGTTATCGCATACAGCTAAGTACCAAAATAGAAATCTGTTTATTGTATTAAGTTCTGTCCATGTCCAATATCCTGCAGCGACTAGGCTCAATTCCCTGCCCTTGCAAGAAGAAAAATTTACTAGATTTGTCAACATTCTACATGGAACCTCTGGACATAGAAGAACAAGAAGAAGATATCAGCCACTTTTACATAAAGGTGATACAAGTTGGTATGTACTCACTCACTCATTCATAAAAACTATATTTCACAAATATTTTGGAGATAAGTGTTTTGTAATTTGAGAAAAGTGAAGGGAATCGTTTGACAGAAACAAAGACGATTTTCTTAACCTGCCTAGACTGGTATCGGTATATTGAATTCCAACTTAACAGAGGCGAGAGGCCAACGTGACCGTGGAAAATATTCCTGTAATCAAGTAAACCACTAGGGCTATCAAAGAAACTGTTTTCAGCACTTTTCCAAAACCAACTTGCCAATTCTCCATTAAATGAAAGAAAATATGCCAAATATGTTTGGGTAGTATACCCTGAGAAGTGACCTAATAAATATAATTTTTTTATATTGAGATATAGAAGTATTAAGTTGTGTTATTGTATAGCTCCATGGTGACTTCTGCCACATAACTGAGCCGGTAACTCCTCTTTTTTCTTTTATAAACATTCAAACATGTTTCAAACAGGGGAAAGTTACTGCAATCGTTACTATGGAGAAAAATTCAATCAAACCTCCTTCATAAGGATTATGATTAGATGAATACATACCTTCTGTGTAAATGTTTTGTTAACATCAAGTATCGAACTCTGAACACTATTTAGACATGAGCTCATCTAATTGATAGGGAAATGAATTACAGATTTAAGTTGTTTCTGTTATTACATAAACAGTCTGAAAACTTGCTTGTAGCAGAATAATCTACAACGAAGGTATTTGAGTTCGATATGTTTAACTAGATATTCCTCCCTATATCATCATTTTCTGAATTTGACATTTCGAAACATTTACTTATATTTTTGATTGCGGGTGTTGGATAAACTTATTCAATTGGCCTCTTTTGTTATATGACATACTATTAAATTAACGGTGCTAATTTAATTCTGTGGCAAACTTTTGTGATGTATTACCAATTACCTTCAATTACCAATTCAGTGAGGTTCGATATCCCTCTACTTTATTTAAAATGCTTTGTATGTATATTCATCAAAAGTTTTAGACAAGTGTGTGTTTAAATGGTGTCAGGTGGTGTGTTCTACTTTTTTAAATTTTCATCAAAAAGAAACTGATCATAAGACGGAGTGTTATCAATGATTCTGTTTGGGCTATTTGTGGTTAATTTATATTGATTCTATTTATAGATATCTTCTTTTCCTTGGGAACCTCAAGAATTGACGTTCCAGTCAGTTACATCCTTGTCCAAAGATATATCTATTATGGCACTTTATAAAAACAAACCTCATTAAAATCAGATGAGAAACCACTATGCCTTACTTGAGAATTTCCTGTGATTGCTTTATCAGATACAGAACCGTAGAACTGTATCACTCATGTTCACGTTACATCTGTTCCTTGATATACCTTAAAATAATTATCGTTATAAAAACGTTAGCCGTAGATGCCATTCAGATTGTTAGATCTGTCATTGATTTATCAACAATGTATTTTGTAAATTGAGGTGTAATTCAATATTTGATTATAATTAATGAAATATGTTTAAATATTGTAAACGACAGAGATCCATAATGCATTAACAATAATGTTATCTAACTGACAATTATACAGATAGTAGGCCTGTAAAAACTAGGACCACTGAACATAGTTTATATTATTTAACATTTCAAACATCTTAATTACGCATTTTTATCGTTGGCCTCCACAACATTTTGCCCATTTCCTTTTGAATATAAAGGAACTCATTGAAAATATGCACGTGTGATGTACTGGCATTTCCTTATGATAAATCAATTGAAATGGTACAAAATAATGTAATGAATAAGTATGAAAATGAAAGATGAAAACTTGTCAAGCTTGCTTTGTTATTGTGGTAACTTTAATTCTAACCTGCATCATGCCATTTTCATTTTCGAGTCAATCTATAAACCGTGTCTGATAAAAGAAGATATATATAAAATCGAAGTGCATATACCATATTTTGCCAAAATAGTATATTCATGTATAACATAACATAATTGGATCGTAAAGTAATGTAACTCTAACAAAACAGCAAGAAATGAAAATGGTTTATCTCAGAGCATTGAAAAAGTAGACCTTCATTGTGTTTATCATAATCTAAAAATAGAAGAATTTGGCAATTGCAACTGGCAAGTGTTCAAAACATCTACATGTCTATCACAACAGATACGGAAGCATTATCGAGATATAATATTCATCTTCTCAGGTAATATGTGTTTATCGTGTCCATTATATTTCTGTGTATCTATATTGTACAAACATATGCATGTTGAGTATATTTAAAATTATGTTGAGCAATGAGAGTTCTATGGATGAGATGGGTTGTAACTTTATTGCAATATAAATGATAAAATGGGCAAGCGTTCACACATTTTATAGTTCTGATAAACTACTTGATGGAAAACGTACATTTATTTTCTAATAAAATATCATAAATACATTTTACATTATAGATTATAAAAGCAAATAAAATTATTCTAGTATAAAGTTTATAACAGGAAAATGGATGCGACATTTCATAAGGCACTAATTTATACATATTCAGATATATATATTTTTTTTAATATTTGTTTTTGTTTGTTTGCTTGTATCCAAATAGTTATAGTATATTTACATTTGAAATCTATCATAAAACAAAAAGTAGTCAAAGCGGCGGAGGGGGTTAAATGTTTGTTTCATTGTTCCTTTTAGGGGAGGGTTGTTTTGTTTTTGTTTCTTTCCCTTTTTTTGCGGGAGTGGATATATTTCCCTTTATTTGTATTTATCTTTTTGATTTTCAGTTTAGAGATGGACCCATAATACTTCCAATTTTACTAGTTCCCTACCCTTAATAATAAA
The DNA here is from genome assembly GCA_035048485.1 of Pteria penguin. Classification (NCBI taxonomy): domain Eukaryota; kingdom Metazoa; phylum Mollusca; class Bivalvia; order Pterioida; family Pteriidae; genus Pteria; species Pteria penguin. Next base: position 64,751,611 of record CM068584.1, read on the forward strand.
TGTCAACCTAATAAGGAATATATTATTACATCAGAGAAAGATGCTTACGCTTTAAATATAGTAACATCATGCATGTATTTGCATGACAAGGAAGTACTCTTCAGAATAAAATTCCCAGCTGTATGTCGTTAGATAGAACTCATATCAAACCAGTTATAAGTAAGTCATATCTACAATAAAGGTAACCGAGACTAATCTGCTCATTTCACAGGGGTTTAATCTGTTTTCGTATGAGTGTAAATAAAAATATTACTCATTTAATTGATAAACTATAGATCGTAAAATTTCGCTAACAAAACATGAAATAGTATATTTAGTTAAGATCTTATAAACCTGCTTATTTCATTTGGGGGGGGGGGGGGGGATTACGTTATGGTGCAATTGAAATATATATTTTGATTCTAAGTCTCCAACTTTCTTTATCAGACCTAAATGTGTGAACCAAGGTAATATCTACAATGACACTGTTACGGTGCATACATAGCTAGAATTCTGTTGCCCGTGCAAGGGGGGGGGGGGGGGGGGGGGGGGGTGGTGTATTTCTCCCGTTAGGTTAGCTCTAGGTATATTTCGTTGTAGAATGTAAACATTGCTCCACTGTTTCGTTTTGCCAAATAAAAGTTAGTCTTTAATAATTTTATTTGTCAACAAATGTCGATTATAATTAAGTAAATCTCCTGTTACAATATGACGACACGGAGTCTAAAAATGAAGAAGGTGATATTTGAGTTAAGGAGTTTCCATTCTTTGGTTATAGATTTTTAATGTGACAATGGGAATGGTTGCACATTCAAAATTCCATAGAGTAGGTTTATTGAAACAACAGTGACATTTTATGTAATAACATAATTATTAAGGATATCAAGTCTTCATAGTTACAAAACACTCTACTAATTTCAATCAAATCGCTACAAAAATAGTGTACAATTTAAATATCGAGCAGAACTTATGACATAGATCATGGATGCACAATGGTGACACAAAAGTAAAAACATACCTGGTATCATATTATAGATCTAAAATGTATCTGTCACATGCAGAATTATAAAAGAAAAAAAAACCTATGATGTAAAGGTCTGGAATGTAAAAATGTCATTTGCTTATCCAAAAATGACGTAGGAACCCCTTTTGCAAAATATGTAAGCATAAGGAAGAAGTTACTATCTTATATATCTTTCCTTCATCGGAGACGGATGAATTATGAATGACGTTGTGGGTCTCGTTGAATCTTTTAATTGTATATTCACATTATTGTCTCTAACTGTACATTGCTTACAGGGTCTCTATTAATATGTGATACTTCTGACTAAACGTCCTCGATCTCGTTATACACGCTTTCTTCTTGTCTACTACTATCGGGATTACAGTTGGTATTGTTTAGATTGACATCATCTGTGACTTTTGTTGTCCTGAAATTATTCATATGTCCTCCTTATTTTAAATTGATAACAATTCCTTTACAAATTTCCTAAATCAATCTAACGATTCTTAGCGCTTTTCAAATATAGGATGTGAACTAGTCTACACAGAAACGTTACATACTTCATACATACCTTTCAACAAAACACTAACAGATAATGAACAGCTACATAATACTTACTTTAGTATATAATATATCAATGTCGTCATTAGTAATAATAACAACAACACGATTATCCCTGCTGCTGGACCTATAAAATGCAAAATTATTTTCTATATATTCTAAATTGTATGACTCTTTGCTTAAAGTTGGTGTCAACTGTTTAAGCATATGTGCTAAAATGAAAACAGAAAATTATTCTTTTTAAAATATATTGAATACTCCTTATGAGAAAGAACGTAATATGAATACCCTAGTCGCCAATGTTTATCTTCATTTTCCCCCTTCGAATTAAAAATGCCTTTATTTACTTATGCTAATATTTTATCTATAAAGAGGGTAAAATACCTAAGATGAATTCATACTGGAAAAATATTGATGTAGTAGATGTATTCTTTGAACCACTGACTTCTGTAACTAAACACATACATGTTAAATATTTACATTAGATCATCTTAATGATGCCCCAGGATTTTTCAAGTTAATATAACTCAGTTACGTTAAGTACATACACGTGGTTTATTCAATACATATATATATATATATATATATATATATATATATATATATATATATATATATATATATATATATATATATATTCAGCACAGATAGATTATTATACTAATCTAATAAAAAAAAACCCCGAATAATTGCATTAGTTGTCAAGTAATAATATAGTAAGGAGTGAATCAATAAAAATAATATTAAAAACCTTCTTTCTGCTTGTCAGAAATTACTGTCTAACATGTTGATTTTCTCATTTGAGAAAAGCCCTTATTCAATCGTGTGTACTGTGATGTAGCAATGTCACTGATGAATACCTATGATTTTAAACTTTTTTGACAACGGTGCATTAATACATTTACTGCCTCAAATGACTGTAGTAACCCGTATATCTTATGACATTAAGGCGGGCAGTACTAAGGATTTGAAAGTTATTCTAACATACTTCTGTACAAACCTTATGGTTTGAACAGAAATAGGAAATAGGTAAATAACGGTAGTATTTGATGTAGAGTCACTGACTGTATTATGGAAATAACATACAGAATTCATGGAAATCAACAGAGATCGCATAAAAATACTATGATTTCGCACTAGGATATTCAATTTTGATTACTTTATTCATGAAGTAAATTAAATCTATAATCAATCTATTAATCAATAAATTGTATCTATTTTCATTCGAATTGTACACATACCTTGATGTGTATTGCCATTTATTCTTGGTGTTTTTCTATCATTGCTAGAGTAATTGTCTATAGTCCTATATTGATCAACGTTTGTTGTGTATTTAGACCTTGAATCAATGGAAGATGTTCTGAAAGATTCCCCAGTAGACACTCATTTACGATCTGTAAAAGGCTATTTGTTTTTTTCATTGAATTTATGTAAAATTCCACAGAAAATCACGTCTTCAGGGTCTTCTCTAGTACGTCAAATTCAAACATTTTAAATCTGTACATTTTACTATATCTGAAATAAGCCAATATGACTTTTAATACATTTTGTTCTTAACCTAAAATTATCAAAAAAAGAATATACTTTAACTGAATGAATTAAAAAAAAATTCTTGTGACCAGGAACAGCTAAAACTAATCGGAAACTTTCTTGTGAGAGAAATGTATGTTGAGATAATTTTATTTATTTATTTTTGTCAGAATAAGTGATGTAATTTACTAATAACATTCCTAAATAAAGATGCATCATAGTACAGCCCTTATTACTAACCTTTCTTTCGTTTTAGAAAAGTGTATTTCCTCCTTGTAGCATCCATCGTCTATAAATAAAAGCACAGTACCAGATTAAAGAGATCTTATACAATATATGAATTTCAAAGATAACATTTGATAAAGAACATGGATTTGTGGATTTTATAAGATAATACATATTGATATTTACAACTTACATTCATAAAGCTGATACGACAAATACGTTGAAACTGTTTCATTTGGACATTTCCCTTTATTCCAACATGCGACGTACTGTAGGAGGAAATTGTTATTAATATTCAATTCTGGACACCCATCTAAAATTGATGAAAATAGAAAAAAAGGAAACACGTAAAACGCCATCCAATTTCTTTACTTAAATTTTGTTTAACCATGGGTGAAGTTTGAACATAAAGGCATCACAAACGCTCTATCTATATTCCAATTAATTTCTCCACCCCTGTCGCTCCCAAAAGGAAACAATCAAAACAAAACCATAACCCACCCCCTCTCAAAATAAGGAAAAAAAACCCCCAAAAAAACAAACCTCAAAATTAGCCCAAAATTTTGAACTGCATATCACACTCTTCCTATTTCATTATTAGAATAAGTTTTATCTATAACTGCTCATAATGGTATGTAGAAATGCATATGTTTATTGGTCTTAAGTTATCTATATCATTTCTTTCTTTTTTTGTGAAAAATAAAGGGAAATACAACACAAGAGTAGAGAGGGAAATGTATTTCACCCTATCATTTTGACCCCGGAAAACTATGTGTATGATCCACCCGTGCGCAACAAAAATGATATCCTGTAATTTATCACCATAGCCATATTTATATAGGGAAAGGTTAAGGAGAAACGCAGAGATTGATTCTCAACAAGCACAACGTAAACAAATGTAATTAATTGCGTGTTTATACACTGCTCGTTGTCGTATCGCAAGATATGTGTATCCATATTGAGGGATAGCCAATATTTTTGGAATCTTAGCTTTCCCCTCAGCTGCTTTTACCTCTCCGCATGAACCAGACATATTTGCTCTTTCCCAAACTGTATCGTGGTGTCGTCCATTTACTACAATCATTAAAATTGTAAATTGTCAGTCCTCATTGTTTACTTCCTGTGTAGATAATATCCCTTTATATACAACCATTATTTGTATTTGTCATGATGTAAGGAGAAAAGTTCATGTAAATAAAGAAACTGACAGACGGTCAAGATATGTTTATACGTAACTCACGATATGCCAACTTAAGACAGTCATTGTTATAGGTGGAAGACTTTGAAAGCTCAAACTTTTACATTATTAAAAGTGAAATGACGACTCCTTTAAGAAAAAAGAAATGGAATTTTTAAATCAAGCGATGAGTTTACACATTAAACTTACATATCATTTTAACATAAACCTATATTGCATTGAACTGAATGTATTCAAATCTTACCATTAAAATCAATGGATATAGGAATCATACAGAATTCAACGAAAGTGTCCCATGATGATTTCATACAATGATACACCATACCGCTGTCTACATCACACGACTTCAATGATACTCTTTCAAGCCATCGAAGATTCACTACCGGACATGATGACACATTGTCCAGTCCAATGATATGAAAGGCACCTATATGTAGAACATAACATAATACCAAAACACCATGTAAATACAAATGCATATTTCACATGTTTATCCTTTTCACTGATCTTTTGTTCTGAAAGTCGCATGTGAGACTCCAGATGTCTATGGAAATGCCGCATACGGAATTTTATTTATCATTTTTACATCCTTGTTAATGACACAACAATTCTGAATTACATCAAATAGTGATATCCTTTAGTATCTAATCAGTTCCGTAATATATTATTTATTTGGAATAGTTGAAGAGATTGTGAACATCCTTAATGTGACAGGACTGAATGCACAGCTGCTTATATAGGTTTCATTTTCACAATGATATACATACACTACATCTGTATCTAAAGTATATGTATGGAAATATGATTTTGAAATGCACTCTGATAAAATGGGAATTAAGCCTACAGACACTATACCCATAAATCAACAGGGAAAAATCGTTTTCTTAAATAATATGATTTCATGAATAAGTCGGAAGTAGCAAATCGTAAGTAAGTTTCAATAACATGAATGATGCTTTCACCGAGTCCATGATGTTATGATTGAGAAATCCAGTAACCCTCGAGTCAAGTCAACATGTCCATGTCTCAAAACAGTCCGTCCAAAAGTATTAACACTACTGAGTAGAAAACACCTTGAAGTCCGTTTTCCTCTGATAAACTCTAAAGTGTAACTTGAAACATCTTGACGGTCCTAATGTACAATGCAAAACTATGAAATTTACACTGAATAACACGAACGACACTGAAGAATTCTGCAAAACGCCGACGATTCTGAAAAACACTGACACTTTCCCCATTGCCTTACGGTCACACAAAATGTAGCATTTCCTATCTACGACTTTTTTTCTGGTCAAGAAGTGTACGTTTACGTCATACTCGGGTCAGTTGATTTCTTATTCAACACCAGATATTAGATGGAATTTATTAATATTTCCTGTCGACATAACTTTTTATGTCCTAATTAATAGCGTTTCACTTATAACATTTAGATCGATGTTAGATCTAAAGAAAATCAGTTAAAAACTAAATACAATATGATCATTCGCCTTCCCCCATTCAACACATGCAGATTCCCAAATATTATAAGGATAATAAAAGTTGGGAGTTGGAGAGAATTAGACGAAGTGGGTAAACAGGGGAACACCTCAAAATTTCGTGACTGCGGTATCCCTCGAACTAGTGGTCTACCGCTACAAGTGAAAATCTTTAATCTCTACGAGCTCCAATTTCCTGCCTGCTGAACCGTATATGCACTGCCTAATATTAAATATGTAATACATGTTGTGTCTGGTATACTAGCATATAAACGTAGAGTATTACTGAAATGTTCGATTTAGTCGGTATTCAAAACCGGTATAAAGAATATATTGATACACATATACAGCGATGCATGCTTCGTTAATCCGGGCTCCGTTTATCCGAAAAATCCACTTTCCGGAAAAAACAATGCTGAATTCCCAAATCATAGTTTGCTCCACGCTCCGGTTCCAGACAAGGTAATACGGGTATGGAATTCCAAAATAACATGAAGTTTGCGTCGATAATCCAGACAAAATGTTGCCTTCCTGACGTACCTGTAACTGCGGTGTATTATGTACATGAAGCCACACCGATTATCTCCTTTCTGTGCTGATCAATTGTTTGTTTAACAGTGAAACGACGCATTTACCTGGTCACCTACCTATGATATGTTAATTATATATCCAGTTAAGGATTGACCGCTTGTCAAATGTCATGTTAGCTGTCATTGATGATTGTTTTTTAGAGTCAGTTCACACTCACGCAAATATGAAGATCACTGTTATTTTAATGACAGTAAATTGCCGATTTCACGTCTTACAATGTTAAAATATTGAGGCTTTAAATGGTAATTAAACCCAGAATTGAAATTTTGGATGTATTTTTCTCATTGTCACCGTGCCATCTTGTTCACTGAATGCGTATGATACTTTAAAGTATAAATGCGTTTTGACACATTTCATCTTCTTTTTAATTACATTACCTCAAATTATATCAATGATTAAGTTTATCGTATCGACAGTCGATATTTTCTTACAAGTAAGTTGTACTTTCCTAATTATTATCGGCTATAATGAATGTCAGGGCATAGATATCTGTATTAATTAGGTGCACCGTATGCGCATTTCGACAACTTATGTCTCGTAAATGATGCTCAATTGATTGATTTTTGTTCTGCGTCACTCCACGATTATATCACGTATATGGTAACGGCATCTTTCTGCTGCATTGGATAGAAACTTCTACCTTTGCAATATCTGAATTTTAATATTTCTAAACATTCAAATCATATTCAGGAGCATGGCGTTAGGAATTTGATAACATTTCCTTTTATATGTTTATTGCACAACAAATCCTTACATTCATACTACCCGGAAATAAAGATTAATTTTCAAGAACTTGTCGAAAACGGTGTCCTGACGGGATGTGTCCTTTTTCAAGGTTGTCATCAATAAATTATGAAAACGATTATCTTTGTTGACCTTAAGCCATGAACAATTTATTGAATATGAATATTGCCACAAACGTTTTCCATAACTGAAATATCTTAGTTACTTGCTGTGTAAAGAGGAACTCCGTTACCTACCGATTTTGTACTATTTCGATTTTCTTTTAAATATAGTCTATTGGAATCGATGTATGGAATGAGATTAAAGATACATACTTCTTGCATGTGTCGCCGCTCAAACGATCTCAAATCTTTATAATTCCTGTCACAATGACATTTAATTCAACATTGTGTCAGACATATATATTGCCCTATGTTTGTATTTATTTTGTCTCTATAGTTATTACATTATGCATGCTGTGTTGATATATTGCTTTATCCTGGCTGGTTACTTTTTTGTTTGATTGTCGTAGGTCCACTGTGTTCACAGTAATGTAGGTAAAGATTTTTATTGCGTCCGTGTGGTAAAAATTGTTATATCCTCGTTATTTATAGTTCTTTGACACAAGTTACATTCATATTTTGCGTCAAGGGGGAGTTGATGGAGTTTTGATAAAGAGGTTAACAAAACATTTAAATCTCTTACTTACTTATGTGTTTATTTCATATTCAAAAGGTTAAGATTAAAGTTGATAAGGTCATATAACATACTGTTTTATATTATATACTTCTTACGACATCTAATTTCAACCCTCTTGAAGTAGGTTGTAATATCAGAATTCTCTTATCTTCATACACAAAATCATTTTATTTACCTGATTTGGGTGAATGGAGGGGATGATAGTAAATAATAGAAAATATGTATGTGAATTAATTTGGTGAACCATTTTGACAATTGATGTTTGTAGAGATGCCCAAGGCATGAATTATTTTAGGATGCGTGTTTTAACCAGAATTGTATGAGGAGTACACTTATAGTTGACATCAAGGACTTCATATTTTAATGGTATGGTGTATAGTCGCATTATTATTAAAAATTAATGTCTTTGTCATGAAGTTTGACGTATAATGGTGTGTTCATTAAAGTTTAATGCTCTTTCACCGTAGCAACCGCTGCGTAAAAATGCACAGAGAAAGTATATTATGGTATATCTAACTCTTCTAGGAGGAAGATTGCATTTTATTTTGAATGTGGAATATTGAATGTGCTTCACGACCAAAATGTTTACTTCCCTGTAAATACATTACAACATCAGGAAGACCCAGTCAGTAAGCCCTGTCTTGTATTGAAATTGACTGTAAACCCCGGTCAAGCCTTCAGCTTTGGATTATGCTTATATGTATGATATTTATGGTACACGTTGAATATTTACAAAGGCAGGAAACTGACTAATCTCGACTGTGCATTAGTTCTAAAATGCTTGATATTGAGCTATAAAAATCCATATAAGACTAGCGAGAGTACTGTGTTAAAGTGCACTGTCTGATTTGAGGTGAGCTCTTATGATACATTATTGTTACATTAAATAAACTTTGGCATTGATATTTTGGTGGAAAGGGAGGAGTATTAATTCAAACATCTGTGACGGACTTTTTCATGTTCTACTTCTTTGGAGAGTTCTTGAAATCCTTCGGTCCTACCGGCAAAACCGATAAAAATTAAGAGTCTACGCACTATGTCAGTCATTGTGACCGGTAAACTCTCAAAGAGCAAAATGCGCTTTCAAAATTCTGTTCCCGATAACATCTTATCTAAATGTTACTCTTTTAAATGTTTGGAAATTTTAAACTACAGCGTGTGTCGTTGTATCAAACTATTCGTTTGACACAAGAAGTTCAGATTAACTCAGACTTAATAATGAAACTCACAATTCGTGGTAGTTTTATTTGAATCTGTTTGCAAAGAAACGGAAAACAATGGTGATGGATTCAATATCAAGGGGATATCAGCCATTATTCTCTTTTTAAGGGGGAAGGCGATAATAAGTCGTTGGCTATAACTCCCTCATTCAACTCTCTGCCTCTATGGTAGTATAATCCTCCACTTTTACAGACTCCACGACGCCCCTGTCCTTATATACACATAGCTATTACAGCAACACCTGTAGAATACAAAGTCCATTAAACGATCTTACAAGAGTAAGAGCAAATGATAATAAATTTTCCCTGTAACGTCCTGTACCATTACATCAAAAACAGAGCTATGAACTATAACGATATACATTTATTCCACATGACAGAAATAAAAAGAATTCAAGTAATATTTCCGTGTATACTTCAGCTGTGATGATATATTGAAAGACGTTTGAATTAACACCCCTCCACCCTTTCCCCCTTTCTCCTCGAGCCACCAATACATGAATGTCAGTGTATACAATGTCAAGTGTATCTTTCCCTCATCACAAGTGTTCACCTCAATTCAGACAATGTACTGTAACACAAGACACTTTTTAGTCTTATTTGAAGTTGTTCACAGGCGGTGATGAAGGAAGGGAGAATGATCCTTTTCTTGGAAAGATCCGATGTCTAATATATATATATATATATATATATATATATATATATATTATATAAAAAGCACAAAAAAGTAAATTGTAACAACATTCACTATTCATAAATATCGGATCAACCTCAATGAAGGTTAATGCAAATCGCTCGAGAAAAAGCGGTCAATAGAAAAGCACAGGTAAGTGATAACGATACCAAAACACGAACGAAGCAATCTGCTTCTTCTTCATGGCACACACATACAAACACTTACATAAATATAAAAACACGAAAAGAAAGATAGAAAATATATACAAAATACTAGTCTAATAATAACTGGTTTCTTGAATTGGCTACATATTGAGCGTGTTTCTCTATGCGCTATCTAATAGGAAATGAGCCAAACACAATCTAACAGCTTGCTTACAGGCCAAGTGGCGCCCCCTAAATGCATTTGCATTGACCTACTCGAGGTAATAAGACTAGGTGATAAGAAGTTATAGATAGAAGGACAAAGAAAACAAATAACAGAAACAAATGGGAGTGAAAAACAATTAGGTGATAAAATAAGTAACTGACAATCCAAAAAAAAAAAACTGTCAAGACAAGTGGTAATATTGGATGGCGAGTTACATGACAAGTATAAAGACACGGATTCCCATCGTCTGTCCGTACCAAACCCTACCCCACAATGGGCATCTCCACAAAAGATAGTGTTTGGAACAAACAGACGCAGACTGCTCTATCTCATAATATAGGATGCTGGTGTCAATACTTCTTGTTCATCAAAAGGACATCTGACACTTTGTTTAGACCGCTTGCTTATATAGCATATGTTGCCAAAAGCCTTCTTTCGCCACTCGGTCATCTACTGGCCACATGGCACTATGGTCAATGGCCACAACAATCATGTCCTCCCAAGAATAGTTGTCCATGTTAAAATGCCTGGCTACTGGCTGATGCATTTTCTTAGTTTTGATGGACGACCTATGGTTGTTTACTCGCATGTTCAAAGCATCTTCTGTTTCCCCAATATACTGTTTTTACATACCTTGCATGTGATAAGGTAAACCACATTTTTGGATTTACAGGAGAGTTTATCCAAAATCTTGTACTCCTTACCGGTTACAGAACTTTTGAAGGTAGATGTAGTGTCTAAGTGGGAGCACAGCTTGCAGCGTTTGTCATTGCATGTTGTGAACGAACCAATTGGTCGTGGATTGTCAAACCTTGATCCAACTACATGATCTTTAATACTTTTAGGCTTTCTGTAGGCAACCATAGGAGGTGATGAGATGGCGTTCGCCATCGGACAATAATGCAGTATTACAGTATATGTCGTCTGCAGATTTGCAGTACAAACAGATTGGTTTTTTTTTACAAGTATACTTTAATGTTGAAATTACTTCTTGCTTTAGCTTGTAAGTGCGAACGAAATCGAAAAGCATTGATAAAATCTACTATACTTGATCTTGATTATAAGTTTCCTTAGCTAGTTTACAGTATTGATGCTCCGTCGCTATCGTAAACATGATATTCAATATTTCAAAATCAAGCATTCGTAGATGTATCAAGTCTGTAAGAGGTACATTAACAGATGGATGATTTGTTACCGAGAATGTCGGATTTCAACACATTTCCCGGGACGCTGTTATACAGGATCACACCAGACCCCTAGCACAGTCACTATTTGGTGACGGTACAAACAGGCAAGCAATCCTTGTACTGGACGGAACATGTATTTACATAAGTGAAAGTGGAAACTTCAAATTTCAGAGACTCTCTTTCAGTTTACACAAGGGTAGACCTTTGGTGAAGCCCGTGGTTATTGTCACTACTACCGGGTACTTTCTGTCTGTGATGGGACCATATTTTGCAAGGGAAAACGACGCCGCCATTCTGAATCACATTATGAAAGCAAACATAGAGGACAGTAGGCAATGGGTACAAGGGAAAGACATATTCATTGTAGATAGGGGCTTCAGGGATTCCCTAGAATATCTTCAAGAACTGAGTATACAGGAGAAATCCCTGTTTCATGAAAAAGGGCCAGAGGAAAATGTCGACCGAAGACGCCAATAACAGCAGACTCGTAAGTAAGATGACAGCTTTTAAGGACTTATGATACAATCCATACCTAAACATGGAATATAAGAATTTACATTCATAAAAAGAACTCGAGTCACCACTTTGCTGAACTGATAATCACAAGAATAATGCAAACAAAATCATTTCACGGAATGAATAATTCAAATCAAGCTCGCTTCGTAAAATGGTGAGCTGCTCATACTTTTAATTAGAAGTTTATAGGTTCGACACTGGTTGAACGCTCAACAAGTTGGATGGCGATGGTGGTTAAACATAAAAAGTCGATGACACCTTGGTTGTCCATCTCATGATGACAATATGTAGGCCTACCTGACAGTAAGACAAGGATTGTTGGAGAGTAAAACATTATGACCCGTCACTGTATTGATGATATGTATCACTGAACGCGGTGTAATACATCACTCCTAAACTTTTCTAATCATCCATATAATTTTCTTTCAGATCCGTTGGGTTGTGGAATCGGCAAATGCGAAAATGAAACAGTGGAAATATCTTGGGCATATACTCCCGACTAGCCAGATCCGATACATCGGTGATTTTGTCAAAATTGTCTGCGCTATTTGCAACAGGTATGTGTTATTCATTAATCATGTTGAATACATAATCGGACTTCATGCATAATTTCAACAAATTGTATATACATGTATCCCCCGATCCAATTATTAGAAGCATAAGTTCTTTCTTCTACACAGGCAATAGGCATCTATCACGTGTCAAGTCATCCCGACACGGGGACACCGTTTACAAGGTACTTTGTTGTACTTGAGTGACTGGAGCTCGCTATGTAAGGATTATTCTTTCCAAATTCCAATTTTCTGCAAATGCAGAGCCAGTATATTCAAAAGAAAAAGATACATTACTATTAAGGATTAAGCATTAAGCTGCTCAACCAGGGTTATATATGTGCTAGACTAGCAACGTCACTGAATAAGCTCTACGGTCGTTACGAGACTCTTATTACTCCATATGATATCTCGTTATCCAAACTTTTAAATGATATTCTGGACTGAGACCGATTCCGATCATTTTACACAGATTTGACACCTTCTATACTAGAAGGTTACCTACTTTGACTTCTTCATATATAAATACATATGGAATTTACACGATTTGACTCTTTCTACTGGGTATATGTGACGGGTGTTGCTAGCAAGCAGGAGATGCTCACTCTCCCCGGGCACCGGATCTCACTCCATTACAGGGGTTCACATATGCTCTTCAAGTAGACATATTTTATTTTCCATTTGTTTTTCATTTTCACTGATTTTGTATGTCCTCTGGTTTCATAATTTTTGGACGTGTGGTTTGGATTTATCCATAATCTTTACATTAAAAGTTACCGTTCTTTCCCCTGTAATTTCATATATTATGTTCATTCGATTTTATCACTTATATGTGATTCTCTCTCCCATCACTATCCAAATTCTCCTTGAAACAGAGTTGTGGGTGTAATAATTTTTAATCTTACAAAATCGGTAAGTTCGGTTTCTTGTTTTGAATACAGATTTGAGGTACAGCATCCAAAGAAAACAGATAAAACAGTAATTCCGTAATAACTTGGTATTTTAATGGTACATTTTGTTAATTTTATTTTTATTACACTGCATATGCGTCTTTGATATCATGTTTTATCTAGTATGTTGCTATTTTGTTTTAGATTTGGACATTCACTGCATTCAAAAGAATCATTCAAATTTGTGGGCGTTGTTTGAATTATGTATACAGTTGGGTGCAGTCCTAACCTTACATTCAAGTGCACTTTAAGTTTACTTTTTCGTCCTGAAAACCAGTCATAAAGTTTAGTCAAAAGCATATGGTATTAAGTTTACTAGTAATTCCGTCAAGTTTACTATCACGTGACACCAAGTTTACTTTTCATGTTTGTTTATTACAATTATCCAGTTTCGTATAACACGGTAGAAATAATTGTCTTATTATGTACAATTGCATATTATATATATATATATATATATATATATATATATATATATATATATATATATATATATAATAGAAAAATATAGTAAATGTACATGTATATAGAAAGTAAACTAAACTTGAAGTACACTTGGAGTAAACTTGGAATCAAGTTTAGTACTAAACTTGGAATCAATTTTACTACTAAACTTGATTCCAAGTTTACTCTGTTGTCGCCAAGTAAACTTTAAAAGCAGTCATAAAGTTAACTTGAAGTACACTTTATGTAAGGTTAGGACTGCACCCAACTGTATAATGTTAGGTCGAAGGTACATGATATACGATATCATTTGCAGAAAATTATTGGTAAACTGAAATCACGGAAATATAACATGTTCTACTTCCTTGGAGAGTTCTTGGAATCGTTCGGTCCTACCGGCCAAACCGATAAAAATCGAGAGTCTGCGCACTACGTCAGTCATTGTGACCGGTAAACTCTCAAAGGGCAAAATGTCCTTTCACAATTCTGATCCCGATAAAATCTTGCGTGAATCTTCTCGTGTTAAACCGAATGTTTAAGATATATACATGACCCCGAAACAATACCGATGGCTACTTGTCAAAAGGACCAGTTGCCTAAGAAACAAACAACAACGTATTAGGAATTCCAAGCGACAATGGAGTTTAATCTGGAATGGAAGGAGGGGCATGAATCGTTGAAGCAGGATGCAGACAAGAGCATGACCTGTGGTGTGTGCATTGCTACCGCTGCGGGGAAATTCGGGCTAAAACACTGACTATTCATGTTGTTAAGATCGGCTAGTACATAACATTGCGGAAGACTTCATGTAAATCATCAGGCATTTAGACCAATATCACATCCCGATATAATTTAATAGGTTAAAGTTTTTGAAATAAGGTCGGAGGTCACAGTCAAGGTAATGAGGTAAACAATTCTTGTACAAACGGAAAAGGAATATCCATGTAAAATATAAAATCTTTATGATAAAGTTCGAGTAGTTGTGTAGGAGCAGAATACTGTGCAAAATGCAAATCAACATGAAAGTGGTGCCACTGATGGAAGATTTTTGAATAATGCGAATGGAGATGAGAGTGACAGAGAGTTTTATTGATTGTTTGATTTTTGTTTAGCGTCTCACCTCGAATATATCACGTATATGGTGACGGCATCTGCCTGCATACAATTTTTGACGTTTGCAACAGACCCACCCGAAGCAGTGAGGGATCGTTCGCGTGCAATGCATACAACGACACAGGGCCTCGGTTTTTAGTTTCATCCGAAAAACAGCACACCGGCAAGCCCAGATTGGGGCTCTATTTTCAGACTGACAAGTTTTTTACCGGACTGACAAATCTGTGTCCAGTGTCAGTCCGAATGACTGACACTACAAAGATTTCAAGAACTCTGCCTTGTCATGTAAATGCATACATATTATTCTACTAATACATCGAAGGTATATATTCACTCCACATTTTATCTAGATATCAATCAATTTGATAAGCAGTGAGAAGATACATAATTCGTCCAAGACCAGTGCATTAGATCAAATTCATTTTTCAAAAGTATGATGGAAATAAAAAGGAAATTCAATAGATAATAATGCCTCCTCCTCCTAGAAACTCCCCTCTCTATCTATCTGTATGTTTGTCCTCTACCCTCAGCTTCGTTACTATATGTTACGTCCAACGACATTGTGATAAGTGTTAAGTTTTTGTTTTACACTGCAAAAAGGTATATTTAACATGTAGATTTCCAATGAATAGTTTGCAAAATACATAGACTTTTCTTTGCATATCTTCATGGACATCAAATCCTGAGAATCAGAGACTTTGTTCCGTATGATTCAACCTTTACCATCCCATGTAGATCACCTACCCCTTTACTTTCTTTTGAAGTCGTACGAAAGAAAATCAAGAGGTACATTTGTTTGATTATTCTTTATCCTCAAGCAATTGTTTTCTTCTCATTTGATTTATTGTTGCAATCCATATTTCCCCATTTCCAGAGTTATCATTATACACTCAACTATGATATTGTTAAAAGATACATGTTCTGATTAAGACAGATGGAGTTACCTTTCTTTGCTAGTAAAAGATAGATATAAAACGTGAGCCACTTATCTTCATGATTTGAGTTTATCGATAATTGTCTCCAAATGATATCGCATATCACGTACCTTCGACCTAACAACACACACAGATTCTTCTTTCCTTGAAAGAAAACGGGGATGTACCGATTGTCATCCACAAGGTCGCAAACAACGGCCACAGTGAATGCCCATATCCAAAACAAAAATAGCAACATACTAGATAAAACATCATATCAAAGACGCATATACAATGCAATAGACATAGAAAGGATATATATATATAAAGATAGAGCAATATATATATTTAACGCAATGTTGAATTAGATCATTGTTATAGACACCATTAAGATATGATAAAGTTTGAGTAGTGAACACCTGCCAAAAAATGTATACTCCATCTCCTCCGATAGAGCGATTCCAGTGGATTGTACAGTGAGGTGCAGTCCTAACATAACATTATGTTAACGTCGCGTTAACGTGAAGTTTGCTTTCCTCGTGCGCTCAGGACTGCTGAGCACACGCGTTTGCGTTAACGCAGATTTCCTCGTGAACTAAATTTTGAGACCGCGTTAACGCGCTGGACTGCCGCGTTCACGCGCTTGGCTGCCGCGTGAACGTGCCTGACAGCCACGTTCGCTTGCTTACAACTTATATAGAGAAGGATTTAAAGGAGAATCGATATATACATTGTATATTTAAATATAAAAATATATTACTGTGTGCATGTAGATAAATATTTAGAACTAAATAAAACGCTTACGAGTAAAAGGGTGAATTTAAAAAATATTGACTACAAATTCCGAACATTGAATATAATGAAATTTATTTTTATTTTAGGGTAATAATAATAATAATAATAATAATAATAATAATAATAATAATAATAATAATAATAATAATAATAATAAAGATAATGATCATAATAATAATAATAATAATAATAATAATAATGATAATAATAATAATAATAATTAAATTAATGAAAAGAATAATAACGATGATAAGCATGGTATTCATATATTATGAAAAATAGCTAAATTACAAAAAAAAAGAATTGTAAATACATAAATAAGAAAAAAAAAACATAAGTAAATTATAAATAAATAAGCAAATAACAAATAAATACATAATTCTATTAATTAAAAATAAACAAATAAGATAGAATTAGAATGTAATTTTCCTAGAGTCTTTATAGTATAAACTGACGAAGTTTTTCATAAATACCTGAGTGCATGTCTACGCGGTGATTACCATTATTATATTACATATGAAACCCTTAATGCCGGGTGTCATTTCAACATCACATTTAATGCACGTATATATGGCGACATTTGCGGTAATTTAATTAGATTCCTTTTATTTCCTCCATCCGTACCACTGTAAAGAGAACTACAAATATAATCATGTGAACGCGCGACCAGACTGAGCGCACGCGGGAATAAATCGCGTTAACGCAAATTTCCTCCCGCGTTAACGCAAGGAGCGCACGCGCGTCCGGTCGAGCAGTCCTAGCACGTGTGCTCAAGCAGCCCTCGTGACCGCTTTTCGCGTTAACGTGAATGTTATGTTAGGACTGCACCCATCTGTATGTGCAAGAAAACATAGGTAATTCAAAATCGGCAGTTATTGGAGTTTGTCTTAACGTATGCTGTAAATGTATGTATAAACAACTGTAATGAAACATCAGAAACAAAATGTACTATTAAAATACCAAGTTACTATGAAATTACTCTTTGTTTGGATGTTGTACCTCAATTCTGTGTTCAAGGCAAGAATTCAAAGTAATGGATTTTGTAAGAGTAAAAATGATTAAATCCACAATTTCGTTTTAAGGAGAATCTGAATGGTAGTGGAAGGGAACATTACATATAAGTGATAAAATCGAATGAACATGATATATGAAATTACATTTGAAAGAAAGGTAACTCTTTTATGCTTAATGTTTATTCTGATGTTTTTTACTAATTCAGTTTAATTGCTGTACATCATTTCTATTAAAACATAATTTAAACCAGTGGTTGAAAATTGGTAAATCCACAATTCCTTTACAAGTGGATAGTGGAAGGGGATGGGGGATAATTGCAAATGGTTGATAAGATCTAGTGAGCAGTATATACCTATATGACATTAAATGGGAATATTTTTTCCGTAGTCGGTTTAATGAAACAACAAAAAAGAAAATGTGTTTCAATTTCATTTCTATCCTGTACATGGCAAGAAATGTAAATCTATCATTCTTAATAACAGAGAGAGAAGCAAAAATCATTCGAGGGTAAATAAAAATTGAACACATTACACTTTTGCTGTTCATCCATACCCTTGAACAATGAAGTAAAAGGGGGAGATGTTTCAAAAAGGAATTAAAAGGAAGCAATGAAAAGTTTCTTGTGATTTTAGCATGGTGTTGGACAATCGCCGTAGCAGAGAGGGAGAGAGTTACACGCACACACCTACAGAGAGAGAGAGAGAGGGGGGGGGGGGGGGGGGTAGGAGAGAAATAAAAAAGGAATGTATTCTCAATATAGTTGTTCTTGTAATGGACATTTAATTTTTGTACATTTATATCAAATATTCCATTTGTGTTTTATTTTCTAGTACACTAGTTTTACAGTATATTTGTGTATGTAACACTCGTTCTTATCCATCATTTTCGTTTAACCGGGGAAGTATGAAGTGGAATATTCCTTCATTGTAATCACTACCCACATTTAAATACCAATCACATAAAGAAGTGTTTTATATTGATCAATGGATATGCAAGTAATTTAAAGCAAAAGCATAGTAGAGTGTGGGGTTGGAGGTCAGCAAATGAGTTTATAAGGACCCTGTTATGCGCCTCAATGTTATAACATATATTTTTATTGTTTGCCGTACACAGACGTGACCTATGTTATATACACCCCTATGTATATGTCAAGTATGTTTTACATTGTTTTGCAGGATATATTCAACACAATCTTAACTTCACCAAAGAATAATTTTTAAACATATATCTTCTTATATTCAATATTCAATACATCTTCGTATTCAAGGAAGCCGGTGTGGCCTAGTGGATAAGGTGATCGGCTCGTGATCGAGAGGTCGCGGGTTCGACTCCCGTCCGGGGCACACCGGTGTTCTGTCTTTCGGATGAGACAGTAAAAACATAGGTCCCGTGTCACGGGCGTGGCACGTAAAAGATCCCTCTCTGCTTCGGGTGGGTCCGTTGCAAAGGTCTAAATTTGTATGCAATGCATCAGGCAGATGCCGTCACCATATACGTGAAATAATCGTGGAATGACGTAAAACAATACTCAAACAAGTAGTATTCAAGGCTCACATTAAGAAATTTGAAAAAAAAAATTGTGAGTCTATCCAAGTATTCGTTTGCGGCTAGACGTTCAGGTCAACTTAGGCTATACACCGTATTTCACAATTCGTGATAGTTTTTTTTTTAATCTGTGTTCAAGCTGGGAACGAGGATGATGGGTTCAATATCTAGGGGAAACCAGCCATTGTCCTTGTTTTATATTTTATTATCACTTTTTTATTTTATTTTTTTTTCAAGGGATGGGGGGTTGGGGTTGGTTGGTTAATAAGTCGTGGGTTAGAACTCCCTCCTTCAACTCCCTGCCTCTGATCGTAGTGTACCCCTCCAACTTCACAGACTCCACTACATCCCCGTCCATATATACAAAGCTATTGCAACAACACCAGTAGAATACAAAATTCTTTAAAAGACCTTACATGAGAAAGAGTGAATGATCACAAACCTGCCCTGTGCCATTACAGAGCCCTGAACTATAAGCAGAATGACAAACAAGTAACCCACGTGACAAGGAAATAAAGGTTCAAGTAATATTTCCGTGTATACTCTAGTTGTAATGGTGTATTGAAAGAGGTTTGTATTATCCTCCCCCTTCCTTTCAATAAGCCAATAAAAGAATGTCGCAATGTATACGATGTCATGCGCACTTTTCCCACAATTCCTCACCTCAAGTCAGATATTGCACTTTAACACAAGACTCTTTCTAAATTTATTTGAATTTTTTTCACAGGTCAAGCGCTTTTGATATAATGACCAGCGCAATATAGTCAATTTCCTGTCTTCATAAACACCGGATCCGTGGTACAAATATCATGCATGGAACATGTCACTGTTGAGTACAGTGCAAGGGATGGGTGTGCAGTCAATTACAATATAAGGCACGGTTTCCTGACAGGGTGTCCCATATGTTGTAATTTATTCAGAGATATGTAAATATTACATTTGCATTTTATTGTATAGTACACTATAATTACAGTAAATTTGTTTATTTAATACTCGTTCTCATCGATCACTTTCGTCTAACCAGGGGAAAGATGAGGACATAAAAATAAGCAGGTGTAATTTGTTTGATATTTGGAGAATCTTTTTGCTTTTGCTTTTAGAATTGTTAGGATGAATGATTAAAGAAAGTAATATATAGATATTTCTTACCAATACTGCACTTGAGTAAATATATTAATATTTTGTCTACATTGAACATTTTGGTCAGATGTTTTCGTTTACATTATTGGCAGGGTAACAGGCTTTAGATTTTATCTATATTCAGGTAGTTGTTGCAACATGTAAATGTTTTATTATTATTTATTTATTTATGTATGTATTGTTTGCTTTTTTCGACTTTATTTTTAACATCTGACTTCTTTCTCCATTTTAATATTTATCAATTTAATATTGTACATATTTTCCTTACATTCCATTTATCAAATGTTGGTAGTAGTAGTACTACTAGTAGTAGTATTTGGATGTCAATTTTGTCTCTTTACAAGAAGGTTTAATCTTTATCTAATTTCATTGCTTGGTATTCCATGTAACATTACAATCATATTAAGGTAGTACAGGATTTAGGTATATGTCAGTTTTTTGACACTGGTTTAACGGATATAATTTACACTGTTGTCTCAGTCTGTGCGTAGGTGCCATGCTCTTGATCAACATTGGAACGACTGTCTGACAATTCTGCCTGTATATCCTCTATTTCGTTATACGCAATATCCTCTTGTCTATTAATATTGCAATTGGTATGATATATATATACGGATTTGTTCTGTATTTTCTTGTCCTGGAAAATATTGTGATGTTTTAAATGCAGAAATGCTTCTGACTCACTGATTTCAAATTCGTAATATATATTAATCATATCAATCAAGTAACTTAATATCTTTCAATTTCTGAGCATTGATCTGACAATGTGCACTGAACACTTAAGTAGTACTTACATCAGTATATAACACAGCAATGAGGTCATTAATCCCAGTAGCAAACACACAACGATACCCGCTGTAATACCTATAAAGTTGGATCTTATATATACATAGTATACATATTCAAGTAAAATGTGATAAGTATATATATATGCACTTAGGTTTTCCTTATTTTAATAGTGTTTAAATAGCATATGTGCGACTCTGAAAAATGAATTCTATCTGATCCATTACGAGAAATTGATAAGGTAACTATAGTATAGATGCAAATTATATTCGTATAAACAGTAATATTAGTATGCGTGACACATTTTTCTCATAAAATTCATTATGCTCTATTTAAAATGTCATGATTTATGAAAGATGATATTACCCAAGATGAAAATATTCTGGTAAAATGTGGACGTATTTGATGAATTCTTTCTGTCCATAACATTTCTAACTAAATGCATACCTGTGTAATATGTGCATATTTTATGTGATGTATTAGTTGACAAATTTAATTTTTTTTTTTTGCAAACTTAAGAAGATTAATAAATTCCAAAATACTATTTCCATTATTATAATGATGACATTAATATGTTTAATTATGATATTACAGACACTTTACTGAGTCTGTTTTATCCAACATCTTATATTTTTGACCATTGGCCATATTCCTTTGCTGGTGGAGAAAGACAGTCTTCATAATATATGGAAGTACATTGTAGATAATACAGATGTCGTAAATTCTTAATCCAGAAACAAAACGCATTAAACATGTGGCAGCTGACGATATGGGGCTATGGTATAGACAAGG
Source organism: Pteria penguin (assembly GCA_035048485.1). Taxonomy (NCBI): domain Eukaryota; kingdom Metazoa; phylum Mollusca; class Bivalvia; order Pterioida; family Pteriidae; genus Pteria; species Pteria penguin. The sequence continues at coordinate 64,773,607 of CM068584.1, forward strand.
AGATGGTTTCTTCAAAATAAAGCCGTGTTGGGTTGACGTTCTCGAAATTATTGGAGAAGATAGTTCGTCCTGAAAAATTGTCCGATCTGTAAATATCTGAGCAAAAACTACATAAAACGTATAATTTCCGACAAGTAATGTAACAGCAACCCTACCGATAGTTTCATAATAACCTTGATCATCTTAACTATACATGTACTTTACAAAATTGAGGGCTTACTCTGTGGGAAGTTACATGCCGGGGCGAGAAGAGACAATTTAGAACGAGAGTTCCAGATCATAAAATACCCCGCCGAGAATTTGACTTAGCTGTTACTATACCCGATTTTCCCGACGGTATATGGCAGTAACACGTTCTACATAATCATAGAAATATACAGGGCAACAGCCACACGATATGAAGAAAAATGTATAATAACACTTAATTTCAATTTACAATTCCGATAAATATAAATTGCAATACTGATATATTGTAACGAAGAATCGAATCATCTGTGATATGCCCATTGTATTGCCATGTCGTGTAGATATCGCGTCTGTCTGTCAGAGAAAACGCATTTCATGACCAAATTTCCTCTTATTTCCTGTTACAAGGTTAAGACAAACGTTTATACGTAGCGTTTCATACCCTACGGAAAGTATGGATACAAGTCTGTGCATAACATTCTTCAAAGATGTGATGTTGCATTTCCATTGGATCACATTTGAAAGCCTATTGTTTTAAGATTGGATACTTCATTTTATTCTACATTTGCCTGCCCTTCACATAACACATACTTCTGTACACGTGTACGCGTACACATACACAAAATATGTATTTATTTATTTGTTATAAGTAATTTTCCTCACCGTCTCTTTCGTCTGTTCTACAACTACTTTCAGTAGAAGTTCTGAAATAGTGTATAAAACAGAGTCACTACTGCATTTAAATATAGTTCAGCTTATAGCACTAGATTTCAGAAAGTTAATGATATAGTTTTCTAAACTAAACTAGATATCTGAATGGAACACACTAGAGACTTCTGTTTTGACATTGTGTATGCAAGGGAGATGTTTTTGAGTGATCGCTTATCCCCTTCCACACAAACATACACACTCATCTCTTAATGCCTACCTTTCTTTTGTTGTTATGTTTAAACTTGTATCTTCGCCGTAGCATCCATCATCTGTAAAGCAATACAATTTTATGAGTATAGGTGTCAAATATATAAATTAAGATGCGAGTATAAATTTCACTGACAAAATCAACTTACACTTATAAAGCTCAAAAGACAAGTAGGTTGGATTTTCTTCATTTGGACAGTTTCCGTTGAATGAGCACTCGACGTACGAAATATGTAGATCGCCATTACTGTTCAACTGCAGACACCCTTCTAAAATAAATAATAATATTAGTAACTGGATATGTAAAAAGAAAACGCCATTCACGTTCGATATTAACCATTTGTGTGGAAACTCGTGCTTGAAGATAAATGCATAGCTGACAGATACATGATGCACCATGTTGTAATATTTGACGTATAAAAGAAAGATATATCGCACTCTCCATGAAATACAGTGGCACTTTATACAAGTACTCTGCTGCTAACTACTCCACCATAATCTAAAATTGAAACCTAATTACACAACTGCAAGCGATACAATTTTATAAGCCATCATTCAATTAATTGCATATCTCACGAATAAGAAAATAAAAATCCTGATCCCATCATTTAATCTTAGACTCCACACCTTAATACCCACCAAAAGTTTGTTTATGTAGTACTCCTCTTAACATCTTGCTATGCATAATACATGCGCATCCTTTTTTTCAAATCCAGAGTACCGAGTTAAAGGTTCCACTGGTACAGTACTAATATATAACTGTTAATTTAAGCCTAGACAACAATTTTCCTTTACCGAGGCTTTTCTGTCCCCCAAGCCAAAACTGGCCTGTGTACAACATATATGCAACAGAATTCCTATTAGGTTCCATTTTTACATCACTGGTATCTATATCAAATATGAAGGTAAATATTTAGCTACTAAACAAAGAGGCCGTTTACAAGATGAATCAAGGAGGAATAACAAATGACTGAATGTAGTTTTGATTTTATAATTCAATGTTCCTGTCTAGTTCATTTCACTAAACAATTTTCATTAATTATCATAGGTTGGATCGGTATTTATCAGATTAAAATACAAGGATCAACTTCAGAGACACAATGTCGTATATAAGTTTAGCATGCAATGATAGATTTTTCTTCCTTATACTTGTGAATTTCAATATTTATGTAAATCCTAGAATGAAAATATCCACGAGAGGAAACGTTTTCTGCAGAACCTCTCGCATGTTATCCTGTTTCATAAAAGTAACAGATATCAAATACGCAAAGCCTTCCAATTAGTGTGAAAAAGAGACTCCAGAAAAAAATAATTCTAAAACTACATTTAATTAAAAATATTGATTGATTGATTGATTTTTGTTTAACGTCACACCACGAATATTTCACTTATATGGTGACGGCATCTGCATGATGCGCGGAATACACATTTTGACCTTTGCAACGGACCCACCCGAAGCAGTGAGGGATCTTTAACGTGCCATGCATATCACGACACGGGGCCTCGGTTTTTATTGCCATCCGAAAGACAGGGCACCGGCATGACCAGAGCGGGACTCGAACCCGGGCCTCCTGATCAGGAGTCCAGTGCGATACCACTAGGCCACGTCGGATTTTAATTAAAAATAAAAAACCAAAAAACAAAAATAATTACATTAATTCTATTGAGAGATTTTGATGTAAACTTTCATAACCATGTGATCACAGCAAGACTCTACTTATAAAAGTTAAATGTAGACATACATAGAAGTCTTCAAGTAACAAATCTTACCATAAAACTTCACAGACATGGTGGCCATACAGAATTCAACTAAAATATCCCATGATGATTTCATACAATGATACGTAAATCCATTGCTTACATTACATGACTTCAATGATACTCTTTGACTCCATCGAACTGTTTCCAACGGACATGATGACACATTGGTTACTCCAATGATATCTTCAGCATTTGCACGTAGAAAAAAATAAATCAGGTTTCCATATAGATACAAACTCATTATTTACATGTGTTAAATATCTAGAGGTGATATTCGAGCTATAAATTGAAATGCCTTATACCCAAGTTGTAAATGATGTAAACGATGAGTATACCATATTATCATATAAATTTCATTAAATCACAAATTCCGGAAATACATTGTTTATTAAAAATTGATGAGATTACCACTTCCTTCGTATGTTGGAACTAAATTTGTATTTCCGACTGAAACTTATTTCCAAAGTATTTTTGTCAATAGCATGGACTCGATGATTTATTTATATTTAGATGTTTGAAATATATAAATCATTTTAGTCTCTATGTGCATTAGTTCTGCTTTGAATTGATCTTCGACAGATTAATGTCTAAAACTGAATTTTGTCATAGTACTTGGCCAGGGGGCCAGTTGTTCGAAACAGATATGGTATAAATTAAATTAATTATCTCTTAAACTTCGACAACTGGTTAAAGTTTCGAACAACTGTCCCCAGGTCTCTTTTCCCTTCATTATTTGCACAGAGGTGTAATGTGATTTTCCTATGGTCAAAATTTTGTTTTCGATGATCACAGCATTGTGTATGACAATGATGCCCAGCAAAAATCGTCAATGAATTGAGTGTGTGTTCGTAAGGCTACATCCACTAGATTTGGAATGAAAAGGAAAGAAAGCTGGTAGGGTTTCGGGATAATTTAAAAAAAAACTTTTCAAATAAATATGTTATTGAAGAAATATGTCACTTAGAGTCTGTAAACCTAAACACAGTTGTCTTTCCTTGTGTTTGGAATTTAGGCTAAAGCGGGACATGTGTTTTACATATATCTCGTAGCTTTGTTAATTTTGATTTCAGGTCATGCTCTAAATGGGTATGTTTGAGGACCGATTGAAATTTTTCAATAAGTAGTTTTATTGTCTATGTAGAGATTTGATACAATTGGAGAACCCCCCCCCCCCTCATTCCAGAACGTTAAGCGACATTTTGGGAGCTGGCCTGAATTGTATAAAAAATCTCAATTAATTATTTCCTCATATTTGAGTATATCTTCACGAAATACGAGTTTTCCCGCAAATAACATTGTAAAAAGCTCCACTCAACTCAAATTTAAGATTTTCCTCAAATCTCTTCTCAACTTTGAGGATGACCTCAAATTGTCTTGTATACAACTCATTTTGAGATTTTCCTCAAATATTTGAGGTAGCTCAAGACCATCCTCAAATTTTAGAAAAATGGCAAACGGCAGACGTGTTTTGGCGCTACGTAAGAGAAGGAGGCGCATGGCAAGGGTTTTTAAACCTAGAATGCATATGGAAACATGACAAAGTCAAAAAGTCTTTCAAAAATTGGGGTAAATAGGAATCACGCTGTCTGTATGTATGTCCGTCCGTTGGCCTGTCAGTACGCCTGTCTGTCTGTCTGTTGAAACAATGTCTGAGTCATAACTTCTATATCCTAGCTTGGATTCAGATATTTCACACACAACTGTTGTTAATTACCAAAGGTTGTGCAAGGTCACAGTGTACACCTGTCTGTCCGTCCTTCTGTTCGAATCATGTCCGGGACATAACTTGTTTATGCTAACTTGCATCCAGATATCTGACACAATTGTGATCGATGACCAAAGGGTGTGTCATGACCTTGAACCACGGTCAAATCTCCAAGATCTAGGTCCCAGTACACTCATTGCCAAAAGTCGTGTCCGGGCCATAATTTTCTACTGCTAACTCGGATCTGTAAGTTGGCTGCTAACGAACATAGCAAAAAAATTATTCCATTGTGTGGTCACACGAAAATATTACGTCCCCACTCAGTAATATTATGTTCCTACACGATAAAATGACGTTCCCACACAATAATCATGGTGTTGTGATTTAAATAAACCATACTCGCCACCTGGTTGGTCTTTGGTCAGAATTTTAATCGCCAAGTTAGAAAAATGTGCAAGTGCAAATTTTACTCGCCCCTCATCTGTGATTTTCCCAAAAGCATTAGGGCATAGTACTATATTTTATATTGTGGGACCTTAAGTGATACCAGCATCGAAGATGATTTATGAGTTTTCACATTATCGCTCTTGCTAGAGGACACCCTGCAATTGCACTTCTTTCCCTGACTTAAAACAACAATGCAATTGCTAGGTCAAGAGAGCTAGACAGGGGCTTCAATATCGTTAACTTAATCGGCACAGACGTCCCGCAGATGTCGGACCTTGTATTGATATTATTGTGTGGGAACGTCTTAAATCATTGTGCTAGAACATAATAATTATTGTTTTGGAACGAAATATTATTGTGTTGGAACAGAAAAGTATTGTGTGGGAACGTAGACATACGACATTATTTAGTGGAAACAATATTATTATGTGACCTCACAATAAAATATATTTTGCTATGTCCGTTCGCAGCCACCGTAGTTCTGGATGGTATTTAACGCAACTGTTGTTCATGTCACCCCAATGGTGTCTTGTGACCCTTGATTCATTGTAATATCTCCAAGGTCAAAGGAGCAGGACAGGCTTAGTGTAGTGGTTAAGCGTTTGGCTTATGGCGCCTACGATCTGTGTTCGATTCCCGGGTTGCGCCACTATGTTTAAGATGTTGGTAACCTCCTGCTTCCATGTCGCGATAGAACTGAAATATTGTTGAAAACGACGTAAAATACCAATTAACCATCCAACCAACCGTAACTTTTCACTGCTACCGTAGATCTGAATGGCATATCAAACAATTATTGCCCCTGACCCAAGGGTTTGTTATGACCTTTAACTAAGAATAAAAAGAGACGGAATACTAGGGGAAAATTTGATTCTAGAGTAGATTTTCCCCCTTAAGGGGGAAATTCTACCCCAAAACCCTGAAGGGGAAAGTTGGCTCTATAACATGATTTTGCCCCCCGGGGGGATTCTACTCCGGGCTGAAAATCTACCCAGGGGGAAGGTCTACTCTATAAAACCGGACGACGACGGATGTATAGACGGTTTGTACATGGTGATATGGATTGTCACGGGCCTTCACGAATTGACCATCCGGGATGATCCAGTGTCTCATCCGTGAAAGTGTAAATTAGACTTAACAGATCGAGCAAACCAGGCTCAATTGTAATAAAATGAAACCATCATGATCAAAGGTGTTCATATTCAAAAGGGAAGGTTTTGCACTTGTATTTGAAAAATCCATTTTACATTTTTTATACATGTCACAAAAAATGACATTCATTTTATGTCCATTATTAACAGTAATAATTGTTTAAAAGACAAAATCGCTGTTGCCATCTCGATTCCAACGTAAATAAAGTACTTTCACTTTCGACGGGGCCCCGTAAATCAATTAAAAATCCTCAACTATCTTACTGAGTTGAGGACACACTCCAATGACTTGAGGGTGGTTTATACAATGTAAATTTGAGGAAAACTCAGTTGAGGGAATCCCCAATTGCATTTGAGGTTGAGGAAACACTCAACTGAGATGTTTTATACAATTGGGGCCTGATCATACAAACTAATCACCTTGAAAGTTTTACAATACTTGAATGCACATTTTATGTAAACATACACTATTTCACAGTAAATGAGATGATTTGATTTAGTGTCCTTGTCTCTCATGTATATATTGATTTCCTAAACTTGAGAAGTTGTTGCAGAAGATTTTAACGGATGTTGTATGCAAGCATGGAAAGCTTTCTCCTCCCAGGCACCTGGTCTGTCCTCAAATTAACTGGAAATTGCATTTGCCTGATTATGAGATTGTATATGATATCTTGTCCCTTTATTCCATGGTTAAACCGTCGGCACTTCGTTGGAATGTGGGCACGTGGTTCTTCTAGCCAACCTTGTGAAATCTCCTACATCCAGTCTGTCACATAGAAACATTATCTACAACGACAGACACACCCAGACCATCCACATAGGATAACCAGAAGCCCAGTCACCCATACGCCACAGTGCTTCGTGTGGTAGGATATCTCTCCAAGCACTGCCTGCAGAAACGTAGGCATGTGGTTCTAGATTATTATGTAAACACCTAAACTACGTTACCTTGACCTTGTACACAAACACAGCGAAGTGTATATACTTTGTACATTCCGGCAGTGTAGTGGTTAAGCACTTGACATGTGGTGCAGGCGATAGGAGTTAGATTCCAAAATTGCAGATATGTTTAAAGGGTTGGATACATCTTGTTTCCATTATGCGATATGACTGAAATAAGCTGTGGAATCCATGTTGCACCACAGTCACCCAACACATCTCTTACGGGAGATAAGTTTATTTAATTATTATTTTTTTCTTTTAAATATTAAATAATCGAATAATAAATAAAATGAGAAAGGAGGGGGGGGGGCAGGGTTCGAGTAACAGATAGGTTATGAAATATATTATATAAAGCGGTGTATCTCATAAGATTTACACGATTTCTTCTTGTGAATATTAGAAAATTAAAGCAAATACACAGGTAGTTAGGGTGGAAGTCTAGATTTCAGAAATTTTGTACTGACGTGAAATATGCACTTTTTCTCTCATATCTGCGTATTTGATACAGAGCAGGCCCATGTTATACAGCTATGTGATATTCATGTGTATTACATACCACGTGACGTCATTGTGACGTCATGTTTTCCGCACCGAACATGACTACGACGTTTCAATAACACGTCAATTAAAAACTCCTTTTTTCTACATTGATTTACATCTTTAAGGCACAGAGACTAACGTTCACGGTTTATTCATTTAGAAGAAACCATTTTCGTGACGCTGAACACGAATCTGACAAAAATTTCCTGATTCGATAAAGTTGAATATTGTAGGGTAGTACTTTGCGTTGGGGTGGTGTGAGTTTGATTCCTCAAGGTGCGTTGTGTTATGCGACAAAATTATAAGTCAGTAAGAAAGTTAATACTTTTAATAAAATCTCTACAGCAATGTACAAGATAGCAAGTTGGCTTCGTGCGACGTGGAAAAGGGGGAGACCCGGCAGTTACGATGATCACAATGTTATATTTCACAATATAGTATCTTCAAGTTCTTTCTAAATCAAATAGGTCTGAATTCTATCAAGTATTTCCGAGGTCTAACTCTATCAAGTATTTCCGAGGTCTAACCTATTTAAACTCCCCAACTACTTTATATACTAAAGCACTATCCATTTCCACAAGGAAAATAGATTAATTATGATTCTACAAGGAAAATAGATTAACCGTAAATTGACCAGTCTAATTCTACAAGGAAAATAGATTAACCGTAAATTGACCAGTCTAATTATACAAGGAAAATAGATTAACAAACATGAACTTTAGTGTCTGTTATTGAATCATTCACAGGAAAAATCGTCCAAGATATAATGTTCCTTGGAGGATCCATTGGTGATGTTTCTTAAAAACAATTCGTAAGTAGCGTGGTATGCCGCTACCTTACATTCCTCCCCATGTCACTAGAAAATATTCGAACACAATATTTTCTTAAAACAGTCGATTATGTAACATGTTCTGTGTATTAGTCCAACGTTATGAATCCTTAAAGCATCATCCTCGGCAATATTTCTCGGCATACGAATGTTCCTGGAAGTCCATACTGCAACAATGTACTAATAATGAATATGTACACGAAAATTAAGTTCAGCATATCTCCCGTTAAATTTCTATTTACAGTCTAGTCCAATGAAATCGAGGGTCGTCATCTCAACCCATATCTCAGTTCGTCGCACACCAATCTTCCGTTATATTACTATATACAATTTGATCCAATAGGGGCAAGGGTCGTCGTCTCAACCCATACCCTAATTCATTGTTGGCGGGCAAGGGACGTCGTCTCATCCCATACCCTCAAAGTTCTTTAGGCCATCGGAAGAATCGGATACACCCTTTCTTCAGTGTCTATCTTCTCAGTAACGGCTTGGTCCATTGTTGGCGCAGTGGGCGTGGCAGTTGGTTCCTTAGCAACAAGATTTCCCATCTCTTGCATATCATTAACATCATTTGATTTTATGTCTGACTTTACCCTCCAAAATCGTCTGGCAATCTTACATGCAAAAATATTTTTCTTATATTTCTTATAGATAATTATCAAAACAATAAATCCTACAACTATAATTACAAAAATCCCCATATAATGCCATTTCGAAAGAGGCTCTTCTATCTTAACTTTTTTTAGATTCTGAATAGTATCAATGAATTTCTCAATTGGTACTGTTTTAATATGTTTTAATTCTTCAGGAATATTTTCAAGGGTAAAATTGGTAGTAGCCAACGCGAGAGGCTCCCAAATTTTAATCTTCGTTGCATTAAAATTTCGTACAATATAATCGAATGGGAATATTTTACTAATAATCTACAAGACTATCCCTTTAGTGAAATTTGAGTCGTTAGCGATCCTCAACCATATCAATCTAACTCATCAAATCACTACAGATCATCAAGGGGTGATCTAAATACACCGGTTCAAGAAGTTTTCGTTTCAGCTTCTTTATTTGTTAATCGCAAATACCACATGTGATGGGAACCGATTTAATGCAATTTTCTATTAATTAAGCCATTTAATGTAATCAAGGAGTTAACCATCTCCTCCATGTGTATGTTACACATGCCACATTACTATGGACATTACATGGCGTTAATCAACCTATCAAAAGATTCAAAAGCCTTCAATAGTACTTTATTGCGACTTTTACCGCGTTTCTCACATTTCCTGGGTGTTTCACTGTTGACAACTTCATCTATAACCATTTCATCGTCATAAAAGTCGGGGCCTGGTTTTTCAAGGTCCGAATCTTGTACTGATTCCGGTTCAGTACTCTCTTGGTTTAGTTGTCTCTTTTTTTTCCGCCTGAGTCTATTAGACAATTCTATCAAGGGTATGTCATCTTCACTTGATGATGAATCCCTTCGGGTTCTATACCTGTTTGCCATTTTGCTAAGTGGTATATTTTCATCAGACTCGTCAGAATGTGACTCAGATTTATCACCTGCATCACTTTCTTCAGGAGGTACTACATAATTAGTTCTCCTAAGCCGATTACCCATGTTATCTTTTGGTATTTCCCATTGATCTATTTTAGCCAAACGTAATTGTTCAGCATGTGCTTTCGTTGTAGTGCCATCAAGTTGACTTTTAATTATAAGACTAACCGGAGAAGTTTGTTCTATAATTCTATAATACGGTTTCCATCTGACATCAAATTTATTTTTTCTACTATGGTTTTTATAATAGACAGGGTCTCCTATTTGAAACTTGACTGATTTACTGTTTCTATCGGCATATTTAGCTTGAGCCTTTTTAGCTTTCTTTAAATTGCGATGCACTTCTAAAAATGATTTGTGCTGTATTTGTAACGCAATTTGATGTTGATCGTCACCGAAATATTTGCGTCGAGGTTTCAAAATATTGTCTAAGGGAAGAACCACGTCTCTATTATAAAGTAGGAAAAAGGGAGAAAACTTGGTCGAATCACTGATGTTAAACCTTATAGCGGCTAAGGTTTGATTCAAGTATACGTCCCATACTGAATGTTCATCCTTCAGATATTTTGACATAACATCGTGCAAGGTTCGGTGAAATCGTTCGACTTTAGCATTCCCTTGGGGATGGTAATACGATGTTGTCACGTGATGAATATTCAAAGCTTCCAAAGTCTCTCTGACAGCTTTGTTTACATTTTCTGTACCATTGTCAGTAACCAACTGCAATAGTGAACCGTATCTGGGAAATATTTCATTAATGAGCAGATGCGTGATGTTATCTGCAGACTTGTCTTTTACGGCAAACGCTTCTGGGTACCCGGAATACAAATCAACAAATGCGATTATGTATTTGTTTCCAGATAAGGAAGTGGGATAAGGTCCTGAGAGATCCAACCCAACTTTAGCCCAGGGGTATGGTGGAATGTCCGTTTCCATAAGAGGAGGTTTTATCTTTGTCAAATTTCTAGTCTGACACGTTACGCAAGACTGAATATATTCTAACAAACCTTGATAGAGTTTTGGCCAGTAATATTTACTTTTTATGTTATAAAAGGTGCGATCTACACCGAAATGACCTAACTCATCATGGTACTGTTTTATAACATTCATTCTCAAATGACTTGGTACATACAGTCTTAAGGTGGGGTTGTCATTGATATCAGAGATATAATACAATATATCTTTCACCATCATATGACGAGCTTGATTGACATTCGAAGCTTCACCATTTTTCAACTGATTTTTAAGTTTTAATATGTCCGAATCCTTCTCCTGTTCTTCAAGCATATTAAAACCTTCCAGATCATTCACATTCGGTAGTTTTAGTTCTTCATTCTGTACCTTGCAACTAGCATGGTCTCTAGGTTCGAATCTATTAGAGTTCAAAGCATTGACCTCTAGTGTGTTTCGGTGGATATCTGGTATATCACCAGCGTTTTCGTCCGACATATTGACAGATTCTTGAGGGCACCGTGATAACAAATCAGCACACGTGTTCTCACGACCAGCTATGTATTCAATTTTGCAATTATAAGCCATTATATTCATTGCCCAGAGTTGAATCTTTTTATTTTCCATAGGGGCATCAAGAATATATTTAAGGGGCTTGTGGTCTGTTTTTATGACAAAACTACTATTGTGAAGGTAATGATCTAACTTCTGTAGCGCATAATGGATAGCATACGCCTCTTTTTCTATGGTAGACCAACGTGTTTGCGTATCACTAAGTTTGTGACTTAGGTAATAAATTGGTTTTTTCATTTATTACGTTCGGAATTGCATCGTCAATGTCATCACATGGTTGCGTCAAGCATGCACCTATGCAAGTGTCGCTTGCGTCCGTATATAACGTATAGGGCTTGTTTAAGTCCGGATATGATAAAAGGGGAACCACTGTAAGACTTTGCTTGAAATAGTCAAAAGCATTTTGACATTTTTCACACCACTGAAATCTTGCATATTTTTTAGTTAAGGCGATCAGTGGTTCAGCTATCTTTGAGAAATTAGGAATGAATCGCCTGTAATAGCTGCACATACCTATGAAACTACGAATTTCTTTTACCGTTTTGGGAGAGGGCAAAGTTCGAATCGCCTCTACCTTTTGTGGGTCGGGCTTGACTCCATCTTTGTTAATTACAAATCCCAAATAAGTGGTTTCTTCTTTAAAGAAAGTACATTTCTTTAATTTCAACTTTAGGTCATGTTTTCTTAGCCTGTCAAAGACCTGTTGAATATGAGCTAGATGTTCTTCATGAGATTCTGACCAAATAATGACGTCATCAATATAAGCAGTGCTGAATTCCTCACAACCTTCAAGAACTATGCTCATTAATTGTTGAAATACGCCAGGGGCATTACATAATCCAAAAGGCATTTTGTTGAATTCAAACAACCCTTTATGACAAGCAAAAGCAGTTTTGTGTTTGTCTTTTGGGTCCATGGCTACTTGCCAATAACCAGATTTCAAATCTAAAGTGGTGAAATATTTAGCTTTTCCTAATTGTGCGATTATGTCGTCTATCAACGGAAGGGGATAAGATGTAGTTTTAGTAATTTGATTCAATTTCCGAAAATCTATGCACATTCTAGTGGTTTTATCCTTTTTTGCAACTAAAACAATGGGAAAACTCCAAGGTGACTGAGAGCGTGAAATAATTTTTGCATCTAACATTTCATCAATCGCATTGTCTACTGTTTTCCTATGATGTAAGGGAATTCTATAGGGTCTAAGTTTTATTGGTTCATGGTCACCTGTGTCAATTGTCATTTTCACAGTTTCCGTTTGTCCTAACTCTGTATCTTTAGCTGCGAATAAATCTTGATTGTTCACAACTAATTGCCTAACACTTTCCAAGTGTTTGGGTTCGGTATCTAAATCTTTTAAATCTAGAGACGTTTTATTTGACAAAACTTCATTGATCGTTTTTGTTTTATCTGCAGCGGATGTCTCTTTTTCATTTATCGTGAGATTAGTTACTTTTCCTATGATACAACCACGTTTTAAATAAATAGTTTTGTTTGTATGATTACTTACAGCAATGGGCACTATTTTATTTGATTTTACTATTGCATTATTAATTTCAAGGCCAGGTTCGGAATCCACATATCCTTTTTCTACTGCACTTATTTCAACAAATTCAGTGTGATTCAACGGAGTTTTTATCCGTGCCGGAACAATGTTCATAGTGTTTGGTTTCACTTTTACACCTCTCTGTAATCTTACTAGGGTGTTTATGTGACAATCTTCTTCAAGCGGTACATAGGACCTTCTTATTTTCAAATATCCTAAGTCATAATAAAGTCTTACTCCGTGAGTTGTTAGAAAATCTCTGCCTAAAATAATGTTTCTATTCATATCTGCTATAACATAAAATGGTTGATTTACTGTAGTCCCTCCTAATTTAATTTCTAATTCCACATAACCGTCTATTTCTAATTTTCCGCCATTTACAGATTGGAGACTAATAAACTTCTTTACCAAATTTGGGGGTCTATTTAAAGATTGATAAATTCGCCTGTGTAACAAACTAACTTCAGCGCCACTGTCAACTAATGCTCTAAATTTCTTTTTACCAATTTTCAAAAGGGACGAATTTGGACTACCAGCTAAATTTATTTTGTAAGACGGATAATTTTCTGTTTTATTCTTAATTTTATTTTTGAATTTTCTTTTATTTCTGACTGTTCGTTTAAAACTCCCGGCGACGGTCCTGTTTCGGCGGGAGCCTACTAGTTTTCCTGATTCATAGACTTATGTAGAGACCAACAATTCCTACGAATGTGACCTTTCTTTCCACAATGAAAACATTTCATGTCTGCATGTTTACCACGCCGAGCCTGGGAATTTTGTCCTTCATTTGTCTTTTGTACATCATTAATTTGTTTTAAGCGACAACGATTTGTAGTGTGGTTAGTTCGATTACAAATAGCACATCGCTTACGGGGCCTATAATGGTCAACTTCCATCGGCGTCTCACCATTCTCATGCAGAAGATTGTGTGAACTATAGGTGGAGCTACCTGTCCTAAGACTAACACGTTTCCGAAATGATAATTCAGTTATAGCAATAGAGATTGCTCTCTGAAAATTCTCGGGATTTTCCCGCATTACTTTGATCTTCAAGTAATCGTAAGCCAACCCATCTATAAAGAAATTCACTAACTGTTTCTGAACTTCTGCTGTATTTAAATTATCAAAAGCTTGGTCTGCTAATTTTGACAATCTATGCGCGTACAGCGATACTTCTTCATCTCGTTTTTGCTTTACTCTTTGTAGTAAGGACAGCGCGTGCTGTCGATCCGTTACGAGCGCGAACCTTATTGATAACTCTGCCTTAACTTGATTCCAATTAAATCCGGGGTGATCATCGTATAATCGTTCAATAAAGTCGCTAACGGCATCGTTACTCGTTCTGTAAGCAATTTCTTTTGTCTCATCTTCCGTTAAACCATTTAATTTAGCACATTTCTCAATGCTCTTAATCCATCTATCAAATTGATCTGGTTTTGTTCCGTCAAAAGATGGGACATCTAATTTTACCCCTTGTTTTGTTAAAATCCCACTTAATCTATCAACTTGCCTACCTAACCCTTGAAAAAGTAAAGGTACATCAATATTTTCAGCCATGACGATTTCAGAAAAGTAAAAATCAGACTTACCGACAGAGAATGATGGTTAAAATCCAAATCCAGTCTACGGCAACCAAATCACATGCACGTGTAGGGTAGTACTTTGCGTTGGGGTGGTGTGAGTTTGATTCCTCAAGGTGCGTTGTGTTATGCGACAAAATTATAAGTCAGTAAGAAAGTTAATACTTTTAATAAAATCTCTACAGCAATGTACAAGATAGCAAGTTGGCTTCGTGCGACGTGGAAAAGGGGGAGACCCGGCAGTTACGATGATCACAATGTTATATTTCACAATATAGTATCTTCAAGTTCTTTCTAAATCAAATAGGTCTGAATTCTATCAAGTATTTCCGAGGTCTAACTCTATCAAGTATTTCCGAGGTCTAACCTATTTAAACTCCCCAACTACTTTATATACTAAAGCACTATCCATTTCCACAAGGAAAATAGATTAATTATGATTCTACAAGGAAAATAGATTAACCGTAAATTGACCAGTCTAATTCTACAAGGAAAATAGATTAACCGTAAATTGACCAGTCTAATTATACAAGGAAAATAGATTAACAAACATGAACTTTAGTGTCTGTTATTGAATCATTCACAGGAAAAATCGTCCAAGATATAATGTTCCTTGGAGGATCCATTGGTGATGTTTCTTAAAAACAATTCGTAAGTAGCGTGGTATGCCGCTACCTTACAATATTTTCCAATTTTTTGAATTTCAAGAATCCTTCAACAATATGAGAGAAAAATACTCCTTTATAGGCTGCTATGAAAGATGCATCAGTTACACCCGAGGGGTCTCAAAATCAAGTAATACCCGAGGCTCGCCGCCTATAAAAGAATCTTATGATATTTTCAGTCACTAAGTTAAACTAAGGAGTCTCTCCCTCATGCATAGGTCTGTCCATATATTGATTTTTGGCTCAATTTTCGGTCACTTTTGCTCTACAAATATAAGTATGTTATTAGAATTCCAATCATTCTGCCATGGGTATCACTGAATAGACAAATGCATAAATAGTGTTTTGATCCTACACACGGCAAAAAAGGGAACTCGAATTTCTTTATTCACGAAGTGTATATATTGTATGTCATAAACTCCCTTAAATGTATTGTAATCAGTTTCTTTGGTTGTTGCACATCAACTCTGTGTTCAAAGCAATAATTCAAATTAATGGATTTTGTAAGGTTGAACATTGATAATTCCACAATTCCGTTTTAAGGTGAGTCGCATATCAGTGGTATGAACCAGTGGACATTATATATGACACTAAGTGGGGATAATTTTACCATTATCGGTATAATTAAACCAGAAACATGAGTGGTTTGCATTTTATTTCTACACTTTACAAGTCAACGAAAGATAACTTCTTATACTTAATCATGTAATGTATCTTTTGCTTTTGATTATGTTGGATTTGAGTGCAATATGACAGCTCTGGAGATGAATGAATTTGTGATGGAACAATAAATGAGAAAATTATTCCAGGGTAAAGAAGAATTGACCACATTACACATATGCTTGAGCTATATAGGAAAAGGGGAAGGTAGTCAACAAGGGTATCAAAGCAGGAATGATGGCAGATATCTGTGACAGTTGGGACGTTAAGCATTGTGTTTGCTTACAGGCAAGGTTGGATTACCACAGAGAGAAAGAGAGATAAAATAGCCGGGTTAGAGAAATAGTAAGAAAAAATGTAAGCTTGATATAATTATAACATACTTTTAATTTATATTTCTTTTAGGGAATCTCTTTCAAATATTCCATTTATCATATATTTTTATAGTGCGGTATAATCACAGTATATTCGTGCATCCGGAACTGGTTGTTATCCGCCACTTTCGTTTAACTGTGGTAGTATATCGGAGATTTAAGAAAAATATTATTCTAAGTGAACACTGCCCAAATTTAATTTATTTTATAACATCATGTAATCATATAAACCAATATTTAACAATCATTGAATATGACATTTTATACTCAGTCGTTTTTTTTCATATTGATTAATGAATATGCGAATAATTCAAAGCAAGTTAATAGTACCTGAAGAGTTGAGGGGGATGGGGGTTAAATGAATTTACAAGGGACCTGTTATTAATCTCATTGTGATGACATGTACATGAAGTTTTACAGTTTGCCATACTTGGGCGTGTCCTGTCTTAATATTGGCTAAATAACGTAACACAATTCGTGCTAGTCTTATTTGAATCTGTTTGTAAGCTGGAAGCGAGGATGAACGGTTCAATATCCAGCGGATATTAGCCATTGTCCTACTTTTTAGCAAGGGGAAAGTCATTGGCTAGAACACCTTTCTCTCATCCCCTGAACGTAGTTTTACTCCTCCACTTTCACAGTTTCGGCTTTATCTCTGTCGATGTATACGTAGCTATTGCAGCAAGTCCTACAGAATACACAGTTCATTAAAAGATCTTACAAGAGTAAATGATAACAACCTTCCTGTACCATTACATCACAGACAGAGCTATAAACTATAAGAAGAAAAACATATATAAAATCCACATGACAAGGAAATAACAGATTAAGACATTATTGATATTTTCGTCTATAATTCAGCAGTCATGATCCGTTAAGAGGTTTGATTTATCTCCACTCGCCTTGAGTCACCAATAATATCAATGAATATCATAGTATATAAGATGTGTAGTGTATCAAGCCTTTCCCTCATCACAAGTGCTCACTTCAATTCAGACAAAGTACTACAATACGGGGCATTGTCTAGGACATTTTCCAGTCTTTAAAGGATTATGGGTTAAATCTCTAGCGGATTGAGAATAGGATAATTACGAAATGCATACTTATTTTTAGGAAGGCAAAGGTGGGGGTTGAATAAAGAGTTGTGATGTGGTAGTTTTAGTATAAAAAGCATATGTTCTATGTCACCCTTCATATTATAGATATCAAAAAATCAAATTAAACACATAATTGATTCAAATTTTATTTTCATCCTTTACAAGGGGAAGAAAGGTAACTTCAACTTTCGTATTTACGAAATGTAGTTATTATATGGTTTAAGGAAATATATGTCAAATTCCGGAAGTTTCCATCCTTATAGAAGGCTGACCAGCATTCAATATTTAAATATACCTTGCACGTCGTAAATGCATTTTGCTCACTATTATGATGCGCCTTTGTATTGGGGAAAAAGTCGTGATACATGTATCTAAATGCCTCAGGTTTTACTGTTTCATCTAGAAGATAATACTCCTAAAACCAATTATGGTACTCCAACCCGAGGCCTTTCGTTCGCAAACCCAATATCATGTTTTATTATATCGCTCCTATTGAAGAACACCTCTGATCACCTCGCCATTTTCCACCAGTTTTGTGGCGCGTGAAATAATAAAAGCAAATAAGTTTCCCATCTGTTAAATCTGTTAAAGGTATTTCTCTAATCCTTTTGGGATTTGAAATGCAATAAGAACAATATATAACTTAACTACGATACATTTGATTGATTGATTGATTTTTGACATCACACCACGAATATTTCACGTATATGGTGACGGCATCTGCCTGATGCGGGGCATACAAATTGTGACCTTTGCAACGGACCCACCCGAAGCAGTGAGGGATCTTTAACGTGTCATGCATTCATGCATACGATGACACGGGGCCTTGGTTTCTACTGTCTCATCCGAAAGACAGGACACCGGCATGACCAGAGCGGGACTCGAACCTCGGCCTCGGCCACGCCGGCCTCACGATACATTTGAAAGATTTAATAGAATAGATCGTTATGAAGTATATAAGTGATTTTCGTTCCTTTGCATTAAGGATAAAAATACGATGTGATCAATATTATCTGTTTTATTGTGATTTTATGATAATATAATGAAAATATAACTGCTAGTGTTGCTAATCGGTAGTTCGACCTGACCAATCCATAGACCGAATTAAACATTGTTTCAGTCGACAATACTTTCAATCAATTGAATCTGTTTATGTATACAAAGAAGTTTAAGAGGTCCACTGTCACCTTATGAGACGCTATGGAACTATTTCACACTGAAACATATACATACCTTGCGCACTATGTAACAAAAAAGGTTGTATACAACTTTCGGTGTTCTTTATTTATTAGTACTTATCCAGAGATGTAATAATCAGCTTTTCTGATATTGAGAGATATAGAGGATTATTTATAAAATATTAATAGTATCATATTGTAAATCCACAAAAAACTAGGGAGTAATGTACATAAAGACCAACAAAATTTTAACTTCCTGTATTATTAATATACTTTTTATGTATATTCAGCTGGCCCATGGAAAAAAATAATTATCGAGAGAGAGAGTTGGGGTATAAAATATTAATGCAGATAGGAAAAATAGATATTTTTAAAATCCTATAGTAACTTAGTTGTTTGATTAATACACTTGCAAAAATTATCTCTCCTCCAAATCTCATGATCACGTTCGTTCGTAACAATGTCCTCTTCTGTGTAAATATTAGATTTTGTTTCTGGTCACATTTGAACGAAGGTGTTTCATACTGTGGGCTCTGGTTGTACATTTGTGTACGACATGATGTCCGCATAGGACGAAATATCTTCCTCTTGACTGGCATCAGTATTGGCATCATGGTACTGATAGACATCTTCTATCTGTTTTCTTGTCCTGAAATTGTTTTAACCCAAGAAATAAATAACGGTGGTTTGTGGGCGTTCCTTATTTCAAATTGACAAGATTTCTTCTTTTCATATGAAAACATAAACAGAAAAATGTAGATCTACTAAGGTATATATTGAAAAGACAATACGCACAAAGGACAATACAGAAGTACTTACTTCTTTATATAGTATATCAATGTCATCAGTAATACCAACAGCAACAACACAATGATACCCGCTGCTGCGCCTATAATATACAATGTTCTATACAATAACATACATTTATGTACATGCATGATCTGTAATTCTTCTAGGATGAATGTATTCATCCTATGAATGTATTCATCCTATTCATGAATATTCATGTATTCATTACGGTGGGCCCGTAAACCGGTTAACCACACCATTTGTTTGGATTTTGTCAGATTAAATGACCGTCCTAAGTCGGTATCGTAATTGCACTACAATCAAATATTTTTGTAGTGTGTTAAATGTTCTATTATATTATTTATATTCATGTATTTTATAGCTCCATGGTGACTTCTGCCACATAAATGAGCCGGTAACTCCTCTTTTTTCTTTATTATGAGGGGATTGTTACAGTGAGTGAACTAAATAGATAATTTAGCAATGTTTTCTATTCTTTCTTCTTTTTTTTCTCTCGCTCTCTATCTTTCTCTCTCTCTCTCTCTTTGTCTTTCTTTTTATTTCATTCCAGAGAGAATTACATTCTAGATGGCATATGTTACTTGTACCATATATTTAGTGAAAGAATGAATTACCTAAGATGGATATATGATGGAAAGGTATCGATGAAGAAGATGAATTCCTTGAGTCGATGGTTTTTGTAACTAAATACAAATATTTGTTTGATTAATTTCTGGTAGTTCAGGACCGTTTATCTGTACACTTACTCGTAATTAACAATGTTTGACATAATAAATACATTATTGTGGGTGTGAAAAGAATACTCTATACCGTACAAAATTAAAGAAGTATACGTGTAATTCACAAGTAAAATTTACAGAAACTGAGCAATAATTTCTAAAACGTAGCTGTAAAGAAAACAGCTATAGGGAAAAAAACTTCCACTGATAATTGATGAAATCTCTGAGACCTTACGTTTATTCCATCTAACATGGGGTCACAATCAAATGCACGGTATACATGTAATTGTAGCTACAATCGATAAAATGTCATGATATGTACCACAATACAAGGGATATGAATAACCAGGTAATAAATTTTGAGGAAGTATATTCAAGTAGAAATTTATCACAATATGTATACTTACACTATACAAAAATGATTGTTAATAAATTTTAGCAGCATCCTTTCTCATATATCTAATCATACATCTGTAAGTCACACTAAAGCAAAGTACGAAGCGATTGATGCAATGCAACTGCACAGATTGGAGTAACTGATGCAGTGCTTCAGGTTGCATTCGACGCAATGTCGTACCACGAAATATTTTCATGAACATTTTGAAAGCCGATGCAAAAAGGAAGATTTTTTTTCGAAATCAGAAATCATTCTATTGCAAGTATGAAAGACAAATACATAGACGTAAGAAAAGTATATGCAGTGTTGGGTAAGATGAAATGTGACTCCTACTCAATTGGTGTGGTTAACCAACTCATGTTCCAAATTTCCGTTTATTGTAAGGGAAGTACATGTACGATTAAAAAGCCCATTACCCCATTAGTAAAAGGACCGATGAAACCCCCCTCGGGGCTTCATAAAACATTTACATATATACTATAAGTATCATCACGAAAGAAAAACTGTGATATGTCCATAAGGAAGCAAGCGAAGTGTTCCCTTAGTTATAAATATCGCGACATTCAGGGAAGACAATATTCACGATTCTACATAATTCTTTTGAGAAATTAGGGAAGGGTATAATGCTGAAAGCAATGAAAGATCCCGTCAAATCTATTTGAGACTGTAGAGCAGTTTGCAGATAATAATGGGAAAGGTGTTTTGATATTTTACATTTAATATATGATAACATCGGGCGTGTTGGTCTTTCTGGTGGTTCACACCAGAACACATAAAATAGAATTGGAGATTGGTGATCGTGACACAAATTTTTCAATGACAATGAATGCAATTTCAAATGACGTAAGATGCATCACATAATTCTACACTATTTACTTGGGTCTTAATTGGATCACAAAGATCACAGTGATTCTTTTGTTTCAATATGAGGGTATTCAATCTCATTTTCATTTAAGAAATGTAGCTTGTAAACTAAAATATACTTCATTTATATTACCGATTTTTTCTCCAGTTACTATATCTTTACTTGAAGAAAAGTCTCCAATCGGAAAATGATCAATGGCTCTGGAACTCGGAACGGTATTTCTGAAATATTTTAAAACGGACGATAATAAAAAATTAAATAGATAGTTATTTTCGTAACACATCTTGTGTGCTCATGTTTACCTCAAAAATTTATCATTTAGCTTTCAAACATGGATTTAACTTCTTCTAATTTAAATTCCATGAAGACAAATCTTACCTTATTTACAAAACAGTATACAAAACAAGACAATGTGGTACCTAGTGTCTGATTTTTAGATGAGGGTTATAAATTTAACTGTCCAGAATTACGCTATATTATGCACAGTGGTTCTGCTGTGTGTATAATTTTCACGTTAATTTTAATACATTGATATATAGATACCCTTCATTGGTGATAAAAATTGTGCTCATGATGCCTTTTAGTACTTCTTTGTTTTTGTTTGGTTTTGTGTGTGGGTGATGGCTATTTTCTTTTTTTGGTTATTTTTCCTTTATTTATTATATTTCGTCGTTGTGAATTACTGTACTGTGAAACATACACATTTGACTGTGATTTGCGAATAATATAAATGATGAGTCATTTTATTGCATCGTCTCAAGTTGATATAATTAGGCCTCCCTTGACCCATTCTAGGGATGTATCCATAATTATTTGCTTTTGCAGCTGGTTCCACAGAGGTATTTACTGCATAAACATAGTACCTGTAGTTTTCGGTCTCACAAGATTTTGAATTATATTGTACATCACTAGATTTATCCGTTTTCGTCTATTTGTTTAAACGTTAAGATTGGAGTTACAACTATTGTCTGGTCAAACAAACCAATTGGCTGTTTTGTACGGCGGTGACGTGAATCTCTCTCCGCTAATCCTCCACCCATGTTTTATTTGGCATGACGTTCACGATTTCACGTGATATGTAAGATACTAGCCACCTGTGCAGTTTATATTTTAATTCCACGTGTATGAAATAAATGGATAGCTTAAAATAAATTGATTTAACAACAAAAGGGAAAAAAATACAAACAAACAAACGAACAAAGGAAAGCAAACCAAAAGCAAAACAAAAGAGAAATACAGAGGAGGAAGAAGAATTACGATGAAATAATAATAAAAAAATTATTTGTTCGTGTAATGCTTCATTAGATATGTTATTTACTTTGAACGGGTTTTAAATATATACAAGGCTGCATACCGATTCATTTTTGTCGAATGAGAAAATAAATGTTATATACATTCATGGCTCTATCGTTTTATTTTATTGGATATCTTTCGAATGATAACTTTACCATTTACTTTCCTCAATCAAATTAAGAGCATATTGATTACCTTTCTTTTGTTGATGTGGTAAAATTCCTTTCTTTCACGTAGCATCCATCGTCTATATGTGCAAGAAACATTTATTATTGGTTAATGAGTACTTGATAAAAAGTGATAAATTTTATGACTTCCGAAAATTTTAGCTATTACATATCCACAACCAGAAAATTATAAATAAAATAAATACTACTGAAGAGGCAATTGTGACTTACATTTGTAAAGCTGATTAGACAAGTATGTTGCATCATCTTTATTTGGACACTTTCTGTTCATCGAACATTTGACATACCAGACTTACACTAATGTACAATCGTGGGCATCCATCTTCAATGAAAATTGCCAACTTTGCATTTATGACACAAGTTATTTTAATACAATAAATAGATAAATAAATATACACATACATTTTGTAAATAAATTTATTTAATGTAAAAGACTTCATCTTTACACCTTTAATTAATACATGCGGAGTTTGGAAAGGAAACCAGTGTCTATATCATGAATTAATTCTTTAAGTACTGAAATGGAAAAGATAAGGGATTTTGATGAATGAAGTTTAAGCCCTATCTAAAACTATGGTAAAAGGGTTTTTTTTTCAGTATATTTACCTCCTATGTAATGTATCTCGAGGTGGACTCTTTTATGTTTACTTCCTGTGTTTTTTGTTTTACCATTATTTAAGGCCAACTTCATTTGGAAAATATTCACATTCGACGTATAAAATTACATATACAATATTGTTCATTTAAAATACTGAGAGTTCTGAACTTTGCAAACTTTAAACGGACATCGACAATGTAAAGATCTTATATAACAGTACTTATTCAATATTCTATCTATCTATCTATCTATCTATCGATCTATCTATCTATCTATGTCTGTCTGTCTGTCTGTCTGTCTGTATATCTATCTATCTATCTATCTGATAGGAATATATATATATATATATATATATATATATATATATATATATATATATATATATATATATATATATATATATATATATATATATATATATATATATATGATAGGATATATATAATGTGGAGGTTGGATATGTATATATATCTCTACCCTCCAAACTCATCTATGCACCAATTTATCTTACAAAGAGTGATATTTAGAACACTCGGTATACGTATGTCGTAGAGGATATTTTTCTTTACTTCTTGCTACTAGTAATGTGATTACATATGTGTTTGTGTTTACGGCTTAGTAAAGTGTTTGATTTCCCCCTCAAATTGGTGATCTCTTTTTAAATGGAATTCTTTATTTACAAGACGTTGTCTGCAGCGACCAATCTATGGGATAATCCCATTCTAAAACTTACATAATATGCCGACAGTATATATTAGTATCCGTCCTTTACGGTCATTATACTATTCTTCCATCAATGAAAAATATAAATATTAAAAAAAACATATACGTGTATCAATTCCATGCCTAAGTCGACAACTTGTGCGCCTTCTGGAAATACATATCAAGTTATTTTAGATTAGAATGCGGCTATTGAAAGAATTAGAAAAAAACGCGTATTAAGACAGATAATCTGAAGATTAAAGTGCTTAGATATCGAGCGGCAGTAAAAAAGAAACATTCATTTTATAATTTAAAATGCAACCACGAAATTGGGGGAGCATCTACTATAAAGGAATAAACATTCCTTGCTGATGTGAATGCATATCGAATATCTAATGTCATATTAACAAAGTTCATTTTAATGTGATAATTAAATCTGTAGTTTTACTTAACCTGTCTTGTATAAAGTTGTATGTCCTCTGTCCTCAGTAAAGTAAAATCTTACCGTAAAAGTTGAGGGCCACAGGAACCATACAAAATTCAACAAAAGAATCCCATGATGAGTACATACAAGGGTTTTCATATCCTAAGTCCTTATCACACGACTTCAGTAACTTTCTTTGACGCCATAGGTCTACCTCTATCGGACATGATAGCGCAAAGGTCAAGCGAGCAATTTTCCTTGCATTTACTTGTAGAAGAATAAAGAATATAAAAGTTCCATAATTATTTAAATGCATCTTTTGCAATTTAAAAATACTTGACTCTTATGCTTGAGGGCTGAATATCTTTATCCAAATACTGTCAGTAACTGCAACCTGAATTTTATTACACGTTTTATACCATATTACAACATTTAGAATGAAATACGTTGTTCGTTGTTTTCCTATGAAAATCAATTCGTTCTGGAATGTATGGTTTGATTGTTGTTGAGGAGACTTAAACATCCGTTATTAAAGGAAGTAGATTCGCATTATCGTGTTACACATTTATTTCTAAAGTATCTCGTATCAATTAGTATGACATAACATGACAAAAGTAACACATATGATAATAATGAAGATAAACTTGATGATTACAATCATTATTCTAGATCCCATGTTGGACTCCTGCTGGGGGCACACTGGAGTCTCGTCGTTCGAAGGAGATCCCGTGTCATGGTGGCCATGGCACATAAAAGATGGAATCAGGATGATACAAAAAGTGATTTAAGGCATATAAATCTATCACTATTATAAAATATGTATATATCTGTCATGTGCCCAACACTTCTGTAGTGTGTTTAGTATGAGTGATTTAAATAGTGTTTATTACAGAGAATATGTAACTTGTCTTCTTTTACACAATCTTAATAACCATGGCATGAAACATGTTGTCCAGTTGGGTACAACACCTTTTCTGTTACTTTAATAACCAGATGTTATTAAAATTTCCTTTTAATTGTAGTATCATAAGACTAAGAATGATAGATGGATGGATGACAAAACAGAATTAAGGACATTTTATACGAATATGCCAAACACTAAGAGCAGTACTCCAACCTTGGCATTGAGAATATCAGGTAGCATTTGGAATACATTTAGTGATCTTTCTTGATGATTTTAATCGTAGAGGTCAATGTCTAATACATATATGGAACAATGGAAAACAAGAACTGTCCTGTCGCCATGAGGATGACACAAGTACTCTCCTTGTAGCAGAATGATATATATGATGAAGCTTTGGCCTTGTAAAGATCATTTCAAGGATATAACAAAACCCCAGGTGAGAAGTTGAAGTTGTGGGTAGTATGAACTTGTGCAGTTGCTTTTCTTGAAAGATGCGTGTGTTTTGTGAGGTCGTTTAACCAAGACGAAAGGCCTTTGTTGAAGAACTTGTCAACCCTCACCCCCACACAACCCCCACTGCTTGCGTCTCAGGCAAAGGTTAAAAAATATATGGGGCATATCTGTACGGAATTGAAGAAGATTGAAATTGTGAAATCTTATCAAATGGAAGTATCACATATCAAGGTGAAGTCAATTTTACACGAATTGCTTCGTAATTTTTATGCGGAATTGACCTTTTGAAAACTGTTAAGGATCATCGTAATACTATCGATAGTGAAAATGGAAACACGTGAGAGTCTAGAAACCGTCAGAATAAGACTTTAGTGATGATGTAATATATAATGCACAGATTAAGCTAATATGATTTTATACATCTGCAGGCAAATTTTGTGACCTCTATTGACTGAAAAACAAGTGTTTTGTGCAGTTTGGTCAGACAAGCGACTATGAAAATGAAATACATAGTTAGGCATGGAACGACCGTCCTAGAGATTTTCTTTAGATTATTTATAAATTTTAAATGTACTTCTTTTGATTGTTCTGCTGTTACGGTGAGTGGGAAGGTGGGCCAAATAGTAAAATTTGTAATGTGCTATATGTGCTAGTAAATTTCTTTATATTCATGTATTCTATAGCTCCATGGTGACTTCTGCCACATAACTGAGCCAGTAACTTATCTTTTTTCTTACAAACACATGATATAATGGTACTGTAACTCGTTAAAGATCTTAGGTTGATCTGGTCAGCGGAAACCCAGCAGATTCTATTTTGGCATCTCAATCCTAGAATGCCTAATACACTGTTACTATAGTTATTTTCTACAATAAACAAGCAGACGTACATGCTACCCCTCCAAATCAATGACTATTGAGGAGAATGACATGGGCGTCACCGCTACAGGTCAAATAGGTTTTAGATTTTTCTGTTGAGTAGCTCTCCACCATGTGTCATCTTCCTAGGTGTACTTCACACATGCACAACTTGTTTTTAAAATTAACGTTCTCCAGGAGTTGTATGATTTTTAATTTATTTACCCAAACATGATTTCTTTTTGTCTATTTTCAGGTAAAAATTAATCACTCAAATTAAAGACATTTGCCCAAGCAACGATATGCACGTATAATGAATGCACTATGTGTTCGACACTCTCAAAAGTCACAGACGGATCTAGAACTTCATGAGGGGGGTTATTGTGAAGAAGGAGTCATCCTGCCTGTGCAATGTTTTTAGTATTTTGTTTTATCCACAATAAAAGAAATGACTCGAGGAGGAGAGGGGGAAAAGTAAATTGTAAGTTGTGATATGTTATTTAGGAAATCAAAGAGGAGACCGTCATTGACTCATTGTACATGATGACATTTATAACACTTTGGCATTTACCAGTAGTAAATGTGTCATACAATAAATAGTGAATCAAAGATAGGAGCCCATCAATATTTAAAAAAGGTCACAACGACTTCAATCTATCACTTATGTGTTCTCTCATTATTCTGAATTTGGATCGACTGTGATTTCACGCTACAATAAGAGACATTCATCTTTATGGTGGTGATTATTGTTTATGTGATTTCCTGGGACGTACTTTAACAGACACCATTACGATCTTTTCGTCCTGCATTATCAATCGTGAATTTCAAGAAATAAAATACATTCTTTTGTCGTATTAACATAAAATAAAAGCGGTTTTTTTTCCCGTGGGGCTGGATCTGTCTTGTATGTACATGTATTAGCTCTAAACTTAACACAGGTATTCAAGTAGGATTGTACGATATAAGGAATCATAACTGATTTAATGAGCCATTCGCGGTTTTACTATGTCAAAGTCTGTACTTGACATGAATGGAATATTCATTGAGATAAGCGTATGACTACTGGCAGGATCAACCAGATAACTACCGTGCAAATCATCGTTAGGACGCCGCCTCACTCTCCCTATGACAACAGAACACCGGTAACAGCACAGGCGACGATCGCTGCGATCTTACCCTCTACACGCGGTAGTTCTTCCCGAACACCACTACGGTCACCCGCATTACGTTTCGCCGATCGTGCATCTTAACAGAAAGAGACGATCTCTTCGAGACAGCCTGGTAGTCCGACAATAAATTTCGCCGAGAAAGCTCCTCCGCCACCCGGGAATAACCTTTGTCACTTCTGGATTCGCAACTGAAAAGTCTCATCTTCGTATACAGGACTAAAACAGATTAACACAAGGTTGTATATAAAGTAAGCTGCATGCATTTTCGAACATATTATTTTATCAGGTTTTTCTTTCCATAAATACAATGTGAGAGTACATGCCTATTTTGTAGTAATTTCTTTTGAAATGTTACTATGAACTTCTTTTTGTTCAGTTTGCCTTATTATTATTATTATTATTATTATTATTATTATTATTATTATTATTATTATTATATCATATCATTTCTGGCCAACATTTTTGTACTCATACGGAACAGAGTTCATATGCTCTTTCCTCTCCAAAGGCAGAAAACTATTAGCAACCCGGTTCAAGCGTACATACAGATTCTTCGATAATTGTTGATAAACAACCTGTCCGTTTTTTTAAATCACGTTAACATCATATATCCAAAGGAACTCGAGATGAAACATATACCTTCTGCCAATTAAAGCTGTTGTGGCCTAGTGAATGAGGTGCTCTGCTCGTGACCTAGAGGTCCAAGTTTCGACTCCCGCTCTGGGCACATTGGTGTTCTGTCTTTCCGATGAGACAATAAAAATCCAGCTCACGGTAGATACGTTAAAGATCTCTTATTGCTCCGGGTGGGTCTGTTGCAAAGGTCGAAATTTGTATGCAATATATTTGGCAGATGTCGTCACCATATACGTCAAATAACCGTGAAGTGATATAAAACAATAATCAATCTATCAATCAATCAAACACCTCACAATTAAGAAGGAATGTTCGTTAGTTACCTCTCACAAACTTGACGATTTCAACTGTACTGTTATCAAGTTCCCTTTAGTGAGTAGCATCATACTTTCCTCTCGCAATTTTGTTTCTTCATATTACAACTTATAAGTTTTTTTCAAGTCTTGTTCTTCGTTCGAAGCTAGTCCTCTTGCCACGAAACTACTTTCACAATGATATTTTGAGGAATGTTTGAAATTATCATTTAATATCTATGGTCGATTTAAGGGTCTGGCATAACTTGAGATACCCTATTCTAGAATGTTAATTAAGGCTCATACTGAAGTTCTTTGGTCGATTTAGGGATCTGGCGTAATTTAGGATCCCCCATTATAGATTGTTAACCAATCTTTTGGAATCTTATCAAACAAAGTAATCTCCTACATTATTTTGACTATACATAATTGGACATTTTATGTCTACATAG
The DNA here is from genome assembly GCA_035048485.1 of Pteria penguin. Lineage (NCBI taxonomy): Eukaryota > Metazoa > Mollusca > Bivalvia > Pterioida > Pteriidae > Pteria > Pteria penguin. Next base: position 64,803,021 of record CM068584.1, read on the forward strand.
AAATATTTATCAACGTGTATTCTTGACACCGATATTTCATTCAACAGCATTTCACGTAGAGATAAACTTAAAGATTTGTAGCAGCATTTTTGTAACGAGTGATGCATCTAAGTAGGGATCGCTTAATCCTATCGGATACCTGGTCTCACATCGATTTAATTTGGGAATCGCATTTGCCTGAATATGGAATTATAAATGATATTCTCGTTTTATTCTATGAACTTCAAAATGTGATTAACCCGTACTTATTTAACTACATAACCCTCTTAAGGAGATCTAGAGCTGTAGGTTTTACAACCAACCATGTGAAATCTTTTACAGTAAACATACAGTCTGTTACGTAGAGACATAATGTGCAACTACAGTAACACCATGGACATCCACATAGGACAGTCAAGGACCGATCATTCTGATGACTCCAAATACACCTTGTCTATAGGTTACCATTCTAAACAATGGCCGTGCTCAGCGTTGCTTAATCTGCAATAACGCTCTGCGAGGAGAACCACGTCGCCAGAAAAGCTAGCTCTATAGAGAGGGCGTTTAACTCGCCTTTATGTCTTGGTCACATAACGTATATGGAAGGTTTTGATAGGGACCAAAAATTTGTATTCATATCCACGCCTCTGACGTTATAAATGTAAAAACAGATGTGGCCTAGTTGAGAAGGTGCTCGATTCGTGATCGAGAGGTACCGGGTTCGATTGCCATCCTAGGCGCACCGGTGGTTTGTCTTTCCTATGAGACAGTAAAAGCCGAGGTTACGGTACGCATGACACGTAAAAGGTCTGTCACTGCTTTGGGTGCGTCTTTTGCAAAGGTCTTTATTTGAGTGCAATGGATCAAGCAGATGCCCTTACTATATACGTGATATAACATTGGAGTACTTCTACTCTGAAGCCAGCCGAATTTAAGTATTTGCAGTCAAATATCAAGCAGATTATAGCCAATGTTCTGCCAAGTACAAATAAATAACATATCGGATCTATTGAAGTACTACAAAAGAGGGAAAAGGATTTTACGAAGTGGGAGGGTCGTGTTTTCAAACCCTTTCATTCTCATTTTATTTCCGATTTACTAGCTTAATGATGTAATATAGAAAAACAGTATTTTTTAAACTTTAACATCGATGAAAGATTGCTGTCTGCATTCAAGTTTCAACCCTTAATTTTGTATCCATATCGACAACTCTTATTTTATCAACATATACCAAAAGGTCGAAGTTGATAAGGAATTATAATGAGACCGCAGAAAGACAGAGTACCATTGAAATGCAAAATTATTAATGAATTAATGTTATATTTGGTTTGTTTCTAATTCTGTTTGGATGTTGTACCTCACTTCTGTGTTCAATAACCAATAATTCGATTTAATGTGGGAATCGTATTTGCCTGAATATTGAATTGTAAATGATATTCTGGTTTTCTTCCATGAACTTCAAAATGTGATTGTTAGAACAAAAAAGTTGTTAGAACATCTAAAATCAAAAAGTTTTACTAAAATTCACTCCATCAAGTCTTTTGACTTTTCGACTCTGTACACAACGATCCCTCATCAGAAATTAAAAGACAGATTAGCGGAAATTATTCAAAATGCATTTACTAGTAAAAACAGAAGCCGCAAATTCAAATATATAGTAATAGGCCACGATAAAACTTACTTTGTTAGGGAAAATTCTGATTCCAAAAATAAATACACTGAAACAGCTGTCATTCAGATGTTGAACTTTCTTATCGATAACATTTTTGTGGTGTTTGGAGGTAAGGTTTTTCAACAAATTGTCGGCATTCCAATGGGCACTAACTGTGCTCCGCTTCTGGCTGACATATTCCTTTATTCATACGAAGCTGAGTTCATTCAGTCTTTGCTTTCGCAAGGAAAAAAACAATTGGCTCTTGGCTTCAATTTTACTTACAGATATATAGATGACTTGCTTTCAATTAATAATCCTTCATTCGCTGATTACCTTAGCATCATCTATCCAAGTGAACTGGAGGTCAAAGAAACCACAGAAACTAGTAATTCTACTTCGTATTTAGATATTATGTTGTCTTTCGACATTAATGGTCAATTGAACACCTCACTCTATGACAAACGTGACGATTTCAATTTCGCTATCACAAACTTTCATTTCATAAGTAGCAACATTCCATCATCGCCCGCATACGGCGTATTCATATCTCAGCTAATACGTTATTCCAGAGCATGTTCAAATTACAATGACTTTGTTCTGAGGGCTAGTCGACTTTCAGTTAAGCTGCTCAACCAGGGTTATATATGTGCTAGACTAGCATCGTCACTGAGGAAGTTCTACGGTCGTTACGAGACTCTTATAACTCCATATGATATCTCGTTATCCAGACTTTTAAATGATATTCTGGACTGAGACCGATTCCGATCACTTTACACAGATTTGACACCTTCTTTACTAGAAGGTTACCTACTTCGACTTCTCCATATATAGATACATATGGAATTCACACGATTTTACTCTTTCTACGGGGTATATGTGACGGGTGTTGCTAGCAAGCAGGAGATGCTCACTCCCCGGGCACCTGATCTCACTCCATCACAGGGGTTCACATATGCTCTTCAAGTAGACATGTTTTGTTATTTTCCATTTGTTTTTCATTTTCACTGATTTTGTATGTCCTATGGTTTCATGATTTTTGGATTTGTGGTTTGGATTTATCCATCATCTTTACATTAACCCGTACTTATTTAACTACATCACCATCATAAGGAGATCTAGAGCTGTAGTTTTTACAACCAACCATGTGAAATCGTTCACAGTAAACATACAATCTGTTACGTAGAGACATAATGTGCAACTACAGTAACACCATTGACATCCACATAGGGCAACCAAGGATTGATCACTCCGATGACACACTGCTGACTCCAAACATATCATGTCGATAGGTTACCATTCTAAGCAATGACCGCGCTTAGCGTTGCTTAATCTGCAATAACGCTCTGTGAGGAGGACCACATCGCAAGAAAAGCTAACTCTATAGAGATGTTATTCATCTAGCTTATATATATATTGGTCACATTACGTATATGGAAGTCTTTGATAGACACCAACATTTTGTATTCATATCCATGCCACTGACGTTATAAAAGCAGTTGAGAAGGTGATCGAGATGTAGCGGGTTCGACTGCCGTCCTAGACGCACCAGTGTTCTGTCTTTCCGATGAGACAGTAAAAGGCAAGGTTACGGTACGCGTGACACGTAAAAGGTTTATGTGTATGCAATGGATCACGCAGATGCCGTAACTATATACGTGATATTACTTTGGAGTCTTTCTACTCTCAAGCTAGCCGTCAAATATCAAGCACATTATAGCCAATGTTCTGCCCGGTACAAATAAATAACATATCGACTCTATATACGTATTACAAATGAGGGAAAAGGATTTTCCGAAGTGGGAAGGTCGTGTTTTCAAACCCTTTCATTCTCATTTTATTTTTCAAACTTAATGAAGTAACATAGAAAAATATGTATTTTTAAACTTTAACGGCACTCGCTAGATGTAAGGAATCTCATGCATGACCTCAGATAAATTAAAGTACTAAACCCACAGCTGAAACTAAATTCAGGATCCCATATGTTTCTAAATATTTATAGTGAAGTGTTTTTCCATATGCGATTTAATTGGATTTAGTATGAACTTGTCGTATTCAGAGACATATATACACATATATGTCTCTGTCGTATTTAAATGTTTATAGCCTATAGGGGCTAAAATAACATCTCAATCTCAGAGTATTTTACTATAAAAGCGCACAGCACTTCTGGTTAAATATTACGGAGAAAGAAAGCTGCCACACGAACAATAATCTAATGGAGGGGTGGGGGTGTTGGCAGTGGGGATGAGTACGTCTCCAGGTCCTGAAAGGGGGTACAAGTTTATAATCTCTCTGTGTTAATTTATTGAAATTTCTAAACTCATGGGTACATTGCACCAACCCATTTTTCCTCAACTCTTTAGATTTCTATTTAATTACTAATTCACCGTTTTGGCATTTACTTATTTTAGGCGTAGGATCACTGATGAGGGTTCATTATCCGAAACATGCATGTATGGTCCATATTGTTAATGTAATCCGCTTATAATGGTGCTATACTCTTTTAAGTCTCGATACATTTACTCCAGATTCCTGTAACACTGCATGGAATCTCATGTCAATTATTAAAGCATACAGTATCACCCACATTCACCTTGCACCAGATTCCTGTAACACTGCATGGAATCTTATGTCACTTAACCATACAGCATCACCCACATTCACCTTACACCAGATTCCTGTAACAATGCATGGAATCTCATGTCACTTAACCATACAGCATCACCCACATTCACCTTGCACCAGATTCCTGTAACAATGCATGGAATCTCATGTCACTTAACCATACAGCATCACCCACATTCACCTTACACCAGATTCTTGTAACACTGCATGGAATCTCATGTCACTTAACCATACAGCATCACCCACATTCACATTACACCAGATTCCTGTAACAATGCATGGAATCTTATGTCACTTAACCATACAGCATCACCCACATTCACCTTACACCAGATTCCTGTAACAATGCATGGAATCTCATGTCACTTAACCATACAGCATCACCCACATTCACCTTGCACCAGATTCCTGTAACACTGCATTGAATCTCATGTCACTTAACCATACAGCATCACCCACATTCACCTTACACCAGATTCCTGTAACACTGCATGGAATCTCATGTCACTTAACCATACAGCATCACCCACATTCACATTACACCAGATTCCTGTAACAATGCATGGAATCTTATGTCACTTAACCATACAGCATAACCCACATTCACCTTGCACCAGATTCCTGTAACACTGCATGGAATCTTATGTCACTTAACAATACAGCATCATCCACATTCACCTTACACCAGATTCCTGTAACAATGCATGGAATGTCATGTCACTTAACCATACAGCATCACCCACATTCACCTTACACCAGATTCCTGTAACACTGCATGGAATCTCATGTCACTTAACCATACAGCATCACCCACATTCACATTACACCAGATTCCTGTAACACTGCATGGAATCTCATGTCACTTAACCATACAGCATCACCCACATTCACCTTACACCAGATTCCTGTAACACTGCATGGAATCTCATGTCACTTAACCATACAGCATCACCCACATTCACCTTACACCAGATTCCTGTAACACTGCATGGAATCTCATGTCACTTAACCATACAGCATCACCCACATTCACCTTACACCAGATTCCTGTAACACTGCATGGAATCTAATGTCACTTAACCATACAGCATCACCCACATTCATCTTACACCAGATTCCTGTAACACTGCATGGAATCTCATGTCACTTAACCATACAGTATCACCCACATTCATCTTACACCAGATTCCTGTAACACTGCATGGAATCTCATGTGACTTAACCATACAGCATCACCCACATTCACCTTACACCAGATTCCTGTAACACTGCATGGAAACTCATGTCACTTAACCATACAGCATCACCCACATTCACATTACACCAGATTTCTGAAACACTGCATGGAATCTCATGTCACTTAACCATACATCATCACCACCATTCACCTTACACCAGATTCCTGTATCACTGCATGGAATCTCATGTCACTTAACCATACAGCATCACCCACATTCACCTTACACCAGATTCCTGTAACACTGCATGGAATCTCATTTCACTTAACCATACAGCATCACCCACATTCACCTTACACTAGATTCCTGTAACAATGCATGGAATCTCATGTCACTTAACCATACAGCATCACCCACATTCACCTTACACTAGATTCCTGTAACAATGCATGGAATCTCATGTCACTTAACCATACAGCATCACCCACATTCACCTTACACCAGATTCCTGTAACACTGCATGGAATCTCATGTCACTTAACCATACAGCATCACCCACATTCACCTTACACCAGATTCCTGTAACAATGCATGGAATCTCCTGTCACTTAACCTTACAGCATCACCAACATTCACCTTACACCAGATTCCTGTAACACTGCATGGAATATCATGTCACTTAACCATACAGCATCACCCACATTCACCTTACACCAGATTCCTGTAACAATGCATGGAATCTCCTGTCACTTAACCATACTGCATCACCCACATTCACCTTACACCAGATTCCTGTAACACTGCATGGAATCTCATGTCACTTAACCATACAGCATCATTCACATTCACCTTACATCAGATTGCAGTAACCTTTTACATGGAATCTATGTCATGAAATCTAAAACTAAAATATGTTCTAAGAAAACACAAGATGTATTACAAGTTAAATAATTTTTTACATATAATATACCTGTACAATACTGTAATAAAATATCAGAATACTTATTAACATGTAACCTTATGCAATACAATCAATCACACAAAGATATACACTACGACACAGCATCAGATTTTATTTTACATATTACATGGAATTTCGATCATGTCATGTGACAGTGCTTACATATGAACTTGGGGCAACTACTTGATGACACACATAGTATGTCAAAACACAGTAACTCTTATGATGGAAGGTTCTGTGACATGAATCATATTTAACCTGCAAAGAAACAGAAATTGCTAATAAAACATGATGACCCACACTTATACCTAAAGACCGTAATGTCATATGGATTTGTAACTTTGTATCAATCAAATGGCCATGTTCATAAATATATATATATATAGCGCAAATAGATGCAGTGAAATGCCTGAGAGTACTCTGTGGACCTCGGATCTCGAAGAGATACATGTAGAAAATAAATATAAACACACATATAAACATAACGCACAAATACACTACACTATAACAAGGCACCCTATAGTATATATATATACTAGTTATTATATATATATTATATATATTTGAAATCATTGCAATTTAAGGCTCTTAATGAAATGTTTCTTTTCTAAAATCTTTTTGATGCCAGGTATTTCTGATTCTGCAATACATTATACTTATTGTTATAATAATTACCACTATTCATCATGTCAATACCTGTTCAGCTGCATGATTCACTGAAAGAGTGCATGGTGTTGGCAAATGCACTCTCCTTTGTTACAGAGTGGTTGGTATGAGCATCAGAAAGAGGCAGCTTCACCATGATTTTTTTTTGTTACTTCAACAATCCCCGTTGCTAAATTGGCAGCCAGTTGGTCAATTTGTATCTGTTTGGCACTTCTACCAGCTGTCATTGAAAGGTTGTACTTCTCATAACTGAAACATGTTATGATATTGTAAGGATACGTGACATGAGATTCCATGCAGTATGCAAGGAATCTGGTGTAAGGTGTCTGATATTGTAAGGATACATGACATGAGATTCCATGCAGTATGTAAGGAATCTGATGTAAGGTGTCAGTGTCTGATATTGTAAGGATACATGACATGAGATTCCATGCAGTATGTAAGGAATCTGATGCAACGTGTCAGTGTATGATATTGTAAGGATACATGACATGAGATTCCATGCAGTATGTAAGGAATCTGGTGTAAGGTGCTTTCCTATATACACTACATTGTGATAAACAGATAATTTAATTCATACCTACTTATATATCTTATGTAGAGTTTTGCAGCACAGCCAATTTTCTTGGAGGTTTGAATTAAGTATCGCTTCTTTTTTCTGGAATATCCATGATCAGATGACTGAAATTTAGGAATGAAATGTTACAATATTAAGGAACTTAAATCAATAATAGCTGTTTGAAGAACACATGTCACCTGCAGTAGCTTTGATACTAAAGGGTGACAGACATACAGCTGACAAACAATGTAATCCCTATATGTCTCCATGCTAAGTACAGGTAACTTAATAATTACATTGAGGTAGAAGTTTCAGAAAGAAGAAAATTTTATCTCCTTGGGTACATATGAATTATGAGTAAGAAAAATCATGTTTAATTATTTTCATTTGGTAATTTTTACTTCATTTATTTAAAATATCCAGCTTAAAATAATTAACCTTACTTTTGAGAAAATATTTATGGCAGATTGATTCTTTTTAGACACATACCTCAGAGTTTGATTCACATTTATGATGTTTGCCTTTCCTGCCTTTACCAAACTGACATGCAAGAACTATGCTGCGATCAACAACAAATGGAGTTATCTGTGTGGTACAGGATGAAAGTTGTACCCCATCACACTGCCAAACAATTCTTCTATCTTTCTTCTCCTTCTTCTTTTTATCATCTGACCTTTAAAGTAAAAATTTGTCCCATTTGTTAAGAACTTAATGTCTCATGTTGTAATTCATTCAAATACATATAGTACAGTAGAGGAGAAGTAAACAAGAGGCCCAAATGGGCCTGATATGTCCACCTTAATAACAACAATTAGACTAAAGAAAACACATAAGAATTTTGACAATCAGATGCATCCAGTGTGTTGTTGGCAAATGTTCCAAAGAAGTTTGTCAAAGGAGCCCACCCCCTATTTGACCTCATTTGGCCTGTCCTTGATCCACCCTCTGGGTGCATCTTACTTCACTTAAACTTATAATTTACATAAAACTGATATAGTTCTATAGGTTTATGAGGTAAAAATTTGTACAAACTGCATGTAATTGTACTAAAATGACTAAATTCCAAAAGACTTCATAATGTATAAAAATTTGACTTCAGAATGGAATGGAATACAACAATACTTCTTTCGAGATTCTTTGAGATAAATGCATTCAATTTGCTGTTGTAGCCATTCAGTCTGAAAGAGAAATTTTCATAAAAGGAGGCCTCTGTGAACTATTCTTGGTCTCCCCTTGATCCATACCTTGCTTGATCTCTGATCCCCAAAAGCAATAACACTTGTAGACCAGACATTAGTACTTCATAATCTACAAAGCTTTATCAGATGTGACCATTGTTTAAAATGCCAAAGGTTTGTATAGAAGTAGGCACATCACAAATGCTAATTGGAAAGCGAAGATGCCCCAAAGGTGAACGATCCTTACCATGAAACAAAGGTGCACAATGATGTTCTCTTGTGTGCCTCAAGAGTTTCATTTAATGCTTTTTCATCCTCCACATAGCCTGTGATGTAAGAGGCATTTTTGTTGATAGTGTGGAAGGATGTGGAGAGCCACTCTAATTCCATTCTAAAACTGGTATCTGAAATAAATTTAAATCTTAAAATCACATTTACATTTTGTTAAAAGTTGCAGTTACTGACTATTTTGTGTTTCATAAGGGTAGAAGTCTCAATAAGAAATAACGTTCATAGTACAACGTACATCACTAAATGGTTGAATGTAACATTTATATTAATTTACATTGTGTATAGAAATAATTTGTCTTTCCAAATGTAAAAGTACTAAAACGCAGGGTTCATACCTAGTATCCTTGTGTGCCCTATAATTTCTACGGTCTAATATTTAATGCCAAAAATTGATAAAGATCGATCGATAATGATGGATCAATTTAATAAATTTAGTGATTAAAGCACTTGATTACAGTTCTACATTTTCATAATGTCACATCACCATGAATGTTTTTATTATTTTGGAGGGGGTGGACAGGGTGAGAGGGAGGGGGGTGAGGGGGCAGAAGGGAGGGAAGGGGGCGGCAGAAGAGAGGAAAGGGGGCGGGAGGGGTGAGAGAAAGGGGAGGGAGGCGGGAGAGGGATACCCCCTGTACGTCCCCTCATTTTGTATAAAATAAGACACGATATATAATGGATTCCGTTGAAAATAAGACCCTGTCTAAATTATGACCCCCTACACACGCTCCTCTAGATTTCAGTTCGAATTGCCTCTAATGTTTACATTAGATACGACATTCGAGTAGTTTGTGATTACAATAAGTTTATATAAACATCGCTTATACACCTCCTGTAGATCTAGATACTTCTTCTATGCCATTGTGTAAGATTTTATTTCAACTACATTGGCATACTACATTTACATGGTTCTATATCGCATTATTATACATGCCAAAATGTAGTGTATAGAATCCGGATTTAAAAATCTAGTTTGGTTTCTCAAATACAAATAGGTGACATCATGCATGAGGTTCCTTACATCTAGCGAGTGCCAACTTTAACATGAAAGAAGTTTGCTGCCAGTATTCAAGTTTCACCCCTTAATTTTGTATCCATATCTACACCTCTTATTCTATCAACATATACCAAAAGGTCGAAGTTGACAAGGAATTATAATGAGACTGCAGAAAGACAGAATACCATTAAATATAATATAATTAATGTTTTATTTGGTTTGTTTCTAATTCTGTCGTACTCTGTGTTGAAAGCCTGTATTTTGTAAGGTTGAAAATTATTAACTCAACAGTTCCGTTGGAAGAAGAATCTGGATAGTGGTGAGAGGGAGGATTGCAAAGTGGTAAGATCGAATGAACTTGAAATTAAATGGAGATCATTTTCCATGATTTGTATCATTTAATCAGAAAGACGTGTAGTTTACATTAACAATTTAATTCTACCTTTACAAGGTAACAAAGGGTAACTCTGCTATTCTTAATAATGAAATTTTGCATTTGAACATAGTGAATTCTGATGTAATATGACAGCTCTGAAATGGAGAAAATATGGACTTTAGCGCTCAGGATTTGATTACCAGAGAGAGAGAGAGAGAGAGAGAGAGAGAGAGAGAGAGAGAGAACTTGTAACACTTATTATGAATAGGTATATCAATTTCCATTCTCTGAATTGTAATCTTGTTTCAGGGTTCCGTGAGTGTCCACCGTGGTACATTAGCGTCAGTCATGCGACACCACTTAAGTTTACATTGTAATTTACATTTTTGTTTTAGTATATTACTTTCAAACATTCCATTTATACCATCTATATCATATTCTATAGTGCACTATAATTACAGTGTTTTAGTATATCTACACTCGTTTTCATCAATCAGTTTCCTTTAACAAGACACGTATTGGGGGATTTTAAAAACCGTCATTGTGATCACTGCCTGAATTTAAATTCAGCTTAGTAAACCAATTCTATACACCATCATTTGATAAACTTTGATTGCAGTATTTGATATTCAGTTTTTAATTATTATTTAATGGATAACCGAATAATTTAATGCAAGTGTAGAATAGCTGACGGGAAGGAAGGAAATGAATTACGAGGTCCCTGTGATGGATCCCATTTTGATAGCATATAGTCTTACCGTTTGCCGTACATAGACGTGTCCTTCGCTTCGATATTTTACGTATGCCTTTTGTGACTTACATTCTTTTGCTGGATATATTCCTTTTGTAGTATAGCTATTCACCAAAGAATGATCTTTTACCAGATTTCCCCTTATATTTAATACAAGCTTGTACATGTTACTGTACAAAGCGCAGATGTAGAAATTTTCGAAGAGTGTGTCGGTATTAAATGTATCAAGCGTTTTCCTTTTTCACAAAGAAGCTCAGGTCAATTCAGGCCAAACACCGAACACACTGTTCCTTCTTGTCTTAGTTGAATCTGTTAGCAAGTGGAGAATGACGGTTACGGGTTCTATGTCCAGCGGGGAGTATCCATTGGAAAACAAAGAAGTTGAGGGGCTGTTTTAGCACTTCCACTACAAAATCTCGGCCCTTTATCGCAGTATATTTGAATTTCATCCATTAGATTATATTTATATGCCAAACAATTAACAGATATTTGTAAGTGTATCAAGCCTTTCGCTTATGAAAAGTGCTCACTTCAATTCAGACCATGTACTTGAAGACTTACTTGAAGCTTTTCACCATACGATATCAAGGATTATAGGTTCAATGTCCATTTTCAGTTTAATCAGTTTCCTATCTATGCTCATATTCGATGCCAAGTATAAATATTATGCATTGTCTCGTAGTGTCATAGTCTAAGTGGCCGGAGCGCTGTCAATTTCAAATCAGTCACGGCAGTATCCCCCTCCCCATATTATAATTTATTTAGAGAGAAGTATATATTTCCCCATGAAGCATATTTCATACTCAGCAAAAAGAGCGAATAATCTGCTATGGAAAACAATCAACAGAATCTGTACATTCATACAAGTATATTTTGCCATACATGGTGTAGTGGCATAGGCAATCCGGGTTCGACCCCCGATAGATAGATAGATAGATAGATATAATTAAGTTTAACGTCACACCGAGAATATTTCACTCATATGGTGACGATGGTTCGACTCCCGAATTGCATCACTGTGTTGATGGGATTTGTTACTACTTCCTGCTTCCAAGGTGCTATATTATTCAAAAACTGACGGGGGTGGGGTAGGAGAGGGTAAGATTCCTACGGGTCACGACATTGCACGAAAGTATGATGTAAAACCGCACATTCTAAGTTTTGACCCTTAAGGTTGATAAATAAGCAATAAATATAGAACATATATGCATTTTAATTTTGTGCAACAGATGTGCATTTTCACATCTTATGTCTCCCCAGTGATGCTCGTGACCGAATAATTGGAGGTTTAATAATATATAAAGAACCAATCTATGTATGAGGAAGATTCTCCGTAGCTTTTGAGTGATTTACAAATTTCATGACTGAAAATTTTAAGTATATATTTCATGTCAATACAAAACACCTAAAAGAAGACCGCACCAAAGGTAGACTAGCCCTCATGGACTATCAACTTAAAAACACAAGTTTACCTTTACAAGACAAGAAAGGTAACTCCATTATACCTCCTCTTTTTGTCTTTAAGAAAAATTGTCACTTTAGACATTATCTCCAAACATCGTGCATGTGTATTTATAACTTTGTCTTAAATACTGAGTTCCAACTTAATAATGTAACAGTATCCAGGCATATATAAAGGAAACGGGGATTTTTTGAACCAAAACAAAAGTACACCAATTTCAGAAATAATAAAGAATCCTCCATAGATAGGACAAAGATCGCCATGTTATCTTTAACTTGTTTAACATAGCCCGTCTCTAATTTATAGTCTTGAATCTCTGTACCTATTACATCTTTCTTCATATTGTGCTTGTTTGTTTGACATCTACTGTCTAGGGGTAAATTTTCAATGAGGAGAGTTTCATCTTGCAATATATGAAAAAAGAGAATTTAGGTAAAATTTCCTGTGAATCTGTCAATGGTATAGAAATGTCGTAGTATAATCGATGTTATGTGTACCAAGCCAGATACACAGGAAATTTCTGAAAGTTGCATTAATGTTTAATCTGTTTATTACTAACTTATGTTGATTGCAGTTCATCAATTCTGTTAAATCATAATTTAAACCAATGGATTTTGTATGGCTGAAAATTGGTTAATCCACAATTTCTTTTCAATGAGAGGAGTCCAGATAGTTGAAATGGGGGGTTGGGGGGGGGGGGGGGTTACAAATGTTTGGGAAGATCGAATAAATAATATATAAATATAAATATAAATAATATGTCACATTTAATGGGAATTAACTTACCAAGATTATCCTTAATCTCTCTATTATCTCTATATCCTTAATAAATGAGAGAAAAGTAAAATTGTTCCAGGGTAAATAAGAATTGAACACATTACACTTGTTCTTTTCATCCAGACGCTTGAACGATAAAGTAAAAGGGAAAGGTATCCACGATGGAACAAAATTGGAGCAATGAAATATTTGTTAAAGTTTCGATTTTAACATTGTTATGGACAGTCATCGAAGTCTCTCATTCTGATTGTTCGATTTCCAGAGAGAGACAGAGAGACAGAGAGAGAGAGAGAGAGAGAGATGGAAGGGAAAAAAGAATGTAAGCTGAATAGAGTTGTACTTGTTATTTACATTCAATTTTCTTTATGTACTTTTATATCAATCATTTCCATTTGCAGTACATTGAGGTGGATTTACAAACAAAATTTCTTCATTGTGATCACTGCCAAATTTCAAATAAAAAAATTACCAATCATAAAAACAAGTCGTGTTTTTAATATTGAACAATGGATATGCGAGTAATTTAAAGCAAGAGAATAGTAGAGGGTGTGTGGGGGAAAGGGGGGATAAATGCATTTACAAGGCCCTGTGATGGGTCTCATTGTGATAACATATAGATTTACAGTTTGCCTTACGCAGATGTGACCTTTGTTATATACTTCCCTATATATTTCAAGCATGTTTTTGTGTAATTTACATTGTTTTGCTGTATATATTCAACAGAATGTAAACGTTCATCAGTTTAGCCATAGAATTATCTTTAAACAGATTTCTCCTTATATTCTAAATACGTTAGAATTCAACAATTTTAGAATTTAGAATATTAAAAATAAAGCGTGAGTCGGTGTATCAAACTCTTCATTGGTCGCAAGAGGTTTAGGTCATTTCAAGCTAAGTAACGTAACACGCAATTCAATTCAATTTTCTTTGAATCTGTTTGCAAGCGGGAAACGAGGACGATGGACTCAAGAAAAACTAGCCACTGACCTTTTTTTTGGGGGGGGGGGTGTTGTGTTTTTGATTTTGGGGTTTTTGGGTTTTGCTTTTATTATTATTAATATTATTATTGCAACGGGGAAAGGGGGGGAGGGTCTAATATGTCTTGAGTTAAAACTCCCTCCTTCCAGTCTCCGCCTCTGATCGTTGTATAGCCCTCCACTTTCACAGACTCCATTACATACCTGTTCGTATATACATAGCTATTGCAGCAACCACTGTAGAATACAATTTTCATTGAAAGATCTTACAAGAGTAAGAACAAATGACAATGACCTTCCCTGTTACTTCCTGTACCATTACATCAAACACAGAGCTATGATCTATCAGTAGAATAACATACATGTAATCCACATGACAAGGAAATAAATGTTCAAGTAATATTTCCGTGTTTACTACATTTGTAATGGTGAATTAAAAGAGAGTTAAATTAAACCAACCCCCCCCCCCTTTTTTTTTCTCCGACAGCAACAAATAAATGAATGCCAAAGTGTTTACTATGTCAAGTGTACGTTTCTATCATTACAAGTTCTCACCTCAATTCAAACCATGCACTTTAACACAAGACCCTTTCTAGTCCTTTTTGAGGTTTTCACAGGTCGATGTCAAGCATTATGAATCTAATATCCAGCGGAGAATAGTCGGTTTACTGTCGTTGTAAATATTCGAGGCTTAGTATAGATATTATACATGGAACGTATCATCTAGCGGGTGTTGGTGAAAGGGGGGGGGGTGTTGTTGTATAGTCAATTTCAATATAAGGCACGGCCTACTGATTGGATCTCTTACATATTATAGTCTATTTACAGAGAAGTAAACATATTTATCGGAAAGCATATTCAATACTCAAGGAAAAGTCCGATCAATCTAAGTAGACAGCAACCTTCCTCCTAGAAGAGTTAGATAAACCTCTGTGCATTATCCCGCAACGCCTACTTAGGAGGAAGAACCTTAAACGTTTATGAAAATAGCTTTAATGAAAATAACATTGGGCAGCAATCGTCATGATGAAAACATAAATTAATAAATAAATAATTAATAATCAGCTTAGGCTCTGGGCATTACCGAAGACAAAAAATATTGTCAAATCATTTCACGTACGTTTTCTTTTCCAATCTATCTTATAAGGGAAATGAAAGGTTTTTATTCTATTCCTGTGGGGTGAAAATGGGAGAATTCTGAAATTCCTACCTATTTTTAAGAGGGTTGAAAACAGATGGGTTGTGAAGTCGTCGGAAGTATATAATATAAAGCAGTATTATAAGAAAGGTAACTCCAATTTCCCTAATTACGAATCGGAGAATTTTTCGAAAATAAAAATGGGAAGATCCTTTTCCAGACTGCACATAACGAAGGCAAGAATGAATATATCCGAATGGGGGTAGAAAAGAATCAATAAGTGTTTGTTAAACAACTGTAATGAGACTTCAGAAGCTCAGTGTTACATGGAAATACCCCACCCCCTCCCGCCCGTGTGCTTGTTCTGGTCGTAAACCCTAACCAGTGATTTTAGAAGAAAAAAAAACTACAGTTTTTGACGTCTGTTTACATATACAGGTATTGAGTGTTGTTACATAAATTCTAAACCTGTTTCAAAAGGGGGGACGCAACGGCTAAAACACATTTTACTCAAACGTCTTATAAGAATAAGCTCTTACTCATATATACCTTCTTTATGGATTTATTGCTACATTTGTATCGAATACAGAATCCTAAATATTATTAGATGGCAAAGTCTTGTTTACATCCTACGAAAATAAATAACAAATTCATGTTTCCGCCATTATATTAACAATCTGAAAACTGACTGATATAAAAGAGAATAGCAACACAAAACTCAGCGGTTAGATCTGCTTAACTTGGTCGGGAATCTATATACACCTCCCTATGAAATCATTTGCCGAATTTTAGTTCTAAACATTCAAATTGCATTATGTATTTTGATAGCATGGTTGTAGGAAAATTTGAACACATATACGTTATAATTCTGTGCACCAGATGCATTTAGACAACAGAGATGCTCATGACCAAACAATATGTAAATAGAAATTAAATTAATAAGTCAATAATTCAAAAAGGGGATGCCTAAGTGCCGTTCTAAATTTGTAAATTCCCATTTCCGTTATAAGGGGTCGGAAGGGGGCAATGGTAGCGGGAGGATTAGATGTGAGTTGCATGGACTAGGGAATATCACATATGACATCAAATGGCGGCAGTTATTACAATTATCAGTATAGATAAATCAGGAACATAAGTATGTCAATTCTTTACAAGGCAAAGGAAGGTAACTCCATTTTCCTTAAATACGAAATGTACCTTTTGCTTTAGATACACTATATTCGAAATGCAAGGAGAGGGAATAAAAATGACTCTAGAGTAAACTGGTTTCGTAGAAATAATGACAAATGAAGATCATGGCAGAGGTGAGAGCAAGAGAGAGAGAGAGACAGAGACAGAGAGAGCTTTTTTGTTCTTTTTTCATGATTGTCAGATAATCATTTTCCGTAACTTAAATGACTTGATATAATGTGACTCAATTGTCATATTTAAAGGTCTCTCTGCTTTCTTTATTCTTTTATTAATTTGCAAAAATCCTTTCAAGCTCAGGTGTTTTTTTAAGAACTGATCTTGATTAAGCGTCAAGTAAAAGTTATCCACGATTTAAATTTAGGACATGAATAACATTTCTAAATTGTCGTAGTTGAAGATCTCTTCGTATTTTTAATTGATTTGGCATTAATCCAAAATTCCAGTATTTCGTGAATTTCCTATTCTTTTATTTTTAGGTGCATATTATTGAAATTTACTTTGGGATTTAAAAACGCCTATCTAATATCATTATAGTTTAATCAACAACTAGGATGAATAATTGCATCAAACTTGATTTATTTCGAAAATCTGAATTATATTTGACAATATGATTGGTGCTATCACACGTTTCTTTTGAAAATGATTTGATTTCATCACTTTTGTATACCACGTCCAAACTTTCATGTGTTTTGTTTATGAACGAGTATCCCCCCCCCCCACAAACACACACATTTGCTTTAACGCATGCACGCAATCTGGACCGCATGGATGGACATAAAGTTCGATTTTTCCTCATAGGAATATTATTCCACACTTCTTGAGGGGCACGTGCCAACTCATCCACAGTTCTTGGTTGACGGTGAATTTAAGTAAGCGTCTCCCTAACTCATTCCACATGTGTTCTATAGGATTGAGGTTGGGTGAACGTGCTGGGAAATCCATTACATTAATTCCCTGGATGTTTAGAAAGACGTGCGTTGTCTTGTTGAAACGTCAACGGATTGTTGACAGTTTGATGACGTTGAAATTAATGGAAGGAGCTCAGATTGTAAAATGTCATCGATTTAGCACCTCGCGGTAAGAGTGTTCCTCAAACTAACCAGTGATGACTTGAAATGTTGATTGAATGCTCCCCAAACCATGAAGCCACCACAGCCAAACTTGTCACGTTCAATTATACAGTGTGCGGCAAAACGTCCATTGCGTCTCCTATAAATGCGCTGTCTTCCGTCAAACATGGACAAATTGAATCTTGATTCGTCGCTGAACACTGCGTCATGCCAATTACGTCGATTAGCAGATGTGTTCCGGGACCAGGTCAGGCGATTTTATCGGTGACGGGAGTTAGGATCAAGCCTGTCAATGGGCGACGGCATAGCAAACCTTGCTCTTTCAATTGTCGGCGTACTATCCTGGGGAAAACCTGTCACGTAGATGACGTTGCCTTATGAAAACGTCTTGACGTCTTGTCGTTACGCGTGGCTGACCACTTCCCGTGGTCCGATATTTCCGTACAAGTCTCGTGATTGTAGACAAATGGACGTTGATTTACGCCGGCGTCTGCAAGGCAAAGAACAGCATAGCTCTGTTGCTCAGACAGTCTCGGCATTTCACGCATTAGTTTTAATGAAGCAATGTTTGAAATCTGGATAGATAGGCACTAGGTACCAGTATACGTTATTTCTGAAGAAAATGACTCAATGTAGAGCACGTGGTCGAGTACTTGTTGAAAACCGCACGGGTGAGCAGTATTACCCTATGGTTGAGTGACTTGTCTCGCCGATAGCATGAAAGTTACCGCAATCACACAATATCAAGCAGACATTCAAATCGATTTATTTTCAAAACATTTATGTTTTTACATAAAAAAAACCCAAACATGTAAGTGTTTTTAAAGTCCCTGAGTATATAAACCTGTGATTTATGCGTCATTTTCATCAGTATTGACACAGCTTCACATTAATTAATCCAGACGTATCTTTTAACTTACGAATTTTTAAATATGTGATTAAATTAGGGCACTCTGTCACTGCGAGCCCTCCCATGTTGACGGCTTGCAATCCTTGCTGTGGGGCTTGTGCTCCATATGTTGAGGGTTTGCCCTCGTATTGAGCGCTTGACCTCCATCCCCTCCTATGTTGAGGGTTTGCCCTATTTATCCTTCCTGTGTTGCCTCGTCCACTCTGAATGCCTCGTTTATCGAAGTGAGACTACTGTAAAAGCCTCTGTGTTTTTAACATGGCACAAGCGGGAGGTAAGTTAATTATGTCTACACACCCACAAGTCATTGCGAGGGGTTTGACTTAAGTGTTATTATGCCATTTTTTCTTATGTTATGTGGCTGTGACACTACAGTGTTTTTTTCACATTCATGTGTATATACAGTGCTGAATTATAGTTTCGTCTGTATGTAAAGATGATGGATAAATCCTAACCGTAAGTGTGAAAATCATGAAACTAGAGGACATACAAAATCAGTGAAAATGAAAACCAAGTGGAAAATAACAAACTATGTCTACTTGAAGAGCCTATGTGAGCCCCTATGATGGCGTGAGATCAGGTGCCTGGGGAGAGTGAGCATACACTGCTTGCTAGCAATATCCGTCACATATACCCAGTGGAAAGAGTAAAATCGTGTAAATTCCAGATACATATATATATGGAGAGGTCAAAGCAGGTAACCTTCTAGTATAGAAGGTGTCAAATCTGTGTAAAATGATTGGAATCGGTCTCAGTCCAGAATATCATTTAAAAGTCTTGATAATGAGATATCATATGGAGTAATAAGAGTCTCGTAACGACCATAGAACTTCCTTAGTGACGTTGCTAGTCTAGCACATATATAACTATGGTTGAGTATGCCAGAGCATTCCGGGCGGGTGTGGCTAGCTAACAGGAGACGCTCACTCCTTCCGGGCACCTGGTCTCACCTCTGAATTTTAGTGATCCCTGAATGTTCCCTTTGGTACAGTGTTGTCAGTCCCATAGTCATGTGACACCAGTTATTTTCGTATTTTATATTAATGAATGGTGTTAGATATACAAAAAGAAACACAGGGTTAACCACATAAAATAAGCTGAAGTGATTTCACTTTACTCTTAAAACCTCCATCCCTCTACCGATGCATGGCAAGTAGTGGTAGTATTATTTAAATGAGTTTAAATATGCAAATCTCTTTGAAATTAAACCTACATCATAAATAAAATAAAAAAAATAGTATGTAGATTGAAATTGGTGTTTACATCACGATAATTTACACATCGTATGGAATAAAATTAATTAGCATTAACGTCGCAAAATATAAACTAATCAACGAGTCCTCCTTGTAGCTTTATTTTGAGATTTCAAAGAATGTGTTCATAATTATACTTTTTAAAGTACTGATTCTTAATGTAATTAAGTGTAAAGTCCTTCACACATAAATAAATAAGGTCATTGTAAATATTTCCTATTCCCTGCAGACTCCTTGCACTTTTGAAGCACAATGCACTTTATGTACACATTTATGTAGACATTTCATGCACAACAGCACAAAACGATTGTAGAAAAAACATTTTCAAACACATTACTCTTTCACTTCACATTACTCTATAAATTGACATTTGAAGATGCATATTTCCTGCACAACGACACAAACCAATTATAGAAAATAATATCTAAAACGCATTGTGCTTTCTCCACACATTCGAATACATTTCATGCAAAATTGATAAAGCAGTTAACACATAGACAGTAAGCAGTTTCAATATTAACATTCTTGATTCATTTCACTATTCAAAACTGACAATTGGTAACAATGTATATATTATGACCACACGGTTATCCTTCATGCTGATTTATATGGATAATATATATCAAACTGATGAAATATGTACTATAATATCTATCAACGTAAAAAGGTTTTACTATGTCTGCGTGCTATATTTATGGAATCTATTAAATACCTTCAAATTGGTAACAATAACTGACAAGAATTTGTTTTACTCGACAATACTTACAATTTTTTTAAAACTCTAAACGCACATTTTATGAATTGAAATTTCTATATACATTCCAGAGTAACAATATATTCCATAATTGTCAATTCACTATATCTCACACATAGCTCATTTATACACATTCTGCACTCTATATTACTCACAAATATCACATGTACACACACATATATATATATATATATCTTTGTGTGTGTGTATATATATATATATATATATATATATATATATATATATATATATATATATATATATATATATATATATATATATATATATATATATATATATATACACATCGGAGGACAAAGGAGAGCTTAGAGTGGCAGATCCCCTTCCCCCAAATTTACGTCTACTTGTGTGTCCTTTGATTGCGGTGAGTTGTAAGTTTGGCGCCCGTAGTACCCGTCACATATCAAAATGTATTTGGAGAGAAGTTTACACTTTTTTCCGTGGAGCAAATTTAATACTCAGCAAAAAAGAGAAAATAATCTGCTATAGAAAACAATCATCAGACCTTGTGAATTCATAGAAGTATATTCTGCCATACATGGTGTAGTGATATAGGCAATCCGGATTCGATTCCCGAATTGCATCACTATGTTTATGGGATTGGTTACTACTTCCTGCTTCCACGGTGCTATATGACGCAAAAACTGACGGCAGTGGGGAGGGGTGGCAGGTTAGGGGAGGGCAAGATTCTGACGGTATGCGACATCGCACAAAAGTATGATATAAAACCACACGTTCTAAGTTTTCACTCTAATGGTTAGATAATCAATAAATATAGACCATATACACCTTTTAATTCTGTGCATCAGTGGGCCGTTTCACAAAGAATCATAAGTATTTTCCGTACGAATTTTACTTAAGTAAATCCGTACGTACGTTTCACTAACGTTTCCATAACATTATTGAAAATCCGCAAGAGTTACGGAATTTCTTTTTCCATCAATATCGATGCCAAGCGTATTTTCACTAACTTTTGGAGTAAACAATCCATTTTCATGTCTCTTGTTTAACCAGTAGACTGCCAATATTTTTGAAAAGGCAACGTTTACGTCATGCAGCAGTGGATGACGTCATTGTGACATTATATCGTGGAGTTTCGCACCTGCTGTATGCGCTCTGTGGAAAAGTATGGTATCCTTGAGCTGTTATATATCAGGACTCTTTCATATTAGATGCATGCTTTACACATCATTAAAAAAAGCATTTTAAACTTTTAATTGATATTAAGGTATTGCTATTGACATATTCATTGAAGTAGTTATATCTGTACAACAAAGGCAGATTTTACAATGACATATATGTATTTGTTTTTCAAGTAGCCTCAATTTCCCCAACGCAAGGTTTTAAACTTGCTACGCGAGTAATACTTGGGGAGGAACGTATCACAGACGCTTGGCCCTACTATCCACTGTCACTGCAACAACTTTTGTAGTAAAATAAGATCACGCACTATTTCTTTATAAAATTATGTCTTGGCCAAGACTGGTCAGGTGTTGATTTAATAAGATGCAATCTTCCTGAATACCCGTGTTATTATTTTACACAGATAAATGTGACAGACTGTTTTTACGACT
Source organism: Pteria penguin (assembly GCA_035048485.1). Lineage (NCBI taxonomy): Eukaryota > Metazoa > Mollusca > Bivalvia > Pterioida > Pteriidae > Pteria > Pteria penguin. Next base: position 64,825,363 of record CM068584.1, read on the forward strand.
AGGGGGTAGGTTTGGTGGGGATATTGCGCTACCCATTTCCATGGGTTAAATGAACCGGTAGAGTGTCTCCTGTTTAAAACGTTGAAGTACTAGTTGGCCTCTCCCCACCACTTTATTCAGTGCATTTACACTAATGTGTGAATTTCATCCAAAATGCCTGAGGTTTCTAGTTTCTTACTTCTTATCTCATTTATTTATCATTGTGTTAATCTAATTTATTTTAAATGCAGCGAAGGACTTTTAGTATTTCTTTGTGAGTGATTTGAATTGTGCTCTATTCTATTCCGTTGACGTCATCTCTTTGTTGGGACATAAACGTATAAACATATGAAAAAGACAAGAGTAAATTTAAAAAATAACAATAAATATGTTATGCAAAAATATTTTCCATGTGAGTTCAAATATTGTTCAGGACAAGGGACTCTAGTGTTAGAGTTGTTTCCTCTTCCTATTTACAGAACATATGAGGAATTCATGTCTTATTTATTTATTTTATTGAACAAGCATCTAAATTACATACGACAAAATATAAATATATAAAGGTAAGAAAGGGAGGTATAAAAGAATAGTGTATCGAGGATGAAAAGAATGTTGACGTATTCTCTTACTCTGAAGTAATCGTACATAACAAACTACTATATTAGCGCTAAACATTAGAGTACCCTCATGGCATATGTGCTTAATAGAAAGAAATATACTTTTAATGGAAAATTAAATATGTAAGTATGAAATATTGTATATAAGAAACATAGTGACATTTGTGAGATGTAAGAGTAACATACACAACTTTACATAAATATATATATATATATATATATTTTTTTTTTCTCTCGAATAATATAACGAATAACACATTTTTAAAATAAACAGTTTTACAGTTCCTTTGCAGCTGTGACAAAATAACTAATATGAGAACATGGCTCTCATAACAAAAATAACAATAAGCCGTTTAACAATGCATGCATAAAATGAATGTGTAACAAAATTTTATTGAATGTGTTATGGCCCCACTGCACTCGGCTGGGGCATTGTAAAGCTACTGGCAATCTTTCCGACAGAAACTTTTTTAACGAGTTCCAAGCTGCAAATCTTTCATAGAAGAAACACTTTAATTTTAGTTTCCTTTCAGTAAAGATAAACTTGGTAAGGTCTGTCTTTATGCTATTGCTGAAATGGAGATAGCTTACACTGTTGTCTCTGGTTCTACATGGGAACGGCCGGTGAATATGTCTGACTGAATATCCTCTATTTCATTATACACGCTTTCTTCCATGTGTAGTGACTACACCCCTAATGCAGTACCGATTCTCATCTTTTTCGAGTTTTACTTTCCTGAAATTATTTTTATCAAATAATATATAAAATCGCTTATGTCTTCCTTATTACGATTGATTGATTGATTAATTTATGTTTAACCTTACACCACGAATATTCCACGTATAAATTGACATCTGCCTGATGCCTGATGCGGGGCATAAATTTTTTTACCACCTAAAGCAGTGAGGAATCTTTAACGTGCCATGCTCACCACGACACGGGGCCTCGGTTTTACTCTCTCATTCGAAAGACAGAACACCCGCATGACCAGAGAGGGAGTCGAACCTAGGCCTCCCAATCAGGAGGAGAGCGTGATACCACTAGTCTACACCGGATTTCCTTATGACGAAAATTATAATAAAACCATATTGTTCAATATGCACTCTTTTCAAATACGGAATGTATACGTATTTCGGAGGATATATTATAAAGCCAGCACATACATACATTTTGTATAAGAAAAAAAAATCAAATAAGGGACAACAACATAGCCACTGTTACTTACTGTTGTATGTAATACATCAATCCCGCAAGAGATCCACATGCCAGCAAAATGCATATTCCTGCTAGTATACCTGCAATGCAAAATATATTTCTTTGTTTTGATTGTGTTTCAGACAATTCAAACACGGACAAATGAAAAAATGCAAACATCCCTACTATCTTAATATAACCCCGATTTAAGAAAACTACTATAGCCAGTCTTTTGATTTCAGTCTTAGAAGTTGGAAGCATAGGGTTTGCCTTGACTGTCTACAGTTTTCTTTTTCTTTTCTTTTTTCGTTACTAGGCTCAAGATGGTTCTATATTTCACGATAGAAGAACTTACCCAAGATGTATTTATCTCTGGAAAATAGATGAATTGGATAGCTAGACGAATTCCTTAAACCGACGGTTTTCTTTCCTAAATAAATGCAAGTAGATTAAATGTCAAACAGTACATGACAGAATGTAAACTTATATATTATGTATCGTCTTTCACATTATATAAATACATTTACCGTATAAAATATTCAAAAGCTATAGTTCATACCTAAAATGCTCAGATACCAAGCGATTTTCAAAAAGACATACGAAGCAAAACGGAAATGGAGACAATTGCAATTCCTGTAAGAACCTGAAGAAAGTGAGTTGGCATGAAAGGAAAGGTATTTCTTGCCGACCAATATGTTTTCATTTCTATGTATTTTATTATGTTACTCAATATACCAATAGATCACAAAGTACCATACGTGTAGATTATAGTTCCATATGTATTCAAAATACGCATTAAAACCAAAGCTTAAATTATCAATGATTGAATCAGTTAGAGAAAAAGGAACAACAGGCAATTCCAGTTGTGTATTTATAACATGTAATATATTGCCCCATGTATCAAACTCACTTGGGGACAAGTATATTCCATTTTGGCTTGTATGGAAGGGAAAGATAGAAACATTCCAATGGGCTTGGTTGATGACTATATTTCTGTTTATTGAATTTGACATACAGTCCATAAGAATACATTCCTCACAACCTGGTGTGAAAGGTCCCATCGTCTCATGATCATAAGTTCTTTTTGTAATTTCATCCGGCCCAATGACAACCTGAATACTTTAGATGGGATCAGGTAGCGCAATCAGTAGCGTAGTCGCTTCTCACCAATGTGACCCTCTTTCGATTCCCAGTATTGTATGCGAGATGGTGAGGTTGTCATCAACGTGGCTTCTTGTGTTTTTCCGGGTACTCTAGTTTCATTCCACACAAATAATACCCTTACGCCAAGATCCGTGCCACTGAGCAAGATATATATAAGTTGTGAACAGAATAGTTGTCTTAGAAATTTCACAAGTAAAACGTAAAGGAAATATGCAAATAAAACTATAATATCAGAAGCAACAAGACAAGATACATATTTTTTTTTCAGTTATGCAGTTTGACTAATGATTTGATGCTATAAGAAAAAAAAACCCCTGATGGTTCTGAGAAAAAAAAATATTCAGTTTTATATTCATTCAAGGAATGCACTTAATGACAAAATATGTTATTTTATACTACCTTCTGCTTCCTTTTTCCTGAAATAAGTCGAAAAATATTTCAGATATTCGAGTATCCCTATCTTATTATACAACGTTGCACCAGTGACTATTAAATCATTTAATGTCTGGTCATTTCTTAGAGGTCTTTTCATGGCAAGATTAGGAATGAACATCCAGTGGTTAAACACAAATGACTTTGTTCTAAATAAGTACTGATGCTTCCCCACCCATCAACGTCTACTTGTTTTTGCTTTTGTTTATTTGTTTTGCGTGCAAGGAGGGGGAGGGTTGACGTCTATATGTATATTATCGTTTGCATTCATTGTCCCATGGTTAAAAGTTATACTATTTTATCTACATTCCTGAATAAACATACATCATAGTATAATACATATTGCTTTCAGTTGTTGTTCTGGTAAAACGCCTTTCCGTCATGTAGCACCCATCGTCTATAATACAAGAAAAAGGTAGGATTACTGGAAAGAGAGCATCAGATAAAGCAAAATTTATGGAATTTATGATACTTATACATATATTCATTACAACTTACATTTGTAAAGCTAATACAACAGGTACGTTGCATCATCTTTATTTAGACACGTTCCTCTTAGCAAACGCTTGACATACCGGATATGAAAATTTTCACTTATATACAATTGTGGGCATCCATCTTAACTAAATAAATAGTCAACATTTGTACTGCATTCCAAAAATGCACAAAAAGTCCTTACAAACAACGCTTTATCGCTGGTTCCTCGAAGTGTTTCACAAAATCTGTATCGATGCTACTCACAAAAATATTATCAGAAATTAAATCTGGCCTTCATAGATATTGCGAAGCAGTATATTCCAGATGTAGAATTAATCAAATGTGGATCCTTAGAAATTCAAAAAAGTTGTTAGAACATCTAAAATCAAAAGGTTTTACTAAAATTCACTCCATCGAGTCTTTTGACTTTTCGACTCTTTAAACAACGATCCCTCATCAAAAATTAAAAGACAGATTAGCGGAAATTATTCAAAATGCATTTAAAAGTAAAAACGGAAGCCGCAAATTCAAATATATAGTAATAGGCCACGATAAAACTTACTTTGGGGAAACTTCTGATTCCAAAAATAAATATACTGAAACAGCTGTCAGATGTTGACCTTTCTTATCGATAACATTTTTGTGGTGTTTGGAGGTAAGGTTTTTCCACAAATTGTCGGCATTCCAATGGGCACTAACTATGCTCCGCTTCTGGCTTTCAAATCCCTTTACTCATACGAAGCTGAATTCATTCAGTCTTTACTTTCGCAAGGAACAAAACAATTGGCTCTTGGCTTCAATTTTACTTACAGATATATAGATGACTTGCTTTCAATTAATTATCCTTAATTCGCGGATTACCTTAGCATCATCTATCCAAGTGGACTGGAGGTCAAAGAAACCACAGAAGGTAGTAATTCTACTTCGCATTTAGATATTATGTTGTCTTTCGACATTAATGGTCAGTTGAACACCTCACTCTATGACAAACGTGACGAATTCAATTTAGCTATCACAAACTTTCCTTTCATAAGTAGCAACATTCCATCATCGCCCGCATACGGCGTTTTCATATCTCAGTTAATACGTTATTCCAAAGCATGTTCAAATTACAATGACTTTGTTCTGAGGGCTAAGAGACTTTCAGCTAAGCTGCTCAACCAGGGTTATATATGTGCTAGACTAGCAACGTCACTGAGGAAGTTCTACGGTCGTTACGAGACTCTTAAAACTCCATATGATATCTCGTTATCCAGACTTTTAAATGATATTCTGGACTGAGACCGATTCCGATCATTTTACACAGATTTGATACCTTCTATACTAGAAGGTTACCTACTTTGACTTCTCCATATATAAATACATATGGAATGTAAAGATGATGGATAAATCCAAAGCACAAGTCCAAAAATCATAAAACCAGAGGACATACAAAATCAGTGAAAATGAAAAACAAATGGAAAATAACAAAATATGTCTACTTGAAGAGCATATGTGAACCCCTGTGATGGAGTGAGATCAGGTGCCCGGGGAGAGTGAGCATCTCCTGCTTGCTAGCAGCACCCGTCACATATACCCAGTAGAAAGAGTCAGATCGTGTAAATTCCATATGTAAATCCCCGTCCATATATACATAGCTATTGGTGCAACCCCCGTAGAATAAAAACTTCATTGAAAGAAAATGAAAATAAAGCTTCTCTGTACCATACTGTACCATTACATCAAAGACAGAGCTATCACCTATATGTAGAATGACATACATGTAATCCACATGACAAGAAAATATAAGTTTAAGTAATACTTCCGTGTGTACTCCAGCTGTAATAATGGTATATTGAAAGAGGTTTGAATTAACACCACCCCCCCCCTCCCACCTTCCTTCCAATAAACCAATAAATGTATGACATAGTGTATTCGGTGTCAAGTGTACCTCAATTCAGACAATGCACTCTTTCTAGTCTTATTTGATTTTTTCTTTTGTTTGTTTGTTTTTCCACAAGTATATATCACGCGTTATTGAAACATTCTAATGTACTTTGTAACACGCGATGTAACTTTTGAAATTTAAAAATTAAAATAAATTAAAGCGATTTCAAAACTGCAAGGGTATTCCCGATACCCCTGCACTTTTTGATATGGCATCACGATACCCTGCAGTTTCTTATTTATGACGTCACGTTACCATACAGTTTTTGATATGACTGTGATTAGCGACTTGGCTTAGAAAACCATAATTCTGCTCCTCTAATTGTAATTATTTGTGTCAAATGTATTAGAATGGGGTTACCAACCCCTCCCAATCAAACTCAATTTCTGACCAGGTATTCGCCGATACCATGTCAGTTTGTGTAAAACACTCGCATGGTAACCCTTAATTTTTTTTCTTTCATAGGGTATTTAATGACCAGCGGAGTATAGTCAATTTTCTGTCTACATAAATATTCGATCCGTAGTATGAATATCATAGATGGAACATGTCTCTGCTGAGGCTTTTTCATAAAAAAATAATGAATTGATAGCTAATGGCTCATATCACAGATACTACTTCATATTTAATACATACAATAAAATTGGTATCGTAGCTAGTCAGAAAAAAATGTTGCAGCGAGGTATTTGATATTTGACATTTTGTCCAAAATATTTTCCTAATACAAAGGGACATTTTCCTCAAAATGAAAAAAAAAATCTGACAATTGAATTTTTTATTTTATTGTTTTAATTTCAAGGGGATTTCGTAATCCTTTATTGAAAAAAAAATCAATATATCATTCAAGGTATCTAAGATCAGGAATTACCTAAATCTTTCTCTACCCCTAAAATCCTAGGAGGATGTCAGTCGTCTTGTACATTGTTATATACACTGGATTGACAGAAATGGGAGGAAGGATTCTCTGATTCGTTTTCGTCGCAATTTGTGATCTGCTTGACTTAATCGTTCTATGTAGACACATATGCTCTTAGTGGGATAGTTAATCGTTTTAATTTGATGACGTCTTTTCAAGTACTGCATACGATTCCATGACGTCATTACATGTTTACAAGTGCATCGTGTGTAGATGTAGGCTAAATGTTTAAGTGCGTGTTGCAATATTAAGTTATAAATACTGTAAGAAGTATTTTTGGACTTGTAAAACTTAAAATTTCTGTATATACTTCATGCATGCATTTGTGTTGCGTAAAGTTAATCAACTCGCCAGTCTGATCCTTACGTACATGTACGTACGCCAGTTGATGAAACACACATTTCGTTGAACTAAGAAGGTACGTAAGTAAACTTACGCCATTAATTTAATTAGTGAAACATTTACACCTGTTGATGAAACAGGCTCCAACATCGCAAGTGTAACACAATCATGTACTTATATATCTATTGCATTGTAACGGAAATATGGGAACACGTAACAATTCAATATTTAGATAGCACATGACTCGATCACGTTGCGTCTTGCAATTGTTACCTTAAGCATATTTCTTGTGTAATTTACAGTAATTTGCGGGATAAATTCAACACAATCTAAACATCTTTCATATATGAGGTTAAGTGTGTCAGGCAGTTCCCTCATCAAAAGTGTTCACCTCAATTCAGGCAATGCACTTTAACTCTCTAGTCTTATATGAAGCTCTAACAGCTCGATATCAAGCATTATGGATCTAATGTCCAGCGGAGAATAGTCGGTTTCTTGCCTTGTAGATATTCGATGCCTAGTATAAGTATCGTGCAGCGAACATGCCATCATTATCCAAAAGGGGAGAGTTGAACAATCAAGTTCAATATAAGGCATGGATTCCTGACTAGGTCTTCCACCTATTGTAATTTATTTAGTAAAAATTTTGGTCGTGAAGCATATTCAATATTAACAAAAGACGCGATTAATCTACATAGAAGGCAATCTCCTCCTGGAAGAGTTAGATAAACCATAATATACTTTCAATGTACATTACCCATACTTCTGAAAAAGAGCCTTAAACATGAATAAAAATAGCATTATGCATATATTTCATGACGAGGACGTAAATTAATGGAGAATGTTTCCCTTTATACATCATCACATGAAACATGAACTACCTGACGTTATATACAAATATACATGTACTCCACATAGAATTATGGATCCTCAACACACGTCCAAATAATGCAAAGCAAAGGATTTGCTCCTACATGTATGTGAATACCGAGATTATTACATATTTTTTAAAGGGGGGGGGGGTGAAAACATACGGATCGTAAGAAGGTATATAATATAAATATAAAATTAATTAAATATAAAACAGTATATGCTATATGACAGGTTTTAACCTTATGGATATTAAGTAATCAAATTAAACACACAACTGACTGCAATGTTATGAAAGGTAACTCTAAATGTTTCAATTACGAATAGTAGTTATTAGAATTGGAGAATTGTTTTTCGAAATAAATGGGAAAAATCACAAATGATTTGAAGGGAAAGATATTCTTAATCACCAGGATTTTCCTATCTCTTTTCCAGATTCCATATAAAGAAAGAAAAGGGTTACTGAGATTCCAAGTGTAATTAGAAAAGAAGCAATGGTAAATTCCTTTGACCAAGCAAAAAGGTAAGTGATCTATACTACAGTTTTGGACTGTCACTTTGGCCATTCGAAACCTGTCAAATTAAGATCCCGAAAACTTTGCCAAAACCCTATTATCGTGTATCTGCAAATAGTATTCTGAAAACCATAGTTTATAAAATGTTAAATTGTAACAAACTTTTCCTTTATCGAAAGTCGCACTGTTCAATTCAAACAAAATACTATATCACGAATTTGGCAAATCTTAATTCAATGGGATTACATGCCCAGTTCTAGTCCAGTGAAGACAAGATACTATGCCTCGTGTCAACGTCATATTTGTAAACCTTAGACAAAAAAGTGAGAGAGAAGGAGGAAATAAGCTCATCTACTATCAAAACAGGAATACAAATGCTCATTTCTCTGCATTCCAAGGGGAAGTTTTGCTATGCATACTGGCATATTTCTTGACTGAATCTGAGACCTTCCCAATCCTAAATCCACCAGGATTGTTACAACACCTTTTTTGGATCATCGAAGGTGAATTAATCAACTTATTTTTTCTATATTAAATGCTTTTTTTACTTTTCTTATCCTTTTTTTTTTCAGGTATAATACAATACTCTTCTCCTATACACAAAGTGTCACAGTAAAGTAATGTCCGGCACATTGATTCAATACTAAATAATACATAAATTTTGTGTTACATTTCTTTGCCTTGGAGAAAATCTTAAACTCTTCGCCACTAATGCATTTGCTCTTTATTCAGAAACTTTGATTTTCCTATTTGACCTGATAATTCATAAAGATGACAAAGGCCGAAGTTTATCTTACATTCAATTAATTGTCCCTTAATGTAACAGCTGAAACGGAAATACGAAACAAAATTTTACGCACGTGTCCTGAATATATTTTACATAAGAGATTAATTGTTCATCTTACTTTGGTTCAACTGTGTTATTATTGTGGACTATATAAAAGCAATAGTTTACATTTTTCCCACTAAAATTTGTCAGTTGATACGAATTTCAATTTCAAATAGTACAGCTCTTTAAATGAATTATTGAACTAACATGACGCTGCAATATAAAGTTTTTCATAATAATATAGGGGATAAACCAATAGATTGAATCTGTGACAACTGTAATGGTTTTCATCATCATCGTTATAGCTAGATTCTCATGTGGATGCAGATATTTTCCTATATGCCTAGGTATATATTTGCAAAATAACCTGGATAAGGTCATAGTATATAATATGTACAGCGATAAATGATAAGACGTTTCCCTGAAATATTCGATTTCCTATACATTAAACAGCGTGTGGCAAGGAAAAGACAAAGCAAGCGTGTGGGACAGTTGTGGGGATGCGTAATTGGTTGTTAGTTCTATATAGGTGATATACATTAGAAATTAAGATGCAAGTATAAATTTCACAGACAAAAGCAACTTACACTTATAAAGCTCAAAAGACAAGTAGGTTGGATATTCTTCATTTGGACAGTTTCCGTTGAATGAGCACTTGACGTACGAAATATGTAGATCGTCATTAGTGTTCAACTGCAGGCACCCTTCTAAGATAAATGATCATATTAGTAAGTGAATATGTAAAAAGAAAACACCATTCACGTTTTAACTCTTTGTGTTGATATTAATCATGTGTGGAGATAGATACATTATACACCATGTAGTAGTATTTGACGTCTAAAGACAGATACATCGCACTCTAAATGAAATACAGCGGTACTTTATAGAAGTAATATGTTGCTAACTTTTCCATCATTTAATCTAGACTTTAAACCTTAATACCCACGAAAAAGTCGTTATGTAGTACTCCTCTCAAAATCTATAAATGCACAATGCATCATTTTTCAAATCCAGAGTACCCAGTTAAAGGTTCCACTAGTACAGTACTAGTATATATTTGTTACTTGAAGTCTAGACAATAATTTTCCTTTACCGAGGATTTTCTGTCCCCAAAGCCAAAAGCGGCCTGTTTACAACATATATGCAACAGAATTCCTATTAGGTTCCATTTTTACATCACTGGTATCTATATCAAATACGAAGGTAAATATTTAGCTTCTAAACAAAGAGGCCGTTTACAAGATGGATGAAGGAAGAATAACAAATGACTGAATACAGTTGTGCTTTATAATTCAATTTTCCTGTCTGGTTCATTTCACCAATTCTTTTTTATTAATTATCATAGATTGGATCGGTATTTATCAGATTAAAATACAAGGATCAACTTCAGAGACGAAATGTTTAACATAATGTCGTATATAAGTTTAAAATGCAATTATATATAGATTGTTCTTCCTTATACTTGTGATTTTCAATATTTATGTAAATCCTGGAATGGAAATATCCACGAAAGGATACAGAACCTAACGCCTGTTATCCTGTTTCATAAAATATTCCAATAGGTGTGAAAGACAAACATCAGGAAAAAAATAATTCTAAAACTACATTCAATTAAAAATAAAAAAACAAAAATAATTGCCTAATTTCTATTGAAGGATTTTGATGTAAATTTTCATAACGATGTTATCACTGAAAAACTCTACGTATAAAGTTTAAATGTAGATATACTGCTAAAGAACGTCTTCGAGTAACAAATCTTACCATAAAACTTGACAGACATAGTGGCCATACAGAATTCTACTAAAGTATCCCAGGATGATTCCATACAATGATACGTAAATCCATTGCTTACATTACATGACTTCAATGATACTCTTTGACTCCAATGATCTGTTTCCAACGGACATGATGACACATTGGTTACTCCAATGATATCTTCAGCACTTGCGCGTAGAAAAAAATAAATCAGGTTTCCATATAGATACAAACGCATGATTTACATGTGTTAAATATTCCCGCCAGCTATGATTGGTTTTGAAAACCTAATTCGAAAATTGAAATACCCTATACCTAACTCAAAGATTTTTCATCGTTGTAAATGATGTAGACAATTTGTATTCCATATTATCATATATATTTCATTAAATCGTAAGTTCTGAATTAGAATACATTGTTTCTATAAAATCCATGCGATTACCACTTCCTTGATATGCAGGAACTATATTTGTATTTCCGACTGAAATTTGTTTCTAAAGCGTTTTTGTCGGTCCGGTGACTTTCGCGTAGACTGCGATTGCGTAATTATTGATTAACCAGTTAAGGATAAATCATTATATCACTCGTACAATCTGCTAATCAGAAACCAATGCTAAATAACACAGCGCAAGTATTCTATCGTGTTTATCGAATGGCACACTGTAGACATTACCCCTGTTATCACCTAAGTTGGGCATTTACTACGAGAATCAGACAATATACAGACAATAGATATATCTCACGTCTATTAGATTTGATTGACGGCTTTAGATACTTTAACGGATACACACACCCATTTAAATCCACCACTGAAGCTTAAAAGCGTGGAAAAGAAAGTTCCAGATTTCTGACCCTATGTATAATATGCAGTGAGAAAATGAGGGGTCAGATTGGTAAAAAAGTGCATATTTTATTGATGTAAATACGGTAGTCAGAACATTCAGATATTTGAAATTCAGCCATCTAATGCAAGAAAAATCATTGCGTTTTTTCCTGCAAAATTTTGTTTTGTTAAATAACATGTTGTAAATGACATAGGTCTAAATCCCTGTGTGAATTGGGTCAGCTTAGTATCATAAAGCATTATAGTTATCTCTATGGTAGGTACTGTAATAGTACTTATTGTTCCACAATGCAGTATTTTGACCTAAGTTAATTAATGATTCACACCATTAGTCACTCATTTGGTCATTTCTATTGTTAAGACAAAATGTTTATTGGTTAGAGGACTAGCGTTAAGCATTGCATGTGGCAATTACCTGACTTAAGGAAGTCTGTGCTTATGAACATTTCCCAAGACTTTCATGTTTCACATGTGCATTCCTTTTTTAAGGACTTCTGTTGGTACCAAAATTTTTGACCACATGACCTTGACTTGAATATAAGGCCAAAAAAATGTAGTTCTGCTTCCTGCCTCCCAACTGACCCTAGCGTTTACCACCCCTTCACCCTATACTTTTGTTGTGCTTGTAGATAAAAAGAAAAATAGAAACAAACAAAATAAACAACGACTGATGAGTCCGTAATTGCAGAACCGTTTCAATTTGCCTGTTGAAATCTTTAAATCTGACTCTGTTCCGCATAGAAATCTATTTACTGTACTGTAAATATCAAGAGAGGTTGAGTGTATACATGTACATCTGACAGCATGGTGATGGATGTTATGCCGGTCGTCATCAGTATTCCTTGGCACATGGACTTTATGAGTCTGATCAGGGATGAGAATTCGCTGAAATTTTAAGGGGCCAATTGAGACCCAAGTCAAAAATTTTAGGTACCCACATTGAAAACAATTAGCCCACATCCAAAATGACATTTTCAACTTTATTTGTTACACCAATTTATTGCATTAACATACCAGAGTAGTTACAATTGCTTTCTTTCAATTTCATGCTTGATCTCTCTCAACCTTTCATATAACACATGTTCTTCATCCTCAGTTATCTCACTCAGACTCTCATCACTTTCATCCTCATATTCACTCTCCTCACTCTAATTAAATCACCACTTCATTCCTCTTCTTGTCATACTCTTTAAAAGTACGAATTTCGACCATCGTATTTGCGCTCTAGAAGCCCTGGTTTGGAGTAGTTGTTTGGAGACACCTTGGTCGTGTCTCCACATTTTGTCCGTTATCGGTCAATATGAAATCCTCGTATGTTTACTCAACAAACAGTTGGTAGGTAGGTGAGGAGTTCTGATTGATGATGACAGACTAGCAATGCCTGTTTAGATCTTAAAATATCTTCACGAAGCGATAGCAGGTAACTCCAGTCTAATGATGACATTGACGAGGTCAAGAGAGCACTTTTAGTTTAGATAACAATTAGATTTTCAGGAGCCCACAGGCAAAATTTGGTCGCATTGGCAAGTGGGTGAGCACTTACTTTCATCCCTGTTGATTACACATGTGGTTCACAAATCTTGTCCCATCCAATTCATTGTTCAAGTTTGTAATGTGCCGATAAGCTCTGTCATGTGAATTGTCATATGAGCTTTCATATGTGATGGATGCTTGTATAGGCCCTTATAGCATAATGATGAGAGTGTAACAGTGTTCATCTTCAAAGCAGAAAGTTCTGGGTTTGATTCCAAAATTGGCCAAAATTGTTCGTTCTGCCAGTTACATATAATACAAATTGGTTTGGCTGTTCTTGATATATGTAGCTATTGTTGCGGTAAGGGGCAAGTATTTATGAAATGTTCCTCATAATCAAAACTTTTTTACCTACATTGTACATCGTACATACGACGTCTGTATTGCAGAAGGGAATGAAGTTATTACTGCAAGATCTTATGGAAGAAATATTTAACTTAATTATGTTTTCCATATGACCTTGCAGTTATTCTTTAATAATTAAGAACACTCTTTATTAACTGATATACTTTGTTAAAGATTTATTTACCTCGTTTCAGCTAAGTAGTGACATGTATTCATCTTGAATTTTTTGCTTCCTACCCACCCTATTTTTTTCCCTTTGAATCATAAAACAGGACTATAATTTTGTTTGGCCTAATGAAATATCTGGATAGATATGCCTGCAAATGGTGTGGTCTGGATTACTTGTACCATCTCAAACTTCTGATATACCAAAGGTTTCAGCACAGAAATGTGATGGTGTATAAACAAAAATCTCACTGTCAGGGAACCACACAGTCAAATTTACAAATGAGAATCTCCAGTACCGATACACAAATGAATATGAGACCTTCTACTTCTGATACACAATAAAAATGAGAACCTCTAATTGTGATACACACCTACAAATAAGAATCTTTAATACTGTTTCATATGTTAAATGAGAAACTTCAGTTCTGATATATAAATTATAACCTCTAACTCGGATAAACACATAGTGACATACGCATGAGAACTTCCAACTCTGACACACACATACAAATGAGACCCTCTAATGCTTATATACACATGTTACAAAGGCAGAAGATTGATGTCTTGAACATCTCTCAATTTATTTGGAGTGTTAGATACTCTTAAAGTATTTACTAAGGTCGTCTAGATCCTACCCCTATATGTACTACATTATCATAAAAGTTACTATATTTCAAACTCTATAAGATATCATAGCAATTTATTATGCCATAACCAAATATTAATAACCTTGTATATTCAATATATATTTTAAATGGTGTCCTTAGAAGATTTCTGGAGGTAAAGATGAAGGTGGCAGTTATAGTATTACTACTTGATGTGAAACTTGGCTTTTGACATAATGACTTTGACCTATGTGTTGAAAATAACGTTCTAAAGCGAGGGACCACAATTCTCTGAAATTGTTCTTATGCCCCCACCAGATATGGCAGGGGGGCATTAAGTGTTTGCTTTGTCTGTCATTCTGTTTCACATTTTATTTTTGGATAACTCCAGTACCTTTCACCATATTTAAATCAAATTTTGATATATGCTTACTAGTCAAAAGAAGGAAACCCTACTCATTTTGGAGTCCAAATGTCAGGGTCAGCTGATGAGAATAGACTAATTATGGGTTTCCAGGTGGTAACTCAGGTACCTTTCATCATATTTTATCCAAATTTGGATATAAGTTTACTTATCAAGAGAGGAAGAAATTTATTGATCTTGGGGTCAAAAAGTCAAATCAAGGTCACAGCTGACGAAAATAGACTAATTATTGGTTTCTGGATGATAACTCAAATGTCTCTTTTCATTTTCACACCAAATTTGGATATTGGATATATGTTTACTATCAAGAGAGGAAGAACCCTATTGATTTTAGGGTCAAAAGGTCAAGGTTACAGAGGATGAAAATATCATGTATCATTTATATCATGAACTGCTCATAAAAATTTGGTCATATTTAAGATATTTTACAGTCATCTTAGTATTTTTACCGCCAGGTTCTTGTAAACAAGGGTTATTTGAAATATCATCAAAGAGAAGGATGCCTTTAGATTTGAGGGTCAGTGTGTTTAAAGGCAGTGTCACTACTGGCATTATTTATAGGAGTTATTGCACATGAAACTTACAATTTAGGAAAACTTTGTTGATGCAATGAATTAAGCCCACAGCAGGGCCTTTATGTTTTAAAACATGTTCTATTTCTGTTTTTTATTCTTTTGTAATATCAGCAAGAAGTTGGCCATTTAAAGAGGAAGACGTTTATCTACAGTTGCCTGGGAAAAAAAGGTGTCAATACAGCAAAAGAAAAGAGACAGCTTTAAAGGACAGATCATGGCAGCAATTAAAATATTTTGTTAGAAATCATATCACAAGTAATAATTGTTAAAAGAAACATTAGGTGAAGATAGTTATTATACAACATATTATGGTATGGCGTTGTGGGTCTGTCCACATCTTGTAAACAAGATACAGACCATAACAATTAGACTAGGACTTCAAACTTGTTACACTTATTTATAAACCCTATTTTCAATAAGAAAAGAAGTTAAAGGTCAAGGTCATTTTAGGTAAAAAATACATGTAGCAAATTTTTGAGAAAGCACCTTGTGAATAAGATTCAGAGGAAACTGTTAATGCTAGAACTGTAAACTTTGCTTTACTTAATTTTTACGACAGGAGGCAGGACCCTATTGATTTTCATTGTCATATTTGCAAAGTCAAGGCGGTAATGTATATACTGTGTAAATCTTTGTCCCTTTTATTGTTACCTAATGGGTTATTTGGTATGTCATGATCTTGAATTAAGGTCATATCTGCAAAGTCAAGTCACAATGCATAAGACGGGTAAATTTTTGTCTGGCCCTAAATTTTTTAGCCCTTGCATGGATATGAAATTTCACAGAATTTTTGCTCAGGTTGAGTAATTCCTCGTCTGGGCCATTACTTCTTACCCTTTGCATGGATTTGAAAAATATTTCACAGAATTGTTGCCCTAGATAAAATGGTGAGTCATGACCTTGAATGAAGACCATACATTCTGTATTTGCGAGGTCAAGATTACAGTGCATACGATAGATAAATCCTTGCCCAGACCATTTTTTTTTTGTATCTTGCATTGATATGAGTAATACTTCACAGAATTTTCACCTAGGGCCCAAGGTTTGGTCAAGGTCAATATCATAATGCATGTGATTGGTAACTTTTTACCCCTTGCATTGATTTGAATATTTCTAAGAATTGTTTCCCAAATCCATAGAGTGTGTCATGACTTTGAGCCAAGGTCATATCTGAAAGATCAAGCTCACAGTGCTCGAGTATGGCAAATCATGGTCTGAGTCATAACTTTTTACTGCCAGGATGGATTTGAATAAAATTTTGGGATTGTTGCCATGGATGCCAGGGTGTGTCATGATCTTGAACATTGGTCATAACTACAAGGAGAAGGTACTTTTGTATGGTAAATCCTTGTCCAGACCTTAACGTTTTACAGCCTGCTTTAGTTTTATTTATTATTAGAATTCTGTGTGTGTGAAACTAACATTTTAAGTCCTAAAGACATTTCGTCTACTGTAGTATCAGTTCCTATAGACTGTTCATATCAGTTCCTGTATACCAGTGTGATTTTCTATAGACATTGTCTATCGGTCCTCTGTTAATTTCTCACACTGAGAATTATCTTACAAAAGTTTTGCCTCTTTAATAAAATTTGGTATAAAATAATGGGGACAATTTGAATGCCCTAATAACTGGGGAAGGACATTTCTCCAGACGCTCATGTGACCCGTATGAAAATTAAGCGATGAGCGTATTATGCAACATTAGACATTGCTTTTGTTCTACTGACTGACCAAGGGTAGTATTAGATTGTCCTAACAAACTTTTATCACCATTCTGTTTTCCATACTTTTTCCTGTCATTTTTGCAAATGTTAAATTTTGAGTGTAGATCAGCAAGTTATTAATCATCTTTGAGTTTTTTCTCCATTTGTTTTTTATGCTATTAGATTATTACGTTCCATGATCTGCATGATGTATTACATCAATATTTATTATGACATACTATGATCCATTGTGTCAATATTCTGTATCATAGTAAAGATGATTATTACATACCATGGTTCACTCTGTATAATATGATGTATTGCATTAATTTTATTGTTCCCTGCTTTTCATTGAAACTGTGAAAACATTGAAACTTGTTTGTCCATCTCTTTCTGTTACAAACACTTTAACTTTGCCTGTAACTTGTGAGCCACAAGTTATACCTTGGCATTTCACTTACTGACTTTGACTGATGTGTTTGATCTACTTTATAAAAACATGAACAAAAACCATCTTTTTCAAATTACATTCTAAAGCAGGGAACCAAGATTTTCTAAATATGCTTCTTTTAACATGGTCCATTGCGTCAATATGAATTAGGATGTATTACAATAAGGCTGATTATTACATACCATGACCCATATGATATATTTTTAATAGCGTACCTAATTTCCCCTACATACAGAATGCTCTAGGAGCCAAATATATTTATTATGTCTTCCCAAGAATTTTATCTGCATGGCATAGCATACATGTATACAAGAGAAATTTGATTACTACAACTATTAAATAATTTATATGAATAAATAGATTGATTGTATGTTGCCTTCTTTCTTCCACTTAGGAGAAGTCAAGTCGTATACAACAAATTTATGTTTGAATATTGCCTATTTTAGGCCACCCACACTTCTCAAGGGTGCCCATACCCTTTGAAGGAGGAATTTTTACAGCGTTTTTTGCCAATGGGAAATTTTAATGACGATTGAATTATACATAGATTCACACATAAAACTTATTTTAGCACAGCTGAAACATACCTTTTTGTATTCATGATGAAAATAATCTTTGATCAGGGGTTACTCAGTCTTTTCTACTTGTTCTTGTTAAAACACTATAGTCATCTGATTATGTGTTTTTATGCTCCCTGAAAAAAATTCAGGGGAGCATATAGATGCTGTCTTGTCTGTCTGTCCAAACTCATGTCTCATGACTTGTTCATGCAAATACGGTCATACTTTACACAATTATACTACAGATCAAGGGCTTGGGGACAAGTCATTCAAAGTCATACTTTACATAAGGTGAAAGTCAAATGAAAAATGTTAGGTTAATTCCGTCGAGTTTCCAAGGTACTAGTATGATAATTAGGGCTGCGCCATTGTAATCCCTGCCCTCTGTCCGTCACCAAAAAAGAATCCCAAACAAACAAAAAACAATTTCATTGGCTGTAACTTCTCCACTAAGGGTAGAGATTTCAGCTCTGGCTTGTGTGTATCTTTTTTTCTATTTGTACCAAGTTTTTTTTATCATTTAACCATAACCTCTGACACACTTTTGAAAAACTTTAACAGTGGGTCATTACTTCTTTACCATAAAAGGTAGAGCTTTCATATCTGGATCCGGCGCCATAAAATGAGAATATATTCAAGTCAAAATTTCACATTCTTCTGTTCATCAATGAATTAACAACTGGGATTTGGATTTTATTTAGTTTTATTCTATTGATAAATAGAATTAAACCATTCTGCATGAGAATTTGTTTGAAGATTTGACAATGGAATAATTTAAAATGAAATATTTGACTTAAGTATATTCTCAGTTTATGGTGCCAGACCCTGGCATGAGTTTACCTTGAGACGAGCCTTTCCAAGATGATCATTTATCATTGACCTTTAACCTAATTTTTAAAAAGAATTAACATTGGTCATAACCACTTCATAATAAGAGATGGAGCTTTCAAATTTTTGCAGGTATGTACCTTGTGACAAGATCTTTACATAGGTACCCAGTTTTTGCATCATCTGATCAGAACCTCTGATCTACAGATTAAAAAATTTACTTTGGCCTTGATTTTTTCACATGAGAGGCAGGGCTTTTATATTTGGCATGTTTGTACCTTGGGATAAGACCTTTCTGTTGGTTTTAAGGATTTTTTTTTATCAGGTTTTAACGATTTCCTTGTCTTATGCTTTTCATTTTCTGTTTCAATTTCTTTCCCGCATAGAATATTCACCAGCAGTTCTTGTAGAAGTAGTGTCGTCAACAGCTACAACCTTAGATCAATCCTCACTTTATTTAAATTCTTGTTTGTTATTTAAACAGAATATATATTTTCTTAACATCAGTACTGACTCTTTATGGGTCACACAACTTTATTTTATAAAGGGCAAGGTCACTCATACATAGTAACTTATAATACCCAAATGGGCTTCTTGAGAATTTGATAGCACTTCACACAAATGTTATTCAGGATGTGGACATTTGGACTAATGTCAATCAATGCCATTCTGAGGAGTCAAGGTCCCTCATCAATTAGGATTTAGAATACTAAAATAGTTTATTTCCACCGGATATGTTGCCAGCAAAAGTGACGTAAAGAGATCGCTTTGTCTGGTTATCAAATTCACATATCGACTATAACTATTATGTCATACACACTAGAAGCTGTTACAAACACCCATATGAGAACCATTGCAGCTTTTACACACGCCCAAATGAAAACAATCACGGCAGTAACACACCAAAATGAGAACCACCACGGCCTTTACGCCCCTAAATGCGAACCATTGCAGCGGTTACACATGCCCAAGTAAGAATCATTGTGGTTTTTTCACACACCCAAATGAGGACCCCTGCAGCTGTTACACACACCTAAATGAGGACCCCTACATCTGTTACACACACCCAAATGAGGACCCTTGCAGCTGTTACACACACCCAAATGAGGACCCCTGCAGCTGTTACACACACCCAAATGAGGACCATTGCAGCTGTTACACACACCCAAATGAGTACCCTTGCAGCTGTTACACATACCCAAATGAGGGCCTTAGCAGTTGTTAAACACACCCAAATGAGGACCCTTGCAGCTTCTACACACACACAAATGAGAACCATTGCAGCTGTTACTCACACCCATATGAGAACCACCGCGGCTTCTTAACACAGCCAAATGAGAACAATTGCAGCTGTTACACGCGCCCAAATGAGAACCATTGTCGCTTTTACACAAATTCAAATGAAAATCATTTCATCTGTTACCCAGATGAGGGCATTGCAGCTGTTACATACACCCAAATGAGAACATTTTTAGCTTTTACACACACCCAAATGAGGACCCTTGCAGCTGTTACGCACACCCAAATGAGGATCCTTGCAGCTGCTATACACACCCAAATGAGGACCCTTGCAGCTGCTACACACACCCAAATGAGGGCCCTAGCAGTTGTTACACACACCCAAATGAGGGCCCTAGCAGTTGTTACACACATCCAAATGAAGACCCTTGCAGTTGTTATTTATTTAGCACCTCAGTGGTTCAATTTTAAAGTTTAATGTTTCGACACAAGTCACTAAAATCATATAGTTTGTGTCTTGTTATCAAAATTGTATTAAACACTTTATTTTTGCACTTTCGGTTAATAGGCCTCATTTGCATGTTTCCAAGGTCCTCATTTATATGGGTAAAAGTCATGGAGAAGAATTTGAATTTAAGATGAAGAATATTGTAAATTTGGGTCTTAATATTCTCCTGACAAAAAATCTTTCGAATGGGACAGTTTTTTGACTGTTATTTTTAAGACTTAAATGAAGTCCTCATTTGTTTGGTTCAAGGTTGGGGACCTCATTTGGAGCACGCGACATATATATACATACATATATATATATATATATATATATATATATATATATATATATATATTATATATATATATATATATATATATATATATATGTGTGTGTGTGTGTGTGTGTGTGTGTGTGTGTGTGTGTGTGTGTGTGTATGTGTGTGTGACGTCCACTGCTAACATGTAAATTTTCAATGAGGAAATGAGTATAGATTTATTTTACAAATTTAGGTAAAAGGAAAAGGAGGATTAAAGCACATCATCCCTCTGCATCTGTAAATGGTACAAACATTTTATTGTATACTGAGTGTTATGTTATTCAAGACTTTTCATCATGACAAGAAACTTTGCTTTATTTATACAAATACGGTAAAACACAAATATTTCTACTCTTACTTATTATAAAAGGGAAAGGGGGGAGGGGTTGGGGTCGATGCAGCTACTTTTCAAAGTGGATGTTGAAGTCCATGTTTTGAAACACTTGCAATTATCAGCTCTCTATTCATCGAATTTATGGAGTCATTGATGTAATATATGTGTATACATATTTATGCCTCTGAATTTATAAGTATATTACGATACGACAGTTGATAACCAACTGTAATAGATACAAGTGGGAGGGAAAATCATAAAGTTGCAACGATTCAGCGCGATTCTCGATTAACCGCGGTTCAAGTCGATGATTCGATACACGATCCGAGGAGGGGCCGTATCGTTGTGTTACTGTTCGTTTTCCTATTTAAGATAAAGAACGCTCCTGTTGAATTTAAAAGTTATGTGTGGGGTATTTTGGATACAAGGAAGGGGGTGACAAAGACAACACTATTTGTACGCTATGTCACTTGGATGTGAACTACAAATTTGAAAATACCACGAACATGGCCACCCAAATCCGGCACAGCATACCGGCACCTACCGATTAGGACAACGGCGTCAAGAATTAGTATAATTATATCAAAAACAAAGTGGTTTGCATGTTATCTCTATCTTTTATAAGGCAAAGAAAAGTATCTAAACTACCCTTAATCAGGAAATTTATAATTTGCCTTTGAATTTGAGTGTAACATATTATACTTTTGGTTTTTAGCTATAAACAACAATAAAGGAAAATGGGAAAATCATAAACCAGGGAATAAAAACCGAGGATATATCAGTTTTCTGTTATCTTTGGGACTTACGCATAGTATTGGACAATCACCTTCGTCTCTCATACTTGGGCTTCCATCAACATAGAGAGAGAGAGGGAGAGAGAGAGAAAACAAAATGGTGGAGAGTGAGAGAGAAATAGAAAGAGGAACAAGATGGAAGCTGTACATATTTGAACTTGTTATCTCCATTTAATTTTCTTTTTGTAAATTTATTTAAAGCATTCAATTTTTTTTTTCATTTTGTAGTACACCACAACTACAGCATATTTGTATATTTGGACTCATTCTCATCAATCACTTTCCTTTAACCGGGGAAGTATGAGGAGAATGTAACATAAATATTTCTTCTTTGTGCTCACTGCCCAAATTAACATCCAACTTAGTAAAACCAATTATAAACACAATGATTTGATTAATGGATATACGAATAATTTAATGCAAGTGTATAATACCTGACAAAAAGGCGAATAAATGAATTTATAAGAGATGGATCCCATTGTAATTATGTAGTTTCCGTACACAGACGTGTCCTTCGCTATACACTTCCGTATATATAATGAAAGTATGCATTTATTGATGTACAGTCTTTGCCGAATAACATGAACACAGTTTAAACTTTCATCTTTTTAGCAAAGCCCTTCACCAAGGATTATCTTTTACCAGAATTCTCCTTATATATCAGTTACAAGCATGTGGGTGTTACAGTACAAGGTGTAGATTTTGAAAGTTTTGAAGACAGTGTGCTGTATCAAACGTTTTCCTTTACGACAAAGAGGCTCAGGGCAATTCAGACCAAATACCGATCACACTGCTCCTTCTAAACTTGCACATTTACACAGGTATATTGGTGCGCATATGTTGTACTGGCATAGGCAATCTGAGTTCGATTCCCAAATTGCATCACTATGTTTAAGATCTAGATCTGTGCCAACGAGCAAGATTTATATAAGTTGTTAACTTGTTTCTTAATCGTTGTAAAATAAATAAAGTTTAATTTTGTGTTTAAGAGATAAAATACTACTTTCTGTTTCCATGATGCTATATGACCGCAAAAATGAGTGGGGGATTATGGGAAGCTGGGGTGGGGGTTCTGACGTTTTGTGAAATGGTACGAAAGTATGTTGTAAAACCACAAATGTGATAAGTTATTGTCCTAATGGTTGTTACATAATTAAGTTAAATTCATAAGTCGGTCACGTTATGTTCATTCTTTACAAGGCAAGGGAGATAACACCATATTCCTTAGTAACGTAATGTATTTGTTTTTTTTAATGCATTGGAGCAAGGTGCACAAACAATTCAAAGAGAAAGAATATTTAAATCGCCTATTTTATTATCTTCTTTTTCCGGACAGAAGGAAATGGGTGAAGTGATCATCTATATAGTGTTTTGATAATCGTATAAATATAAAGGATAAAGGAATGAATTTATGAAGGTGAATGGATGGTTGAAGGCGAAGGGAATAATCCACTATATTCAGATTTATTGACTACATGATATAAAATAGGAAAAACAAAATTGTATATAAATTAAAGTGTATCTTTTCAGTGGATGATTGCCGCGAGATTGCAAGTTACTCCTCTTATTTTTGTATTCATATCTACGCTTCTAATGTTTTTAATATACAAATCGGTGCACCCCAGTGGATAAGGTGCTCGCCTCGTAATCGATAGATCTCGGGTTCTACTCCCGACCCTGGAGAATGAGACAATAAAAACCGAAGTCTCGTGCCTCGGCAGGTGTGGTATGTAAAAGAGCTCTTGCTGCTACGAGTGGGTCCGTTGCAAAGGTCTAAATTTCTGTACAATACATCAGGCAATGCGGTCACCATATAATTGGAATAACCGTGTGGTGACGTTAAACAATATGCAATCAATGAATCGTTATAAATTTATAACAATATAAAAGTTGTAATGAAACCTTAGAAACACAATGTACTATTAAAATATCAAGTTATTAGGGACTTAATGTTTTATCTGTTACTATTTTTGTTTCGTTGTTGTACCTTAGTACCTTAGTATCAAAACGATAGTTCATGCTAATGATTTTTGTTAGGTTGAAAACTGGTTAATCTACAAGTCTGTTTTAAGGAGTTTCTGGATGGTGATTGGAGGGAGAATCACATACAAGTGATAAGATAGAATGAACATGGTGTATGAAATTAAATGGGAATAATTTTACCATAATCGGTATAATTAAATCAGAAACATCAGTGGTTTGCATTTTATTCCTATTATTTACAAGGCAGAAGAAAGGTAACTCTTTTTTACTTAATCCTTAATCGTAATACATCTTTTACTTTTGAATATATTCGATTTGAATGTTGTAATATAGCAGCTCTGGAAACTAAGAAAACTGGGATTCTGATGTTATTAACATATACCAGTTTGATAAACTCATGTAACGAAAACTTAGAATCACAGTGTACCATATAAATACAGAATTATTTATGAATTAATGTTTAATGTAGCTTGTTAGTAATTCAGTTTGATTGCTGTACATCAATTGTTTTCAAACATAATTCAAACCAATGGATTTTGTAGGGATGAAAATTGGTAAATCCACAATTCCTTTTCAAGTAGAGTCTGGATAGTGGAGTGGGGGAGATTAGAAATGGTTGCTGAGATCAAATGAACTATATATATGATATTAAATGGGATATATTTGCCATGACCGGTATGTATAATATTACAGCAAGTGAATACTAGGGAAGGGGGGAGAATTGACTAGGATCTCATTGTGATAACATAGTATTACAGTTTACCTACACATGTGTGTCCTTCGCTATATACTTCCATATATATGATTTAAGTATGTATGTTATAGCTTACATTGTTTTGCTGGATATATTCAACACAATCTAAACGTTCGTCTTTATAACTATACACTTTAGAATGATCTCCCTACTCCCTACTTCATCTCTCCGCCTGTGATCGTAAAATAACTCTTAAATTTCACAGGTTCCACTACATCCCTGTCCACATATACATAGCTATAGCAGCAACCCATGTAGCATACAGACTTTCATTAAAAGATCTTACAAGAGTAAAAGCAAATATTAATAAACCTTCCCTGTAACTTCCTGTACCATTACATCAAACACAGAGCTATGAACTATAAGTAGAATATTATACATATAATCGACATGACAAGGAAATAAAAGATCAAGTAATATTTCCGTGTATACTTCAACTATAATGGTGTATTGAACTTTGAATTAACCCCCCCCCCCCCTCTTCACATTGAGCCACTGATATAAGAATGTCAGTGTATGCAATGTCACGTGTACCTTCCCCTCATCAAAAGTGTTCACCTCAATTCAGACAATGTACTCTAAGACAAGACACTCTTTCGTCTTATTTGAAGTTGTTCGCAGGTGATGATGAAGGAAGGGAAAATAAGCGCTTTCTTCTCATTGTAAATAACTGATGCCTAGAATAAACAGTATACATGGAATTGTCACATAGTAGCACAGTCTAGGGGGCAGTAGCGCAGTCAATTTCAAAACTATGCACCACTGCGCCCCCCCCCCCCCTTCCTCCTCGTATATTAAAATTTATTTTCTTGAGGCTTAGTCAATAGTCAACAAAAGAGCGAATACTCTGTAATAGAAACCAATCATTATTCAAACCGCCTAGAAGAATTCGATTTAATCATAATATTCCTTCCCTGTGTACTTCTTGTAAAGCATTCCTCGGAAAATGTCTTAAACTTTAATAAAAGTAAAATCATGTATATTATTTCATGCCGAGGACAGAAATTGATGGAATATGTTTCCCCCTATATATCGTTGCATAAAAGGTATGAATTCGCCTGACGTCATCTGCAATAATAATACACATACAATGTTGGTCAGAAACTCTCACCCAAGATACCCTCCACTCATCCAGATAATACAAACCACACACCCCTATCCTTTTGGGATTGAAAATAGAAGAAATCCGAAATTCTACATATTTAAAGATTGAAGTTGAAAGGGGGGGGGGCGTTATTCATATAAAGAGGTCGTCGGAAGATATATAATATGAAATAGTATATTTTAAATGGCAGCTTTTAACCTTATGGATCTTAAAAAAAAACAAATTAAACACATATTTGACTCAAATATTATGTTCACTCTTTGCTATGCTAGGAAAGGTAACTCTAATTTCCCTAATAACGAAGTGCAGTTATTGTATGACTTAATTTGGTGTTGTACAACAATTCCTTACATTTATACCACAAGGAAATACAGGTAAGAATTGATAATACAGAAGAAAAGAGTCTTAAGAACTCGTATAACGCGCTGTCATAACGTGGTGTGTCCTTTAAATGAATTATGAAAACTGTTAATTGGATTTATTTGAAAGGATAATGCTTTGTTGTACATGTACATGAATCTTGCAATAAACATTCTCCACTACTGAGGCATAGCATAGCAATATCACATTTAATCGCTGCTTAAAGACAAACTCAATTAACTACCGATTTTGAATTATTTCTATTTTCTTTGAAATACGAAAACTGAGTAAGTTATTCTTTTATACACTATACACATGGTTTGTGCATAAATATAATGGTCGATATTAAGCGTCAAAATTAATAAACTTGTTCAAATACGTTCATCGGGGAATAATGAAAATGACAAAATTTACATCTTGAGTGTGTCGTGATCTTATCAGTCCAGCACAGTCTTTAAATATGGGCTAATTACCGCCACGGCCATTCATAAGTACAATAGTACAACCGTTTTAATGATCCGTTATGCACAAACTCTTAAAGTAAGCATAATGATGTTCATCCTACACACATGGAGTGACAATTTCATTTTATTACCCCACGTCGGTACCACAACCGCATTATTTAATACCTTTTCGTGTGCTTTATTATATGCATACAAGTGGTGACTTTTCTTAAACAAGTAAACAACATAACATTTTGTTTGTTGGCACATATCTTGGCGTAAGGGTGTCGTTTGTGTGGGAGGAAACCGGAATACGCTTAGAAAACCCACGAAGCAAGGTTTGTGGCAGCCCCACCATTTCAAGTACCACACCGGGGATCGAACCCGGGTCGCATTGGTGAGAAGCGAGCGCGATACCAACTGCGCTACCTTGCCCCATACCATGTATTTTGTTGAAACATCTGAATCACCACTTCCATTATATAGAGTCATAACAATGAATAAACAAGCGTAATGAGACTTCAAGAGTACTGTGTATCAAAAGATTACAAAGTAGAATTTACAATACGGATGTTGAGCTACGGGAATATAGGAGGGACATGTGGGAAACTAGTGCACACGAGATAGATATTTCGTGAAACGCTTAGTAAGTTGTGCATATGAAATAGTGATGTCGTGGGCACGAGATAACTATGTCGTGAACAGGACTAAATTAGCCAATAGCAGTATCTCTCACATAATTGCTATGGGTTTTCGTGCTTTATCCGAAATTTTCTGAATAATCTCTGACTTCGAAAGAATTCTTATTGAAATTAGGAACCATGGTGTTTCATCTACATAATTTTGTTGAAATCTACGGCTGATCCAGGATTTGAATTGAACGTGTGGGCGACGTCAGGTGAGAGGTATGGGGACCGCCTAAGTCCTCAACAGGTCCAAAACGTTCTCTCCTCCCTCAGAAAACTCACGCAATTTTTCACTTTTGGGGCACAAATATTCTCTTCCCTTGAACGTCCGCAGTTGATATTATAAACAAGCCAGAGAGAAAGATAAAGGCGTGGCAGACCTATTACATAATGATTTACTGGACTTCACCTGATTGTTTTTTTTTTTTTTGTTCTATGAGTATTGCAGTCTTTATATTGCCTTCTCAATTACAGTCTGATTTCAAAATGAATAATAATCATAAGTACTTCTTCATACTTCAACAATCTTGAAGAAGTGGGTGTTAGGAATGAGAAAATCAAGGAAACTGCATGTGTACAGCGCGCTCCATTTGGGGAGGGTGAAGGGGGTCGGAAGGGGGCAATGGTGGAATGGAGAATTACAGGTGAGTTGTATCGTCTAGAAATATGGCATATGATATCAATTTGACACAGTTGTTACAATTATCGGTATAAATAAATAAGAAACATAAGTGTTGCAATCCTTTACAATGCAATGAAAGGTAACTCTTTTTCCCTTAAATACGAAATGTATTTTTTGCTCTTAGATACTCTATAGTTGAGTGTATTATGATAGCTTTGGAAATAGAGAAATGTGTGTGTGTGAGAGAGAGAGAGAGAGAGAGATACTAGGAGAAGGTACTAATGTGTTAAGAATAACTTAGATTTCCCCGTGCTTTGCGTCATAATTCCTGAGCAAACACTCGGTATAATGTCTATTTTTGGACGCTCGTTGTTTCTTCTTACCGACTGTCAAATCGATATCCAATAACGACGAACTCAATGTAGTTCACCCCAGCTTTTCATAGTTAGAGAGAAATTACAAGAAAAGTAATTTACACTGGAAGTAGCTATACCGATAATTACATTATTATTGAATACATTATGCAGAGGTAATTTGTCATTTTTCTTCATGAATTGATCTTGATTAAGCGTCAGATTAGGCTTCTCCACGATTTAAATGTAAGACATTCCATAATATGGCTTAATTGTCGTATGTGAAGATCTCTTTGGTGTATTTGATCTTTTTGTGAGTTGGCATTAATCCAAAATCGCAAATAATGGCATTAGTTCATGACTTTCCCATTCTTTTTCTTTGGAGGTTCACTTTATTGGAAGAGATACTCCCTGGGATTTCTGCGTTTTGTTCGTCAATGCTGACACCACTTCACATTAATCAATCTATATTTTTAGTTAAAAATGGAAACATTTTGCTTGATAATTTTGTTAATATTGGTATGTTTGATTTATGTCAGCTATTAGTGTTGACTGATGATTCAGATATTTTCCCAATTTCACAACAATTTGTCACGTTATAGATATTTTGTCGTGTTTTCCTTTCCATGCTTTTGTATAAAGATGTATACACTCTTATCTGGTATGCATTTCAGTTATTTGTGACTAATCAGTAATGGCCCTTTACCAAGCTGCATAAATCCCTCTCCATAAACGACACTATAAACAGGACATTGTCTCCAATAATTGTTTGAAATTCTTAGCTGATACATGGAATAAATAATACTGCTTTGGAATCGGACCTGAACATATGTCCGTCCTACACAGAATAACTCTAAATAAATGGTGGCCACTGATAAGAGCATACTACGGACTGCAGTATGTATATCTCCCATTTTTTTTTTTTTTTTTGTTGTTGTTTTTTTTTTTTTTTTTTTTTTTTTTGTGGAGGGGGTGCCCAATGTCCGGCGGAGAAAGAATTTCCTCAATTACGAAGTGTAACTATTGTATTATATGGCAACACATCAATTAAATACATTTTGATTTAATGTAGAAATAGGAGCTTCATTTATTTCATGATATATGGAACATCATGCCCGAAAAACTACCTTTTGCTGGAATTCTCATAGTGACGTTAATAACTGATTTGTTACATCACAGTATCAATACGCAACTTTGAGCAGCAAACAATCATATGTCGGGCATTTAATGCAAAATTAAATTTATATGAAAAAGCTCTATTGGAGAAAATTTAGAATGTAATCGGTAGAAATGTAAAAATGTAAAAAAAACAATTGAATAGATAGGGAATTATTTCTAAATCACATAGATTTTCCTATTTCGTATTCCCTTTTCAGATCATCCAAAATAAAGGAAAAGGATGAGGAAATCCCTATGGGAATAAGAAAAGGAGCAATGAGAAATTCATTTGACAGGCTAAGTGACAGTTAGATATGAACGACAGGTTTGGACAGTCACGTAGCCTTTCATCAACAGTCACATTATGATTCAAAAAGTTGCGCCGGACCCTATAGTTTCTTAACTTATAGAACGTTGACTGCTATAAATGTGGAATGCATTTGCTGTAGCGAGGAACAAAATAGCAGCTAAGCTAAACTATACATGTATTTCGATAAAATGTCTCCCCCCTTAAGACATTTCATATATCAAGAATCACGTAAACAATTACCGCATGCCAATATAATATTCAGTATACACATGTGAAAGAAACAATATGCAGGTGAGGACCTAGGAGGAGTTTTGAATATGTTGAATGTCCAGCGTCTTCCCGAAATAAAACATCCGATGCAATTAATCAAGATTATACAATAAACAGATAGAACACAGTGGTATATGAGGAAGGGGAGGTCGGTTTTTATAATGTTTAGTACTCCCTCATCCAACATCCAAAAATATCAGGTATATTTAAATATAAGTATGTGTACAACGTAGAATTCACAATATAGCTGGTGAGCGTACATGTCGTCATACAAGATTTGAAAAAGCGGAAGAGGTTAATTTTTGTTTCTGTACAATTCTTATTGTCTTATGTATCTTGATGATATCTGCCCTACTGCTAAGTCAGATGTCTTTCCGTTTCCTTCTGTTTTTTACCCTGTTTTCGGTTTGCTGTATTTCAAATTTTAATTGCCTATTGTAAATATTAAGCGACCGTAAACTGGCTACGATTCAATTATTTTTGACGATCAACACTGTTTCAATTGAACTAGACCTTTAAAACTGTTTCAATTGTTCCAGACAATAACTAATTCTAATAAAGAGACCTTGTATTATACTTTGAAGAATACAGTATGTATAATGCAAATTTTTCGACATCCGCTGTTGCCTCTCACCGCTTGTCAAATCAATAAGGAATAACGACAAAGGTAAGGTCAATATAAGTTTTAATCGGTGTTTCGTAGTTCAATTAAATAACCATTATTTAAATAATGTTCAGTATCCTATTCAATATAGATTCATGTAGTTCATACAAAGATAAAGGATATCGATTAATTAAAAGGAGTTTAAAGGAGTTGAATGATAGCTGAAACTGGGGAAGGAAGGGATTGAAATAACACGGCCCCCTTTATAGTTCTCATCTGATAATATTTGAGTTTGCCGTACTATCATGCTTCCCTCGCTATATACTTCCCTATGTATCAAGTATCGATATAATGACAAACGGTGCCACGCTGGATGAGGTCAACGTTAGTTTATTTTAATAGCATTGCCAATCAACATTGCATTTTAGTACACATCTCCTTATTTTCAATACAAAAATGCACATATAACGATATCAAGACGCGGATCTAGAAAATTTTAACGAAAGTATGTGTCTTAGACTGTGTGTAAAAGGTTAAAAAGGGGGTGGGTTGGGTTCCAGACATTGCTTTTAATCTGCTGATGACATAATGGGATATGACGTCACATCCAAAATCAAATACACTGAAAATTGTCAATAGAATGGTGAAAATACAACTATTTACCTGTATCTCATTGTTGTTTAATGAACTACAAGAACTATGTGTCATCTGTTTATTATATCAAATATTCCCTTATGGCGAGAAGTTCAGGTCAATTCAGGCAAAGTACCGTAGCACATACACACCCACACATGCATACAAAATATCATTTATTTATTTTGTTTTCTTGTAGATTCATCTGTGCCACTTGAAAAAAAAAATGGCAAGACTTGAACAACCGTGCTACTGATATTCAGTGCTAAACTTTTTATACCAGTAACCTAGAAGCGGTTCTTTGTCACAGCATATTTAATTCCTCTATATGTCTGTTTTGTGTAAAGCACTAAACAGCGATAAACTAGTTTTAAGTCATGTCATGCGAGAACTGAATAAGCTAATCTACTAGATTGTGTGTCAAGATAGGCACCTCTCATTACGCTTATGGTCGAGATTTAATATACTCTTTGAGTTTGTCGTGAGCATACCAATTATGTGTGATGATTTAAATATATTTATTTGCAAGTTGCATTCCTGATAAAACAATTTTTCTATTTCAATGATCAGTTCTTAGTACCAATTCGATCTGTATGTAAATGAGTTCGTCTTATACCAACGGAGTGGCATTTGTTAAATGAATTTACCTTACGACTATACCACAACTGCAGTACATTCTAATAGTGTTGTGATGTCCTTCTATGCCTTATCATCTTTATGTAAATAATAACTTTTCGTAAACAAATGAGTGAAATGTTTACTTTTTTGCCCCTCATCACCTCCTTTTTCATCTAAAATCACTTCCTCAATTTACGCATTCATTCTCTAAATAAATTTAATATAAAGATATGCAAGTAACAGTATACAAACGAGGACCTAGGATTTTTGAATAGGTCTAATGTCGGACGGAGACTGGTCAATTTTCTGTTTTTTGTTTTTTTTGTTTTTTTTTTTTTTGATTTTTTTTTTTTAATTTTTGTTTTGTTTTGTAAACAAGATTGGTATAAAAACCTAAAGAAAAAAAGTATATATATATATATATATATATATATATATATATATATATATATATATATATATATATATATATATATATATTGCATTTGTTCACCGCCCACACTAGATTATGTTGAGCACACCACCCTTTGAATGTAACATTATTGAACTAAGATTTGATCTTATAATTGATATAAAGTTACCATTTTGATATGAAAATATAGGTCACGAGATAAATAGTGATTAGAGGAGAGGAAAAACCAAGTATACGGCCCCTGTGATGTCAATCATAATGAAATATATTTTTACACATCTCTATCTCTTTTCTTTATTTCGCTATCAATTAATGAGAACAACAACGTTTCTTAAGAAGACTTGGGCTCTTGTAAGAGACTTTGAATACCTCATCCTTTTTGTTAAAACGTGGAAAATTACACTAGTCTACGCATGACAGACGCACAGAAGGACGCCAAAATGCACATTAAGATTAAAATCGTTAGATCATGGGAATTAGAACTGAAACCAAATTGGTATTAATTTCTAGGTTGAACGAAAGTGATTCATTTGTTTATAACAATGACTGAGATACACAAGTACGTTGCCCCATATTACTACGGCCAAATATGAAGTTTTAAATTCATTTGTTATATAAAGCAAGCATAAATTGATTATTATTCTCTTGGTATATATTGGCTATATATTTATCAATTTCTAATAAAAATGTCAAGAAAAAAAAAATAGTGCGAGTTTGAGAACGTGTTTCATCCCGTTAAAAGAAATAGAATTTGACGAAAACTTGATTTGATATTTAAAATAATCTATAGATGTTGTTCATATGACGATGTCTGATAAATCATTTATCTGCTGGAAGAAAAGAATTCATGAAGGAGAGGGAGGAACACAATGAAATGGCAGTGACCTGTAATGACAGAATCGCAGGAATAAACACAATTCCATATCCTGTTTTATTCCATTTGTTCCCAAAGCTAAGTAAATAGATCCGTTTCCTTGAACCACAATTCGGATAAAAATGCCACGACAAGCTAAATATAAAGCCAGTGACATGTTTAAAACTCGTTGCCACTGGTTTGTTATTATGCCATTTGGCGTGGAAGTATTGAAGTGTTTAGACATCAAATTGTGAGTAATAAACATTTTCTGTCTTTTATTTTTGCTTTTTTTTTATTTTAGGAAAAATTAATGAGCCATTGCTCGCCTAGAGAAAGTCAAAATCATTCAACCTTTTTAACACATCCCATCCACAATTAGAGTTTTTATTTATTTGTCTGATATTTTTACACGTGTCTTCATATACAGAACAATCGTGTGCATGTTAAAATATCCAGTCGCAGTTGTTTTAAAAAAGGAAAAACGGAATCTTACATTGAAAATAATTATAAATGACACCATTGATAATATTTTTCTTTCGAAAAGGGAGTGAAATTCTAGTATTCCCTATGTTCTCCAATGGAATCATCGACATCTTAATTCATAGAGATGTTAAGTATGCGATCGTTTCCTTTATTTCAAGATGTTTCGCTTAACAACAAAAAAATATCGATGCACGAACCATGCTAGTTTTAACAGAATATGTTGATAAGCCAATATCAAGGGTAATTTGTATAATGTTCAGTGTAGACTCGTCAATGTCCTGTCGTTGCAAGATGAAATATTGTGAAGTTTCGATATTAAGCATGAAAAGATTGAATCTACAATATACAATAAAGACCACAGGTATGCATTAGGTAACAACAGACTTGGAAAATGAATCTCAAGTTACAGTTCACTTTAGCATGTGAGTAATAAACATTTTTCAGTTTTTGTTGATTGAGGTTAATTTTTTATTCGTAAGACCTTCATAAGCAAGATCCAATAGGATACGGTTACATTTCTTCCTCTTTAACCTTTGTTATAAAATCAAATTTGCCACATTCCACGAGGGAAATTGCTTGAGTATTGAAAGAATGTTTGAAGTGTAAACAGAAATCAGGAATGAGAAAAAGAATTATGAGCTCTTTTTGTGCTTGACTATTTAAGTGAATAAGCAA
The DNA here is from genome assembly GCA_035048485.1 of Pteria penguin. Taxonomy (NCBI): domain Eukaryota; kingdom Metazoa; phylum Mollusca; class Bivalvia; order Pterioida; family Pteriidae; genus Pteria; species Pteria penguin. The sequence goes on from CM068584.1 coordinate 64,859,918, forward strand.
AGAGGAAGTACCGATCAGTTATCTAATGTAGAAATATGAATTATGAAATTGTCCCAAACAAATCTTCGGGAACCCCGGAATGTACCCAGGGAGGTGAGCTTTTCCTGTTTGCATACAACACCCGTCTTACTATTTATATTCGGTCCCAATGCTCACAGGGATATATAAAGGGTTAAGGTGATGTCACAATAGGTATTTGTCGCACAATAATTCAGTCTCACACCAGACAGTCATGGGTCATTCTGCAAAGAGGGACCTCATATTCTGTTATTTATCTTATTTGTGTGTGTACGTGTGCTTATTTCAACAACTTCACTAAACTTAAACATTACAACACCCATATTTGAAATAGATGTGTTTAAGTATAAACAAGTACTAAATTATTTCTCAATATTCTGTGCAAAATTTTCCTTTTAAACATTTAGTAATACTCTTTTTTCACGATTATAAACATCTATCACTATATATATATATATATATATATATATATATCACTAGTCACTATATTTGGGTATTAGAACATCAACGTTCTGCATAACCGAAGCATTTGCTCTGCAACAATACCACTTTGCCTTGCCTCCATTTCTTACAAAGTATGCTGAATAAATACGTTCTTTTTCAATCACTCCTTAATATATATCGGTTGAGATTTGAAGATAAATTTTCAATAGAAGTTATTTATAAGTGCATGACACTGACAATGTTACACAGATACTCTCGCAGGCTTGAAATACATTTATTTCTTCTTTTTTCCTTTTGGAGTTGCCTATACGAGGGATAAATACACTCTATAGTCTATGTTTTCAAATATCATTTTAGAAATGATGTTTTCTTAGATGCTTTCCGAATCCCCCCTCCCCTTCCCCATATTTTCTGTCTTCCATGCAAAGGCACTTCCATAATGTTTGTACAGCCCTTTAGCTGTATCATTATTTAACGAATGTTATACACACTATTCTATATAGATTTACTTTGTTCTTATGAAAATTAAAGGTCACGGTAGAATGTAATAGAGGAGAAGTTTAGATGGTGTTCTGGAAGGAAGTACTTGTTATAGAAGAACCCCTGTGATGGTTCCTGTTACAGTGATCCCTATATCCAGATCCCGCTGTACACGTGTTTACATCTGTTTTATTAATGATAGGCCTTCCGCCATTACAACTTTTATCGTTTTATCATTATATTATTATATTCCGCTCCTAAGTTTTAGTTTGTCAATGGACACTGTATTGTTCAACGTGACTTATAATATTTAGTATAAGCCGGTTCATGCATAAAGGTGGAAAACTTAGATAGTGGGGAGAGAGATCCAGGTAGGGAAGGGGGTTGCAAACATTGAAAAAATTTTTAATCATATGAAAAATGTGATGTTAATATAAATTACGCATAATGACGAAACATTGTCCATTTACAAACTAAGATAAAAGCTGGGGCAGATTTATTATCCCTAACAGAACATTCATATGATTATTTTATCTTATGGCATACCTTTATTCTTTGTCTTGTTTTGTTTTAAATTTAACACTGTTTTATAGATTTGTTAGAGGCATCTAGAAAACATGCATATCTTCCCTTTCAGCTCAATCTTTTTCCGGCCCATGAGGTTGTATGGTGCTAATTATGAAACAATAAAATAAAGAAATGAAATGAAATAATAGCTAGTTGTGTGGAAATTTAGACTATGTGGTTAAAGCGTCTTGTTTTGGAAAACCACTAGGACCTCTAATAACCACATTAAACCTTGAAAGAAAACATTTATTTAATGGCTTAATCTCTGTGTTACGATCTCTAACTTCCCCATTTATCTATTCCGAAGTGTTCAAATACAGAGTTTTAAGTAGGCTTGTATTTACCTGTTGGGCTGTTCATGATTTTCATACTTATAATAGCACTTTTTTACATCCCTTTATGTCAATGAATAACTGGTAATACATGACCAATGATTACGGGACGACTAACTCAGAAAATCTCATTTTTTACATAGAAAGTCAATAGCAGTAAACAAGGCTATAATTTAATAGTATTTCTGAAAATCCAAACAGAATTTACATAAGAATGATGATAGGTATGCAAGGGACTTGCACATATAATGGGGCTTTTTTTTTCTTTCTTTTCTTCTTTTTTTTTCGATAACATTCCCTTCATTTCATTATTCCAAAAAAAATATGGATACATATACGTCGATTACTAAATCAATATCGCCAACTTTCATCGGGCTATGAGGAACTAAAATTCTGTGAGTACACATTACTCACGTAGGAATTGAACTTTCTTGTAAATGTCCCATCCCTACAATATCGTTACCTGTTCCTATCTATAAGGATATAATTCACAATTGTGTTATTTTAGTGGGTCTATTTGACCATCTTGATTTGTACAGTGTATGGTCATTTGAATTATGGAAGTTTGTAATTGTTGAAATACTTGCATTCTGATTAATTTGTTTTGTATGCAATAAAATGAAGGGGATTTTGTATGCGCATCACTACCTTGACGCTGGAAATCGGTTTTTACTGTCTCTCCTGATCAACAGAACACCGGTCTTCCGGCAAAGGTCGATCCCGGGACATTTCGGTCTAGAGGAGAGCACCTCATCCTCAAAACCACACCGGCTTTATTTACAGAGTATTAACATAAGTAGATGGTTCAAAGCCTTCCGACGATTAGGTTATAATTACATTAAACCTTGCACGAAAATATTATAAATTTATTTATAGTAACATACATACATGGACCTGAAAGGGAAATGAGTCATAGATAATATTGTCGCCAATACATTATTGTTAGAGTATTTTGATTAATATAGATTGAAAAATTTACATTAGTTACTCCCATTCATATATATCATGTTCTAATTTCTCACTCATACGAACATAAATTGTTTATAAACTAATAGAAACAACACAAACACTCTTTGCCGCAAATTTTCGGCCTCCTGACCTTTATCAAGCAATTGTTCGAAAAGTACAGAAGAACTATGTAACATCCATCTTTACATGTCTACTATAAACAAGCTTCTAAATCCCTATAAACGTTGACGTCATAACGTCATTATTACGCGCGTAAGTATGGCATTAAAATAGACTAAACAACAAAATAATACAAGCATAAATATATAAATGTATATAAATATCACAATCTGATCGACCAACCGACCGTACGACGGACCGACGGGGCGACAGCGGCAAAGTAACACCCCCTCATTACCGAAAAAGGGGGGGGGGGGTGCATTAAAAGAAAACTAGGCATAGAATAACCACAAGAAATAAATAGTTCATAAATTAGTTATACAATCACATGTTAGTTAGTTTTAATATTACATCCATTTGGCCTGCTCGTTTCCAAATCTCTTATCCAGTTATCTTCGACAATTAATCTGTATATTTTATTTTCTCCGGTAGTCCTAGCCATGAACGCAACACGAGTGTATTTTACTTCCCTTTGGAGGACTACTTATTCTATCTTATATAAACTAATATATACATAAATGACATTCTCGGTCCATATAGTCCATTAACACAAAATCTTGAAAATCTGAAATGAAAGAGTCTTAAAAAATATGTACATTTCTAATATAATAATTCAGGTATGAAGAATGATTATGGGAGAAAATAACGCATATTTCATGTATTGCTTTCCATTCATGTTAAAGATTTTTTTTTTCACGCGGAAGTGATAGACAAAGGTTTTATTCATACATATCCAATAAAGTATGTTTCGTAAATGCACTAACATCAATTGCACTTTTCCTACTCTACATCATAACAAAATCATGAAGGCGCAGTATTAATATGATTTGTTTATCCCCTCCCAGTCTCTCAGTTATTATTGTTTATTTATGTTTTGGTTTATTTTAGCATTTATTATCATGGTCTCATACTTTGTTGCACAATCCAATTAGACTTGAATTAAATTGGGCTTGGATTTTAATCAATATGTCCCGTAAATGAAATAACACCGTTCGTAAACAGGTCAATTGTCGTTGTGTCTTGTGTATTCTTATAGACGGAAAGTATTTTGTATGTAACTATGTGTTGGTGACAGATACTGGGTCTACATGAGATGTTTCAAACTGAATATCCTCTATTTCATTATACATGCGCTCTTCCTGTGTAATGACATGGCCATTGACATTGCACTTGACATCGTCTCTCTGTTTTTTTGTCCTGAAATTATATAATAGAATCAGTAAAGGAAGTTCATATCTTCCTCATTTCATATTCATAACAAATCTAGTCAATGCATATATATTAGCTATATCAATATTCATCACTCTGCAAACCGGAGTATAGATGACCTTTGAAAGAAACATACTCTCAAATAAAATACTTACATTGATACTTGATACGTAGTACTTATTTTTCTATGTAATATATTCTTACATATATATCGAAGGAGATCAAAGTAGTACTTACTTTAGTATGTAATATATCAACGTTATCATTAATCCCAGTACCAACAACACGATTACTCCCGCTGTTATACCTATAATAGTCAACCTTACATACAATATCTTATAGTATAGCAGAGAATATATAATTTGAGTTTTATCCACCTGTTAATGTTAGTATTGAAATGCATTGGAGTTGATAATGTGATTCCGGTGTTTATCTTCGCTCAACTTGACCCATTCATCTATTTATGCTCACATTTCCTAATGCCATATGTACATACATATAAAAAAATATTTACCTAAGATGAATTCATACTGGACAAGAAACGATGGAGTAGAGGAAATCTTCGTACCATTCACTTTTGTTACTAAAAGGATAAATGTTTATAATTAATGTCAGGCCGGAAATAAATGGCTTTTCTTGTGTAGACATATAGTAATGCAATCTATATTCTTTCAATAAATAAAGTCATAACCATGAACTCTAAAGTTTTCTTCATAAAATAAACAACGTTTATCTGCATGCAGTAACGAAATGTATCAGTATTAATTGTTGAGATATGTAGTCTAACAGAACATTTATAACACAGAACAATATACAAGGATGTTTATTCGTTCATGATACTGATTCCACATCCGTGAGGACCCGTTTTACCGTAGACCTATACATAAGACAGCATTGTGTAAAATTTAAAAAAAAATCATTTTTGTAGCTCAAGTTATAATCTGGCAACCAAAATGCAATGATACGAGTCTATTTTAGTAACAGTTACTTTTAGAATTGACCTTTTGAATCCAAAATGAATTCCACCCTACACCTTCACATGACCTAGCCCTATATTAAGTAATTCATTCATTCTTAATTCAGGTATTTATCTGGAAACCGAAATACAATTATAAATGTCTAGGTTAAACGTGACCTTCAGATTTGACCTTTTGAGCCCAAAATCAATTCCACATTAGATCTTTATATTAGATAATGTTGTATGGAGTTTGAATCAAATTGTTCATTCTTCACTGAAGTTATTGACAGGAAACCATTCCGACAGACAAATCAGCAGACAGACGGACAACAACAACTATATTAGAAACTGGAGGGGACTAATAAATGAAAAAAATATAATGCCAAAAAATATCGGACTGCCATGACAAAGGCGTTTTACCAATGTGTCTAACGTTTCTGTCTACTATTGTTACATACTAGAATACTCAGGAGAACAGGATTCCATAACACCAATATTCATCGAATTCTTGTATAGACTACATTAGAATGTACGACATTAGATGTATAGATATAAGATTGTCGTTTTTAATTTTGTCTTCATTCAAGAAATATAACACACACACACACACACACACACACACACACACACACACACACACACACACATGCAGAAAACACACAGTAGAATATTACCGCCTGCTCCCCAAATTCTTGTATCATCAGTTGTAGTACAGTTATCAGTGGTGGTTGAACCTTTAGAACTGTGTCTCGTAATAGAAGTTCTGGAATATCAAATAAAGTACATTCGTTTCATATACAACAGATATTAGATGTATTAAATTATTAGTCCAATTATTTTAAAAGAATTCATTCCTTCCTAACTCAAACTTCGTCATAAATAAGTCTCATTCTCAAAACTAATACAATTTTAAACAAAACAAAGATTCCTTCCCTCAAAGTTATCAAACTCAATTCTTAATGTATTTGCATATTACGTTATTTTGCGTACAGAATTCAGTGTCGATGTTTCTTTAAAAAAGGAATAGTGATTGATTGTTTACGTCAATCCAAGATTATTTCACATAAATGGTGACGGCATCTGCCTGATGCATTGCATAGAAATTAAATACTTTTTAACGCATCCCCCCTTGCAATGTGGAATCTTTTACGTGCCACGTCTACAGTTGCAGTGTACCACCGTTTTTACTCTTTCGTCAGAGAAACAAAACGACGGTGTCGAAGAGGGACTTCGATCTCCACTCGAGCACCTCCTCCTCCAACTTTAAAAATGATGATTAAAATAATGACATACATGTATGTCTTTATCATATAAGTTTTTCATCGGTTGAATTCTGCCATGTGACTGAATAGTAGTGTCTACCTCTTCCATCCATTAATACACATACACCACATTGTGATACACATTACTTACCTAAGTCTAGTAACCCGTGTTGATCTTATTTCTTCCATGTAGCAGCCATCATCTGAATTATGAGAAAATTGTTTATTTACAACTGAAAACCAAATAAAGCATCTATTTTGGAATATAAAACATAAATGCCAGGATGAATCGTGATGAATTTTGTGAATTTATGAATTGCATGTATATCATATAATTCCCACAAGAGGTTTCAACTTACATTTATAAACTAGATAAGACGGATAATCCTCATCTGGACATTTCTCACTCACAGTGCATTTTGTATACTGAATTTGTAAGTTGTTCTTCATGTTTAGTTGTGGGCACCCGTCTAAATTAAAGAAAAAAAGAATAATATCGGTACACCATATAATATTAATGTACCAGTTAACCCTGACTAGAGTCATGAAAGTGTTTTAGCTTAAGTAAAATGAATACTTTTTATTATGGACAATGAATTATTTGTAATGCGAGTGCATATTTACAGAGAGTAACCATTCATTTACTACTAGCTTCATATTGATATAGACAAAACGTTGGAAAGGCAGATACAAGATTGTGTGCTATCACAAGCCTCTCTTTTGATAGATCTTCGGTAGATTTTGCAAAAATTTAAAAGAAGCACAGATTTTCCATCACACTCATCCCTCTTGTGTGCATCCCATATTCACAAGTGAATATGCAAGTTTACATTCCCATGAAATATAAGATTGGAATCTTTAATATCAAATGCGATATTACTTCTAAAGAAGTTATGGTCATTACATTAACTCTAAACACTGGTCTCTTTTTCCTTTTTACATATTGAGATTTATTTATTTCTGTATTCCTTTTTAGTCAAGGATGAGTATTATAAGTGCTAGAATTATGCAAGGCGTATTATTATACGCCGACTGTCTGTTACCCTCAATGTCCCGATGTACTTGTACCTGCTCTTCCTAACACCATTACAAATAGAAATAATTTGTGTAATGGTTCTATTTGAAGCGATGTGAAAACATTTCCAATCCATTAGTTCAATATTGTTGATCATTCCCGGCTTATTTATAATCCATGGTGACGTTTCATTGTTCATGGGTGTAAAATATTTGGGTTTTTTCTCTCCCATCTCCCTATCTTTACAAATTATTTAACAAATATTCTAAACGACTTTAACATTTAACAATCTGTATATTGAGAAACTTTATGTATTTGATAAAATAACTTGAGGGTTGGAGCTGACAGTTCACTGAAGCGTGAGTAAATGAGGCGCGCATAAACTTTAATAATTTATTGACAATTGTAAATAAACAATGGTATTCCTCGTAACTGTTGTTCTATGACACCCCATTCAAAAACACAAGTTTGAATAACCCCATGCAATTGAAAAGCTACTTCACAGTTTTAAACAATGGGACAGTTAAATGTCTTTTAATTTAATATACCTTATTGAATTAATAAGTGATCACTTGAAACCAGTTAACCAGGCAATGTAAACTCATCATCATGCGATGTAATTTTGTTTTATTGTTGTTAAATGAATGAATTTATATCATAACACTGCTTTTCTATATATTAAGAAATTTTAACTCTTATGTGTAGAAAAGATCTATCAACCTGGTATTCATGGCAAGCAATAAGAGGAGTAATGTGACATTTGATTAATATCTAGGGTTTACTGATGATTGAGTCTGCCAGTCTGCAGGATAAATATAATGACTAAGGAAGGTCAGTCATGAGATAGACACAGGTTTATCTTAACATCAGAAGCAAACTAGCGATATGGTTATAGATAACTAACATATCGAATTCGTTAACTCTAAAGATATACATCCATGTGCCATTGAGTTTAAGGCTTTTAATGTAATAAAATCTTACCACGAAAGGTTACATACACTGGAACCATACAGAATTCAACTAAAGTATCCCATGTAGATCTCATACAGTGATAAAATAATCCATTGCTAGCATTACAGGATTTTAATGAGGTTTTTTTAAGCCATAGGTTTAACCCTAACGGACAAGATGTCACATTGGTCAATCCAACGATGTTTTCTGCACACACTTGTAGAACAAAATAAAATACCACTGCTCCATGTGAATACAAACGCACAGATTGCATATTTCAAATATTTATTAATGATGCTTGTTATTGAGAACTGAATATGTATATCCTGAATTTTCACTAACATTCATCGCAATACATAACACGACAAACCATACACCACCTTACCCCATGCTTTTTTGGATAGTCATTTCCTGTAAAATAAGTATGTAATTAGACTAGGAATGCATTGTTTGATAAAAATGGCCCCTATATGAAGGAAATAAAAACCCATCGACTTGAAAAACATTAATTTTAAAGCAAAATATGTGACAGAAAATGAAATATATATAAAATCGAGTATATACTAAGGAAGATTTACACGTTTATGCATGAGCAATAGTGACTTATACACCTGTCTTCCGCGCAAGCTTATGACCAAATGTGCAGTCAACTGAAACTGGATAATTAGGCAGTCGGTTGTCTATAGATTTGACTCGCACAGGTGCGCCAGGTGTAAAATTTATTTAATGTTTTCCATTCCAAGCAATCTTAGATTCCTTGCAGTTACCAAAATCAAAAATGTTTTGAATTAAAACATGCCAAAAGCTGAGGCAGGAGCAGTGTAACCAGGCAATTGACATTTTGAACGCAGGCGAAAGAGTGACCGCTGTTAGCAGTGCATTTGGTTGCACGAGGACTATAACTTTATTATTTATTGGCTGCGTTGAAGATCGTCCTCTAAGGAGTAGACCGCGAGCAATCACGATACGCGATGACCGTTACATAGCGTTGACGCATCTCCGTCAACTTCATTTGCCAGCAGCTGTTTCGGACAGATTCTGACGCCTGTATATCGCAATGCTCGCGTTAACTGGTATAGACGTTATTCACGTTTTACGAGAAATCACTGGAATAACGTTTTGCTAACTGACGAATCGAGGTCCAACCTTAGTCATAGTGTTAGTCGAGCCAGGGTTTAACGTAGACAGGGTAACGCTATACTGATGCATGTGCCCTTCAAAGAAACAGGTTTGTCGGTGGAAGCGTTATGATATGGGGTGGAATCATGTGCGGAGGGAAACGCGCCTTGTAGTAGTACATTTTACTTTAAATGTACAGGCCTATATTAATCAGATTCTAGCTCCAGAAGTAGTTCCCTTCATTCAGAGACATGCTTTAGGGGTCACATTGCAACACAACAATACTTGTCCGCATACCGCGCGACTTACTCAACGCAACCTTCAACGAAATAACGGTGTATATTGAGAATGTTATTTTCGCGGATCTGAATTAATTGTATACGCTACCACGTAATTTTTTGTTTATTGTAATTTTTCATATATCGATTATACGACAGATTTTACCTAACTAACATTACCAATTCTAATAGATTCACCAAAAGTTCAGGAGACCGATATCTAGTGAATTTAGAGTTTATTGTTCTTTATTTTATGTTACTTCCATTGGGAGGACTTTTGAGATGTTTGATATAAATATCTGGTTATTTTAGTTTTGTTTTAATAATGTGATATCTAAAATATCACTAAATAACAACTCGGATAAAAATTTTGAAATGCCGTCAGAATACAAGCAAGAAAAAGGTACAATGCAATTAATTTAATATCATATTATTAATCCGCTAAGAACAATTTCCTCAAAATGGACCGTTGTGTTGCATTTTTAAACACAGAATTAGAAAATACATATTTTTTCGACACCCCTCTCTAAACGTGCACCGCTGATTATTATCCTTAATATTTTTAACCATCATAATACAACTAGCATTAATATTGTTCCTTGCAGACCTCGCCTTACATCCCGGTCTTTCTTTTTCGAGCTGATATTGACAAGTGAAAATGATTGAGGTGTTATGGTCAAATGTGTACTCTGCATGACTTTTATTCTATTGTGAATTATCACAAATTCCGGTGAATGGTGTTGCCGGTTTTTGTGAATGCTACATAGAATGCATAGGATTTCTAATGTAAGAAACACAACTCTTAAATCGTTATCTTGATTACTGCGATTATTTGATGCCAACAGCTCAGTCACGTGTTTCCTCCTCTATTTCGAACTGACGTTAATAGTTGAATTGGCTATTTTTTCTTTCAGAAAACCATGACTGTATACGTATTATTCCGAATCGGAGGCCTCTCCTTTGTACCTTATGTTCTATCATTTAATCTTCACTGTACAACTCCTACAGAGGAATGCCCTACGGCAGCAGAGTGGTCGAAGAGAGGCACACAGTTCAATTGTACTGGGAATAAACAATACACATGCTTGATGACAACAAATTATGAATTAAGGGAAGGATGCATATTCAGCTCTATAATACCACCTGGACAAAGTATGTTTCTTTTGAATTTTAGTGGTTCTCGAATGTCCACAATTGTGCATTGTTTCTAGTGCCTTAGTTACTTTAAACCAGTTACTTTCTAATTTATTTATAAATGCTATTTAGTAAATTTTAACAATCAAAGCCATGCTTATACATTTTATGCGAAAATGGTAACATCCCGATTGTCCGACGGGTCGATAGTCCAACGGTCCGATAGTCCGACGGTCCTATAGTGCAACGGTCCAATAGTCTAAAAAGGATTTCATGTAGCCCACGATCGCGCCATCGTATCCTCGAATTGAAAAGCGCTTGCGCGATAACGATGACGCGATTGCAAAATGATAATGACGCAAAGACGATGGCGTGATTATCTACCGCATCATTCTTCCATCGCACGATCAGTACTTTTACATGAATTGATGTTACAAGGGACACATGTACAGACGCCTTAAAATACATGTATAGAAGGCGGGTAATGGCGATTGTATGATAGATCATGACGCTATCGTCTTCGTGCCATCACATTATTGCCCTGTCGTCATCGCTCTTCAAATCCATGATGCGATGGCACAATTTTTTAGGTACTTGGCCATAGAATCGTGAAGAAGTGTTGTTGATTTTGGTTCAATAAATGAAGTCAAACTTGGCGTGTGTTTGATGTATTCTCCAGATAAGCTGGATGGAATTTGATAAAACCTTATCATGTTGGCTGGAAATATAGAATATTACATGGTAAATGTGATCTCAGCCCGAGGATCCAGGGCTGAGATCACAGGAAGTTAATCTCAGCGAGTGCTGATACCTGACTCAGGGCTGAGATCACATTTACCATGTAATGTTGTTTATGTATTTGCCCCGAGAACACTGTTTTACTACTGTGTAGAACAAGCTCTGGCGGTGTTGCCTGTCCCACAGAGCAGGGCTGAAATCACCCAAGACCAGGGCTGAGATCACAGGAAGTTGATCTCAGCCATTGTATCAGGCTATTTTAATGTCATAGACGTTCGCAGTAAAATGAAACTCTCAGTTTGGCGCCCTGACTTCACGGTAGCGAACGTTGTTTTAGATACGCAGTGCTCGATAAATTTTTCAAAAATCAACTTACCAACGGGCAAGTGACTAGCAGAAATCCACTTACCCAGGGTAAAAATGTACTTACCCAAAGTAAAAGGGCACAATTAAGACTTACAATGTGTAATGCTGAGAAAAGCATAAAATATGTATATTTTGTGTATTAAAACGCAAAACATTGACTACAAAAGTATATTACGCATTGATCTGCAATTTGTAGGACTGAAACCATACATCTCCCTCACGATACGACAATTACTCTGATACAGAAGTAGCGATACGATGAATTTTGATACGAAACAATATATACTAAAGTTGTAGAAAAACCTGGTCCAAAACGTCTGATCCAACTTTTTACCACGCCCATTACGTAGTTTCATAGAAATGTCATTAAGAAAAAAACATTAACTTTTTTCAAGTCAGCGGACATCTATCCTATTCATAGTATCAAGGTACATATAATTAATGTATTCATTTCTATAAAATAAACAGACACTTGTAGACCACATTTCATTTGCAGGCTTACTAGTAAATCATTAGATCTATATTTTACATTACATGATAGGTTAAAGATAATTTATGTGACATCAGTTGGATTCATATAGAGAAAATTTATAATGATATGCTTTGATTTCAACTTTTAAAGTTCCATTTACATTTTCATTTAATATATTGTAATCTACACAAACAGTCCACCTATGTGACACAGTGGAATTAAGCGCGAGTTGCAGTATACGTTTAAAGCATAAGGAGTCACCCTTATGCTGTTAGTTGAACAACTCTGCACGACATAGGGGTCTGGTCTCTCGGAAAAGACAGTTATAAAGGTTGGTCCCATGTCTGGAATTTGCATGTGGCACTCTAAGACCTCTGTCTGTCCATGGCGAGGGTGCCCGACAAAAGGTCACATCTGCAACAGAGCTGCACAGATGTGCCGTCACATATATGACTGATATATGGTCGACTGTGACGTTAAGCAAAAAGTAAACACACGATATATACGTGATACACCCCTCGCGACCCCTTGCTTGTTAATTTATGTCGATCGGTTGGAACCCCCCCCCCCCCCCCGGACGAAAAATCTGCATGGGAGGGGACAGGAATCCACTTGCATTTAATAGATGGACCACGTACAACACGCATGCTCTTATCGACGATTTGAGGTTTGAGATGTGAATCCCGTAACTACGAGACCGCATTTCGTAACTACGAGATCGTAAAAACACATTACGTTGCACGAACCGGCTTCCCTAGGAAATAATACAGTTTAATGTTCAGCAAACCGACGCATTGTAATGCGTTTTAATTTAGCGCGTCCTGTATTCATCATAATTCGATTGTATGGCGTCGGGATTTTTTTTTTATTGCGCTCTACTAAGATATACTTTTCTCTCATTCTAAAAGTCTTTCTGGTGTTGATTGACCGCTTCAGTGGTTTAGTGGGTGCGACCGCTGGTTGTGTTTTAGGTTTAAGAATTAATGAGGTCCTTAGGTCGTAGGTTCAAACCCCATGCGTGACCGAATGGTCCGGTCTCTCGGAAGAACCAGAAAAGGGGCGGTCCCGTGTCAAGGCATACCTATGGTTCGCAAAAGTACCCTTTCTGTCAATGGCGTTGGTATCCGAAAAAAGGTTTCATCTTACGAACAGTACCTGCACATCTATGTGCCGTCACATATATGACTGAAATATCATCGACTGTGACGTTAAGCAACAAACTAATTAAACATTAAGTGTCGATTTCGCTGTGAAACTGAATTTTTGATAATAATATTCCTTCATAATTCTTGAAGGGTCGAAAAAAATTTGGATTCAGCTGTATGACAAATACGTCCACATAAATTAATTTCACAGAGGTTTGATACCGTCAAATGTAAAAGCTTGTCTTCAAAGTGTCATTTTATACTACATTTCAGTGTCAAAAGCCAGGAAATAGCTCTTGTGCCTTTCAATTTCCAAAAATGACCCAAGGGTGGTAATGCTCCGCAGGATCCCTAGCATACGGCCCTTGCATATAAGTGTCGTTTAATTTTAAAGCATACACATTTTATTTAGTCTAGTTACGCAACTAAGCAAGACCGTGCTTTGTTGAAATACTTTGTTAACAATGGCTTTTATATTATATTTTGAAGTTACAACTGATACTATCTCCTAATTAGGTGATGGCTAAGTCCTAATTTAAACTTACTATCTCTTGAATAGGAGCTAGTATCTCCTTATTAAGTGATAACTTAGTCCTAATTAGGACTTATTATCTCATAATTAGGTTATAGCTAAGTCCTAGTTAGGAGATGCTAACTCCTAAGTGAAAGAGTTAGTATCTCCTATTAGGTGATAGTTATCTCCTAATTAGGTGATAAAAATCCTAAGTCCTATTTAGGACTATCTACGAATAAGGACTTAAACATATCTAGACGTAAACTTAGTCATGGACATCGCTATTACAATAAGCCAAATATACATAAGGTATCTTTTTCTACACTTTTACTACATGTCAATAAACAGTTTGGTGTACATCACATTCGTTGTAAACTCTATTCTGTTCCTCTACTTATACTTTATAAGCTGTATAAGGAAGCCAGAGAAAATACTTATATTGACTCTTCTACTCCAGAATGCAGATTGAGCTTTCTTATTATAGACGTTGCCAAATTTCGGTTGTTCAATCCAGTTCGTCATACGGAGGACATGTCTTCTAGTTCACATCGCTTTTTCTTAAAGCTGAAGTTTGAAGTTTTGCCATTAAAGGCATAGACGCTTTGAACATCGGCAATATCCTCAAACATAAGACAGTTCAGTCTTGCATTCCACCATACTTTAAATATTAAGAAACACCATGTTTATCCTACAGCTATACACCTTACCATCTTAATTGTTTAATTACAAACAAACTTTGAAGTACCTAGATATCAAAAATATTACACAAAACCATACGGAGTGTTCATGCTCCTTATCCAAATTTATATATAGTCCTGTTGGTCACGTCATCACTGGCGATGTCAACATCGTGGATATTATGACTCTTCGTCAGTTTATTATGCGAGGTAAATATAATTAGAGAGTCTAAAACATTTAATTGGCCAACCAACTTCCGTATTGTTATAAATTCGGTAGAGGACTATGCTCGCAGATGGGCCAAACATGAAGAAGTTGAGATAGATACGTCGTCAGAATGGGCAATGGGTTAAAAGTGTAAGAGGTTTGATACTCACAAGTATTAGTAATTTAAAAAGGAACACGAAGACCAGACGACCCAAGAGTCAAGGAAGAACTCGAAAGAATACATGACAAATATGTGTTAGTACCAGCTGATCAAGCCTCAAACAATATAGATTTTATTTGCCATGCTTTTTATATAAATTGTCTTTTAGTGGAACTTAAAAGATCAAGAAGTTCAGCAGCTTAGATACGTTGAAGTAGCATTCTAATTTCCTTGTCCTGACAATCATGATTGATCCACATTTTACATATATAAACACGATATACCGTCCTCAAATGTATTACTACATTGTACGTAGTCTGTCATTGTCTTTGTTTCAATCTACCAGAAATACTGTCTATATCAAATTCGTGCAGTCTTATCATCGTCCATCTTAAATCTCGTATCAAGGGCGATTTGCAGTTTCTAATTCTACTATTCACATGCACTATTATTACAATCATGATGAACCAACAAAACTTGCAATGTACATGACGTACCACCATGCAAACATGCTTTTCTATTACGTTATTTCATTCCTCTGCGCTGCAACAAAACTGAATGTTCATCTGTTAACCATGCGTTATCACGTCACTGTGTGACTCATTTTGTGACTAATAATTTAATAATAAAATTTTCAGAATATAGAAATTAAGAAAATTTATATATCAGTGCAATAAATATCAATTCGTCTGCCGGAAAAATTTTGAACTTGGCACTATTCGTACCCTTAGCAGCGAGGAATTAGCTGTCAATTTCAAACATAGAAGAAACAATGTTTCTGTTTTATTGAATTAGAATAGGGATGAAAGTGCTGTGTTTGATGTTTTCGTTATACCGTTGGGAAGCAGTGTTTTTCTTGCTCCGCAAGCTTCGGTATGAAAAAATCTGTCATGAGCATTACTTAAAAAACATAATTAGTCGAGTTGCGCAACTTGTTCACAAATTTTAACGTATAGATGTTCTTATATCATGTCGGAAACAATCAAACACATTGCGTTTATCCCTTAAATACAACACATGCTTGTGTTATGTGACGGCGTCAATCAAGTTCTTTGCATATTTTTGTAACTGTAAATGAACTTTACCCAATGAGACGCGTGATTGTATGGTCTTATCCCATCCTGCTAAAACCAATAATGTTTTAATTCGGTTATTATGAACAAGGTGAATAGTATATATATATATATATATATGAATTAATCTGTATAAAATATTCTGGAACTGATTTTCCGTGTCTTATTCACGTAAACATCAAATTTCAACAATAATTCTTTAATAACAGAAAAAAGGGCAGAATATTTACAAATTAATCCAGTGGAACATTTGATTTTATTATAATCGTTTGGTTGGTATGTGAATAAATCGATTATCATTGTAATGAACAACATACTACCCTCAAGTAAAATTTAGAATATTCATTTATAACCTTGTTGGAACAGAATAGCAGGTGAAGTTTATAGTGCTGTTTCGTTTTACTTTTTGGAAATGATTGCTCTGAATTTTATCTATTCATTCATATAATTGTTATTTGTGTTTAATTAAAGCGGGATGTCCATGCACTAAATATTGTGATAGGATGACAGATCAGCCATTGATAGTTACACCAAATGACTACCTACCGTGTCCGTCAGATAAAGAAGGATGTCCTCAGCTCAATCATACTGGATACTCTATCCTGGAAATTTACAAATGTAAGAATTTCCTATTGTCGAACATATTCTGTATTAAATTTCTGTTTTATTCAGTACTCTTTTCGATGTACAGTACAGCCTACGCGGATTCCACACTTTCCTCCCATCACCGCAACCGATTTTTGGGTGAGAAATCACCGCAACCCACCGCAAAATAAGATTGCGGTGGACGTTCAAATCCATCACACCTCACCGCAATTTTTATTGTCGTGACAGGAGATTGAATTGTCCATCGCGGGTCACCGCAGTTGGTCATATCGCCGCAGGCACTTGAAGACAAAAACGCGGCGGGCCACCGCAATCGTTGCAGAATCTTGTATCGGGATACCTGCGATACATTGTAATGTTTCAATAGCCATACTTTAAAATTCGTCCAGGTCCTATTTATATTCCATTTACTGGAGCTATGGGTCAATTTAATGTACTTTGACATAAGTATCTTATATTTTGATGTGAAATGCTCTCTATAAACAATACATTTAAAAGTTATTCGTTAGTAAAATAGAATATTATACGCAATTGCATTAACTTTAAAAGGGTAATGTGTTGCAAGGGTTGGAACACTGTCGCTCTAATAAATGTTACTTGTATATAAATTAATGAACATATCTTTTATTTTATTGTGATTAATTTGGAAATGCTATCCTAGCAAAAAAGGAAAGCTGAAATCGTATCTCGCACAGCGGGTATGTCTTATGAATAATGTACAAAAGTAGTGGTCATTAATTCGACAAGTAATGTATAGAATAGGTCATTTCCGATTTTCCTTTATTTATAATAAAATCTTAGAATTTATGTAGAAGTATACTGTCGAAGGACCAGTCCCCGATTAAGACCAGTCTCCGGCTACTACGTTATCAAGGGTATTCAAACCATGAATTCATATGTTTTCTGTGTATTGCAGACAATCACGTGAAAAAAAAATTCTTAAGATCACGTTTCAAAAGAAAAAAAAAGTAGTAGCCGGTAACTGGTCTTAGCCGGTAACTACTACCAGTATGTCCGTAGGCACGCGATATGAAAGAAATTCTTTAGAATTAAATTAAACAAATTGATTTCAAGGGAATAAAATGAAAAACAAGGACCTATCTTGTTTATACGTTCTTTACCAAAAAAAAAAAAAAAAAAAAATCAGTAATTGAAACGTGATTGACTTATTGGTTTACATGGTTGAAACGGAGACATATATACACATGTGTATGTATGTCTGTTGTTGAAACCGACCTGCATAATCAACAGATTACACTATCTACTGGTATCTCTTTTTTCATCATTTGTATCTTTAATAAACAATGTGTGGGATTTGAATTGGTAATAGAAAGTACATTCTTTAGTGCAGTAATGAAGATTCTAGTTGTATTTTATTTGATTTTAATTGGTTTTATTACTTTTTAGGGGGTGGGGTGTTTGATGTATTTGTTTGTTTTGATCTCTATTTGCAGAGTTTTATTTTGAAGGAGTTTGAGGACATAAGCCGATATTTCTCCCGTACTTTACGAAATACACAATTTGGCATAATTTCCTCCCAATATCCATGGGACTGCCATACAAATCTATTTCGCCTTCTGTTCAGACTGACTTTCCGAGTCTTTCTATCTAAATATCGAGAATCATCCCACGCAACACTATGGCATAGCATTGTCCAGCACGTCTTGTATAGGTCCTCACTCTTTCTATGCCGGATTACGATGGTGAGGAGGGACGTCTGATTCTGGTCACCACATCTATCGGTTGCGATCACCTATCACGCAGGGTCATGAAAAGCAGTCTGGGCATTCGTGTTCCCCTTCAAATTGTGGACTGAGAGGTCCTCTGTCAAAGTACTGGCGGAGTATTTGTCTAGTCCCAGTCATGGTGTGCAAAAAATGCCTGTTACGCTTGAAACTTATCAGGTGATTGATTCAAAGTTACGGTGTTCATTGTTGGGTTTTAGAAACAGAATGATGATATGTATAAGGGATTCAGATATATTAAAACACTTTCCTTTAAGCTTATACTGACAGAAAATGGATTCTGTAATAGGTGTAAAACAAGGTTGTCACCTGTGGTCAATAATATCTCAGTCCAAGTATCCTTGGCAAAAGTGAAAGCGACTTTCCAGAAACTGTCGTCCGTATTACGCAATAAACTTGCAGGATTTATGTCAGGTGTTTCACCCCATCATCCGTAAGACTATAATTGATACGTGTGTATGTTGATTGGAGCAAATCAATTAACATTGCGTACACGAGGGAAGTAAAGCATAGTGAATTGATCTTCGTTCTTTATCCAGTGGCGGATCCATCACTCCCTTTGCCGAGGTATCAAGGGACGAATTTTGTCAATTTTAGCCGAAAATGGACTAAATTACAGGGTTTTGGTAGAATTCGGGTCACTGTCGGGGGGGGGGGGGGAGCACCCCTCCGTTCCTCCTAAATCCGCCATTGTTTAATTAATTATTTTTGACAAGTTTATTTCGGTTACAAAGTAGAGTTGTATTCAATTTTCACAGGCTTAATACTGCAGTTTATTACCTTAGAGATCATGTACGAAATTTTTAAAAGATTTTCTGAAACTTTCAACTCCAGGTTTTGCATAATAGGGTAGCCTCAGTTTGGAAATAGTTAAGTAGATAATGATGTTTCTCATCCCCAAAAACAACAATTCATCTGCATACTGAAATTTAAAGTCATATTCCATCTGAGTAAAAGTTACGAAAAATCCTCGTTTGTGAAATGGTGTGCTGGTTTCTGTTATGGTTATTCTAAATCTTATACCTATATATAATATATATATGAAATATTTTGTTGAATATTTAATGTAAGTATTAACGATTTAATTAATTTGCAAAGATATACACCATTTCGACTTAGAGTCGAATCGAGAATCTGATATGGATAACATTATTATATTATTGATATTGATATTTGCCGAAACATAGACTAGGTTTTGATAGTAGTCTATGTCTCCGATACTTATTATCTAATTAATCTGTTATACATAAATACATAATTCATTACTTAGCTTGGGTGACCAAGTTAGAAAGTACTTTTTCTGTTTTTCCAGAGACATATGTATGTCTGGTTTTTCATATCTTAATTTAAAACTGAAATTCATGATGGACTATACAAACAAACACGTTTATTAATTTTCAATCACAGTCACCGATCAGATCATTTAACTAAACAATAATAAACGCAAGTATTGTTTTAACCACTACGCTCATAGGACTTTTTTTCTATCTCGATAACTTTTTACATTACCGTAATGGCGGATACGATCGGGATACCTATCGGTAGATAACTATTAAGTAACTACCCAATCGAATGGTGACAGAGGCATAGACTATTTGACTTTGAAAGTAGTCTATCTTTCTGGTAATACGCGATGGTCTATCAAGCGCGTTGTGTTTCCTAGATTTTAAATTGTTGTGTTTGAAGTGTCATCAGAGACATAGACTACTTTGAAAGTAGTCTATGTCTCTGGTGTCATGCATCGACATAGTGTCAATCGTTATTTCAGTCGTGTAACAGACCCCAGCAGGCATTTGATGTCAGTATGACGTTGAAATGACGTCAGACACTGACATTGGATTAACGTTGGATAAAGGTTGTTTTCGGAAGTTTTTCAGACGTCAATTTCTGACGTTAAGCTGACGTAATCGTTTCAACGTCAGAGAGACGTCACTTTTTTGACGTAATTCTGACGTCACTGCTATGGCGTCCTTGAGACGTTGGTTTCTGAGGTAAAACTGACGTCATAATCCTGACGTCTTTTTGACATCATTTTTTGACAGACTTAAATAAAACAACATTTGGTATAGACACGGGTCACTTAATCTTCAAAATAAAATTCAAATGATGTAAAGATGTTCAAATATTAGTACTTAAGATTTCATCCAAGGTTTGAAATTTTCAAGAAGCATTCTATTATCATTGTAACTTCATAGATGTAGTTTTGTTCAAACAGCCAAAGGCATGTATCAGTTTTGAAAGGGAAGAAGGAAAGGATGCTTAATTCAAACTTCATACGTGTATCTTGCACTTGGAAATATCTCACCATTGTTGAGGTGCATGCACTAGATTTTTACATAAATATACACAGGACAACTGTCAATATTTTAATAATTAACTCACAATTATGCACACAGTTAAAGATTTTCAATCAAATAATAAGGAAGAATAACAGATCTGTATCATTGTCATAAATCACCAATTGGTCTAACAATATCCATGCTTAATTAAAAAGCTCAAATAAATATTACATTAGTATTCAGTTGTAAGAAAGATAATTACAATTACTAATATTTACAATCTATATAAATTGAAAATTTAGATAAAAAGTTAATTCTATATTGTGAAGAAGATTTCAACCACTTTTTGTTGCTATATTAGAACTATGACAAAATAAAAATGATCAAATAGAAGACAAGTTTATAATGTAAGCACTGAATAATGTACATATCAATTTTAAAGAGTGTTCTAATTACTTCACAAATATTGTTCTCAAGACATTCAGTCTGGACAGAATCAATCAATGAGACATGACAATGTTAAAGTTCTTGCATGGCATTTTCAGTATTCTCTTGAACCTTCCGTCCACCACCTCCACGTCTATCTGGGGCATATTTTAGAACGGAACCAATCATTACATCTAACTCATGTTCTGTATTTGATCCAAATGACTTTAATACAGACGCTGAAAAGAGAAATAGGTACTTAATCCTTATATGTATAATTATACGTACTTTCTTAAATTTCATATTTTAATGTACAAAACTTGTGTATCAACTTAAGTCAGTTAGATCATTCACATATAACAAACATATGATATCCAGATGTTTTGCAGGGGAAAGAATAAACTTACTCTACTGGTCCAGTAACGGTTCACGGACGATTTTGGGTGTTAGACAAAGAACTTTTGCTACAGTAGACCAAAATACATGAAGTTTGACATAGTGCATGGTTTAGCCATTATGTAGAGAACAATGTCAAACTTTTGACAAAACACATGCATTAACCAAATATCTTATGCATTTTTATGACTCTCCTTTTCGGCCATTTTTACCGATTTCACTGTAATAGTGCGCGGACAATCTAGTCTTCTGATATTGTAAGGGTATAAAAAGACAAGACATTTAATATCTAAAGTCAAAGTCAATCTCTTATAAAAATACTTGTAATGAAAATATTGCATCATTCAACCTTAAAAACTGATTTTAGGTTCATGATCAAGAGCACCTTTCCCCTCGTATGGATATTGAAAGTAGGTCAGAATGTGATAAATGAAATGAGATAAAAGGCATACATCAAAATTATTACTATAAAAGTATTATTCTTCTTTAAATATGATTAATTTTGTATACAGATTTTGGATGATTTCTTGCCCATTAAGCTCAAACCAGCAAAACATCTGGGAACTGTTATTATCCGGGAACTGTTACAGTACCAGTATATCTGTTTGACATAACCATAAGCTTACCTCTCACGACTTTGCACAGTTCTGTTTTGGCAAATGGAAGCTTTCCTTTGTTGCCTCTCATATTATACTTGGCCATTAGGTCATTAGACATTACCCTAAAAGTATAATACATATACATCATTACATGTATACAAGTGTAGCTTTTTACAAAGCTTAGGTTGCAATCCGAATAGCATTAAATCTTCAAGCTGTTGGTTACAAAGCCAAATGGCTTTATGTAAATAGGAATTGCATGTACTTGTTATTGAAACCATCTTTTTATGCGCAGTTGTTAATTTTCCTGCTAAAATTTATAAAGCCACGCCTCATTTTTTCCTTATTAGGAAAGTAGCCACGCCTGTTTTCCTTCTTAGGAAAGTCTCTCGGATGTTATCGTTAATATTTGGAAATGAGTTGGTTTGTGTAGTGAGCAAATCTTTTTCTTTTTTTTAAAATTGTGAACATTTTATAAGATTTATCTCTAGAAATCTCAATATTCACAGTAGAATTATGTGCTAATATTGTTTCCTAGTACTAGATTATTACCCAGCATGCCAGGCTAATGGAGTTTGCACATGCGCTCTCAAAGCGAAATTACTATCTTAATATACAATCGGCCAAGGCCGATTGCAATCGCACATCAATAAAATACATGATAACTGATCACAATTTTGTGTGTATGTCATTTCTTTTCCTTTTGTGGGGGAGAGTTTTAAAATTAGTCAAAACACAATTTAGAGGCTATAACATATATTAAAGATTGATTCATAGGTAGGTACCAGCATCAGTTGTTCATGAAGTATTACGTACAGTGAACCATGTGTATTTATTCCTTGCATTCATAGTTTTGAATTACACTGTGAGTCAAAGGTAGATTTGCAATCATGTCTGCATACACTAGACTACAGCCCGTTTTCTTGTGATTTTGACATTTCAGATACAAATGTTACATTAAAAGGAAATTGATCAAAAAGAGAAAATAACATGCCTTTTCTTGTGCAGTCCTTGGCCGAAATCCCACCAATATTGGATAGTCTTTGAATCTGAAAGTAATTAATATGAAAGTTAAAGTCACATTCTATTTCTTATCTAATGAACACATGTAAAATTTATGTTGTACGTAGGACATGACAATTTATTTTCATTTTAAACATTTGGTTTACAAAATGAAATCATTGTTACATATACTCAATGCATGGGAAACGTAATGTTTCACAGGACTCAAAAATCGTCATTATTTACATAAGCTTTAATCAAGATCTGATCATGCCTAGTTTAGATTTCACAAGCATGTAATAGGTAGAAATAATTGCAATTTGATTATGACAGATGGGTATAAAATGATAGATGTAATTAAATAAAGAACACTGCATGTAAGAAGTTTATGTCAGAGATGCTTTAGTTAAAGTAAATAGTGACATGTATAAAAAATCCTTTTTTACACATATACCTTGAGTAAACTTCACATAATTTTGCTTCTTCTTTTTGAAAAGGGATAAAAGCATTTAAAAAGTGCTTACAAATTTACTCTTCACTTCAGCCCTCTTTAGGGAGTCCTCCACTTCATGCAGCTCATCTATGCATGTTGCTTTTACCAATTCATGGAACTCTTCATCAGCAATCGATACAGTTGCTTGATTATTCAGCGACTTTAGTTCCTGTCGAATTTCCGTCAAAAGGTACAAGACCCTTTTCTGGAACTCTATGGAAAGATTAAAAGAAAGTCAATTACAACATGGTAAAACCTACCATGCCTAATGCAATAATGACGGCAAATGAAACACAATAATATTGCTCTTGTATCTTTATCTATATTCGACTGATTGGACAATACAAAGCTATAGAATAAATTGATAAAATAAAGCTTGTCAATCAGGTTGGGTGTGCCTCTTTGTTGTTAGGTAACACCATAAGCAGCTTGTGGTTTTTGAGGTGTTAAGCTTATCTCAACACAGGAACCATAGATGACTTTTAACCTCCTTGTCATCTCTGGTACACCATCATAGAGTTAGTCTAAAATTGATTTTTGATTGACCTAAATATACTCACTTGCTTCAGTCATGGGATAGACATCCTTATCAGGACCCTTTGAACAGGATGCTTTTGTAAACATTCCACCTCCAGAATGGGTGGATTTGGAGATGGAATGTCGCTGATGGCTTTGATCTCGCTTTTGCTTTTGAGATTGACCTTGACTGGATGTAGTAGCATCAGTTCTGCTAGTAATTGACAACAGCCTGTTTAGTAGTGTAACATTGCTTGTTGTCAATAAACTGCTAGATTCATTAGATCTAGATCTTGATCTAATCCTAGACCTTGACCTTGATTTTTGTGACCGTTCTAAAGCTAAGTCCTTGGTCCTTGAATTGTGTGACCTTGATTTTGGCCTCTGGGATCCTGACCTTGACTTCTTAGAATGTGATCTTGATCTTGACCTTGATGTAGAATATGATCTCCTAAATAATGAAGTTGTTCTCTGTGATCTTGACTTTGAACGTGAATTTGATGATCTAGACCTTGACCTGGATCTTGAGAAAGATGACATTAGTTGTGAACTTGATCTTGAACTTTGCTTTTCATTATCAGAATGAAGACTCTGATATCTAGACCTTGATTTTGGAGACCTAGACCTAGAGCTTGACTCTTGAAATGAAAACCTTGATCTCATTAAGCTGCTCTTTGACCTTTGAGAGCCTGAATGTGACCTCTGAGAAATTGATTTTGACCTATGAAACCTTGTCTTTGATCTTGACCTCTGTGATCTGTTTTTAGGATGAGAAGTTTCAATCATGGGAATGGAAGACCTTGAACTTGACCTTGATTTTGAAGTTTGGTACCTAGCTTTAGATTTTGACCTATGAGGACTTATCTCTGACCTTGATTTCGAAACTTTCTTAGGCGGAATGGGCAATTTTCCACTATCTGAAATGGGAAATGACACCTTGATAAATGGCTGCTTACTGCAATAAATCTTTTAAAACATTAAAAATCAATATTCAGTTATTTTCTTTGTATTGGAAAGTTTTAATTGTGTTTCTTTTACTGTGAATTTTGAGTTACTTCTAAAAAGACTTATAACTGCAATTCTTAATGAAAGGCTTTCAACTCATTGCATTTAATACATGTCAATTTATTACAATTTTATACCAAAATACCTTTCTTTCCATGATGAATAGTCTGTTCCCCTGTAACTTCTTGAATTTCAGAAACACCTGTTACGTAAAAACAAATCAGTTATACATGTAATACACAGTTACATCATGTTGTATCTGCATTTCTTGCAAAGATGTTCAGTACTGTAATTAACACTCGTGTGTACATGCACTTGTTATATGTAACACAGAAAATAAATCACAAAAGGGCACCTAAACTTAAGTAACCAAATATAATTCTTTAATAGAAAAATTTGTATAATACCAAACTCTGGTTTTTGAGGGACATTATTGGCATACACATACCTTGTTGAGGTTCTGTTACGAAATCCTCGAAGACTTTCCTCTTCTTCAGGCGTTTCTGTGATTCTTGATCTGATTCCTCTTGAGCAGTAGTAAGGTCATATTCCTCACATTCATCCCTGCTTTCTTTAAAAGTGAAATGAACAATATGATTACATGTAGTTGTTAAAATTCATACAAATATCATGTATATAGAACTGAAACGATTTTCAATATTATACGGTATTCATTTATATATGACACTTTTTTAATGCAACCAAAATTAGATAATTTAAATAAAAAGGAACCACATGTGCTTTGAGTTTAAAGGGGTTTTGATTTTATAATAAAATTATTAAAACTTTAGTTACTGAAATAAAGTTGTAACCAAGTTAATACATTGAACTGGGGTATTTTCATTGTTTTTAATTCTGGCTTTTTATACATAAAATGGACATGACTGCAAATAAAAAAGACTTTTATCAAGTTTGAATGACAATTTTACTAATTTAAAAAATGTCTAAGCCTAACAAAATGATTTAAGATTTTACATCATAGATATATACATTAAATTAATAGGATTTAACACACTTAAACTGCTGAAATGCAGAGTCTCTATATATATTGAAGCACACTGTAAAATTTACTTCAAAGTAGAAATGACTTACCTGATTGAAACTTTATCTTTGATACTTGAAATTGTCTCCAAGTGTCCCCTGGCTCCCTCATTTCTTGAATTGCCTTTTCTGCATTGACTCCTGGGGGCCAATACAGTTTCATGTCTTTTATCCACAGTGATGGAACTACTCCTTCTTCTTCTCTGTCTTTCTCAATCCACACTGCTCTGGTCCACATTGTGCTGAAAATAAGATTTAAATTGTTTATAAATATATTTTATCAATCCTTGTAAATACTAAAATTGCTAAAAGTACAAAAATTTATGCAAATCTAATCATTTGTTTATATATCTGAACAAAATGTATGTATTAATCAAAAATTAATTTAATGAGAATAGGCCAAAGAATATAAAACACAACTGAATTTCATAAAAAGATTATGTATGTTCAGTCTAGATATGAAGAAGGCATAAAGCTTATATGTATATATTGTTAAAACATGTTCAAATATGACACAACTTGCCTTAATTTCAATGATGTTAATGTACATTAGTTTCCATGCCATGTAATAAAGGCAGCAAAACATATCCCCTCTCATACGGCAGGCAAACAACTTTCCTATAAATTTCATGTTGAGTAACTACTTTGCGTACTGCCCTTGCAAAGGATCTTATGAAGACAATATCTATCAGTTTAGATTCACATGGTTTTTTGAAAAAGTTTTCTGTCCTTGATTGTGGTATTACATCACATAAGTATGAACCATTTTCCTTTTTTTCAATGACAAATCCATATGCCTCATTTAACTGAAAACACCTGTTTCTTCTCTTTGTAGAGATCTTGATTGTCTCCCTTTTAAGAGCCAAAGAAGATAATTGTTTCCCAGCCATTTCGATTTCTTTTAGACGTTTTGTAACCTGAGCAATGGGATTCTTAGAATTCCTTACCAAACGTTTTATAGTTTGCAGATGATTTTCATAGGGAAATGCTGATATGTCATTTAAAGAACATTTAAAATGATGCACATCTTCTGGTAAATGTTTCAGATTATGCACGTTATAAACAACAAATAATTCAGAGTAGATATCCGGACTTTTATCCACAAAATAATTGAGCAGCTGCTGTGCATATTCTAGGTATGCAGATCGCTTTTGATCATCACTTTCTAACAGGATAGATATTGCTACTGTTAAGCATAAAAAATGTTCATACACACTTTCAGATACCACCTTTCTTAAAACTACTGGCCCGGTGTATAGCAAAAATTGTCGAAACTCAGTTGCTTTCCATCTCTCCATTTCAAATATAGACCTCGGTTGACGTGCAAATTCGCTAGGAAGTTTTCCAGAAAATGATTGAAGTTTCCGGGATATGTCACAGATTTTTTGATTAGAAAGTTTACAAACAGTCGGTCCTTGTTTAAAAAAATATAGTATTCTTTTAACTACACCCAAACAAACTAAGTGCATATAATCCAGACTGAAATTTTTAACACATTGCAATCCATGCGCTATAAGAGGAGACTCTTGTAATTGGTGATCCTTATAGTGCATAATAGCAAATTCCTGGTCAGTTCGTCTTCGACAATCATGATTAACATCATGCAAAATTATGCGATTGTTCTTCCAGTATCCCTGGATAACACACCGTTCACATGCAAAATATCCAGTATGACCTTTTATACACTTTACAAAAGCTCGTGCTGGTGCATCACATATAAATACTCGTATTGTCACCCGAAATGTCAAATTTTCCCATTGTAAGTCATGCACTTGCAAATGTGAATATTCGGTGAGAAAATCCTCAAAGAACTCATGAGGAGAGGTTGGTTTTGATTGTCCATAATATAGTGCTACTAGTAAAGGTTTAAATCGACTAAAGCTGCACAAAATGGGCCAGAATTGTGTTGTTGATGACTTAAATAATGGAACCCCATCTACATTAATGCTGAGTTGTAAATCATCTTGGGTCTCTGCAAAATATTTGGCATGATCTGTCATTAACTCTTTGATACGATTAGCGATACCAAAATATATGTACTGTCCTCCACATTTCTCTTCAGTATCAACACGACGTGGGGTTTGTAGGAGTGTTCTAGCATCTTTTGGTACTGCAATGCCCTCCTCTCGTAGCATTGTCAGTAGCTCATTGGTACATGCTCTAGTGCAGTTGTTTCTTGTGCACCATGATGACAATTTTTCTCTAAAAGTCACTTCTTCTTCTGGATATTCTGCCTCATGATCAGTATCTGAACTGTCAGATGATAAAGGTGCCTCATTATATCCAAAATCTGAACCAATATTAGATTCACTATCCATATCATCAGTATCATGAAAATCACTGCTACATGTATTTGATAGTTGGTCACTTGCTGCACTAATCCTTGGACTAGTAGGTCTGTCATGGTCACTACTCACATTGGTATCTGAATAATCATCAAGTGACTTTTCACTTTCAGTTTCACATTGGGCTAATGCAGTGGCATCAGAATGTATTTTAAGCCACCTTTGCTTATACGACATACTAGTGATGGAATCCTGCAAAGAAATGCCAGGATTGTAAAAGTAATAGTTTCATTATTTCTTTTTCATTTGCAATAAATGTAACTGCCAGAGCAATGCATATGTGTGTACAAAATTATTACTAAGGAAGACTGTGTGGTTGCCTGTCCTGCATACAAGAAAGAAGGATCAATGTCACCTTTTCTTGTGTAGCAGTATCAGGATCATACCATTCATCTTTTGTTTATTTTCTGTGTGAGCTCTACCCGATCGCCAATTTGCCAAATGCGAATTTAAAATTGATATGGCTAAACGTTTTGTTTAAAACGTTGTCAACAAACATCGATACCTAACCCTGTGACAACAGATAAACAAGATGAACCACCGATTAAAGAAGAGAAAAATGCTAACAAACGTAACATTCACCTTGGTTTAAGGAGTTTGGATGGTTAATAGAAAAAATGAATTTATTGTCAGTTGTGTTATCAGTTTTTTTTTCAATATTAAATTCAGTAATTTTTTCAATATTAAATTTTCTAAAATTCTAAGTATAAGTTGTTTTGTCTTTGTATACATGGCCTGTGACTTAAACATTTGGCTAATTAATTTGTGCTTGCATTAGCCAAATGGCTATTGAACAATTTATGCTACTGCTAACACAGATTTTTTGTTGCTATTTATAATGATTATATATATTACTAAGAAGTCACCTGTCCCACATACAAGACAGAAGGATCAATGTCACCTTTTCTTGTGTAGCAGCATCAGGATCATACTATCCAGGTTGTATTTTATTTATTTTTTGGGGTTTTTTTTTTGGGGGGGGGGGGGCTATTCATAATGATTATATACATGTATATATTAGTAAGAAGTCACCTGTCCTGCATACAAGACAGAAGGATCAATGTCACCTTTTCTTGTGTAGCAGCATCAGGATCATACTATTCATCTTTTAGTGATTTATTTATTATATTTTTAAAAGTAAGAATTTTAATTGCGTGCATTTTTAAGAATTCTAAGTCACCTGTCTCAAATACAAGACAGAAGGATCAATGTCATCTTTCTTGTTTAGCAGTATAATTTACAAAATACTTTATGAAATTTCATCAGTCTATAATCCTTTATATGTAGTAATACCTTAAAAATGTCGTTATGGTTAATTAAGTATGTGCTTTAATTGGTATAATTAGGTATTTTGTAGTTGCTTTATTCTTCTAGTCAATAGTTTGTATTCCTGCCACCTAGCATATAATGGATCCCTTTCTAAAACATCTTGATGTCTCCTTATGTCACTCAGCTTGCAGATGAAAGACTTTACTGAATCCTTTGTTGGTCCAGCCGATTTTAAACTTGATGTTGAACAAGAGAAACGTGACATTGACTCTGATGTAATAGATGAATTGTCCAAGTGTTTATTGGAACTGCAAATGGAAGACTCAGCCGATGAACTGGCCGATGATGTAGCTGTTTCATTTGACTTTACTGGACTGACATTACTTTTAATCATCTTTTTAACATGTGACCCATCGTTTGACGGAGAACTTTTAGCTTTACTTGGATACGTTGACGTTGCTATTATGGTCTGTGTCAAATGTTCATTATCGAGACGACATCGATGGTCCTCCCGCTTTTTGTGTCTCTTTGCTTGCCTCCGTCTTTTTCTATATCCTCTCTCCCTTTCCTTATTATGCCTACCCATCTACCTGTACAATATAGTACGAATCTTAAGTTGCAAGATGTTTCCATGGGCGCAGCCATCTTGATTCTACCGGAAGTCGATTAGAGTTAATGTTCCTTATCGAAAGGAACAAAAAAAAAAAAAAAAAAAAAAAAAATCGGTGTCGCCACACTCGACTTTATAACCTGCCGGATTTTCGTTTGTGATAAAACACATTTATATTAACGTTACTTCAAATCATAATCAAGTAAAAAGGCAAATTCAATCACAAAAATATAATGAGATACTATTTTACAATGCTAAAGATAAAAAGCCTTACTAAAATATCAACATGTATGTACTGTAAAAAAAAAAACATTAAAAAAAAAATATTAACATTTCACAAAAGTCCTTAAGCTAATGATTTGATCAACTAACTCGCTGGTATCAAAACTATCCATGCCACTGAAGTAAACGCACATATGCCGGGAGATCTACACTGATTTTAAGGAACCATAAATAAGTAATATACATTAATTAACTTACCTTAATAGTTGTCTTCAATTTATGTCGCTGACAATTCCTACTATTGTAAATCAGACTTTTTTCTTCCTTTTCAAACTTTCTACCAAGAACCTTCCTCAAATCTTATTAATCAACAAATGGGATGGGTACGCGCGGGATGCAGGATCCTCAGCTGGGGAAAAGGCGCTCAAATTATCGGACTGACCAATCACTTTTCGCGTTCGGACGTGGCAGTGTGGTCAGCGCATGCAAATTGCACGTGAATGATGTCTTATCAAGTGAGTGAATTGTGTTCGAAGCATGTCTGCCAGATGTGTCATAGATAATATTAATTAAAGACTTCCGACAGTTCTTGAGCAATAATAAATGATAACAACTAATTACATGTATACGATATTCTGCTATCAACTTGCATATTTGGGAGTTCCAGATGGAATGTATATAATTATTAAGCATGCATTTATCCTTTGGGATAAAAACAATGTGCGTCATCATATGCCTTTGATATGAAAGCGGTCGAACCTTCATAAATCTTATACCGTTAATTGAAGGGTACACAGGAAAAAATATAATGCATTACTTATATTTTATTTTACTAAATATTGCTACCTTCTTAATAATATACTGCATCAACATTCCTGTCGTTTTTTAGACATCGACACGACGTCAAGTCGATGTCGATAAAAGTTGCACGCAATTATGCGCTTAATAAAATTGATTTGTTGATCGAGTACAAAGTCATACATCCGTGTTTAAATGCTTGTCTACCCTTTCCCCAAGCAACTCAACAGAAATTAGGAGTTTTGGATTCTAAGTGTTGGTCGACATTATTATGTCAAAAGGACATCAATACAACGTCGGCATTCAGATGTGAAATGTTGGTCAAAGTAGCGACAGCACAAAACATAGAAAAGATGTCAAAATCTAATTGAATATGGTGATAGGTATATTGAAGACAAAATGAGCAACATGAAACGCCGATATTAGCTTGTTATTCTTAGTACTGTTTATATTTCCGATGTCAGAATAGCATTTATTTGACGTCGGAATTTCAGTGGAAATTTTGGTCAACACTTTGACATCAAAACAACATTGGAAGGACGTCAGTATTAACTAACCAAATGTCGTCAAAATTTCTAACGTCGCCCTGACGTCTTACAGACGTCAACATTTGTCTGTAAAAGTTTGGTTTGACTCGTGACGTCGTTTTGGGGTCAGTGCGACGTCACCGACGTCGCGACTTAAAATCAACCAATATCTAACGTCATACTGACGTCTTGTGTCTGCTGGGACCGTGGTAATACCCGACCGTGGCAATATGCATGTTCTATATTTTTAATTTACTTGGGGGGTGGAGGATGGTAAATACAAAAATTAAAACATGACAACTAGTTGTCAGGCTTTAATTTTTGTATTTACCACCTCCAAGTAAATTAAAAAAATGAAACATGGCAGTAATACCTGATGGTCTATCACGTACGTGGTGTTTCCTAGATATTTAGTTCTTTTGTTTAGTTTGATCAGGGCCTTATATTAGATATTGTATAAGTCTGAAGCCGGCATGGCCTAGTGGTATCGCACTCGCCTCCTGGTGGTCGGGGGCCGGGGTTCGAGTCCCGGTCATGTCGGTGTCCTGTCTTTCGGATGAGATAGTAAAACCGAGGCCCTATGTCGTAGTATGCATGGCACGTTAAAGATCCCTCACTGTTTCGGGTGGAAATGTCAAAATTTGTATGTCTTGCATCAGAGACATATATACACAGGTGTATATATGTCTCTGACCATATACGTGAAATATTTATGGTGTGACGTTAAACAAAAATCAATCAATCAATCATGTATAAGTTCCTGATTATATTTTCAGCCGGGAAAATGTATTAGAGATGGATTTTGATACAAGAAAATCATATACAGACTTGAGGGTGCTGGATGCTGTCTTGGGAATAACTCCCGTTTTCTTGGCGGAAATTGAATACCCTGTTAATTCATTATGCTTAAATATGACAATACCCTGTTCACTATTTAGCGCCCGAGGTGGTATATTTAAACCGAAGGGGTCCTGATCTAGTGGTAAAACAGTGGATAGTCTAGCCAGAGACATATATATGTCTCTGGTCTAGCACGCAACCAATTTTCTTCTTTATTCTCGAAGTCGGCGTGACATCACACTACGATCTAAATGAAGATAATCCCCGAAACATTCCGAGGATGACCTTGGGGATAAACTCGGTGTTTATCATAGACCGTAACGCAATTTTGATGAACTATACGATGACTCTCTTTCATTCTTCGAATTTCATATGACCGCAATTTGCAAAAATAAGATTCAAAATATCGGATTCTTCGTAGACAGCAATGATAAATCCCGGGACTTATCCCCCAACAAATATGATGTAAATTAGGTCATTTAACCAGTCCGACATCAAGAATAGGGGAACATAAGATGAAAAATATGGCAACGTCGGCAGACGCCAACTAGCAGATACAGGGCCATCTCTTCCTGAAATTACATAAATAGTATTTACGTTCTCAACTTTTTATATTAACAAGCTCATTATTAAATATGCATATGTTAAGAGACATATATATTTATGTAGTGCGTATATCCAGAGATTTATATACTTTCAAAGTATATATGTCTCTGGTATATCTGACAATTTGTATAAAAATTCCAAGTTTTACGGATGAGAATCACAGCTCAATGACATAACCTGCATCTAACTATTAAACTCAAAACTGAAATTGATGCCGTAGACCGGGAGTGAATTGTTACAACTCTTGAGTAAAGATTTCTACAATATTTGGCAGTACGGTCAGGTCACGTGCTACCTGATCGCCGAAGTCACTGCATGTTGGAGAATACCCGGATACCCGCAGAGAGACGAATGTACTTCGAGTCATTGCGAAGCTGAAAGGTTGTTGTCTAGACAGGGGAAGCGAAACCCTTGGTATTGGGTAGTAGTTACCATTGGCAACATACCTGAATAAAGAAAAGGAAAGGGGTCGGACACTTCAAAGTTTTAAGAGATAAAGAGCGAGATGTTCCAATTGGGGAGAGGAATAATAAAATTTCTAACTGTACTGCCTCCATAATATGAGTCAGTGGTTACCCTCGCCTGCCAAGGTCCATAATGAAAGGCCAGTGCGGATCACAAGATTCAACACTTTAATATTGACAGGACAACAAAGGGTACAAGACTGCAAATACAATATAAAACAATACATTACTGTATGACCTAACAATGATTTCAATGAAATAATAGACAAGATCTAATGTAAATGATATAAAGGTTCAATCTTCAACCTAAAATCACGATGAAAATATTGCAGTGTAAATGTTCAATACGAAAGTAGAATACGAAAGTACAATGTACACGCCAAACACGATTTAAAAGAGCACCGGTACTAGAAAATAAAGTACACTTACACCATGGGGACATAAGACGCGACAAAAACAGCTACACACTTTCGACGACTTGATAGTCGTGAGGCTTCTGCCTTAGGATTCCATGGCGAAACGTTGAACTAACGCTTAATGAGGAGTTCTGCACCCGAATAAACAAAGAACACGAAAACGGATAACACATAATCCGGATTTGATCCGGCACACTCCCCGCCTGACGACTGTCACTACATAAACTCTATCTTACTTAGGCAATAAAACAACCAGTTCAGTTACAGGACGCACATAATGCACAACTTGTCCATTCTTGTAAATACGAAGTTCCACCTTGCAAACTTTTGTGTCAGCACACTTTGTTTATTACTCCCATGGGCCAATCGTTCCTATGGGTATCCTTGTCCCTTAGTAAAACGATATCACCGACTTGAAGATTAGTCCGAGAGTCCTTCCACTTTCTTCGACCTTGTAGAAGTTGCAAATATTCATTTCGCCAAAGCTTCCAAAATCGGTCCGCGAGAACTTGAACGCGCTTCCACTGTGAAACATACATGTCTTTCAAATCCAAATGCTGAAACGGCGGTATATCGATATCCGTCTTTTGTGTGAGAAGCATATTCGGTGATAGTACGTACGGGTTGTCTGGGTCGGTAGAAACTGGAACCAGAGAGCGATTATTGAGTATCGCGTACACTTCGGCCATGAGTGTGACTGAGACGTCATGCGTCAAGTGTTGCCGAGGTTCCTCCAATAAAATAGCATCTAGTACACGGCGAGCAAGTCCGATGATCCTTTCCCGAACGCCTCCCATATGGGACGAATGAGGTGCATTAAACATCCATGTGCAACCGCGATCATACAAAAAGGTCTTCACAGGAGGGTCCTCGACGGATACTGCATCAATATGTAGTTCATCCGTACTTCCCACGAAGTTAATGCCTCCGTTTGACCTAAATTCTATGACCTTTCCTCGAATTGACATGAAGCGTCTTCATGCGTTGATAAACGACGAAGATGACATATCCTCGACTACCTCGATATGGGATGCTCTGGATGTAAGGCATGTGAAAAGTATTGCCCAACGCTTGCTGTTGGCTACGCCTCCACGTGTTTTGCGATGAATGGTGTTCCAATGTCCAAATGCGTCAACGCCAACAAAAATGGCGGCGACGCCTGCAAACGCGAAGGCGGGAGGTCGGCCATTTTCTGATGTTCTAACCGACCACGTAATTTCCAACAATAGACGCACTTGAAAATAATGGAAGAAATTAGTCTCTTTCCGCCCACGATCCAGTATCCCGCACTACGAACGGCACCCTCGGTCACGTGACGTCCCTGGTGATGAACCAACATGTGGTGCTGATTAATGATAAGGCGAGAGATATGCGCACTACGCGGAACAATGACTGGATGTTTAAGATTGAGTTCCATCTCTGCAGCCTTGAGGCGTCCTCCTACCCTTAAAATACCACTATCATCAAGATAAGGATCTAAATTCAATATGGTGCTGTTTCTAGGAAGAGACCCACCAGCCTTCAAACTAACTACTTCACGGGCCAGTAGCTCTCGCTGAACGGTCTTCAATATGAAGCTTTCAGTAGAATGACGAAACGACAAAGACCGTCTATCGCAGACAATGCCTAGGCGTTTGAACACAACGGATCTAAGAAAGCTTATGCCTCTCACCAATGAGTTCCAGGACGAGAAGTTTTCGAAGCGTTTGATTCCCAACGATGATGAGTTTGCAGTCAGTGTTTTGTAAGATGAAACTATCGGTCGAATATCCTCGTCATGATCCGGATCCACGAGATTATATTCCTCGAAACGGTCGTGATCCATACCGAGCTGGATTGGTCCTTTGATCCACGAACTATCGGGAAGATCTGCTGCCGCGACTGATCTAGATCCAATATCCGCTGGATTCCTCTCTGATGGCACATATTTCCATTGTTCCGCTGGAGCTACCTTGAGAATTTTATGAAGACGATTCGAAACGTAAGTATAGAAGCGTCTAGATGTGTTGTTAAGGTACCCAAATACGATGCGGCTATCGGAATAAAACCAAATCTGGTCAATCTTAGCATCTATGGTATCGATTACTATGGTGGCTATCTCGGAGCCAAGTACGGCGGCACACAGTTCTAAACGGGGCACAGTATGACCGGGAGTCGGTGCAAGCTTTGATTTGCCAATGAGAAATCCAATATCACCCTTATCGGAATAGATCGCATTCAGGTAAGCTACGGCGGAGATTGCTGTTTCGGATGCATCACAGAAGACGTGCACTTCTAGTCGCGAGCAATCCTGAAGCGATGATGATGAGTATGTACGAGGGACCGATAGGTTGGCCAAATCAACAAGCGAGTCACACCATTTTCTCCATTCCAACTCGTGCTCTGGGGGTAAAGAATCATCCCATCCGTAAGAAGAGTTCAGTATCTTGCGAAACATAATTTTCCCCCGAAGCACAACTGGAGCGATGAATCCGATAGGGTCGTACAAACTGTTTAATGTTGACAGCATTCCTCGTTTAGTGAATGGGCTCGATTGAATGGGAAAATCAAATTTGAATGAGTCACTTTGTAAGTCCCAAGTAAGGCCAAGGCTTTTCTGCATGGGTATTACGTCAAAATTAAGATTAACGTTTTGAAGATTCTGTGCTCTGTCCTCCTCAGGGAAGGCATTCACTACTTTCTGACTGTTTGATGTTACCTTGTGTAGACGAAGTCCTCCTCCGACGAGAAGTGCTTGCTGTGTCCTTCTGAGGAGATCAATGGCTTGGTCTTCATCAGCGAGTGATGTCAAAGCGTCATCGACGTAGAAGTTTCGGTGAACGAAATGGCTGACATGAGATTGCGTGCTGAACGACACAGATTTCCTGAGCCCATACGTAGCCACTGACGGCGACGGCGTATTGCCAAACACATGTACAGTCATCCTATACTGAAACGAAAAAAAACCCCGCAACTTGGAAAATTGTTATTAATTTTGTATTAAATATACATAGCTGTATGAAAATCGCGGAAATAAAAGTGCACCCTGCCTATCACCCTATCCAATGTTCAAAATCAACCAAGTATGACGAGAAACCTATGCATATCCGGAGCTGTAAAAACATTAAAACCCGTGCCTGTACAAACACGTGCGTTCTTTTTTCATTCAAACCAGTATCAATTTATCAATAACATCGGGACACATCATCGCCAATACTTTTGCAAACAATAATTCCTTTTACAATTATGCCACGGTTATCACAGGTTGATAGAGGACGTGCTATCGCGATGCTTATGGCAGGGAGCACGCAACTTCACGTCGCTCAACACTTTAGAGTTCACAAATCCACCATTAGTCGATTAGTTTCACGTCTCAACGCCACAGGAAGAGTCGATGACCGGCCGAGATCAGGACGTCCACGTGTAACGTCGCGACGTCAAGACCGGGTTGTTAGGCTGGCACACCTGCGTAACAGGAGGTTAACGGCTGCTGAAACGGCAAGGAATACGATTGGTAATCATAACCATCGGATTCATCCCCAAACAGTGATCAACAGACTGCGTGAGTCTAATTTGGGTGCAAAGCGACAGTACGTTGGTTTACCACTAACACTGCAACGTCGAGCACGTCGTATGCAATGGTTGACGGCACATATGCCCAGACGATTTCCTATGAGACGTTGGAGGTCCATGCTCTTCACCGATGAATTTCGATTCACGTTATTTCGATCAGATGGCCGTCAACGTGTGTACCGGCGTCGAGGCGAACGTTTTGCTGACGCCTGTGTTTTGGAGCATGACCGATTTGGGGGTGGGTCAGTTATGGTTTGGGCAGGAATCTCCCATGGTTTGAAGACACCTTTGGTGATAGTCAATGGAAATTTAACGGCCGTACGCTATCGGGATGATATCCTTAGACCCCATGTTGTGCCGTTTGTTAGGCAGCATAATCTAACCTTGCAGCAAGATAACGCGAGACCACACGTTGCAAGAGTCTGTAGAGACTTTCTTGCGACACAGAACATCGTTCCTATAGATTGCCCTCCATACAGCCCCGATTTGTCCCCAATCGAGCATTTGTGGGATGAACTAGACAGACGAATTCGCAATCGCCGTTATCCCCCAAATACCCTCCCCCAGTTAGCAAATGCACTCGTCCAAGAATGGAATAACATTCCAATACGGACAGTCAATGCCCCGATGAACTCGATGCAACGACGAATTAGAGATGCTATAGCTGTTCGAGGAGGACACACACGATATTAGGGCACGGTTTCAAAACTGCTGCCATTTCAACTTGGATACACGTAGGGTACTACCAATCATGACCTTCTAGCGAAGTGACCTGTTCTGAAAAATCTCCAAACCTTTATAAGAATGTTACATCAATATTCAATATTAACTATTACATATTAAATTTAGACATTATGCTCGCAAGTATTATTTTATAAAACCTACAATTTGAAGTTGCGTTTCTTATTCGTTTCAGTATATATTCGGCAAGCTCCTTCGACGGATCGTTACTTTTGTACCACAAAAATCTCAAAAAGTTCTTGTCTGCGACACTGACGCCAAACAGTAAAACATCTGCTCAATATCTGCGGTAATTGCGATTCTTTCCTTACGGAAACGCATGAGAATTCCGAGCAGATTGTTAGTTAAATCAGGTCCGGCAAGTAACACGGAGTTTAAAGAGATCCCCTCGTATGACGCAGAAGAATCGAAAACCATCCTGACTTTGTTCGGTTTACGGGAGTGATACACAGCGAATATCGGTAGGTACCAGCATTCCTCATTGGGTTGCAAAGTCGGTGCTGGTACTGCATGACCATTTTCGAAGATCCTTTGCACAAAGGATAAAGCGTGCTCCATTTTCGTAGGATTCCTCTTAAGACTGGAGTCTAGATTCCTAGCTCGCTTAAAAGCTTGGGAATGATTGTTAGGAAGCCTGGGTCGGTCAGGCTTAAACGGAAGTGGGGCGGTCCATTTCCCACTTTGGTTACGATGGAAAGTGTTCTCCATAATACCGAGGAACGTTCTGTCGTCCCTTGACAATCCTAGCTTGTCGTCATCAACGGTTCGCTCGAACACAGGAGAATGAATATCCTGGTCAATGATTTGAGCTCCAGTATGCTTGACGGTAATGTCATGCTCGCATGGTGGCAAAATCGATGGCCTACCGTTGCCTCGAATGTGGATCTTGTTCGTGGTCACGCGTGTAGGAAGGTGAGCTTTGTTGAGACATGTTTCACCTATAATCGTCCATCCTAGACTTAGTCTCTGAGCATACGGCGCGGTTTCACCGATTCTGTGGTCTAATACGTAATGAGCGTCTATTAGATCGCGTCAAATCAAAAGCAATATCTTCGCTTGCGAATCAATTGGTGGGATGCAATCTGCGATATCGGATAAATGGGTATACTGTTGAGCTATTTCCGGAGTCGGAATCTCATCTACATTATCGGGAATATTATCACACTCAATAAAGGGTGGCAATTTGTAAGTCATATTTCCATCCAGCGAAGAAACGACTAAGTTCCTTGCTAATCTACCGAACGCGTAGTGTACGCCAGAACACGTCCTAAGTTCGAACCCTTCCGGGTCCGACTGAATTCCTAGTGTATCAAATAGATAACTCTTGGCAAGAGACTGATTACTTTGATCGTCTATAACGGCATATAGTCTGAGAGTCTTCTCTGGGTTTCCTTGGGTAAAAACATCAACCAAGAATGTTTTGAACACGACTTTCCTCCGGGTATACAATGGCATATCTGAGAACATTTACTGTCTAAAACAGTTATCTTCTCCGAGATAACTTTACGAATCCCCTCCCCGCCTTGGGAACTGCTACTTTCAGCTGGAGCGTCAATGTGCAGTGCAGACGGATGAGATTTGCTTGAACACAGAACAAATCACATCTTCGGTGCAGTTCCTAGCTACACGTTCTGTCGAGTTGCAACACTTGAAACAAATCCCGTTCTGTACTAGCATATCTTTCCGTTCCTTAAGTGTTTTGTTACGGAAGGTCCTGCACTTGTTGAGAGCGTGAAAGTCATTATGAAGTGGGCATTTTTTGCGGGGATCGATTCGCTCACTCATTCTTTTCTTGTCGTCCACTTCAGTCTTCTTATTGTACACTCGATTAGCATTGTTGGGACGTTCAGGCTGAGACTCCTTCTTTCGGTCCAAAATACGCAAACCTGGATCATTCCGTATCTGGCTCATTTCAACAATAAAGTCAACAAAGAAGTTAAAAGGTGGATAAGGGCTGCCATTATTTCGCTTGTAAGTAGATGCACGCGATATCCATTTTTCTTGCATATTATAAGGGAGCTTCTTTACAATCGGAAGAATGCCGGTGGAAGAATCAAAGTATGATAAAAAAGTACTGTATTCTGGATCATCTTTGCTGAGACAATCGCGGACAAAATATCGAAAAGATCATACAGTTTCTTGCTGTCACTATTGGTCAAAGACGGAAACTTACCTAATTTCGATTTCAAAGCTGCTTCTACGAGCTCTGGGCTTCCATATCGCTCCTGAAGACGTTGCCATATTAGATGAACGGCCTTATGAGGATTCTGTGGATTGGCAGTCTTCATGCTATTTGCAAATTTCTTCGATTCAGGTCCAAGCCATTTAATCAATAAGTCCAATTCCTCCCTAGCAGTAGTGTGAAGTTCAGTAGTTATCGACTGAAAACTGGTCTTCCACGCTGCAAAAGCCTCTGGCTGATCATTGAATGATATAAACCTCGATGTGAGAAGATCCTTCTTCAAGAGAAACGAAGTTAAATCACTTACGACGGATCTCGGCAAGTCGACATTGTTAACTGGTTCAGGAACTAACGGTGGATGCGGTTTAGGTTGGGTTAAGTCCGCATAAATGTTTTCTGCCGACAGAGATTTCGATTGTCTTGCAATGGACGCCATATACCTTGACATCATTTCTTCCTTGGGCATAGAAGGTGGCAACTCGACTTTTACTCGCATCTCCGGATGTTCATCATGTTTTATAATAGCTTCGACTTCGGATTCTGCCACTGCAGTTTCCCGTTGTTGCTCTAACAGTCTCATGTCAGCATCAATTCAAGCCTTTTGCTTTGCTAAAGTCACTTCTTGACGTAGATATTTCAAGCGTGCCTTCTGACCTTCTACTTTTATCTGCTTCTACAGTAATATTGTTGAAGCACTCGACCTCGAAGACCGTGATGACCTTGACTTACTCTTGTAATCTGACCCAAGCTTCATCGAAATAACTTCCGCAGCTTCTAACAGTTTGTCCTTCAGAGTACCTAAACACCGTTCCACAACATCGGTACGAATTTTGTAAGTTCTTAACAGCTTGTCTTTAGCATCAATGCTTTCTTGTGTATGAGTTCTCTCGAGAAAATCCACAACGGTATCGAGACCGGATATAAATTTACAATGTAAAAGAGTAACTGTCTCATGATAATATTTCAAATCGCTAGGAGAGAGCTCCGAAACTTTACCGTCAAATTCAAATAATAGAGTTTCGATTTCAAACCAAATTTTGTCGACCGACCGATTCAATGTTTTCAGATTTGTTTCGAACATTCCTGTTCCCTTCTCCGTAAGACTTCGTTGTCTTTCAGAAGACCTTAAAACTTGCTCTTCTTTCGATTCTGACATTGTTAACCACGATCTATTACACAATTAAAGTTTGAACGTGACAGAGGACCTATATGTACATACATACTACTAATACATGAGATGTGACAAGTGCAAAAATGTAAACAAATGTCTAATGGATAGTCACTGTCAATCCGGGCACAGAAAACAATGTTCAAAAGTTTATGATATGAAAATTAATAAATGAATGTTTATAAATATTCACAAAAAGTCTTTTTTCTGACTGGTGTTGATCGACATCTTACGTATGTGAAGGTCGACGTCCTGTGTTGATACAAAGGTTCTTGTACTGTACTGCCTCCATAATATGAGTCAGTGGTTACCCTCGCCTGCCAAGGTCCATAATGAAAAGCCAGTGCGGATCACAAGATTCAACACTTTAATATTGACAGGACAACAAAGGGTACAAGACTGCAAATACAATATAAAACAATACATTACTGTATGACCTAACAAAGATTTCAATGAAAAAATACACAAGATCTAATGTAAATGATATAAAGGTTCAATCTTCGACCTCAAATCACGATGAAAATATTGCAGTGTAAATGTTCAATACGAAAGTAGAATACGAAAGTACAATGTACACGCCAAACACGACTTAAAAGAGCATTGGTACTAGAAAATAAAGTACACTTACACCATGGGGACATAAGACGCGACAAAAACAGCTACACACTGTTGACGACGTGATAGTCGTGAGGCTTCTGTCTTAGGATTCCATGGCGAAACGTTGAACTAACGCTTAATGAGGAGTTCCGCACAACGAATAAACAAAGAACACGAAAACGGATAACACATAATCCGGATTTGATCCGGCACACTAACTGTCCTCGTTAAATACTTGCATCCGAAACATTGCTGTTATTTTCATGATTCTAAAGTTATCCCAAACAGAGTATTACCATTTTGTCGTAAGTAAAGATATGAACTGCATTACAATAGAAATGTGAGTCTCATATCTCACTTATGATGGATTGGATAAGAGTTTAGATTCAGTGCTATAATGCGAGCTAAACTGAAAATAAGAGAAAGTTATATACGAAGGAAATACATCAACGGAATCTTTATATCATTAACAGTGCCACGATTATATTTGAGTAAATTACAGTTGATGTATGCCGATTTATAAAACTTTAGTATATGTCCTTCTTGGAAAAACATTTTTAAATTAAAGATAGTGTAACAAAAAACGTAATGAATGTGATACATAAAATTTTAATTTTGACGAATATCCGTTTATTGAAATTGTACTCCTTTGGATGAATTTTGACTCGTTGCTCAGAAAAACAGTATGTATACGATTTGCGCAGGAGTCTCAGGGGCGGATCCAGAACTTCATCTGCCGGGGAGTCACCTCACAATTGAGGCCCGAAGGGCCGAATTGGGAGGATATGGTAGGGGTCCGCCCCTCCCATAAGTGGGGTTTGGGTGGCCTCCCCCGAGAAAATTTTGCAAAAATGAGGCAAAATGGTGCAATCTGGCGTTCTTTTTTGCATTATTCATCAACATTTTCTTGGCTTCAAATATTCCGCAAAAACTCTGAAATCGGAAGAAAACTGTCGTAATATTTTCGATCAAAAATTATCATGTTCACCCCTCCCTCCCTCCCATAGGTTTGGATGGGGTTTTCCTGAGAAGATATGACAAAAATCTTGCAAAATCGTGTGTGCCATATAAGGACCCTTTTGTTCTAATTCACGGAAATTTTATCAGGCATGGACCCAGATTTTCAGTTGGAGGAGGCGTAAAACTCGGCACAGGGTCTAGGGACTGCCTATAGGTCCCCGGTGGATGTAGGGTAGATCCTTGGTAGGGGGGAACACGGTGAAAAGTCCCCCTCCACGGAAGCTCCCGTATTTGAGACTTTTGGAGATACAAAATACGTTGTGAAAACAAACTATTCTAGAAATGGCTATAAGAGAAATCCATCTTGTACATCGCGTAGCTTCAGTACAAGCGTTTCAAAAATTTGTACTGAAGCTACACGATGTAGAAGACGTATGTGAGTAAAATAGTATGGATAAGTAAAATCCATCTTGTACAGCGCGTAGCTTCAAACATTTGTAACATTTGCTACACGATGTACAAGTAGCCTGAGGCCAAGTGACCGAACATTTTTGTGCTGGATATTACATATTGCACATGTATTTCGCTTCCCTCTGGAAAATATTATGGATCATAAACGGGGATCAGGGGAGATTTATCATGAAATTGATCGTGAGTGAAGCGAGTCAACGATTTTTTTTTCAACTGCAAATTTAAAGTAATATGAGAGAATAACTGGCGAGGGAAGCGAGCCAGCGAAATTTTTCGGCGGCATATAAATATAGATTACTCTATTACGTCACCGATTGTTAAATATTTGAAGTTTATGTTTTTGTTATAATTCAGCATGGATATACACAGTTCT
This sequence comes from Pteria penguin, assembly GCA_035048485.1. Taxonomy (NCBI): domain Eukaryota; kingdom Metazoa; phylum Mollusca; class Bivalvia; order Pterioida; family Pteriidae; genus Pteria; species Pteria penguin. The sequence goes on from CM068584.1 coordinate 64,904,415, forward strand.
GTAACATAGTCATTTTCAATGACAGCTCATATCATTAAGTATCCGTATGGTATCTTAATAACTAAAAAACATAAATTTGAATATCACTGCTGGTCGAAAAGATGATTCCGGACACGCGGAAAATCCAGACGTTTTAGTTGTACAAAGCGAAATAGCAATATATCTTTTACTTATGTGCCAAGTTGTGCTAAAAATATCTTCATTTAATATCATTTTGATGTCACTTCATCTTTCGGTTTTCTCTCTTCTCAAAACAAAAATTGGGAAACTCAAATGGCAGTTAACAATGTCATTTCTATTTATATCACATCTAAAGTTAAAGTGGTGTCTGCTGATTCATAACCAACTTGTTAAAATATCTAACTATATTGAGAACAGAGATTGGTGAAGGGATAGATCGGTGCAACGTAATTGAAAGGGACCGGCAAAGATAAATTTATCAAATAATGGATCCCATGAGATCTTACGTCTATATTATTGTGAGAATTAAATTCAACTATTGCTTTTCATGGTTTGCGTTTATTTTCTTTCATTTCAGATCCAATGTGTCAGGGAAAAAATAAATCTGCAACTGTATCTGACAAAAGGTAGTTTTAAGGACGATTCTCTATAACAGTTTGCAAAAATGTAGAGTGTTGTTTTCTTTTATATATTTATCTATGAGAGATAGTTGAGTAAAAATGTATTTGTTTGCGTTTTATTTGATCTTTTTTTATTCACTTTGTCCTAATTTTAAGCAATAAACCATAACTAATTTATAAAAGTAGTCCATGTTGTCAAAATTTGCGTATTTAGATATCATGTTGTCTTTCGACATTAATGGTCAATTGAACACCTCACTCAAACGTGACGATTTCAATTTTGCTATCACAAACTTTCCTTTCATAAGTAGCAACATTCCATTATCGCCCGCATACGGCATATTCATATCTCAGTTAATGCGTTATTCCAGAGCATGTTCAAATTACAGTGACTTTGTTCTGAGGGCTAGGCGACTTTCAGTTAAGCTGCTCAACCAGGATTATATATGTGCTAGACTAGCAACATCACTGAGGAAATTCTATGGTCGTTACGAGACTCTTATTACTCCATATGATATCTTGTTATCCAGACTTTTAAATGATATTCTGGACTGAGACCGATTCCGATCATTTTACACAGATTTGACACCTTCTATACTAGAAGGTTACCTACTTCGACTTCTCCATATATAAATACATATGGAATTTACACGATCTGACTCTTTCTACTGGGTATATGTGACGGGTGTTGCTAAGAAGCAGGAGATGCTCACTCTCCCCGGGCACCTGATCTCACTCCATCACAGGGGTTCACATATGCTCTTCAAGTAGACATATTTTGATATTTTGCATTTGTTTTTCATTTTCACTGATTTTGTATGTCCTCTGGTTTTATGATTTTTGGACTTGTGCTTTGGATTTATCCATCATCTTTACATTATCATTATCAGTATTTCTTTCTCTAGTGCTATCTTTCCGGTCAACGCCTGTGACTTACAGACATCTATTCCACCTACAACCACCACTGAAAACAAAAACGGTACAGCAATTCTTCTCGGTGTTATTCTGGTGATGTTTATAATTAAAGACCTTATTTTTGTCATCTATTTGTCAAGAAGAGGTTGTCGTGGCACTCTATTTAGAAAGTCAAGTCAAGGTTTGTATTGTGTTTTAGAGAATATGTTTGTCTTCTTAAACGTGTAAAATTGTACAAAAACAAACACATTCACAAATTATTTGCATAACTGGGTACATTAAAATTCAATATAAAATCGTATGTGACTGTGTATTCCTAGTAACGCTAACTGTCAATGCTTATATATGCTTCTATATTGCGAGAAGCCAAATACAAATCTTTGAATATCAAGCTGTTGTTTTAACATTACTCCGTGATCTAGAATTAACAATAGAGTGAGATATATACCGTTCCTTTCAGCATTGCTAATTAGAAGCCCGCTTCTTCATGCATTCTTTATATCATATACTAAAATATGTAAAAATTTAGATAAAGCTTATTACCTTTTTATGGAATTGCGTTTAACTTATATCTTAGGACAGAGTTATGTAACAGCTTTGATAGCGCATCTGCATCAAACCTTCGAATCCCGATCACTCTATACATTTCTTTTATTTTCTATTTTTTATAATTATCGTTATAACTTTATTCCACCTCGGGGATCTTTGTAAGATTCCGAAATGTCGATAAAGTCGATTGACTTGAATGGTGTATCATCATGTGCATCTTCTTTGATAGTTCAGTGGTAATGGGTTGGGGTATCTAGTCCGATCATCCCATACATTAATTTAAACCTATAGATAGTGGATTACATACGTAAACACGAGTCTTTTTGTACAGAATCGACAAAATCTCAATTCAACAGTGAAAACTTGTCTAGGGAATCTTCACAAATGGACATTGGAGTAGACTTTGTATCAAAACTTAGAAAACATTCAACAAAGAGTTATCTTACAAGTAAAATACGAAAGTACCTGGTGTCTCACGACTATGGTACTAACGATATACTACAGTGGACATTCTTTGACCCCTCAAATTCAGAGATGAGATCAGAGAAAAAAAGTGGGCGTTTCTTGTTTGAGTAGCCACACTCGCCGTTAAAGCCCCTACACACGGACGAAACAAATATAATTCAGCACTGTATATATACATAAATGTGAAAATACACTGAATAGAAAATACCACGAGCGCACAGCGTCAGGAAAAAGGGTATAGCACTTACCTCAAACCTTTCACGGGAACCTTTGCGTACACGAAAGAAAGAAAGAAAGATAAAAAAGTTACGGATGCTAATATAATCCATCTGTTACTACCAATATCAGGTTTGATTTAAATTCATCCAGAGGTGTTACGTGCAAATAGCTGTACTTAAGATGGAAATCATTTCCCGCATATGAAGGTGTTTTGTTTAGAAGGTTGATAAAACAAAATCACCAAACGCCGAGAGCATTAAAGGATATTTAGTCTTGGAATGATCCCAATACTGCTTGTCATCTAAGACTACAAAAGTAATCAGCAAGGCCGAAAACAGCTTTTATATTTGGCCGGACATGCGGCAATACAGGACTTCCGAGATACGTATCAGTGATTAGATTTAGGTGAAATGTAGGGCATCATATGTCCAGTATAATATATTGATTGATTGATTGATTGATTGATTGATTATTGTTTTACGTCACTCCACGATTATTTCACGTATATGGTGACGGCATCTGCCTGATGCATTGCATACAAATTTAGACCTTTGCAACGGACCCACCCGAAGCAGTGAGGGATCTTTTACGTGCCACGCCTACCGTGACACGGGACCTCGGTTTTTACTGTCTCATCCGAAAGACAGAACACCGGTGTGCCCCGGACGGGAGTCGAACCCGCGACCTCTCGATCACGAGCCGAGCACCTTATCCACTAGGCCACACCGGCTTCCAGTATAATATAAACAGGTACAACAATGACCAACAACCCTAACGGAAATTGGCCAAAGTAATAGAGATGAGAATTAAATATAGTTGTTAATTGTTATATCGGATCTTGAGTGGTAACTATTCGTAAGGTATGGTACGTTACAGCATGCTCAGACATCAAATCCCTGTAGTAGTACATGCGAATAATATGAAAAAAAAAAACTGTTGCGGAAACCGATGGCTCGGATCAGATTAAAGTTTTAAAACTGAATCAGAAAAACCGTATATATTATTTCTAAAGAACTTTTGAGCTTTCATAGTGACTCCGCTGAAACGCCTTATATCGAATATCAAAGAGTCATGCGGCACCCCAGAGGGCAAAAGTAACGCCGAAATAAGCATTGCGATACATGACCGCTAATTACATAACACCGCATGACACTCCTGCTACTCAACAGAAATTATACGTTGTTGTAGAATCTTGAGAAAATCAATATTGTTATGTATCACATTCCATTATTGAGTTGCTTTCTATCAGCATTTGTGTTATAGTAATGCTATAATATTGTACATGTAATATATTGTTTAGTTCTTCATAATTATCCAATTGTATATCTTTTAAATAGAGGTCTCATGTTAATATGACTTTCATAATATTCTCACACTGAAAATGTATTATTTCATATAAAATTTACTGTCCACACCTCTATGGGGAATATATTTTTTAAAAGAAAAACATAAAACATTTTCTTTTGTTTACGTTTATGATCAGTATACTTCCTTTTGAATACAACCAATAAATGTGCATTTCTTGCGATTTAGCATGACATTGAAAGATATCGTCAGACAGGCAAAATCAAAGCAAGTTCTAAATTTAAATATCACAATAATTTACCACAAAGATAAACAATGTTTAAATCTAGAGTTGTTTACGTATTTGCACTTTATTTTACGATTTTTAAAATTAAATTTCAGAGAATGAGGATACAAGTCATGTAAGTTGCAATTCTCATGCAGATGTACATATATAGTATATGCAATGTGTAAAATAAATTCAAGAAACTAAACACAAGAAAATATTTCTGATGTAAAACATCTCATTTGTCAAAATAGAGGTGGATATAATTTTCGCAAACTATAGGAGAATAATTAAATGGAAGTTCATGGAAAATCTGCCATGTACTTATGTGAAGGGAATAAACAAACAGAGTAGAGATTGATTCATATCGAGATATTATATCGTTTGAAATAGAGTTTCCTAGCAAAGTGTGAACGAGGGAGATTGCTTGGGTTCAAGTAACTATTAAGTTAATACGCCTACATCAAATCACTAAATAGTAGAAAAAAATATTGATAATATTCATTTACACACGCAGAGATTTCTTGTAGGCAAATAATTCTATTCAGTTAGTGACAAATCTTACAGAGTTCTTACAAAGAACGTATGTGAAATAGATACAATATGGAAAGGATAATCCAGTCCGTGACACATTGCCATATACCAAGGAGAACATGTATAATGTAAGTTGTATGCGTAGTGCTTTGGTCTATTTTCTTAATCGTAGGACACTTCATTTATTGAAATTTATGTACTTGCAAACGCTTTATACTATCATTTTGTTTTCCGCAGTTAATTCCACAATACAGAAACAATCAGATGTATGCTGAAGTGTCAGAGGAAAGGTAATATGAGCTCTTTTCTTTGTTTTCCCTTAATTTCGTCTTTTCTTGGGATATTCATATCAGTGCAATGCGAGTTCATATTTTTGGGTTTATTTTTCATTAGCGTAATATACAAAATTCATATGAAAAAAAAATACCAAAGAGATTAGAAATATGATAATAAGATAAAACAAAACTTTGTTAACCACTTCAAATATTTGGTGTTTGTCATTTTAATTGCCAGTCCCAAGTCGTTATCGTCACAGTAATACAATCGAATATTTTGGTAAATTTTTATGTGTATATTGGACTATACTTATGTGTAATATGCATGTCCTTGGTAGTTTGTCTCACACCATACTAATTACCTGCCAACAGCTGCAATGTTGTCCTGCTCTGCCATTGCGTCATCAAGCTAGTCTATCCATCGCCAGTAGTTTCAATCCCTATCTCGGAAAATCTTCTAGATGGTTGGTCAGCTAGAACAGATCATCCTCCTACCTTCAATGGTTGGACTTCCAGCTACTCTCAATTCGTCATCCACAGCAAACTGCTGCTTGTGACATATTGTTTATCGCCTGCTTCCTCGATCTTCCTTCGATGCCACGGACTCCCAGTATATTTCAGCACGATTTGTATGGAAATCCCAAGGTTCCAACCTCTATTGGGAAGCACCATGCTTTATAGAACTGTTCCACAAAGCTTACAAACTTTCTTGTCTTCCTTTTGTGGGTGTCTTTAGTTCTGGTCTCCCAAAGTAACGCAAGGTCCACCATGACAGATTATTGTATTGAGCTTGCCTGCAAAATCATGTCTCCCAAATTCTAGGACAGACTAGCTTCTTTTCAAGTTTAGGTCCTTTGCTCCTCCGAAATTCAAGGTATCTCTCTCCTGTTTGATACCACTCTCCTCCTCCGACGACGAAACTGCTGTTTCTTGTCCTTTTTCGGTTCTACCTCCATGTGTGCGCTACTGTTCGAAGGACTGGATTGTATCTCCAGTTGTAGGGCCATCATGCGGGATGACAGAATTTTTTTTTTCAACTTTCATGTTCCTGGCAGAGGTGACACTTTGCATAGATTTTCTGGTGTTGGAAGTACACCATGCACTGCCCTCAAGATTTGCATGACCAGTACGATCAGGACTACTAATATTGGTAACCCCATCACAATTCTATTCTCCAGTCTCAAAGTCCTGCACTGTGAATCAGGAACGTTATAGTACTGTAGAGCTATATTTATCAACGTGTGTGGTACCGTAGGCGTTCGCCAAGTCAGGCAACAGTACTTTTAAGCCTCGTCTCTCCACCTTAGTTTATTTGATGAGTTGGCTGATTATGTTTGTTTGTTCCACAGACTCGAAAATACGGGGTTACCTCCGTTCTAGACTGCTATGTCTATGTACTGAATGTCTGCTATACTGGATGTCAAGATCTTTGTTAGCATGGCAAAAAAACTCTTCCCTTCCACGTTCAGCAGTGAAACCGGAACTGTCTGATATCTCTGGAATTCTCTTCTGCGCTCATATGCGACCTTCCAGCAATGTGTCACCTTTCCGTTCTTTCACATAAATTTCATCTGCCCGAGGAATCTCGCAAGTAACTTTGGAGATTTCTTGTAGACCTTGTAGTTGATGCCATTTGGTCCTAGTGCCGACTCCGCTCTTGCCTTAATGCTGACTTCCCTAATCTCCCAAAGCGTTGGCTTTCGCCCGTCTAGTTTGCTTGGCATTAATACCATCTCTTGTTCTTTTATTATCCCCGAGAGGCGGATTTCTCTCAGTGATACTGTGCGTTTCTTTCAATTACTACTCCATTTCTACCTTGGGTTTTGCCAACGTTTCTGATCTTTTCAACTTTAAAGCACTTGCTGTGAACTTGTATGACATCTAAATGAAGGCTGTTCTCCTTTTGGTATTCTCCCTCGTCGCCTTTCTGATTCTGTCCACATTCCAGAGTTCTTTCAGCCTTCTGTGGAGGTCTTGGTACAGCTCCTCTCGTTCTTTTGGCTAACATCGCCTCAACCTTTTGGTAAGTGTTCTTATCTGTCTTCCCATTCTATGACCTACCCTTTCCTCCCTCTACTACTCTAAACGTGTCTTCTCTTATGGCTAGACGAGAATCGGCTTCTTCTCCATTTTCCCATCTGCATCACTTGATACATGGTAAGAGTTTTTATCAATATTTTTGTTGTTGTGTTGAAATTTCACTTTTAAGGTATTAAATATATTTTTTATGTTTTTAATTTTTAATTTACAGAAGACACATAGAGAAAAGTCGGGAGGTCAATGATTGGAACAGAAAGATGACAACAGGGGCGCGTGAAATGTACATCTAGTAAAATCAGCACTCGTCCACATGCAGCATGGAATATATTTCATAAACATTTCTGATTCTACCTATATAATATACATGTTTTATATATTATATTATTGTCATTTTTATAATTCGTTTTCTGTAGAACATAATTCATATTATATACTTCTATGTTGTGTAAATTCTATGGACATAACCCAGTTGATTCATTAGTGAAAACTGATGGATTGATACTTTTAGTGCTTCGTACTGACCCGACACATGTACTTAAAAGTTCATGTCACAAAAGTTTGCAAATAGATTTAACAGTAATAAGCCTCTCCATCATGAATATATTGGCCGTTGGTTCCTACATTTAAGTTTTTGTCAATTCTATTTTTCCATTTACTTATCAAATATCTTTTAGAGAACAAATTGTGTCGCATATTTTTGTCATGAGTATTACTTAGTTTTATTTATATATCAAAGGCAATGGTGATTTTCCATTAATAAGAAAATTGGTGATGAGTGATACGGGATAGCAAAATTCTAATAGTGTGATATATCATAAAAATGCAACTATTTGTATTGAACGCCTAAGCTGCTGTATAGTTTAAAAAATCAAAACATTATATCAATACGTCATTACGTGTGGTTACGTCTTTACGCTATGTCAATAATTACTACGTTTTGTGAAAACATCTTTACTTTAAGTCAATATTTCTTTATGATGTGTGCATTCTTATTTATGTTATGCTCTAACATCTTTATGTTATGTCCTTTTATACTTATGTTATGTCAAAACTTATTTATGTTATGTGAATACCCCTGTCTGTTGGATCATAATATGCAGACATCTTTGTGTTATGTTAAAACCCCTTTATGTTATGTCAAAACTTCTTTATGTTATGTCAAAACTTCTTTATATTATGTCGAAACCCCTTTATGTTATCTCAGAACCTCTTTATGTTATCTCAAAACCGCTTTATGTAGTGTGCAAACGACTTGACATTATGTCAATACTTCTTAGTATTATATGCAAACGACTTTATGTTATGTGAACACTCGTTTCACGATGTAAAATTTCCGTACATGTCATTCCAATACTACTTAACGTTACGTGGTTGCTTTTTAGCTCACCTGGCCAATAGACTGAAGTGAGCTATAGTCATGATACGCCGTTCTTCGTCGTCGTCCGTCCATCCGTCTTTAACTTTTTCACATTTTCGATTTCTTCTCTGGAACTGCATTGCAGATTTGGATCAAACATTTTTATATGATGTACTCAAGGTCCCCTTCTCAAATTGTTTTCGGGATCCAGATTCCCTTATGGGGATCCAGGGTAGGGCCAAAAGTGCCCAACACGGTACCCTTCTTCAAAAATCTTCTCCTCCAGAACCAGTGCATAACTGGGAAACTAATTGTATTTCAACAATCTATAAATATGGGTTATAAAAATTGTGTTCGGGGTTAAGATCCGTCAAATAGAAAGGAGTAGGTGGGATAAGGGTTAAAAACAAAACTCCATCATCAGTAATGGAAAGATACCCACACATTTTAGTTTCAGAAATTGTGATTCGTTATTGCAGATTTCAACCTTCTTGAATGTTTTAATTTGGTAAGAAAATGTATTTGATACCCAAACATTGATGATTTTGACGTCATGGGGACATAAAGTTACGACGTCATTAATACAAACTTTTCTTCTCAGTATTAACCCATATTCCAAACCAAAGAAATTATGATTTAGATTGTTGTAACTGTTACAGGATAGAGGACTTCGAATATTTAATTTATTAATAATTAGATACTGGTTTACCACTCACTAATACCATTAACCACTTTATTCCTCTGTCGCAATGATATCATTAAACTAGTTTAAAACCAGGAAAAAGGTTATAACAATAAATTCGCCAAAACTGTTCCGAGATGGCACAGTCCATCATTGTCTTTGCCCACATGTGCAAACACCAAGTTTAAGGGGGAATTGTGGATTCAATGTTCGTATGTACATTGAGGACCAAAATCTGCCATGCCGTGCAACATGAACATAAAATACTATACTACTATAAAACCAACAAAAATGTCTGTTTACTTATGCATTAGTGAAGGCTTTGCGTCTTGCTCTGCGCATAGCAAAGCGCAAAACCTTGACGTAGTGAAGATGTTCTCAGATTAAAATAAAAAAAAAAACAAAAACAAAAAACAAAACAACATTGAAGATGAATTTGAGCTACAAAACACCGTTTTCCTGTTAATGAAATGAGTGTAGACGAACGTCATGAAACATCACTCCTCAATCATAATTTCCTCCTCACTGTCTGACTGTCGATGACTTCGGGGAGCTTTGCCGCATCATCTATGTATTCTGATCACATGCTTGAGCAAACTGTTTAGGTAATCTCCGGAAGATAACGAGCAAAAGTCATGTACCAGAGAACGCTGGTAATATGGCCATGGGCTCCGACTACTCTTGGGCCAGATTTACATTTACAGTACCATCCCGTTATAGCTCCTTCGTCATACGAAATCCAGTAGGTATATTTTTTCGCAGATGTGTGCCTACTTTATATTTGTGCACACAGGATGACATCACGGTCGTCATTCACCATGATTTCGTACGCGCCGTCACTTGTTAGGTGTTCGTGGGTGTAACTTTTGGCCATTTTGACTTGATAAATACCAAGGGTCGTCTCTCTGATAAACATTGGAAATCTGAGGCAATATTTGCAGAGCTGTCAATCCTTTTCCATTTGTATGCTCACTTGTCGCTACCCTCACTTTCTATTTTTTCTTGCAGCCTGTTACTTTCCTCAGAGAGAATTCATATTTTGGCTGCCATGATTTCATCTTCCTCCATGTTACCATGACTTAATGGCAGTCTGTATTTGTTGCACAGTGCACAAACGATTTGAACATAATGCCCTATGTAAAGTATTTGAGAATTTGGCAGGACTTTGTCCAAGTAGCGCCAGGTGTTTACTCGACCGTTAAACGATTCCACTACCCATCTTACCTAAAATTAAAGTGGTGATATTAACATTTTCATTGATAGAATTTCGGAATAATGTCTAAGTTTAAGAAGATAAGTATTATAAGGTATTACTGTTATTATTATTATTGTTATTATTATTATTATTATTTTGCACCCGGATGTATAGATCAGGGGAATATTGTTTTTGTCCTGCCTGATTGTCTGTCTGTCTATCTGTTTATCTGCTGTCAACTCTAACCCTGGCCATAACCTTTAAAACGCGAGGGATAGAAACGCAATTAATAAAACCCATTCAAACGACATAAAGGTCGATGACCTATTGACGTTGGCATTGACCTTCAAGATAAAAACAACTTTATGGACTGTGTTGCCGCCGGGGGCAAACTAAATACCTAAGTCCTCTAGCAAATCTGTGGCGTCTCTAGATCCCCTTTCAACTATGACAATGTCATTCTCCTTTACCCACTCCTTTATCTTCTGCACATTTCTTTTCTGCATATGGTACAGTATGAGGAATCACTGTTTTTCCCGTCTGCCATGTATGGACCAAGCACAGCCACAATGTAACCTGTAAGTTAAGATTGGCAGATATGACTAAAGCCATTGTCTGAATATGGCCAGTCGCGGATATAGAAGGGAGGGGCTGAAACAACACCCCCTGAAAAAACAAACAAAAACCCCATCTTTAATTGAAGTAATGAAGTGTTGCTTAAGTAGATGAACAGAAAATTATGATTCTCCGTCCCCTGACTTCTGTCTCTTCCATCACATGTTGATATTACTTCTACTTATCATTTTCCTCATTATCAAACCCTTTTCTTCCCTATTCTCTCCACCAATCAGATCATGTTTCGATTTCCAGATTGTGGCAAAATATTTAAGAATTTTGTTGCCTCCTACTCCCTCATCGCGATATGAATGACATTTATCGAATTGACTTAAAACTAAACCAAACAACCCCCTCCCCATCCTCCCCTTTCCATCGAATTCATGAGTGGATATACAGAGGGGGATCATCTGGGCAAACCCTGGGATTCAGTCATATGACTTGCTGTGGTTGTCTTAAATGGTTGTATAATAGGTAACTGTATATCCTATCACATGGTTAGACAACCTGTCGAAAAGCGTGCGGTGGTGGACCTCTTATCAACAAAATGTCTGCATCTGCGTCTGCCCATGCACTGTCCGCTCACCTGCATGAGGACATGCATGTTTATGTGTATTGAAGAGTGCATACCTGTAGTGGTTAGCATTATCATAGGTTTAACCAGTGGTCGATGCTTATAGAGGCTATAAGATCTACGTTAAAAAAAGAAGTTTCCGCTTTTCTGGATGTATATGTAAGTGCCATCTAGCACTAAGATTGCATGAGGCTCGATGATGTCTGGAGAAAACAATTCTTTAGCAAGAGGCCTGGTGTGGCATGTGATTACTTCCTCCCTGCTTACATGCTGGAAACCCAGATTATTTGGCACAAAGCTGGACATGAGAGCACATCTAGCAGATGAAACTGCACATCGAACCTATTATATAAGAAGTAGAAAACACGAAACATTGATACTTATATGTTAATTAATTAATTAATTAATTAATACTTTATTTGTTTATTGATATAAAATTATGAAATGCATGCATGTATGTATGTATGTATGTATGTATGTATGTATGTATGTATGTAGGTATGTATGTATGTATGTTTGTTTGTACATGTATGTATGTATGTGCGTGCGTGCGTGCATGTGTGGATGGATGGATGTAAAGAGAGAGAGAGGGGGAGGCAATTAATTCATACAAAAATTGTAACCTATGATTTACTCATGTTAAAACAGGATTGATAGCATTGTGTTACTAATTGATGAGGGCATCTTCATCAGAAATAATTTTCTGCTACTCCTTGATTTAGAAGAGCGTATATCCTTCACGTATGTCATTAAGTCTTCAAATTGATTCTTGCTCAGTCCTCGTAGGTTAATGTAATCGTCATCTGTCATGTTGTCTGCATCGTCGTAGTCTAAACGGGTATTCCTGCTTTCTATCAAATGGTCCCTAATCACGGAAAGTAATCTTAAGATGGATGATCTGTTAACGAAGGTATGTGCATGTGTGACCCTAATCCTCTGTGATGCATTTTCTGTGAAGTGATGATTCGCAATGTGACTAGGGCAGCACCTCGCACCCTCCGGTAGAAGCATTTCTATCCCTGAAAACAAAATACAGTGATATTCAGTATTGAACTGAAATGAATTTATATTTCAATCGATGTTTTATCGCTAAGACACTAAGAAAACGAGCCGCTGGTGGGACTCGTACCGAAGCAATTAATGCCATGGGTCAAGCATGCTGTCGACTGAGTTACATTAGCACATATACAGATATAGGTGTCGATTGTTCAAAATACGCAATATGAAGCAATGTTTATGTGAATTAATTAATTCATTTATTTATGCCTTCATCTATACACTAGCTATAAGTATATACATTTTGTGGTTTGAAAAATAACAATAAGCATTAGTAATATGGAAAAAAAAAACAGAAGAGGGTTTTTACCAATGTAGACAGAAAATCGTACCGTTGTACTGGTCAACGATGGATTTGGGCCCAGGTTTCTTGCAAACAAAACAGTAAGAGTGGCTTCTGCTGGTCTTGCTTAAAAGGAAGTTTATCGATGGCGGACTTAGGGGTGGATCTCTTGGCGTGTCATTTCGTGTGCGTGAAGCTTCTCTAATTAACTTTCTTTTCTTCTTTTTCATTTCGTAGCATTTGATTCGGCATTTATTCCGAAAGAGCGCTCCACTTTATTTCTATCTGCATTGATCTTTCGTCTGTATGAATGCTTTGGTCGTGCCTTACATAGTACACATTCATAATATTTCGAAGACTGTTGTGACATCCTGTAAAAAGGTCATTTATACACTTTTAATCTAGGTACCAAACTGTCCGGTGTAATATGTCTTTTTAAACCCCAAAATTTTGTTATTCATTACCATCTTGATGTTAATTGAAATCAAGTTGAAGGACCTTATCATAATAAATAAAACATTCTTTAAGGGATTGATAGGAATTAGTGGTAATACATGTGCAGCACATATTGTAGAATTAAAAATACATGGGCGTGACAGAAGATAAATATACTTTAAAGATTTTTTATGCAACAAAATAAACATATTTATTTCAAAACATGTTTAAAACAGAAGTTTCGTTTTTCTGTAAGATAAAGTATCGTTGAAATAGATATACACTTCATTGACTTTAAAATCGTGGATGCAGACGACGCGAAACCGCTTTCGCCATAGTTTTAGCCGTATTCACAGATACAAAAACAGGCTTTCCTGATTTTTTTTCTCTGATATTTCTCAATCCATTTTCGATTAATCGAGGATCAGGAGCTCCACTAGCCGCTTTCGTCCACCTCAGTCCTCACCATTTTAAAATCTGGCAAAATATGCTGCATGTCGATCTACATGCAGATCTGACTGTATAGATCTATATATGTGTAGTAATAAAAAGTACTGTAAACTTTTCTGATGTCGAAGTGTTAACATTGGTCCGATGTCTGGCTTGCATTTGTTAGCCAACATTAATTTTATCACTGTTTCTTTCAACCAGACCAACATTGGCCCAACGTTGTGCAGTATACCCAACGCCGACGTAATGCGACAATGCCAACCATACTGTATATCGACGCTTGGCCGAAGTAGGCTAGTCATGTTGTCTAGGTAAACACTATTCATATTCACAAAATAGACATAGTAACATACCTTAGTCTGCATACTGCCTGGCGTTATTGTTAGTTAGTGAGTGTCCGTCTCCAGGGAGGTGCTCCGATCCGCTGACGTCCAATATACCGAGTGCGTGTTATGAATTTACGTTTATTAGATTCCTATTTTTTTCTTTTTCACATAGAGCACAACCGTCTGCCGAGATGTATTTAATGCGAAAAGTAAGAGTCTTCCCTTAACCTACAACGTGCAAATTTTCAAAATGGCACCCGCTTGTGCTATATATAAATTGTGCTCCCAAATTGATTAAAATAAAGGAAAAATTCCAGATTCTAGAACTCCGATCAGAGTTTGGTCCGTAGAATCGCCATAACGTAGGTCAAAGTTACTCTTGCGTTTTGGATATATGTGGCTCGGAACATCATTTATTAAGTTATCCCACCTACTCCTTTGGCTGATATAATGACAAGTGAATGAATGAAGGAGATTTAGGAAAACATGCTATTATTATGTGTGCTTAGACAGACAAACGCCAGTCAACTGTTGTAATATTCGTTACTCAGATAGATAGATAGATAGATAGATAGATAGATAGATAGATAGATAGATAGAGAGTGGCGGGCAGGGACTAGCAGGCAGCTCAGTGATGGATGCATGAAATATGTAGAAATAAATAAACAAATAAAAGATAAGTTGCAACTTTCACTAAAATCTATGATTTAACATACCGCCTGCTTCCTCCATTCTTCTATCTTCACGTGTAGCATAGTTTACCGTATTCGGACTAGTGGTCGTTGAATAATTAGGACTGTATCTCGTTGGGGAAAGTCTGAAACATTTTATGAAAAAAAAAACAAGAATTTTTTTTATTGCGACAGGTCTTGTGTTTTTATAATACAGTTTGTTGATTTAAACAAACGATATTCATACATGTTTAAATGCCTTTCATTTATAACATCAGCAATGAGTGATACCATGCCAACCAATTATTTGATTAATTCTAGATGCGTTAGTACATTGCATTACTCTGTGGTCATTGTCGCATGAGTGCATACCAACACTTGGCTTGTTGGAACGATAACTTCCTATGTTATATTAGAATTATATTTCAATTACTTTAGTGAACGCAGAAATCACTTGATCAGTTCACTGTAAATTATCCATCATCGTGTGCCTTACCTTTCGTTTGTTTTTCTGGTTAAATGCTTTCTTCCTTGTAGCATACATTGTCTATTAAATACAAAGAAAACTTATGTTTGCCTGGAGTACCCTATAAAGTATTTCAACAAATGAAAAGTATACACAAATAAATTTTCAAAGAGATAGCGTGCCCAATGTGAATTTATGGTTTGAGATGCTTAAATAGTATAATACACACAGACAATTAAAACTAAAATTCGTAATACTCATTGAACAATTTAAACAATCAAAAAAGGATAATTCTCATTTTGACATACAGGACGTGTAAATTCTCCCTTAGGTGCAGCTGTGGGTATCCATCTGAACTTGAAGAGGATCAGGAGGTACAGGATGATATCATCCTCTTTCTGGTGCACAGCTTCCCCTAGATTCAATCCTGAATTGTTCAAGTTAAATTCTAATATTACATTCCTTATTTCTAAAACATAGTTTATCGCATACACAAAGAATAGAATGGTAAGCATAAGTACGCTTTAAACGAAATATTATATAATCGATACGTCTATAAATGTGTCACGTGATGACGCAAGAATGAAATAATTATAAAAAGAGAGAAAGGAAAGTAGATGTTAGTAAATAGGGATTCTTTGGCCCCATTTCTCCCTTCCAAGTATCATTTACTAATGTTAGATTCTTTTATCTTATTTTTCACATGAACAACAATACATATACTTTATATAAGGTAACATATTCAACATTTTTCCAATACTGGTTTTGTCTTAGGCCAGCACGCAAAATATGGCAGATTTATGTCTTAATCGTTTAACCACACCAAATGATTTTCCCCAAAATTCACCGTGCATTTCCACAGCAAACTCTGTAATACGGCGAGTTAAATACTTTTATCTTTTCCTTTAATCTTCTAACCATTCCAAGGTCGGCTGACTGAGGATTTCCTCATTACCTGATGCTTGAATACAGGTGTCAAAACGCTTACGTGTCTGGTGCATTTGTTTATGACATGAAATTTAAACCGGTCACCTGCACTAAGTAAGTGACGATTCACAATCACGTGTTTATGATAGCCTTTTGAGTGTTTAAAGTTTTATTATCTTCATGACCGTGGCGGCTTTTTTCATCAGGCATATGTCTTCTCACCTTTCCGTCTTCAAGATACATTGGATTATTGAAAGCATTTAACTGACTTCAAAATGAATTTATAACTACCAAACCCGGCAGTATACTTATATATTTACCCCTTTTCCCTCTCCCAATTTCTTTTTTATTCTAAACTTATCTCGTTCCAGTTGGAGTAACCTTTCTTTGCGTTGTTAATGACATTAAATAATGTGAAAGCAGTCAGTTTATCTCGTATTATTATCTATTTGCAGTTAACACTTTCTCCATTTACTAATTATGAACATCTATACGAATACACCGGTGCCTAGAAAGAAGAGTATACCCATTATTTGCACACGTATTTCTCTTCGTATGTAATGTATCGGTGTGTGGAAGGTATGGATATGTGAAGGTGGGTGTGTCGGGGTGGGGGTGGATGTAGATGTGCTTGGTTGTAAATGTGTGGGTATGCCGATGGATGTTTTTAGAGGGATAAATATATTTGTGCATGTGTCATACGTTCACCCCTAAACACTAATTCGTGTTATTGTTGATTTACCACACCAACTGATGTTTCCTCAAATTTCTACATTGTTCACGATGCATTTCCATGGTGACTTCTGTTATACGATGAATCAGATACTTTTATTTATTTCTTTAACTCTTCTACCGTTATTCTAGTTGTTAATTAACAAAGGAAATCGGTACCATTCCAAGGTCGATCAACTGTGGATTTCGTCATTACATGATACTTGAATACACTTCAAAACTCTTATGTGTATGGTTCCTTTGTTTACGTATCAGAATATAAGTAAAGTGCAGAGAGATTTAAGGCATTTGAGATAAATAGTTCATTTACGTTCATATGTATCACTTTTATATTTGTTTACATGTGTTTTACTGATTATCACGTTGCATATGAAAGGGAAACAGAATATTATTAGTTAACTTTATTTAAATACATCATTATTATTATTATGTATAGAAGTGTATTTTGATGCATTTCTTCCCTTTAAAATTGACACGAGCCAAACATCTTCAAAATTCAAATGTATGTCAAGAAAATGCCCTTTACCTTTCTCGTCGCCCCCCCCCCCCCCCTGGGTAGCACCATTAAATTTGTATCAAGGCTGCATTTCCGTTCAACTACATGTAAATCGTACACCCATTTTATGCTATGACCTCACAGCATTAGTCTTCTTTTTTGTCATAATGCTGCCACTGTAATGCCTCATTTTGTCTTTTTTTTTTTGTTTGGTTCTATTTTAATTCCATGCAGTCATTATGAGGTTCAGAAATTTGAATGCTAAAATAAGATATATGTTTGCTCTCAAACTTGTCTTGAGAGATTTAAATGATGTTATAATACATTGTATTTAAAATCCTCAGCAAAATCTTTCCTATTTGAAAAAACTCAATTTCGTCTAATGAGGAGTTATGCTACTTGTTGAAGAAGAGGTGCCAATAGTTAAAAGTTGGTGAACATTTAATAGTGAAAGCTGAGGAGCACTATCAAAGACATCCCTTTGTCGTTGCAATGTTTTAACATAAAGACGGAAGAAGAGTTCAATATACTTTAACTTCTAAAGCAGCTATTACTTCTTACTTTACTTTCAACATGAAGAAATTATTAGTTAGTGTTTGGGCTGAATCTTATAATTTCAAGACCAATTATAAAGGAATCTTTACTAAATTTCACAAAATGTCGATTAAAACTGAAACATTAATTTATTTATTATTTATTATATGGTTATGTTGTTTATATGAAAGAAATAAAATTATAAAAAAGGTTCATAATAGCGGAAGAGCTGGATAAAAGATGCTGTAATGTTATGATACTTTGTCGCATGGATCTATGTCTTGTTTTTTCCGTATTTTTATGAGTTTAATGAAAACCCTTGCCCCGCTGACGCGTTTATCCTTTTAATAAAACCCGCCCCTAAATTCAAGGTTGTCTAGAATTATCGTATTTTTTGACACGTCTTGGCATTCGGTACAACCCTAAGCAATTAACGGTAAGAAGGGGCGGATCCAGAATATTTCTAAAAGGGAAAGGGGAAGGTAAATTCTTTCACCATTTATTTGTAAATTTTTATGCCGAAAGTTTCACATCCAAAGACGCAAAGTACATTAACACTCAAACATGACATGCCTTAATTGAAAACCACAACAAACGCAGGTTAAGTGTCAGAATATCCACACAAGGAGTAATCAGACAAAATTTAGGAAAAGGAGGATTAAACCACATCATCCCTCTGCATCTGTAAATGGTATAAACATTTTATTGTGTACCCAGTGTTCTGTGAATCAAGCCTTTTCCTCATGGCATGAAACTGAGCTTTATTTATACAAATACGGTAAAACACAAATATTTCTACTCTTACTTACTATAAAAGGGAAAGGAAGTGGGGGGGGGGGGGGGGGGTTGTTGCAGCTACTTTCCAAAGCGGAATGTCCATGTTTTGAGACACTTACATGCATTAGCACTCTATATAGAATTTATGGAGTTATTGATATAAATAGGCAAAACAACATTTTAAGGTATTTGTATGTGTCGTTTCTCTTTGGAGATTTGCTACGAGTTTGACCCCTTGATTGTGTATGCATATGTACGCCTCTGACGTTATAAAAATATAACTATATAACTTTTGATAACCCTGTAATAGATACAATTGGGAGGGAGAATCATAGTGCTGCAACGATTCGCCGCGGTTTTCTTTTCACTGCGGTTCAAGACGACAATTCGATACACGATAGGAGACAGGTCTGTATCGATGCGTTACTGTTCATTTTCCTATTTGAGACAAAGAACTCTCCTGTTGAATTTACAAGTCATGTGTGGGGTATTTTGGATTCAAGGAAGGGGGTGACAAAGACAAAACTATTTGTAAGCTATGCCACTCGGATGTGAGCTACAAATGTTGAAATACCACGAACATGGCCACCCACATTCATAGAAAACACAGCATACTGGCACCTGCCGATTAGGACAACGATGTAAAGAACGAGAAACAAGCAAGCTCGTGAGTTCCTCTGCTATAAGTGGACAGCGTAAACTAGCCGATGTCATACATTCGAAATAAAGCAAAGGTTCACTGCGAGTCAGTTTTATCACACAATCTTGGTGAACTATTTCGTAAACCTCTCTTATCATGATTAAAGACCATACATTCATGATAATATTATGAACTATTGCATTGCCATGCCAGTTTTGTTTTGTTTTCGGTTTTCTAGGCTTCTAGTCATACCAATGGTAATTTTAGTTGATGTTAAAGCATCCAAGTTATGAAAACGATAACGATAAACTTTATTTTGTTTTTGATTTATGAAAGTATTTGACACATTACAGAAATGCTTTTATTTCAACATTGTAAATAAGGTATTATGATGTGAATCGTATCGTGACCACAAATGTCAATACGTATCGAATCGTGAGCTTAGCGTTTCGTTGCAGTATCAGAATAACATACAAGTGAAAACATGGAATGAAAATGATATCTGAAATTAAATGGACAAAAATTCAACATAACCGGTATAATTATATAAGAAACAGAAGTGGTTTGCATTTTATTTCTACATATATCTTTTATAATGCAAAGAAAGGTAACTCTATCAGCCTTAATCAGGAAATTTATATTTTGCCTTTGAATTTGAGTGTTACATACTGCACCTTTGGTATTTAGCCATAGACAACAATACAGCAAAATGGGAAAATAATAAACCAGGTGATATAATCAGAGAAAATGTGTGATTTTTGTTATCGTTTAGACTTGCGCATAGAATTGGACAATCACCGTTGTCTATCATACTCGGCGTTCTATTAACAAAGAGAGAGGGAGAGAGAGAAAATGAAAAGGTGCTAATAATTGTCACTCCACGATTATTTCACATATATGGTGACGGCATCTGCCTGATGCATTGCATACGATTATAGACCTTAACAGCGGACCTTCGCAAAGCAGTGAGAGATCTTCTACGTGCCACGCCTACCGTGACACGGGACTTCGGGTTTTTCTGTCTCATCTGAAAGACAAAACGCCGCTGTGCCGAGTGCGGGAGTCGAACCCTGGACCTCTCGATCACGAGCGGATCACCTTATCCACTGGGCGACACCGGCTTAAACGGTGCGGAGTTAGAGAGAAATAAAGAGAGGAAAAAAAATGGAAGCTGTATATATATGAACTTGTAATCTACATGTAATTTTTTTCTTTTTGTAGATTTATTTAAAGCATTCCATTTTTGCGCCTTTTTATAGTACATCACAATTATAGTATATTTGTGTATTTGACACTCGTTTTCAGCAATCACTTTCGTTTAACCGGGTAAGTATGAGAAGAATGTAACAGAAAGTTTTATTAGTGTGATCACTGCCCACATCTAAATTCAACTTAGTATAACCAACTATAAACACCATCATTGGATTAATTGATATACGGATAGTTTAATGCAAGTGAACAGAGGGGGTGTAAATGAATTCATAAGGGTAAGATCCCATATGGTTTTACAGTTTGCCGTACACAGGCGTGTCCTTCGCTGTACACTTCCGTATATATCATACAAGTATGCATTTTTTATGTACAGTGTTTTGCCGAGAAAATTGAAAACAGTTTAAACTTTCATCTCTTTAGGATAACCCTTTATCAAGGAAGTATCTTTTACCACATTTCTCCTTATATATCAAGTACAAGTCGTAGATTTTGAAGTTTTCGTAGACAGTGTCCTATTATAAACTGTATCAAACGCTTTCCTCTATCAGCAAGAGGCTCAGGGCAGTTCAAGCCAAATACCGAACACACTGTTCCTTCTACTCTTGTACATTCATACGGGTATATTGGTGCACATATGCTGTACGAGCACAGGCAATCCCAGTTCGATTCCCAGATTGCATCGCTATCTTTAAGAGATAAGATACCACTTCCTGTTTCCATGTTGTTACATGTGATGTTACAAAACTGAGTGGGGGATTATGGGAAACGGGAGTAGGGGGAGGTCTGACGTTTTGGGTGATCGTACAGAAATATAGTGTAAAAACCACACATTTCATAAATTAATATCATTATGGTTCTTAGATAATCAAGTGAAATTCACGTTTTGTTCATTCTTTACAAGACAAGGGGGATACCAAATTTCTAAGTAACGTAATATATTTGTTTTCTTTTAAATGCATTGGAGCATATTGTTACGGTAAAAATTGTATATAAATCTTTATTTGTAGCTTTATTTTAACTACAGTTTTACACGTATTCAATCCTTTTCATCTTACGTCTTGCACGTGAAAGAATAGTTATATAAAATATAAGAAAAGTTATTCAATCTCTATCAAATTCATTTGGCACAAACTTTTACATCTATATGATCTACAATATCGTGGTATTTGATATAGAGTTTTGTCAGTCATATGAATGTAAAGGAATGAATTAATGAAGGTGAATGATGGTTGAGGGCGAAGGAATAACACGCTATATTGAAATTTATAGACTTAATGATATAAAATACCAAATTCTTTAAATTAATGTTGTTTGAGTGTAGCTTTTCAGTAGATGATTGCCATAAGATTGCAAGTTTCGCCTCTTATTTTGTATTGATATCTACGCTTCTAATATTATTAATATACAAGTCGGTGTAACCTAGTGAATAAGGTGCTCGGCTCGTAATCAACAGGTCACGGGTTCGACTTCCGCCCTTATAGGACGAGAGAGTAAAAACCGAGGTCCTGTATCACGGCAGGCGTGGCATGTAAAAGATACCTCATTGCTTCGGGTGGGTCAATTGCAAAAGTTCTGTACAATACATCAGGCAGATGCCGTCACCATATACATGAAATAACCTTGGAGTGACGTAAAACAATATTCAATCAATGAATCGTTAAAAATGTTTAATATCAAATAGTCAAGTCAATTTGATATTTAACCTTGAACAAATTGCAACAGAAACTTTTTCATCATTCACAGCTGCACTTTACGCTAATAAATACAAATAAAAAATCCGCTTCAAAATGAAATTGGGAAATTGTAGTTTTACGGGGTTGAAATCTAACCGTTGTGGTGTGAAATACAAATAACGAATGGGCTACCGTACACCGCTAATAAAATATAAACAACGAGATGCAGAATGCAACACGAGATCGGCGATAAATTGTTTATTACCCTATTATTAATCCTTCGAGGCACAGTATGCAATTTAGATACTAAATGTAAAAATATTGTTACAAAATGTACTTTGATAAACTTAAAGAATTTTTCTAGTTCTAATAACGGAGTTATCACTAATATTACACATCAACACGCCACTTCCGGCGAAACACGCCTTTACTTTCTATAATTTGTCTATGTTTTGAGACACGAAATTACTATAAATATATGAAAACATATTGTATAAATATGTCTGAAAATAGTCACACATTGATTAACAGAAGATATTTTGTAAATATAAGTAGTGTTAACAGTGATTTGTTTTTCACATATTAACAAAAATTTTAGCTATGGAAACCTGTATGAATTATAATTTGAAATAAATACACAATAGTACTGTATTTCGTTTAGAATAGATGTTTTGATTCCGTTTCTGTTCTGGAAGGTTCGAAAACATAACAGATTTAGGTCGTCTGTCTACCAATCTGTAATTCCAGCTGTCCGTCCGTCCGTATATCGATTCGTAATTCCGTCTGGCATTTTACGCAACGCAATATATTTTTACCATTATAGATGGAGACGTCAAATTTAGCATACATACTCAACCAGTGAGAACTTTTCATCGAGGTCACTGCTCTTGTAATCTTGACCCTGACATTTTATCAGGATTTCAAGACCTGTTACCATTGCGTGCATTAGTGTTTCACAGACACACCCTCATAGACACACACATCTTATTTTGAAAGGATTTACAACAAGATATCTTGTTTCAAAGAGTCTCTTTCCAAGAACAGAACAGCAAATCTCTGGTTCGAATACCTGAATATGGTCGAGTTATTACACAGACTTCTCAGGGTCCAGCGCCATAAACTGAGAATATACTTAAGTGATAATTTCATATTCTTCTGTTCATCAATGAATTAATACCTGGGATTTGGATTTTATTTAGTTTTATTCTATTGATAAATAGAATTAAACCTTTTTCCATGAGAATTTATTTGAACGTTTGATAATTGAATATATTTAAATGAAATATTTGACTTAAGTGTATTCTCAGTTTATGGCGCCGGGCCCACGGCTGAAAGATCTGGAAATTGGAAAGAATATTTGCAAACAGTCCGTTGCATGTTGCCATATCTTGCTGCATCGGGACATAACATGTATGTGAAATCTGCATACATGTACCTGGCAGACATGCAGAAACTTAAAACAACATATCCTGATATCCATATTTGAATCTAGCTATCATGTTATTCGGAGATCTGACAGATATTGGGCAGGTTTATCCACTGATTTAGCCAAAGAGAAGATATTGATGAGAAGCCTGAAGACATCAGGCGGCCGTGGTATGTCGGAATTTCAACAAGTACAATGGCTTCTTTCACCGCCGAATTATGCCGAATTCAATGACGCAATGCATAACTTGACAGGCGTCAATTACCAGTCAAACGAACAGCATAAAGACTCATCAAAATCGAGACAAGCCAAAGATAACAAAGGCATGCAGAGTCTTTTGTCATACTTAAAGGAAAGGGATCCTTTTGGTGATAACGACCAACTCAGAAGTATCGACACCGGCATGACAGCAGATACAACCGTAAACGTGGATGCTTGTCATCAGATAGGATGAAGAATCATTGCTCCACTCCTTGTCGAAAGTACCACTACCTACTCTTGTGTTCAAACACAATTGAAACCAACGGATTTTGTATGGTTGAAAATTGCTTAATCCACAATTCCTTTTCAAGGAGGGTCTGGATAGTGGAAGGGGGACTGGAGAGGGGGCTAAGAACTACAAATTGTTGGTAAAGATCTAGTGAACAATGTGACATTAAATGGGATAATTTTACGGTATAATTAAACCAAAAAGATAATTGATTTCCATTTTATTTCTATCCTTTACAATGCACAGAAAGGTAACTCGAGAGAGAAAGAGAGAGAGAGAGAGAGAGAGAGAGAGAGAGAGAGAGAGAGAGAGAGGCCGTGAAAATCCGTAACTGTGGGGACATATTTCCTGTTTCACACTCACGTTGCGGGGACACGGATGGCACTGTGGGGACATTTGTGTGTCCCCGCATCTACGTTGTCTTCAATCGCATTTACGTGACATGGAATACCAAGAAAACATATTGTGATGAATGTCCCCACAATTTCTTTCAGCAATGATTTATCTCAGTTGTTGCCACAAAATCATATTTCGTGATGTGCAGAACTTTTTCAGGAAGGTGGGCGCTGATTGGCTGAGCAATTTTGTCCCCACAAGGTATCTCTCTCCCGTGTGGTTACGGAGTTTCATTAAATATAATACTATGTCCAATAATAAATCACAGTATTGTATGTAACAAAACCAATCCAATTTAATAATCATCTTCATTCAAAAATATGGGTCTGGAACGAATAGGAAAATTCTCGAAAGAACCAACTTCCGCGCGTGCGCAGATCGGCGGAACTTGGGAACCGGGCACGAGCCACGCCGTGGACTAAGCAAGTACTATGTAAGTAATATGTGTAGTTGGTGAATAATAATAACGTTACTTTTTTACATATAGGCCTAGCCTAGACTGAATATGAGTTAGACCTAGGCCCTACAACCATTTAAAAAGTGGTCAGTTTATGAACATAACATTTCAAGGACAGTCCACGTCCACCATGATAATACGGCATAGGCCCCCTATCACGCAAATTGTCTGGGTACTCTCTCCTTTCGGTACTTGGTTGTTTGACAATTTCCACACAATTTCTTTCAGCAATGATTTATCTCAGTTGTTGCCACAAAATCATATTTCGTGATGTGCAGAACTTTTTCAGGAAGGTGGGCGCTGATTGGCTGAGCAATTTTGTCCCCACAAGGTATCTCTCTCCCGTGTGGTTACGGAGTTTCATTAAATATAATACTATGTCCAATAATAAATCACAGTATTGTATGTAACAAAACCAATCCAATTTAATAATCATCTTCATTCAAAAATATGGGTCTGGAACGAATAGGAAAATTCTCGAAAGAACCAACTTCCGCGCGTGCGCAGATCGGCGGAACTTGGGAACCGGGCACGAGCCACGCCGTGGACTAAGCAAGTACTATGTAAGTAATATGTGTAGTTGGTGAATAATAATAACGTTACTTTTTTACATATAGGCCTAGCCTAGACTGAATATGAGTTAGACCTAGGCCCTACAACCATTTAAAAAGTGGTCACAATTTCTTTCAGCAATGATTTATCTCAGTTGTTGCCACAAAATCATATTTCGTGATGTGCAGAACTTTTTCAGGAAGGTGGGCGCTGATTGGCTGAGCAATTTTGTCCCCACAAGGTATCTCTCTCCCATGTGGTTACGGAGTTTCATTAAATATAATACTATCAGTCCAATAATAAATAAATGAATAGGAAAATTCTCGAAAGAAGTTTAATGCTCAACTTTGAGTACACGTTGTATTGGAAGAAGAAGAAGAACCAACTTCCGTGCGTGTGCAGATCGGCGGAACTTGGGCACCGGGCAGAAGCCTGACCAAGCGAAAGACGCCGTGGCGTGGACTAAGTTTTAGTCCTTAGTTATAATGTAAGTAATATGTGTAGCTGGTGAATAATAATAACGTTACTTTTTTACATATAGGCCTAGCATAGATGATACGGCATAGGCCCCCTATCACGCAAATTGTCTGGGTACTCTCCCTGAATTGATTTATATTATCCAAAACAAAAAAAAAAAAAACTGCGTCCGTCGGGAGTCAGAGTGTTGCGTTACAGGTTGACTAAGGCCAGTCCTAGTCCTGAAATTCATAAGTTCCGATATAGGGGTATCAGGTCGTTTCGGTGCACTTGGTTGTTTCGGTTAGGCCTACCTGGACCTTTCCGTACTTGGTTGTTTGACAGTTTCGAATTCGGTACCTGTAAAGACGTCTCGTTACTTGCAAAATATTGTTTGGTACTTTGAAAAAGATATCCAGTTTAGCATCCAATGCCGCACTTCTCCAGATTCACTTAGTATCACCGGATAGCCCATAAAATTATCATGTCGGTTCCATGACATATGCATAAGAAAGGACAGTTTATAAAAATATTGACCAAGTCACAAGTCCAATAAAACCAATATTTTCATTATTTCATCACCATGTTGCTACTAAGGCCAAATAAAAAAATAGATCTAGTTGTATTTCCGCTTACCATTACATGTTATATAACCTACCCTAGTTTTTTGGTGCCTACTAAGTTTTTATTGACATTTGGTGACATGCACTTTTAAAGTCAGAACTTCCACTCTATAAGCCTTATAAGTATAAGTATAACATATGTAAAAATATTTTCAAAAATAAAAAAAAATGCCTCTCTACCTACCCTATATTTACTGGAGACGTAAGCGGAAACACAGGTATTTTTTTATTTGGCCTAAGTAAACATAGCTAGGTGTTATTGAAGTACTTTGTTATAAAAACAAATTAATTAACAGGCAAGGTATCAAAACATATTCATCCAAGGTATGGCTACTATGACAATGTATGAAAACATAGTTTACTTGCAGTACATAGTTATGGAAACAAATCAATTATCAGTATAAAATGTATTACCCCGGTATAAGATTGAAAGTAGTAAAACATATTTATTTGAGTTAATCAAAAATTTGAGAAGTAGCGAAAGGACCAAACCCAGGTACCGAACCACCCAAAAGTAAAGTACTGAATGAACCAATAGAGAGGTACTGAAATATCTCGGTGCCGAAATATCTCGGTACCGAAACGTCCAGTATTCGATATAGGTATCATCATGACCCTGATATAGCATATACATGATATAGGGGGCCTATACACAGGCACATGTAACAATTAACAGCACTGCGACCGAATATAGCCCCCCTAACAAAGGGGGCTCTATTCGGTCGCAGTGCTGTTGTTACATGTGCCTGTGGGCCTATATCGGGTTTATTGTAGGGCCAGTGAATTTCCGTTTCAAATTTGTCTCAATTCCGTTTTCACTTTACTGAATTCCGTTTCCCCCCTACCCCTTACCTGCCTGAAACCTTTGTTTTAAGTGTGGATTTATGTCGAAAATACTCATATTATGTCATTACACAACAAAATGTCAATAATTTTGGTCATGTCTAAAAAAACTGCAAATTACGTTTAAGAATGTCAATTCCGTTTTTCCGTCGGAAATTCGGTTTTAACGGAAAATCACTGGCCCTATTATGGATTTCAGGACTAGGGACTAGGTAATTTTTTTGTTTGTTTGTTTGTTGGGGTTTAACGTCCATACAACAGCTTGGGTCATATGCAAACGGTGTCATATGTGCATGCCACATGTTTGTGTGTGGTGAGTTTACTTGGACTGGTGGCACTTATGGCAACTTTAGAGTGCCAGCCCATAAGTATAAGATATTTTCGTCGACACATGCAACATGGTTTGTTAGTGGCATATTATTAGTTACATAATACATGGTGTGTTAGCGACCCAATATGGTATATACACGGTCAGTAAAATTTATATTTGTATCTGGCTATCGCGAAGCTCGAGCCGGATATGAATTTTACTGACCGTGAAAATAATGATCGTGATGATAAAATAGAATATGACTCCTTGGGTAACATTTCTGGTAGAATTGCCCTTTATCATTTTAGCCAAAATGAAACCATCCAGGACTAGGTCCAGAAAATTTAGTACCAATAATGCAGATGAAGATGCTAGGAGGGGAAACAGTGAGGAAAACTTTGAATTGAAATTTATTGATACATACATTGGTAAGTGTAGTAAGAAGTATAGTAAGATGCTAAAACTGTGGTGCAGATGCCTGCAGTACAGACTTTTCAAAACCTGGGTATGAGTTCAGTGTCCTTCCTTGCCTTAAAATGGGGCCAAATTTGGGCCCCATTTCCCTCGCAAAATAGCCTGTTTTATCCCCAATTTCTTACAAAAATTTCCTAATCAAGATTTCACTGTTATTTGTCCTTGATTATATTGGTCATTAAAGTGTGGTTTCTAAGTGTGGTACTAAAAAATGGATTTTTTTTTTCAGACAGAAAGATAAGCTTAGCAAAGCAATATTGGAAACAAAATTAGAAGGTTGATGATACATCTGTTGAAAACAAGGCCTAAAATGACAAATCTTGTTCTCTTTATATTTTCCCAATTTCTTTGATAATAGTGCCAAATTTCCAAATTTGAGAGGCACCAGCCCCATTCCTTAAAAAGTAAGAATTGACACTGGAGTTTACAGAAAATTGGGCCTTGAATGTCCCTGATTTCAAGTATCAAGTTGAAAGTCAAATACATTTTTTTCAAAGCCAATTCATGCAATCGCTGAAGTTGTTACATGGTGTGAGAATGTGATCTCAAATTTGAAAACAAAAAAAAATTTGATTGGATAAGTCGAAAGACATTCCGTGTTTGGACTTAAATTACCTTCTAATTGCAGCTTCTTTTTCTTTAAACTAGCATTGCACATGTACGTTCTGTGCTCTGATTGTTTAAGAGTTAACGAGTACAGATTGCACCCCTAGCCTGCTTTAAACTGGTCTACGTTGTTTTTGCGCATGTTTTATGACATCATCCAATATGGCCACTATCATCCAAGATGGTTGCCAAAATCTAATTTATGTGATGCGATTTCGTTACATTTTAGTACTGTAGATCTCTTATATTTTGCGTAAACAAAATTTCGTGTCTCCCCCCAATTTGGCATTATTCGCGAATACATATTTTCGCGTTTGGTAGAATGATTGCTATCAATTGCTATTGATCTTTTATATTTCTTGATCATTTAAATTTTTCTCGCGAAATATAATTGATCTACAGTATCTATGTGTATTCTTAAATCATGTTTAACAGTTCAAGTCAAGATTTGTGTGTTTGTTAACTTTGTTTGTTTGTTGGGGGTTTAACGTCCACGCAACAGCTGAGGTCATATGCAGACGATGCATGACATGTGTTTGTGTGTTTTCTTGGACTGCTTATACTGGCGTGCACTTATGGCGACTTGAGAGTGCCAGTCCACTGAAGTACCGTAGCGCAGCCAGACACGAATACCCCACTTAGTCAAATTATACTGACACTGAGCACACCAGTCGTTCCCCAGTCCTTTTAATGCAACCTGATTGGTTTATTACTTTTCACACTATATTTTGGTGGCCTGACTGATCCTTATGCAGGGGTCGAAATTAAGGATTTCACAACTGAAGCTAAAAATAGCTCCAGTCATTTCATAAATTTAGTGCTTACTGGAGCTGTTTTGGGAATGGCTGAGGTTGTTTCACTCAATTCCTAAAACCAATTTACATTCAAAGACCCACATTGTAAAGTTTGGGGTATTTATACCTTTAATGTCTTTTTAATTTAAGGTTTTTAAACTAAACAAAACAAAAACACGGCCACCAATTTCAGTAACCTTCCATTGCTATAAACAGCACTAGTCAACTGCTCCCAAAGAAAAATACTGTGCTGTCTGTGTGCTCACTGGTGCGACAGCTCCAGTGCTCCAGTCTAAATTCGAGCCCTGCTTATGGTACAGTCTCAGTTTCCAAGATGACACCATATATGTTTGTGGTCAGTACTGCAGTCTAATCCTTATTTTTGACATAGGGGACCTCATGACAGGTGCCACATGTGAGGCAGGAAATGCTCACATACATCCAGAACCCCTGATTTCACTTTTCTTTTTATAGAGGTTCATGTTGTCCTGTCAGGTTAATTTTGTCCTTTCATTTGTGCTCCCTTATTTCCCTGTTTTCGTCAGTGTCCTCCGGATTTGTCTATTGCCTTTCGACTGTATTTGTAGCGTGGTATTTCTATGTCATTTATTTTCAGGAATTATAAGAATTTGTTAAAACTTGCATGGTAGATTTATTACCCAAACCCCCTGCTCAAGTTCAAACATGGCAAAATCCGTGCATCTTTAATGAGGCTGCTACGACTTGATTGGCTGGTTGCTTTCGGTGCTGTGTTGTTTGAAGGACTGTTAAGATTTTGACTAGACTTGCATGGTAGACTTTAATTACCCAGACTCCTAACTTCATGAACTTAGAAAATTCTCATTTAAATTTTGTCCAATTCTGCGAATGTTTAATGAGATTTGATAAGCTTCTCAAAACTGATTGGCTGCTTGCTTAATGAAGGAATGATCAGATTTTCAAGAGACTTGCTTGGTAGACTCATCGCCCAAACCGTTCAAAGTTAGTTTGAATTTGGCCAATTCTGCAAATATTTGATGATGCACAAATCCGCTTAATGGCATCAATCATGATTAAAGCCATTTAAAAATTAAAGTACCTCCTGAAAATTATCCCAATTGCCAAGTTTTTGTTTCCATATCTAATGGATACAGGTAGTATTTCAAACTCTATACAAATTTTATTTTTCAGGTCATGGAGTATTTGCTGGTAAACATTTTTCTAGAGGAGAATTTCTCTTAGAATATAAAGGAGAATTATCAGCTGCCAGGGAATGCGAAGAAAATGATTCCATTTGCGGCTTGAAATTTTTTTTCAAGCACAACCAGAGAGCTTATTGGTACAGTTACTATTAATTCCTCAGGCAATTTAGTAAATTTGTGATTCTGACAACTCTTGTTTTTTCAACATAACCCCCTTCAGTATTTATACACTTTTGCCAGCAAGGTTTGAGGGCCTCCAAGTCCTCTTCTTGGCTGTTAAAAAAAAAACCCCACTGCACAATCGTCTAAGGCAGCCATGGCAGTGGCAGATTTGTGAACAGGGCCATTGTCCTTGTGGAACAAAACCCTTTCATTGAGTATTCCGCTGCGCTTGAGTTTAATACGTATTACGTAACTGCCTCTGAAGTGATGCACAGTATGTCAGTATGTGCAATTAAGTTTTATCCGTTTTAGAGACGATGTTGTTTGTTTGTTTGTCGGGGTTTAACGTCCGCGCAACAGCTGAGGTCATATTATGATGATCTACCATCAGCATCACAGAAAACGGTGGTCAGTACAAGGCTCACAATTTATCAAACAGCCCTCATGTATATGAATGAAAGTTGTTATTGAAAATCTCCATTATGCTTTCACTCATTTTCATATTGATTATGGTTATATGCACTCAGCTGACCATGAAGGTACTAATCTAATTGAGGTACTGTTAGAGTCCTCTTGTTAAATGTCTAACTTATCTAGTTTTAAAATCTCTTCTCAGCATCGATGCATCAACCACTGTTGGATTAGGAAGAATGGTCAATGATGGTCAAGGCAAAGAGATAAATTGCAAAATGAGAAAAATTCTTAGGGGTTCGCACCCAGTACTATGCCTTTTTTCAACCAGGGAAATTGAAATAGGACACGAACTTCGCTATGACTATGGGGTGTTTGATCTTCCGTGGAGGAAACATAAATATAAGGTGAGTATAAGTTAATTGTCAGGGTTGTGAAAATCCACATTTAACAAGCAAGTCAAGGACTTCCAGCTCTGACAAAAAAATTACGAATTAATCAAGTCAGTTCACTTGACATTAGGGCTGTCATTGATAGAGACCATATCAATGTATTAATCCCGATATAAATTCTTTGATACGGTATCGATACAAAATTTGAAAATCGATATTTTTGCTTCCTTGTTAACACTATACCTTACATGATCTTATGGCAGAGTGTACATATGACTTTTGTTCTGTCTGCACTATATTCATTATGAGATCCAAGTTGAAAATCCCAAATGATTCAATACATCACTTTTAACATAATAAATGCTTGTTTATATGTATTTTAGAGTGTTTAGTACTTCAAATTTTATACTCTTTTAACATAAGGTATTCCATCAACAAAAGTCTTTGATATATCGATATTATTTCCTATCAATTAGAGTTGCAACGATATATCGAACTACGATATATCACGGTATTTTGTCTTCGATACGATACATGACACTTTGATCTCATGCCACGGTACACCTACGATATAAAATGTGTACATGAATTTGTGTTGTATTTCCTGGAAGCCAGGTGAGAGATACAGGCCCTCCTGTTCAATTTATGTACCAGGGTGATAATATTTAGCATACAGGTTCCTTTGCGGTTTTAATATTGATGCAGTACAATCAAAATGCAAAAATAATTTGAATTTCTCGAAAAATTGTGACCTAATATAAATGGACTCAACTTTTTTCAACTGCTTGGGTTATGAGGAAAGTTGTTGGCGCCGGTAGGGAACAAGTATTGCAGTGCGATACTCAGAATGCTTGTTATTATGTATTATTTCTTGAATTTGTGATTGACGAAAAGTACCATTTTTAGCTTGCCTATTCGTAGAATAGGGGTGCTTATGGAGTCGCGTCGGCGTTGGTTAAAGTTTTGGGGTAAGTGTTGGGGTAAGTTTTGAGAAGCACTGTAAATCATTAAATTTTTGTAGTAGGATGCTGTAATTTTGTATGATGGACCCTTTGGGGTAGAACTATCATATAGTGGAGTGAAATTGGAGAATTTAAAAAATTTTTTTTGATTTTTTACGTGTTTTGGACTTAAACTTATTTTATTACTTACTTACTTTTCATTAAAATCCAAGGTTAAAGTTTTGGGGTAAGTTTTGAGAAGCACTGTAAATCATTAAATATGTGTAGTAGGATGCTGTTATTTGGTATGATGGACACTTTGGGTGCTGCAAATTGAATGGGAACCATTTCGAAGTTTTATTGGTGAAGCATGACTAAATACTGGCATCTCATCAATTGGTCAATTCATCTAATTTATATATTCTTATCAATTTGTATTTGCAGAAAGATGAACCCAAACCCATTCTGTATGTGGAGCCCACTAATAACATGGAGGCTTCCAATGCCGGCAACATGGAGGCTGGTGACGTAGAGAAGGCTGGTGTTATGGAGGCTTCCAATGCCGGCAACATGGAGGCTGGTGACGTAGAGAAGGCTGGTGTTATGGAGACTTCCAATGCCGGCAACATGGAGGCTGGTGACGTAGAGAAGGCTGGTGTTATGGAGGCTTCCAATGCCGGCAACATGGAGGCTGGTGACGTAGAGAAGGCTGGTGTTATGGAGGCTTCCAATGCCGGCAACATGGAGGCTGGTGACGTAGAGAAGGCTGGTGTTATGGAGACTTCCAATGCCGGCAACATGGAGGCTGGTGACGTAGAGAAGGCTGGTGTTATGGAGGGTTCAAATGCTGGCAACATGGAGGCTGGTGACGTAGAGAAGGCTGGTGTTATGGAAGCTTCCAATGCCGGCAACATGGAGGCTGGTGACGTAGAGAAGGCTGGTGTTATGGAGGCTTCCAATGCCGGCAACATGGAGGCTGGTGACGTAGAGAAGGCTGGTGTTATGGAGACTTCCAATGCCGGCAACATGGAGGCTGGTGACGTAGAGAAGGCTGGTGTTATGGAGGCTTCCAATGCCGGCAACATGGAGGCTGGTGACGTAGAGAAGGCTGGTGTTATGGAGACTTCCAATGCCGGCAACATGGAGGCTGGTGACGTAGAGAAGGCTGGTGTTATGGAGGCTTCCAATGCCGGCAACATGGAGGCTGGTGACGTAGAGAAGGTTGGTGTTATGGAGACTTCCAATGCCGGCAACATGGAGGCTGGTGACGTAGAGAAGGCTGGTGTTATGGAGGCTTCCAATGCCGGCAACATGGAGGCTGGTGACGTAGAGAAGGCTGGTGTTATGGAGGCTTCCAATGCCGGCAACATGGAGGCTAGTGACGTAGAGAAGGCTGGTGTTACGGAGGTTGGCGTTATGGAGGTTGGTGTTTCAGGTAAGTGAATACATTTGTACTGTTCTTGATGCAACCTAAAAATATTTCAGTAAAATGTAATGGCAAGTGCTGATTCAGCTGATATATGCAATTACAACTGCATGAATTATTGGACGGGACCGCCTTTTTATATGCCCGTCGTATGACAGGAGGTATTATGGTATGGCGTTGTTTGTACGTCTGTCCCTCCACCTTAAACTTTCCTTGTCGGGGCTATAACTTTTCAACCGTTTAAGATATTCTATTCAAAGTTGGTATATATGCATTTTGTACCAGCAGGAGACGGTGTGTTGCGTGCCACATCTGGATTCGTGACCTCAAGGTCAAAGGTCAAAATCTGGGTCACATCTCCGCCGTAAACTTTCCTTGTCTGGGCTCTAACTTTTCAACCGTTTAAGATATTCTATACAAAGTTGGTATGCATGTGTACCAGCAGGAGGTGGTGTGTCGCGTGCCACATCTGGGTTCGTGACCTCAAGGTCAAAGGTCAAAATCTAGGTCACGTCTCAAAAAATGTCAAATATCTTGTATAACGGCCCATTTTGTTCCTTTTCATTTCTTAGTTTTTCGTCTGTATTTCTTTACTGTTCACATTTCATTCTCTTCCCTTAAGTAAACCAGTGTCCTTTTTGTTCTTCCAGCTTTTTACCTCCTTTTACCAAATGGGAAGTTAACTCTGCAGTTAATCATATGGACAAATAAAATTGTACACGTTTAACATGTGTCAGGCTGCATAGCAATTGTATCATCATTTGGGAAAGATGCATGTATTAAGGTTGCAGGGACATGAAGTTAAAGGGGGTATTTTATTTTTAAAAGTATTATTCTATTTGAAATAATATTCAGACACCAAAGCCCTTGAAAGAGTTCAATTTTAGATAAAAAAAAGTGAATAATTATCAAAAATATTTTCTTTGTCTTTTTGTTACAGATGTTGTACCCAATTCTGATTCAGATGATGCATGTTCCGATGTTTTTCCTGCCCTGAAACCAGTGACTGTGAGTGTTATATTGTAGATTTGATTTACATGACATTTTGAACAGTCTACATATATATACATATTCCTGGCACTTAAGCTCAACTCCCAGACTACCGTGTTGCCACCAGAATGAAAACCCCAAAATGAGCATGGCTCATTCCAAATAATGATCCGGCACTTACTGGGATTGCTGTGTTCTTATATGGGACTGGACGGGGCTCTAGCATTAAAACAATAGGGGAATAGTGTTTGTTGATGTCCGTCTGAGGTGGTTTCCGGATGATAACTTTAGTTAGGGTTGACAGATTTCAGTGAAAGTTGGTACAAGGGTAGCTAAGGGGGACTTAGGGTGGGATTGCATATGAGATCAAAAGGTCAAATATCTAGGTCTCCGTTACTAGAAATAGAAATTTTTGAAAGCACTTTGGTTTCCGGATGATAAATCCATATCCTAAAATCAATTTTCACACGATATTAATTTATTTGAGATATCTGCACTGTGGATATCCACAATTCCTTGTACCAACTTTCATTGAAATCCGTCAACCCACAGTATTCATAATTCATTTTTGGACAGCCATAATTTCATTTCATTTCATACGGATATCCATTATTCCATTAATGGATATCTATAACTTGGGATCCTAAACATTCCATTTATAGATATTCAATACAGGACATGTATTAAATGTAATACCAACTGTAAGCCATATGATGACTTTGAGTGATGTTCATATTCTCTGTGTGTCCATTTGTACATGGCAGCACATGTCCTGCAGAAGATGGCAGGGGACATGCATTGCATGCAATACTGACTGTAAGCTTGTTTGTATGAGGATACCAAATATTCCAGACTGGAGGTCAGATACTGATAGTTAATTAATATGTTATAATGGGGGCATTTTATTTTCTCTCTTATGGGGACTACTGTCATGTTATCTCATTTTTATGAGGACATTACATTTTCTAGCTGAGGATGTTACATGAATGCATACTAGTATATCATGTGTATATATTACAAAATTATAGTCTGTGTGATACCACAGAAAATGTAGTCGGTGATACAACAGAAAATTTGCTATTTTTCAACTGTCTGATTTCAAGGTCATCAGGTCAACAACTTAAAATATGTTTTGGTCATGTGCTTTCCATCTACATATTCCAGGTGAGCAATGAAAGACCTTTGGGGGCCATTTGCATTGCTCATTGATTAGAGTGTCAGCTTAAAGCATGGTATGTCAGTGGTTCGAATCCCAGCCGGATCATACCTAAGACCAAAAAATTGGCATTCTCGCTTTCTTATTGTCTTTGCCAGACACTGCATTAAAAGTATAGAGAATGAATGGTAGTATAATGTGACTGAGTGGGGTATCCGTGTCAGGCTGTGGCTTGGTACTTCAACACTAAAGTTGGTATCCGCACAAGCTGCCCAACAATACTCACCACACACTACATATGTGTCATGCACCCATGATACCATCTGCATGTGACATGGATGTTGATCCAAATCACATTCTAGACCCTTCTGACACCTATATCTCATTTTAAATAGGACTACACTACGTATTTGGCAAATGGCATTATGGGGACATTTTTATGACTAATTTCGCCACAATGTGCATTGAATGTTTGCTTTTGGTATGCAAAAGTAACATTCTTGTGAACATTTGAATAATATTGCTAGAGGTTAGTTTATTAAACAATAAAAAAAATAGTTTAATAAATTTTGTTTTGAATCTTTCTGCAGATTGCGGTGAGTGATACCAAGTCTATGATAATGCTTCAAACAGTCGCCAGAGGATTGGATAAAAGAGATTATAACAAGCGGCATTATTGCTACTTTTGTGGAAAATCCCAGTTAAAGATCGGTAGACATATTCTTCTTCAACATGGGGATGTAGAAGACATTGCTACACTACCAAGTGTTTCTTCAGGGAAAGAAAGCAAGAAGAAAAGGAAGATGATACTAGACAAATACAGGAATTTAGGAAACTTCAATCATAACATAGAAGTGCTGACTGAGAAAAAGGGGAACCTAATTGTAGGGAGAAGACCATTTGAAGAAGAAATGCATAGTCCAGAAGAGTACCTTCCATGTCAGTACTGCTTCACATTTTATATTGGAAAGGAATTGTGGAGACACACAAAGAAATGTCTATTTCTCTCAAAGCCTCTTGTTTATGAAAATAATGTAAAGGAGCAAAAGGCAGCAAAAGAAATAACTTCTACATCTAAGATGCTTATTCAGGGTGCCACTGGTATAGGTGCACTTGGGTTTGAGATTGACGATGAGCAATTTATATCTGATGTTCTTAAAGCAATGCATGTGGATGAGATAAGCCTGACAGTAAAGTCTGATCCGCTGCTCATCTTACTAGGCCAAACCCAATACAACAAACTGGGGGCAAGGAAGGCCTGTCATGTAAGGGAGAAACTTTGAATAATTGGGAGACTCAAACTTGTCCTAAGAAAAAAAACTGGGAAAGTGTCTGCCTCAATTGAAGAATTTATTGATCCTAAGCATTTTGATACTTGTGTTCAAGGAGTCAAGTCATTGGCCGAGGAAAGTGATTGTTTGTCGCTCAGTGGAACAAAGACCTTCAATAAACCTTCTCTTGCACTTAAAGCTGGACACCTGCTGAGAAAGTTAGCAGAGCTGAAAAAAGGACAGGGAATCAGAAACAAAGATAACTCATCGAAAGTGGCAGCTGCTGAGTTCATTGAGTTATATAATGCAGAATGGAATGACAAAATTTCTGGCATTGCACATCAGAATATCAAAGAGCAACATTTCAACAAAGAAACAATTCTGCCTCTAACTGCAGATCTGCAGAAACTCACAGTAAGTCAGTAAGCTTTTAAGACTCCTAGAGCCTATACACAAGCACCTTTATCATTTAAGAAGACAATGAATGCCAACTGATACAGTTTTATGCATTAATGAAGTTAATTTGCTGCATTAAGTAAAGTACTGTCACTTATCACACAACCTGCAACGAAGTTGTAATACCCCCACACAACGAAGTTGGGAAGTGGGTATATACTGGAATCACTCCGTCTGTCTCTATCTGTCTGTTTGTCCGCACCAGATTAAAGCTTTGGTTAAAGAGTTGGAATTTGTTAATAAAAAAACAAATGTAAGTACTAGGCTGCTGAAATTCGCATGAATATTCCTCAGGTGTTTAGCATTAATGTTTGACAGAGAAACAGAAAACATTGAATTTCTCTATATTTTAACATCTTTTGGACTTAACTTTTTTTAATCAAATCATCCAGGTTAGAGTTTTGGTGCAAGTGTTGGAATTTGTTAATAAAAAACCCCTAAGTAAATATTGCTACCAGAATACTAATATTTATCATCGATATTCTTTAGGTGTTCAATGCTGTGAGGCAAAAACAGAAAACTATTCTGCATTTGGGATCAGAAAATTCAAAATGGCTAAATATAGCATGATATTAACATGGCTTTTTGACTGACTGACATTCCATATTTTGTGGCTTCTTGTTGGCTGAGACAGGCGATCATGAGCCATTATATTATGGATATTATCATTATGTGAGAGTTATAATGAAATCTATGCATAGCTTTAGAATTTTTTCCATAGACCTATTGTTAGCTCACCTGAGCTGAAAGCTCAAGTGAGCTTTTCTGATCACCCTTTGTCTGTCGTCCGTCTGTCCGTCCGTCTGTAAACTTTTCACATTTTAAACTTCTTCTTAAGAACTACTGGGCCAATTTTAACCAAACTTGGCACAAAGCATTCTTGGGTGAAGGGGAGTTTAAATTGTAAAAATGAAGGGCCAGGTTTCCTTACAAAGGGAGATACTCAAGAAAAGACAAAAATGGGGTGGGGTCATTAAAAATCTTCTTCTGAAGAACCACTGGGCCAGAAAAGCTGAAACTTTTGTGGAAGCATCCTGGGGTAATGTAGATTCTAAATTGTTCAAATCATGACCCCTGGGGGTAGGGCGGGGCCACAATACGGAATCAAAGTTTTACATTGAAATATATAGGGAAAATCTTTAAAAATCTTCTTAAGAACCATGGGCCAGAAAAGCTTAAACTTATGGGGAAGTATCCGTGGGCATTGTAGATTCTAAATTGTTGAAATCATGACCCCCGGGGGTAGGGCGGGGCCACAACAGGGAATCACATTTTTACATAGAAGTATATAGGAAAACATTTTTTAAAATCTTCTTCTCAAGAACCACTGGACCAGAGAAGCTGAAAACTACGGGGAAGCAACCTGGGGTAGTGTAGATTCTAAATTGTTAAAATCATGACCCCTGGGGGTAGGGTGGGGCCTCAATGGGGGGAGGCTGTCGAAATTTATAATAATTAATTTATTAGCAATTCTTTAAAAATCTTCTTTACAAGAATAGAAATATGCAAGGAAAATTGAAACTTATGTGGAATAATCATCACTTAGTCTAGAATATCAATTGTTAAAATCATGACCCCTTGGGGTAGGGTGGGGACGCAATGGAAAAACAAAAGTTTTATGTAGTAATTTTATGTGGAAAATATTAAAAAATCTTTTTAAAAACCATTTCGCCAGGAAAGTTGAATTTTTGTGTTATACTAAAACATTAAAGATGTGTTTCAAAAATTTCACATAACAAACTTCAGTTAGCCACGGTTGCTCAGGTGAGCGATGAGGCCCATGGGCCTCTTGTCTTTGGAGTGTATTTGACCCTTTTTTACACACAAAATACTCTGTGCAAAATCTATTTTTATATTACATGTTTAATTGTTTTGTTTTTACAGAAGTTTTTGGAGGAAGAAATATTGACATTGACCACAAAGGTTTTGAGTCAACAATCATTTGAGATTTGGAGAAAGCTTGCAGAGATCACATTGACACGACTCATATTGTTCAATAAGCGGCGAGCTGAAGAGCCTGCACAAATGCTTGTTGAACGGTTCAAACATCGCACATTGAGCAGGAATACCAATGAAGAGTTGTTACTCTCACTGCAACCCCTGGAGAAGCATCTAATGAAGTTGTGAGTTTCTTTGATTTATATGCCTTCCTTAACAGCAAAAATAGAACAGAATTTTTGTCATTTTGCTATATGTTTGCACTCTATTTTTTCCACGGTACTTGGAGATACTGAGCTGGTATCAAGTGTATGACTTCAGTGTTTAGAGTTACAGATCAACTTTGAACTTCAGCTGCATAACACCATTTTTGACGCAGTTATGGCCCTTTGAACTCAGACAATTTCCCCATATAGATTGATATAGACTTTTCCTGCTGTGCGTAAAGATACTGAGCTGGTATTAAGTGTATGGCTCCATTATTGAGGGTTACAGATCAAGTTTGAATTTCAGCTGCGTATCACCATTTTTGATGCAGTTATGGCCCTTTGAAATTAGACGATTTTTCATATAGAATGATTTCAAGACTTTAGTTCACCTGATCATTGGTCATGGTTTGACGTTTTTTGGACTTTGTGCATTTTCATGTATTTTCCATAAATAACTTTATTGTTGCACATTTTCAACTTATCATCCGGAACTTCTTGATGGATTTTGATTTTGGTATCATGTGAGCGTTAAGACGCTTTGGGCCTCTTGTTGAATAAACAGGTCAGTCAGGAGCAGATCGAATGTGTGGTTGTGTGTCGGGGAATTTTGGGGAGCTGGGCCGAATAGGACGACCATTTAGGTCTCGTATTACGTACACTTTAAAGCAAAGAGGGGAGGGGGGGGGGGGTGTAGCAGCAATACTCGTTATGGTTTCTACTTGGGAATCACATTCTTCCGCCAAAATCAGTCTCAATGGCTGACAAACACATCTGATTATTCTCATATTTTAAAATCCCTAAAGAAAAATCGCTTTAATTCATGATTGTAGTGTCCCTTTCATTGCCAGACCATGACCCTTTAAACTTGCACAAAATTTTCCAAAATTATGTCTTTGAAATTTTTTTCAGCATGGATATGGTGGAAGTATTGGGGAAAAAAAAACAGAAAGGTCCCAGTTCTTATGACACCGAACATGCTTGCAGCAGTAAATGCTCTTGTAGCCACTAGAGAGAAAGTTGGAATCAATGAAGAGAACCCATTCGTTTTTGCAGTGGTATGTAGTTTTCTTTCAACACATTCTCGATTAAAATACAACAATGGTTTTAGTTTTGTGAATTTTGACATTTTAGTTTATTTCACATTCGAAGATTGGTTGATCCAGTTTGCCTGTCGTGCAGCTTTCAGTTTAATGTTGAAGTCATGCCATGCCTTGGAAACCTTAGGTATTGAACAGTAATCCTGTTGCACAATACTGAAGGCGCATAATGTCTATTTTATTGAAGGTAAAGATAAATAAAGAAGTGCTCTGATAAATTATTTATGTTAGATAATGACAATGACAATATTTGAGATTTGCATTGGGTGGTAATAGCAGAGTGGACCGCCCTTTCATGAATAGTATCAAAAGTAATACACTGTACTGTTTACTGATTTTTAGCTCACCATCTGTCAGATGTTTTCGCAGTTTCTCAGAAAGTACTGAAGGGATCTGTCTGAAATTTTAAAGTTCCCCTTGACCCTAGATGTGCATTGTCTATTTTACATACCATTCTTGTTTCTTTCCTTTGCTGAAAATGACCTGGCTGTTCACCGGAACTAAAACACCATCCACACTAAAGAGATCTTTTTGACATTTTACATGTATGTACGAAGGGCGGGGTCAAAAGTGGTCAATTTGGCAATATTGATATAAAACGACTTCTTCTCCAACTGAGCACTGAGTAATGCTCATAATACAGTGGAAGCATTCCTAGGTGGTAGGGATTCAGATTTGTACGAATGATGGGGCTGACCCCCGAGGGGCGGGGTCAAAAGGTGTCAATTTGGCAATATTGATATAAACGACTTCTTCTCTGTAACTTATCTTTGATTTATGTCATCATTGTCATCAAAAATAAAAATCCTTGCGGACACTTGTTGAATACATAAAAAGCGAAAAGTTCCTAAGTCCAGGGACCAGATAAAGGGTGTTCCAGAAAACATGTCCCCACTTTGCAGCTTAATAAAATTGATTACAAATGGGATGTTGAAAAAAGAGATATATGAAAGTAAAGGATGTTACCATAGAATTTCACTAGTGTAAAACTTTCAATGAAATTGCAAAAATCAC
This sequence comes from Pteria penguin, assembly GCA_035048485.1. Lineage (NCBI taxonomy): Eukaryota > Metazoa > Mollusca > Bivalvia > Pterioida > Pteriidae > Pteria > Pteria penguin. The sequence continues at coordinate 64,946,735 of CM068584.1, forward strand.
AATAAATGAAATGAATTTTTTTTAAACTTTGCTTTTTGACATCTGATAATTTTAACGTCATTTCACATTATGCCCCAAGATGTCCACATTTTGCCTTTATAATCTGTCCCGAAGATCTTGGTCAATTTTTTGCAGATTTCCAAAGAAATTTCCTTAAAATCTCTATTTTAATTGAGCTCAAGAATTTCCACCAGTCTTTATGGTTATAAGATACTAATTCTTATGAATAGTGGCTCAAACAAGTATCTAAACAGTGTCTAAATCATTCAATTAAGGCAAATTGTCTGGTTACCAAAATCCATGCAAAACAGAATTTCTAGAAAATGATCTTTTGTCAAAATTATGCAGTTCTGTTACAAATATATCTTAAAGGTCCCATTGAATTATTTATACCAACACATTTCTGTGTTGATACTCTTCAATCTAATATATATTTTACATACATATGTCACTTGCCAGGAGAAGGATAACATGCCCTCTGGGCCTCTTGTTAGTCTTACAGTCTATCAAAGTAAATTAAACTGATTTCTTGTAAAGGGTTAAGAAGGGAAAAAACAGTCTGATTGAGAATGTTCTAGATCTTTTGGTGGTGGGCGCCAAGATCCCTTTGGGATCTCTTGTTAATGCCAAAATGAAATAAGCTATGCATGGGAATGTCCTTTGCCGTGTTAAAAAGTAAAATGTTTTTAAATTTTCCAGGGAGAAACTGGTCATTTGCGTGGTTGTGCAACAATCAAGCGAATTGTCGAAAGCTGCACAGAAGACATCAAACATCCAGAATTGATTACAAGCACAAAGCTGCGGAAATACATGGCTACAGTTTCTCAGGTAGAGTAGTAGGGCCTGCATGATTATATAAAAATCTGATGCTTTAAAGGTCATATGCAAAGGTTTTAGAAATGCATTTTTATATGAAAACATGAAAAAAATATGTGCAAAGTTGTCCTAAAATGTGTATAATTATTTGTTTTCATATTTCGCCATATGTAGCATTCATTGTTTTTTTAAATTTGCTTTTATCAAAGTACTGTCATCGTTTATCTCCCCTTGATGAAAGAGACCATAATCTGGTACCCTGCTTCTACTTCCAGTCACTCAATGACATTGCGTTATTGTTTCGCTTATGATGTCATGAGTGTGGCAACGCGGTGAGCAGCAAAGCAATTAAAGATCAGCAGAGCTGGTTGTTTTAACGGTAGATCAAGATTATCGAATAAGCGTATCGAAGACATACAGCTTAATTATTTGATCAATGATTTGAAGCGGAGCATACTGTTTTCATTAGACCAGTGGTTTTCACTGTTGAATATATCAAAGCTTAAGGGAAACTGTGTTTTTTTGGGTGACAATGAAACACATAGTAAAATCATCCCTGCTACTAACTTTTCGTGGTAACATTCGATCCGCAAAAGTTAATAGCCGCAAACTTGTCTGATATAATGAAACGCGAAAGTTTGTTGGTACTAGTAACAAGATTTAAACAATTTTCTAGGTGTTCGATCTGTCCAAGGGACAACTTGAGGAGTTGGCAAGACACATGGGCCATGAATTGAGTGTTCACAGACAGTTTTACAGGCTACAGGAGGATGTAGTAGAAATGGCAAAAGTGAGCAAACTGCTGCTCACTGTTGAGAAAGGAAAAGCCCACCAGTTCTCTGGAATGTGCCTGGATGATATTCAGTTAGATGGTAATGTATTTAAGTTCATTGTTGTTATTTACTGAACAGGCTGAACAGGGAGAGAGTGTGCTACATTTTTCAAAATTTATACAGGGTTTTGTGCAATAAAAAACTTGTGCACAAAATTTTCCTATGAACAAGATAGCAGAGTTAGTTCATTTACACCATCATGACCATAGTATATGTATTGAATTTCTTACTCAACTAGGGAAGCTCTTTACATTGGCATAATTTTTATCCCAATCTGACCCCCAGGGTGACGGCAATGGTGTGGGCTAAAGGGATCAAAATATTATTTTACAAACACAGGAGTATAGCATACCATATTAATGAGGACAATGACTACCACATTGGCCCCAGGGTTGGAGCTGGGGAGGGGCACTGGGGGGTTGGAGCAGGGGAGGGGACATATGGGGCTAAAAAAACCGCTTAATACAAGCACATAGCATATCAAAGATTTGTTATGGGTTTAACGGCCTAGCAACATCGAGGTCATATAAGGCCAGTCAGAGGTTAAATATGGGTACAAGGTTATAAATGGGCACAAGGTAATTTCACATTTGCCACCATGTTTATATACACTCTGAGCAGGAAACATAACTTTTCTGCTGATTGGCTCACTGAAGGCACCCAGGATAATGAAATATGCTACACCTCTTGCCATTTCAGGGTATATTTTTCGAATCATTTACGTATAGAAATTCCGGAAAATAATATCTTGAATCAAATCAAATTCTTTATGGCTCTATTAATGGTATTTTTGTTGGCAGCTTGTCTGTAATGTGTTCTTCTGTTATCTCCTGCATGTTCTACCGTTTGCAGCACTAAATGGTCTTTTTTGTATTTATGCACTGTTAAACACTAACTAATTGTAATAATAATTGAACCTTGTTGATAAAAGTCAGTTTTTTATTTAATTATTTTCAGATTTCGACATAAACTCGCAAGAGGCTGGTGTTGAACACATAATGCATTCTCCAGGTAAATGAAAATATATTAAGTAGAATGTAATATTAACAATGTTTTGTTTAAAACCTTTGACAAGAAAAGTCGAGTGTAGTATTGATGTGGTGGTCTGCATTATTATATTGCTCCCAAACGGATTAGGTAGGAACAGGCGATGATTAGATGGCTTTGACACAATCTCTGGTTTATTCCCTACTTAACGAAGTGGGCTCTGGCCTTCCAGTTAACACATTATTTGCTTATATCATGTTTCTCAACTTAAATTCTTTATGGATTGATTCTTGCAGCAATAGTTACTCTAGGGTTTCTCTAATGAATGCATGTTGCCAATGCTTAATGTTGATTTAGATTTTACATTTAGTGAATTGGTTTAGAAACTTTGTTACCCTTGATCGTATGACTGTCACAAGGTCAAGTTTTTTATACACCCCCCCCCCACACACACACAATGAATTTGGGGGAGGGGGGTATACTGGAGTGGAATCAGTCTGTCTGTCTGTTTGATTGTCTGTCTGTAGACACAAATTTGTACCTCCTACTCCTCCTAGGTTTATGCATAGATTTCAATGAAACTTTGCACACATGTTGTACATGATATGATCTTGTGTCTCCCCGAAAGTCAGGATATTATTGGTTTTCATGGTAACAAAAAAAAAGGTGAGGCTTCTGATCTGTTGAAATTTCAATTGCGAATCCTATACCCTATCAGTTTCGTTTTAATCCTGTTTCCATGGCAACCAAACCGAGGCTTCTGATTGGTAGAATACTATGAGACTGCAAACACAACCATATCAGTTTCATCAGAAAATTCTGTTGCCATGGCAACTAAACTATGGCTTCTGATTGGTAAAAATGTAAACTTTGTTGAATTTTGCTTGAAAAGTTTGTATATAGGGATTGGTAAAAATGTAAACTTTGTTTTATATAGGGATTTTTTAGGACTGCTAACTCGGCCATATCAGTTCCGTTTAATCCTGTTGCCAGGGCATCAACACAGAGGTTGCTGATTGGTCCAAATGTAGAATTTGACCGATTGCAATGAAAATTTGTATATTCGATAAAAAATGCACAGATATATATTAATGGTTTTCTGCCTCATTTTGTACCTTAGCCACTAAGAGTCATACAACTGCACTTGTTTTATGTGCTTGAATAGTAGATCTGGTTCCACGGCATTTTGGTGACCTTGACCCCGGTTAAGTTTTTGTGTTTAGCTTAGTTATGGACCAAGTATTGCAGCTAGAGTCACACAATTTCACATGCTCATGTGCCTTGATGAGTACAGCTAGTTCCATGGCATTTTGGTGATCTTGACCTTTGGCCTTTACTGATGTGTGTGCATTTATGGTCGGACACATTTCTAGTTCTCCTAGAATCATGGAATGGCTGCAAATTTAGGCCTTCATGCACAAAAATATTGGTGGGGTGCCTATGACGTCAAAATGCAACAATACAATGGCATCATCAATTTATATACCACATGTGAAATACATACAGTCTTTTGATTTCAAACGTTTTGACACTGAGCACTACTGATAAGGAATTCTTTAGTACTAATGTACTAAATTCAGTACTAATGTTTATTTCCTACCAAAAATCAAACAAAAGATAACAATTTGAGAGTTCTATAACCTATAGGAATCATGAGATAAAGTTATGAATTTAATAATTATCAGTTACAGATCCACAAGCAAAAAGGAAAGCATGCTATGCAGAGCCTGAGGAGCAGAAGTCTGAGGATGATTTAGGTATGCACTGTGTTTTCAGGTGTTATATTAATGGAGTTCAGAGTACTGCAGATATTTACTTGAGCATTGGTTAAAGGTATTGGCGTTTCTTCATTCTCAAGTCAGGTTGTTGGGCAAAACATTGTAAAAAAGTTCAGCTGTGTCATCAGCGGTTATATAATATTATTGTGGGTATGTCTGAGGATTTCTGTAATCTTGTTAGAGACTACAAGTTTTCACCATGAATGTGGATTCAAGTTGGGTTTAGTTCTAACTATGTTTGAAATTTTTGGCTATTCTAATTCTTGGCAGAACGAATAAGAGCCACACTTTTGTTTCGGAGAGTTTGGAAGTGTTGCTTTGTATCAGGTGTGTTTTCTCGTTTTGTTCCACGATGGGCTCGTTTTTGTAAATTGTCCATTTAAACAAGATTTTTTCCTAAACACATGGCCTGTATCTAAGCTGGTGTATTTTTCTTGAAATTACACATTTCAACGAGCATTTTGATATATATATCAATATTTAATTCAGTATTCTTTACAAAATCAAGATGTGGAGATCCCCTTCCACCTCCTATTAATGTAACTCTTAAATACCAGTGTTGAATCAACGTTGTGTCATCTATCATATTAAGCCTTGCGCAACATGTTGCATCAATATTATGTATCTGCTTGGTTACTTATTGACCTGCCGTTGTATTATAATCATTGGGGTGATAATCATTCTGGCTTTATTAGCTCACCTGGCCCAAAGGGCCAAGTGAGCTATTGTCATGGCGCTGCGTCTGTCGTCCGTCATTGTCGTTGTCAACCGTCTGTCCGCAAACTTGAGCTTCAAACAACTTCTCCTGAAGAACCGCTTGACGGATTTTTACCAAACTTGGCAGGAAGCATCCCCAGGGGAATACGCTCAAAGTTTGCAAAAAAGAGGGGGTTATCTCCCCTTGGGGCTCCATGAGGGGGCAAGATGAGGTAAAATTGGGTACATCTTAAAAAATCTTCTCAAGAACCGACATAGGGATTGCTTTCATATTTGAGATATAGCTTCCGCTAGGGAAGGTCTATCAAGCTTGCAAACAAACAAAAAAATCCGTTGAAAAAGGGCTCACTATGAGGCGCTGAAATTAGGTCAAAAATAAATAAAGTTCAACCGATTTCAACCAAATTTGGCAGGAAGGATCTTCCAGTGGAGAGAATCACATTTCCACTGAGGAAAAGTGTCCTTGCCCTCTTGGGGGTCATAGGTGTAGTGTAAGGTCATTGAAGTCTATTTTCAGAATAACAGAATAATGGAGATTTCCAATTATCGCAAAATAACTTTTATCCATGTTGAAAAAACAAAGAAGTCATTTTTTCAACAAAACAAAACCAATGAACAAACTATTGACACTAAATTTCAATTTTGTCTTGCAAAATAAATGGATATCAACTGTTTCAAATGTTTAGATATTGAGCACTACTGAAGAGTAATTATTTTTCAAATTGTACATCTAGGGCATCTAAATTCGGTACTAATCTTTATTGCCAGACTTTGTAATCATGTGAGCGTTAGGCCTCTTGTCTAGTTAGACTTTGGAGATATATTAACTCATTTTAATATTTACAGGTGTGCCGGTGTCAAAACAGAAAACATGCTATGCAGAAACTGATGAATATAGGACTGAAGATGATATAGGTAACCGTTTTAGTGTTTCCTTATACTACTTCCGGTTCTAATGTTTTTACCATAATCAGATTATTTTTCCCTCGCAACAACGTTGGAGGGAATACAGATTCTTACCCATTTGTTCCTTAAAAATATTCGTACTAGGATGCTGATATTTGGCATGAAAAAGCATTTTTGTGACCTTGAACTTTGACCTCAACTTAAAGTGTGTGCATTTAGCATGTTTAGGTGTTAAACATGACATGGGGCACATTTCCAGTCCAATTTCTTTCACTTCAACTGCATAATTCAGATGGGGGCCAAGCCGTTGTGGCGCAGTGGTTAGCGTGTTCGGCTTGTGATCGAGAGGTCGCCGGTTCGAGCCCCGTCCCGGTCACACTGGTGTTCTGTCTTTCGGATGAGACAGTAAAAACCGAGGTCCCGTGTCATGGTAGGCGTGGCACGTAAAAGATCCCTCACTGCTTTGGGTGGGTCCGTTGCACAGGTCAAAATTTGTAGGCCCCGCATCAGGCAGATGCCGTCACCATATACGTGACATATTCGTGGTGTGACGTTAAACAAAATCAAACAAACAAACAGATGGGGCCCGCTTAGCTCAGTCGGTAGAGCGTGAGTCTGTTGATCCTAGGGTCACAGGTTCAAATCGCAGGTAGTGTCCTTGGGCAAGACACTTTACCCTAATTGCTCGCTCCGCCTACCTGGAGTGGAGTTTAATTTATTGTCTGGGGTGGGTGCTGCAGATCTGTAGTATTCAAGTAAGTGAGATGGCACTTAAAAAAGAGCCGTGCAATTCGGCCCCATTACATAGCAGAACAACAATACACGCACACAAAACAACATGTGTCATGCACCCATGACACCGCCTGCATATGACCTAGCTGTCACGCGGACGTTAAACCCTACCACCACCACCACCACATAATTCAGACACACTACAGGCAGATCGCAGACACACTAATGAAAACTAATGAAAACGCAGCTTAACAGATACAGTGGTAAATTGAAACTTTTAAGAAAAAAACTTATGAAGTGATAATTTTTCAAGTTATTTTAAGTTATCATTACTGAGGCATTATAAAGATTAGTTTCAGGAACACTGACATTTAGCAAAGAGTCCCATTCGTATTCAGTTCACTGATACATGAAATTATGCAAGTGTGGGTAGCTCAGTTGGTAGAGCAATTGGCTGTCGCTGGAGGCGTTCAGGTTCAGCGCTCAGTATTTATGTCACTGTTCTCAGACACTAATGACACCCTGCACATCACAGAACCAACGGGCAAGATTTGTATAAGTCCCAAATACTTGATTTTCAATCGTTGTCAAATAAAATTTCCAGTTTTGATGATCAAAATTGTGGGCATTTTCACCACAAATTTTGGCAGAAAAATGTGTTTTTTTTTGGAAAAGAGCTAAATCTACCCATTAACATCTAGTCTAAATGGTCTGAATTAATCTCTAGTAGATGCGGAAAAATATCGTTAAACTTCACTATCTTATCTAAAATTACAGATTTTCAAGTGAGACAAGTGAGACCCAGGCGCAAGAACCAACGATTGGTCATCATTGACGAAGAGGAACACTCTTCTGGAGACGAATACGGTTTGTATACTAAGACTATTTCAGATTTAAGGCAGTTAGGACAGTAACGTATCCCCCAGTGTTGCAACCTTTTAGTGGTGGGGGGATTGAGTATCCCAATGATCCTGATGGCTATGCTAGCGGGAACACTCAGTTCCTGGAAGGGCCACCCAAGCTATACAGGCAGATGGTGAGGGATCAGACTAATGCAACACATTCTATCCTGCGGTCCTTTTCTTTCCTTCTATTTTTGCTGCTTTTTCTTCCCTGTGGTTTTTACCTTATGCCCATAATTACCTTAAATTACCTTGCCCATTAATGACCTGTTATCCTGCAACTAACATGTATAACAGCTGATAACAACTGCCAGATAATGCTAAGCTTTATCCGTCAATACAAAAGTGCTTTATCTGTCAATACGATTCGCGTGCAAAAAGTTCCGTCAACAGCGTAGGAACAGTTAGGCTGGCGGGAATATTTTGAATTGTTTTACTCTTATTAAATCTGAATTATGTTATACTTTGTGTTAAAACAATTATATTTACCTTTCAATTAATTGACCCTTTCGTCTTATTCAACGTTTTCATTTTGAAACACCCCACACTATATTTTACTGTGCATTGACACGATTAATCTGTGTGATATGGGTACCTTGCAATTGATTTTAATTTATATACCCTATGGGAAGAATGAGTAGAAATGGCGACCTGCACGAAGAATTGTAAACAAAGAAATTTTGGTAATTTTTTGCAATGAAACAGTTGCAGGATAAACATAATATAAGGTTATTATCGTGGCTTGCCCCACTGCCTTTACTTATCCTCTCCAAAAATAGACCTTGTATTCTACGATAATAAACATATATTCTCTTATGCTTAACCTTTGACTGGCCTTATATGACCTCGGATGTTGATAGGCCGTTAAACCCATAACAAACAAACAGTAACGTATTTTTCTGCAGAAAAAATCTAAGTAAATTTCAGAGCGGGAGCCCTATAGGAATCACTGTGTCCGTACATCTGTCTGTCTGTCCGTCAGCAAATTCGTTTCTGGATCGATGATATCTCTAGTACTAATCGTACTCCACTGTCAACCATCAAATCGTGTGGAAGAGTTCTTGAATGCATATTCAACAATATACCCACTTATAATTTGTGGCGACTTCAACTACGATCTCAACAAAAACAAACAGAACTGTATTACAACATTACTTCAGGCTGCTGGAGTGACTCAGATCACTGTTTCTCTAACACACCAAATTTGCTCGCACATCGATCACATCTGGACTACAGTCTCTGCACTCACATAAAGAGTGCACCTGTGGACTTACTGCAGTGACCACAAACAGATTCACTTTGACATCCAGTTCCAATAATTGCAGATAACATACCTCTATACACTGCATAAGGATTTTTGTCATTAACATACCTGATGAAGTTCAAAATAGAAACGTTATTTAAACTAATAAACACATATTTCTCCCTTCATTTGTGAATTTCTTACGACTGCTGTCATTTTAAACTTTAATAGCATTTAATCCTGCTACATGTATCAATTCCACTCCTACTCCTGTTGAAACATCTCATTAAACAGTGCCCCATCGACTTGGTTGACTTGTTCTAGTTGAAATGAAGTTGTGACTGTCATTCGGGCTTTCCGTCATTTTCGGAATCTTCCTTAATGGCACACAGACACCTATCTTTTTCAGACTATTCAATCTAGGATGTGACTTTTACTGACTTATTATATCTTCATCACATGTAACCTTAGCTCCATTTTCAAGGCCAGTTTCCAACTAAAAAAAGCACGTCTTTGCATTTAGGTCAGTTATGGACTACTGTCTTATCACCCTAACATTGATCGACGAAAATATAGGATATTTTCAGTTATAAATCACATAGGTCAAAAATCAAATTATCAGTGAGTAGCACATAACAGAAAATGTATACATTAGCAATTTTTATCAAATAATAAAGAAAAAAATTTTTGGAGACTTGAAAAATTTGCGCATAATTTCTACATGGCCATCAATGTCATGACGTTACGGAAATTGGTCTTTTTTGTTGGTAGTCTCAAAGAAAGAATTTTCAAAATAATGCATTAAAATTGCTGAACACATTTTGTGTTACAACAATTTACAGTGGAGTTGGCTTATAACGAACAGGCTTATTACGAATTCAGGCCTCTAACGAACTAAAATAAAATCCCCAGCAAATTTCCTATTTATATGAAGTATATATTGATGCTTACAACGAAAAGTGCTTTAACGAAAAACATGCTTATAACGAACTAAAAATTTAGTCCCTAAAGTAAAAATGATGTGATTTCTTCGCTGATATAAGGAAATAATTTGTAACAGAATCATGTATTAGTAAAATGTTAATCCCGCAGCCAACCTGTCTAAACTTGGTCATTACGCAAATGTTTTCATAGCTGTTGTCTCTTGAATAAAAACAAATAATAAGTAACTGTTTTAAGTTTGCTTTCAATACTACATAGAAGAAGACATTAAACGGAGTTAATTGTACCCAGGTGTAAAACATATTTTGTATTGAAACGAGGTATGAAAATTGTGACCGTCTCTGCCAGTTGGTAATGGGATAGGCAGAATACTAATTGACTAATATATCATCGTGAGCAGATTCGTCCTTGACCTTTGCAGCAGAATTTTTGAGAACATTTCTCTCATTTGTATGTGTGGATTATTGATTTTATCCAATCTCATTAACCAAGTCACCAACACCTGTTGGTTATATTTGAGAATTAACTAACTGGATTGGATTAAAGATTCACTATATATAGGTAAAAATGTTGTGAATAATGTGACACTTTCTGTACATACATCAGTCAAGGTCATGTGTCACAGATGCATTTGACAATATGCCAAAACTGAAAATACTAATTTTCGCATTAATGTTCAACTTTTAAAAACATATATATTAGAAAGTTTCAGCAAATTATGTGGAGCATGCTGTTTCAAAGTCAGTGTCTAAGGTCAAGGTCATAGACACTTAAAAGTTAAAAATGCTAATTTCCTCATGAACTTTAAACATTTTGTATACACATTAATATTATTATAGGAAATTAGGTGAACAATATATTAGCAGAGTTTCAAGGTCCAGGGGTCAAAGATCAAGGTCACATATCTCCGTTATATGCTGACAGTGAAAATTCTAATTTTCTAGTAAACCACATAAGTATTTTTGATATACCTATAAAAGTTGTTGAAAATTATGTAAACAAATTTCAAACAAGTTTCAAAGTCACATTGAAAATGATACTTTGTCATGATTCTGTGAATCATGGTTACCAGGTGAGAATCTTCAGGCCCCCTAGGACTCTTGTTGATGAATATGTGAGATTCATTTTGTTCTCAACTAGTACTGCATTGTCCATTTGGTGGGGGGATTTGCAATGATGGTATATTTTGATGGGTAAATAATCATTTTCTGAAGTCTATATCTGCACATTTCCATTTTATTACAGTTTTAAAAGAGGATGAAAATGAAAGTTCAGAAGAAATGTCATCCGAAGATGATTCAGGCAAGTAATTTAATTTTATCTTACCTGACCCACCTGTAAACTTTTACCATTAAAGGAAGGTATAATAGCTGCAACAAATTCATAAGCCCTCCGCTAGGTGGGGCGTATATCGGTATGGTCTGTGTCGTCCCGTCCGTTGTCAGCATTTGGCTTGTCTGGAGATTTCTGAAGAAACTACTAAAGGGACTTAAGACAGTTGTTCCTTCCAAGAAGTTCTTTAGCCCAGTCGAACTGAACCAAATTTGTTGAAACTTAACACGAGTGTTCCTGATATCAAGCTGTAGGCGCAAGTCAAAATTCAAGGTCGTGCGTTCAAGATCAAGGCCACAATGACTTAATTCACACATAAAAACGGGTAGAATTAGCATGTCTGCAGCTTTCTGGTCAAGGTACTGAACCGAATTTGTTGCAACTGCACAGGAGTATTCCTTATATCAAGCTCTTAGGGTCAATCGATTTTCAAGGTCATGAGAGTCGTGAGGTCACAGTGGGCTCATTTTCACATGAATACGGATAGAATTATCTTGTCCGCTGCTTTCTAACCAAAGTACTAAACCGAATTTGTTGAAACTTAACACGAGTGTACCTGGTATCAAGCTCTAGGCACTAGTTGGAATTCGAGGTCATGCATCCAAACTGGTGGAATTAGCTTGTCTGCAGCTTTCTGGCCAAGGTACTAAGCCAAATTTGGTGAAACTTTACATCGGTGTTTTTAATATCAAGCTTAAGACACGAGTCGAAATTCAAAATATTGCAATATTAAGCCGTGTATTGCAATATGTTACATATTGCAATACATGGCTTAATGTATTGCAATTTATTGCAAAGATTATAAAGTTATTGTTTATGGCCAGAATGTTTATGTTTTAGAATTTAATGATACATGCAACTGTATTTGGATCATAAAGCATCTTGTATGTAAAGCATTACAATAATTCTTGAAGGTCGAGGTCACTCGAAGAAAGCACTCATTGTAAAATCTTGAATGAATTCAATTGTGATCTAATTCTCAATTATAGCGTTTTCTGTTGCAGAAAATATGATAAAAATGTACAGAAACAATTGATATTGTGGACTTTTTAACTGTTGACAAAAAACCGCAATATACCGGTTTTTAGATTTGAATACTGGTATATTGTATTGACTGTGCAGCATCGCAATATACCGGTAATATCGCACACCCCTAGTATCAATGCTTCCTTGCCCCTTACCTTCTCCAATGGAAACCTGTTTTTCGTTTACAAAGAGTGGGCATCGAGGTTGAAAGCAGGTGTATCATGTACCGTTTGGGGTACTCTTGTTAATTATTCTGCCTAAAATGACACTAAATTAACACAGAACTACCAAAAGGTCCTTGTAACAGAAAATGTTACGACTGGTATCTGCACTTGCGCATGGTGTGTATGTGATAAACTTCAAATCGGGGTTTTGCATATATATATATATGAGAGCAAAAATTCAAAATTCATAAGTTGAATAGAATTGTAAGAAGTGTTAGCGGATTGATATTATAATTTCATCTAAAGAAATGAAATCCTGTTTTCTTCTGAATTTAACAGAAACCAGAGCTAATATGACTATAAAGGACTTCTGAAAAACTGCTCGACCAATTTTGATTAAACTTGACACAAGTGATCAGTAGGCAAAGGGGAATCAGGTTTGTTTATCAAGGGGCTAAAGCTTTCAAGGGTCAAAAAAGGGGTAATTTTGGTGCACCAACTGCTTTCATAGTTGATAAATATCATGCTTTAGGGAAGGTCTATCAAGTTTGTGCAGAAAAAGTAACTATGATACTTTTTCATGATCCATATACATGTACGTGATAAATTTGCAAAGTGCCAACTTGAAGGTGGCTGGGCTTTAAATGTCATGGTCCTGTGAGTTATGTTTAACAGGTAAGCACCTTCATGACCTTAAGACCCCTGAGTCTGTTGTTTAGAAAAGTTTAAAAATTGTAATAACTTGCTTTTTACATTGTTTTTCAGGGAAGAAGCACAATCACAAAAAGAAAGAGAGAACAACATGGTCAAAAACTGAAAAAGAGGCTATTGAAATCTTTCTAATGCCAGAAGTGAGGAAACACAATAAACCACCAAAGAAAAGGGATGTTTTATTTGCCATGGCAAAAAGTAATGGCAAGCTAGGAAATCGTGAATGGAAAGCCATAAAATTCCAAACATGGGCCATGCATCAACAAGAACAAAGAAGAAAGAGTCAAGTTGTAACCAAACTACTTAAAAAATAAACAACTACAGGGTTCCTACACAATCTTGTTATAATGGGGACATTCTATCTCATTTTTGTGAGGACAATCGATTCTCTCACCAGAGGTAGTTATAATGGGGACATTCTGTCTCATTTTTGTGAGGACAATTGATTCTCTCACCAGAGGTAGTTATAATGAGGACATTCTGTCTCATTTTTGTGAGGACAATTGATTCTCTCACCAGAGGTAGTTATCATTAATGGGGACATTCTGTCTCATTTTTGTGAGGACAGTTGATTCTCTCACCAGAGGTAGTTATAATGGGGACATTTTATGCATTTTTGTGAGGACAATTGATTCTCTCACCAGAGGTAGTTATAATGGGGACATTCTGTCTCATTTTTGTGAGGACAATTGATTCTCTCACCAGAGGTAGTTGTAATGGGGACATTCTGTCTCATTTTTGTGAGGACAATTGATTCTCTCCCCAGAGGCATGGGGACATTCTATGCATTTTTATGAGGACAATTGATTCTCTCACCAGAGGTAGTTATAATGTGGATATTCTGTCTCATTTTTGTGAGGACAATTGATTCTCTCACCAGAGGTAGTTATAATAAATGGGGACATTCTGTCTCATTTTTGTGAGGACAATTGATTCTCTCATCAGAGGTAGTTATAATGGGGATATTCTGTCTCATTTTTGTGAGGACAATTGATTCTCTCACCAAAGATAGTTATAATGGGGACATTCTATGCATTTTTGTGAGGACAATTGATTCTCTCACCAGAGATAGTTATAATGGGGATATTCTGTCTCATTTTTAGCGAGCCGAGACTAATGTCAGGGGAGCTATTGTCATACCCCCGACGTCGTTGTCGTCGTCGTCCGTAGACAAAAACTTTAACCTTACTCATAACTTGCCAACAGTGACAGATAGGGCTTTCAAACTTCATGTGTGTATTCCTTGTGACTAGACCTATTCACTCGTACAAACATTTTGGACCTTGACCTTTGACCTACATTTGAAAAACTTTAACCTTGTTCATAACTTGCCTCCGGCGAGCTATGTTGTCTTTCTGACAACTCTTTTTGTGAGGACAATTGATTCTCTCACCAGAGGTAGTTATAATGGGGACATTCTATCTCATTTTTGTGAGGACAATTGATTCTCTCACCAGAGGTAGTTATAATGTGGATATTCTGTCTCATTTTTGTGAGGACAATTGATTCTCTCATCAGAGGTAGTTAAAATGGGGACATTCTGTCTCATTTTTGTGAGGACAATTGATTCTCTCATCAGAGGTAGTTATAATGGGGACATTCTGTCTCATTTTTGTGAGGACAATTGATTCTCACATCAGAGGTAGTTATAATGGGGATATTCTGTCTCATTTTTGTGAGGACAATTGATTCTCTCACCAAAGATAGTTATAATGGGGACATTCTATGCATTTTTGTGAGGACAGTTGATTCTCTCACCAGAGATAGTTATAATGGGGATATTCTGTCTCATTTTAGCGAGCCGAGACTAATGTCAGGGGAGCTATTGTCATACCCCCGACGTCGTTGTCGTCCGTAGACAAAAACTTTAACCTTACTCATAACTTGCCAACAGTGACAGATAGGGCTTTCAAACTTCATGTGTGTATTCCTTGTGACTAGACCTATTCACTCGTACAAACATTTTGGACCTTGACCTTTGACCTACATTTGAAAAACTTTAACCTTGTTCATAACTTGCCTCCGGCGAGCTATGTTGTCTTTCTGACAACTCTTGTTGTGAGGACAATTGATTCTCTCACCAGAGGTAGTTATAATGGGGACATTCTA
This sequence comes from Pteria penguin, assembly GCA_035048485.1. NCBI lineage: Eukaryota > Metazoa > Mollusca > Bivalvia > Pterioida > Pteriidae > Pteria > Pteria penguin. The sequence goes on from CM068584.1 coordinate 64,961,933, forward strand.
TCTCATTTTTGTGAGGACAATTGATTCTCTCACCAGAGGTAGTTATAATGTGGATATTCTGTCTCATTTTTGTGAGGACAATTATTCTCTCCCCAGAGGTAGTTATAATTGGGACATTCTATGCATTTCTGTGAGGACAATTGATTCTTTCACCAGAGGTAGTTATCAATGGGGACATTCTGTCTCATTTTTGTGAGGACAATTGATTCTATCTCTTTTTTTTTTGTGCGGACAAACATGACTCTTTTTTGTGAGGTCACGGATGTCCCCACACCCGCAGAGATTGATATGTTCCCATAAAGATCTTCTCTCTGACTCAAAACGGATCCAGATTCATACAAGATTTAGGGGAGATTTAGTTACATGGAGGAGTGCTATGTATATGCCATGGCCATATCCGACATATTGGTATGGGAAATGGATGTCCTCACAATGTCGGTCTGAAACTTGTGTCCCCACAATTAAGGTAAAACCAGCTAGAGAGAGAGAGAGAGTCAGACAGAGAGAGAAAGAGATGGTAGTAGAATTAGAAGAAAATAAAAAACTAAAGAATGTAAGCTGAATATGTACCTGTAATTTTCATTTTATTTTCTGTTTGTTTCTCATTAATCACTTTCGTTTTACCGGAGAAGTATGAGTTGAATTTACGAACAATATTTCTTCATCGTGACCACCGCCCACATTCAAATCAAAACAATACAAATCATATAAACCATTATTTCATAAACCTTGAGTATGATATTTTATATTCAGTCGTGTGTTTTTTACATTGATCAATAGATATGCAAGTAAATTAAATGTGATCTCATTGTGATAACACATAATTTTAGAGGTTGTCGTACACAGACGAGACCTTCGCTATATATTTCCCTATATATATTTTAAGAATGCTTACATTGTTTTGCTCGATATAATCAACGCAATCAAACATATAATTGACTCTAAAGTTATGTTCATTCTAGCAATGCAAAGAAAGGTAACTCAAATTTCAATTATTACGAAGTGCCGTTATCATATGCCTTGTACTTTTACATCTGGTATTGTACAACGATTCCTTACATTCATGCTAACAGGAAATACAGATAAGAATTGATGAGAAAAAAAAAAAGAACTCGCATAAAGCACTGTCCTAACACGGTATGTTCTTTGAATGAATTATGAAAACTATTCATTGGACTGAATTGAAAGGATAAGGATTTGTTGTACATGTATATGACTCTTTAAACAAACGTTTTCCACAACATAGCATAACAATGTCACATGTAATTGCTGCGTAAAGACAAACTCCATTAACTACCGATTTTGATTTTATTTCTATTTTCTTTCACTTACAATCTCCTAGAATCGTTCTATCATATATCTTCTTTTTAATGTTTTATCTTGTTTGTTAATTTTGTCTCGGATTTGGAATTCACTGTATTCAAAACAAGCATTCAAATCTATGGCCTTTTTTGCGTCCGTGTGGATGGAAATCTGTGAATACCCATTTCCTTTCAGGGATGGAAGAATAACGTATATGTAAAGTCGAGGGTAGGTGATATATGATATCATATGAAGCGATTATCGGTATATATAATCGGAAACATGAGTGGTTCACGTTTTATCTCTATCCTTTATAGGCAAAGAAAGGTAACTCTCATTTTCTTAATCAAGAAATGTATCTTTTAAAATTATCATAGTTGAGTGTATAATGATAACTCTGGAAATGGATAAATGTGGATTGCAACAGAATATTTAATACAAGAGAAAAAAAAAATTGTTCGAAGGTAGAGGAGTCGCACTTTTGGCTTTTGAGACACGATTTAAAAAGAAAGTTAAGGGGGACGTAGTAACGACATCCTACTGTCACAGTTTTATCTTAAAACAGGTTTGATTCCCCTGAAGATGCGTTAGGAAAGATCTATGTATTTTAAACCTCTATTTTTTCTAGCTTCTAGCACTCTGATAGGACTTAATGTGATGTCTTTGGACGTGAAAAAATAAAAATGAAGATAAGGGCAGAGGTGAAACATACAGATAGATACATAAAAAGAGAAGGAGGGAGGGAGGGAGTTCCGAGGAGGAGGAACTTTTGTCTATTGAATGTCCTCTTCATCCCATCATACTTTTGAAAAATGAATTTGGTCTAATTCTAAGGGATTGTTCTTGTATGAACTAGAACTGTCCTAACGGGAAAAAGCCCCCCCCCCCCCCCCCCGCGGCACCAAAATTCAAAATAGGGCATAGTGACATTGACCTTGGTTCAGTGTCATGACACACCGGCATCTTTAAAGGAACAAATGTACCAAGTATGATCATCATAACATCATATGATAAAGAATGAAAAAGTTATGCCCCGAACAAAGGATGAAGGACAGACAGACAGACAGACAGGGTGATTCCTATATACCCCCCAAACTTTGTTTGCGGGGGGTATAATTATGTATCTTCCCACTGCTTGTCAAATTGATGTCCGATCCAGATATATGGTAATATATACCTTCCCTGTATTAGTGCACGAGCATCACTGAAAAGACAGAAGTTGTCGAAATGCGCATATGGTGCACTGAATTATAAGGTATATATGTTCTCTATTTATTTGAATATACATGCAATTACATGACAAGGAAATAAAAGATCAATTTACATAGAAATCTTTCTTACTCCTAGAAGAGATAGATAAACCATAATATATTTTCTTTGTGCATTTTCCCATAGAACCTTAAACTATAATGAAAAATACGAAGACATAAATTTATTGAAAAGAAATTAATCATTCTATACACCATAACATAAATATACATGCATGAAATCACTGAAGTCAATTATATACCACATTACATTATGTTAAAAAAGAGCCCTTTATCCTCAAATATTTGTACTTTAAATGTCCACAAAATCGCATACATATTTTCTAGTGTATTATCATCTTCGGCGCAAAACCGAATAAGGCTTCTTGTGTGACGGAAAATGGAAGACTTCTGAATTCCCTACATATTTTAAGAGGGTTGAAACAGATGAGTTGTGAAGTCGTATGAAGTATATAATATAAAACAATGTAATTTATACGATAAGTTTTAACCTTATATATATGTAATAAACACATTAACTCGTAGGAAATTGAAATGTTTTGCTAACCGCTTTACAAAGCAAAGAAAGGTAACTCTTATTTCCCTAATTACGAAGTGAACTTATTGTATGAGCTTTATACATCTTGTAAATACGTTGGCGTTCACTTCCATTCCTTGTTTCAGAAATCGGGGAATTTTTCGAAATTAATGGGTAAAATGGGAAGGTCCTTTAACGGGTTGCATATCATATCAATATCAATAATTCTTACAAAAGATACAACAGACTTATAAATACAAGACGTAATGCATTATGCGTAAACGGGTTGCATCTCGTTACTTCGGTTGACTGTCTTTAGTCGGTACACCACCTTTGATAAAACCGAGTGTTGATGTAATATCTTGTTAAATACTTCTGCCTGTCCCTATGGCGACTATTGTCTTACAGCTAAGTCAGATATTTATTATTTCCTTTCTATAATATATAATAACAGTATAAAATACCGTTTTTAGAATTACAATAAATCCAATATATCTTTAAAATTATTTTTAATTATAGTATAAAAAGCTGTCTCATATATCATTCATATATGTACGTCTTCTTCAACTTTCTCCGACTTACAGCATAGTCTTGTTGTTTTCTCTTTCAATCAAAACATTGTATAAAACCGATTTTGATTAGGTATTGTTTATCACCAGAATGAATACATTTCACCTATATTTTGGCTGTGAATTATTTGACAACAATGGAGTTCCCGGAATATTTTGACCATGCATTTGCTAGACTTTTATTCTTTCCCTACGATGGAGGCTACAGCCTAAAACAAATTTTTCGTTTACGGTGTCCGGGAGTGTCTTATAAAGTTAAATTTGTATACTTTATAGGTACTACATTCTATATAATCAATCAGCTGTATGATAAGGTAAAATGAGTTATCTTCCTTCTCCTATTAAGGAAGAACCAATAATCTCTCTGGTCACATAAAACATATATAAGTAAAAAGTGTTTCTGTATCCTTTAACTACCTTGTGCACATGTCATATCGTTGTTGATATTGATGTACGGATCTATGTAACATGAAGGAATAGATCCTGAGCTAGCTTCAGAAAAATTCCGAATACTCATGTCTGATGTCTAGGAAATATGACCCTAGTGTTCAATGCGACATATTTCTTGCATATGTTGATAACAGAAGCTCCTTCACATCGTATATACAGCCCTTTACTTGTACCACTATTGACGAAATGTGAGACATGAATTGAGGTGATGAAGGAAGTCATCGTTAATTCACGGTTTATTGTGAAACATTCTACTCAGAGGGATATCAAATTCCACAAACATATGAACCATGCATGTTTCCGATTTGAAACAAACCATCATCAGTGATCAAATAGCTACATGGTATGATATTAAATTGTATATTCAAAAGCACTGTAAATGGGTAAAAAGTTACATGTGGGTGAGACAATTATCGAAAACTATATATCAGTAACAATAATTTTAGAATACGATGCTTATTCATTCACCACGAAGTAGAGTAAGCCGTGTTGGATAAGGCACCCGGGTCGTAACCGAAAGATCCTCGGTTCGATTTCCGCAGTAGGCTGTATGTATCAGATAAGACAGTAGGAACTGCAAACCATTGTCACGATGGTCACGACACGTAAAAGATTGCTCACTGCTTCACTGACCCGTTGCAAATGTACATGTTTCTTTGGGATCAATAAGATAGATGCAGCCAGCACACGTGTGAGGTAACCGTGGTATGAAGGGACACAGTAATCAATCAACAGGGAATTGACAAAGAGCAGATGCCCCTTCCAATATTCTGTAGTATATTTAGCTTTTAGTATCGGTTTCACTCCTCCCGGGCACCTGGTTTAACCTCTGAATTTCAGGGGTCCGTGAATATGCACTGTGGTACATTGTTGTTTGTGTCATAGTCATGTGACACCAGTTACTTTCGTATTTTACATTTATTATTAACCATTAGAATACCACATTATTAATGAATTAATATTTCGACTGATTTGCCTCTATTTTTGTTCGATTGTTGTACGTCAACTCTGTGTTTAAAGCAATAATTCAAAGAAATGTATTCAAAATCCTTAGAAATACGTTGAAAGTTGGTAAATCCGAAACTCCGTTTTAAGAAGAATCGAGATACTGCTTGGAAGGAGAATCACATTAGTGATAAGATCGAATGCACATGACATATGATATTGAATAGAGATAATTTTCCATAAAAGGTATAAATAGTAAATCAGAAACATGAGTGGTTTGCATTTTGTTTCTAGCTTTTAGTAGGGAACGGAAGATAACTCTATTATCCTTAATACGAATGTATCTTTTGCCTTTGAATACTATAACATAATTCGTTCTAGTCTCAGTTGAATCTGTGAAGTAGGTGAATGCTCCCTTATCCAAATCCCTTTTTATCGTAGTATATTTGAATTTTATCCGTTAGATCATATCAAAATTCCCAACAACTTTGAGATATATGTAATTAAAAACTGTCCAGTGAGATAGAGATAAGATTGCAAACTGGGTTTTTTTCTGTT